>CM053784.1:503434813-504724813 GCA_028749045.1 Cupressus sempervirens
GAGTTGTCATGACCAAAACCCTAGGTGACATGTTATTAACACATAAGCAATTACAAGTGGCAAGTGACACATTTAAACACATTACACATCACCATGACATGTCCTTAATGTATTTATGAGATTATATTTACCACACACATGCAAACTTACATTTATGAAATAAACACATCACAATCAAGCTTTTCAATCTTCCAAATATTTTCCTTGGCTAAACTGTGTCAACACAAGTTTGCACCTTTTTTCCCTAAATAAATTCCATGGTTCAATTTTCTACACACTAAACTCGAACATCAATAGCCGAATGAAGAAAATTGTATAAAATGGATGTATATAGGTGCATGACAATTTTATATTAAATAATTCACCTTAACATCATGATCAATTTTTATTTTCTAATCATTTTCATATAAAGCATTTAAAACATTAAAATATCAAAATCTTCATATCAACATTAATATCTAATCAAATGATCCAACTCACATTATGAACCACATCACAATCCATTTCCTATCATAATGATGAAATGTTGAATCTATACTATTAAATCAGCCAACATGAAAATTAGTTCTGAATACATATTTTAGGTCAAAGTCATCACAATGTAAACAATAAAACTAATATCCTTTGATTCAATTAAATATAGTTTGATTGCTAACAGTATCATGTTATCATCATAATATAATACATTATAAAGTCTATCAATTATGTTAGGTAATCAAGATGTTCACATAGTCATGTCACATAGTTTCAAAATCAATCATAGAATAAAGATCCATTACATTTTATTGGGCCATAAAATCTCTCCTTATAATTATCAAGATATCCACTTAATTGACTTATTATGTTATATCGTATTGAGTTCTACCATGTATATCCTTATCTAATTTTGATAAAAATATTCATTTATGACTATTAGTAGTATTCATAAGGGTGGGTGTTGATTCATCTTTCCATAATAACAATCTATTTCAATTATCCTAATAGGCCATAAAATATTACGAACCCATCAACATAGTTTCTAAGTTGTGACACCTCGAGCCTTTATTCCATAGGGTCTTAGCTTATCAACTTAATGTAATATTGAATAGGATACTTAGCACAACAATAAATAAGTTATATATAAGTCTTAATAAGATCTTAGGTCTATTATTGATTAGGAAAATGCCAATCATGACATACTTAGATCTCAAACCTTCTTACCATCATTCTATCATAAGTTGTAAGGTAACAGTCTATAATTCCTATTCTATGAAATCTCAACTCCTTACACTTCTAGGTGTAACCATATTCATGTTATTAAGATTTATAATAGGGTACTAGGGAAGGAATCTTACATTTCGATGCAGTTGAACAAGAGAAAGACACATTACATCTCCCTAAGTAGTTTCAATTTAAACTACACAAGTGATTTCAAAAATATATAATATGAACTTGGGATGTTAGTCCATAAGTAACATAATAAATGAATGCCACAAAATAAGTTAAGATGGGGAGAAAATAGATCCTACTATAGATAGAGAAAGGAAATAGGCCACTTTCCATCCAAGTGAAGAGACAAGGACCAAGGTGAAGAACTATTATGTTTCTCAAAAGTAAGACAATAAGCCCCCAAAAGATTAGCTAATAATGTCAAAAATATAAGGGTAACATAATAGGGATGTAGATGTATCAAGTAAAATGATCATGAAAAAGATACCATTCATAATCAAAATGTATATGAAACCTAACATGAGAAATGAGTTATTTAGATTGCAAAGAAGAATGAAGTACAAATGAAGAGTATATGGGAGGTGTAATTAAATAGAAATGTAAATAGAAATATTCAATGTGCACATACTCATTGAATAAATATGTTGGAATGAACAAGCAAAGGAAGAACATTGATGTGAAAGCTAATGTTGTTAAATATTGAAGAGTGGAGAAGCTACTTATAGAATCAATATGTTTATGGTCCTTATGATCTAGTGCTATATTTGTGAAAAGAAATTATCATCATTTTCAACAAAATCTAATTTGAAATAAGATATGTCTTGAAAGGAACAAGAAGAAGCATCCAGTGTGCAATCTTCTATGTAGAAAGCACTCTTAGGAGAAGGACAAACAAAAATCATCAAGGCCTCATCTATAGAAAGAATGTTCTGTTGGACCTAAAGTAGCCATATTGGTATGATTGAATGGTAAAATTATGATGAATAAGTAGTAGCATCATGAGGACTTAAGTATTGAGTTAGAATTCAAGCTTTTCCATTGATTGGAAACTCGTTAATAATAGATTAAAGTGTTGTAAGGTAGTGCAACCATTGGTAGACTAGCATACTAGTCACAACAAGGAATATGATATAGAAAATTCTAAGATTGATAGACTAATGTAGAAGTTAGTTGATCATAGTAGAGTCAACACTGATGTTACATGACTATAGGATAGTCTCATAGCAATGTAACATGCATGCAAAGAGAAGTAGTGGAAGTAATAAAAGAAAGAAAGGACACAAGTCTAGATGTAGAGTTATAGATAAATAGACATTTCTACACATATAGTCACCCATGTATAAGTAATCATGAGTATTTTGCGACTATGCTTGCTCATGAACTTCAAATTTTGAACGTATGATTTTTGTGAGACAAGTTTTAGGGTTTTGATACCTAGATTGGACAAGTGGATTTAAATACTCTTAAAATTCATTATGAAGTTGTTGTTTTTATTGTTTTGATTAAGTAAAAATAGGTTTTAAAGGACTCAAAACCTTTTACATAATAACAAAAATATAAAAAGATAAGCAAAAAGCTAAATAGAGTATAAAAGCACAGATCAATATAAGACAACCCTCCAAAAAGAGCAAATAGTAGGCCAACCCAAAACCAAGCTATAATGGATAGCAAAAAGATAGCAAAAGACTAGCACCTGACTAGCTAGATAGTCTTTATCAGGTCAACAACCTAGTCTACCAAAATGTGTATATTCTCTATAGTGGCCTACACCTCTTCCATCTTGTTCACTTCCTCATTCTTCTTAGAGTGATCTTGAGTGCATTTACTAAGACCCTAGTTCTCTACCACCGAAGGGGAATCCTATCCTTTGTCTTGCTCAAACTTTTTTAGAAGATTGCCCACATTATCTTCCATAGCCTTTAGAGATTTACTATTATTGTCTACCATTTTCTTGATCATCTTTTCAATATTGTTCAGTTTGGCTTCCATCCTAGTAATCTTCCCTTGATTATCACTATTAACCTTCTCTAGCACCCTATTTTTAACTTCAAGCTATGGAATCTTGTGCATAAGGTTTTTAACCTCTTCAGTATTTCCAATTACCTCCAAGAGATGGTCAATATATTTTCCTAAGGTACACTCTCCTTTGGTTATTATTTTTGTTGTTGTTATTGTAAGTTGGATTTTGGAGATCCTATGATAGAAAAAAGAGGACAAAAGGCAAGAATAGTGAGCTAAAAGAAGACAGGTGCTCAAAATGTGAAAGAGGAAATGAACTGAGAGAATTCACTAAGTAAATCTAGAATAAAGGAAGAAGATTAGAGTATCTTTGTAGGTTATCATAGTGGGTCTACAAGGAAAGGCATGTCATATTCTTAGATCCAACCTTTAGTTTTATTTCTTACAATTGAAACTATTGTAAGACTCTAATAGGATAGACTTGAAATAAGTCTTTGAAATCATCTAACAAGGTATCTCTCAGAAAGGGATCAAAATCCTCTAATGAGGTAGCCCTAGAAGGTTGTTATAATCCTAATAGATTATGTTAATTCTTAACAAGATGAGATCTCAGAAGGAACAAATGTAATCATATAAAAAGGTGCCCTTTTTCTTGAAAGGAAAGGCTAGTGGGTATATTACTCCCAATGTGGTTTTCACCCTCACACTAGGGGGTTTCCATGTAAAAATATCTATGTCATTAATGTATGATTTCTTGTGTGATCTTTTATGATTGTACTATATTTCATTTATTATTGTTTTACTTGTTAAAGTATTAGTAACAAGGTTTCTGAACAAGTTTCCTTTTATAACTGATAGAAATTGTGTACTGATTCACCCCAATGCCCCTCCCCCCTTCGAGTACTAGTTGGGAAAAATACTTGGTATTAGAGAAGAATCCTTAGCAGTGAAAATCCTGATAGATTGAGGGAAGATAAAATGGAAGCCACTAGACTTCAGAGACAAGTTGATGATTTCCTAGAAAATATTGAAAACTTGAAAGATAAGTTGAGAGAATCTCTAGAAAAGAGAAGAAAGCTAATGAATAATTTAGATGAAAATAAAGGAATCATAGAAAAGCTAGAAGAGAAAAGTGGATTAGAAGAATCTAAGGAATAAATGTCTAAACACATTACTGATCATGAGGAATTAACCAAAAAGGTTAGAATAATGAAAAAAAAACAAGAACATGCAATAGTGAGAATGAGTAAAGCTCAAGATGAAAAAGGTAATTCCACCCTTGCAAAATACTAAGAATATGAAGAACTAAGAATAAATAGTTGAAGAATTATTGAAAGCCAAGGAAGAGAAATGACTATGATGGAAGAAGAATATTGGTACATTAGGAAAGAAAATAGTATTTTACAAGAACATTATCATGAGAAAATAGAACAGTTATAATTTCTAAAAGAAACCAAAGAAAATAATGAAAACCTAGAGAAGTCTAATGAAAGCACCATGAAGCTAGCAAAGAAACTCAAAGCTCAAAGGAAGACTGCAGGCTCAATTGGTCTAGGATTCAAAGGAACCAACACAATGGAGAAAGGAGATTCATCCAGTAAACCTACTTATTATTGTTATGGTAAATTAGAAGACATGTTAAATGTTTATTGGCATAGGAAAGTAGCACTTGATACTCAACATACCTATAGAGGATATTGTAATATTTTCCATTGGTATAGTCATAGTGCACATAAGTGTTGGGATCTTTCAAATTAGGCAAGAGAAAAAGGTTATTATTACCACTTTAATAAGTATGGTCATTAATCCAAGGACTATAGCTTAAAATTTTGATCAAATCAGTCATCTCCAAATATAGGAAGACACACTAAGAATATTATGTGTGCAAGATAAATTTTCTTTACTTGTGGGATGATGATCATCTTGCATACCACTGCAAGTTGAGGATAGGTTATAGGAACAACACTGGACCAAGGAACAATAAAAATCTGACATGCTAAAATGTCATAAGAGTAGACACATCGCCAAGGACTGTTGGGCTAAATGGAAACCTAAGAAACAACATAATGATAGAAAATGAAAAGAAAAGATCATTAACATTGAGCAAGTCAAAAAAGACTTCACCAAGGTATGGACCAAAAAGAAATCAAAAGGTGGTGAAGTGAAACTTGAAGAGGTAGTTCTATCATAGTGAATGGTGAGAATTCTCAATCAAGTTAAGCTAGAAAAGCTTAAGGGGTTAACCACAAGAAAAGAAAGTTTTGTATTGGTCCCCATATTCAAACTAGTAGGCCACAAGGATTGATGTCTTGGGTAACTAAAAAGCGGTCACTAGTTTAAATATTTAACCTATAAATCTAGGAGAGGTCATGTTCAAATCTTGTCAATTGAGTGAAGTGTTAGAAAGCATTTGTTACATAAAGGAAGAGGTTGGTAAGAGATGTGGTCACCATTGGAACCCCAATGTTACTTTTTTGTTGGATCTATAAATAGGCACATCACATAATGAATATCACTTTGCAAACCTAAGATCTTAAGAGATTGCATATTCGTGAAACCCTAGCTATCAAAAGTGTGACTTTTGTGTGAATCTAAGAAAAAAGTGACAAGTAACCCAAGAGCTAGATAAGATAAGCCAAGTGTGTGAGAAGAATCAAATAAATTTATTGATCTAATAATGGTAGAAGAACAATACTAAGAACTGTATAAAGTGGACCTAGTAGATGGATAGGAGAGCGATCCACCAATCTATGAACCTATTTCAAAGAGTATAGATGAGAAAGACACAATGAGAGTCATGTCTTCACTCCCAAGTAATGTTATACTTGGTTAAGATATGAGTACCTATCTAAAGGCCAATATATATGATTTTGGTGATGGGAAAACCATAATATATTATCAAAAGTATTTCCAGGATCACATATTTTCAAATATGGTGCAATAATCGTTTATAATATTCTTATACTTCAAGATTGAATTTTTGAGATTTATAAAATTCTAATGGAAGACAAAGAGTCTTGTGTTGATGTTATGATAATTACAGTAGAGCAACTCATTAATATATATATATATCTCTGTGTGTGTGTGTATTGAAAGTTAATTAAGTAAAGGGTTGGTCTAATTTTTCCATGTGTGTGCAACTAATAAGGTAAGTTGACAAACTATTTAGCCAATGATAGAAGTGGTGACTATGAAATAACTATGCATCTATTTGCATCACTCCAAACATAAATACATTGAAAAAACCTCTTAATTAAGAGCATCCCTTATCGCTAATACTAAAGTGTATCCTAACCATAATTATAATCATAAATGATATTGTAACCCAAACTGTGAACATACCCAAAACCTTAATCATGACATAAACCTAATCATTATCCTAACCCTAATTAAAACCCTGACATCGACTGTAAAACTAGCCATATTTCCAAATCTAACCTAAATCATAACCTTAATTCTAACCTTATAGAAAATTGTAATTCTAACATAAAAGTAATCATGATATAACCCATGAGCCTAACCATGATTATAATTGTAAACCCTATTGAAAACCTTATCTCCAACCCTAAATCTATCCCTAACCTTAACCCAAACTCACCCAGTCCTAAATTTAACCATGACATAAAGAAAAACATATTATCCTAACCCTAACCCTAAATATATAACTATAATAATAAAATCTAACCCAATAAAATAAACCTTCAACCAATTAGAATCGTAATGATAAATCTTAATCCTAACAATAACAATAATATAAACCCAATCAAAATATTTAAATACCTTATTTCCTAATAAAATATTACAAATAATAAAATATAATTACATCATTTATATACAATAATTTAATTTAAAATGTAAATTGAATCTATTTGTCAATTTATAATATATTTCTATACTTGTGTATCTAATCAAATATTTTAGATATAATATAAATAAAATAAAATAAACATTAACAATTTATTTCATAATCAATAATAAACATAACAAGTTAATAAATGCTAAATATTGTTCTATTTTTTATATTAAAATAATTTTTAAAAATTTTAGTTTTATGAAAAATAAATCCTATATATTACTTAAATAATATTTATATATTATAATAATATATAATTAATTAAATATAAATTACTAATTTTTAATAAATAATATTAGTATTAAAATCAATATAAATTTACATATTTAAATATCAAATATATGAAAATATTTTGTGGTGTAAAATTGTATATGAAAAATATTATAAAATTAAACATAAAAGAATTAAATTATTACATAATTTAAAAGTTGAAAATTAAATAGCTCAAGTAAAATATTAAAATAAGAATTAACCATATAATTTTTTTCAAAATTTAAAGCTAATTAATCATTAAAAGAAAAAATATTTTGATGATTATCTTTTTATTTGGTTTATTTTCATTAAAACTTATTTCAACATATTATATTAAAATTAATTCCGTGATATAAAAAGCTTAATATTTACTTTAGTTAACTATTTAAATATTTTATATATCAAAAGATTGTCAATAACTTTGATTTAACCAAACTTTCCAATGTTTTAGGAAAAAATAGTGTTAATATATGAACATACATCATAAAAAATAAATGAACAAATTCATATAGCCCCACATCTAATTTTTAAAAAAAATATATATAATGATTGTATGACAGTAATGTGAGTGGATGTTAAGTATCAGAGAGGACTTATTTTTATTAGATTGAGGAAAATGTATGAAAGGCTGACAACATTTATAAAAGCTTTGAGCCACTATTTTGAGTTTTATGTGGACGAATCAAAAGTAAAAGTTGTAGATGGTCATGATGATTTCTATAGTACTGCATTGTGTATTGTCCATTTTGAACCATAGATGCAATTTCAAAGTTTGAGAACTTTAGTATAGGTATTCCTTTAGCGTAATTATCTTGATGATTAAGGAAATTGTTTTGATTGACTATATAATGGAAAGGTTGACTGAGAAGCCTTATCAAAATCAATTTAAATGCTCGTGGAAAGTTAGGACCATAATGGGTCAACATGACTCCATAATGGAGTCAAAATCCACCATGGACACAACTCATGCACCCTTATATAATACATGAAACCTGCAAAAATTTTGACACACACCATTATACTTCAACCACAGTGAACATACTATGAACAATGGACACATTCAGCTTTAACTTCTTTTACATGGGTTTTTATCTACCTGTAATAAAACACATACATCCTCCAAGTCCTCCACATTTTATTCATTTTGTAGATCAGTGATAATACATTACTTTCATGTATTAAATTGAACATAAATATATTTAATTATTGAATATTAAGTTTTTCCTAAGTTTACAAATATATTGGATTTCTTCTACAATTTAGCTCAAAATAATAAAGAATTTTAGAAGTATTCTATAGAATGAATCAAGCTCTAAACTAAGATTTTGATCATAAAATTAACATGGTATTAGAGCACGTCTAAAGAAAGGTTTAGATTAGATTTTGAAAATTATCTTAATTAGTATTCAAAATTCATCACCCTATTTAAAAATGGTAAATGACGTGAGGCTCAAAGATAGGCTCAAAGGCATTTCAAATTTTGGAGCTTGGAAATTACGAATGATGCTAATTCTAAAAGAGCATGATCTAATAACTATAGTTCTTGAAATTACCCTAAACCTAAGGAAGACAATTAAAAAACTAAGTGGGAAAATGACAACACTAGAGTAATGGAGTTATTGGTAGATAGAGTGAAAATTTACTTACTATCAATTATCACAAATTTAGACTCCGCATATAATTGTTAAAAGCCCTAGAAGACATGTTTAAGATTAATAATACTAGTAGGCTTCTTACCCTAAAGAATCAACTCGCTAATATAAAGATGAATAAAGGAGAGTCCATCTCTTCATACTTCATTAGGATAATGGAATTAAGAAACCAAATCTTAAAAACTGGTTACATCTATCATAGTAAGGAGTTAACTATGGGAACATTGAATGGACTCCACACTTCATGGGAAAAAATTAGACGAGTATGTGCTCATTCCAAGGTCCCCAAATTTGATCAACTAAAGGTTTACTAGGATCAAGAAGAGTGTAATCTAATATCTAGATAAATTAGTGTAGGATTAAAAAATAAAGTCACTTAAATTCTCACCACGAAAAATAAAGAGGAAAAATGGCAAGTACTAAAATAGTAAACAATCATTCAAGAGACAAAGGGACTACTCCAAAGTACAATATTATAGATACAAAAACTATGGGCTTACTACAACAAATTATCCTAATAGACTTATACATCAAGATTCCTTTGCTAAAGTTAGAAATCCAAAATTTGATTCAATTAAGTTTACATTCTAAATATATAAAATTAGTGAAATATTGGATTAAGAGGGATTTTATAATTCTTTACCATCTAAACCAAGCCTCTTGCAAAATGAAGGTGGAACATTGTCACTGTAAACTTGGTATGCAATAATTACTAAGAAGCATCTCAATATTTGATTATTTTAGTAATGAGTCACTTATTAATAAATGTTATTTCATATGGACCCTTTGTACATCATGAGGAAGTGATGACTTCTAAATTATTATGACTTGTATTTGTAAAAAGTTATTGAAAGGTGACAATCACTCAATAACTTAAATCTTCTATTATGGTAGAAGTCTTATGATATTGTCTAAGCATATCATGATAGATGATAACTTGCATGGTGGATTAAGCTCCTTAAATACACGATGACCTTCTATCATAATGGACAACTTATGGAGTCTAAGTAGACCATGATAGATGATAACTTGCAGGGTGGATTAAGTTTTTTAATTAAACCACGGCCTTCTATTGTGATAGAAATCTTATGATGTATAAGTAGATTACAATGGATGATAACTTACATGGTGGATTAAGTTCTTTAAATAGACCATAGTTATTTGTATGGTAATTATCATAGAAGATACATGTACACATACCTTATGAACATTTCTGAAGTACTTGGTGAATGTCATTAATTACTCTTGATATCATAATAAGATGATATCTAATGGTAGATATCACCAATCATATATATTCAATTTTTTATTCTTAAAATTATGATTGGGTAATTGTTGATCTCTAAACATTATTGCCTATTAGTGTCCTACACTTTATCATTTTCTACATAGTGTTGGTTAGTCATCATTATGATTGAGCTACCTAATGTAGGTCAAGTTACATGTACTTGTTTACATTTTCATTACATGTCGAGTAAGTCTAAGGTTGTCGAGCATCCCAGTATATAATGAGTCACAATATATGTTGAGTAAAAGATAAGGAAGCCAAGAAAAGTAGAGATAGTTTATGTTGAGTGAGTTAGTAATTTTTGAGCATATAGAAGCTAAGGGATAACATGAAGATGAGTTATGACTAAGCATTAGGATATTCAATTATTGAGTAAACCATATTTGGCATATGTGTTTGTAATAGTACAAACACTTACGTAAATCATTTTGGCAAACTTGTATATGATATTTATGGATTGTAGAGACAACTAAAAAACTAATTATGAATTTTTTCATAGGACATCAATCCCTAAGAAGGTAGATTAACCAATTAGAAAACTAGAAGGATTAAATGAAAAAAGGGAGAATTATAGATCATTGATCTTGATCTAGAATATTCTCTAGTTTTCTATTTAAGAAGGGATCAAACCCTAAATCATTTTTTATGCAAAGGAAGATCGTTGATGTGCAAAAAGGCTAAGGATAGAGTGAGGGAGGCTAAGTTGAATATAGTGATCAAATAGAGAAACATAGCAGTAAAGGGAAGAACATAGAAAATTAGATTAGAAGATCAACTCAAACAAGGCAAAAAAAAGATTTATAATTATCTTTATAAGAGAAAATTGAAGGATCGAGTAATGAGATATTCCAACCAGTGTATCAAGAAAAAAAATCTTAACATAATGGTTTTAATAGACCTAGTTAAATCTCCTAACAAAATGCTTAGTTCATTGTGATTTTCAAATCCTTTAATCAAGGTAGACTTAAAAATCTTGTAAATATCTTAATAGAGAAGACCCCTCATAGGGTAGATCATCAGAAGTGATCAACATTGTAGTCCTAAGAGACAAAATTTATTGCCATAGTAGTGAAGATTTGTGGGTGTCATGCCCACCCTATTTTTACCTTCACGTTGGAGGGTTTCTAGGTAACCAAAATCTTTGTGTTATATATTTACATTTTTTTTGATGGATGTGATGCATAGTTAGATTTATTTTAGTTTTATAGTTTATGATTACATGGTGTATGATCTAATATATGAGATGGATTAGGAGTGAATACAGTTAATCTATTATTTTGTTTCAAGGAGTGAATTTTTTTAGTTCTTGATTTACCCCCTTCTCAATAGCTTGCTTCTCAATAAGACTTCCAACAATTGGTATCAAATCTTTGTTCTCTTAGAAGAAGTCTAACAGGTTAAGGGATGAGATCTTAGAGATGTAGGCTTACAAATTGGGAAATAATTTTGAGAATCAAATTATTGACATCCATATCATATTGCAACAACTTGAAATAGCAAGAGAGGAGTTAAGGAAATCCTTAAAGAAAAGAAAAGATATGGTCATTCAACAAAATGAAACACTATATGAAGGGATGTTTGAAAGTGGGAATTCCAATTAAATTGATGTACCAGTAGAAGAACTATTGGAGAAGAAGAACATTCTGAATGAAGGAGTTAGAGGATTGAAGAGAGAACATGAAATCTAATCAATAAGACTATGTGAAGTGATTGAACAAGAAAAGAAAGATAAAGAAGAAAAATTTATGGATAAAGAAGACAAAAGAAAAATGACTACCATACTTGAATAAATGTCATTCAATGTGGGTAAGCTTACAAAAAATCAACTAGATATGGTGAATCAATTGCTACTTGCAAATTAGGACCTGAACAAATAAGACATAGAGATTTCAAATCCAAGATCACAAAGTGACCAAGGAATGAGTTAAGATCTAAGAAGAAGCTATCAGAAAGGATTAATAAACCTAATAAATCTTTAAGATACTTTGAAGAACTAATGAGATCAAAAAAGTCATCTAGTGATACCTCTAGTTTAGGAAATATTGAGCACTCTTCACCTAGTGAAGAAGGAGAATCATGCAAGAGTGGAGAGAAAAGAAATACAAAATGAAAAGGAAAACCTACACATAATCATTGTGGAAAGTTGATACACACAAAATTTTTTTACAAAAGCAAGAATGGTAACAAAATTCATAAACCTAGAAGTTTACTGGTAACTATTTTAATTGCAAGAAACAAGGACACCAAGCACATGAATGCAAGTCAAATACAGGTGATACACCTATTTCACCTAGATCTGAAGGACATTGCTACATCTATTAGAAATATAGATATTGAGCTCAATAATGTAGATCCAAATAAAAATCCAACTAGACATCTAAAAGGCAAGCACATGCACCTAAGAAAGGTAACTCATAAAATTGGGATTATAACACATGGTATAGTTTTCATTATTGTGGAGGGTATAATTACATTTGAGAAAATTGCATTAGGACACATTTCAGAGGCAATTACAATAAATGGTTAAATGGAAGCTCAATTTTCTTTAGTTGTCATAAGGTTGGACATGACAGTAAGAACTACACGACCCGAGCACCAACACCAAGCAATGAACACATTAAAGGAATAAGAAAAGTTGACATAGAAAAAACAAAGAAAGAGATGAGTCAATCCTAGAGAAAGAAAGTAGAAGTTGGAAGTAGTGGATCAAGTGAAGTCGAGATCACCTGATCCTATGGATCAAGTGATCACACCACTTCCAACTAAGAAAAATTATATACCAATTCCTAACAAGAGATATGATTAAAAGTCCATATATGCATGAATCAAGATGCACTAGGACAGATCTGAAAAAAGAATTCAACAAAATAATCCATATGCATAATAGATACTAAGTATTAGTGTTATTGTCTATAATGACCAAGTAATTCCATATAGAACCAAGTTGTTATGTTGACCGAACAAAGCAATGGAGACCAAGTGATTTAAGGAAAGTAGTGCAAACACAATGTTATGTGAAGCCTAAGACAACTATATTGCACCTAATATAGTACAACACATTTTTTATAGACCTAATTCAATAGATTGAAATTTTATACCAAAATTTTATAGCTCATTTTCATTTACCAAGTGATTTAGAGCACCTAGAAAATTCAAGGGCTATTCAAAGGCAATTGTAGTGAAAGTGAGAGAAAATATTAGTGTTTCATCGACAAAATTGCAGAAAGAAGTAAGACTTGAAGTGTTGAGTTTAATTTTTTTCAAAATTATTGAAGTTAAAGGTTCAAAACCCTATTTTCATAATAGTATCTTATGTGTTTGTGCTTGGAAAATAAATGATGAAGGAAACAAATGCACAAATTGTGAGGAATGATCAATGTCCTCCACTAAATTTGAAGGCTTACCCTGACATTGTGATGACTAGAGATGCATCTAGTGCCATGTCATCGATTCCACCCAGAGACCATGTTTGACCATGTTACATGTGTAAGGTTATAGAGATTGGTGATTATGAGTTGTAAGTTTCTTATATTAAGCTATGTGATAATGGAACATTGAAAGATGAGAACATGATTATTGATAAGAAAGGGCTTACTCATGCCCTAGAATTTTGAAAAGTATTCAAAGTGGAATGGATAAAGATTGTATTGAGTTGAGTACATGAAATGAAATTGTAGGTAGAAGGTGGACTAGCCAAGATTAACAAAGCAATTATTCACTAACTAACTAACTGGTTATCCAACTTTGGATAGGGTTAAAAAACTGAGATGTGTAGAAAAGAATGTCATTAAGGATCATACAAAGGCTAAGTGGAATGATCAGAGAATGTTTTTTGATGGGATAGTTTGTGTGATTTCACATAAGCTATATTAGTCAAGCTCATTGAACAATGTTCCATGCATTACAGTTGACCTAGGTTATAAAATTGTAAAGAAAGACCATAGCTCTGAAATGGTCAAACTACAACTACAAAAACTATTAGAAGACCTTAGAGAAATCTAAAAAGCCAATAATACATCTTGTAAGTTTGGATCTTTGTTAGGTTGCATATTTTTATATGTACAAAATTCATTTCCTACTATTGAAATTGTTGTATTGGACAGAACCAAACTTGTAACTAAGAAAATTAATCTTTTCATTGAACAATTGGGTAAAATTTTTGAGACTATAATGGATAATTACTTTGAAGAGTTTAAGGGTAAGATGAAGAACAGAATAAGGATCATGTAATCTATGGTAGATCACTACTATGAAGATATTTGTTTCATGGTGGATACAAATTTTACTTATGTACATGTAGTGTTAACAAGAATTTCATGGTTTAAACCTATGCAATATGAAGTAAATGTTAACGAAGTCACTGCAATAGTTACTACACTATTATATGAAGAAATTAATAAGAATGTCAAGCACTTTAATAATTATGAATTAAAATGATGATGCAAACCAAAGTACCTAAGATGGACAGTAAAAGGAAAAATATGATAGAAGATCTTGAGGGAAAACTTGGTGAAGGGCCACTTCACATAATAGAGGGCCAAGGTGAAGATGATAAATCTGATGAAGAAGAAGAAGAGGAAGAAGAGTAAAAGGTTAAAGATCTAGTTGTTTCCAAGCCCAAGGAAACCAAATAGAAGAGAATTGTGATTGTTGTTTCTAGAATAAAGAGGGATCTTAAGAAGAGTGCAAAGAAAATAGCTACACCTTTTGTGTCTGAGCCTAAGAGGGGGATAATTACAAGATCCAAAGTAGCACAAATCTTAGGTGTTAAAACAAAGAAAAATGCAACAAAGAGAAACTAAACTACAAAAGTGACAGAGTAGAGTCCACTAAAGATACTCAAAGGAAGTTGGTTGTCATGCCCAATGAGGAGGAGGATAAGGGAGAGAGAAAAAAGTCTGATGATTTGAGAAGTTTCAAATTATTCCTAGACTATCTCCTATGAAAATTGATTAGGTATGTGCAAACATAAGGAACTCAGTTGGTATAACAAGCTTTAAAAAAATTAAATATGATTCTTTGAATAAGGAATATCATGAGAAAATTGAGAATGCCATGCTAGATATGATTGTAAAATTCATATATACACCTATAGAATTAGGAAAATATATTCTTGAATTTTTATACAATAAATTAGATACAAAATGAACGTGGGCATTATCCACTAAAAGAAAAATAAGGGAAACCACATTGTCCCAGAAAATGCCTAACTTAGGGAAGACACATATTTCTATGGCCCTTAGAGATTTTGCTCATAAATTTGTGCCAAAAGTAAGGGCATACAATAGTTTAAGGAATAAATAAGATGAGGTTGTATAGGAAAGCATTTTGACATGGAAGAAAATATTTGAATTGTTACTTCCAACAACAATGAAGGAGAAAAAAGAAGAAGGTAGAGATGCTATTGAGCTTAACAATCAAGAAGACTATAATGAGCATGAGAGCTTGGAAGAGTAAATGAGGAAGATAATAGAGGGGACTAAACAAAAAGATGTTGTCACTATAGAGGATATTCCTGATTCATCCCCATAGAATTAGAATGTCTTAACTGAGAAATATTTGAAGAATGCAATAAAAAACACTTTAGCCACCCCTCTCTCATGCACTAATGTAGTTTTGCTACAAATACAAGATTATCCATGGATTGATAGTGTATCAACTGATGGTTTTCAAGTTACATCAGTCACAATTTTGGATTTAGGTATGATTGTTGAGCAACAAGGTAAAGTTATTATTGTGCTACACTCATGTAATTGAAGGGAACAAGAAAGAGAAAGGTGAAGTAGAACAATCTGCTCAAGATGCCTTAGGACAAAATTTTGAAAGAGCTAAGGAAACTGAATCATCTAAGCCAAAAGAGACCAAGAAGCCTAAGGAGAAAGAGGCTATAAAAGCCCTCATTTAACTACCAAGTTTTGTTCCTATTTATAGTAATGCATTAAATTTTACACATGTTCAACATGTCACATCTACTCAACAAGAGAGTACTTCCACATAACAACAAACACTTGAATCAAGTGATAAAGGAAAAAAATGAAAATATCATTGTTGAATGTCATCACCCTACAGTCTCAAATAATAGAGAAAAAGATTGAGTCACCAAAGAGACAATGAGTCTAGATGAGGTTATTACATTACCCAAGTATGATCCTAATACTATGACACTAGAAAAAATGCAGATTCTACAAGTACTATCAAGTCATAAGACAAAGCAAGAACAATTCAAAAAGGATTTTAAGCAAAAATAGGCACTCCATGTCATAAAATACATTTTATAGATGTGTTTGATATTCATGATGTAAATGAGAAATAACTAGTTTTAGAATAATTAGTTCATATAGTTGAGAAGGTAAATAATGAGGATATAAAGACCAATGAGAAAATGATGAGATGGTCTAAGAAAAATTTTGAGCACAAAGTTTTGGAGAATGAATCAACAGAAATTATGATAAAATTGGTTGAGCTTTTAAACCTTGTGACTAGTTTGGAAGGAATTTTCTAGACTACTCATTCTTTGTATATTAAACTTCATGATGTTGATTTCTTCACAATGGAATCTGTTGGTGTTTTAAAGCTACTGAACAAAAAAATTTCAATACCAATTTGATTTTACTCACATAACCTAAGGATTATCCAATTCCTATAAGCAATTATATGTGCAAATCATTTAGACCCAACTTCAACAAAACCAAGGGTGGTTTTCTACTCTTTAGGCTCTGTAAAACCCGGGTGGATATACCTAGGGATGATTCAAGACTAGAAGATACTGTATGAAGATTATTTTAGTTTCATTCTAAATTTCATCTCAAATCCTCAAATACATGCATGATTCTAATATTTTAAATAAACACATCCCCTACAGCAGATTTGGCCAAATTTCTTCTATAGATTTGCAAGTGTTCCCAGCAAAAGTGGCTAACTAAGGCTAATATATTCAATGCAAACAAGGGCTGACCAACATTTAAGATCTTCAAGAAATGTAAATTAAAAATGACTGACCATCATTTAAGCTCTTCAAGAAATGTAAATTAAAACTGACTGACCATCATTTAAGATCTTCAAGAAATGTAAATTAAAATTGATTGTGATTTTAGAAATGATTCTCCTTCACAATGTATCTATTTTGTATACTGAGTAAAATTTGATCAGTGGCTATTCCATTGGGATTCAGAGTCTACTTCAATTTATGGATCTAACCTATTTCTTTACAACAAAAATTGTCAGCAATTCGTACTGAATTTCATTCTTATAGACACCCTTTCTATTACCATGATAACCGCATCAAATTCATCAATAGCATTTACTTAATTCATTGAATTAACATCAGTAATGAATTGATATACAAACTAAATGAATTGCATTCAACTGAGAAATCTTTACTCACACAATCTCAAAATAACCAGGTAATAGATAAGAAGACAAGATTCAATAAAAATTGATATGGGGACAGCAAATAACTTTTATTAATTTTCTTTGAAAATTGTATACAATTGTTGTGAACTCAGAATGATCTCAAGAAAAGACACAAAGATCAATCTATATTGACATACTCTCAAAAAACATGCAGAGAAAATACATCATAAAGTTTTGCTCAAAGACTAGACCAAAAACAAACTAAGTATATGACTAAAAGCATTAGAATTTAACCTGTCTCTAGCCCTGGAATCTCACTTATATAATGTGATATGCAACAAGCTTCAAGCTAAGAGAATTGACAGTTGTCTTTTACAAGACATATTTACATACACCTATCACATAATGACAAAAATGTGAGTAACATAAATATTTCTAGATCAAACATTCCTTTTGGTGGGTCCCCTTCTGTTACATCCTCTGATATTGTTGATTTGGATGCTATTTTGATTCCTCTATGTATGCAACTACCAAGCTAGCCAATGATGAAGTTTGTTCTAATGATTGTAGGTTAATCTCCACCTGTGGGTTTTCACCGTCTTCATCCTATACTATGGGAGTTACTTCTAACTTTTCCTCTTCTTTGGTTGTGTCAGCATCCTGTGGGTCTGGGCCTGCAACTAAAATTGATTGATTATTCTTTTCTTCTTCTTCTTGTTTTCCTTGTGTAGTGATAGTGTCAATGATTTGGATCTCATCACACTGCACCTCATCACTATCAATTTCAACTTCCTCAAACTGTTCATCAGGAGCTATTTCTGCCATCCACTTATCAAACAGTATGTCATATGGTGAATCAAACTGCAAAATATCCTATTGCTTCTTGATAAAAAACTTTTCCTTATTGTCAATATTAACAAATTCTTATTTCAAAGAATCAAAGAATAGATGAACCTTTACCATTTCTTCAGTAGTTGTAGCCCACCAGGCATGCCCTTTTTCATTGATAACTTTATTCATTCTGAGACAAAATAAATCATCTAACTGCTTGGTCCATTCATCTTTACTTTTCAAATTATTTTTTCTATCTAGGGCATGAGGGAATAAGCTAAACCTTTGGCTCTTATATTTATCTAAGTAGCCAACAATTATTTTCTATAAATGAATTCTCTTTTCATCAAACTCTGGGAGATCAACAACCATGTCATAGGTTCTCTCAATTTGATCATGTGATGACCTTATAACAAAGTAACACAAAAAGGTCACCTCTCTCCTCCTCTGTTTCTTTCCCCACTTGTTCACAATAGGCTTTAAAGCCTCATCATTTTCTTTCAATTCATTCCAAATGTTTACCACCCTAGCCAATTGGTCATAAACTAATTGCCACTCAATTTTATTAGCCAAGTATGTAAGAGCTTTTTTCAATTTATCTTCATATTTCACTTCTAACTCCACATGTAATACCCATAGCTTGCTTTTTTCTTCTGCAAAATCTTTTGTTGTGTAGTACTCTAGCCTTTAGGGTGTATTTGGTATTTCTATGGGGGGGTGGATTTGAAAGGTTCAACTGGGGGGCAAGAGTATGTTATTCTTGGCCTTGTGGACCTCCCCAATAACTTGTTTTCAAGTTTAATTCTTCTCTTTACCTCTTTATTGTATGCATCCACAACTACCTCATAGTTGCTCTGCAACTCAATCATTTCTTTTTCCTCCCTTTCTGTAGTAGCTAAGGAAAATTGAGAATAATCCACATTCATATGGGCTACTTGTACATGTGAAGTGTCAACAACTCTCCTTACAATGATATTCCCTACCAATCCTAAATCATCAAGCTATAATGAAATAGCCCTAGATCCTGTTCTTAGTGACCACATGACAAGAGTAGCTTGGTCATTACTAAATGTAGTTCCTAAGAGCTCCTTTTTATTTGGATCTTTCAATCCCAAATTATTTGACACGGAATTGAAAATTAATGCATCAGCAATGTCCCAATTGAAAAATAATAAAATATTTGTAGCTTTTGCCATCTATCTCCCCTCTTCATGGGTTATACTTTGGAACTCTTGAATCATTGGTTCCTTTATTTGATTTTGAATGGAGGCTTCATCCATTTTTGGATGCTCTATTTTCAAATTCTTACATCTTTCCTCAAAATTGTTCATGTTTTCCCTCCAAGCAAACTAGTGGAAAGCCCTAGACTTTACAAAACTATCATCAAACAAAAATTATTGATTGGCTTGTTCCAAAATAGGATCCAATTCCCTTCCCCTGTAATCTGCTATAGTTAGCTCAAAACTTCACATAAGAGGCTCCTGGGGGTTCCCTTCATCAATCTCTACTTGGGTAACAAAAACTTCCCCTTGTGATCCATTTGCTCAATTTTCTCATCAGTAAGCTATTTCTCCTCAATTCTCATGGGGTTTTGGGAAGGTGAGTACCCCTCAACATGAATTTCCTCTTCCCTTATTATCTTTCTCCTCTTAGGAGAAGGTTCAGGAGGCCTTTCTTCAAGAACAACACTAGTAGATTCAACTATCTATTTTCCTTTATCTATAATGGGCATTTGATTCTAAATGATAGTATATCTTGGCCTCCTTTGAACAATTAATGGACCTACCCCTATATTGGGAATGAAACCCAATCTCCTCATTATTTCCTTGGCCTTATCTAGAAAAGAATTAACGAAATATTGCTTCTTTTCATTCATTGCCTCCATTATTTTAGGGAATGTATTCATAATCTTATTAATTTTATCTGTAGTAGTTACAATATTACTTAGAGGGTTGTAATCTTCATCAAAACAATTAATAAAATTCAAAACTTTTGAGTAGACTCTCCATTTTTCTTTCTTTGTCTCTTGCTCCTATAGAGAGTACTCATTCCTTATTACATCTTCAGGGAAATAAAATTCATGTTCAACTGGACCAAGCTTGATCCTATGCCTAAGAGCCAAATGATAGAAACCTTTTGTATCACAAAAATGAGGGTGAGAGATAGCCATCTTATACTGATCCAAAAATTTGTAAAGGAAAACCCCTCCTTCTTTGGTTATTACAAACTAGTGGGCTATTGTGCAAGTGGGAAAAATTGATCTAGTCCCCCTCTTGTGCAAAAAAGCTTCTTCTACTCCTCCCAACTACCACAAGAATTCAACTACTCCTACCTTTAAGGGAACCTAGTAAGGTAGTACATCGGGTGTTCCTTTGAATCCAAAAGTTTTGATAATAGTTGATACTAAATATGGGATGATGTCTCCCTAATTATGTGAAACTTTTAAATTATGGGGTTTATCCATAGGCCTAATGAGGTGCATTAGTGCCTTAGGGATCCTAGGATTGTCACTTAATATAGGGCATCTCAGTTTGGAGGCAAAATACTAGTCAAATCTAAAAAAACTAGCATTTTCTACTTCCCCAGTCATATCTGCACTCCATAATTGAACTGGCAATGCTTCCCCTTCATGTTCTCTATTCAAAACCATTTCTTTACCAAACTATGTCACCACCTGAAATAGAAACATGTACATCAACAAAGAGTAATGGCCCCAAGCCTTCTCCACCTTTCCCTTAGCAATCCCAACCAATCCACTGTGAGTCTCATCAGCTAAGTATGAAGCAAAATCAAAAATTATTTCCACACCAAAAGAGGAGATTTGAGTAATCATATACACGAAGCTCACAGGCATAAAATCTTCTTCATCCTCTCCAAAAACTCTGCACAAGGTCCTGTATATCTCTACTACCCTAGCATTGAAGTATGCTTTCTTGAAAGGTTCTTTACATGATGATGTTATTGCTGGTAGGGTTCCAATTTTGCCAATATTGGCCTCCAATGCACCTTGTCTAACTATATCCTTCTTAGATATATATTCTTTTTCTACATATTTCAAATTAATGGGTACATGATACCTAGTGAGAGGTCCCAAATGAAAAACTTTGCTAATTTCCTCTGGGCTAATGGTGATTAGAATTTCACTATTTGTTCTTCTTACTACCCTAGTGGCTTGATCATAGTTTTTTGCCATGGCCTCAAGGAGATCATAATCCATAAAAACACTAGGGACCACTAGCTTTCCTAGGTTGAAATTCCATATATTGGCGTGTGGAACAAATAGTTTCTTCTCTATAAACCAATTCTTGAACAAATTTAAACCAGTTTGCGAGGCATGAGCATCCCAGACCCAATTACCCTTATCAAACAATCCATCTTCTATCCTCAACCTAGGGTTTAATGAGGTCAACTTTTTAACTTGTACTATCTCAACAGTAGATTCAGGAAGCAACTCAAGCAAATCATCATGTACATTTCCATCCAAATAATTTTCCTAACCTAAAAATTCCTTCTTTGGAGGCATCTTCAATTAAGCTTTGCAAAACTAAAATACTTATAGAGATTACAGTGTAATTACTATTAGAGTATTTTTTGTTTATGCTTATTAATTAAATCATATTGATTTAATTACATATGTTTACATTACTCTAGTTAGTTAAGCTTCATTTAGGTACATTATTAATTAATTATTAATTAATAATGTCCAACCTAGATTTTTAGTTTATGGTTTCTATCTCACCTTTATAAGGTTGAGCCTTGTATTTTTTTCATTATCTCTTATGCATTTTTCACATTTGAGAGAAACTTTTCTTTTCTCTCCATTATTCTTCTCTTGTGACAAGTTATTGGCTAACAAGTTCTTCTTGGGTTGTGTAGAATTGACATTAATCATTTCTTTCATGGTATCAGAGCTCAAATTTGTGGCTGCTTGTTCTTGATTTGAAGAATTTTCTGGAGCTTCAAGGGTTTGATCTTTAAGAAGTTTTTTTTTTGGATCTGGATCTAGATCTGGAGATACACTTTTGTTGGAGGCCTCTTGAGCCAAAATAGACTTCACCAATGGATTCAGAGGATCGATCTAGAGAATTTTGATATTAAATTTGACCTATTTTGGTTATCAGAGAAAATCTGTAAAAAAAATTCAATCTTTGGCACGCAGTCCGAGCTAAAATTCTTGAAAAATGTGCAAACATTTTTTATCATTTTAAAAATTGCATAAAAAATTTTTAACATTTTTTTATAAAAAAAATGATTGAAATGCAATTTTTATACAACTTTTGAAAAAGTTGTTAATGCATTTAAAAGTTTTTTATTTTTTTAAATCAACTTTCAAAAAGTTGATCTGACGGTACTACGTGTTAGAGGGTATGCTGATGTTGATGCTAGTACTCCTATGTCAAAGCGTACATAGAGCATTACTCCTACATCAGAGCATGCGTAGAGAAATACTGCGTCAACATACGCTTGCCATTGGTTGGCAATTTTTTTAATTAAAAAACTTTTTTTTAAAAATGCAAACCGCCCTTTTTTGGGGTGATTTTAGTTAGATCTGCCAAATTTGGCATCATTTTAGGAGATCTACCAAATTTGATGAGATTATTTGGCATTGGCACATGCCAAAAAAAAAATCTTTTTTGGGCACGCATTTTGAGTTGCCACATCAGCGCACAGTCAGCTAGTGACACTGGCACCCTATCAAGTACCACATCAGTGACTAGTCAGCCTATGACATCAATGCCCAATCAACCACCACATCAGCACACTGTCAGTGATGACATCATCAAATTTTCATATGACAGCCATACGGTCGTCAAATTTTTTCCTTGGTCTGTAATTTTCTAGAGAGCTCCTTTTTTGGACCTGCAGTTGGTTTTTTGGCCATAACTTGGGCATACGAAGGTCTTTTTTTGATCCGAAAGAAGTGCCAAAAAGCTGGTTTAGAGGTAGAGACATTGGTGCTGGTTTCATTTTATTTCAAGTTCATTTGGGCTTCCAATTTTGGCATTGAAATAGAGACTTTTATTTCCCTCTTCTCTACATCCGAAATCCAAGTTCTTTTCTCAATTTTTTTGCTTCCTATAGTTTTTTTCTTTGGTATTTGAGGGATATAATTATTTGTTGTAGGAGGGGCATTTTTCTTTTTTTTTCTTTAATTCAGAATAAGACCCTTCTACTGTCATCTTCTTCTCTCAATGGTAGACTCTTATGTTTCCTGTCTTACACCACACAACTACCATACTTGGAAAAGATAGATGAATAGATTGCTTATGGCAAAGGGGTTATGATCATGTCTTGATGCAGCTCAGCCAGTCCTACAGAGGCCTTATGAGCTTCTTATGTAGTACAATAAGATGGATGCAATGAATATTTCAGAAGGGTTGTTGTTTCACCTAGATGGTTTGAATACACCCAGGGCTATGTGGGACAAGTTTTCAACCTTATTTGAAACAATGAATCAGTTCAGGATTCTACAAATAGATGTGGAGTTTACCTCCTTGATTCCTGAATCATTCACCAACATTAAGGATTTCTTGATGAAATTCAAGTCTCTTTGATCTATGTTATAGGTTGTTGGAAAGACAAAGTTTGATGATGAGTGTATCTTCCTGATAATGTCCAAGCTTCAAGGTCCTTATCAGATTTTTACTTCAACCTTCTACTCCACTATGGATGTTCTAGTTGCATGACATGTTATGCCCTCTTTCAAGACCTTCTGTGCCTAGTTGACTCATGAGCAATCAAAGCTCACTCAGATGGATTCTCTTATAGGTTCATAGTCTCAGGCATTGCTTGCCAAGCCACCTCAAAGTACACAGAAGCCAAAGTAGATATCAGATTCCTCTTCTCAACACTCTACTATCCCACCATCTTCTTCTAAGAAGGAGAAATAGAAGACTGAGAGACCTACATGTTCCTATTGTCAGAAAGGAACACATGATGAGTCACTTTTCTATCAGAAGAAGTATGATGGTTATAAGAAACAGATAGTAGATTTGCAAGCTCTTGTTCAGAAGAGAAATCTTTCCTCTCCATCCTCATCTGGCTCACAAGGGTCTTCTTATCAGTCTTCTTCTATCAATCCTATAGTTGGATAGGATCTTGGAAAGGGTCATGCATTACAAGCTTCTTTCACATCCTTTTCACAAGTCCCTTGGATACTATATTCAGGTGCTTCTCACCATATGGCATCTTCTCAAGAGATCTTCTCTTCTTTTGAGGCTTCTCCAATTCCCCATATTATCATTGGGAATAACATTATTATGACAATCTGCAAGAAAGGCACTGTATGTATTTAGGATGGCACATTCAACAATGTGTTGTATGTTCCATCTTAGTTTGCAAACCTTCTCTCGATTTATCAAATTTCTCATAGTGGGTCCATGAAGATAGTTGAGTTCACTCCAGATTTAGTTTTCATCCAGGATAGTATGATAGGAGGTATTGTTACTATAGGGACAGTTGATCTTTCCACCTGTCTCTACTCCTTTTCACACTTTGGTCCACCTTTGCCAAAGGATGACTCTCCTCCTTTGAGAGAGCATCATGTGGTACAGTTAGGTTTCTTGAACCTCTATGTGGTTCCTGAGACTATTTTTGTGACTGCCTTGCCACCTCCTCTTGAGCTCTTTTTTGTTCAATAGAGTTCTTCTTTAGCACTGCTTGATCCTCCAGCTCCATTCATCGAGCCACCAAGTGTAGTTGTTGAGGATTCTACATAGGAAATTCATCTCCTCTTTGATGATAGTGTCAACACACCTATCATACCACTTACATTGGGGATTCCCTTTTAGGATCCTCATGTCTACTCCTTTGAGCATCAACTTGGCCTTCCAATGACACCTCAACTTTTGAGGTTCCTTTTACAGTGTCCACTGACTTTCACTCCTCTACATTGGAGTCACAGTGGTTTTTTCATTGATCCAAGGGTTCTTTCATTCTGGGGGGGGCTTTAGAGCCTCAACTCTCTCTCATGGGGGGGGTTGAAGTCATGCTTTGTACTTATGACTTTGATATAGTCTCTTGAAGTCATTACATCTCTTTTAGGAGAGGGGTTTTTCCCACTGGGTTTTCTCCTTTACTCTAGTTTATAGAGATTTCCTTGTACTAGGTACCTGATTAGGCCTCGTTGTTGGGACCCATTTGTTTTTTTTCTACTTTTATAGCTTTTCTAGGTAAGCTTACTCCTACTTTCAACTTAAGGGGGGGTATTAGAGTATTTTTCATTTATGCTTATTAATTAAATCATATTGATTTAATTATATAAGTTTCTATTACTCTAGTTACTTAAGCTTAATTTAGGTTCATTATTAATTAATTATTAATTAATAATTTGCAACCTAGCTTTTTAGTTTAGGGTTTCTATCTCACCTTTATAAGATTGATCCTTGTACTTTTTTCATTATCTCTTATGCATTTTTCACATTTGAGAGCAACTTTTCTTCTGTCTCCATTATTCTTCTCTTGTGACAGTTTATTGGCTAATAGGTTCTTCTTGGGTTGTGTAGAATTGACATTAATCAATTCTTTCAATTACTCACTTGAATTTTGTTCTTGTTCCTCTCTGTATTTTTACAATTTCTTTGCAAACAAGCTACTTCACAATCTTTCCAAATTCAGCATGATCTTCTCAATAATTGCTTCTTCTCAGAAAAGGCTCAAAATCTTTGTTTGTGTAAAGTGGAACTGAGAAGATCTTTAGTGTTATACTCTATTTTTTCTCACACATGAAGCTTTCATGTCTCATTAATACATAGAGTGGCACCACCTTCTATGTGTAAATTTGCATTGTTGATCTTTAAAAATCCTACGATCAAGGGATGTAGAAAAAGATGACTAGCATTCCACTTGACAAGTTGGCTAGTCAATCTAATGAGAACTGACCATATATATAGCTCCTTCCTTGATGGAATTTTTGTCTAGACCCATTGGCAACTAAGAACACGTGTCAACTGGTCGCTGCCTCACTATACATAAAGAATGAGCACCTTTCCATAGCAAGATAGCAACAGCCATTGATCTGAGATCAATCTAAGGGTAAAGAAAATTGCATGAAGTACCCTGAAGAGTGGTGGGTCCCATAGTCACCACATAGCATGGAATAACAAGGTTACATCTTTCTATAGTGAGATAGTGATAATCGTTGATCTTAGCTTGATCTGACGATCAAATCCCTCATGCATTTTATGAATGGGGCATGGGTCCAGGATACTGATGACGTGATAAATCCTACATAGCTGGCATAATAAAACCATATTTTAATCCTATTCACCTTTCCATGTTGCTTGGGTCCCACCATATGTTCATTTCATAGCAACTTGTTATGTCACTAATGGCGAGATGCCTAAGTTTTTTGATAGCAAGGTAGCAAGCTTCGATGTCTTAACAAAAACTCGCCACCAAAAGAATAAAATCAAGTCAAGTCACCATCGTCCTTATTAAATGCTTCTAACAATAATAGTTATTACTCACCATGCCACTTGGAAAATTTTATGGTCATTGGGAAGTTTGGAGACCATCGTGTAATACATTTCTTGGCTATTCCCTATGTCTCTAAAGGTGAGATGCTTAGCTTTTCCGATAGCAAAGTAGAGAATCATCAAAAAAATCAATATTTTGATGATATCTTCTACTCACCTTTTACAAGGTTCCTTTTCCTATCGCATCTCCATTTTATGGCACCATTCTTTAGTTTCATGGAATTTTCTATCTCGCTATACATAAGAAGTGCACAACTCATCATAACGAAGTAGCGATTGTAGTAGATCTCATCAAAATCGGATGGTGAGAGACCTAAGAGAACAAGACTGCTTGGGGGTGTAGAAAATTTAAAATGAAAATAGAATATTTGCCAAAGTTTAAAATGATTTTGCGCCCAAGACTTTAAAATGGAAGAGACATAGGGTTTAACAGGATTTTCAAAGGCAAACAAAATTTGGAAGACTAAACAAGAAACTCTATTCACCAATGATGGATTCAATCTGATTTTTTTAGTACCTATGTTAGGGAAATTTCATCATGTGAAAAATCAGAGCAACAAAATCAATGCTCCATTAATCAATTACAAAAATATTTGATAAATTGATATTTGGTCAAGGGAGATTAGCTAAGTTGATGCCTAAAAATGACAACATAAGAACTAAACTGATTTCAATTTAAACCATGTTGCTACCTCACATGGAGGCAATGCAAAAGGAACTATCCATTGCAAAAGACTTAGTCAAGAGAGATATGCATATCTCTATTGCAAATAATTTAGTTGATCTAGCTACCTAGCTAGAAATCCAAATTCAAACCCCAAGAAATGATTTTGCGCCCAAGACTTTAAAATGGAAGAGACATAGGGTTTAACAGGATTTTCAAAGGCAAACAAAATTTGGAAGACTAAATAAGAAACTCTATTCACTAATGATGGATTCAATCTGATTTTTTTAGTACCTATGTTAGGGAAATTTCATCATGTGAAAAATCAGAGCAACAAAATCAATGCTCCATTAATCAATTACAAAAATATTTGATAAATTGATATTTGGTCAAGGGAGATTAGCTAAGTTGATGCCTAAAAATGACAACATAAGAACTAAACTGATTTCAATTTAAACCATGTTGCTACCTCACATGGAGGCAATGCAAAAGGAACTATCCATTGCAAAAGACTTAGTCAAGAGAGATATGCATATCTCTATTGTAGATAGTTTAGTTGATCTAGCTACCTAGCTAGAAATCCAAATTCAAACCCCAAGCCATAAGTGTTAGAAATAAGGGGGAAATCACAATGACATAATAAAATAGGGAAATAATGTTACTCATGACACAATGACAAGGGGAAATTAGAGGCAAATAAAAATAAAAATAAAATATATACAATAAAATATTAGATATCATAAATCATACATATGAAGAGACATGTATATATATTTTATATAGAGAAGTCAAGGTTTTGGAGACCAATTCATAGTCTAAAGGGGAGTGATATTTTTTCTATTTTTAAATTTTGAATTGATTTCTAAGTCATTAAAAAGTGTTTTTTCCACTAATGTTAAACAGCAATATTGTTGATCTATAAACTTTGTTGCCTATTAGTGTCCAATACTTTGTCATTTTTTAGGCAACGTTGGTCGGTCATCATTGTGACCTAGCCACCTAATGCAAGATGAGTTACATGGACTTGTTTACGTTTTTATTACATGCTGAGAAAATTTAAGGTTCTCAAAAACTCTAGTATAGTTGAGCATATAGAAGTTGAAGGACAACAAAAATATCAATTATGATCGAGCATCAAGACATTTAATTGTCAAGTAAAATAGTTTTGGAATATGTGTAGTAATTACACACAAAATTATGTAAATCATTTTGCCCAACTTATATATGATAGTTATGGATTATGGAGATAACTAAGGAGATAATTACACATTTTTTAGAGGACATCAATCCATAGGAAGGCAGAATAAACAATTAGAAAATTAGAAGGACTAAATGACAAAAGGGAGAATTTTGGAATGTTGATCTTGATATGGAATCTTCTCCAATTGGAAATTTAAGAAAGGATAAAACCCCAATTCATCATGTGTGTGAAGGAATATTGTGAATGTGTGAAAAGGCTAAGGATAGAGTGAGGAAGGCTAAGTTTAATATAATGATCAGATAGATCAACCTAGAAGTGAAGGGCATAATAGAGAAAATGAGATAAGAAGATCAATTCAGACAAGGTAGAAAGAAGATATTTAATCAGATTTATAAGAGAAATCTAAAGGGTTAGGTGTCGAGACATTCTAACTAGTGTATTAGGGGAAAATATCTTAACATAGTGGTTTTAACAGACCTAGTTAAATCTCCTAATAGAGTGCTTACTTCATTGTGAGTTTTAAATCATTTAATCAAGGTGGACTTAACAGTCTTGTAAATATTTTAATAGAGAAGACCCCTTATAGGGTAGATCATCAGAAGTGATCAAAATTGTAGACCTAATAGGCAAACTTAATTTCTATAGTAGTGAAGATTTGTGGGTGTCATCCCTACCCCAGTTCTACCTTCACCTTGGAGGTTTTTTGGGTAAGCAAAATCTTTGTGTTATGTGATTACATTTATGTTGATGGATATGATGCATAGCTAGATTTATTTTAGTTTTACAATTTATGATTACATGGTGTATGATCTAAGATATGAGATGGATTAGGAGTGAATGCAATTAATCTGTTATTTTGGTTCAAGGAGTGAAAGGTTTTAGATCCTAATTCACCTCCTCCTCCCCCTCCAGTATCTTGCTTCCCAATAAGACTTCCAATAGTAATATCATTCTATGTTTATCCCCCCTAACTAAGAGGGGGTTTTGATGTTATGATAGTTACAGTTAGATAAACTCATTAAAATATATCTACATGTATTCTATGTATTTGTGGCATTATATATATATATATATATATATATATATATATATATATATATATATATATATATATATATATATATATATATATATATATATATATATATATATATATATAGACACACACACATACTTTTGATTTTATATACATGAGAAATATTATTATTATGCTATTCTAGAATTATATATTTATATATATTTAGTTTTATTGCCTATAAAATTACATATTAATGATCTTGATCAACTGATTAAGTCAATTATTTTGACTAACTATATAATGGAAAGGCTAACCAAATTGGTTGACCAAAAAGCCTTATCAAAACACATTTGAATTTTTTTGGAAAGTTACAATCACAATGGTCATGAATCCATAATGGAGTCACAATGCATCATGGATGTAACTCATCAACCCTTATATAGTACATGAAACTTGAAAAATTTATGACACACAATAATCATACTTGAATCATAGTGAACATACTATGAATGATGAACATAGAAAACTTTAAAGTCTTCGACCTTTGATATTCCTATAATAAAATACATACATCTATCACATCCTCTATGTGTTATTCAATCTAAAAACGAGTGATAAGACACTTATTTTGTGTATTAGATTGAACATAGAAATATATATACTTATTGAATATTAAGTTGTTCCAAGGTTTATAAATATATAGAACATCTATAATTTTGATCAAAAAAATAAAGAATTTCAAATGTACTCAATAAAATAAATCAAGCTCTAAAATACAATTCTAATCATTAAAATTAATACGCTCTACAAATCATAAACATGTAAAATAGATTGGATGACCCTTGAACTACTCACTCTAATGAATATGTAGTTATGGTTTCTAATTGTTTTGATGCACTTGTATTCCTATAACCACTAGTGAGCTTTACTCACCTAATATAGCTCTTCACCTTAATACACCCACTTGGGTGAATCAGACAGTTTTCTATAATTACAATATTGTAATACCCTAGTGCAACCTTTATGTTGTAGATTATAATTAATCTAAGGCTAACCTATATATGTCCTAACTCACTCCTTATATAGTTATTTTTAAAGCTTGTGACAATAATCAATGGGTCTAAATAGACCAGTAAAGTTAATGTTGAAACTCAAAGTTTAGCCTTCTATTTTCAAAATTTAGGTAGACTAGGTTGCATCTATTGAAATGTCTTAAGATAAAACACAAGTATGGATTCTTCATTCCATAAGGGGACCCTTTATTCAAATGTAAAACTAGTCGAGTGTATAACTTTAGTGAAGAGTTGAGTGTAGGGAGTTACTACCCTGAAACTATGCTACAAATTCTTGGGAGCCAAGGGACCCTAAACCTATGCTACATTTTTTGGAGACATAGGACAAGTTACTACTGTCTTTAGTACTTCATAACATTCTGGATCATACAGTGATGCACAAATGAACACCAATAGTAGATATTTGGGATCTTTGCAGGGAGAACATACCAAAACATGCATGGTTACATCCTTGGCTTCCATTGTTGGGTTAACATATGGATCCTTTATATCCAACCACTTGTTATAAATTGGAAAATTCACTTCAAGCCTAGCATGCAAGTGATGCATCTACATATGCAATTTTCAGAAAATTGTATATGATCCTACTAGCTCAGAACAACTGATTGTTCATTTTATCATACCTAATCTAGTGACAGTTCTACAAGAATTTATAGTCAATCCAACTAATCAAAAACTAGACCAATTTGATTGGGTTATGGCTCAAGGATGTGCTATTCTCATTTATCATATGGTTGCAATGTTCGAGAAAGCATTTTTTACATAGTGGTAGCAAGTTTTGTATCATTAGCTTTGTTCAAGTTTTGATTTTAATGAAGTAACAAAGTGGTCTTTAGGGTGGAAAGGGATATTTCTCCCTAAGCATCTTGCTAATGAGAGGATAAGAAGTTAGCTAAATGTAACCCTTGAAATGATAAATCAAGTTGTAGAGGGTACAACTACAGAACAACTTGGGGCTAGAGAGAATGTAAGTTGTCTTACGGTGATGGAGCAATGCCAATTTGAGGCAATTCAGTAGAAACAAGAAGTAGCAAAATATGCTCAATAGAAAGCCTTAGCTTCCATGGGCAGTGGGATTCACCTAAATAATTCCATGGGTGCATCTCAGTTTATTTTGAAGGAAGTGATTGAAATATATGCACAAGAACATGCCATCCAATTTTTCCCTAATGTTGGATACACACATGATGGTCTTTAGGTTTATGGATTTGGAACTCTTAGTATCTATCTACATTCTATAAAATAAAAACTTCTTGCACAATCTAGAGATAGATGGGTGATTGCATCATTGGAGCAGCCAGTTGAGATGCACTACAATTGAACTGGAGGAAATCATTGATAAACCAAACTTGAAAACTTGAATGCTGAAATATTGAAATGAAAGCTATCGAGGATCAAACACCTATTCTAGAGTTATAACACAACGTGAATTTGATTTTAGATATAAACAAAAAAAAGAAAATATGACATAAATCATTCCCCATTTGTTTTGATTGTGGAGAACTGTGTGAGAAAGAGGGTGGAGAGATTTGAACATTGGTGGAGAGATTTGAGCTCAAGCTCAAATAGTTGGTGGATATTTCATTGTCATTCCCTTGTGATCATTGCATTCTATTATTGTGTCCTTATGATCTCTACATTCCATTTTTGTGCCCTTGGTGGAGATTAGTGGAGATCTACAATTTCATTGTTGTGCCCTTGTGATCACTAAATTTCATTATTGTGTCCTCGTGATCCTTGCATTTCATTGTCATGCCCTTGTGATTTTCATGCCCTTACTCTATGATTTCATTTTCATTTTGTGATCTTGTGATCTATGTTCCCTTTGCACTACAACATTTGGGGTCAAATTGTGATAGCAGTGTAATTTTTGGTGATTTTCATGTTGTTCATTTTTGTAATTTGTGAAAGTGATTTAATTTATGGTGTAATTTAGGCCCCAATATAGCAGTGCTTGCTCTATGATTTTCTTCAAGGGGAGAAGAGGTACCTATGTAAATGTTCTTTTCATTTCCTTTTAAATATGTATCTCTTTACATTTCCCGCATAGGTGATTAGAGAAGCTTCTCTTTATGTATATATATATGTGTATGTGTACATATGCATACATACATACACATATATGTGTGTCTATGTATGTATGTGTACATAGACATACATACATACATATACAGAGATCACAAGGGCATGACAATGAGATGGATAGATCACAAGGGCACGTTAAAAAAATATAGAGATGAAGAGATACATATATAGATACATACATATACACATACATATATATACACATACATACATACATCTACATATGCAATTTTATCAACTTGGAAAACTGGATTTGATCTTTACTCAATCACTAAGAGATAATATAATCTGTAAGTATAGATTTATAAATACTTAGTTTGGTATGAATAGTTTTGATTGAATTCATCTAAGGAGAGTGAGCCTACTCATGATGATAATGACTCCATGTATTGTGTCTTTAGAGGAGAGAGACTTACAAAAGATTAGATGTTGTTTTCGACTCAAATGTTCCCAATTTTATGTTCACAACTCAAATGCTCTCCTATGGCCTAATGTAAAACCCTCTTAACTACATCCAAAATTAAGGAATAAAATATTATTATGTCCCCAATAAATAATTGAAATACATATTCAATCTAAATTATAGAATCTTTGAATCTCAGTACTCTAATCCAACCCAAGAGCCTTCTAAACACTGAAACCACTAAACTACTTAGGACACTAAACTTATTGAACATATGAACCTCCTTGAACCAATGGAACCATTTTGAAATAGGTTCAACGAGGTTAAAAACCAAAGAGGCCCTAGGATATAAACCTCAAACAATGGTTATGTGCTATGGTGGGGTAGGAGGAATATGGTTGTGTGAATGGTTGATCAAGCAAGTTACAGAAAATCAAGGTGTCAGTTGCAAGTAGTTTCATTAATTTTATAATGGAATCAGCTTTGAAATCGAGATGATCAAAATTGGCATGTCCATCCTTATGATAGATGTCTCTATCTCAGAATAGAAAATTACCTCAAATGACAAGTGAAAAATTATTAAATTAATTGTAGAAAATTTCCACAATCCATGCTATTCATATTTATGCTTCTGGTGAGATTGTGTGTAATTTTATCAGCATCAACATTTTGGATCATACTCCATGTTCCATCATCAGGATGAGAGAGCTAACCTCATCTTGATGATGGATCATGGAGTATGATCTAAAATGTTGATGCTGGTAAACTTACACACAATCTCACCAGAAGCATAAATATGAAATTATTAAATATACAAAAAATCAAAAGAGCATTCACCTATAATATTTTTGAAGGAAAAAAATATAATAAAAATATAATTTGGTGGAAAAACCCATGAGCTATGTGGCTCCACATTGTGGCCATTCCAATGTCCAGTAGTGGAAACTCTTCATTTTAAATATGAAGATCTTGAAATTAAAAAGATAACTATCAGAGATCTATATTTGTGTTTTAGTGATAACAAGTATACAGTCTAATTTTCAAAAAAATAATAGTCTTAAATGTATATGATTAAATAAAATAAACAAGTGTACTAGTTGTAGTTGTATAATTCTAGTATTACTAGTTATGTTAAATAAAATGTTCAATAAATCAAGTATGAAGTAACATAAATGGATCATCTACTCAATCCTATTATTACTTAATGTGAATGCATCCGATCATTACCTAGATGATATTATGCATGAGATCTTTACTCAATCAGCAAGAGATAATATAATATATAAGTATATATTTTTGCATACTTATTTTGAATGCAAGGATAATTTCTTGTGTGAGTTCAAGACATGAATGATTAATTTTATTTAGCATAAGTACTATGCAAGTGTGTATGTATGTATGTAAAGTTATTCACATAGTGAACTGATATACATACATATATGCACATATGTATACAATCATCATAATCAGTTGTCCTTGAATTTGACTAAAGCTATTATATATGAACAAGAGATACATGTTTAGAAGTGAAAAAAAAGATTTACATAGGTACCTCTTCTCCCCTTGAAGAAAATTGCAGAGCAAGGGCACAGAGATCACAAGGGTACGACACAACAAGGAAATGCAGTGATCACAAGGGAATGGCAACAAAATCTTAGATCTCCATTGATCTCCACCAATGTTCAAAGCTCTCCACCCTCGTTTGGATCTCTCCACCTTCTTTTGTATGCAACTCTCCACAATTAATAAAAACAAATGGGGAATGATCAATGTCATGTTTTCTTTTCTTTTTTGTTTATAATCCATAATCCACAATCCACAAGATCTCTTTGTATACATACATACATACATAGACACACACACACACATATATGTATATATATGTATATACATACATACATATATACATACATACATAAATATACATACATAGATGAAAAACAATAATGCACTTTCTAAGAGTTTACAATTGTTTAACAAAATTAATGTTTTACAAAAAAATGCACCTGAAGAATTGTAAGCTTAGAAGTAAGAACATGGTGTTGAAATAATATAGAAAGTGCTTGACATGAGAGGTCCACAAGTGAGGGTATTAACCAATCTTGAAAACTTGAATTCTTAAATGAAAGCTATTGATAATCAAACACCTATGCTAGAGTTACAACACAATGTGAAGTTGATGTTAGATAAGATAGAGGTAGATATTCAGAAGTTTGATAATCAAAATTTAAGGAACTAGAGAAAAGGAGGAGGGGCTTTAGAAAGAGAAGGAGAAGAAGTGACTTTAGAAAGAGACTGCATGGCAAAAAAAATAGCTAGAAATAACTCATTACACTCAACTCTTCACTTAAGTTATTCTTCAATTCCTTGCAAATGCAAATTTTATCACCTTGGAAAACTATATTTGATCCTACTAGCTGGAAACAACTAGTTGTTCATTTTATTATACCTAATCTGATGATAGTTCTATAGGAATTTGTAATCAACATAGCTAATTAGAATCTAGACCCATTTAATTGAGTTATGGCTAGTTTCTTTCTAAAAATATTTGCTATGGTATATTTTTAAAAAATTTCTTGTGAACTTTTCCCATTTTTCCTGGCCTACATTATTTTTGTGGAGGATCTTGAGGTAAGTCACTTAACATGGGTCAAGTAAGTTTTACTATTTTATTATTTGGATTATGGAATATGTATGCAGCTAGATCAATTTTACTATTATGCGAAGATGTAATAAGCACTTTTAAAAAAACTCCAAATATACATGTTTAGAAGGAAATATTAGGAGATACTTGTTTAGAAAGAAAATAAATGAACATTTACATAGCCCTTGAAGAAAATCATAGAGCTAGGGCATGGCAAAAAAATTGTAGAGCAAGGGTACAAAGATTTCAAGGGCATGACATGGCAACAAAATTGAAGAGTAAGGGCATGAAAACAAAATCGTAGAGTAAGGGCATGACAATGAAATGCAAAGATCACAAGGGTATGGCAACAAAATCACAAAGCAAGGGCATGCCAACAAAATGCAGAGATCACAACAATGAAATCATAGAGAAAGGGCATGCAAACAAAATGTAAAGATCACAGCAATGAAATGCACTGATCACAAGGATATGACAATGTTCAAAGATTTCCACCCTCATTTAGAGCTCTTCACCGTCTTCCACGTCCATCTCTTCATAAAAAAAAAAATGGGGAATGCTTTATGTCATGTTTTCTTTTCTTTTTTTTAATACTCATACGAGAATCTCAATTATGACACTAATTTTAGTGTTGCAATGGTGTTAGGGATAATTTCAAAAAAAAAAAAAAACCATAAATTACACCGCCATTGCAAATTGCCATCACAATTTGACCCCAACTATTGTAGTGAGATAAGCTCTCTAAAAAATTCATCACAAAATGTACATAGTAGCTATATTATTTTGCAAGGAGCTTAATATCAGCATTCAAAGGTAATTTCATTGTTGATCTCCCTTATTTGAAACATGGGGCCATACACGGTTTTTTGAAAATCCTGTACCTGTGTTGACATTGAAGAAAGAGTTGCCCAAGGGGGTAATTATCTCTATTAGAAAATTGATTCACAAATTCAAGGAGTTAAATGGTTTTTTCTTAGGGAAATTGCAATTGATCCAAAATAAAATAAAATAAATTATCATAGGTACTCCTAATTTTGTGCCCAGTATTGCTAATGAAAATGGAAATGTAAGGGGTAGGAATGGTCATCTTCCTTTGATGAAATTTTAAAGCATGTTAGATTTATTGCATAGTGAAACAATGAAGTAGATGTTATGGTAGTGTATGATATGATTTTTGTTTTGTACAAGTTTGAGATAGAGATGGGAAAGGTAACTATAGAGGTCAAGGCCATCATGGATGCAAAATAGAATAAGTACCTTGAGGAATTGAACATGATCAGAGATGCCACTTAGCAAGATGTTGAAACTAATATTTACATCTAGGAGATCATAGTTTGCATAAAGGCCTTACCATCAAGGGATAATGATTAAGTAGTTGAAATCATAACTAAAAGGTAGAAGGGAAAAATTAGAGAAAAGATAGCGATCATGACATGGTTTTAAAGTTACACACATGCTCATCTTGGAGACACTTGAAGAGAGATTGCCACCTGCCAGTTTTTGAATTACTTCATGTATTTTGTCCAAGTATAAAGAATGTTTGTAAAAAATAAAATATATGAATTATTTTTGTATTTATTTTTTAATCAATTTCTGATGAGTGTCCTCCCATCTGAAACTTTTTGCAATCCTTGTGATATAAAAGGATTTCCAAGATGTGGACCGAGGGTCCAAATTCTATTTTCTTTAGTTCTTATGCTATTTACAGTCAATCCAAATTTTGTGTTATTAGATGTTGCTTCAAATTTGTATCTCAAGAACATAGTGATGAATGAATGAACTACTTGTTATATTCTGAGTTATATTATGAGTTTTGTATCATATAAATGTATCATTCTCAAGAAGATTAATGCAAAAGAGAAGCATTAATAAATATCTATGTCCTAGTTTTTTGTCTCCTTTTTCATATTCTTGTCATTTTGAACTAAATGAGAAAAGTTCATTTCAATTTAATGCAACTTGGATAGGTTGTATATCAATTCATTGTTGCTTTTAATTCAAGAAATTAAGTAAATTCGTATGTGAATTGATAGATTTTCTAAGTATATGGGAGTAATATCATAAGAATGGGAATTAGGGTTAGTAGCTAATATATTTGATTGCAAGTCAATTGAATAGATCAAAATTTACTAATATGACTATATAATAATGGATAAAGCACTAGTCATCAATTCATATACAAATTGAGGTAGTCATTTAGTTGAATAATTCACATTTAAATCAAATCAATTATCCTAAAGTCTTTGAGAATGAATTACATGTTGGTCATTCAGTTACTGTAATAGCTTTTGAGTTTATAGTTGGTTGTTGTAAATTAAGAAGTTATTTTTAATTTCAAGAAGATATTAGACCATTTTCTGCTATAAGGGATATAATGGGTAAAGATATTGAATAAATGATATAATACTTAGTTATACCTGCCTTGGCCTGTAGAGCCTAAAGTGTAGAAAGCCCATGTGCTTTGTTAAGTTGGTTGTAACCCTTAGTTATCTACCTCTATTTTTTATTCTGGTGTTGTTTTAGGTTTTTAGTTTTAAAACACCAACACTTTCATTATTCCCTCTTCACACAATTTTTCATATGCCACATGAATCTCATAATCTCCAACTTTTCCAATTTTGCACATGTAACAACTCTTCACATCATGAATCAAAATGAATTTAGGTGGTATCGATGATAATGAACCCATTGAATCTCCTTGCATGGAAATCTCAAGAGTAGCACAATATTTAGGTGGAGGACAAGTTCCACTCTTCATTAATTGAACATTTCGTACCTCTTCTCCTTGATTCTTTATTTCAAATGATGAAGATGTCTTTATCTTGTATTAGGGTTTTGAAATCTTTCCTTTCTGAACAACTTAGCACAACAAGAAATAAACACTTGATCACTCTTCCACTTCTAATCTTCTTTCAATCACCTTAAAATTTCTTGACTAGTTGTTCAAATCACTCTATTCTCTCAAAATTTGAATGCAAGGTGTGTAAAATACCTTCAAATTATTGATATATACCTCCATTCACTCAAGTTAGGGTCTCCATAAATATTGTATCCTTTGTTAGTGTAAGGTCCCTCCTCATATGTACTTATTAAATATAAATTTCTCTATTAAATCCATTATAGGAGATTAGAATGGATATGAAGTAATGTTTTATGGTTTAGATGTCCTAATAGAAACTGAGATCAATTGATACATTCATGTTTCAAATACTTAGTGATTTGAGAACTACTGCATTATCTCTACTATTTAAACATTAATTTCCACTAATGATGATATGAGGTGTTTCACCTAATGATGGTGATGGTTATTATGATACCTCAATGATTGGGCTATACACATTCAGATAGTTCAGTATTCCTTATTGGTGATGTTTATAATGTTTAGGTATATGCATACCTAATGATGATTATTCTAGTATTTTAATCTGAATTAATGAATAAGTTATGTTATATTGATTATACAACTTTTAATGGTTAAATATATGCACAAAAATGAGATAACAGTAATTTATATGAAAGATTGATGTTTTGATTTATATGATTATCTAGATGAGTTTTAAATATATACATGTGATTTTTCTCAAACTACTAATGTGTGAAATGAAGTGTGCAAGATTATTAGCTAGGAAATTTAATGGAGAACTAGAACTTGACCCTATGTATAGTTTGTGAAAACCAAGGTTGATTCTAATGAAAGATGCAGACCCCATTGTTTCATATTTTATTTGTATTGTAAATTGAATATGTGTATCATTTTGTAATCGTTAAGTGTTTAATATTTCATAACTATTATTTTATAGTATCACTTGACACTCATAATCCATGTATGCATATCAGCATGATATTTTGAGTTATCCAAGTAACTGAATAATTTGAGATGGATTAGGTTAGTAACCTAATACTAATTAGTTGGTAATCAGGATTAATTACCCTAATTAGGGTTTAGTGGTAAGTTTTCATTCTTAGGATTTTTAGAAAGTCCAAATATTTCAAGCAATTTAATAGGCCATTAAATAGTCCTAGAGGACAAAAATTATGAAAACTAAGTGCCTAGGGGGTATATGTATGGGTTGGAGACAATTTCCACCCCTCTAGCCCCTTTTGTTGACTTTTGTGACGACCCAAATATCCCATTTTTGCTTTAGTGCGAAAATTGGAGTTTAACCATGAGTTTGACAAGTTATGCTCCACCATGAAGTTGCATTAATGATGATTTTAAGTTAGAAGACTGTAGAAGCCCTTAGTCAGGTGGGGAGTTATTTCAATTTTTAGGTGGTTGACTTAGGAACCTATTTAGTGGTAGATTTGAGGATAGAAGAGTGTTCACCCAACCTCTGGATTTAGATAGTAAAGTTAAGATTGAAGGAGGAATAAGGAGAGCTCTTCTCAAATTTTAGTTTTTCATAACCATTTGTGAAGTTAGGAAACCATCAAGTTCATGTCTTCATGTTTTGTTTCATTTCTTAAAGTAGGTTGTTACATGTGTGTGTATTTGTATGTATGATGAACATGTTAGGGATGGGATTGTGATGGGTTTTCTTAAATGTTTTCTTTTGTGTTTTAAATTTTGATTTTTGAGAGAAACTGTAAGTGTTGTGTTGGCATTACTCACCCTTGGATAGGGCAGAAGTGGCCATGTATGGGAGGAAGGCTTTAGTTGGACTCTAGAAAGTGTAGACACCTAAAAAACCTTTAGAAAATAAAGTATTTTTATTTTCTAAAAAATTTCTAATGACATCATCATTTATTATTAATTAATTATTTAATTAATTTATTTATTTTTATGCCATTAAATCCCTTTATCTTAATTAAAAATATTTAATTAAGGAATCCCTCCCAAAAATGTCTAAATCTTATTTAAACATTATTTCCTTATTTATTAATTATTTAATTAATAAATTGACCAAAAAACTCAAAATAAATAAAAAATTTATTTTTTGCCCAAAACTTGGCCAATTTCCTTAAGACCACTAACCTCTTCCAAAATCTTCTGATCCTTCTTTAATTTTGATTAAAGGCTAATCCCATCATTTGCTACCCCTAATCCCAACTCAAAATATTTAATTAAGATTAAATATTAATCCTCATGTTTATTAAAAAAGTTTTAATAAATATCTCCTCAACCCAAACCCTTGAAATAAATAAAACTTTATTTATTTTCTAAAAATCTAATTTATCCTCATCCTAAGAAGTTCTAGACTCTTCTAGAAAGTCTTCATCCTCATCCAAAGCCTAGACTCTTCTAGAAGATGTCTTTAATCCTAATCCTAATCCCCTCCTAACCTTGTCACATTCCCTAAACATGGGTTAAAACTTACTAACCCAAGCCAAAGTTAACAAATATCTCCTCCTTCACCCACCCTCATTAAATGCCATCCACTTGCCTATCCCTAAGCTAATCCTAAACCATCCTAATCCATCCTCTAATCATTTGTACAATCCTAAGCAAGCTTAAAACCCTCCTAATCAAGCCCAAGTCGAAATTGCTCTCATCTCCCTCAAAATATCTCAACCATAAGACTTTATGAAGCCCACTAGGCCATAAATGACTCTTCCAAGCCCTTTTATTGCTCTTACAAGTCATTATGAGGGTCTTTATGAAGATTTTATCCCTTGAGCCTCCTTTGTTGACTCATCCTTCCCCTTTCCTCCATCCTCTCACCATGTGACATGTGTGACTCCTTGATTGGTTGTAAGGAAGCACAATCCATGTGCTCTCTTCTCATGCAATCTGAGCCCTCAATGAGCTTTTCCCCATCTTTGCATCTTAGCCCTCAATCCCTCAAGCCTCTTGCCTATAAATTGGATCCTTCCCCTTTGCAAAATAACACAATCCATGAAGTAAAGTTATAATGCTATTTTGAGAGCCAAATCCATAGTAAAGCCATCTATCCACACCAAAAATCATTTATCATCCATTGAAGCCTTTGGAAGCATATTCAGCATACATCCTATCCATTTAGATAAAGCTACTCAACAAGAGAGCTTCTTATTGAGAGAGTCCATTAATGGCTCATATTCTCAATTGAGAGTTCATCTCAGTCTATCTTGAAGTTTATGAATTTTGTTTAGTTTGTAGAAGCTTTATTTAAATTTGGTTTCTATTAGCATACTAACATTGCTCATATACAGAAAGTGCAGAGCCTCTCCTCCTGATGAGGAATGGGAGAGAGTAGGGTGTTATGGTCCCCTACTCATCAGTACAAACCATGTTTGTATTTTGGGAAATTGAGAAGTGAAAGAATGGATGTTCTTGTGATATTAGCCTTCAACGGGCATCTATGAAAGAACAAAAGTTCTTGTGATATTAGCCTCAAAAGGGAATCTCTTATGGTGTTGTGATTGACTTCTCCTACTTGGAAAAATCCACCTTCTCCCTAGTTTGGTTCATTAATGAACCTATTGTGTAAACCTAGGATGGGAGTATCTATGTTGAATGTGTCTTCATGTTAAATATGTATGTCTCCCAGTCAGTTTCATTTTCTACATGGTTACCTTGATGTGATTTGCAGATTTCATAGTGGCTACCTTGATATGGAGCCAAGCATGATTTCAAAGTTGTTGTTTTAATTCAAATGTATGGGAGACTTCTCCTTAGGATAATGATCATGTTGTGAACAGTTATTGCTAAACTTAATTTTGAAATGATTATGATCTTGAGTTCTCTTCCTTGGTTCTTTCTTGAGGGAGTCCTTGAATCAGATGATTGAATAAAATGATTAAGAAGTGGCTAGCCCACATAAGTTGAAAAAAATGAGCACTTTCCTTTCATGTGATGTTCTTTGAGATTCAAATTTGTATTCATATGATTAATGGTAATTAGGTGCAATGTGTTACATAAGTTTTGCCATTTGATCCTGAACATGGATTAGAGGAAATACAAGTCATATGATTGGTGCATCACTTTGTATTTTTGTAATGGTTGAAAATAGAAATATGCCTATGTTAATAAATAAACACAACATCAACATTATACTACTTATTTATCCTAGAAATATTGCCTTTGGCTAACTAAATAAATTGAAAATGCAACACTTAGAAAAAAAGGGAGACATTGAAAAAAATCTATCCTTCATGAGAAAATTTCTCTCCACTCATTGTATGGGAAAATTGTAGATTTTCTTTGGACAGAGAATATTCCCTTTTGATTCAATTTAGTATCTTTAGATACTACTTTAAAAGAAAATCTTGTAATTTTAAAATACATTTTAAAAAGAAATTAATATGCTAAAACTAATGGTCTTACCTTATCCTATTTTTCACCAAGAAAATTTTATTGCATAACTCCCTTTAAAAAAAAAATAATCCACCACATGGATGTTGAGATCACCCCACTTCATCCTCTCCCAAAGTTGGGTGCATCACATCAAATCTACATTAAGATGGAATCTTGGTTAATAGCTTTTAAGGGGGTCTAACATCCAAGCTTCCCCACCTTTATTATGATTGGAGGAGATCCATGTTAATCTTTGGTCAAACCTATATCCACTTCCTTCCCCCATTCATACCTTTTTGTGAGTTAATTCTACTATCTTGGACCATGTGAGGGTCTTCCTAGAAATCCACTATGACAAGTGAGTAAGGGTGGGCAGCTAGGAACGAGATGAGATTTTAATTGACATCACCCTCCACCTTAAACTTCTAAGAATCCTTCCCCAACCACTTCACCACCTTCCACACACCTTTCTCCATCCTTGGGTAGTGTGGTTTACATATGGGGAGGCTCACGTGTGCCTAGGTGGACTTGGGGTTAGTGGGGAATAGGTGGCAGGGTTCGGTTAGAGTTAGTTTAGGGTATGGTTAGTAAGTAAATGTTAGAATATGTTAATGTGAAGCTAGTTAGAGTTGAGAGTTAGTGGGTTAGGTGGAGTTAGTGGGTGGGTTAGTTTTATTTAGTTTTAAGTTATTTAATTAGTATGTTTTTCTTAAGGTTAGTTTAAATTGTGATAGGATTAGTACAATTAGTTGTTTGTTGGGTTTAGTGTGTTTTAGATTGTAAATGTTAGTAGGTTAAAGTTAGGACTTTTTGATTTTGTTAAATTTTGAAGTTAGTATTTATTGTTAGATTTAAAATTAGTTTTAACAAATATAAAAATAATAAGTTTCAAGTTTGGTTTTATTTAATTTTTTTGTTTAAAGTTCTATTACATGTTTAGATATGATTATTATTGGCTTAGGTTTATAGATTTAATGGTTATCATTTTAGTTATTTAAACCTATTTAATTAAGTGGTAAATGATGCTTTATTTTTGGAGTATTTCTCTAGTTACTATATCATTTCAACTAAATTTTGAATTAAATATAATTCCTAATGTTATTAATATTTTGGATACTAGGTATCATCGAGTTAGTTATTGATAATAGATGATGATCTAAGTTTTTAAGACATAATTGACTAGATAACTCATTTAGGGAATCAAGTTATGTTTTAAAATGATGTGAATTTTGTAAATAAATTAAATGATGAATAGTAATGATTTAATTAGTTCAAATGGCTATATCAAGATTTAAATGTGTAATAGATTTAAAGTTGCCTAGATAGCTTGATAGAATGGTTTGGGTTTTGATTAGAAGATGGGACAGTGTCATGATTAGTTTAATGATAAATATTTAATAATTTTAATTAGTTCTAAATAGGTTATGATAATATCCAAAATTAAGTATTAACATGTTATGATAGATTAACCTTTAAATGTAGAATCGGACTCTCCTAAGGACTGATCTAGTATAGTATTAAAAGGGATAGCATCATAGTCAACTTATGAACTTGGAAAACCTAAAATGTAATTTGAATTGGAAGTCATAACTTTTTAAATTGAACCTAAATGTTAATTGATTGATTCATTCAAAGCTATGTATTCCTATAGCATTAAAACTTAGGGTTTCAGATCTATGCATTATGTTGGTATATCGAATCTACATCTTTATGATGTGTATTCAAAACTCACTCTTAATCCTTTGTCAACATTCCATAACCTAACTAGTGTAGCATGTTTTAATCATAGAGGTTATTTAACTCTCTCTTTTTTAAATGTTGGTGTGTTTTTGCCTCCATTTTTTTGGCATGACAATTAGATGGAATCTAGTTTTCTTGGTTGTTACTAAAATTTTGAACTTGGTATAAATCAGCTAGTTCCATCTAACTCAACCTATACATTAGTTTGAAATTTAGGGTACTCAGTCCATATTGCAATGCTCGGTCAATATAGACAATTTTTATGATGTTCAACATCTAATGAGTAAATAGCTCTCTTGCAGTATTCTTTCCATAGATCTATTCTAATGCTTATTTTATCATGATAATATGAACTTTTGTAAATTTAATGTTAGGAACTGATGTAAGATAAATCATTAAATATAGAGTTCCTTAAATATTTTTATTGATCATTTTGCAATGATTTGATTACCTTCTCCATTAGATTGGGTGATCTTAGCTTCATTTATTCTATTGCTTTCTACTTCCACCTTTTTCTTCCAAGTTTGATTTTTCTCCTTTGCTTGTTCAACATCTTCTTTACCTTTACCCTTTATGTTCATTGTTTGGTACTGGTGCTTGGGTTCTATAGTTCTTATTCACATGTCCAACCTTGTGAAAATTAGAAGAAACTTTCTTAGGTGCATTGAATTTCTTTCTATTTGTCCAATTGGGTTTTTCCTATGCTTTGCATTCATATTCTCTATGACCAAACTTTTCACAGTTGTAACAATATCCCTCAAATCTAGGTGTGGTAGGTATATTTTTAATTCTTGATCTACACTCATTTATTTGATGACCTTGATTCTTGAAATAAAAATAATTACCAATAAACTTAGGTTTGGGGTTTTGTGTACCATTCTTGCCTCTATAAATGTTTGCAGTATATCTAGGTTTACCATAATGATAGCATGTAGGTTTTCCTTTTAATTTTTCAATCCTTAACTCTTTACTCTTGGAAGATTCTCCTTTTTTAGTAGATGAATGTTTCTTTATATGTCTTATTCCAAAAGTGTTTCCAGATGACCTAGGCGATCTCATTAGCTCTTCAAAGTATCTTATAGCTTGACTAGGCTTGTTTTTCCTTTCCAAAATTTATTTCTTAGATCTTAACTCATTCCTCAGTAGGTCACTCTATGATCTCATATTTTCTATCTCCATATTTTTCCTATTCTCCTAATTTCAAAACATCAATTGATTCATTATGTCTAGTTGAGTGTTCGTAATCTTTTGTACATCAGATGACCATTCTTCAAGTCTGATAGCCATTTTTCTTTTTTCTTCCTTAGTTGCAAATGTTTCTTCTTCGACTTTCTTATTTTGTTCAGTCACTTCAAATAGCTTTACTAACTAGATTTCATATTCTATTTTCAATACTTTGACTCCTTCATTCAGGATACTATTCTTCTCTAGTAGATCTACAATAGATGCATCACTTTCATTGGAATTTCCAATGTCAAGAAATCCTTGTGTATCAACTTCTCTATAAAGTTTGATTATTTTTTAAATAGCCATATCCTTTCTATTTCTTAGGGATTTCCTCAATTCATCTCTTGTTGCTTCAAGTTGTTGTAGTATGAGTTGGATGTCAATCGCTTCATTGTCAATAACCTTTCCCAATTTGTAAGCCTCCATCTCCAAGATTTAAACTCAGAAGTTGTTAGACTTCTTTCAAGAGAATCAATGCTCTAATACCAATTGTTGGAAGTTTATTGGGAAAATGAGATACTAAGTGGGGGTGAATTAGGAACTATAAAACTTTTATCACTTCAAACAACTTATATGTATTTTCCATCTCATATCTAGTTTATGCATAGCATAACTTAAAATATCAAATATTGAAATAACTCTAACTATAAAACATCCATGAAATTTAAACACATAACACAAAATATTTAGTAACCTAGAAACACTTCAAGATGCAGATAAAACAAGGGTGAGGATGATACCCACTGATCTTCACTATTGGAATAACAAAGCTAGCATGTTAGGGTTACAATTTTGATTGCTTCTAATGATCTACCCTATGAGGGGTATTCTCTATTAAAAGCTATATAAGACTATTAGATCTAACCTTGATTAAAGGATTTAAAATTTATAATGAAGTAAGAACTATGTTAAGAGATTTTTAAAGGTCTGTTAAAACTACTTTGTTAAGAGATTTACCCTGATTCAATCTATCAAAATTGATTCAGTACTTTATCCTTCTTTTTGCACTTATAATTACTAATTAGGGATATCCTCCTTCCAATATCTGATATGATCTCTAATAAAATATATCCTTTCTCAATCCTTCACTGCTTCAATGGGTCAATAAGTCTATTTTCTTCACAACATTCACATGCAACACCCAAAACTCAACTCCTTCACACACTTCACATATTGCATTCTCATCCACTCTCATTTTGAAATAGGGTATTGGAATTCTTTAGAATAACTGAGAAGGGGGTTGAATCAATTATCCAAGGTCTAGATGTACAAATAAAACTTTTCAAAGCTTAGTGAACCCATATCCATAAAACATTTTCATCATGCATGCATCCATTAGATTAGGCAATCACTTAAACTTGTAGGTTACTGTTCAATCAATTTGAAAAAATGTAAATATGAAACATAATAGATTTAATAAAAAATTTAACATAATGATTTAATATGGAAACCCAATTTGGGAAAAACCACTAGTAACATGCTACTCATTCTCACTCTTCTGAAGTGATGCCCTATGAAAGGCCAACCCTATTAAAGGTTACAATACACACTATTAAATGTGAACCAGTTAAAGGATTTCAATCATCCTGTTAGGAGTGAGCCTTGTTAAGGGACTTTAGATCATTCACTTAGAATTTCACCCATTTAAAGTATTTAAAAATGGCTATTAGGTCAACCTTAATCCAAAGGATTTACCCTAGATGGATACAATGATTAAAGAGTAACAGTAAGGCTTTATCTAATAACAACTTACAACTCCATTTGTAGATTACAGATCTTTGTTTTAGTCTTCCATTCTACTTGTCTTTCACACTCTTTAGCTCTGATAGCTTGTTCACCCTACAAGAATCCATACCCTTAATCCTTCTTGCTTTTCTTGCCAATGTAGTTTCTTCTCTTAGGTCACTGAATGAAGAAAATACCCTAAACTTCTTATCTTCCTTAGGTTCTGGTACATGAAAACCTTTGCTTCTGACCAACCATCTCTATAAATAGAGAATAATGATATTTTTTCATTCATCCTCCATTGTCCATTTTAGGGTTAGGTTGGATTAGGTAGGATTCAATGAATCTACCCCTCATTTCATTTCATTCCCTTTTAGAAACTTCTCCTTCAATCCTCTTTGAATTCACCTCAAATTGCTTTACCATGAACTTTATGCCACCAAATCATCAACCTTATCTTCTACATAGTTCACACAATTAAAGAAATCAAACTTTTTGGCTCAAATTCATTGAATTCACAATGTTTCTCATAATGCTAACACTCGGCATTGTATATGTGAAATGCGGGTCTCAATTGCTTAGGCACACTTCAACATAGTCATTATCCAAAAGATCATCCTAGAATGAATATGAGATTATTCATTCAAGTAATCCAAAAATTTGACCTGTTTCCTTCGAACTAGAAGGCCTTTGCTCTTAGAATGAGAAGCAAGCAACTAGACCACTAGAATGAAGGATTTTAAGCTATATGAGATATGTAAGATTAATCTAAATGTATGTAAGATTATTCTAAGAATAAGAAAGAATAATTAATTTAAATGGATGCATTATAATACTATATGAGATTGATATGCAAGAATATTAAGCTAAGAATGCAAGAGCAAATGAGTAAATATTCTAGCATAAGTTCGATACAACTTCAAATCAACCTTTGTAAAGAGCAATCAAAGGCTTCTTAAATAGAACCCTAGAATCGATTGACAGTCAAGATTCACAATGAGACTCAATAATAATGGAAGATTCCTTATGAAAAGAAAGTTAAATGATTGCTTTTGAGTGGAAAAAGGAGTTAACTAATTTAATTTTGAGTTGAAAAAGGAGTTAACTGATTTAATTCCTTTTCTGATTTTAGTCCACCCAGAGTTTCTATTTTCGAACTAAGGAGAGAATATTTAATTTAATAAAATAGAATATAACCTCTTAAAAGGATAAACTTTAATTAATTGAATAATTAAATTCATTAATTACAAAAAGGAGATATCATATTAAATCTGATGTATTTAATTCCTTTTTATATTAGCTAAAGGGATTATTTTAATTTAATTAAAGTATGAACACTTATAATTAAATTAAATTAAATTAATAGTTTTACTATAGCTAATTTGAATTGATATTTAGGAATTAAATAAATAGTGTGATTAATGCAAATTAGGGTTCTCTACATTTGACACCTAGGTCAAGTGCTGATTATTAGAATTAGAATTGCCTAGTAAAATAGGACTTAGGAATGATTGAATAGAATAGAATTCATTAATATGACAATGTGTCAATTTTGGGATATTACATTTTGCACCTCTTTGAATGAATGTGAAGTAGTATATTCAATTCAAACAAATTAGAAATAGGAAGCATAGATCAAGAAATGAGATTGGTTCTGAAATTGATGACACGAAAACCAATTGATAAGATTTTAAAGGTTACCTTCAGAATGAACCTTAACCTTAGAGGATCTAGATAGAATACCTAGATACCTAGATTGATAAGCTTTTAAAAATTATCTCTAGAATGGAGCTTAATCTTAAGGGATCTAGATAGAATACCTAGATACCTAGATTGACAAGATTTTAAAGATTATCTCCAAAATGAAGCTTAATCTTAAGTGATCCAAATAGAACATCTAGATACCTAGATTGATAAACTTTTAAAGATTATCTCTAGAATGGAGCTTAATCTTAAGGGATCTAGATAGAACATCAAGATACCTAGATTGATAATCTTGTAAAGATCATCTCCAAAATGGAGCTTAATCTTAGTACTTGAGTGCTTCTCGCATGAGAAAGTGTATCCTCACACAAAGATGTGTAATCTCATGCAAGAACATGAGATCTCACACCAAATTTTAGTTGTAAATTCAAGTTATTGCATTTGAAATTTGATCATTCATTACAATTTTGCACTTTCTTTCATCATGTTTTTTTACCAAAGACTGATCATTTGTATGTTGCTTTCGTGTGTGTGCGGGTTATTTTTCAGGATGTTAGATTTTGATCCCATTACCCATCATATAGAGCTTTGTTGCAGAGACTTGATGATGAAAATATGGATCACATTGATAGATTAGGTTTGTCTTATCTTTGCTGGATTCTACCAATGGTGAATTACAGCCTACTAACAGCTTTCATGGAGCATTTCCATTCAGAGGCAAAAACCTTTCATCTTCCATAGGGGGAGATGACTATCACACTAGAGGACATCTACCAAACACTGAGGATCTCATTCCATGGGCTAAGAGTGTTCAATGACACAGTGCCATGAACAGGCACAAAGGAACTCAAAGCCATCTTTTAGGAGGAGTTGATCATGGGCAGAGCCATCACATGGGAGGAGTTGGTCCACACATATGGACACACACACAAATTGGTAGCTGTGTTAGGGATATTCATCAATTGTTTCTTGATACCTGACAGAGGCCAACACAGACTAGAGTGTGGATGGGGTAGGATATACAGATGATGTTGGGTACCCCAAAGAGATATGGGTGGGGATACTACATGCTCACACACATGTCTCGCAAAATGCATGAGATCGTATATCATGAGTGGAAGAGCATGGCCACCAGGGTTTATGTTCTCTAGATATGGGCATGGGAGTACCTATAGTCATGAGGCCCATTTTTACCAATGAGGGACAGCCTATGGAGCCATATATTTGTAGATACAAAGGCCAACTTACTTAGACAGATGTGGGAAGATTGAGTAGTGGAGGGATCAACTTGATGACCTACCGACAGTAGTATGGTAGCCCTAGTGAGAGACTATATATTTAGATGATGTGCCTCAGGAGTTGCGGCACACATTCTGTTCATGACCATTGATAGGTCAATCAAAAGAGTACTACTCCTACTTGTGACTAGCTATAGATTTGGATTGTGGGTGGTCCCTAAGGTTGGATCCTAGGAGATCGATAATAGATGTGTCCAACTTGGTTGTCACATAGTGGGACTTTCTGCCAGTAGTAGCAGATGGGGGGATGACTCTTGCATATTAGGCTTACTTTGTGAGTCATTCTTTCCCCAATTTTATAGATCCCGTTAGAATGGCTACACCTAGATAGCTAGTACAAGCACCCCAAGGACCACTACAGTAGCCCTAGTAGGAGGGAGTAAGGTACAGGACCAAACAAGTTCAAATTCTTGCTAGATAGATGATATTAGACTCAGATGCTGGTGGGAGAGGGACAAGTTTGAGGTAATGGCGAGGGGAGATGGGATCCTTGGGATCCATGGGAGGTGAGACACAGAGACCTCAAATAGAGGTGGAGTAGCTGGTAAAGCAAGTAGAGCAGGGAGATGAGATGCAAGACTAGCCTACTATAGGGACCTAGGATGCTCAAAGGAGAGCTAGAGAGAAGATTTGTATAGCATAGTGATAGCTAGAAGAGCTAGAGATACAAGTAGCATTGAGAGACTCCTAGATTACTAACCAAGAGCATTAGATCCGAGAGCTGTGAGACTAGTTAGAGCAAGCAACATAGAGATCAAAGCAGTAGTAGGATGAGATCTATCTATAATCAGCTAGAATGGCTTACTACTTTGTAGCTTATGTAGTAGTTGTACTAGATGAGGTTGAGCAGGTGCCTCAATTTACATAGTATGCATAAGAGTCTAGGGGTGCATGGATGGCTATGAGACCTGAGATGCCTCCTCCTCCTCCTCTGCCACTGGTGGGAGGTGAGGGGGAAGGAGAGAGCTAGATATATTTTTTGTTACTCTAATTTTGATCAGGCTCTGTATTGATTGGTGTTCTTGCACCATTTTGTACCATTTTTGATTGACAGTGCTTGAGCAGCATCCATTTTTGCACCGACGTACACCTTTTGATATATATATGCGAGATTTTGAGTCAAGTACCATATGCATAATTCATCTTTCTTTATTTATAGCTTGATGTACATGATATTTTTATGCTTTGATTATGAATGCAAATATGATGTGATGTATGAATGCAGATTTCAATTTTGATGTATGAATGTAGTGTATCATGAGATTATGTATGAAATGCAAAATGTGAATGAACTAACATCTCACGTAATGTTCTATTTTTTTATAGTGATACGTATCCATGAAGATCAAAGGATGAACCAAAGGACTGAATGCTTCTGTAGCCGTGAAGAAATATGATACTTTGAAGAATTCAACAATTCCTCATCATGAAGGATGCAAGTAAAGCTACAACTGAACCATGTGCTTATGCAATGCAATCCTATGTTAGATACAATTTTAAACTAGATGCAACCCTAGGTCTAGTTACTAAGCTTTGATAATTATCATCACTGAGTGTGTAGAAAAATCCTAGATGTCATACAATCCCGACTGACATTGCAATCATAGGAATATGAATAGGAAATCTATTCTAGTTTTTTCAGGATTAAATGTAAGCATTGAAGGAAAAAGAAGCCAGAATGACCAAAACATTTGTCCCTTTTAATGTAGCAAGTTAACATAAGCATCAAAGCATAAACGCTAGGATGACCAAAATGTTTCTTGTGTGCAGATACATGAGATACATGAGAGGTCATTCTTATGCTAAGTAATCAATAAGTATTTTATCTATAATGACCTTTTCATTTGTAACTTGAGACAAAAGTGTACTAGGTATACTTGCAATGACCCGTACATTCACTTAGCAAGATGAGTATCAGTATTCACTGTAGCATAAAGAGTTCACTCTAAAAAGCAAGGAGAAGAACCAACCTCACTCATTTATGTATATAAAAGGAGTTGAGGTACATGTGTCCATCAAATATGAGATGGAGGCTCTTATAATGGACACCCCTTTTATATGGATGTTTCAGATCATTGGAACTAAACCACATATACAAAGAAAAGAAAAAATCATGGCCCTAGTCCTCACTTCTCTAGTTGAAAGAGACATCCTCAAGTTGCTCATAAATACATGATAAAGTGAAAGAAAAAAAACAAAAGAAACGCACAACATATCCCAAGAAAATTTATCATTTTAAGTTCATTTTCTATGTTATAGGATTGATGTCAAGTGTCAATGTCTAGAAAATGGATGAAAGAAATATCTTTAGTAGGGTGACAATAGTAGACAGACATAGTTATAACAATTAGTGACTGAAGTCAAAGAGGAATCTTCTATAAAAAGAACCTTAGTGGGATACTGAGTGATAGTAGACAAACAAAACTAGGACAACTGGTGACTAACACAAGAGGTGTTCCATGAAAGGAATCTCTAAGTGACACTAGCGATAATAGGTAGACAAATTTAGAACAACTAGTGACTATCGAGAGAGATGTTATATGAAAGGAATCTCTAAGTGACACTAGTGACAATAGGAAGATGCAATTAGAACAATTGGTGACTATTGCTAGAGATTACCTATGAGAGGAATCTCAAAAAGTGACATGAGTGATAGTAGGTAGACACAATTAGAACAACTAGTGACTATTGCTAGAGATTATCCATGAGAGGAATCTCAAAAAGTGATATGAACAATAGTAGGCAGATCTAGTTAGACCAATTGGTGACCATCACTAGAGATTATCCATGAGAGGAATCTCAAAAAGTGACATGAGTGATAGTAGGTAGATGTAGTTAGAACAACTGGTAACTATCGTGGGATATTCCTATGACACTATAGGGCTTTGCCCTTGAGTTATGACAAGATTCAATCCATGGATACATGAACTAAGTAGAAAAATAAAGTAGCAAAGCAACTATATAGAAAGCCAGAAGATGCACTACAAGATACAAAATTTTGAAACAAGAGGCACCTATTTACCAAATTTTCACCTTCTTGGTAGAGATTTATTTTTTTGCTACCATGATGCCTATTTGCCAGGTTTTCATCAAGGAAACTTTTTTTGTCTTTTCAATTTTTTTGTATTTTTCTTTTTTTCAATTTTTTTTTGTATTTTTGAGTTTCTCAAATGTTTTTGGGATTACCAAAGTTCCTATTGCTAGGTTTTTGCCAAGGTGGTGATTTTTTTGGGACCTTTTTGTAATTTTTAGATATTTTTCAAGACATTTAAGTATATACAAAGAGCTTTGGAAATTAGATTAGTTATAGAACCACTTCAGATGGAGAGCATTGATAGGCTCCTTGAGCACCTCTCCTTTAGCTATAGAAAGTTCGTAAGCACCAGATTCAAACATTGTAGTGACTATGTAGGGACCAAGTTGATTAGGTTTTATCTTCCCTTTTTATACCCATTGTTGAAAATTCTTAGGGTTTTCTCTTAAAACAAGATCACCTAGTTTGAAGTCACGTAGCTTAACTTTCTTATTGTAACTTCTAGACATACACTGCTGATAAGCTCAAAGATGATCACACACCACTTACCGACGTTCATATAACAATACTACCTCTTGAAGTTGAGATATTATATAGTCATTATCAGTAATGAGGCCCTTCATGCAAATTCTAAAGGTAGGAATTTTAACCATAATGGGAAGCACAAGATCTGCTCCATATACTAAGGCAAAGGGAATTGTACTCGTTGGAGTTCTAATACTTGTTCTGTAAGCCCCTAAAGCTAGGTTAATTTGAAAGTTCTAGTCTCTTCCAGATTTACTATCTGTGCAATGCAAGATCTTAAGGATCACCTTGTCAGATGCCTCTACTTGACCATTACCATGAGGATAATAGATAGAAGACCAATGTTGCATGATTCTAAACTTTTTGCATAACTCCTTAAGATCTTTTTTTTTAAATTATCCTCCATTGTCAATAATAATGGAGGAAGATACACCATACTTTCATATGATGTAATTTTTTATGAATAGAGCTATAATTTTTCCATTTTCTATAGAGAGAGGAACTACCCCTACCCACTTAGCAAAGTAATATGTAGCTCTAATGATGAACTTATGTCCATTTGAAGATGATGGGTGAATTTGACCCAAAAGATCAAAGGCCCATTTTTGAAATGACCACAGTGTGATAGATGGAATTAGTTCCCTGGCTAGAGCATGAATCAAATTCCCATGGAGCTGACATTTTTTATAGGACTTGGTATGTTTGATTACCTCTTGCTCCATATTCAACCAATATTAACTAGCTCTAATAAGTTTACGAGCTAGTGTCAAGCCACTAGAGTGACATTCACAAATGCCCTCATGGATGTCAATTAATGTACATTTGGACTCAATGAGTTCTATACACCTAAGGAATGTTCCATAGAGACCTCTCCTAAAAAAATCATCAACAGTAATAAATACCGTAAAGCATTGCAAATAATGTGACATTTTTCATTTTGGGTTAGACCATCCAGAATTGTGTGGTCACACAAATAGGAGTATATATGGTGGTAGCAGGATGAATTATGTCCTATAATAGAATAGATCATTTGAGATTAAAGGGAATTATAGGCATGGTAGAGTAATGCTTCCACCAAAAACTCATGTCGAAGATCATTCTCTTGCACCTATAACAAGGAAGCAAGAGTATCCATGGCATCGAAAACTTTGTTGTCTACCTGAGAAATTTTTTGAAAAGTGATATGATCAAAGTATTTCTTTAGGTCATCTACCATACATTTATATAGGATCAACTTCTCATCCTTTTTCTAATATATGTCATTGACCTAGTTGATTATGAATTGTGAATTGCCAAAGATGTTCAATTGATCTACTCTCCATTCAACTACAATGTTCATGCCATTAATGAGAGCTTTTTATTCAGCAATATTATTTGTGCAAGGAAACAAAATCTTGTATGCCTTAGGCATTGAATACTTCTGAGATGTTATGAATAGTAGTCCAGCACCAGATCCCTATTATGTGAAGAAATTGTCAAAGAACATCACCCAAGTTTGGTGTGTAAGTATTAGAGTTGATTCATCAAGAAAGTCAATGTGTAGCAAAAGAAGACTCTGTATTGATGCCTCTGCTAATTAATCAGCAACTGCATGTCCTTTGATAGCCTTCCATTCAACATACTAAATATCAAACTCACTCAAGATCATGACCCACTTAGCCAACCTCCCTATTAGAGCTACCTTGTTCAGTAAGTATTTCAGTGGATCAATTTTAGCAACTAGTCATACAGTATGAGCAAGCATGTAGTGTCTCAACTTTTGGGAAGTGAAGATGACTGCCAAGTAGGCTTTCTCAATAATATTATAGTTCATTTCATATAATGTTAGTGTGTGGCTTAGATAGTAAAAAGCTCTTTCCTTATTATCATTGTCTTATTAAGCTAGCAAGATACCCAGAGATGTTTTTGTTGTTGAGATATACAAAATAAGAGGCTTTCCATGAATGGGAGGAATCAAGATTGGTGGATGAGAAATGTATTTCTTTATCTATGTAAGGCTCTATTTGCAATCTTGGCTCCAGTTATATTTCACACCTTTATACAGAGTCTTAGTAAAAGGTTGTCACCTATCCACTGGCTATGAGATGAATATGCAAATGGATTGAAGTCTTCCTTATAAGCCCCTCAACTAACTAATATTTTGAGGTGGAGGTATGTCCATGATTTCTTGAACTTTCTCTAGATCAACCTCGATTCCTTTTGCGGAGACAATGTAACCAATCGATTTTCTAGATGTTACCCCAAATGTACATTTCTTGGGGTTAAGTCTCAGACTAAATTTTTCCATGCAATCTAGGATAGCTCCCAAATCTTGAAGGTGAGTGTTGTATTTTGCACTCTTAACCAGAGTATCATCCACATTGTCTTCCATTTTTTTGTGCATCATGTCATGAAAAATTGTAGCAACTGCTCTTTGATATGTGGCACCACCATTTCTCGAGCCAATGGCATCATGTTCCAACAAAAAGTACCCCATGCACAAGTGAAAGTAGTATTTTCTTGATCTTTTATTACAATTTTAATATGATTATAACTAGAAAATATTTTCATGAGTGAGTACATTTCATATCTTGTTGTCATGTCCACTATCATATCAATATTAGGTAGTAGAAAATCATCCTTTGGACATGCTAAGTTCAGATCTTAGAAATCTGTACAGAATCTGATAGATTTCTCATGCTTGGAGACTGAAATGATGTTTGATATCCATTTAACATAATCAATAGCTTGGATGAAACCAGCTTTTAGAAGCTTTTTCAGTTCAATTTTGACAAGCAATGCAACATGAGGATGCATTTTTCTAAGTTTTTGTTTGACTGGTTTAACTCCTGGTGCAATGGACAAGTGATACATTATGAGATCAGGATCTAGTCTTGGCATATCTAAATATTTCCATGCAAAGTTTATCTTTTTCTCTTGGAAGAAGGAAATGAATTCCTCTTTCTCTTCTAGAGGCAGTGACTATGCAAGATGTATAATGTGAGGATGTTCTTTTGTTCCCAAGTTAATCAGTTGTGTTAGCTCTATCAATACTAATGATCTTTCTTGAAAATGACTAGGAAGGGCATCCAATATCTCATCCACAAGTGTCGCTAGGAGGTTTTCACCCTTGGATACATCTTTTTTTTTTACTTTTTAAGGTTTTGACACTGCCACAATGTGGTTTTCACCATCAAACCTTCTCTTTCTTTTATTTTTCATTATATGACTGAGATATTTTATGTCATATTTAGTCATGTTAACACTTTTTTCGTTGGTGGAAGATGTTACTAGTTCAACAACATTTAAGTAATAGGTAATAGGAAAGAGCATAGTCATTCTAGAATGTAGGAACTTCACTAGATGCATTGGAATTCCATTCTATGAGCTTAGGATAGGTTAGTGAAAGAGATGTGGTAAGTTCAATTTTTTTTATGATATAATCATTAAATACTTGGACAATAAATTCAATACCTAGAGTAACTTTTTCAACAAGTGTATTTGAATTCCTTTGAGCACTAACATCATTAATTGACTAGTTGGATAGGACTCACCTGACTTGACCCTAGACAATTCACCTACTTCGAGAATGTTTTCATAGACATGAACTTTATCTATGTCTTTACTTATAGTTGTTTCTAAGAGAGAGTCAAATTCATATTCTTGGGAATCTATGATACATGGAGACAAACTATAGAATTTCCCAATAGTGATAGGGAAAAACTCTCCTTCATCCTCTAGATTTTTGCAAAGGTACTCAATGTGTACAACATGACTAAACTCTTCTTGTTCTTGTTGAATACAGGAAGAATCAATAGTATCACTAGAAGAATCACTATCATCATCCATGGTATTGATACATGGTACAAAATCATCTGGTTTCACAAAGAATTAAGAAAGATCATCAAGAATTGGATAAGGATACAGATCCTCATCATCAACATTATCTTCATCACCCTCAAACTTAGCTTGTGACTCATGTTCATATGAACTCTCATGTTCTGGTATGAATTTGTTAATCCCTAGATAGAAGGGAATCTTCTTGAAGCCTAGACCAGATGTGTCTCAATTCCTTCCAGCTATCACTTTGACAAGGTCCACCAAACCATTTTCTTGCATCCAATAGGACTAGTCCCCTTGTAGCCAAAATGTTCTATAAGTCCAAGACCAAGACCATACTTCTTAGGAGTAATTTCATGAGCTTGTTCTGTGAGGTCAACAAGAGTTTCCTCTTTGTATATTCATGTAGTAATAGCTCTATTTTTAGCTTCCTCCTTGAGAGAAATAGTAGCTTTGATAAAAGTACCATCGTACTTAGTTTGAGGTGTCAACACAAAAGGTCTCTTTGCTTCAAATGGTCTCCCATAATGATAGGGAGACTCAAGAAGAGATGTCAAAGAAAAAATTGGTTCTATGTGATATTCACCCACTCTAGTTTCCTTTAGCTTGAGTGATTGTTCAATTTTATTCAACTTTTTATCATGATGGTCTATAGATTCCCTATTACCAAGTACAAAGTTTTCAAAAAAAATTAACATGTTACAAGTATAGCTAGTACTTGCAGGTATGTGACTTTAGAGCCATGAAATAGGAATTTTACATATTGATGATAAGTGGGAGGCATAGCTCACATCTCATGTATCCATGGTCTTATAATATTATAAGCTAAGAAAATTTTGAGGACCTAATAAGTGACATCCCTTTCTATAGGACTAACATGGAGAGGCAACACTACAAGACCTAAAGATTTTTTCTCAACTTCATCATATGCTTTGATAGTGATCTTGTGACAGGGATCAATGGACTCTTTAGAATAGTCCAATTTTCTACGCAGAGAAATAAAGACAATGTTTAAATTGGCTCCATTATTGATGAGCACATGACAGACACATTTCTGGTGTATAATGACCTAAATATGTAGAGGTTGATTATGCAGATGACTCCGTGAATTATCATCTTCCTCAGAGAAGGTCATATATTAAGGTGAGGTTAGATGACCTACCATACATTAGAACCTCTCAAGATCTTGAGGGATAGTTGCCTTAGTGAGGGCTTTGTCAAGAATCTACCTATGAGTAGGCAAGATTTTGAGCAATTCAAATATCATGATTTGACCATTTGTTTGTTGTAACTGATCAAGGATGTTGTAGCTATTAGCCGCAAAAGTTGTTACAAGTTTTGTTCCTTTTTCTAGATGGACTGGCAAGAGGTTTTTCTTTGTCTTTTTTTAGCTCTAGAGCAAAAGGTGTAGGATCTTTGAGTACCAATTTAGCATGAGAATGTGTAATAGCATTGGCACAAGATTGTGATAATTCATTGTCAGATGTGTTAGAAGCAAGGTCCCTTAAGACAAATGGTGTCCTAGGTTTAGTTTTCTCTTGTTTTCCCTTGATGGTGATAACATCACAACACTCAGCATCCATAGGTTCAACTATGTGGACTATCTCATCATAATAATTAGAATACATATAGTTGATCTTCTTATGAGGTTTCTATTTTGAGTTTTCTCTTTTTTCATAAGACAAGAATGGCTCCTTGAAAGCCTTGTGATCTATGTTCTTGTTATTTCCATCCACGACAATGTCACCATCATCAATTAGGTCTTGGATTTTGTAATGCAAGTTGATGCAATTCTTGGTTTTGTGACCATTCTTTTGGTAATATTCACAAAATACACTTTCATTCCACCATGTTGGTCATGGTTGTGGATCGTAAGGACAAGAATTATCCAATAGAGAAATGAGCTTGTTTTGTAGCAAGGTCTTGTAGACCACATCCAAAGGTTCACCAAGAGGTGTAAATTCTCATTTTGGGTGTGTAACCCAAGATGAGCTCTTTAGTTTGTTTCCAATTTTTTTTTATTAGAATAATATTTCTCATCATTCTTGGATGCTATGAGATTGTATGTAAGATTGAAAGCTACCTTAGTAGGTTTAGGATTAATGTTATCAACCACTCCATCATGCACAATCTCTTAATTTTTGTTCATATACTTGGATTTTTCCTTATTAGAGGTGGATCCTTGTTTAGTGTCCTTTTGAAAGGTTAACTCACCCATTTTGACAATGAATTCCTCTATTTGGATAGCTTGTGTGACCATATCTTTGAAGGCTGCATGGACCTCGAAGTTGAACTTTATACCCAAAATCAAGTAAAAGATTATCCATAAAGATATCAAGTTTTTTTGTTTCAGGGATTTTACGTGAGTATTTTGTGTAAAGTTGTCTCCATCTATAAAGGAATGTGAGGAAAGGTTCTCCAAATCTCTATTTAAGCTTACACAAGTCTTGAATGTTAACTGAGTGTTGTATGTTGTGAGAGTACTGTTGGACAAATAATTTTGCAATCTCATCAAATGTTTTGATACCTATAGGCACGCATGAAAACCTCTCCATAGCCTAACCACCTAGACTTCTTGAGAATAGATGCATGAGATATGTCTGATTATGCATAAACTTCATAAACAAGGCACTAAATTCCCACAAATGATATTGGGGATCCACAATTCCAAAGTATTTGTCATAATTAGGTAACTCAACTCCTCTTGGAAAAGGAAGCATGTCTATACTCTTGTCAAAAAGAAATGGACAAAGAGTATCTAATGTATATGTTTTTATAGGTTTTTATTTATCATGCATCATTTGGGCTAGTTGGTCTTCCATGATCTTTAGTTGCTTTTTCAATTTAGACATTTTAGTTTCCTCTTCAGGTGTAATGATAGTTTCAATGTTAAAGTGATGAGGTAGCTTGGCTCCCTCTTGAGGAAGTTTGAGAAAGTATTTCTCTTTCTCTTCATTAAAAAGGATCTCCATGATTTTATGGAAGTTTTTGTCTTTACAACATTTTTTATATGCTCAAGGAGTATTTCTACCTCTTTGTCATTCTCATTAGTAAAAGGTTACCAATGTCTTTCACTCCTGCATTGATCTTGGTCCCTACTATGTTCTCCATGTTCTAGTCCTCGTTCAACCATTTTAGAGATGTGATAAGTTTCAATGTATGTTGGTTGAAAAGTTTGTTTGAATAAGAATTTAGCTATGTCATTTGGAGATATATGACCTTTGCTAGTTTTAGGATCCTCTTGTTACAAGGGGTTCCTAGTTTGTTGTAAGTTTATAGAAAATGTTCTCTAAACATGAGGAGATCTAATAGGTGAAGGAGATTGTGAAAAGTCCTCACTAGATGAATTGGACATAGACCATGTATAAACTAAAGAGAAAAATCTATCATGATTATAACTTCAAGCTCTACCTCATCTAAATCTAGAAAGATAAAATGCATTTCTACTTCTTGTTGCCACAGTTATAGACAAGGACAAAAAATGAAAGCCTAGACAAGGACCACACTAGGCCATAGTCTAAAAAGAAAGATAAGAGTCTTATATACTAGAGTATGATTTTTCTAAGTAATGGCTAGAACAACCAAAGATTATGACTATCATGACACAGAGTATGATAAGCATGAGGGGACAAAGACAAGTAAGCTAAGAGATGAGACTAGTTCATGTGTAGGTCACAAGTGTTTAGCTAAGAAAGACGTTGTTGTTTGACACTATTTGCAAAAAGAAAAGAGGTAAACTATTGTAGGTAACAGACTAGATTTAAAGCATAGATAGCTCTGATAGAATAGGTTAACAATTTTAATGCAAGATCTTGCATGAAGATTCTCAGGGAATCATGAAAAAGGACACAAAGAACTAGGAAAAGATTCATAACATCAAATTTTTACTAGGTTCCTCACATGAGGACTTGTACAGAGCTACACAAGGATGTGATAGACTAACAAGAAAATAAGTTTCTATCACAAAAGGACATATTTGCAAGATCTCATGTAGAGATTTGTAGAGGACTATGTGAGGACTTGGATAGGGCCTTGTGAAGAAGTGTGAGCTCAAAAGGTTCTCATGCAAAATTTTTGAAAATTATGTACAAAAACAGGGCCCGGACTAACAACTAAGACAGAATTTTGAAGATATTTTTAACGTTTTGATAGTTCTAGATAGATTGTTGATTGTTTGATAGATTTTAGGTAGATAGAAAGATGGTTTATAATTTTTTGAATAACATTTTGGTTTCAAAAAGATAGTTTGTTTTGAGATAAAAGATAGTTTGTTTTGAGATAACAGGGGAAGCAAGCAGTATTCACAAATAATCCAATTGAGGGAAAAGAAACTCAAAAGAATGGGGGAGTCTTGACTTTTTGTTTGTTTGATAGATTTGGACAAGTTTAAGACTCAATAATAAACGTGCTTTTATCTCTATAACCAAAAATGGTAGAGGAAGCAAAACCTTTGTCCCACAACTTATGTACATGCATTCATCTCACATAGTTATGTCTCCCCACTAGAGGGTGCCCATATTTTTGGTGTATTCCAATGGCTCACTAACATATACATTGAATGAACACCCTTGTGGTAGGGGTCAAGCATGTATAGCACCTCCCAATGCCTAGGTACATGCCAAAGGTGAGTTCTATATGAGAGATTCTCCCCCCTCCTTGCACAAAAATTATGCCCCCTTTCAAAGGTGAATCAAGTAGCAACTAACTAAGAGGTTTTTACTTGGCTTATATTCATATTAACCCCTAGTGGCTTCATAAGTGGAGTTGAGGCTAGCGACCCACACTAGCATCTATAAGTGCACACACTCAACTAGCAAGACTAGGGCTAGTGCAGCCAGTTCAATTTACAAAGCCTCTTCTTGATATGTGATATTAGAATGAAGAAGAGGCAATTAATATGGCTTTGGAGTATTTTTCTCTACAAAGCTTCTTTATTATAGGGAGTTGGAATATCCAGTGAAAGGAGTGTCCTCACTTGGGTCATTCCCAAAGGTTGGATCACTCCGGAAGGCCATCTAAAGGTTTACTCAAACTGGTGGTTTAGATCTAAGGGTTTAAATTTTTGATTTCCCTCAAGGGGAAAGAGCATACTCCTCTACCTCATCACATTACCTAAACATGCAAGACATGTTAATCACCGAGTTAGCTTATTAATCCCACCTTTTCCTATTCCAAGACTTTGATCCCCTAAAAGGAAATCATCATCTCTTCATTAGAAGATCCATTTAGGAGAACCACTAACTTTCTTGTCTCCCTCGGATGTCATCTTTTAGAGGCTTCTAGGATTTTGATTTACTCTTGGGCATCACTTCCAAGTAGTAAAGAGCATACTCCCATATTCCCCTATCTTGCACCCTATGAAATTCACAAGCCCTATTTATACTATGTGTGGAAAGCAATAAAAGAAAACACAAAATTTAAGTGGGTTTGAAATGAGTCTTCGACATGTGTATCTTTGACAGAGCATCCTACAATCACAAAATTATTACTTGTTTCAAGTGTTCTGATAAGGTATATGCATCCTGCAAACTACTATCAAGCTATTTAAAAACTAGAAATCAGAAATAAAATGATCTAGAAAACACTGTTAGTTCAATGGATAATGGTTAATCTAAATTTTGGAAATTGTATTTGCATATGTTGTTGCAAGATTTTGTATAAAATCACACACAGGCCCGTGCGAGAAAATGGTATGCACCATGTGAGAAACGGTGCATTTATGCACTTTTTTGTGCATGGAAGTGCAATGAAAGAGGAAAAATCATTAGTTCTTCACATGAAAATGAGATTTCTCATGTAAAAATCTGGAAAATGGTATATATGACCATGACATAATCATAAAATTTAGAAAACATAGTAAATGAGGCCAAAAATTTTGATTTCTCCTACCCTACGGTGGGTGCCAAAAATGTATATGTGAAATGCGGCCCTCAATTCCTCATGCACACTTCAACACAGTCATTATCTAAAAGATCATCCTAGAATGAATATGAGATTATTCATCTGATTAATCCAATAGTTTGACCTATTGCCTTCTAACTATAATGATTTTTCCTTTGCTCTCAGAATGAGAAGCTGGCAACCAGATCTCTAGAACGAAGGATTTTAATCTATATGAGATATGCAAGATTAATCTAAATGTATGCAAGATTATTCTAATAGTAAGAAAGAATAATTAATCTAAATGGATGCATTATTAAATGATATGAGATTGATATGCAAGAATATTAAGCTAAGAATGCAAAAGCAAATGAGTAAATATTCCAGCATAAGTTTGATGCAACTTCAAATCAACCTCTATAATGAGGAACTGAAGGCTTCTTAAATAAAACCCCAGAATCTATTGACAGTCAAGATTAATCATAATGGATGGTCAAGATTGAGGACGAGACTCAATCATAATGGAAGATTCCTTATGAAAAGGAAGTTAATTGATTACTTTTGAGTGGAAAAAGGAGTTAACTAATTTAATTTTGAGTTGAAAAAGAAGTTAACTGATTTAATTCCTTTTCTAATGTTAGTCTGCCCAAAGTTTCCATTTCTAAACTGAGGAGAAGATTTGGAGAGAATATTTAATTTAATAAAATAAAATATGACCTCATAAATGGATAAACTTTAATTAATTGAATAATTAAATTCATTAATTAAAAATAAGAGATGTCTTATTAAATCGAATGTATTTAATTCCTTTGTATATTAGCTAAAATTTTAATTTAATTAAAGTATGAACACTTATAATTAAATTAAATTAAATCAATAGGTTTACTATAGCTAATTTGAATCAATATTTAGGAATTAAATAAATAGTGTGATTAATGAAAATTAGGGTTCTCTACATTTGACTCCTAGGTCAAGCAGTGATTATCAAAATTAGAATTGCCTAGTAAAATAGGACTTCAGAATGATTGAATAAACCAAAATTGGTTAGTATGGCAATGTGCCAATTTTGGGGTATTACAGGTATTAACTAGTTTTTGATGCTTGGCACATACTGCATTGCTTGGCATCCACTATCAAAACACTCGGCATGAACTAAAGTTTATAGGTGCTCAGCATCAACTAAACTTTGCTCAGCTTACACTGTTTCACTCAATTTACACTAAAATTGACTTTTCTTAACTCCAAATAATTTTCTACTTGGTTTGCACTAACTTTTCTCGGCACCTGCTATCCACTCAATCAAGCTTGGTAGAGAAACTTCATTTAACTTGTCCTTCTGAACTTAATTAGTGTAACCAACCTTTGCAACCTTAAGTAGATTATGAATGCACCATAATATCACTATCTTAATTGATCCTTGTATGCTTTTTATATCATAACTCAACCTTTCCTCTAGGTACTATTGTTACCTCATTTGATCAAATCCTCTTCATCAATCAAACAAATGATAGTACTTAAATCATATAATAAATTATCTTACCAACAACTTGTAGGTTTGACATCATTGACAAAACAATGATTGAAACACATTTATCATACTTGTATCAATCTATTTTTAGAAATATCCCTCTTTGGCATTGATGGAAAACCAAACTGACCAAACTTAATTAGTATGACCAATCAGAATACCAAAAAGAAAATAATTCCTTGTATTAAAATCTCTCCCTCTATCAGAAACTTTGATCTTCAGAATAGGTTACAAAATTTTGTTCTAGTTAATAGATAATCAACTCATCCTTATGACTCCTATTTGATCACTTCTTATATCTCCCTCTACATTATCTCCCTCTTACTAGGTAGATGTAATCAATAGGTACATTTTTTCCCTTAGCACACTTACTCCCTTAGTAGTTAGGATTTCTCCCTCAGCAGGATTAGGCATATTAGGATTTATCCTTCATCTCCCTCAATTCATCCTCAATACTCCTTAGTATACTTTCTCCCTCTTTGAAAAAAATGCTAAAGACTTGTCATCTTTGTTTGCAGATTTGAATATTTTTTGTTTCTCCCTCAATCACCTAGCTTGTGATTGATTTGTAGTTCCAACTCTTTGATTACTTTAGCTAGCTCCTAAAGTAAGGTCCATTGCATCAATGTGTAACATATGTCAATCAACTTGTTTGATGCAAGACACTCCTCATGCTTCTTAGATAGCCTTTGATTAGGGCATCACCCCTAGTTTACCTCTTAGAAACTCATGAGCATCCTTAGGTAATGCTTTTGTGAAGATATCAGCTATTTTCTCTTTTGTGTTGACATATTCCATCTTCACCTCTTTATCTTGAACTAATTCTCTCAAGTAATTATACTTGATTGCAATGTGCTTATTCTTTGTGTGCATCACAAGATTCTTTGATATATTTATAGCAATTGTATTATCAAAATAAAGTATCATAGGTTTAGTGATTTCCTCCTTCATACCTTTGACTAGTCCATATAATCTCTATACAATTTACTGCAACAACAACATATTCAGCTTCAACAGTAGATTGAGATATGTACTTTTATTTCTTGCTAGTCCATGTAACCAGCCTTTTGCCTAAGAAAAATGCTCTTCCACTAGTGCTCTTTCTTTCATCAATATTTCCAACCCAATCAACATTAGTATAGGCTCTCAATTCAAATTTCTTATTTTCTTGTAGTATAGACCATACTCATATGTTCCTTTCAAATATCTCATTATTCTCTTCATAGCCATCAAGTGATTCTCCCTGGGATTAGCAGAGAGTATTGAAACTATCCCTATAGATAATGCAATATCAAGTCTACTATGTACTACATATTGTAATTTTTCAATCATAGACCTATATAATTTTTGAGCCACCTTAGCTGAATCATCATTCTTTGACAATTTGTGTCCTGTCACCATAGATGTACTTAGTAGCTTGGAATCTTCCAATCCAAAAGTTCTCAATGTCTCTTGAATATACTTTGACTGAGTGATGTATATACCATATTTCATCTGATGTACTTGCAAACCCACAAAGAACTTGATCTCCCCAAGCATAAACATCTCAAATTATTTCTTCATTTCATTTGCAAAAGCATTACATAAAGTATCTTGACCTCTAAAAATGATATCATCAACAAAAAATTTAGATAAAAAAATAACTTTACCTTTCTCTATCTTCAAGTAAATATTGATGTTATCATTAGTCCTCTCACATCCAATCTTCACAGGATAATTATGAAGTTTCTTATACCATGCTCTTGGTGCTTGCTTCAAACTATATCAGGATTTGTATAGTCTACATACCATGTTTTTGTTGTTAGCATCAACAAATTCTTTTGACTATTCTATATAAACCTCTTCCTCCAATATACCATTCATAAATGTAGACTTAACATCCATTTGATAAACTTTGAAACTTTTGTATGCAAAGTAAGCAAGCAAAGTTCTTACTCCTTTAGTCTTGCAACAAGAGAGAATGTCCCTCCATAATCTATCCCTTCTTCTTGTGCATATCCTTTATAGAATAATCTTGCCTTGTTCCTTGTGACTTCACCATTTTCATCTAACTTGTTTCTATATACCCACTTGGTACCAATCACATTTTTGTCTTCTAGTCTAGGAACTAGAGTCCATGTCTTATTTTTCTCAATTTGTTCAATCTCTTCTTCTATGGCTTTACTCTAGTCTACATCTTCTTAGGCATCTTTCACTATTTTGAGTTTTTGCATGCTCAAAAAACATGTATCATTTCTCAACTTGTTCCTTCTCATTGTTCTAGCATCTTCATCTCCAATAATTTGTGTAGTAGGATGATGTCTCTTGACATACTTAGACAATCTTGGTTCAGCTCTATTTTCTTCATTTAGTCTCTCAATGTTTGAATCATTATATACATCTTTGTCAAGTAGTTCAACATCTCTTTTATGTACACTAATCTCAAATTATAATATGCCTCAACTTCATTCTATAACTAGGCACCTGAATGTAGCCTAGTCCTTGAATGCAAATCAGCATTCATAGTATGTGACTCGGTACTCACTAAAACTTTTTGTTGGTTTGCAACTTGATTTACAACATCTTCTTCAATAGGCATACCTTCATACAAGTATAAAAATGATTTGTATTCTTCTAGTTCCTTCATAGGTTTAGCCTCATATAGTTTTGTATATTCATCAAATTTCACATTCACACTTTCCACAACTTTGTTAGTGTTAGTATTTAAACACTTATAAACTTTACTTCTTATGGAATAACCAAGAAATATACCTTCTTCACTTTTTTCATCTAGCTTACCATTCCTAAAATCTTTGAGAATATAACACTTGCTTCCAAATACCTTAAAATATTTTACATTGGGCGAGTATCCATACCATAGTTCAAAAGGTGTTAAATGAGTACCTTTCTTGACTTGTACATGGTTTAAGGTGTAAACAATTGTACTTATAGCTTCTCTCCAATATTTTAAAGTAACATTTTTCTCCATCGTGGGTATCCTAACATAGTCCATTATAGACCAGTTCCTCCTTTCAATAATTCTATTTTGTGGAGGGGTTCTAGGAGCATATGTCTATATTTTGATTCCTCTATCATTACAAAATATCTTAAACTCATTTTATGTAAATTATCCTCCTCTGTCATATCTCAAACATTTCATATTTTTACTTGTTTCCTTCTCAACTCTTACCAAGTACCACATAAACATTTGGAAAGCATCAGATTTCTATTTCAAAAACATAATTGTCATCATTCTAGAATAACCATCAACAAGTAGTATAATGTAATTATCTCCTTTGTATCTTTTCACTTAAATTGGTCCACACAAGTTAGTATGAATAATCTCTAATATTGCTTTAGAGGTATGAGTCTTACTCTTAAAACTTGACTTTTTCATTTTCCCTAACTCGTATTATTTGCAAATTATATTGTCAAGCTTTTTCAACTTAGGCAAACGTCTAACTCTTCTCATGTTACTGATACTAACCAAGTTATCAAAATTAGCATGACATAACCTCTTGTTCCATAGCCACACATCATCAAATTCTACAACTAAACAAGTAGCATAATCTATATCAAGGTAGAATAGATCAACTCTAGTTTGATCACCTTTTCTAATTAGTTGTTTATTAATATCGTATATCTTAGCAATTTTTTTCTCAAACTCAACCTTACAACTCAAATTATTTAGTTGTGACACACTCAACAAGTTACAGTTAAGTCCTTCAACATAATAAGCATTGTCACATAAAATTATTTATTTTAATCAAGCATGGTGCATCATTACCAAACCTTACACTATTTCTATCATAATAATTCAAGGTAATGAACTTACTTTTATCTCCAGTCATGTGATGTGAGCACCCACTATCAATGGTCCATCTGTCATTCTTGTTTATACAAGACACTAGTGCAGTTGCCTCATCCTCGTCAGATTCATCCTTCATTGCAACATACACCACTTCATCATCATGATCGTCAAATCCATCTTTTGTTTCCTCTTTAGCAATGTAGCAAGACTTCTTGCCTTTGTCTTTTTAGTCTTTGTTGTCTTGATCTCTTCTACTTTTGTACTTGTCACCACCTCTATAATTCTTCTTCTCTAGACATCTAGTAGCATTTTGACCAACCTCATTTCAATTGAAATACATGATAGGTAACTTACCTTTAAACTTGCCTTTACTTCTCTAAAATCTCCTTGCTAATAGTGCTTCAAGTTGATCTACATCTTCCTCGTCTGTATCATTGTCACTAGACACATATTTTTTATTTTTCTTCTTCTTCTTCTCATCAGGTTCCTTCAATGACAACTTAACTTTGAAATCAGATTCAATATTTTTAGGTCTGTAATTATTAAATTTAGATAGCTCAAAAGTAGTGAGCCTACCTACCAAACCTTCAAGAGTTAGATCATTCCCTAGGATACATCTTAGTTCTTGTATTGCATAAACTATAATAGCATAAATAGGTAGTAGTGTTCTTAAAACTTCACTTAGTATAGTATATTCATCTATTTTATTAATAGCTCCTCTTATTGCATTAACACCATCTTTTATCCTAGTACAATATTGAGCAATATTCTCACCTTCCTACATTCTCATATCATCAAGCTTACCTTTGAGACTTTTAGCTTTGGCTCTTAGAACATTTGTGTCACCTCCATAAATAGTGTGTAGAGCATCCCACATTTTATTTGCACTGTCACAACCTTTGATACCATCAAACTTGACATAGTTTAGGGAAAAGGCAATCTCTAATATTGTCTAGTTCTTTCTTCTTTTTTAGATCTTTAGTAGTTAGGGCTCCAACAAGATTGACATGCTCAACAGCTATGGTAGTTTTGGTATGATCTCTAAGACCTCTTAGGTGTAGCTTCATTAGACTTTTTTATATAGTAAATTTATCTCTATTAAGCTTGGGTACTTCTCTTTTGGATATCTTGATCTTTGTGCTTCTAGTACCTTCAAAATAGTCCTCTTAAGCATATGGCTCTGATACCAATTGTTGGAATTATTTAATAACTAAGAGGAGGGAAAATTAGATATCCATTAGATTATGCAATCACTTAAACTTGTAGTTTATTGTCCAATTAATTTGTAGAAATGTAAAAATTAGACACAATGATTTAACGTGGATACCCAATTTGAGAAAAACCACCAATATCATGCTACACATTCTCATTCTTCTAAAGTGATGCCCTATGAAAGGCCAACATTGTCAAAAGTTACAACACACACTATTAAATGTGACCTAGTTAAAGGATTTCAATCACCCTATTAGGAGTGAGCCTTATTAAAGGACTTTAGATCATTCACTTGGAATGTCACTGAGTTAAAGGATTTACAAATGACTATTAGGTCAACCTTAACCCAAAGGATTTACCTTATATTGATACAATGATTAGAGAGTACCAATAAGGATTAATCTAATAAAAACTTACAACTCCATTTGTAGATTAGAGATCTTTGTTTTAGTCCTCCATTCTACTTGACTTTTACACTCTTTAGCTTTGATACCTTGCTCACCCTTCAAGCATCCATACCCTTAAGCCTTCTTGCTTTGCTTGCCAATGCATTTTCTTCTCTTAGGTCACTAAATGAAGTAAACACCCTAGACTTCTTGTCTTCCTTAGGTTCTTGCACATGACAACCTTTTCTTTTGACAAACCATCTCTATAAATAGAGAATTAAGATATTTTTCCTTTCATCCTCCATTGTCCATTTTAGGGCTAGGTTGGACTAGGTAGGATTCAATAAATCTACCCCTAATTTCATTTCATTCTCTTCTAGAAACTTCTCCTTCAATCCTCTTTGAATTCACCTCAAAATGGTTTACCATGAATTTTGTGCCACTAGTTCATTATCCTTATCTTCCACATGGTTCACATAATCAAAAAAATCAAACTTGTTGGCTTAGATTCATCAAATTCATAATCTCTCTCATAATGTTGACACTCGACATTAACTAGCTTCTAATGCTCGACACATACTGCATTGCTCTTGCATCCACTTTCAAAACACTCAAACTAAAGTTTATTAGTACTCAGCATCAACTAAAATTTACTTGGCTTACACTAAATTTGACTTTACTTGACTCCAACTAATTTTTTGCTTGGTTTGCACTAACTTTTCTCGACACCTACTATCCACTTGATCAAGCTTGGCAAACAAACTTTGTTTAACTTATTCTTCTGAACCTAATTAGTGTAACCAACCTTTGCAACCTAAAGTAGATTATCAATGCACCATAATATCACTACCTTAACTAATCCTTGTACTCTTTTTCATATCATAACTCAATTTTTCCTCTAGGTTCTATTGATACCTCATTTGATCAAATCCTCTTCATCAATCAAACAAATGATAGTACTTAAATCATACAACCCATTGTCTTACCAAAAACTAGTAGGTTTGACATCAATGACAAAACAATGATTGAAATGCATTTATCATACTTGTAACAATCTATTTTCAGCATTGAGCTTGGATTTGCGTATTTAAAGATATACGTAGATTCTTCTAGATGCTTCCCTTTTTGCCTCTTCATCTAGTTGGTTTCTCATCCCTCTATGGATCAATGATCCATGTGAAAATGTGTAACAACCTTTGTAATAAAATCTATGATCATTAAAGGTCATGTCCATGTTTGCTTGAAATAGTTTTCCTCAAAATTTTTACCATTCCAAACATTTTTGTTCTCTCTATGTTACTCAAAACATATTGTCTTTGATGCTCAATCATAACTATTCTTCCTATTGTTTCTCAGCCTCAACTTACTTAGCTCCTTCTATATAAGTTGACATCTATGTACTATGTCTTCTTGACATTTACTATACTCGGCTTACTGAAAGTACTCAATGGCCAAAGACTTGGTTAGCTCCCATAGAGCTTGGCATATACATGATTATTTACAATTATTTACATGACTCAGCATATATAGAGTAACTCAATTGCAATGATGACCAACTTACTCTGCGTTATATATGACTAAGTGTTTGACACCAATAGACAACAAAACTTAGAGATTGTTGGAACTTATATGTTTTTCATCTATGTTTTCATCAATGCTAAAGGGGGAGATTGTTAGCATGAATTTTTATGCTATTCTTTTGAGGGAACATCCTAATAATTTCTAGAGCACTTGGAGAGATTGATATCTCGCATTAATGAATGTGTTTTTCATTGATTTCAACATAGTATTACTTCTCTTAAGTCTGGCAAAGTAGCAGACCAAGAATGAGTTTTTATAGATAGAGTGTTGGTGATCAGGTCAAGCACAATTAATTAAATGTTCTACACTATATCTTGATAATGTGGTTAAGTGCACATCTAGAGATTCAAAGACATGCAAAAGATACAGTTGATTTATAGAGAATAGTAAGAAAACATAGTACCTAAGAAGAAGTTTATGATTTTTGATTTGTAGCTCCTAACAAAGATAGAGTTGTAGTATGCATAGTTAGAAAGCAATAGTACATAGTCTGATGATGACATCAGTGAGTGTGTAAATTTTGAGGTCGCACGTGTGAGAAGTTATAAAGACTATGAGCTGACATTGTTGTGTAATTGTAAAATAATTAATTGGAAAAGCCTCAAGGCCAACTCAAGGAGTTGTTTTAAGGAAATGGTATAAAGGAAGGATATTTTCCTTGTTTGGAATCATGTATGTTGTATGTATTGTGCAAACAAGAGTAGAGTATTTGGTAAATGTGAATAAGTGATCCAAGGGATTATTATATGTGAAGCTAGTGATTTGGTATCAAGATCAAAAGAGGATAAGTTCAGTCAAAGGATAGAGAAGGAGTTATACATTTCTATTATTCTACAAGGAATAATATGGAGATCAGTTGGAAAGTGAGTTCAGTGATCTTACCCCTGAAGCTTTTTGGACAGGGGGTCCATCTACATTCCACAACTCCTAATAGAGTAGCAAGAACTCCTAACAAGGTTGGAATCTCCTAATAGGGATTCAAAGTATCCTAATAGGTACTAATATGTACTGAATGTATTTATTGACTCCCAACAAGGTTCATCCTCTAACAAGGAACATTTATATTAGTACATCATTTTGTGGGTACCATCCCCACCAAGGTTTTCCCTTTGATCAAGGGTTTCTCTAGTTAACATATCTATTGTCATTATGTATGAGTATCTTGTTATTGTTATTGGTTATATTGTTCACATGCATAAAGCTTAATGTTGGCCATTTTTACCCTCCATTCATCTCATCATTGATAAATAATTAGAGATATCTTCAATGGTTTGTATTCTTTGCAGTGGGTTAACACATGCTTTTGGTTGTAGTTAACATGTTTGTTATCCATTTTTTCTATTTCGAAAAGGTACTTTCATGCCCTTTTCAAAATAGTGAAATTTTCTATTTTGGAAAGCTTCATTTCTTGTCTTCGTGAAATAGAGATATCAATTATTGGACCAATAGGTTTGTGTCATGTGGAGGTGGTAAAACTTGTGTGTTATCCCATTTTTTCATTTTAATGAGATGCTTTAGATATGATGGCTCTCATGCTTTTGCATCACTACCTTGGCCTTTTACAGAGATGCAAAAATCATTAGATTTGATCACATCTTACATATTTATTCACTTCATCTAAGTCATCTTTTTGAAATAAAGTTCATCTTGATCAATGGTAGTCACTTAATATTTCATTGGGGAGATTCTTGTTGCATCTGAGCTATCCATTTCAAAATGAAAGTCTACATTGATGGTCCACCAATTTTGGGATAAATCAAATTTATTCCACATAGGTCAACTCTATATTTTTCATGGGCAGTTAACATTTCATGTTATCCCACCCACACATTTCTTCATAGTAATGTGAATTTATTTGTTGTAGTCATGACACATTACAAGGATTGTTCCTTTATTGAAGATCAACATTTTGGGCCTTGTTCCATGAAGCCATTATGTAGTGATCAAATCTTTGGGGATTTGAACTCTTACAGTTAGCTACATTAATTTGGGTTTATTCCTATCACTTCATAGGCGGATTGTGCTTCAAGATTAGATTTCATTCTAATATTCAATTATTGCTTCCTCTACAACTCAACTCCACCTTGGTTGGGGTTTAAAATCCATGGTTAAATTTGAGTTATGCCCTACCTATAAAGGCAATTTGTAAATGTTTTCTAAGGATTCTTCTTTGTTCTTCTCTGGTTCATTATAGTAGCATTGTGTTATGTATTTGTAACCCTTTTTCCTTGCATGATTACCTTATCTTGCTAATCTAATATATTGTGAAATTTCTTGCCTTGTGTTGGTTATTTCCTTTTTTCTTGTTCATGTTTTCATATCATGTGTAGCCTACTACTAGAGGTTGTCTTGTGAACTTGTTTCCTTGCAACATTTTATTAGTTTTACCTTCATGTGAATTTTGAAAGAGTATATTTGAACCAAGGTTTGTGTATTTGGGAGTCATATTCATGTGTAGTGCATCCATAGGTAGATTAGTAACCATAGTTATATCTTGTTGCATCAAACCCTTTAATTTTAGCATTTACTTTCCATGCATTCTTTCTCCCTTTTCCTCTCAAGTGGTAGTGTAGGTGCACCCTAATTATAAGGAAGCAAACATTCTTCAAAGATTCAACCTTAGAGTGCAAGTCCCATACTTGGAGGTTGTTTCCATGTTACACAAGGTTGCTTGAGAGTCATACCTTAAGCAAGTGTGTAGAATTTTGTCTCAATAGTTTTTGGCACACCTGGTGGGACAAAAAGATTCAGCTTCATAAGTTTTTTGGTTAGCTAACTGATCTCTATCCATTGAGAATTTGGGTGTTATTCTCAATGAAATCAGCCTTTAGAGAAATTCCATCTAACACCATGATAACTCTATACATTCACTGGTTTCAATAGATCAAGTGTTGATTTGTGTAAAGATATTTTGATCTTTTTTGTGTTTCTCAAACTTTCTATGAAGTTCCTTGTTTAAACGCTTCTTCATGGATCCCCTTCATGAAGCTAACTTTTTTCAATCCTCTATATTATGAGAATAAAAGTGATTTTGTGGCCTACCTCCACTCTTTGGAGTGGGAAGAGAGAGTGACCTAGTTAGAAGAGGAGCTTACAAGAAAGTTGTCTACTATAGCAAAGGAGACAAGGCTCAAGCTTGCCTAGATGCAAGTAGTTGAAGTGCAATTGTCCCCAAAGTGAAGATTTGCTCACTTTAGGTAGAGTAGTCCTCCCCTTTTGCAACAAATGGATACACACACATTACCACCCATACCATTAGAGCTAGCCCCTATTAGCCAAGAGGATTCAAGTGTTGTAGAGCACAACATAGTCAAGACTAATTTCTTAGACCAAGCACCATCAAGAGGATTTCCTATAAGGAATCTAGCTCTACAATAATGTATTTTAACCCTATTCATGCTCATTCTAAAGCATGATGGTGAATATCAAAAGGAGAAGAAAATCTATCTTTCTCAAGATTAAGGCATCCCAATGCTAGAGAGCTTCTTTGTTCTGAGCATTGGGAAGGAACTCCATGTTATAAACTAGGTTTGTGGTGTTAGAATGGGGTTGTCATTACACCAAAAGACTGATCTATAAATTCTCAATACAACTACACAACTTATAGTACATAGGAGATGGTTAATCCCTTGTCACAAATTCTAAGGGGAGCACTAAACAAATTTCTAACAATCCCTCCTCAACGTTACCCGTGGGTCTAAGGATTTGAACCTCTAACCAAGATTTGATACCACTTGTTAGAATGGGGTTGTCATTGCACCAAAATATTGATCTACTAGTGCCTAATACAACCACTCAACTTATAGTACATAGGAAATGGTTAAGCCCTATCAAGAATCTCGAGGGGAGTGCTAAAAAAATTTATAATATGTTGTTGACCAAAAGATCAACTTGTCAATGCTTGATACAACCACTAGACTTATAGAACACATGAGGTGGTTAATCTATGTCACAAATCTTAAAGGGGAATGCTAGTGGTTAGTCCAACAACCCCCACCCCCCATCCCCCCACCCTCAGTGTTACTTGAGGAGATTTGAACCTATGACCAAACTTTGATACCACTGGTTATAAACTAGGGTTGTCATTGCACAAAAAGATTGACCTATTAATGATCAATACAACCACTAGACTTATAGAACAAAGGAGGTAGTTAAGCAATTTCATGAATCTTGAAGGGTATTCCAACACTCTATGCAGTAATGTGCTTATTGTGATTGCTACTATTTAATCTATGTCACACATCTTAAAGGGGAATGTTGGTGGTTAGTCCAAAAACCCCCACCCCCCACCCTTAGTGTTACTTGAAGAGATTTGAACCTATGACCAAGCTTTGATACCACTTGTTATAAACTAGGGTTGTTGTTGCACCTAAAGATTGACCTATGAATGATTGATACAACCACTAGACTTATAGAACAAAGGAGGTAGTTAAACCATGTCATGAATCTTGAAGGCTAGTCCAACACTCCATGCAGTAGTTTGCTTGTTGTGATTGTTGCTATTTTCAACTATCCACATGCATGGAAGGAGAAATCAACTTGTGAAGAAGGGTAGCTACTTCAACAAGCTAGTTAATGGCTTTGTTTGATCATTTTATTGTAAATAATTGTATATAGTATAGTAGGAGCTTCCATCTTTCCAAGAAGTGTGTGTGCACAACTTTCTGGAGCTTTCTAAGGCTTTCTAGAGCTCCCTAAAGCTTTTTTGTTTTTTGCTAGTTGTAAATTTTTGTGAAGATGGAGGTGGGACAATGTGTCATTCTCTTTGGTGACTCCCTACCTAATGGATTTCTAAAGGCCATTGGTCTATGCTTAGCTAGAAATCATCCTCTCTAATTCACCAAGAATGCTAGCCATTTTTGCACCCCATTCAACCATAAATGATCAAAGAGATCTTTAATGGGTTGGATTCTTTGTTGTGGGTTAACATGATCTTTTGGTTGTGGTTAACATGTGTGCTATCCATTTTTGCTATTTCAAAAAAGTACTTTCATGCCCCTTTTGAAATAGAAATTTTTTCTATTTTGGAAAGATTCTTTTCTTTTCTTTACAAAATAGTGACATAAGTTGTTGGACCAATAGGTTTGTGCCATGTAGTAGTGGGAAAACTTGTATGTTATCCCATTTTTCCATTTTGCTAAGATTCTTTGGATATGACGGCTCTCTTTTTTTCACATCGCTACCTTGGCCTTTTGTGAAGATGCAACAATCCTTAGATTTGATTGCATCTTAGGGATCCCTTCTCTTCATCTCAGCCATCCATTTGAAATAAATCTCATCTTGATCAATGGTGGTGACATAATCTTTCACTGGGAAGATTCTTGCAAATCTAGTCCATCCATTTCAAAATGAAGATCTAAACAATGGTCCACCAATTTTGGGGCAAATCAGATTTATTCCATGTGGGTCAACTCTATATTTTTTGTGGGCAGTTAACATTTTGTGTTATCCCAACCCCACATCATTTTACAGTGCTCTGAATTGACTTGTTGTGGCCATGACACATTACAAGGATTTTTCCTTTATTAAAGATCAGCATATTTGGCTTTGTTCCATGATGCCATTGTTCTTAATGCCTCTTTATTGCATGTAATGATCAAATCTTTGGGGATTTGATCTCTTATGTTTGGGTGCATTGATTTGGGTTTCTTCCTATCACCTCATGGGAATATTGCACTTCAAGGTCAGATTTCATTTTGATATTCATTTATTGCTTCCTCTACAACTCAACTCCACCTTGGTTGGGGTTTGAAATCCATGGTTAAATTTGAGTTATGCCTAATCTATAAAGGCATGTTGTAAATGTTTCCTAAGGGTTATTCTATTTTCTTCTATAGTACATCATAGTAGCATTATGCTTTATATTTGTAACCCTTTTGGCTTGCATGAATGAAAATCTTTGCTTACCTTATCTTGCTAGTCTAATATGTTGTGCAATTTCTTTCCTTGTATGGGTTATTTCCTTTTTTTTCTTTCATGTTTGCATATCATGTATAGCTTTATGTTGAATGTTGCCTTGTGAAATTGTTTCCTTGCAACATTTCATAAGTTTTACCTTCATGTGAATTCTAAAAGAGTGGATTTGAGCTAAGGTTTATATATTTTGGAGTCTTATTCATGTGTAGTACATCCATAGATAGATTAGTAACCGTAGTTCTATCTTGGTGCATCACCTCCTTTAATTTCAATATTTAATTTTTATGCATTTTATCTCCCTTTTCCTCTCAAGTGGTAGTGTAGGTGCACCTTGATTGTAAGAAAGTTAGCCTTCTCCAGAGATTCATTCTCAAAGTGCAAGTCCCACACTTGGAGATTATTTTCATGTTATACAAGGTCACCTAAGGGTCATACCTCAAGCAAGGGTGCAAACTTTTGTGTCAACAATTAATAAGGTTGATAAGTGTTTTAATAGTTGGATAACTAATTCATTACTCCCCCCCTCCCTATCAGTTATATTGGTGGACTTTACTTCTAAAATTTGGTATCAAAGCATCAGGTCCTTGAAGAGAAATATTAATAGCTTTGGGAGATACATGGGGGGTCACTTCAGAAAAGAAAGTCCTAAATTTGATGGAGATAACTATGATAGATGAAAGGAGAAGGTGAAGAATTATTTTCTATGTATGGGTCCAGGATATTATCTTTTGACAAAGAATGAAAAAAAGGTTGTGGAAGAAAGAAACCTTGAGGAATGCAGTGAAGTTGAAAGAGATATATTTATGTGTAATATGTGAACCATAGAAGAATTATTGTCAACTCATCCTAAAAATGAATATAGTTAGGTAATATCTTAAGAAACATCTCATAAAATTTAAAATCTTTAAAAACTACTTTTGAAGGAGATAAGCATGATAAAAGAGTAAGACTACATAATTGGATATGTTTGTTTCAAGATGCTAAAATGTTGGAAGATGAATCTGTGAGAATTTATGTTGATTGAATATCTAAGATTGTTGTAGGAATTAAGTCTTGTGAAGGATCTAAAGAGGAATATGAAATTGTATGGAAAAAATTTTAAAACCTTAACACTGCCATTCAAACAAGTAGCACAAATGATTGAGCTTTTGATACTCTACACTAAGAAGTTCACCAAGGAAACTTTATTTGGAAGATTGGAAGTAGAAAAATCAAGTTTGAAGCAATCTAGAGAATTGACCAAAGTGGAAACATATTTTAGTGCATTAAGTGTTCATCCTTGTTTCTCAAGAAGTGCAAGCACCAATGGAGGCTATGCTACTAGCAGCATATTAAGATCTGTAGAATACATGAAGATTGAAGAAGGAATAACCCTACTTGTGATATGAGAACAAGATGGTAAGAAGAATTTCAAGTGTTGGACTTGCAATGAATATGGTCAGTTTTCTTTTTAGTGTCCTAAAAGAGAGAAAACTATAAAACAAATTTCAAGCATAGAAGACCTAGAGATTGTTTGTATGAAGATGGTGAATCTAAGGAAAGAGTTCAGAGTGAAAGTGATGGTGAATTAGAATTTGTGGCTATAAAAGAAGAAAATCTTGAAAAGGAGATTAGAGAATAAAAATCCCTAGTCTCACAAGTTGAAAATAAATCTTATTAGATTATAGATAGTGGATGTTCACATCACATGACTTGAGATATGAATAAGTTTTCCAAGTTTAGAAACCATGATGGAGGAATTATTAGAGTTGGTAACAATGCAGCTTGTCACATCATACGGATAGGATCTATTACTCTTGATGAAAAGACTAAAAATGATTATGTTTATTTTTTTGATGGGTTAAAGCATAATTTTTTGAGTGTTAAATAGTTGGTTGATAAAGGTTATTAGTTGCAATTTATAGAGAAGACTTGCATCATCAAAGATAAGCATGGTAAGTTGATTGGAACAAGTACAAGATCTAGAGGTAATGTGTTTCAATTGAACCCTACTGAGATGACCTATTTGGTTTCAAAAGTGGATAATAGTTGGTTATGGCATAGAAGGTTTTTTCATATAAACTTTGATAATATTGTGAAGGCTAGTAGTAAATTTTAAGTCAGAGATTTACCTAGAATCATGAAGCCTATTAATATCATTTGCAAATAATGTATCATGGCTAAGCAGAAGAAGGTTTCATTTCCTAGCAAGTTTACTACCACAAATAAATTAGATATTGTTCATATAGACTTGAGTGGTCCTACCAAAACAAGAGGATTCTATGGAGAGAGGTATTTTATGATTTTTGTTGATGATTTCACTAGAATGATGTGGGTAGCATTTCTTAAAGAAAATTCTAAGGCATTTGAAAAGTTTAAGGTGTTTAAAAGTAGAGTTGAGAATGAATCTGGTGTAAAAATTAATTGTTTGAAATTTTATAGAGGTGGAGAGTTTACTTCTAGTGATTTTAACATATTTTGTGAATAAAATGGTACTAAGAGATAGTTATTAGCACCCAAGACTCCTTAGAAAAATAGGATAGTAGAATGAAGAAATAGATATGTATCAACGGCATAAAGAGAAATGTTGTTTGAGAATAATGTATACAAGACATTTTGGAGAGAAATAATCAATGCAATAGTATACACCATGAACAAAGTGTAGATTAGAAAGGGTGCAAACAAGACTCCCTATGAATTATGGTTTGGTCATACACTTTCAATAAAGTATTTCAGAATTTTTGGGAGTAAGTGTTACATAAAGAGAGATGATGACATTGGTAAGTTTGATCCAAGAAGTTATGAAAACATGTTGTGTGGTTATTCATTGAAAAGAAAAGATTATAGACATTTTAATCAGAGAACTAAGACTATTATTGAATGTGAAAATGTGAGAGTAGATGAAAAGTTTGGAGTTAAAGAGAGAATGTTGGATTATATTTCTAATGAAGAAGAAGATAATGCCAAACTTGTTAGAGAAAATATTAAAGTTTTTTTGAGACTAAAAATGAGTTACAGAATGATATATAGAGTGTTGAGAAGAGAAGAAAATAGATATCAGAACCAAGAGAAGAGATAAGAGTTGAGGTAGAAAATCCTACACCAAATAGGAATTTGGCAATGAATCACCTTGCTAAACAAATTATTGGAAGTAAAGATAAGGGAGTAGTGACAAGAAATAGATTACATGAGGAATTATTTTTTATTTCTCAATTTCAACCTAAGAGCACAAATGAGGCATGCAAGGATGATCATTAGATTCAAGCAATGAAAGAAGAACTAGATCATATTGTGAAGAATGAGACATGGGAATTGATTCCTAGACCTAAACACAAGAATGTTGTAGGAACTAAATTTCTATACATAATTAAGATGAATAAACGAGGTGAGGTTGTGAGAAATAAATCTAGACTTATAATTAAAGGATATTCATAGCAAGAAGGTATCAAATATGAAGATACATTTTCCCATGTTGCCAGAATGGAAGGAGTAAGAATGTTCTTGGCTTATGTAGAAAATAAAGGATTTAAAGTGTATCAAATGGATATAAAGTTAACATTTTTGGATGGCAAAATTAAAGAAGAAATATACATTGAGAAACCTAAAGGATTTCATTTGATAGAAGAAAAGGACATGGTTTGTAGATCAAAGAAACAATTGTATGGTCTAAAGCAAGCACCTAGAACCTAGTATGCAAGATTGGATAAATATTTGGCAAAACTTGGATTTGCTAAAGGAATGGAAGATAATAATTGATATTTGAAATAAATTGAGAATGGACTATTGATTATTGTGATATTTTTTGATGACATAATCTTTGGAGTTAATGATGAATTAGGTGATAAGTTTGTTGATGAAATGAAGAATGAATTTGAGATGAGTATAATTGGTGAGATGAAGTTTTTCTTGGGGTTATAGATTGTGAAAAATAGAGATGGTAATTTCATAGCACAAGCTAAGTATTTGAAAGGCTTTTTGAAAATATTTGATTTGGAAAGTTGTAAGCTTATTGGTACTCTTATGATAACTGGTCACGAGCTATCTAGGAAAGATGAGACACCTATAATTAAGCACAAGAAGTATAGATATTAATTGGAGGTTTGCAATATCTAACTTGCACTAGACTAGATATAGCAAATACAATTGTCATAGTAGCAAGATTTCAAGCCAATCCTAAGGAATATCATTATGAAGTAGTAAAGAGGATATTTAGATATCTAAAAGATACACCTAATTTTGGATTATGGTATGATACATCAAGTGATTTTACTTTATGTGCATATATTGATGCAGATTGGATAGGAAGTATGAATGGTGGAGCATTTTTTCTTGGAGAAAGATTGGTTTCTTGGCTAAACAAGAAACATGATTGCATATCACAGAGTATAGCTAAAGAAGAGTTTGTAGTAGCATCAAATAATTGTAATCAGATAATGTGGATGAAGAAGATGCTAATAGCTATTGGAATAGATCTTTCAAAACATATTATCATACATTGTGATAACACAAGTATAGTGAGTATGTCTAAGAATCATGTATTTTGTTCTAAGACTAAGCATGTATCTATCAATTATCATGTTTTGAGAGAGAAAATTACAGACAAATAAATTAGATTGAAATGTGTAAGTACTAAAGAGAATATTTTAGATATCTTTAAGAAGCATTTTCCTAAAGATACAGTATACTTCGGGTTATGCCCCTACCTACTTCTAAGTAGATGATGCAAAAATTTCATTAGTCCAATGGTACAAAGAAATATTGTTTAACTAGACTGAATGTTGATGCTTCCTGTATGGAGGAGTATCTTAGATGAGTAGAGTCATCAAGGACTCTTGTTAGTTGGTATAGAATAGTGTCTTTGGACCCTCAAGCTAAATGAAGACTTGGAGAAGATGATTGACATAATGAATCCTTTTCCATTATGTCAATGGGGGAGAGATTTCATGAAAGAAATCTCCTATGAATGGAGAGAGAAGTACCATGAACTAGTGAGAAGATCCTCTAAGCATAATGGGGAGAATTATACATGAAATACATCTCTTATATTATGTATGAATGGGGGAGAGATTGCATATAAGAATGAGATTTATTCTTGAGGATCAGAGTATCAATAATTGATGTCAATCCTAAGAAATAGGTGCAAGCATAGAAGTCTTCTTATAATTTTTAAATTTGATTGATGAAGAAGATTTGAAAAGAAGAGAGTAGTAGCAGTAGCAGCAGCAAAATTCGGTTTGGTATTCTTAGAACTTAGAATTTTTTTGTCTATGTTGTCATTAATGCTAAAGGGAGATATTTTTAGCATGAATGTTGATGGTATTCCTTTAAGGGATTATCTTAACCATTACTAGAGAACTTGGAGAGATTCACATATTGTATTCATGATTGTGTTTTTCATTGATGTCAACATAGTATTTTTTTTGTAAAGTATGGCAGAGTAGTAGACAGAGTAGTAGACAGAGAACAAGATCATATGAATGGAGTAAATGTAATCAAGTGAAGAACAATTAAGGATGTGTTCTATACTATGTCATAATGATGTGGTTAAGTGCACATACATGGATTCAAAGACATGTAGAAGATATGGTTGATTTACATAGAACAGTTTGCAGACAGAGTACCTGAGAAGCACTTTTTGATGCTTGATTTGTATCTTCTAAAAAAGATAGAATCATAGTGTGTGCAATTAGATAGTAATAGTAGATAGCCTAATGATGATGGTAGTGAGTATGCAAGGTCTAAGGTTGAACATGTGAGAAGTTGTAAATACTATGAGATAAAAGTGTTGTGTAATTGTAAAATAATTAATTATCATAAAGAGGTCCTATTATAATTAATTAGGAAAGCCTCAAGGCTGAATCAAGGAATTTTTTTAAGTACATGGTATAAAGGAAGTATATTTTCCTTGTTTGGAAATATGTATGAATTTTGAATTGTGTGAACAAGAGTAGATTATTACGTAAATGCGAGTAAATGATCAAAGGGATTATTGGATGCTAAGTTGGTGATTTGCTATCAAGATTAGAAGAGGATAAGTCCAGCTAGAGAATAGAAAAGAAGTTGTACATTTCTATTAATTTAAATGGAATAATATGGAGATTAGTTGGATAGTGATTTGAATGATCTTACCCCTAAATTTGTTTAGACAGTGGGTCCATCTACCTTCTACAACTGCTAGCAAGGTTGGAATCTCCTAACACGGATTAAAGGTCTCCTAACAATGATTGATATGTACTAAATGTATTTACTGACTCCTAATAAGGTCCATCCTCTAACAAGGAACATTTATATTAGTACATCATTTTGTGTGTACTATCCCCACTAGGGTTTTCCCTCTGATCAAGGGTTTCCCTAGTTAACATATGTGTATGAGTATCTTGTTATGGTTGTTGGTTATATTTTTCACATGTATAAAGCTTAATAAGGTTGATAAGTGTTTTACTAGTTGGATAATTGATTCACCACCACACCCCCCCCCACCCTCTTAGTTATATTGGTGGACTTTACTTTCTAACAAAGGTGACTAGAAACATCAATGGTTTGAGATTCAATATTCAGGATAAGATTGGTATGTTGAAGATTGATTTAGTTGAGGATGCTTATCAATATGCTCTGCTCTAAGGCTAGAAGAGAATTTGAAGAGAATACATTAAGGTAATTCTCAAGGAAAGGAGAAGAAGAATCACCTTATGAAGAACAAACAAATTTTTGAAGATTAACTAAACCCTTTTGAACTAAGGAAGAGAACAAATCCATGTGCATTTTAAGGGTACTTGTTTTAGATACATTGATGAAGGACATAGATATTTTTAATGTTCTTAGAAGGATGGTGATGAAAGATTTTCTATGGTAAATGAGAATGTGGACTTGATAATTAAGCCTAAGTAGAAGGAGAAGAACTTGCTAGTTTGGCAAGTGTTATTTGGAAAGAGGATGTTGGGATCTTGTCAAAGGAGGAAATTGTTCAAGACTCGTTGTAAGGCTCGAGGAAAATGTTGGAATGTGATTATGGATGGTGGCAGTATTGATAACCTAGTTGTTGAGGAGATGGTTTATGAACTTAGTTTGAAGAGAATGAGACATCCTTGTCCATATAGGATCAGTTGGTTGCAAGATGAACATTCTTTGGAAGTAAAGGAGCAGTGTCTTATTGGTTTTCAAATAAGACAGTATGTTGATCAAGTATTGTATGATATTATGGACATGAGTAGTTGTCATATATTACTTGGTACACCTTGGCAGTATGATTACAAGATAGTGCAATATTATTTTGTCAAGAATGTGTTTACTACAGAGAAGGGTGGAAGGAAGCACTCCCTAATTCTTTTGCAAAATGGAGAGCTTGGAAGGAAGTACTAAATTTTTGGTGTCTAAGTTGAGTTGAAGGATTCTAAAAGTGTTAGAGATCAACATGGAGAATAAAACTATGGTATACCAAGAACTGATGCAAAGATGATAGTTGCAAAAAAGGATTTGCAAAAGTGGAACAAAGGAAGAATGTACAAGTTGATAACTTGGAAGATATATATGTGAAGAACAAGTTTGGGGTTTATGTGTTGAACCCTAGAAGATGTTCTTCCAACTATTGAGAACATCTTTTCTCCACACCTAGGTGTCTGGTGCAAGAGTATCATGGGGTAGTCAAAAATCATATATGTAGGAGCATCAAGCTCAAATTTTTGGGCCTATGGTTTTCACGGTTGGGGATTTCTCCAAGGCACACTTGGGAACCTTTACCTAAGTATGCATCAAGTTTAGAGTAATCATGTTGGAGTTAGAGCTATTTTGGTGGTTGTTGGTAACATGTTCCTAATTTCTTTGACAAACTTTGTAGATTATTTTTATGAGATTTGATCTGTGGGAGTTGGTTCATGCACTCTTGGATTTGGATCATTAGACGACATGTGGACCTATGCCTAAGGGTGCATACTTTTATGTTGTCTTATTAGTTAGTTATGTATTATACAATTGGGGCTTGTCCTAAGTGTTATTTAGTTTAGTCTATTAGGCTAACTTGTAGCTTAAGGTGTATTTAATGTAACTTACTATCCCAGATTGTGGCTTGGTTTAGTATAAGTAGAGATTATTTTGATGTTATGGGGCATTTAGTTTAGCTTGGAGTAGTTCAAAGGAGAAAAATTTGGTAGACCTAGTAGCTAAGTGTGGACTTGGGAAATAAAAAGGTTGTTTGGTGGCTTGTGAGCACAAGTTTAGATTCTTCTTGGGATTCTACTAGATTTTGGGTCTAGGCTAGCTAGAGGTTGGATCTTGTGAGGTATTGCAGATCTATTATTATAATTGCTTTGTATTTGGCCAAAACCCAGAAGACTTTATAGTTAGGCATGTTGGATGTAAAATTTATGATTCTATTAGAATCTATGTTCCAATTGATTTAAATATTTTTGTTCTTATTATTTTTCCATTGTGTGCTTATTTTTTGGGGGCTAAGACATCTCCTTTGTGGATTCTCCTACCTTATACTACATCAAATTTGAGCCAAGATTTTGCCAAGTTAATGAAGGAAGATATGGATGAAGATACATTTATGAAAATAACATTGTTTGCATATGCAAAAGTAAAAGAACAACTTAAGAAGAAGTTAGGCATAGATTGAACAAGATGTTGTCTACCCCTATACCACTTCTAGGCAACAATATTGTAGAGAATTTGAGCAAGTTAATATATGACTTTGACTCTCATTATTCTTTACTTTCAAAATCACCTAAAGTATGAGTAGAGAGAGAATTAAAGTTAGAAGATCCCTACAATGTATGTAAAATCATAGATAATGACATTTAGGTTATATATGATTTCATAAAGAACATTAAAGATGTATGCATTAGGGAAAGAAAATCTATATTGTCTACACAAGATCAACAGGATATGTTGAAGATGTCATAATATATATTAAGGAAGATGCTCTAGTTACTTAATTTGAGTAGAAGGATTTAAGTGTTACTAATATAGACATGGAAATTAGCTAGATTTATGATGATATTTTTATCCTTTAGAGAGAAAGATAAAAATAATTGGAGAGATTTACCTTATTGAAAAGTTTGTTAACCCCCAAACTTGATATTCTGTAGAAGGAACATGACATTTTGGAGTCTTCAAGGAAGAATTATGAGTCCTTCAAGCTACTATGCTAAATGGAGTACAGGTAGCAACCTATGTTATATGTTCAATTGTTCAATTGGTAGAGACTATGAAGAAAAATTGGGATGCAATGTATGAGACTCTAAGGAGGACCTTTACATACATCATGAGGTATGTGAATAGAGATGGTTGATACTACAATTTTTACTTGTACATAGATCACTCGCCTTTGGCATTAATGTCAAAAAGGGGTAAGTAGATAGTGAAAAATATACATAGGATGGAATAAATGTGTAAAGGGGAATAAGTATATATGCACTAAAGAGTATTAGTCAGATATATGCACTAAAGAGTATTAGATACAAACTAAGAAAGAATTATTTGTGATATGAATTCTCTTGAAGTTTTCATAATTTTGACACTTAGTATATTGGCCCTCCCTAAGATCCTTGGAAAACAAGGATAAACAAAGACAAATATATGTTTTTTCAAGATAAAGTGTAGATTCATGCAACAATAAATAATAAAAGATTCCAATAGAAGACTTAACTAGACAACCAACCAAATATCCCCAAGCGTTCATCACTAACTAACACATATTCATTCCATCTATGAGAATTAATTGTATAATGTTCATCTCAAGATATAATCTAATATTCTAATCGAGGTTCATTTTAAAGCCCAAAACCAAAGTTCCAATTGATTAATCCATTCAAGTTCATTTATCAAGATAAAAAACCATAATAGGAAAACATCATCAAATGAACAAGTTCATATGACACACTAATCTACCAATAGTATCGCTAAACCATAACAGTGATAAGAAACATCATCTAAGAAACAAGATCTAACATCATGATAAGGAATGCATCAAGTAAACATACTAAAAATCATCTAAAACACTATATCAATTCATTCAAAGAAAAACATAAATCACAAGGAAACATGTTCCAGATATACCAAAGTACCAATTGAACATTCAACACTTGTCTCATCTAGAAGTAGATCATCTCTATACACCAGTTCCCAATAGTTATATAGGTAGCTACGCCTCCCAACCATGTAGCACTTGAAGGCCCATGCCCACCATATTGATGGAGATAATGACCTAACCACAATCACATAAGACAATCACCCATGGCTAAAATACATGCCAATAAAGTATGATACCAACATCTATATGATCATGAAGATAGTACAATACATCAGGTCACTGGTCAAACCCACTAAGGATAACTATGTAGTGACTCAAGTAGAGTCTAGGTCACTTAGTATTGAAAATCCCAAGCTAAACTAGTATGGTAAATAAGCTCCCTCAAGAGGCCACATACCTAGTGTCGAAAGAATCCCTCAAGAAAACCATCACACTATTCCCTTGCAAAAGCTTCCATAGAAGATTGCAGAACATATAGACACCACACACCATCACACTAATGCATCAAAGAATGTTGATGTGCTCCCTTATCTTATTTAAGTTTTATTATCCTTTAGTTAATATAGTTATCACTTATTTAAACCTCTTCACAATACCTTTCATCCCTAGTCTGGGGTAATGAGAGAAACCACTCTACCACCTACCCTACCTTCCCATGCTCATCACATGATGAGTGCCCAAAGGAAATTCAAGTTCCCAACTCAACCCCCAAATAAATAACCCCTTAACTGACCTATATTTGAGAGTTCGGCTCTTGCAATAACTCATCATATGCACATGTGTGCTCTTATGTGTAGGCACAACCTAATTCATGAATGTAATCACATAATACCAATATAAGGGTTGGATATGAGAAATGTAATAAATGACACAAGTACAAAAACTCACTCAACTGACCTAAATATAGATTCTACATGAATCTCATTGTTCATGAAAAAACATAATATGAAAGGAAACATGGAATATGATCCTTTCCCACAATCAACATAAACACTACCAAAATCCCAACAAAATATGGGTGGCATTCAAAATAAGGTGAGAATAAAAGCTCAAAATTTAAACTTCTCAAATGACCAAAAAACTTGAAATCGAAACTCTAGGATATGGTCACAAGACTAAGGGTCTAATAAAATTCACAAAATAGGCTCAAAATTCATAATCAGACAATTTTGACAAAAGACACAAGTCCACAAATTTAGTACCAAGACACAACTTCAGATCAAGAAATAAAATACCCCAAAATGTCCTATAACCATTCTAATTCCATGATTGTAATTATTAAAGCAAGGGCTACAAGATCTAAACCCTAATTAAGCCAAACAAAGAAATGGGAAAAACCTACATAGCACGCAAAATGAGGCGATGCTAAAACACCCAAAAAATGAACATTAAATAAATCAATAATATTCAAACTTATTGGTCTAAATCTACCCAACATCACACTTTTCAAGTAAAATATTGGACATGGGACCTTCATGGAAATCCAACAATGTAATAGTAGGAAAACTTCCAAACCCACATGTTGAAATCATCAAATACTCACACCAACCCAACTAGATGATGGAATTGCATAAAAATGGAAGGGAATACTATTTCTCCACTCCTAACATTTAGCAAAAAGAATCAAAAGTTAAAATGGAGTAAAACCATTAAAACTAGAAAGCCCTACCTCACAACCAAAAGGTCAAAATGAGAATTACAACCATAAAATAATGGTGACATCGAATAGGATGAAACCATTAGCACGGTGGAGAAATCCTTACACAAATCCAATGAGACCAATCTCATGACAATTCATCAAGCCAAACTCTTGCAATGAGCAAAACTCTAAATTCTCACAAGAGGGTTTTGAGAGATTTCCTCCAAAACCATGAAATACAAAAATGAGAAGTGAGAATAAACTAACATTTATCCAATATATGCACTTTTACAAAGTGACATATAAATTAGATTATCAAAAATAAAATTATCTAATTAGCTTCCTTAACCCAAATTAAATTAGGAAATTTGAATCAAATTGGAATTAAACTACAAAAAATTAGATAGTAAATTATATATATATAATCCAATAAATAAAACCCCTTTAACTCATTAAATCAGCATTTAATTGAATATTTTCTATGACAATTATCTAATCTTAAATGCACAGACACATTCATGAGTCTAGAAACATATGCATAATAAATCTGTATTTACAAATTATCAGAGGGTTAAAATAAAAATATAAAGATATGTCACCCATACAAGGATGATATTGGCTCAACATGAAAGGTTTGATCACTAACTCCATGTGACACTGACGACAATATAAGCCATGCACATTAAATGAAGATAATAAAGTGTAGAAGTACAATATATCATAGCCAAAGCAACAATTACACATAATCATGTAATAAATGGTTACAATTTTCTATATGTAGTGATGTAATTATTGTCAATAATGGTAACACATGATGTACATGTTGTAGAAAACCTCAAAAATAAAGATACTTAGCTTTTGGTACTTAGAAAATTGTCTAAATATGAAACTAGTTTACAGCAGTGTATTGTTTTGATGTATAACTTGTTTATATGATGTTATCTATAAGAGAGAGGTCATATGGAAACAATATACATATTAATTATGATGTGTATAACGTTAGACATCAATACAAATAGTATGGAAAAGAGATATTCATGATTTACTAGTGAACAAAATAGCAGAATTAAAGGTAAAGGAATTATTTTGGTTACAAGATAATTACTTGACCAATTAGGGCTGACATCCTAGATGTTTACTCTAATTTGGAAAAGTATATTGTGGTCTTAGTCAACCTAGCATAAATTTATGAAATGCATGGTATTTATGCAAAGACATCTTGCAAATTCATTTGTGAAAAGTGATGTGCATTGTGACATGAAAAGTGATATGCAAACTTTTTGTGAAGCAATATATACGAAGTTTTTGAGAACCTAATTTTGTAATCCAAGATCAAGTTGAGGTCAAAGATCAACCAAGAAGAATTTATAGCATCTATACATCTATATTTGAGGTACTTAAACTTCAGTTACTTGTTTTGGTAGTGAGCTCTTCCTATAATAGAAAGTGCATGTTTAGATAGTGAGCTCTTCTTGCATCCATTGTATTACAACTCCTAATAGGGTTGTGAATCTCCTAATAGAGACTCCTATGTACTGAATGATTTTATAGACTCCTAATAGGGTCCATCCTCTAACAAGGAACATCTACATTAGTACATCATCTAGTGGATATCATCTCCACTGGGATTTTCCCTTGGCTAGGATTTCCCTAGTTAACAGAATATGGTGTTATGAGTTCTCTTTATGCATGGTTATTATTAGTGTTCAACATTACTTGTTTAATTTCTTATGCATGGTTCAAAGTAATAAACATATCTAGTTGGCAATAAAATTTTGTAGAATACTAATGTTAGGATAGGTTGTCTCAACCTTGGATAATTCATATTCTCATTATTTGTTTTGTAAATGTATTTTTTGCAAATAATGTAATTAAGTGTGAGTGTACATGTCTAGTTGGCATGTTGATGTGTCACTCCATATGTACGTGTCAATATCTTGAATTGTGTGTAAGGAGATCATGGATAAAATGATTATGATGTGTAAGAGCTATCTCTAGAATATTTAATAATGGGTGAAGATGTGAAGACATGTAGCAATTAATCAGAGTACTATCTAAAAAAAATTTGGGTTCCTATTTTTTCAGAGAATGGTAAAACCCTAATACAATTGTTCTTTGGAAGTTGTCCTAAAAGGGAAAGTGCTTGATATAAGAATTTTTAGGGTTACAGTTTGTAGTGAGAGAAAGTATATTTTTGGTATGGTATGTTGCTACTAAATTGGTCTTCTGTGTCCTAAAAGAATTTGTATTGCAAGTGTATTGTAACCTTCTATGTTGACAATAATACATTGTGCAGGTTTTGGAGGGGTGAGGTTGTTTTATCAAAAGGTTTTTCCCCACCAACATATCTTTGTGTTTATGTGTTTTCTTTATTTATCTATTTTATGTATTGATGGTTGACTACAATATTAATTTTTACATAATATCAAATCTTAAATTGTAAGGATTTAATAGGAATTTTCATAATACTTTCCTTAAGGGATTGGTGTAGGAAGTTGATTCCACACCTGATTTTCCTTACAACTAATTCACCCCCCCACCCCTCAGTATTCCCTATTTCTAACAATTGGTATTAGAGCACAGTTACTCAGAAGAGGCTTAACAACTTGAGTAAGATCCCTATGGATATGGAACAATTGATGAAGAACCTTTAATAGGCACTTGAACAAACTGATCTCCTTACTGAAGAAAGAGATAAGCTCAAAGATAGATATGAAGACTCCAATGTATATATTGGATAATTAAAGGACAATATTGAACATCTCAAATCTTAGATCCAAGCTTGAATCTATTGAATCTAAAACTAGTGATGATGAATATTCAAAACTGAAAATAGAGTACAAGATCTTGAAGCATGAATTGAAGATTACCAATCTAAAGTTGAGTTTGAAGAATGATCCTAGTAAAGTTGAATCTAATTTGAAGACTAAAAATTTAGATCTTAGAGAGAATCTAGCAAAGAAGACATCTAAATTTGAAACATTAAAAGAAGATCATGAAGAACACTATTTTGAAAGGTGAACTAACTCAGTGCAAGCTACAGCTTGAAAAGATTTATACTAGCAAAGAAAAGATTGATGGATTAATGTCAATACAAAGACCTACCTATGATAAGACTAGTCTTTTTTATCTATTTAACATGTCTACAAAGAAACCTAAAAGTAGATCAAATCTAAAAGAGAAAGATAAATCTAATGATAAGATTGAATCCAGTTAATCTTCTAATAAATCCAAAGAAGTAATTGGATGAACCTAAGCAAGTGGAAATACCTAAGGAAACTAGGTAAGGATTTCAAGGTAAGTGTTTTTCATTTAATGAAATTGGTCATATGAAAAAAGATTGTACAAATAAGTCATTTAATCACGTTTCAAAATTTTATTGTCATAATTGTCATCGTATTGGTCATAATGCAATTGATTGTAGGAAATCTAAATATGATAATGATAGAAAAAATCAAAAATAATAAACTTGTAGATAGAAGAAGATCTAATGAAAAGACATCAAGAGAGAGTAGACCTTATGAAGAAAGGGAGGTGATCGTGTGTTATAAGTGTAACAACTTTGGACGCATAGCCCAGAATTGTCAATCCTAGAAGCAGAACCCTAGTATGTCAGTTATGCAAAAACTTTGGACATGCAAAAAAGTACTTTAGAATGGATAGAAGGAAAAATGGAAGGAACTTCAGAAATGAAAAAATGAATCATGAAAGAAACTTTGGAAGAAGAATCAATAATGGAAGAAACTTGGGAAATGACAGAAGGAATCATGAAAGTAACTCCAGAACTAAGAAAGACAATGAAGATCAAACAAATTTAGTTAGTGCACTTCAAGAAGAACATAATGAGGCACTTGTTAAGGGATTATATATTTCAAAGGAAAAGTTAGATGATGATGAGATAGGAAAATTGAAGTTAGCAATCGATTTTGATTCAACCAAGTTGAATTAAGCTGGTTCACAGCACCAAAATCTGAAACTTCACTTAGAAATTAAGCTATGAGTAGCGAGGTTGAGAGAAGATGTATCTTTATGAGTTTCAACTGTAGCTAAGATTGCTTGCAATTTGGAGCTTACTGAAACAAGTTACGAAGGAAATAAAAGTTAGTGGTATAATAAAGAAAGTTTATTCTATGATAGAAGATGAAATCTATGTTTCTATAGTGAATTTCATGGAGTGAACTCTTTTGGAGTATTGTCATGATGAAAGGAAGCTATGATGAACCTCACATAGCATTTGAAGATCAGACAGAAGATCTTGAGTAGATATTTGATTTCAGAATGAAATTAACAACTTTTTTGATTTAGCAAAGTATGTAATTAATACAAGTTCTAGTTGAATAAATAGAGTACGAACTTGATTATTTCCACATTGCAATTATCTCAAAAGCTCAGAGAACCCAGAAGTGAATTGACCATGTGATTTTGAGAAAGACACACTTTGAAAAAAAAAAAGTTTATCATTTTCCACACAAAAATTTTGATTAAAATCTATTTGGCGTAATCGTGGATATGTCTATAGTTCAGAATGTTAAGAATGTTGAGAGACCCAAATGAAAGGTTATTCCTATGAAATCCCTGGAGAAAAACCCTAATTTAGCTTTATTAATTACTCCAGACAATGTATTTTACTTGGAAGATGTAGGAAGCTATTTGTGTAGTAAGTTTGAAACTATTGGAAGTGAGTTTATGAATAAAGATATTGAAATTGTTTTCAATCATGATATGACTATTAAGCCTGGATATGAGCATTATCACTTTTACTGCTAACTTGATACTAAAGAGTGGACTCAAATTATGTTAATTAGAATTCATAATGGAAATATTTGGATGGAGAAGATGTATTTTTCATCTCTACTAACATTATTCATGAAGTCATCGATCTTAGCAAACAAGGTAGTGTACCTATTGGTGAGAAACTAGTTAAGAAAAAGGTTGAAAGTTATGCTAAGGTAGTTGATAATGGTAAGACAATGGTGATCAGCACCATCAAACAACATGATGTGAGATTCTTGAGCAAAAGTAGTGCATATTCTATTTGTGCAAGTTCTAAGAGTGATGAGTTGTCAGCAAGTTTTATTTATGCAATCTATAAGATTTGCGATGAGAAGGAGCAATCAAACTTAACTGAGATTCTAAGAGTACAACTCCTTGAGAATTTGGAGAAGATTAAAAGAACTAAGAATGGTGTATTCATATTCCAGTCTCTAATTAATCATATTTTCTTTCATATAATTAAGAGATTTTCATTTCTATCAGTTAGTGATATTGTGAACAATGAAAGATGCAGTATGGACAAGATAATAGATGTGTGTAGAAGGCATCCTACAGAGAAAATCTTGGACAGTGGAACTCTAATTATGATGAAATTTTAGAATGAGATGAAATAGATTCAAAATTACCCCTACAAATGTTTTATGGTGGATATAGACCTAACTTATATTGAAGCAGTTGAAACTTGAGAAACATTTCTTGAGCCCTTAGGTTATGAATTAAGTGATGATATAGCTATTGGTTATATTGATTTAATGTTGAAATCTAAAATAGATCAAGCATCTTATAGATTTGGAACATATGAGGAAATAACTCAGTCAGCTTATCAGGCATCATTAAAGAAAGGTTCTCATAAGAAGATTGAAACTATAATGAAGAAAGCACTATTTGAGGCCAGTATGCCAAAAGAAGAATCATAGGCAGTTAGACAAACAATCACTAGACTAAAACAAACTGGTGAACAAGGTTTAATGTATGTGACACCTTTGTTAGTTGGCCAAGAATATAGTGTATCTATTGCAGAAACTCCTTTAGAACAGAGTATCACATATGTTGTTATATCAACCAAGCAACCAAGTGGATCTAAAACACAGTCAAAAAGAGTTAAGCAATAAGCTACTGGACCAGAGAAAATAAAGAAGACATTGTTGACAATTAAAGATTCCAATGATGATGAAGAAGAAGACAAACAACTAGAAAGGTTATTATTTCCAAGTGGGTAGCAAGTAAAACAAGGCAACCTTGTAAACCAAAGATAGAGAAGATAAATGCAGCCATTTTTAATGAAGGGAAATTTGTGTAGATGAATAAGTTTTATGATTTGTATACTGATATTGAGAAACAAAAAATTGATATCTCTATTGTGACATATATTATTCTTAATAACTTGAAACTTGAAGACATTAAAGGTTTTTTCATTCAGGAAGTCTATGACAGACTTATAGCAAAGAAGGCATCAGTTCAAGAAGAAGATATGGAACTTCAAAAATCAATGATAAGAACTATGTGCAAGACTAAAGATGAAGAATAAGAAAATAAATTGATGCATAAAATAGCACCCTATCTATGAAAAAAAATGAGGCCAATTCTATTTATGGGTGGTGATAAGAATGTAATAAGAAGTGAAACTATTACAGCTATCAATAAAATGATGATTGAGGTAGAGGCAGCTCCTACAATTGTAGATAAAACTTTAGAAGTATCAATAAATGGTGATATTATGCAAATTAATAATCCTTTCATAAGTAATGATCAATTTGAGCCCCACTTTGAAGATATTCAGAATTAATTGAGATTGATTGAAGAAGAGAAAAGATAGTTAGTATAAGAAAAGAAGAATATTGAAGAATCCAAGCTAAAATTTCTTGAAGAGGAAAAGAAGTAGAAAGAAGAAGAAAAGAGGAGAGAAGAAAAATAAAAGAAATAAAAAGAAAGAAAATAAAGAGAGGAGAAGGAAGAACAAGAGAAAAAATCAAAGAAGGTAGCAGAGAAGAAACAAGAGGAAGATGAGGTGAAAGCATCTAGCTCATCCTCTCCTATATCTCTTGCTAACCTTACAAGTGATGATTACAATTAATCTAAATTGATCTCATCCTTAACAAAATTGATTGAGAAGAATAGAATAGTCAACAGTCTACAGAGAGCATTAATTGAGGTGACTGACAGATTGCACAACACCATTACAACCAAACATATAGAAGCAAACCCTGAACAAAGAGCTCAAGTAGTTGTAAAATCATTTCATGATGAGTTTACAAATTTTTGGAATTTTTTTGAGTCTAAGGCTCAAATTTCACATGATGCTAATCTTTTTAGCACCATTTGTCAAAACATTTAGAATGATTTGTTGAGTCTTGATACTTGTATCAAGGAACTTCAAAGATGTTAATAAGTTGGAAAGGTATTGTACTTTAGATGTAATTTATCTCATAAGTTGACCAAATATTTGGATAGTAAGATTCAAGGGAAGTTGAGTGAGTTGGAAGCTCTAACTAGTTAGATATAGCAACCCTCTTATAGAGTTGGTGAGTTTGAAGGACAAGTTGTTGGTGTTCACATAGACATCAGGAAAATACAACTTGGAAAAGAGAAAATTTTGAGAAGAATGTTAGAATTTAGAGACTCTATTGCTTTGAAGATATCAGCCATTGAGAGATAATTAGAAGAATGTGTCAAAGCAAAGGACACTTATGCCAATTTCACCTACTCTGATCTTAATGCAGTTGAGATTGCATCATATGCCTTATGTGCAATGCTCACTACTACCAAAGTAGAAAAGGACACATGGGAGAAAGGTATAAATAGTTTGAAGGAAAATTTTGATGATTGTATGAAGATAATAGCAATTTGAGGCAGCAAGACAAAAAAAATTGATAGTGTTTGAAATTTTTTGATAGTTTTTGGACTTTTTGACCTTTGTCATTGATGTTAAAGGTGGAGAAGTTGTAGAAGAAAATTGTGTAGTAAGTTATGTATATAGTAATAATATTGAAAGGAAGATCATTTATAAAATGAAGCATATGTAATGTAATGATGATAAGTATTGTAAGTTTTGATAAAGTTTTGTCACTTATCCAATTTTTCTTACTTTGTTGTCATCAATACCAAAGGGGGAGATTGTTAACAATTGGCTATATGTAGTGATGTAATTGTTTTTATTAATGGAAACACATGATGTACATTTTGTAGAAAACCTTGAAAATAAAGATACTTAGCTTTTGGTACTTAGAAAATTGTCTAAGTATGAAACTAGTTTAAAGCAGTGTATTGTTTTGATGTATAACTTGTTTATGTGATGTTATCTTTAAGAGAGAGGTCAGATAGAAATAGTGTACACATTGATGATGATGCATATAACCTTAGACATCAATACGAATAGAACAAAAAAGAGATATTCACTATTTACAAGTGAACAGAATAGTGAAATTACAAGTAAATGAATTATTTTATTTACAAAATAATTACTTGACCAATTAGGGCCGAAATACTAGATGTTTACTCTAAGTTGGAAAAGTATATTGTGGTCTTAGCTAACCTAACAAAAATTTGTGAAAAGGAATGGTATTTATGAAAATACATCTTGTGAAGTCATTTGTGAAAATTTTTCTGTATTGTGATGTGAAAAGTGATGTGCATTGTGATCTAAATAGTGATATGTGAACTTTTTGTTAAGTGATATATGCAAAGTTTTTGAGAACCTGATGTTGTGATCTAAGATTGAGCTAAGGTCAGAGATCAACTGAGAAGAAGTTATAGCATCTATACATCTATATTTGAGGTACTTAAATTTTAGTTACTTGTTTGGGTAGTGAGCTCTTCCTGTAATTGAAAGTGCATGTTTGGGCAGTGAGCTCTTCTTGCATCCATTTATATGACAACTTGTAATAGGGTTGGAATCTCCTAACAAGGATTCAAAGTCTCTTAATAGGGACTCCTATGTACTAAATACTTTTATAGACTCCTAACAGGGTCCATCCTCTAACAAGGAACATTTATATTAGTACATCATCTAGTGGGTATCATCCCCACTAGGGTTTTCCCTTGGCCAGGGTTTCCCTTGTTAAAAAAAATTGGTGTTATGATTTCTCTTTGCATGGTTATTAATACTATTCTGCATTACTTGTTTACTTTCTCATGCATGGTTCAAAGTAATAAATAATATCCAATTGGCAAAAAAAGTTTCTAGAATACTGATTCATCCCGCACCCCCCTCTTAGTATTCCCTATTTCTAACAATAAAGCATATAATTAACCTTATTTAAATAATCACTTAAGTACCCATTAATTAATTCATTTGCATAAATTTACTAAAAGAGACAAGATAATCATATATAGCATAATAAAGCAATGTATCCAATATGGATAGTTATTTTCTAATTATTTTAAGAATTTAATAATAGAAATAATATCTAGTTACCCAATGACAATTAATTCACAATAATATAAACACATTACCCCAAGGGTGTTGACCATGAATTAGGATACGCATAAATTAATCGTGTTGATATAATAATATAAACAAATTACCCCAAGGGTGTTGACCATGAATAGATCCTAACATAATCAGTCACAAAGAAAGAGCATCAAGGTTTCATCTATCAAGATGACTTATAGGAATCAAATAGAAATCATCTCCCTAAAGACTAGGCTTATTCTTGGAAGCCTATGATCCAAGAATAGAAGCCAAGCACACCAATAGAGAAATCAAAATAGGAAACACTCGAAAAACCTCATTGAATTCTTCACAAGCCAAAACAAATCAATCTAACACTCAAAAGCCACCTATAAAGCACCAAAAAGGTCAACCACAAGATAAAATGTGTCATGTTGACATGATGTCCTTCAATAATGAACTTCCCATGTGCACTAGGAAAACTCATCTAGCCATGAACTTAACCCTATGAGGTAGGAAATAAGAAACTCTACCTCATCAATAGGTGCCCAACTACAACATGCACCTACCAAGTGACCACAAATCAAGGTCAGAACATTAATAACTTCCAAATTCAATTATAGTAATAGGGAGGAACCATCCCAAAACACCCAAAAACACTAACATGAAACACATGATCATTCTTAAATCCATCCAGAATCTCATTAACTCATCCACAAAACAAAAGGGATGAATATTCTCTACCAAAATTTCACTCTATTGAGGGATACTCTCAACAACTAACTACTAATCATAGTAGCAACTTAGTCTCTATGCTATAGAAGGCTCAACTATCACCAGAAACTAGAGTTTCTTAACCCAACTCGACATGGAGTCATCTTTCAACAAGGTTGTAAAAAAATTCATTAATGAGCCAAATCATATATTTAACTTTATACTGACTCACAAGATGTTAACACGTGTCCAAAGATATCATGTCCCTCTAGCAATATGTTGATAAAACTACAACCAACTTGCTACTAAACCCAATCTCTAACCTCAAGCCAACCATAAAAGAGAAACCATACCAAGGTATAATCTTGAAGATGCAAGCTTAGGGAGATAGAAACTATAGAGCATTAGGACTAAGAGGGAGTCCCTCTCTCAACCCCTACACTAAATGAGCCCAAGATGTTTTAGGGAGAACTCACAATTCTACCAACCATCTCAACACTCATCCAACACTAACTAATATAGTATTATAAACATGCCAACCTACTCACTCTAGAGAGGAAAGGATAAGGAGATGTGCCAACATCAAGGCCTACAACAAGGGTCAAAACTCATACATGGCTAAGCCACACCCCATCGACCAAAGGATACATCTACACTAAGAAGAAAATACGTAGGGTATACACTTCGCACTAAAGAATTGGATTGGTGTCATAAAGAACCCACAAATACAATTAAAAAACCAAAACACTGACCAAGTAGATCATAGAGTACTAATAACATATGTGTTAAAAAATAACATGAAATTATAAACTTCTCCAATGGCCATAAATCTTATATGTCATGACTGAAAGTTTAAACTTTTTCAAAAAAGTGTTCATTGTTCCCAAAATGATACTCTTCATTACCATAGTCTTGTGTGAGATTCCCCATATGTATTTGCAAGATAATGCATTCCCTAGGCAATAAAATGCATGACAACTTCTTTCTTTGCACAAGATTTTAAATCAGCACAAAATTGCCTTCATTTTGAAGGTCATAACTTTCACATTTGGACTCTAATTGACTTCATTCAAAATGCATCAAAAATATCTCGATAAGATATATAACATAATGGAGCTTATAGATTCCTAAGGCCTAAGAATTTGAGTCGCTACTGAAAAGAAAACAACCTATCCAAAATTAGATAGTCTTGGTTACCAAGACAAGTAACGGTCAAAATGTCCTCAACAAAAAGAGAGAAGACATGCTCAAATCATCATAAGACATGAAATGGAAGATAATTCACACATCATAAACCAATATTACTTCACTTTTATGATTTCATTAATTCAACCATATCACAAGAATCTATGAATAATGAAATAGAAAAAAAATTGAAGTGAGGTATAAAGAGACAATTACCATAAAATAAGTACATTTTCATTAACACCTTCACATATATTCACAAAAAAAAATAGTATGTCCTATGTGATATTATCCCTTGTACATACTACTAGAGGTTTGAAATGAATATGATAGAGTCACAACATAATATTGGCCAACAATAGAAAATATTTAGAATAGTCACCATGAAAAAAAAATCCTACATGGGGGAATTGTCAATTTCAATAGTAAATCACCAAAAGAGCTCAATTCAATAGTAAGTCAAGTGTGAAAATTGTCATAAAGAGAGACATAGATAAATTTGATGAGTATTCCAAGAAAGGAAAATATTGAAAACCAATGCTAGTCAAATAACATGTGGAAAGATCCACCAACCAAATAAAATAAGACATCGATCAAGTCACATTACAAGTGATGATTTTTAACAATCAAAAAAGAGGGATAAATCACCACATGATGTTGAGGAATACATCATCTTAGTAGCATTAGAGAACACAATCACATGCATCTAGAAGTATACCAGTATTGACTTCATGCATATGTATAGTAAAATATTCTTATTAATGCAAGAGCATGAAATATCAATTACAAGTTTCCTAGGATTAAGAAACAATCCAGATGGGGCCATAGGTCACTAACCCAAATGATATAATGAAAAAAAATTACTTATTTTACAATGATTTTACAATATACACTTATTTTTCAATGAAATGAAATATTTCATTACTATAATAACATAATACTAAATTACAAATAAGATTAATTTATTTAATTTCAATAAGAGAATACAAGGAACATAGTGCACCATACTCCACAAGGAACAACACAAGAAGCATTAAAGGGAAAAGAATAGACCACACAAGGGTCATCATCCACTCAAATTTTATGAGAAACAACTAACAACATGGTCTAGTATGCCCAAATGTGGATCTTACTGAGGGGTATCATCCATCCTTGAAAGGTACACAGAACCAAAGTATTCACTTGCTTCTCCTCACATTACTCGAATCATATCTACCAAATTCAAAAATTCATCCCAAGTAGATAACCAAGAAATAAGGTAGCATGATCTCACAAAGAGACACTCTAACTCACACAACAAAAATCACCAACGATATGGGCAACATATACATAGAGATCCCAATGTTTGAATATGGCTATGATACCAAATTTAATGCCCCATTCAAAGATCCTTGGAAAATAGGGATAAACAAAGACAAACATATTTTTTTAAGATAAAGAATAGATTCATGCAACAACAAATATTAAAAAGATTGCAACAGAAGACTTAACTAACCAGCTAACCAAAGATCCCCAAGCATTCATCACTTACTAACACACATTCATTCCATCTATATGAATTAATTATACAAGGTTAATCTCAAGATATAATCTAATATTATAACTAGGGTTCATTTTAAAGTCCAAATCCAAAGTTCCTAATTGATTAATCCATACAAGTTCATTTGCCAAGATAAAACACCATAACAAGGAGACATCATGACATGAACAAGTACATATAACATGATAATCTACCAATAGCATTACTAAACCATAGCAGTGGTAAGAAACATCATCTAAACAATAATATCTCCCATCATGATAAGAAATTCATCAAGTAACATACTAAACATCATCTGAAACATGATATCAATGCATTCAAAGTAAAACATAAATCACAAGGAAACATACTCTAGGTATATTGAAGTACCAAGTGAATATCTAGCATTAGTCTAAACTAGAAGTAAAGAATCTATGTACATCAATCTCCAGCATTGGTTTAGGTAGCTATGCCTCCCAACCATGTAGTACTCATAGTCCTAATCTCATCCATTTTGATGGAGATAATGACCCGACCATAATCACATAAGACAATCAACCATGGATAACATGTACATTCCAATAAAGTATGATACCAACATCCATATGATCATGAAGACAATGCAATACATCATGTCACTAGTTAGACCCACTAAGGATAACTATGTAGGGACTCATGTGGAGTGTAGTTTGATTGGCATCAAAAAGCCCAAACCAAACTAGAATGGTTAATCAACTCCCTTAGGAGACCACATATGTAGTACAAAATGAATCCTTCAATAAATCATCACATTGTACCCTCACAAGCTTCCATATAAGACTACAAAATTGTATAGACACCACACACCCTTTCACTGACACATCAGAGAACATTTAGGTGTGCCCTTACCTTATAATTTTTTTTATTACCCTTTAGTTAATTGAGCTATCACTTATCTAAACCTCTTCAAAATACCTTGTTGGCCCTAGTATGGGGTAACGAGAGAAGTCACTACATCACCTGCCCTACATACTCATGCTCATCACATGATGAGTGCCCAAAGGTAATAAAAGTTCAACCAGACCATATATGGGAGTTTGGGTCTTACAAGATCCTGTCAAATGCACATGCACATGCTTTTGTGTAGACACAACCAACTTCTTGAATGTAATTACATAATACCAATGCAAGGGTTAGATATGAGAAATGCAACAAATAATACAAGTATAATAACTCACTCAACTAGCATAAATCTAAGAGTATGAATTCTACACAAATCTCAATGTTCATGAAAAAATCATAATATGAAAGGAAACATGAAATATGATCCACCCCCACAAACAAGATAAATACTGCCAAAATCCCAACAAAATATGGGTGGCATGCAACATGAGGCAAGAATAAAAGATCAAAACTCTAGGATATGGTCACAAGACCAAGGGTCCAATAAACTTCACAAAATGGGCTTAGATTCACAATCTGGAAATTTTGACAAAAGACACAAGTCCACAAAATCAGTATTGGGACATGACTTTGGATCAAGAAATAAAATACCCTAGAATATCCTATAACCATTATGATTCCATGATCCTAATTTTTAAGGCAAGGGCTACAAGATCCAATCCCTAATTAATCCAAACAAAGAAATAGGAAAAACCCAGATGGTACATAAAATGAGGCAATGTCAAAACACCCAAAAATCAAACATCAAATAAATTGACAAAATTAAAACACATTGGTCTAAATCTACTCAACATCACACTTTTAAATTAAAATATTGGTCTTGGACCTTTCATAAAAATCCAATAGCAGAACAATAGGAAAACTTCCAAACCCACATGTTGAAATCTGTTATAATTCTTTAGAATAACTGAGAGGGGGGGGTGAATCAGTTATCCAAGGTCTAATGCCACTTTTTCTCCAAATCCTTAATAGCACATAACTAAATCTATCATTCATGCAATTTGAACATTTAAACAACTATGAAAAGTAAATATGCATCACGCCATAACACTAAGAATTTGATAACCCAAAAACCCTCCAAGAATAAGAAGGTAAAACTGGAGTGGGGATGATACCCACAAAATAACTACGCAATTGATTTCAACCACTTCTGATGGTCTGCCCTATTAAAGGCCTACCCTATTAAAGGTTACAACACATTGTTAAATGTGACCTTCTTAGAGGATTTCACCATACTGTTAGGAATGGGCCTGGTCAAAGGACTTTGGAACATTCGCTTGGAATGTCATCTTGTTAAAGGATTTACAACATGGCTATTAAACCAACCTAAGTCCATAGGATTTATTTTAACTATTACAATTGCTAGAGAGTAACAATAATGACTTTTGATCTGATACAACTTACAACATGTCTTGCAGATTATAGATCACACTTCAGTTCAATCCTTTGCTTGGCTTTAATCACTGCAGCTCTGTAAGCTTGTCATCTCAAGCTTTGTCACCTTGAGTCTTCTTACTCATCATACCAATGCAATCATATCTATGGTCACCTATCAAAGTAGAGTATCTGTGTTCTCTTCCACCTTAGCACCTTCTTTAGCACTTCATACTTTCATGCTTGACCACCTCACACTTGCTTCGTGACCTTATGACTTCTTAAATAGAAATCTGGAATACCTTTCCCACTCAATTCTCCCTCTCTAACTTTAGGGTTTCAATAGATTAGGTAAGATACAATGTATCTATCCCATATCTTGCTCTTATCTAGAAACTTCATCTAGAATCCAATTATATTCTTCAAAAAAAATTTACATAGTGTTCTATGCCACCAGTTCATCATTCTTATCTTCTATCTGATTCAAAAAATTCTAGATAACATCCATGTCGGCTCAGATTTGGTGAATCTTTGATTTTCAAAATAATGCAGCAACTCGGCATTATTGATTTATTGATGCTCGACACCTGAAGAAATTCTTTGTAAACTCAGCTCTTGAAATTCACTCGACACTTATATCTTGCTCGACACTTGAAAACTTACTCGGCATCTATTTCTTTTCTGCTACTTGGCACCTGATCTTCACTCAGCACCTGAAGACTGCTTGGTACCTAAAGACCACTCGACACACACTAAGTTGAACTTTGCTCGGCTTCAACTGAGAATCTATTCGGCACTAACTAGCTTGCTTAGCTCTTGTATCTTTGATATGTCTTGGTGTGTCCATCCTCTGTGTCTTAGAGTATGTCATCAATACACTATTTCATCAATGGCTTAGTTGTTCCTTATACTTCATTACAACATCATAACTTCAACCTTTCTCTAGGTACTCTAGTTACATCTTTTTGATTGCCACCTCCTTGTCAATCAACCAACTTATAGTATTTGGATCACTAAAGCAATTGTCATTCCTGCAAGTAGCAAGTTTGACATCAATAACAAAACAATGATTGAAAACATTCTTTACCAATTCCATTACTCTTCAATCATTTCCAACAAAAATCATCAAATACTCACACCTACCAAACTAGGTGATGGAGTTGCATAAAAATGGAAGGGAACACTAGTTCTCAACTCCTTAACATTTAGCAACAAGAATCAAAAGTTAAAATGGATTAAAACCAATAAAACCATAAAGCCCTACCTTGTAGCCAAAAGGGAAAAATGAGAATTACCACCATAAAATAATGGGGATGTCAAATTGGATGAAACCATTGGCATAGCAAAGAAATCTTAATATAAATCTAACAATACCAATCTCGTGAGAACATACCAGGAACTCCCACAATGAGAAAAACTTTGAATTCTCACAAGAGGGTTTTAAGGAATTTCCTCCAAAACCATGAAATAGAAAAGTGAGAAGTGAGAATAACTAACTTTTTAGCCAATATATGCACTTTTACAAAGTGACATATAAATTAGATTATTGAAATAAAATAATCTAATTAGCTCCTTTAACCCAAATCAAATCAAGGAATTTAAATTAAATTAGAAATTGACTATGACAAATTAGTTGATAAATAAAATATATTAAATTCCTCTAACTCATTAAATCAGCATTTAATTAAATCTTTTCCTTGAAACTATGAAATCCTAAATGCATAGACACACTCACAGATCTAGACATATATGCTAAATCAATCTGGGTTTATAAATTACTAGAGGCTTAAAATAACAATAGAAAGATACATTGCCCATAAAGGGATGATATTGGCTCAACATGAAAGGTCTAATCACTAACTCCATGTGCCACTGTCAGGGATATAAGCCATGTACATTAAACAAAAACAATCAAGTGTAGATGCACAATATATCCTAGCCAAAGAAATAATTACATATAACCATATAATAAAGTATATAACTAACCTTATTTAAATAATCATTTAAATACCTAATAATTAATCGATTTACACAAATTTACTAAAAGAGACAAGATAATTATTTGTAGCATAATAAACCAATGAATTCAATGTGGATAATCATTTTATAATTATTTTAAGCATTTAATAATGGAAATAATAACTAGTTATTCAATGATAATTAAGGCACAATAAACACATAAGTCAACATGGTCAAACATAAGAGTAAATACTGCTACAAGAACTTAGTCAAGTATAGTAGGATAATCATACACATTACAATCTATGCACACATCTCAAGGTAATCACATAACAACATCATGATACCATATCAATCTGAGAAACCACTAACAAACCTCATTGAAGCCATCTAACACATCATAAACACATGAATCAGGTATCGGCATAAATCTATCCCACTGATAAATAAATAAATAATATAAATAAATCACCCCAAGGGTGTTGACTACTCACAAGTCCTAGCATGATAACTCACAAAGAAAGAGCATCAAGGTTGCATCCATTAGCATGACTTATAGGAATAAAATGGAAGAGGCACTGCACTTATCTAATTGTTTTCTAAGTGTTTCCATCAATGCCAAAGGGGGAGATTATTGGAAATTTGGCTAATGTTAATGGTTAGATATTATCAATATTAAGGAAAAAGCTTTCTATTATATAGTGAAGAAGTTGTTTAAGTATAACAAATAAAATATGTCAATAGTGACACAATTTAAGTCAAAGAACTTCAGTAGAAGTAAATACAAGGCCAAAATTTTGATATATGGTATAATAATGAGTATATGTGTTATGTTTATGTTCTCCAATGTTTTTGATACTAATCTTAACCAAAACAAGAGGCTTTTCCCATAGTACATTATCATGGAAAAACCATTCATTCACAACACATCAATAGCAAGACATTAACTGCCCTTCCCTTAATATCAAAAATTGATTACCTAACCCAAAAAAATTATACTAGATTCTAACAAACATGTTATCCCATCTACTATTAACAAACAAAAAATTACTAGCAAATGATATATAATCACATCTACAAGTTATAAAGACAAAATTGCTAACAAACGACATAAATTTCTTCCAACTTAAAAACATATTAGATATACTACTGAAACTACTACCAATATTTCTACTGAAATGATTTAACAAAAATAATATGTCTTTAAGGCCCACTAATCATATCAAAAAATTAAAGGCTAGATAATTCAAGCAACATAGGTCCATATATAAGCATAAAAAAAATACAAAGGCATAAATTTTAGCCTTTTCTTTCCCTTCTTGGCCAATATAATTTTGGCCCAGTCATTGACTAGAAACCGATAAAGTTTTTTGAAATCCTCTACACCATGATTGTCCTCTTCATTCTCTTGAAGTAGCAACTGTAGAGTAGTGGCAATAGTATGACTCACTTTTTGAGAAAACTTGAAGAGAGTCATGAAGCTCTCATCTAGCACATTGAACTAAGCATTAAACACCTTCGTCTCTCACTTCATGTCCTTGACTAGTCCAAACATCTCCTAGCACCCAACACAATTCCCTTTTTATGTCTCCATCATATGCACCTACATCACCATAGGGTTAGTTGAAATCATTTTCCTTTTTTTCTTTACCCACATAGGGTAAGTAACCATCATCAACAAATTATCTTTTTGTTTCCCCAAAGAAGGGATAGCTTTGGAGTTGAAATCCATTTATTCATTGTAAAGCTTACTGATACATGGGTTGTGTCATGGCTAACTTTTTTCATCTTTTTCTTATTTGTTTTAATCTCCTTCAAAGTAGAGATATTATATTTAGTCCCCATCCTCACATCATCTTCCTCCTTCCTCATTCTTTTCTTCTCCTTGCTCCTTTTTTTCTCATTAGCTTCTGATTTTGTCTCCTCATTAATCTCATAATTCCTACAAGATCTTTGTTTCATTTTGACCCTACTTTTGGTTAATCTTCTTTTATCCCCATCATATATCTATTGGAGTGATTTTTGGATAAATTACATGAATTTTTCCTATTATTACATAACCATAATATATGGTAAAGATCAGATAATAAGACCAAGGAGTTGAATTGTCTTGAAAATTCACTAACTTAATCATTTATCCTTACTTAGAAAATTGTGATAAAAATATTTGGAAATGTGTAACACATTTTTTTATTTAGTCTAAATGGATAGAGTTAAGGAAAAGGGTATGTAAGTTTTGGAAGTCTATTGGGAAAGTAAAATATTGAGAGAGAGGGTGAATCAGGATCTATAAAACTTTTATCTTCTTGGAAAAAAATCAAATGTATTCACCTTTAACCCATCTCATATCAGCATCATGAATCATATAACCATAAATTGAAATTAATCTAACAATCCATCACATTTATAAACATGAAAGTAAATGTAGATGCATAACATAGAATATTTGGTTACCCAGAAACCCTCCAAGGCGAAGGTAAAACTGGGGTGGGGATGACACCCATAAATCTTCACTATTGTAGCAATAAAATGTGCATGCTAAGGCTACAATATTTGATCACTTCTGGTGATCTACGCTATGAGGGATCTAACCTTCTAAGAGCTTAAAAGACTTATTTCGTCTACCTTGATTAAAGGGTTTAAAGTTGCAGCTAACTAAGCACTCTATTAGGAGATTTGTATAGGCCTATTAGGACCACTCTGTTAAGAGATTTACCCTGATTCACTTGCTAGAATGTATTAGTATTTGATCCTTTGGTTATCACTTTGATACTAGATTATAGATCTCCTCTTTCCAATTATGATCTGATCTCCTATATGATAAACTATGTATTATCCTTGACTGTTAGGTTGCTTTGCCTAGTCTTTTCTTCAAAAATACAAACATAGCCTCTTTCACACATACACTTGTCTCGTTTCTCTCTCCTTCATCTCTCTTGGTTTAGGTTTTTGGATCCTCCTTAAATAACCAACTAGAGAAGGTTTTAGATCATAATCAAAGATTGACATTTCTTTCTTTTGTCATTTAGTCTTCCATTTTTCTAATTGGTTTCACTACCTTCATATGGATTAATGATCCTTGATAAAAAGTGTAAACAACTCCTTAGTTGTCTCCACAACCATTAAATCATGTATAGAAGTTGACCAAAATAATTTACATAAGCATTTGTGTCATTCCAAAAACATATACCAAAACTAGTTTACTCAGCACTTGAATACCCTAATGCTTGGTCATAACTAATACTCATGTTGTCACTCATCTTTTGAATGCTCAGCACTAACTATGTGAATTGACATAAACTAACTTTGTTTAGCTTTGTGTCTATTGACTTTTGACTTACTTGATATAAACTATCACTCAGTACATAATGGGGTGCCCAACAACCTAAGACTTTCTTTGCTCAAACTAAAATGTGAACAAGTCCAAAATCATTCAACCTTCATTCGGTGGCTTGGTCACAATGATGATCGACCAAATCTACCTAGGAAATGATTAAGTGTTTGACACTAACAGGCAACATAACTTGGAGATCAATAATCTCCCCCTTTGATGTTAGTAGAAAAAATAGTTTTCCATAACTAATCATTCCATTCAAAATTACAATATAGAACTCCCTCTCAGACTATGATTCGATCTTCATAAAGATTTCACTATATACATCATATATACATGTCTTCAAAAATGAGTACTACATTATATCATACCTTCAATCTTTAGTTGATTTCCCTTTATAACATATTCTTATTCTTCTAATTCCCCTTGGTATATGTATCTATTTTCCCCCTTGTTTTTGTCACTTATGGTTGTCGGGGTGAAGGGGTTAAATGTAGTGCCTACCCCTAAGTTACATTTTTGCTATCATTGCCAAACTCTTTTAGGCCAATTTTATGCTTGATTACTAGTAGTATTATTTTGAGATTATTAGATATTGTTTTACATTCAATTGATTATATGCTGAGATTACTTGGTACTCTATATTTCATGTATGCATGATGATTATTACAGTGTTTTCCGTTATTGATGATGATTAGTTAGATGGATTATCATATGTGTTTTCTTATGGATAATTACCCCATACTACATGTGTATGGTGTGCATTTTTGTTTTCTTTATGTATGGCATTTTTGATGTGGTTAAGGAAGGGAGTCATAGTCACCTGCTAGTCGAGATCTACACAATGCACCACTTCCTGCCATTGTCTGTTTAGCTTAGAATATTCTGTATGTACATGCGTGGATTTTATGCAGGTTGCAGGTACTGGGTATCAACTTCCCTGAATTTCCAAGATGAGTGTACCCTATCGCATTATCTCAGTGGTAAGAGAGGGGAGATAAATTCTTGAGTCCAAATCCTAAACCCTTAAGCCATTTGTCCTAATTGATAATTAGGACAATTATTCGAGTTAAGTACCCTCTGAATGTGTTGAATGACATTAATTCATGATTATAACCCTTTAGTTTCATTTGGTATGTGTTTTGCTATGATGGGTTTTCATATGTTGTTTTATGAGTCCTTGGTGAATTTTCTATTAATTAAATTAGATTAAAAGATTAAATTAATGATTTAATTTAATGGAAAATTATTATGATATTTAATATTTAATTATATTTAATTAATTCATAAATTAATTAAATAAAAAGAATTAAATTTGAAGATAAAAGTTATAAGGATAAATTTAGAACATGATAATATTTATTTAATTTAATAATAATATATTTAGAGTTCATCTTTAAATTAATGCTAAATATTATTATTATTTAAGTTAAAAAATAATTTATCAATTAAGTTTTGAAAATATATAAAAAGGAGAAAGATATTAAATTATGAAAAAGTTTTAAGTTCGCATGATGCATGCATGAGATTAAAATATAAGAAATCAATTAAAAAGATAAAACATGTGAACTTAATTAAGATATTTTAATAAAGTGTGCATGAGATTTAAAAGCTAATAAATTAATTGAAAGTGAATTCAAGTGGAAAATTAAATAAAATTATTTAATAATTCATTTAATGTGCATGGAAAAGATTAAGAAAAGTTAATAGGAGTTGAAGTCTGGTGAGCACAGAGTTCTCCCAGGTGAACGCACAATTAGTGCCCCGATTTGAGGAGAGGAATCTTTATCTCAATTTGGGGGTTCATTTTCAAGAGAGAGGAATTTTGACAAAAATTTTGGAAGAAAATTTTGGAAGGGAAATTTTGGAAAAAATTGTAAAGAGAAGTTCTTGGAGTGAAGCGAATTCTCTCACAATTTTCGGGTGGTTGCGTATTAGCATCAAGCTTAGGTAGGGTCTTGTGTTTTGATCACTAAATGAATTATGTGCTTCAATATATTATGTCTACTTCATGCTTATAGAATATTGTTTTCTCAAATTTTGTTGTATGAATCTTGCCACCCTTCGTTCTGAATCTTTTGCTAGTTTATTTCATCTGTAAACCTGGATTGAAAAACTAGTTAGAAAACCTTGTTCTACAACTGAAAGAAATTAGTTTTAGATCGGGGAGGGTTGAACGAAATAGAAATTTTATATTGCAAATTTGTTGGCATTTTGGAAATTGAACAGGGAATGCTTTTGGGTTAAACGCAAAAATTTTAATTGGAAAATTCGACCAGTTGGTCGTACTTTGTCTATCAGATTTGGGTTGAAATTTTTATTTAACAAAATTATTAAAAATAAAAATAATGTTTAAAATAAATTTTATTAATTTTAATAAAATTTTAATTTAAAAAATATATATAATGTTGAATTTTAATTATATTTAATTTTAATAAAGTTTAAATAAAAATATTATATATAATATTTGGGGGGAGGCGGAGTCATCACCCCACCACCTTCCAACAATCTTGTTGGCGGCATCGCATCTACTCTCGCAAGTACTACGACAGCCGTCGCAAGCCCTAGGACGGCAAGCAAGGGCCGCATGGCCCGTTGTTTAAAGGGCAACGCACGTGAGTTGAATTTTTATTTTTATTTTTTTTTATTAAAGTTTGAAATATATGTTATATGATTTAGGCATTAACATATTTATTTATTAAATATTAAATTTATTATATGTTATTTAATATACATTAAATATTAATAAGTTTTAAGGTTGATGAAATATAATTTGTTATCATTATTTAATAAAATACTAACAAAGTTAATTATTAATTATTTTGTTAATTGATATTAAGAAAAAGAGATATTAATATAAGTATTTAATTGATAATCATTAATTAATTTAATTAAAAATTAGTTTGATTAAATTTAATTAATGATGAATATGGCTGAATAAAAGAATTGAATTGCAAATTTATTAATAAGATTAGTTATATAGTTATTAATTAACTTAATTAAATATAATTTTAATTAAGATTAATTAGTTAATGGAGTTATAGAATTATTGAATTATTAATAATATTGATTCTAATGAAACTGACAATTATTTTTATTTAAAATGAGTAAAGATTATTTTAAATAAATAATTATCCTTGGAATATTTTAGGGAGATTGACTTAATATAATAGGGTGAATTCTACTTTTGATTCGAATAAATGAGGAGACTAACTTGTAGGGTAAAATTGAGAATCTCTCTTACTTAAAATATACATTGATACAAAGATTGAAACCTTACTATAAACTAAAACTTTATGTTTTTAAAATAGAACCAAACTATTAGACTATTATGTTTTTTATGTATTGTCTATGCTTTGAGGTTTTTGGGTTGATTTAGTTTGACCAATCTCGAGTTGTTACCAAAGGCTCAGGTGCTATGTGTTTGTGATGTCATGCTAATATTTTGATATCGATCTTTTATACCCAACCATGGTAATGTGTCTGGTATGCTCTATGAGATGTTTTGATGCGTTGATTATTTTTTCTTTCCAATGTTCTCTTGTGAAACTAAGGTGAAATATATATGCCCTTCTTGACTTAACCATTTTTGAGTCCTCAATCAGTTATACTTGGATTACTTTCTAGTTGCCTTGATGGGACTGAAGTGTTTGCTTTGATCTTGGTGATGTCATGTTGTGACATGTTTGACTTAGCCATTTTGAGTCTTGGATCAGTATTATTGGGATACTTTTTGGTTGCTCATTGAGAACTGATGGATATTGTGATTTATCATTTGATGTCCTTCAATTTCTCGTAGAGAATTGTTGTGATTATTATGATTATCTTTTGGGTACTTTCCAGTTGCTTGTGGAGAACTGATGTGAATATTATGGATTATCTTTTGATGCTTTTAAGTCGCTTGTATAGGGTTGAGGTGATTTTTATATGATTCATTGAATTTTTCTTTTATGAGCCTAGGGTAGGTTATCTACTTGTAGTGTCAGGAAGTGGCTTGCAATGGGGGTTGGGGGCCCTAAGTGGCTCTGGGTAACCCATTGTAAGTTGTTTAATAAGTGAAAAAATTTACACTAATTGGGGATTAAAATGAACCTAATAAGAGTCTTTGTATGTTCTCACCCATGCCTTGAGTGCTAGTACAGACTATGATGGGAGTAGAGAGAACGCTTGGTTGCGACCATGTATTTTTTAGTATGCCTTGTCAGTATGAGAGGATACTAGTGACCGCATAGGGATCACCAGGGACTTTGGAGTCCTAAGAGACTACCAGGGTAACTCCAACATGTTTCGTGCGATGACACTTGCCCACTTACATAGTAGGTTTCCTACGTGTCTTGTGTGCCTTTTGGAATTAGATGTCGATCTATCTTAGAACCCATGAGGTAGATTACTTTTAGGATTTCCTAGACTTAGAGTGTACTTTTGATATGTGGTTTGATATCATGTTTGGGACTTGATACTATCTCCTCAACGTAGTGGGAGGGGGCCATTTAGGTTCCACATGGTCAAGTGGTAGTGCTTTTTCACTCTTACCATTGAGATCCGTCTGTAATCACCATGGCTAGAGCTTCCTTGTTTGCATTTCTTTTCATACTATCTTTGTATCCTATGATGGATGTTTATGTCTTTTATGATGGTTAGATGTATCATGTATGGAAGATGGTTCCATTTATTTTATTGTACTTGTATCATGGATCTGAGGAGGATGATGTATTTCTAGATTCTACATATGTATATTATTTTAGCCTTTCATACCCTATGACATGTATAGTGGATGATTGAGCATTCCAAATTTCATTTTCCAAGAGGCATTTAGAACAAATGTATATTATTTAAAGGAAATTATACATTTCATTATTCTTTCATGTGGATGTGGTATTTGATGGACTTAATTTAAATTAAATTTATATGTGATTCAACATCATGGGATCCTTAAGGAATGTAACCTGTTATGTATGCTTTTAGTTGGCTGTATATTATTGCTTCCACTACTATGTGTTTCATGTGTATTTTATTCTTCTTATTGCAAAAAAAAATGTTTGGCAAACTTAGTAAAACTTTAGGTTATTTCTTTTGGATCCCTTGGTAGGGCATTACATTAGACCATATTTGTTCAAAAATGTTTGGGAATCTATATAACCATGGAAAGTGCATTATGCCAACTAGTTATAATAGATTCTAAAACTAAAATTTTAATCTCTAGTTGAGCAACTAAATCAACTAGACTTTCTACAATAGAGAGATGGGAATTTTGGCTTGCTATCTCCTTTGCTAATGCTAGCTCTCTCTGCATTACCTCCAAATGAGGTATCAACATGGATTGAATAGAAGTCAATTTATCTCTGATGAAACCAGCTATGGCTTGTAATTAAGAAAATTTCCCTTGGGAAAAACTTAATCTATCAAAATGAATATAGCTTACACTTGCGTCCATGCTCAAAGAGTGTCATGTAAACTTTAGGTCTAGTTGCACTTTCTCAATCTAATCTTGAAAATATTGTGTGAACCTTAGTACATCACACAACATTTTATACAAAATTTGAATATTCTTTATAACTTCCTATATATTGTTTACAAGGTTAGAAATTTCAAATTGCCTTCTAGCAATCTTGGTTGACACTTTCTCCTAAACTTATTTCTCAAATTTCTTTTTAGAATAATGCTATAATTTCTCATTAGCCTCAATGTCATCATTGTTAACCTTCTCAACAATGTGAACTAACTATTCTATTATAGTTGTATACTCATTAGTATCTTGTATGTCAAATACATCAACAAAAATATCCTTGATCTCATGCAATACTTGCCTCTGTTGATGTTCTCTTTTTATTTCTTCTTTCTTTGTCATCCTGGCCAATACATCTTGCAAAGTTTGCATCTAGTCAAGAGTCATATTGTAAGGATCCAACTTGGGAATTACTATTACGTCATCTAGTATCATTGGCTTTCTAGGTGACTTGACCTTCTTCTTCACCTTTGGTGTATTGGCACTCGGCAATGTTATTTGTAACAGTGTCACTTCAACACTTATCCTTGGCATCTATTGGCCTATTGTAGCAATATTGATTGAAATGGTCTCCTTATAAGTAGATATCTCCTCTTTGTTAGGTGTAGCAATTATCTTTATTCTAGATAGTTTAGAAGACACTACACTTGGTTATTGAACTAATGCTTGAACTTCCACTTTCTCTTTTGGTTCTAGTGATTCCTTGGTCCTTTGTTGCACAACCTCATTTATTCCCTCAACATGAGGTCCCAAGGAAATAGATGTAGAATTGTCTTCTTTCTCTTTCTCCTATCCTTCTTCTTTTTCAATGACAAGATTGGCATTGGGTATTGGATGCAAAACTGTAATTATAGCCTTGCCCTATTCCTTGGCACTCACACCTTGTAGGCTCTTTTCTTCAAATATGATTATTGAATAAACATGTATTGAATCCATAGTTGATGCTCTCTCTATCCTTGGATGATCATGAATTTGTATCAAAACTAGATTAATGTATGGTAGAGGTGTATCTGAGGTTGCCTTGATGAATGCTTCAATCTTAAGCTCTTCTTCAATCAAAACATTGATATTTGGCTGTGTTTCCTCAAGTGTGTCTTCAATAGTGACAACATCTTGTTGTTCACTCTCCTCTACCTTTATCCTTAATTCTTCCTCCAAAATTTTTGACTCATTATAATCTTCCTTATTATTTAACTCAACTTCAACTTCTTCTTCATCCTTCTCTTCTTCTGTTGTTGAGATTAATAGCCTAAATGCCTTCTTCCAAACTAATTCTCTTTCTTATACTACATCTTCAATTTTATTTTTCAAAATTTTATAAGCCCTTGTCTTGGGCACAAACTTCTTGGCATAATCTCTTAGGGATAGAGACATATGTTTCTTCCCTAAATTTGGCATAGTTTGGGCTAATGTGGTTTCTCTTATTTATCTTTCAATAGACAATGCCCATTTCCATTTTATTGTTCAATTCTTATGGGGTCACCTTACCCAACTCTATAGGTGTATATTCGAACTTTATCATCATGTCTATTTAGCTTGCTCAACCTTCTCTTTATCAATTTTCTCTAAAGAATCATATTTTACACACTTAAAGCCTAAAATGTATGTTAAATTTATGATATTATCACATACCTTTTCAATGTCTTGAGGAGGTTTCCTAGGAACATTCTAAAATTTTCTCATGTCATCAGATTTGGCTCTTTCTCATTCATCCTCTTCATCATCAAGCATAACTACAAGTTTCCTGTAGTGCCTACCCCTAGTTAACTTTTTTGATTTTAGTGTCGTACTCTTTTAGGCCAGTTTATGTTTATGCTTGATGATTAGTAACATTAGTTTCCAGATTATTGGATAATGTTTTCATTTTTAGTTGATTATATGATAAGACTACTTTGGTACTAGTTATTTCATGTATGCATAATTATACCTTAATGATGATTATTTACAGTGATTTTAGTTATTTATTGATGTTAGTTAGATAAATTATTCATACATATTTTCTATGGATACTCACCCCATACTACATGTGTAGGGTGTGCGTGTATGTTTTCTTTATGTATGACATTTCTAATGTGGTTAAGGAAGGGATTCATAGTCACTAGCTAGTCGAGATCTACATGATGCACCACTTCTTGTCATTGCATATTTAGTTTAAAATATATGTGTGTGTACATCCATGGATTTTATGTAGATTGTAGGTACCAGGTATCAACTTCCCTGAATTGTCAGGATGAGCGTACCCTATCGCAATATCTCAATGGTACGAGAGGGGAGATAAATGCTTGAGTCCAAATTCAAACCTTTAAACCAATTTTCTTAGAAAATTAGGACAAGTATCTGAGATGATTATCCTTTCAAATTTGTCGTATGACATAAATTCATGATTATAACCCTTGAGTTTGATCTTGTATGTGGTATTTTATGATAGGTGTTCATATTTCGTCTTGTAGGTCTTTGGTAATTTTTCTATTAGTTAAGTCAAATTAAAAGATCAATTATGATTTAATTTAAAGGAAAGTTATTTAGATAATTTAAATATTTAATTAATTAGAAATTAATTAAATAAAAAGAATTAAATTTAAAGAGAAAATTATAGTTCTACTTTGAGAGCGTAATAATTTTTATTTTATTTAATAATAATATATTTAGGAGATCATTTTTAAATAAATGCTAAATATTATTATTACTTAAGTTAATAAATATTATATTAAAAAAATGCTTTGAAAATTAATAAGAGAGAGCAAGAATTTATTTAATAAAGTTTTTTTAATTAAATTGCATAAAGCTTATGCATGAGATTAAAATATAATAAATTAATTAAAAAAGAGAAAGCAAATAAATCTAATAAAGATATGTTATATTGCAAAAAGTGTACATGAAAACGTAAAAGATAAGTAAATAAAGAGTTAAAAGATTGTGATCAATGAGTTCCCTCACGTAATCACACAATCAATGCCCTGATTTTAGGGAAGAACTTCATATCAAAGATTGGGAGTTCATTTCGTAGGGACCAAGATTTTGGAGAAAGGGATTTTTCAAAGAGAAGGTTTTGGAGGGAAAATTCTCTCACAATCTTCGGGTGATTGTGAATTAGCATCAAAACTAGGTAGAGCCTCATGTTTTATTCACCCAATGAATTATGGTTCTTCAAAATTTCTATCTACATAATGTTTGTTGAATCTGTTTTCTAAAATATCATTTGTGGTGAATCTTTCAATCTTTCATTTTGAATTTATTTGTATTCATATCAATTTTTTATGTATATGTGAGGATTGAAAATTGGTAAAGCCCTCGTTCTGTAGATTTAAAAGTTGTTAATTAAATCAAGAAGGGTTTCGAAAAGAAATGGAAATTTTAGATTAAAAATTTGATTGGTTTGTCTAGGTTTCCTTGTCAGACTAAATTTGCAATGTTTATTATTATTATTATTATTATTATTATTATTATTTTATATATATATATATATATATATATATATATATATATATATATATATTAAAGGGGGCTTGTTTAAAATATTATATTATATATATATATATATATATATATATATATATAATTTAAAAATATATAATTTGGAGGAGGCGAGGCCACCAAACCCCCACCTCCCTTTTTATTGTTCTCGGTGGTGAATTCTATCATGGCTACTCATAGTGGTATTACAGCAATAGCACCTTATACTACTACTATGGCAATAGCCTGTCAAGGTGCCTTTTCCAATGCAATTTTTTTAAAACTATTTTAATAATGTAATTTTTATTAAATTTAATTATTAATTAGTAGTAATTTTATTAATAGTTTTTTTTTTTTATTAATTATTAATTTAATTAATAATTAATGAATTTTTAATATAGGTTGTTTTAAACAATTATTAGATTAGTTTAATAATTTTAGTTTAAATTAAGTTTTATTTTCATTAATAATAAAATATTAATTAATGACATTTAAAATAATGCTTATTAATATTATTATCTACTAATCTTGATTATTTATAAAATCGTTGTAATTTTATTTAATGATCAATAATTATTATTTTAATAATTTATTGGAGATAATTATTTTTAAAGCCATCTAATGATATTTAATTATAATCTTTGTAATCTCATAAGATAAGGGTAACTATGTTTTTTGTTCAAATACGAGAAATGGGTTAAGTGGTAAGGATAAAAATATAAATCTTATATATTCAAAAACTTACAATGAAATGAAAACATAAACCTTATTGTTAACTCAAACTATGTGTTTTCAAAATCAAACAAAATTGTGAAACTGCATTATTATCTATATGTTGTCTTATGTTTGGGTTTGGGTTGACTAGAGTGTTGAACAGTCTTAGGATGTTTACCAGAGGCTCGGGAGTTTTGTTTCTATGATATTATGATGACTTGATCTTGATCATTTTAAACTCAACCATGATAACGTGTCTAGTATGCTTTATGATGAGTTTGGATTTATTGTTCAGTATTGCTTTCAATGTTCTTATGTGATAACATCAGGAACGGTATGACATATTTGACTTAACCTTTGAGTCTTTGATCAGTCATTTTTTGGGATGCTTTCTAATTGCTTGTGAAGAACTAAGGTGTTATTGTGAATTGTCTTTTGATGCTTTCCAATCACTTGTGTAGGACTAAGGTGAAAACTATGATTCTTTGATTTGTACTTTTATGAGCCTAGGGTAGGTAATCTATATGTTAAGTTGGGAAGTGGCTTGCAATGGAGGCCGGGGCCCAAAGTGGCTACCAAGATAACCCATTGTAAGTAGTTAATAAGTCATAACACTACACTAAATGAGAGTAAAATGAACCTAATAAGAGTCTTTATTTTCCTCACCCATGCCTCAAGTGCTAGTACAAACTAGGATGGGAGTAGAGAGGATGCTCGATTGTGGCCATGCATCGTTAGTAGGCTTTGTCAGTATGAAATCATACTACTACTACAAAGAGTCACTAGGGGGCTGGAGGATTAAAAGACTAGCCAGGTAACCCTAGAATTTGTTTGTGTGATGACACTTGCCCACTAGCAGTATAGATTTCTTACGTGTCTTCATTTGCCTCTGGGTCTTGATGTCAACTTATCTTGGAACCTTTGAGTTAGATTACTTATAGGGTTTCTCTTGACATTTATATTACTTTGATTTTTGAGATTGATATCTTGTGTGGTACTTGAGACTATCTCCTCAATGCAGTGGGAGTCGACCTTTTTGGATTGCCATGAGATCGGGTGGTAGTGCTTTTTACTTTTACCATTGAGATCCATCCATTGATGTCATAGCTAGAGTTCCTTGATTTTGCATTTCCTTTCATTCTATCTTTGTGTATTATGATGAATGGTTATATCTATATGATGGATGATTTTACTTACTGTATTTTACTTGATTCATGGATCCGAAAGGGATGATGTAATCCATTTTATAAATATATATACTTTCATCCTTTCATACCCTGTGACATGTACAGTGGATGATTAAACATTCTGAATTAATGCCAATTGGCATTCAGAACAAATGTATATTATTTAAATAAACTGGATGTGTAGTTATTCTTTTTATGTGGATGTGTTATTTATTGGACTTAGTATTATTTAAATTTAAATGTGACTCAACATCTTGGGATCCTTAAGGAATGTAATATGTTTATGTGTGCCTTATGTATGAATGTATGTTATTACTTTTGTTGTTTTATAGTTGTTGTTATATGTTATATTTTTTTATTAAAAAAATGTTTGGCAAACTTAGTAAAACTTTAGGTTAGTTATTTTGGATCCCTTAGTGAGGCAATACATTTGCTCCTCAGTTTCTTCTTGTAACCTTGCTTAGTCCCTTTAGTTATTGGTTTCCTCTTTGATGGGGACTTTCCCATAACTGGCTTTGTAATCTTTATTGGCCCATTCTTTGGCTCTATAGCTATAGGAGATGTTTCCTTAGATCCTTTCCTAGTTAGTCTTCTCTGAGGTGTAGAGGAGGGAAGTGTAACCCTTTTCTTTAGATTCCTCTTGACTTTAGGATCTAGAATCACTATTTTCTTTTCTTTGGGTGCATGAGGCTCGAAAACCACCAATTCTTTTCATTTTTATTCATCTTCTTCTTCTTCCTCAGTCTCCTCATTTTTCCCTTTTCATTTTGTAATCTGCAAAGGTGCCTCTCCAAGTTGGCCTTCAAGATATGCTATGATTTTATTTCTTTTTTTTTCCATCTTGGGCACTTTTTTTTGCATAAATATCTTGATCTTAGTTGTCTCATATGTGCCAAATGGCTTGAAATTATGATCAATTTCTTCTTAGAGAAAAGGTTGTCACTATTTCAGATATCTCATCAATATTCACTTCATATTACATAGGCCTTATCCATGTAACCCTTGGTATAACAACTTGGGCATAGGTCTAGTCAGCATCTACCATGAAGTAAATGTGATCATAGTAATGATCAACAACTAACTTGGGGATTCTCATTCTATTCTTCATTTTCCCTTTCAATTAATCAAATTATCCATCTAAAATAGTTCCAAATTTCTCTCCTAATTGCTCAATGTAACCATTAATCTACTTGGTTACAAGTCTAGATTTATCCAATACAATATCTCCTATGGTAAGAAATGAATTTTATACATAAAAGAATATGCACAACAGTAGTGAGAAAAACTTACATGAAGTTTTCTTATCCTTCCTAATTGCCCATGGATTTTATGCTAATTGGATCAACTATAGCTTGGTCAAGACGTAGCTATCATCCTTCTTTATAATTTTGTAGCCTAAATCTACTACTATGCATGGTACACTATTTAATTAACTTAATTGATAAATTTGTGTGCAATTACTTGGACTTCAAACTCAATAAAAAGACCCTCAATCCCATCAATATACATTCATCATCCATTCCATTTATCCTTTTTTTATTCCTTTATTACATTTCTACCTAGGCATCACACAGTCTTTACACGATCTAGGGTAGGGTACCCAATCACTTGATTAAAATTGCCTTTATTATCTTGCTTGTATCATTTTGTAGCTACATCTTTATGTCATGTACAATTCTCAAAATTATTTTTATCCATTCAACCTTTAAAACTTTGGGAAAAGCTAGGGCATGGATAAGCCCTTTCTTAGCAACAACTATGTTCTCTACTTTCAAGACTCCATTCACACACAACTTTTCATAAGCATTTATTAGCTCAAAATCAAAAAAATTTCCAATCTTGCACACATAGCATGATCTCATGTCATGCACCATGATGACTCAGGGAGGAATGAATGATAATGTGCCAAGTGGATCTCTAGTCATTACAACTTCTAGATATGCCTTAAATTTTCGTAGGGGGCATGTATCATTCCTCACAATTTGTGCAATATTGTCCTTCAAAGCTTCATTTTCACTTCCATATGTAGATGATGCCATAATAAACTAGGGTTTGGAAATAATAGAACAACTTCATGAAAAAACTAAGCTAGGTTCTAAAACTTTACTTACTTTTGGTTTCATCGATAATACGTTATTGAATCACACACATTTTCACACACTTTACTCTGTCAATCACCTTTAAATCTCTATGTAGGTTATCTAATCGCTAGGTGATTGAAAATTATCTAAAACATTCACTATATAGTTTCAAATAGTCAAATTAGGTTGTCAATAAGTGCTTCATACAATGGTGGTGCAATATAGTTGGCTCAGCCTTAACATAAAACTTGATTAACACAATACCTTCCTTCCATCACTCGATCAAGACCACAACTTGGTCACTATTACCATTTCCATACTTCACTCGATCAACATATCAACTTGGTCTATATGGGAGCCCAATTCACATAGTGATACTCAATCATTATAGACACTAATATTGATACTTAGCACCAATAATTTATATGAACTCTTTGCTCAATTCTTGCCTCAAATCCATGTTAATGTATCTTGATATATGAAAATGTGGACTTTTAACACATCTTTATGTTAGGAACTGGTGTATAACGTAGCATTCAAGTGTATAGTTCCTTATAAACCTTCTTTACTTAATTTGAAGCAGTGTGATCACTTGATCCATTGTATTGGGTGACCTCAACTTCACTGGTTGCATTATTGCCTAGTTCTTCCTCCTTTCTCTGGGTTTGATTCATCTGGTTCTTTGTCATCTCAACAATCTTTTCACTTTTTCTTTTTTCTTTTCTATGTGTTAGTGGTTTTGTTCTACAATTTTTACTTACATGTCCAATCTTATAACAATTGTAACAAACCAAACTTCCATTCATCCAACTCTTGGCTTTGCCTCTAAAGAGTGTCCTAATGTAGATTTCTGCAATATGACCATATTCACCACAATAATGATAATTGTACCTTGTTTTATAATCCCATTTGTGGAAGTTACCTTGTTTGGATGTCTTTCCTTGATTCTTGGTTGTCCAACTAGGTTTTGCCTTAGATATATATTCTTAATCTCTATGTCCATACTTTTGACACTTGTAGCAATATCATTCAAATTTAGGTGCAACAAGTGTAATAGTAGCCTTTGATTTACATTCGTGTACTTGGTGTCCTTTCTTGTTGCAATTAAAATAGTATCCATTGAATTTTGGTTTAGTATTTTTCTTACCATTCTTGCTTTGACAGATATATTTTTCATGCCCTATTTTTCCACAGTGATGACATGTAGGTTTGTTGTGCTTTGGCTTTGAATTCCTCTATTGTTCACTCTTTAGTGGTTCTCCTTCTTTAGTATATGATAGGTAATTGTTATATCCTAGTCCAAAGGTATCGTTGGGTATTCTTGGTGTTCCAATTAGTTCCTCAATGTATTTTACACCTTCATTAGGCTTGTTCATCCTCTCAATGAGTTCCTTTTTCACATCTTAATTCATTCCTTAAATTTACAATTTTCATGTCCTTTCTATTCAGTTCTTGATTTGTAAGTAGTAATGGATTCACCATATCTAGTTGATTGTTTGTGAGCTTTTGCACATCAGATGTCCTTTCATCAATTCTAGTAGTCATTTGTCTCTTTCATCTTCTATCATTGTTTTATCTTCCTCAGCTTTCTTTTTTATTTAAGTCACTTTACATAGTCTTATTGATTGGATTTCATTCTCTCTTTTCAATCCTTTAACCTCTCCATTCCATAGGTTTGTTATTGATGCATCACTTTCACTAGAATTTCCATTGTCAAGTAGTCCTTCAATTTCTTCTTCTTGATATAGAGTGTCATTTTGTTGGATAACCAATTCCTTCCTTCTCTTTAAGGATTTATTCAACTCCTCTCTTGTTGTTTCAAGCTAATGGAGTATGATCTATATGTCAAGCTTTTGATTCTCAATTATCTTTTCCAACTTATAAGCCTCCATCTCCAAGATCTCAACTTGCAAGAAGTTAGAATTCTTCTAAGAGAACAAAGCTCTGATACAAAATTTTGTAAGTGTATTAGAAAAGTAAGATACTAAGGGGGGGGCGAGGGGGTGGGTGGTAGTCAATCAGGATCTTTAAACTTGTATCTTCTTGAAATGACTCAAATGTATTCACATTCAACCTATCTCATATCAACATCATGAATCGTATAACCATAAACTAAAATATATCTAACTATCCACCACATCCATAAACATGAAAGTAAATGTAAATACATAACACAAAATATTTGGTTACCCAAAAACCCTCCATGGTGAAGATAAAATTGGGGTGGGGATGACACCTACAAATCTTCACTATTTTAGAAATAAAATGTTCTTATTAAGGCTACAATGTTTGATCGCTTTTGGTGATCTACCTGTGAAGGGTCTGCCCTACTAAGAGATTACAAGGCTTATTTAGTCTTCATTAATTAAAGGGTTTAAACTTACAACTAAGTAAGCACTCTATTAAGATATTTGTATAGGCATGTTAGGACCACTCTATTGACAGATTTACCTAGATTCACTTACTTGTATGTATCAATACTTAATCCTTCAGTTAGAACTCTGATGTTATATAATAGAACTCCTCTTTTCAATTTTGATCTAAACTCCTATATGATAAACTATGTTCTTTCCTTCACTATTAGGTTGTTTTGCCTAGTATTTTCTTTAATATCCAAATATAGTCTCTTTCACACATACACTTGTCTCTTTGATCTCTCCTTTGTCTCTCTTGATTTAGGTTTTTGGATCGTCCTTACATAACCAACTAGAGAAAGTTCTAGATCATAATCAGCAATCCATATTTCTCCCTTTTGTTACTTAGTCCATCCATTTTTATGATTTTTACACTGCCATCATAAGGATTAATGAAATTTGATAAATGCATAAATAGATCCTTAGCTATCTCCACAACCATTAAATCATGTGTAGAATTTAGCCAAAATGGTTTACATAAGTTTTTGTGTCATTCTAAACTGATATATAAAAACTAGTTTACTAGACACTTGAATACCCTAATGCTCAGTCATAACTAATACTCATGTTTCCATTCAGCTTCTGAATGCTCGGCACTAACTATGTGACTTGGCATGAACTAACTCTATTTAGCTTGGCATCTGGTGACTTCTAACTTACTCAACATAAACTATCATTTGGTACATATTGGGGTGCTTGACAACCTGATACTTTCTTAGCTCAAACCAAAATGTGAACAAGTCCAAAATCATTTGGCCTTCATTAGGTGGCTTGGTCATAGTGATGACTGACCAACTCTACCTAGGAAATGACTAAGTATTTGACACTAATAGGCAACATGACTTGTAGATCAATAGTAAGAAGACATTTTTGTTATGTTAAGATGCATATAATTATACTATTCTATGATTATATTATGTGAGCTTTGTTTATGCTAAGATGTGTATGTTTTGATGGTCAAAATAGATCAGAGGTTATATGGACATGATTATATGTGAGGAACATACAAAGACTAATCAAATATTCAAGATATCAATACAGTTAATTTTTGGTATAGTATCTAAACCACTTGTATTTTTTATAAATTATTATACAAGAAGTGAGCTTCTTTTTTAATACAACTCCTGATAGGGTTTAGGCCTCTAAAAAGGATAGATGTACTAAATGCATGTAAGAGACTCCTAAAAAAGTCATAACTCCTTATAGGGTACTTTTGATTAGTGCATCATTTTGTGGCTCGTACCATCCCCACTAGGGTTTTCCCTTGGCTAGAGTTTCCCTAGTTATAAAAAATGGTGTTCTGAGTTTCTTTGTGGATTTCTCTTTAATGTTATTTGACTTATTTTCTTATACATGTTTATGATTAATTGTTGAAATCAAAGTTAGGTAAAAAGTATCAGAATACTCACTCACCCTAACCTCCTCTCAATATTCCCTATTTCCAATTGTAATTCGCAGTAATAGAATAATAATGTAATAAAAAACTAGAAAAGTTGAGGAAAAATGAGATAGTCAAAGATATAAAGATAAAGTTTACAACAAGGGGTGAAGATGTTATTGTAGTAGAGAAGGGGTCTGGAATAGAATATGCGAAAAAAATTTAAAGGCATTGTAGGATATAATGAAAATGAAGAGGTCTTAAAAGATATATGGTTCAATAGTCTATCCAAAGAGAAAGAAGAGTATAAAATAATCAATATAGATTTTTATCAAACTATGAATGGAAAAAGAAAAAGAAAGCAAAGGGATAATTTTTAATTAACAATGTAATGTGCAAAAGCACATGACTTATTTTTGTCCCATCTAGAGTCTGATGCAAGACCACAAACAAAATATAAGTAAAGGAAGTCAATTTTTTTTAAAGGTTTGACAAAGAGATAACATCCAAGAGCCACCTATAGTACAGTGGTGAATTGGCATGGCTTCCTTCAAGGAGGTCATTAGTTCAAAACCTCACATTGTCAAGAAAAGAAAAAAAGAGATATCATCCCAAAGAATATGGTATTTCAAGCTTATGAACAAACTTATGTTTTAAATTAGTAGTTGAAACCTTCTAGAAAGTAATATTGGTAATAAAATACTAGATTTCCAACACCCACTTGATGGTATTAAGAAGAGACTTAGGAAATTAGTTGACTAATAATTCATTCTTTAAGCTATTTGAAATTTATGAACAAAAAAGAAGACAAGAAGGATGAAGAGGGGAAGAAATGGGGTTGCAAAAAAAAGTGATAGTAAGCCTCTAGAAAATAAGATTGAAATTTGGAATACATTTAGAAAGGATTTATCTTGATGAGTAAAAGAAGAGAAAAGAATTTTATCTGCAGAAAAATCTAAAGTATGATTCAATAGTTCCAAGAGGAGGCCAAGTGGTTCTTGGGGTGAGATGATATATAACAAAGACAAACGGTTAGAGATAAGAAACTAATGAATTGAATATGAATGAACCAATAGTAATATAGAAATCACTTAAGGTATGAAGTTGTAGTAAATGTGTAAGGGTAGGAGCATATATTAGGAATAATTGAGACTATTGCCATTAACTTAGCCTTTTTTTTAATGGAAATAAATACCCCAATTATTAGGGGTCTCAAACTCTAGATTAAATTCAAACCCAATGAGAGATATTTGTACTTGTTCCTCTATTGAAAATATGTCTATATCTTGTTTTTGTTTTCTCAGTGCATTCAATATAATGGTAAATAAAATATCCATATCCAATAATAGAAGAAATATTTTTCCCTAACCAATTTTATCTCTCTAAGTGGTTTTGCTACATCAAATCCAACCTTCTGCATAATTCATTGTCTTAGTTCCTCATATTGTGAAGGATTGATCTAAATTTCTACCTTACTCAATTTCTCATGTAGATCATACTTTTGATTTGGATAATAAAGTTTGAAAATTATTGAGTCTTACAAATGCATCAATAGACATAGATTGTGTAAATACCAAAGATGTGATGACATTTGTATCATCTCCATTATATCATAGATTAATCTCTATCATATCCCTCAGAATACTAGCTACTACTATTGCTAGAGGTGATGGTGGAGTCTAATTTACTAGAGGATCCTTTTAGAGAATATTTTCTCTAACATCCTTAGTCTCAATTATTTCCATAGTGGCACCAATATGTCAACCAAAGATGGTTGGGAAAGCATCCTCTTATTTTGGGGTTGTTCTTAAGGAATATCATTAGCTTGTGATAGATAGAGAAGAGAAACATATAGAGGAGATTATTCTTATTGTACACCTTGATAATTAAATCACATTTCCCCTTTCCTACAATATCTTATGGTATGGGAGAAAAATAACATCCCTTCTTGGTTAGTAGGTCTTTTTGAGTTGTGGTTTTGTAGGGTTCTTAACGGTAGGAATCCTTTCAAACTCCTCCCTTGAAAAGTTGATTTGGGATCAAGTCCAAGATTTTGGGCAATCTTGCAACCTACTAGAATCTACTCAGTTGAAGATAAATGTATTTGTTCACAAAGAGGCCTTCTATGGTCTGAACCAATTTCAGATAAAATGATCAATCTACTTCTTGTTTCAAAATTAACCACACAAAAAAAATGGTATTTTTTGTTTTCTAATGAATGCAATCTAACAATGGAACTATATGAATTCCTAATTTAGCCAAGGGTTAGCAAAGAAAATAATGAAGATAAATTGATGAGAGATGAAAGAAAATAGCATGAAAGGGAAATTCCTAATGGACATAAACCACGGTAACAACATGTCTATGAGTTAAATCATTGAAAAGATTAGGTAGGAAACCAATGAAAGTAGGAGTAGTGCTTCCTCAAATCCACTAATGCAATTGTAATGGAAACTTAGTAAAATTGAAAGATGTTTCACTTCTTATCAAATTTCAAAGCCATGGAAAGTGTACTCATGTCAGACGAGAAGCTATGTAGGAACAATAGGGTGATCTCTTCTCCAACTCTATATGTCAATGGAATTTGTCAACATGTGACAAACACCAAAACTAAAATATCACAAATCAAATCAACACAAAAAAAATCATTGGCTCCATTATTATCATGAACAAGAATATTAAAAAAATAACACACTCCAACAAGAATAACTACACTTAGAATGAGAGCACCAATATTATATATTATTGGATCAAAATAATGGCCTAGAATACATGCTACATTCCACAATCTATAAGAAATCATCTCCTCAATTTGTGTTGAGAGTGAGAGATCTCTTCATGCAAATATATGCTTAAAACTAATAAAACAAATCTAATTATGTACAAACTAACTCTCTAAATGGTGTTAAAATAGGACTCCACCCTTGTTTATATCAATTAATGAGTATATGAGCTTTTACATGTCTTAAAACAAAGAAATAAGCAGTAGATAAGAAGAAGGAATAGTAAGAGGATCTGGAAGTCATTGGAAGCTCTAAAAATGGAAGCTTGGCCTTCTCTAAATGTTTATAGGAGTTAAATTACCATTAGAATGTGTTTCCAATTCATGAAAAGCTCTTAATTTGGAATTGGTAGTTAACTATTAGTGTGCCTCTAACTTCTTCAACAAAAAAATGGCACACCTTTGGAATAGTACACCTCTGAAGCAGCATTTCAGTGCACCTTTGGAGTAGTGCAACTGTGCACCTACACTACAGGTTCAAAAAATCCAAAATTTTCCCTATTGTCAAAACTAAATTTCTAGCTTTTGGCTTTTCTTCCCCTTTATACTAGAGTGATGTCTAGATGTTGTCTCTTGAATTTCTCTATAATCTCTATCATTTGGGAAACTTCTTGTAAATCTAATGCCTCATATTTATGCCTAACTATTTGCCAATAGTTACTGATATCAATTTGAGTTTCCACAAAATCCTCAAGTCTACCATCAAGTCTCAACAATACCTCCTTAGCCTTGAATGCTTGCCCAATATCTTCATCAGATGAAGCATCCTCAAAAGTTCTTTGGAATTTTTCAACCACTACTTGTACTAACTTGAGCTTTTTCTTTGACTCATCTTCAAAAATCTCAAGGGAAATAGCATCATAATACATATCTACATACAAAGTTTTCTCTTGAGACTGGCCTTTTAACTTTTTGAATATCTTCATGAAGCTCTTCCATGACCTTATTTATAGCAACTATCTTCTCAATCCAATCCTCAAGTTTATCAATCTCATCTATTGTATAAAATTTTGTGAGTGTACGATACCTTTGACCTTTTATTATTTGGAGTGCTTGAAGGTCCCTTCCCCAAGTATGTACCTCATCCATAAGCCCAAAATCCTAGTCTACTATAGATACTAGTTTCTCCACATTAGAAATAACATTATACAATAGGCTCAAATTAGCTTGTATTATCTCTACACCCTTCTACTCAAAATTCCCATGCCATTGTTGACATGCTCCCAAAAATGAATCAACTTGGACACTCCCTTTATCTCTCCTTTCTAGTGTCATAGTGAGAGTAACCTCTGTGTGGTCTTGATCCAATGGACCTACAATTCCATGTAGATATCCTCTCACTAGCTTTTTTTATTTGTGCATCTTTATCAATTCATTCTCATTATCATCAAAATGCCTAAACACCTCCCTGACACCTGTAGTGATCATTAATTTAGTTGTATCTACTATGGGATTTCCTAATAGGACTTTTGTAATCTGATAGCCCTTAGGAATCAAATCTTTGGTCTCAAGATGTAGAGGAGGAATGGCTATGTGAGCAAGTAGGTCGCGATCTCTATTCTTCATTATGAAGGTCAATTGTTGCACATCACCCATAGGTGGCTTAGGCCTCTTGATTGCTTCCACTAGTGCATCCATACTCTCCTCTTCATCCAAGTTCAACTAGTTCTTTTGTCAAACCATAACTTCCCTCTTCAACCAAGTTCGTGTAGTGCCCATAGAAGACAAATATTTGGTTGAAGAGGAGGTTTTCCTAGTAGGCCCTTTAACCTTATCACTCCTTTCCAAAGTCTTCTCCTTCTATGAGAGATCTAAATTTGGTATCCCTACATCTATTGTATGTAAATTCCTTGCCTCTATATCCTAAGAAATTTGTTGAGGTTCTTCAAGTATTTGTCCTTCCTTGGATACTTCATTGACTGGTTTCTGTTCAGGCTCTTCTTCACACACCGCTCTCTCTTATTTAGTGATAGGAGGGAGGGGAGTGGGTAATCCTTTGTCCAAAAATGAAAAATCATGAAATGATAATGGTGAGGTACCCAAAGATCCTTAGGGAAAAGGTGGCATTTGATTTCAGCCCTCTCCCAAATATTGGTTTGTAGGTGTATCTTGTATTTGATCATCCACCATTTTAGTCCCTACTGGCATAAAATTGAAATCAAATATGTTAAAAATATATGTTCTATGCCCTTCTTGTTGATCTATCGATTATTTTTTATCATCCTCTGAATTTGTAACCTTAATAGGTTGCCTGGGAAAAGATGGCAACGTGATGGTGGAGCCCCTCCTTCTCTCTTCCTGGGAAACTCTTTCCAAGCATGTCCTTTGACTCAATAGGAGATTGTCATCTTCATCTTCTTCATCCTCTTCATCCTATTCATCCTCTTCAAGGATGGTTTTCAAGACTAGAGGAATAGGTATAACCTTTCTTTCTATCTTATACCTTCTAGTCCTTCTAATAGTAGGTCCAACTCTAGCTTTCTTAGAAAATGAAGGAGAGGCTTGTTCCTCTTGTGTAGGCAGGGATACCTTCTATGCTTCCTATTTTGACACTTGTTCCTATTCCTGTTCTAGTGAAGGCACTTATAAAATATCCTAAGTTTGAGTTGCTTCTTCATTTTGAGGCTCTTGGTTCTCAAATGCTTGAGCTACCTCTTGGGCTTGAGTCACCTCTTCTTATTTAGGTTCTTTAGCTTTGGGTTCAGCTTTCTTTAGAGAAGGTCTTTTCCTCTTATTCTTCCCTTTGTCCACCCTAAAGTAACCACCTTCCCCACCATGCTTATATATTGTTTCTAGCCTAACTAGAGATTGCATAGGGAAAGTTGGTACTATTATTTTTGTACCTTTACCCTTAACTAGGCATGATGTGGCCTAAAGATCACAAAATGAGGAACTGGGTCTAGCTCAAAGGGCTTCTTGATCCAATCCTTTATCAATTGGATTATATTTCTCACCCTGTGATTGATATCTACATTCCCTTCCCTATCAACCTCTGTATTCATGATTGGCCTATCAAATATCTTGTCATGATTGTACAAGGGATCCAAGACCTCTTGAGTGTCTTTTTGAACAGCCTTTAGTGGGATCTTTATCTTCAAGGTGCCACACACCAAATATAGAGTCATCCTATAATAATCTCTAATTTGGATATCATAGTCATTTATCATTTTCATCCAGTGATCTCTACTAGATATTCATGAATAAATTGTTTCCCTACCAAAAGTTGAACTCTAACAATATTATCAACAAATGGACGAGGAGAGTTGTAATATTCCAAGGGATATTGATCCCACTCTACATAAAAGGTCATGATATCCTATTTACACTCAACTTCAAATGGACCTATAGTGATGGGTCATACCCAAGTCTTCTTATGTTGTTTCCTGACTCTATCATATGCAAATGTGAGTTGTCTTGAAATTTCTAGTAAAATGAGCCTATCTAATGGATATCTTAGGAGTTTCTTTGTATTCATAGTTCTGCTTGCTACGCTTAGGTAGGTGATGTCTTGAACTAGATGTAATAGGCACTCATCTCTACAATCCTTGTTTTTTCCTCTACTAACATCCTCTTGGCATAATCACTCTTAATGAACTAGATGATTGCAAAAATGAAAGCATCATTGACTATTATGTATTCTTTGCTCTGATCTGAGAGATTCATCTTTACTAGTTGGGGGTATACCACATAAGTCTAGGCATTAGCATCTTGCATGCTTCCTTTCTTATACAATCCTAGAAAATTATTTGTCCTTGCCACCAATAAATACACCAAGTATGATGTCATGTAAAACTTGGGGTTGGCTTTGACTCCTACCAACTACTCATCTAAGTTTTCACTTAGTATTGTGGCCTAATCAATTAGCATTTTAGCTGTTATGATGGTCTCAATGAAATGTACCATCCAAATATTCAAGTGCCTAGTTACTAATTAACTCATAACCCTACTCAGAAGCATAATGGAGTATCTAATATCATCCTTCATGTATCCTCTAGTCATATCTACCTTGCTTGCTCTTCATCCCATTGGTGTTCTATCAATCAAGAATGATGATTGTATTATTTCTTTAGCTTCCTTTTTATTTTTCCTATAGCATCTTTTGGCTTGATGATAAGTAATTTTAACATATTGATCAGCTCTTGGGAGATGGAAAAAATTCTTAATGTTTCTCGATCTTAACTCTAGGACTCCCCTATTATACTCTTCACAACTCTTTCTTCTGAAACATAATTATCTGCCAAAGCCATGATCAGCTCTAAAGATTGCATCAATGTGGTATGTGAGGCCACATTAACCAAGCCTGATCAGATAAGTGTTGAGATCATCAGGGACCTCTTCTTAGTCTTGTTTCAAAGTACTTGGAATGTGTTCTAGTCTATATGTCCTAATTTTGTATCTCTAATCTTTGAATGTGCATCCTAAAAGCATGATTTTTAGGTACCCCTTGAAACTTAAAAAGAACTAGATTTGGAGCCATCTTCTCTGCAAGTGAGGATGACAAGGAAGCCATTTTATATGCACAAAACATACACACATTAGTTTGGAAGGGTGAAAACTAACCCCTACCAAACCTTAATTACCAAACAATCAAACCTAGAACCCTAAACCTTAGCAAAACTAGTTAAATCCCAAACTAAAAGTCTTGATATGTAGTTCAGCACACCTTGCACACCTTGATAGGTACGCTAGGTGTGCTAAATAACTTTAAAATGGTTATTGAGTGTGCAGTGGCACACCTATGCAAACGTGCACCCTTTTGGAGTGTGCACATGCACATGTGTGCTATTACACACATTGCATATCATGTGCTAAGGGGTGTTTTACTTTTTTGCAAAGGTACGGGTTAGAAAAAAATGTGCACATGTACACCTTGACAAGGTGGCATGTCTACACCTTTCCCTTGGTTTGATTTAGGTGGTGTTTTAAGTATTTTGAATGTGAAATAAAGGTGCACACTTGTGCACCTGGGATAGGTGCACATGTGTGCACCTTTATTTTGTTAACTAAGTGTTTTGGTGTGTGCAAGTAAGAATATTTTGCACACCTCTAAGGGTGCGACAGTGCACTCACAAAGGCTCGAAGGAAGATAATACTTGTGAAGGGGAAGGGTGAGGGCCCCAGGTATTTATAGACTTGGGGTTATGTGCACCTTTTGGATGTGCACATCTGTGCATCTATGCAGGTGTGTACCTCTAAAGGGAAGTGCATGTGCACTAGTGCACCTAGGATAGGTACAAATGCACACTAGGTGTGCTAGTATGCTCCTTTACTCAAAAATCACCTTCATTTTCAATTTCATTAAAATCTCACTCATGGGTTTTTCAAGTAGAGGACTAGGTAGGACCTAGACTCTAGGTAGATCCCTAAAAATGACTTAGGCCCTAGACTAGGGATTTGAAAAAGAAAAAATTTACTAGGCAGTCCCCATTTCTAAGAGAAATGGGGCATGCACTGTGAAACCATAATAGGTCTATTAAAAAGTAATGTAATGCCCTACCCAAAGATCCTTGGAACAAGGATAAATATAAGCCAAGATTTAAAAAAAATTTAAAATAAGTATGCATGCACATGACAACATCATACAAGGATCACAATGATCACAATGGAAGACTAAACAACACCCAAATACCAACGGATCTCCAAACGCCACTACTGACCAAAGCGATAACCCGTGGAAGAATGCAAATGATTTCAAATCTAAAACATTCTAAATTCAAAATGTAAACCAAGGGATTCAAGAGCACCGTATAGCATAGACAAATCACCTCTCAAAAACTTTTGATCAAACTAAAAAGTGTTTGTTGTCTACTTGAACAAGTTTTTCCAATAACTTGAGTGATATTTTAATCCAACATTGTATGATACTTTCCAATATCTTACAATACTTCTCAAGAAGTTGTGTGATACTTTCAATAACTAGAGGATACTTCTTCTATGGCAATGTGATACTTTACCAATATTGCATGACACTTCTCTAGAGGATGTACAATACTTTTACGTATCACACAAAATTTTCTCTAAAGGCATGTGATACTTTCCAATATTGCATGATATTTTCTATATGGGTGTACAATACTTTATAAGTATCACCCCGTGATGAAACTATTAGGATAAACCACAGACAGAAATGAAAACTACATGCAAATATAACCAATAACTAAAAAAATAATAGATCACACAGAAATGAACACAAGGCACCAAGATTTAACGTGGTTCACCCAATCCCTGGGCTACGTCCACCAAACAGCAAGTTCAATCTTATTACAATCCAGTGATTACAACCTAATTACAATCTGTAATCCCTTACAGCTCAATACCGCCGCAAGAACCAATTTCGCATCACAACATAATGAAAATACCTAACCCTAAACCCTTTTATACAAGTATTAAACCGCTTTAGGGTTATAACATGTCGGCCATATGTTGGCCATAATATGTTGGCTACCATGTTAGCCACGGCCCAAAAAAAATTTCAAACCCCACTATTTATGAAGTATGTACAGTACTTTCTTAATCAGTCACCATAATCTAACAAAAACATGGTCACCTAGGAAAGCAAGAACATTCCAATAAACATTATGAGGAATAAAAGAGAGTTAGAACCTCCACACCAGGGAGTATTGGATCCATAAGTTGAGGCTTGGACACTCAAAATATAAGGAACACATATAACCATCTATCACAATGTAGTAAACAATAGGAATGCAAAAAGCAACATCACAGTGTGCAAAAGCAACCTCACAATGTACAAGAATAACAAAACTCATATGCAGTTCCTCCCAACTATAATAGCATCATGAGATCTTGAAGGTCCTAGCCATTCCTCACACGTAACATCCCAAACTACCAACTAGATCATTAGAGTTGTCTTATGAGGAGGTCACAACTAAAATGAACTACATCATAAGAATAAGGAAATCTAACATGCTAAAAAAAAAAGCATTAGATATTCCAGCTAATCAATCACATCATCTAAATCCTATGCAAAAAATCATAATAAGTGAATGTATCAAATAACCATCATAATCTAAACATGATATCTAAACATTCTAATGAAAGCATAAATCACAAGAAAGCATACTCTAGAACCCAAAGTGTGAAGTGAAAACATCAAGTAACGATCACACTGGAACAATAGACAATCTTTGTACATTGGTCCCTAGTAGTGGTGAAGGTAGTTATGCTGTAATCACCTAAAAATGGTCATCTAGACTATTAGCCCCCTTTTCAACATTTTGGCTAAATTAATTTAATCATTTATCTAGACCAAATTGCTAATAATCAATTTATTTGATTATAACCTATAGTTTGACTATGCTATCCTAAGTTCATTATTTGATTAAAAGAACATGTCCCCTTTTAATTAAATAAAATACCTCATTCTTCTAACCCACTTAAAGTGCACACATAAAGTCCTTTTTCTATTTTGCAATTAAAAGAAAAGGCTTTGTGACTTTTGTCTTATATGACAAGTCAACTTATATTCTATTGGTTGATTTGTGTGTGCACATGGATCACTCCTATTTTCGAATTCCACCGTTGATCATCCACCATCTTCATCTTGATCTCTACCGTCCATACATATTTAAAAGGGAGAGAGCTTTCCCCCTCATCAATCCTCATTTTGAATATTGGTATGCTGCAGGTTTTCTAACAAGTTTCTTTGGAGCTTTGTGGAGAACTTCTATTTCTTGTCTACATTCTCTCATACCATAGCATCTTAGCTTTCATTTTTACATGTAGCTTAATCTCACATAGCTTAATAATGGTATTGTAACAATCTCATACATGTTTTAGCATAGCTGCATTTTGCATTATCATCCTAGTTTAATTTTCATTTGCATTGCATTCTTGAGGAGCTCCTGAAGATATTTGCACTCTTGCTCTTGTCTCAAAGAACCTCCCGTTGCATGGTTTACTAGCAAGAAGAGTATCTCTAAGGCTCATCTGAGAGCCTTCTTATTTTTGAAATATACTCTCTTGCACTCCATGGATAGGGAGCTCTAAGCCGGCATCCGAACATTTCGAACTCATGGAATCATTTGGATAGAAGGGTTTAGAGTGGGACACTTTCGAGTGTACATTTTTGGCGCCCACCGTGGGGCTTGAATCAAGTTTCTAGCTCCATTTGCTTTTATTTTTCATCTCTGGTTTTTTACAGTAGCATATTGGATCTAATCAAATGCTTTTGTAGAATTATCACTTGGATTTTAAGGCCAACCCATAAGTAGATTGGTTTGAAGGCCAAAAATCTAGTTGGTTTAAAGATTTGATCATATCTTTTAAACCGCTTGAATTTTGGTTCTGAATTTTTTTTTGTAAATTGGGTATATGCTCAAAATGTTTCAATCCAATTTTCAGAGCATTGTGACGTGATTTTCTGGAGCTATGAGTTTTTCTTTATTTTTCATAAAAAGTCATTTTTGGTCGTAAATCAGCGTATTTTTCAAAAAAATTTACATTTTCAGAAAGGGCTTTCAATTCTAATAGGGTTTATTTCTTTGTGTTTTGAATTTTGAGGTCTTATTAAAGATCAAAAACTCGATTTGATAAATTTGGCCTGTTTTGACAAAATTGATCTCTAGAGTGCAAATGAAGAGATTTTTTAAAATTTTTTGCATTTTTGAAAAGTTCTCTGATTTTTAATAGGGGTCTCTTCTTTTCATTTTCATTTTTGGATACAAAATCATAGTAAGCAAGTCCAATCTTATTGACTAGGTCAAAATCAAAGAGTAAAAATGAGAGCATTTGTGATTAACTTGCACTTTTTTTGCATGCACTTGGTTGGAAGATAAATTGGATTTTTGAGGAAACTCATCACTTTTTATTGTATATTTTTATGTTATTTCATACTAAATTTTGGTGCTAACAAGTTGTGATTACAGGTTGCTATCCTTATGAAGAAAAAAAATTTGAAACATTGCATAAAAAGAACGCATGTCAAAGCTTCAAATGCGCAAGGGCTACTAACATTGTTTGCAGGGCTGCCCAAAGCATAAAAACCCAAAAAAAATTGTTTTTTTATTTCCATATGCGGCATTTGAATAGTTGTTCATTTTCTTTAGGCACATAAAACTTGTGATTGAAGTCTTTTGGTAATAGGAGAGTATGCTCTTCACCCTTGTGGTGAATCAGAAATCTTGACTTGCCATTTGGTTTCAAAAGCAAGGGGTAACGGAATCTTCTTGGCGTGTTTGGAAGAAAATGATTGGAATAGGAGAGTATGCTCTTCACCCTTATGGTGAATCAGAAATCTTGACTTTCAAAAGTTGATCCACTCTTTGTGTAGTTTAGAATCTTTTAGAGGGCCTGCTCTCGGACAACCTGAGAGGAACGACCCAAGTGGGGACAAGCCGATTACCTGGCTCTTCCAACCCACTATAAACTCAAGGCTACCAAGGACACAAAACTTTGGTAGACGTAGTGTTTGTCTTCGCCTAGTGTGATTGCTTATGGGATTTCGACCATAGGGAGATCACTAGGCAAGAATGCTTAAGGTACTCTTGTGATCGTGAGATTGGTTACTCATCGCAAGGTGAGGTGTCTCGTAATTGGGAGCAAGAGGAACACTATGAACGGAAGCCCGATCTAAAAACTCTAAGTTAGTAACTACCTTTTTTTTTAGCCGCTCAACTTCTTGGTGCAAGGATCGATCCTAGTGGACTACCCGGATCACCCCAAGATTTACACTCACCATATGTGTTCCCTTGGTTGTGCTTATGGCACTTCCATGACAAAGCCAATATCTCTTGTGGGAAACCACTTGGTGTGAGGTGAAGGAGCATCAAGCGTGGGCCAAGTTGTTGAGTAATGAACCATGTCCTTTAGGTAGATATTGCTTGATGTGTTCTCGAATGTGGTATACCTGTGGAAATCTGTGGAACATACACATGATGATAGTTATACGGCTTTCTTTTAAGACCTCACATATGCTTGTATCATGCAAGGTTGCTTTGTCCCTTGCTTGATTGTTTGAAGACTACTCCATGTGTCACTATCTTGCTTGGAAAGAAATTTCTTTTGAACATCAAACTTGCTATGCTATCAAGTATTGTCAAACTTTATCAACCAAGTCAAAACATCAAATGCAAACATTTTCTTGTGTTGCTTGCTAAGGGGAGTCTCATCATTTGATTTTTATTTTCTATGTCTCTAGTTCTTGAACATGCTTAAAGTGGTTCTTTGGTCTTAGTGCTCTTGGTCTTTTTGTCTTCATGGTCTATGCATGCTTGCTAGTTATCCTTTTGCTAAAATGGTTACCTTGATTTCTTGACTACACTCTTGGGTTGGAGAGTTGTTCACTTGTCACCCTGCTTGCTCTATCTATTTGGCTATTTGGGCATCTTCCCTAGCTATTGACTTGAGTCATTCATGTCGTAAGTTTCTTGGACATATTGTTTGACAAGCCACTTTAATCTCTCTCTACTATCTTCGCAAGTGAACACTCTACCTCCTATAGTTTCAACATCAAGTTATCTTGTAGGCTCTTTTATGCTTGGCTTTGCATCTAAAATTATGGGATCTAAACCTTGTGCTACCAAACTTCAATCAAATCTAGATGATCATGATATCATCCATGTCACTAAAGAGTTTCAAGATCTATATGCACAATACAAAGAACTAGAAGAGACAAATGATCTTTCTTACCTTCATCTCTCTAAGTGCATGACAAAAATGAAGTCTAAACTTGAGAAAAGGTTAGAGGAGAAGATTGCATCATTACATGAATCTTCCTTAAGGTCTTTACATGCATGTGAGTCACCTTCTTTGAGGTCATCCTCTTCTTCTAGGTCTACATGCTCTACTTCAAGACATCAAATTTCATCATCTTCTAGATCTAAAGACCTCTTTAGAGAACAAGCGACTGATACCTCCTTTGAGCCTATTCCAAAATTTCATGATGGACCTATCTTTGACCAAGTTAATGATGAAGATATGGATGCATACCATTCACTTGAGAAACAAAAAAAGGACTCTAGAGATGCTTCTAATAAAACTTTTGCTCCCTTGGAAGATTCTTATGATGACATTTTACAAAAACTTCTTGGCAATAAGATCATCATGTTACCAAAGTCTAGCTCATATGGAAACCCATTCTTGGATATCTATTGTGCTTATCATCAACATAATGAGCATGCTACTTCTGATTGTATAGAGCTGAAACATAAAATCCAAGATCTCATTGATGATGAGATTGTTGATCTTGGAACCTCTAGTAACTCATGTGTTGAGAATACTTCTCTTGAGCAAAATTATGTTGATGAACCTATGTCTAGTAATGGCTCCATTACATCTTCCACTTCTTCCAACACTCATGCATCTCCCAACACTTCAAAGCTTTCCAACATGCCTCCATCAAATAAAGAACCTAATGCTTTCCACATTGACTACATGTATCCTAAAGGGCTACCTCTAAAAGAAACTCAAGCTAACCTTCACTTGCCTGCAAACCTTTTCCATGCTACTAATCCTAAACATCCTCAACCTTCATGCACTACTATGCCCAATCCAAGCACTACTCCATTCACTCTTCATTCTCCCTTGTCCTTAGAAGTGGCTCCATGTCAAGAGGACTCTCAAAAATAAAAAGCTATAAATGTCAAGAAAGATCGAGATCAAGCACCCTTTCATCTCTTTCATGATTTTTCCCCTCCATATCTTATAACTTGTCCACCTCCTAAGTATGATGAAGATAGCACTTCCATTATCTCCCTTGAGCTTACTGAAAATTATGAGAAAAGTTCTCTTCATATGCTATCCAAAGCTACTTGTCAAGATCGAAGCATCCCCTCATGTTCTACTTCTCCATATCCACTTCAAAATTTTGTTCAAGCTTCAAGTGCTCATATTAAAAATGTTGTTCCTATCAAAGGTACTCATGAGTCTATTGATGGCTTTGACCATGTTGCTCACTCTAAAGATGTTGATATCCCTTCCCACTATCCCTTTGCATCTTCTAAATCTATCCTTGGTCCTTATCCATCTAAGCTAAAGCATTCAAACCTTCCATCCATATTGGGGCCTTATGTTCCTCCATCTCCTACATTCACTCCTAGCTCATTCCCTAGCTCTCCTATCATACCTCAAGATCAACAAAGAAACTCATCCTTGATGACTTTTCACCCATCTATACATCTAAACCAGTCATATCAGCCGTATTCATCCACAAATCCCAAGTCCTTTGGAAGTGAGAATAAACATAAGAATCCATTGAAAAAGAAAGATCACTATGTCCCATCTAATCGACATGTGAATGCTAAGAAGGAGAATGCACAAAAGAGATCGCAAAGGTCCACTACTCAAAGAGCTAAACCAAAGAAAATATGGGTTCCTAAATCTATCATTATACAAATGCACTCTCAAGCACCCAAAGAACAAGGAAAATCTAAAGCTATGTGGATTCCCAAGTCTCTTTTAAAAGACTTGAATATTGAAAATACTTCAAAGTTGATATTCAAGCTTCCAAAGGCTTCCATTCCATATTCTTCCAAAAATATTCCTAAAAATATTCCAAAGCCTTCCACTCCACTTTTTCCCAAATCTTTTCTACCACCTCATACATCTAAATCTCAAGCTATTTCATCCATGATTCCTCCATTGTTCCAATACCCTTCAAGGTGTGTGTCAATGTTGATCTTGTCCAATATTTTAGCTACCCACATGAAATCCTCTAAAGCTTACACCTCCTTTCTATACATGAACTCTTATCCTCCATATATTCTTCCTACTACCATTTCCCTTTCACCACCCTATCAACATATTTGAGCATACCTTTCTATGGTCTTGTCTTATCATGACTTATCTTTCCTATAGGAGCACTATCTACGTTCAAAAAGCTTGAGCTCTTTCTAAAAATTCAAAAAAAAAAAAAAATGAAAAAAATGAAAAAAATTGAAAATGTGCCTTGGTGAAAACCACTTCTTGTGGCACCTTGGTAGCAAAAGTAAAGAGAAATAAATGCATCCTATGGTGAAAACTACATCTTGTGGTACCTTGGATAAGTACCATGATGAAAACCTGGCAAACAAGCATCAAGCATAATTCTTCCATCATCCATCTATCCCCTCTTCTCTCTTTGATCTGGACAATGTTGAGCTATCTTTGCATATTGGCTATCTTATCCACGAGATTTTCTATTGTGCTCTCCCATTCACTCATAGCCTCCATCTTGAGCTTTATTCTTATTGCTCTATCCCATTGCTATACTATCTAGTTGACCCCTTGGTCTTGATCATAATAAATAAAACTTGGTTCTCATAGGTCTCTTGACATGTCTACTCTTTTGGACTACATGCTTCATGCTTTCTCACTTGTTGGCTTCACTGCTTATCCTACATGCTATCTTGCTCATTTCTTCCATTGCTTATCCAAAATATGCTTCATATGACTATTTCACCTCTTTCCCTAGCTTGGGTACTCTTGAGGAGTGCGTCCTTGAGGATCACTTTCACTTGCTTCATACTCCTTTCTTATCCATCTTTGTCTATCCACCAACTTTCTGCTCCATCATGTCCTACACCTTGCTAGACATTGGGAGAAAATGATGTGATCTTGCTTGAGAACTAGTGATCTCTAAATTATTATAAAAAATCCAAAAAATCATATATGATGCTGAAAAAATCCTAAAAATCAGAAAATGTCCTAAAAAAATGATCATCTTAGTGAAAACCTATCAATAGGTGCTTTGATGTATCACCAAAAAAATCAAATATTTAAAAATACAAAAAAATTGAAAAAAGTCCTTAAAAAATCTGTCAAGTGGTGAAAACCTGGAAATAGTCGCTACTTGAAATCCTCGCACCTCTGTCTATCAATCTCAATCACCTATTTTGCTACACATTTCCTAGCTTGGAATTGTTTCTTGTCCTCGTCTTGGGGGCACAACTACTTAGCCTTTTTGAGGTATTCTTATGCATTTGGGTTTCTTTGACAACTCACAAAATAGTGTTTCTCAACACTACCCCCACCCACTTTGACATCAAGTGTTTCTCAACACTTTTTATATAGTTTACCTACAGTCTCTGATGTCGCAATATTTCTCACTATCAGAATCAAGTCTTGAAGAAATGGCCAAGTGACTTACACACATGCACTTTAACACTTAAACGACTGAGCTATGCTGACATTTATCTACTTTGTGTGTTGTCTATGATGATTTCTTTGCCATGTATTCCCTCCCTAATAGTCTTTCAAGGATGTCATTGACTAGAAGACTGGGGGCATGGGACATATTTTCTTGATTTCTGCTTGTGGGTATACTTTTGTTTGTCTATAGTGTTGTAAGCATTCATGCTTGTCCTATTCAACACTTTGACTTATAAATGTATCATCCTTGATTGTTTTGCAAGACTGCACTCAGGGTTTATCCTGGCACTTATGCCTTGATACAGGTGTAATCTTGCTAAATTAAACTTAGGGAATCTAATTGTGTAGTTATCTTGACTTACATGTCTCTGATGCTTAGATTGGATTTCCACATACCTATCTAATATCGGTCATATTCATATCCTCATAGTTATACTAGTGATGGTTGTATGATCTCATGATGTCCCTAATAAATGTTCAATGATGAAATTAAGAGTCTAAATGTTATGCACTTCTTGCTGGTAAACCACTTTGCATGTTAGCTTGCATTTTAGGTTCATTTTCTAGCTTAGTCTTGCATTCTTGCATATGGGGAGAGCTCTCTCTTCATCTTTTTGTGGACATATCAGCTAACTCCTTTCATATATTTCTTTACTTTCTTCTTGTTCATGTCTTTTCACCTTCTTAATCTTTCGCTTCATCTCTTTTCTATCTTATCATCACATTATATAAAGTTTTGACCTCTTAAATAATTTCAACATCCTAGATTCATTTTCGGGATCGAAATCCAAATTCGAGTTCATCTTGATGGTCAAAATTGTCTTTTAAAATTCTACATTCTTCTGAGCAGTTAGCTGACCTTTTGAGGTCTAATCTCTGAATCATCACTGGGGCATCTTCATTTCTTCATGTCTTCATCATTTCCATACTTCATATCTACTTCAATTCACTATTTCATGTCTAAAATCATCTTTCTACTAGATTTGACCTAATTTTTTATGCTATATCCTTCAAGGTCAACTCTAGTCAAACTGGGGCATTTTATCAATTTCTTATAGTCATTCTTGGGTTCTAATCATTTATCTGTCATTTTGGACATTGCTATATTCTAATTTTCTCATGTCTAGCCAGTTTCTGCATCCCCTTACCTCATTTCAATTTTGATCCCGAGGGGGCAGAAATACTCTATTGTTCAGCTATCTATTTCTTAGGAGCATTTGTTTAACCTTATCACTTTCTCTCGATCTATTTTCTTTGCTAGATGTTAGAATTCTTTTCGGATCCTAACATCATCTTCCTAATGTTCAGTACTACCGCTATCAGGCTGTGCATTCAGGACTTGCTATCTATTTTTGCATTTCATTCTTTGGAATCAGATATCTATATCTATCACTGCCTACTTGGCTTTCTATTTTCTTTGACATAATATGTTCCCAGATTGATCACGCATTAGTCAAAGAGGGCCAAATGTAATCACCTAAAAATGGTCATCTAGACTATTAGCCCCCTTTTCAACATTTTGGCTAAATTAATTTAATCATTTATCTAGACCAAATTGCTAATAATCAATTTATTTGATTATAACCTATAGTTTGACTATGCTATCCTAAGTTCATTATTTGATTAAAATAACATGTCCCCTTTTAATTAAATAAAATACCCCATTCTTCTAACCCACTTAAAGTGCACACATAAAGTCCTTTTTCTATTTTGCAATTAAAAGAAAAGGCTTTGTGACTTTTGTCTTATATGACAAGTCAACTTATATTCTATTGGTTGATTTGTGTGTGCACATGGATCACTCCTATTTTCGAATTCCACCGTTGATCATCCACCATCTTCATCTTGATCTCTACCGTCCATACATATTTAAAAGGGAGAGAGCTTTCCCCCTCATCAATCCTCATTTTGAATATTGTTATGCTACAGGTTTTCTAACAGGTTTCTTTGGAGCTTTGTGGAGAACTTCTATTTCTTGTCTACATTCTCTCATACCATAGCATCTTAGCTTTCATTTTTACATGTAGCTTAATCTCACATAGCTTAATAATGGTATTGTAACAATCTCATACATGTTTTAGCATAGCTGCATTTTGCATTATCATCCTAGTTTAATTTTCATTTGCATTGCATTCTTGAGGAGCTCCTGAAGATATTTGCACTCTTGCTCTTGTCTCAAAGAACCTCCTGTTGCATGGTTTACTAGCAAGAAGTACATTTCTAAGGCTTGGCTGAGAGCCTTCATGCTGAAATACTAACTCCTTGCACTCCGTGGATAGGGAGCTCTAAGCCGGCATCCGAACATTCCAAACTCATGGAATCATTTGGATAGAATGGTTTAGAGTGTGACACAAATCAAGTGTACAGTTATGCCTCTCGACCACATGAAACCCATAAGTCCACTCCCACCATGTTGATGGAGATAATGATCTAACCACACTCACATAAAGAAATAATCCATGGCTAATACTCATGCCAAACAATAAGAGGACTACAACTAAGAGCATGAGATAATGCAAGTACAATACATCCTAGTCAGATGCTCAATGGATAACTATGTAAGGACTCACCTAGAGGGGAAATAGCATGGCATGAAGTAGCCTAAGCTAGCATGGTGCGAAATCAACTTCCCAATGGAAGGGTCATGCATTGTGTCCTCAAATTGAATTGGGTGCTCACACATTTTATTATCTTAAGTTTATTACCATCCAATATTTTATTTAGTTATCACTTAATTAGGCCTTCTACCTATCAAACCTAGGCATGGTCACTAGGGATGCAATAGAAGCCCCTCCATGAAGCTACCCTACCCTACCCATACTCATCCAATGATGAGCACCCGTAGGCATGCATATTCCCAACCCAACCCCAAAGCTATAACTCAACCACATTACCACCAAGAGTTTAGGCATTGTAAGTCACCCAATAAATGCATGCACATGTGCTTGTGAGTGGGTGCACCACCATCACGAATATCAAAATACAAGGGTTGGATGAGAATAGAAGCAATAAAACACTCAACTGAATAATAGCTTAGGAGGACGAATGTAGCATGCATCGCAATGAAACATAAAAGTGCAACAATGATATAACTGGCATCCTAATAGATGATCTAGGTCCGCAGCTAATATCATGTCAACGAAACCTGAGAAAACAAGGTGACATGCAAAATGAGGTAAAAACCCCAAAATTGGAAAACTTCAAAAATAAAATCCATTTGGTCTTAGGGCACAAATGCCAAAAAAATCCAATATAATTTAGGTTCAGACACCGTATGCAAAAATGGCCAGAATAATGATGTGAAACTCCAAACGCTCATCTCGAAAACAAGGAAAATGTTCATACCTGACCAACTGAGTAGAACTAGAAAAAAGAAATGAAGGGGAACACTAGTTCTTAGCCTCCTAACAAATAGCTACTAGAAACATAATCAAAAACTAAGCTGAAATAAGAAAATGAGAGAACCCTACCCAATAGTAAAAGGGGTTGAAATAAGAAATGACATAATAAAATAAATAACTCGCAGCTACTACCACAAATCATGGTACAACAAGATCTCCCCAAGCTAGATCCAACAAGACCGACCTTGTGAAGATCTCACATGTGTAGCTCTCACATCAAATAGAAATGTAATCCTCTAGAAGAGAATTTTGGAAAAAACCTCTCAAATTCTCAATTTCCAAAAGTGAGAAGTGAGGAATTAATTTCCTCTTTCAAATACTTATTCACTTTTTGAGTGAATAATCAATTAGGGCAAATAACCTACCAACCTAGTTAAATCTTGAATCGACCCAAATAAAAATAGGTTATCCCTAGTAATAGGAATTCATCTATGGAAAAGCTACCAAAAATTAAAAATCAAATCAATTAAAGCCCGAAAACCCAAAATCACAGAAATTTCCTTAACAACTTTTGTGATAATGCGAACCTATAAATGCATAGACATGTTCATAGATCTAGTCACATAATGCAGATGAGTTCAAATTTTATGATCATCGAAAGGTTTCATCTAAACATTTAAATAAGATACATTGACCATACAGGGACGACATTGGTAAAATGAAGAGTTGAATCACTAACTCCATGTGCCACTACCAAGGATATAAATTATGCACACTAAAACACACAATCAAGTGCAATTGCATATAAGAACATAGCCAAAGCAATAAATGCATTAAATCACCTAATTTAACCATTTATTCAATTTTACTAAAATAATCCATTTACATCACTCATGTTCACATAAAGCATAATGAAGTAAGAATGAAGTAAATAAACATAGCATTAAATCTAACATATAGCATAATCAGAGATATGACCAATTACCAAATAACTAGATATCATCTTAAAAAATGTTGTCATCTCAAAATGGCATCATCATGTAAATATGACAAACTAAATAGCATAGTAGTCTAACATCTATAATACTGAAATCAAGGTATAACATCTAACCCTCAGGTCATCTCAAATGTAAAATATAACATGAGTAGAAATGTCTCTCAAATCAAAATATAATGAGGTACAAACTACAAACATTAGAGGCAGTACATCCTCCCCCACTAGCATAGGCTTACTCCTGGAAGTTGACAAAAAGATAGGGATACAATCCTCTCAATCATGTAGCATCTTCCCAAGTATTAGAGGACTTGTCGCTCGAGTCCCACTAGACCCTTACCTACTCTATGTCCCAACCTCAGCCTCTGATGATGAAGGATATGAATGGGCTCCAAAGAAAGTTTCCCTTTCATTATCTATAAAGAATCCCAATCAAGAACATGGGCCACATCAAGAATATATTGTATTAAAATAGAAGCATGGAAAACATCATGGATGCATAATAGGCTAGGTGGAAATGCTAGTCAATAAGAAATAGGACTAATCTTCTTGAGGATCTCAAATAGTTCAACAAAATGTGGTCCTTTCTTAAAGCCTTTCCCATAATGGATGGGACTCTTCATCAAATGCACTCTTAAAAACACCTTGTCACCAACAAAAAAGTGATGATCCAACTTATGGGCATCTACATACTTGTGCCTATCCTAAGCAATAACCAAATGCCCTCTAATTCAAACAACATGTTGATCCATATCTCAAAGCATCTCTAGACCTAAAATTATGCGGTTCTCTAAATGATCCCAACTCAAAGGGGTACGGCATGGTCTATCATCTAATGCCCAAAAAGGTGACATGCCAAGAGAACTATGATTTGTATGCAAACTCAACCAGGTATAAATAATCCTCCCACTTCACCTATTAGTCCATAACATACATGTGAAACATGTCTTCCAGAACCTGGTTCACTCTCTCAATCTAATCACTGGTCTCTGGGTAATAAGCTGAACTAAAATTGAGTTGTGTACCCAAAGCATGCTAGAGAGACATCCATAGTGCTAAAGTAAACATTGGATCTCTATCCAAGATAATCTAATGAGGGATTCCATGCAAATGAACAATATCCTCCAAGAAAACATGCACTATAGAAGAAGTTTTATAGGATTTCCTCATGGGTGAAAAACATGCTACCTTGGACAACTTGTCCACTATCACCTTGATACAATCATGTCATCGTGATGACATGGGAAACCCAATAATAATATCAATAAATATTGTATCCCATTTCCACTCTGGAATGGCATGCAACTACAAAAGACCCATTGGATGTTGATGCTCTACCTTCACTCTCTAGCACTCGAGACATCAAGCAACAAAATCAGCAACATCATGCCTCATCCCTACCCAAAAGTATAGTTGTTTAAGATCAGCATGATCTTCTGAACACTAGGACATGTGAAATACAGTGCACAATGTGCTTTTGACAAAACCAACGTACAAAGATCACCCAACATGGGTACATAGATATTCCCCAAGTGTTGCAACAATCCATCAAACTCAAGAAAATAGCCCAAAAACCTCCCCTCAAGGGTATGTCTAGAATAAATCTCCACTCTAACCTCATGATACCAAGTGTCACTAGGTAAGGCCTCCAAGATATGGCCTCGAAAATCTACCCCCAATGACAACACTAATATCTCATGTCTCCTCCTACTCAAGGCATCGATAATGACATTCTCCTTCCCTTTGGTGTAGTGAACATCAAAGTCATATTCATAGAGGAACTCCATCTAGTGATGTTCTCAAGAATTGAGGTTTGACTGAGGAAAAATATACTACAAGCTCCTATGATCACTATGCAACACAAACCTATGTCCCAAAAGAAAATGCCTCCAATGAACAACAGCATGCACTATAGCTGCAAGTTCCAAATTATGAGTGGGGTAACTAAGCTCATGGTCCTTGAGTTTTCTAGACTCATATGCAATCACTCAACCATCTTGCATCAACACTACAACTACACCTTCCAACAAAGCATCTATGAAAACCATGAAATCACCTACAGGATTAGGCACTACAAGGACTTGTGCACTAGTCAAACACTCCTTAAGAACATTAAATGTTGCCTCACACTAGTTTGACCAAACATACTTCTTCCCTTTCCACCAAAGAGAAGTGATGAGATGAGCCACTCATGAGAAATCCTTCACAAAGTGATGGTAATAATTTGCCAATTCCATGAAACTACAAACCTCTAAGACATTAGTGGGTACCAGCCAATCCATGATAGCTTAGATTTTCTCTAGATCCACTGCAATAACATCACCTGTGATGATATGCGCCAAATACTTCACCATAGACTACAAGAATCCATATTTACCCAAGTTTCCATACAACCGATGGTCTCTCAAGCACTGCAATACCTAGCATAAATGGACCTCCCATTCCTCAATAGTCTTCAAATAGATTAATATGTCATCTAGGAATACAATGATACACTAATCAAGATACGTGAAAAATACTCCATTCATCAAACTCATGAACATTGATCACACAATGGTTAACCCAAAGGGTACAACCATGAACTCATAATGTCCATAGTGCATACAAAAAGTTGTTCAATGAATGCCAATATCCTAGATATGAAGCTAATGGTATCCTGGCTTAAGATCAATCTTTGAGAACACTCATGCTCCCTTCATTTGATCAAACAGGTTATCTATCCTTGGTAAAGGGTATCAGTTCTTCACCGTCACCTTATTCAACTATTGGTAGTCAATTCATAAATGCAATGATCCATCTATCTTCTTCACAAAGATGATTGGTGCACCCCATGGGGATAGACTAGGATTAATATGGCCCTTAGCCAATAATTCCTCTAACTACAATCTGAGCTCACTCAACTCCTGAGTAGTCATGCGGTAAGGAGCTTGCAAAATTAGCTTCACTCTTGGTATGAGATTGATCCAAAAATCAATGTCACACTAAGGTGGCATGCCTGGTATCTTTTGAAGAAATACATCTGCAAACACATCTCCATACTCACAAAGGAGTGGGTGATCATCTAGTGTCACCGTACAGTTCTTAGCTTCCTCAAGATCACTTATAGAAACAACAAACATCTAGCATTCCTTCTACATACTCCACTTTAGCTGATTCACTAAGATCATTCAAAGTGAGACTAGTTTCTAAACTCCTATAAGTTCCACCTACACAGCTATGTCATCTACACATTGTACAGACTTATGGTGGTAATCTATATTTTTCTGATGGGCAGATAACCAATCCATGCCCAATGCAATGGCATGCATACAATCCTAGAGGTAGGATACAAAGATCCACTATTGTGGTGAAGGTACCCAAGTTCAAATTACAACCTCTAACCAAGGAATCTACAACCCCCTTGGAACTAGTGGCTAACTTAGCCTACCACCTATCAACCTGACATACTACCACTAGCCCACATCATTGAACAAGAGATGGTGAAATAAAAGAAGATGAAACACTTGAGTCAAATAACACTAAAGATGAAATATCATGCAACATACCTATAGCCTCGACTACTGTACCTTGTTGCTCAACATGACAATTATCAACCTTCGCAAATACTTGATGATTCCTACCAGCATCTCCCATTGTAGGGTTAGATTTGGCTGTACCTCTACAAGGTACTATAGATGGTTTAATAGGACATTTCTATGCCTTATCACCAAGATGGCCATAAGAGAAACATTCTACAAGAAAGATGGAATTGTTCTCATGAACACCCTAGATAGTACTAGAATAAGGTACACTACCCTTGATAGAGTTTTGTTGGTTACTCTATGAAGGGTGATTCTTTTGAGGCTTCTAACCATGGCTCTGGTCATCTCCCTTCTTTCCTAAAACACTAGCACTCTATCCACCCTTAGCTCATTGATGGCGGCCCTATCACTTCTAGTACCCTTGACCTCCTTATGAGGGTGTCAATTGAGTTTGCCCCTTTCTAGAAGATTGGTTACCTTATGTATCTTGTTCTGAGTTTCATGCACCATGGTTCTGAGAACTAGATTTACCACTAAACTTTCTAGCCAAATTACTCTCTACAATTTATGCCTTCTCTATAGGAAGAATAACAATCCTAAGTTGATGCATATGAACCTCTCCAATAAGGGCATCCTTTAGGCCTCAGATAAAATGTTGAGTGAGGAGTACCTCATCATGACTGTAGCATGAGTACTGCCTAAGCTCAAAGAACATAATCTCATATTGGTCCACTAACATGTTCCCTTGTCTGATCTCATGGAACTCATCAACATGAACCTCTTTGAACTAAGGAGATAGGAATCTCTCTCGGAACGTCTCCTCAAAGATCTCCCAAGTGAGATTAATGATGTTGATCTGGAGCTTCTACCCCTCTATATTCCACCAAATGGATGTGTGGTCCCTCAGCTACATAATTGCACAATGGTCCTTTAGATTGGTTGCATATGGATATATGGTAAAGTAACACTCCATGTCTATTAACCAAGTCTCCACCCTAAGGCCACCTCCCTTGTCATCATAGAATCGTAGTTTGGACTACATAAGAGTCTTCAAAATGTCCAAATGGATAGAATCTTCATCATCGTGGTTCCTACCACCCTGATGGTGCCTTTGGCCACTAGGTGGTGTACAAGAACAGTCACATTCACACTCCTCCTCTCTATAATCAAACATGTGGGAATCTCTAGGATGAGATCCCTCTTCTCAACCACTATCCTATTGGTGTTCCTCTACACAAGGTCCCAATCGAGAAAGAATCTCTTGTAGCATAGGCATCAATCCCTTAATGCCATCCTAATTTTTATTACCATGTTCTCCCCCACCAACCTAATGTTCTTCCTCTTGGTGTTCTTCTTAATTAACAACTCATTAGTTACCACCCCAACCACTAGGTCTACGTGTAGGAGGAATCACTATGGGGAAACAAGATAAAGTTAGAATCACATGTCAAAAGAATAAGAGTCACAAGCATGAACCAAAACAAGATATCACAATAATAAACATAAGATAATAATATACATGTAGAAATAACTCATAGTGGAAGCATTACATAGAGATCCCAATGTTACAACATGGGCTCTGATACTAGATGTCATGCCCTGCCTGGAGATCCTTGGAACAAGGATAAGTATAAGCCAAGATAATAAAAAATTAAACAAGTATGCATGCACATGACAACATCATACAGGGATCACAATGATCACAATAGAAGACTAAACAATATCCAAATACCAACTAACCTCCAAATGCCACTACTACCCAAAATGACCACCCATGGAAGAATGCAAATGATTTCAATTTTGAATTTGAAACATTCCAAATTCAAAATCCAAAACCAAGGGATTCAAGAACATCATAGAGGGTAGACAAATCAACTCTCAAAAACTTCCAGTCAAACTAAAAAGTGTCCATTGTCTGCCCAAACAAGTTTTCCCAATAACCCAAGTGACATTATAATGTAGCATTGTACGATACTTTCTAGTATCGTGTGATACTTCTCAAGAAGTCATGCAATACTTTTAGGGACTAGATGAATCTTCTTCTATGATCATGCAATACTTTACTAGTATTGCACAACACTTCTCCAAAGGATGTATGCTACTTTTCAGTATCACACAACATTTTCTTTAAAGGTGTGTGATACTTTCTAGTATTGCATGATATTTTCTCTATGGGCATGTGATACTTTATAAGTATCACCCCATGCTGAAACATGGTTTCCCGGGAAAGCAAGAATATTCTGAAAAACATTCTAAGGGGTAAAAAATAGTTAGAGCCTCTATACCATAGAGTACCAAATCCACAAGTCGAGGCCTGGACACTCAACACATAAGGAACACATCTAACCATCTATCCTAATGCAGTAAACAATAGGAATGTAGGAAGCAACATTGCAGTGTATAGAGGAAACATTGTAATGTACAAGAATAACAAAACTCATGTTTGGTTTCTCCCAACCATAATAGCATTATGAGACCTTGAAGGTCCTATCCAACCCCTACGTGTAACATCCCAAACTACCGACTAGATTGTTAGAGTTGTCTTATGAGGATGTCACAACTAAAATGTACTACATCATAAGAATAAGGAAATCTAACATGCTAAAAGGAAAGCATTATATATTCCAACTAATCAATCACATCATCTAAATCCTATGCTTAACATCATAATAATGGAGTGCATCAAATAACCAACATCATCTAAACATGATATCCAAGCATTTCAATGAAAGCATAAATCACAAGAAAGTACACTTTGAAACTTGAAGTGTCAAGTGAAAACATCAAGCAACAGTCACACTAGAATAATAGTCCATCTTTGTACATTGATCCTTGGTAGTAGTGAAGGTAGCTACACCTCCCAACCATGTGAAACCTATGGGTCCAATACCAGCATGCTAATGGAGATAATGATCCAACCACACTCACATAAAGAAAACGTCCATGGCTAATACTCATGCCAAATAGTAAGAGGAATGCAACCAAGAGCATGAGACAATGAAAGAATAAAAAGTCCTGGTTAGACACTCAATGGGTAACTATGTAGGGACTCACTTGGAGTGGAAATAGCATGGCATCAAGTAGCCCAAGCTAGCATGGTGCAAAATCAACTTCCTAATGGAAGGGTCATGCACTATGTCCTCAAACTAAATCAAGTGCACACACATTTTATTATCTTAAGTTTATTAGCACCCAATATTTTATTTATTTATCACTTAATTAATCCTTCTAACTATCAACCTAGGCATGGTCACCAAGGATGTAATAGAAGCCCCTCCATGAAGCTACCCTACCCTACCCATACTCATTTGATGAAGAACACCTATAGGCATGCATATTCCCAGCCCAACCCCAAAGATATAACTCAACCACATTACCATTGGGAGTTTGCACCTCGTAAGTCACCCAATAAATTCATGCACATGTGCTCATGAGTGGGTGAAAAACCATAACAAATATCAAAACACAAGGGTTGGATGAGAACATAAGCAATAAAACACTCAATCGAATAAAAGCTCAGGAGGACAGATGTGGCATGCATCCCAATGCAACATAAAAGTGCAACAATGATCTAACTGGCATCCCAATAGATGATCTAGGTCCACAACCAATATCATGTCAAGAAAACCTAAGAAAATAGGGTGCTACACAAAATCAGGTAAAAACCCCAAAATTGGAAAACTTCAAAAATAAAACACATTTGGTCTTTGGGCACAAAAGCCACAAAAATCCAATAAAATTTAGGTTTGGACACCATATGCAAAAATGGATAGCATAAATGTAGGAAACCCCAAACCCTCATCCTGAAAATAGGGAAAATGTTCATACCTTACCAACAAGTAGAACTTGTAAATAGAAACAAAGGGAAACATTAGTTCTCACCCTCCTAACATACACCTACCAGAAACATAACTAGAAATTGAGCTGAAATAAGAAAATGGGAGAGCCCTACCTGACAATAAAAGGGACTAAAATAGGAAATGACACAATAAAATAAATAATTGGCAGCAACTATCAGAAATCATGACACAAGGTCTCCCTAAGCCAGATCCAATGAGACTGACCTTGCAAAGATCCCATGCCCGTAGCTCTCACAATGAACAGAAATTGTAATCCTCTAGAAGAGGGTTTCAAAGAAAAGCTCTCAAATTCTCAATTTCCAAAAGTGAGAAGTGAGGAATTAATTTCATCTTTCAAATACTTATTCACTTTTCGAGCAAATAATCAATTAGGGTAAATAAGCTACCAACCTAGTCAAATCCTAAATCCACCCAAACGAAAATAGGTTATTCCTAATAATAGGAATTCATCTATGGCAAAGCTACCAAAAACTAAAAATCAAATCAATTAAAGCCCAAAAACACAAAATCACAAAAAATTCCTTAACAACTTTCTCAACAATGCGAACCTCTTAATGTGCAAACATGTTCACAGTTCTAGTCACATAATGTAGATGAATTTAGATTTAATGATCACCAAAATGTTTAATCTAAACATTTAAATAAGATAGGTCAACCATATAGTGATGACATTGGTAAAATGAATATTTAAATCACTAACTCCATGTGCCACTGCCAAGGATATAAATCTTGCACACTAAAACACATGATCAAGTGCAATTGCATATAATAACATTGCCAAAGCAATAAATGCATTAAATCGCCTAATTTAACCATTTATTCAATTTTACTAAAATAATCTATTTACATCACTCATGTTCACATAAATCATAATTAAGTAAGAATTAAGTAAATAACTATAGCATTAAATCCAACATATAACATAATCATATATATGACCAAATACTAGATAACCAAATATCATCACAAAACATATTGTCATCTCAAAATGTCATCATCATGCAAATATTACAAACTGAACAACATAGTAGTCTAACATTTATGATACTAAAATTAAGGTATAATATCTAACCCTTAGGTCATCTCAAATGTAAAACATAACATAAGTACAAATATCTCTCAAATCAAAATATAATGAGGTATAGACTACAAACACGAGAGGTACTACAAGTAAAGTCAACCAAGTTAACTTAGGAGGTGAGTGAATTAGTTATGTAATTAAAACAACATCAATAATTTTATTAATTATAAAATATGTAAACAATAGATGTAACAACCATAGAAAGATAACCATGCATAAAAACACTAGATATGTTAACTAGGGAAGCCCTTCATCAAAGACAAAACCCTGGTGGGAATGATGCCCATGAGATGATGTACTAATATAAAAGTTTCTTATAAAAAGTGACCTATTTTAGGAGCCAATGAAATAAAATCAGTACATATGAGTCCAAGTTAGGATAATTTGAATCTCTATTAAGAGATTCCAACTCTGTTAGGAGTTGTACAACCCTATTAGGAGTTGAAAGGAGGACAATTGAGTTCATTATTCAAATAGCCTCAAAAGACATCATCACTAGACAATCTTTTAGATAATCATATCCAAGATATTTGAGCTAACAAAATAGAATTTATTTTTGCAATACAGTTCCTTTGAAGCTCACAATACATCCTCAACATCAATCTCTACTCTGTTCATATCCAGATTCATGTCCAAGTTCACATAACCAAACATCACAATGCATATAACCCCATTTCTTCATTTACCACAAGGAAACAATCTTTCTTTTAGTCTAAGTCCTAAAATAAGTATTGAGTTTTTCTTGAGGCTTTCCCAATCAAAAATAATAATATAGTACAATACTAAGATGTTACAATATATATTTCATTACAATTATACTCTTTTTTCAAAGATATTTACAATAGTCGGCTCACATGAAACATCTTTTGAACAATCTTTGCAAAACCTCATAGAATGGACATTTATTTTCTCCATCTAGAATATAGAATCTTCAACATGTTTTTTACCTTCCTCTAAGTTCTCTTAACCAAATTACATCTCTATTAAAATATATAATCAATTTACTAGTAAATTCTTTTCAAAAACTATCTCTGAAAGCTACCTTCATAAATGATGTAGTACAAGGTAGAAGAATCCTCAAAGGAGATGTCCTAGACCCCAAAAAATAACCACATAGAGGAATATACACAATGAACCAAAGATTTAGATCCAAAATAATGCCACTTCTCATAATTGAATCAAAATATTTATATCCAACATGCTCGGTTGTAACGTCTTCCAAGTTACAATCAAATACATCAGAAATTATAAAAATAGTTTTGTAATACCTCACAAGATCCAAACCCTAGCCAGACCACATCTGCAATTTAGTATAAACCCTAAGAAGAATCTAAACTTGTTCTCGCAAACCACCAAGCAACCTTTTTATTTCCTAGGCCCACACTTAGCTACTAGCTCTGCTCAACTTCACTCTCTTTCAGCTAGTACATCTCCATGTTGAATGAATCATCCTAACTCTAGACTCCACAAGACCCTCTTCTTATACAAAACCAAGCCACAAATAAGCCTAGAAAATGACATTAAATAAAAAGTCATATTAAATACATATTAAAGAACCAAGTCAGCTTGCAATAGATATTAAATAAGAATTGGCATCCATCATGTTTTTCATAGTTAACATGTGATACAACCACATGAAATAACTAAATACTTAGGACAAGCCCCAAGTTTACAATGCATAACTAACTCAAATGACCATATAAGAGTATGCATCCTTATAGATACATCCATGTTCCATCTAAAGATCCAAAACCAAGAGCACAAATTCCAATTCCCATGGATCAAAACTTGAGAACATAATCTCCAAAGTATACCAGTAAAATAGGAACACACTATCAAAACCCACCAAAATGGCTCTAACTCCAAGATGATTAACCCAATCATCATGCACATGTAGGAGAAGGTCCACCAATATGCCTCAAACACATCCCCAACCATGTCAACCATAAGGTCCACAATGTCCAAGCTCAATGCTCCTACATGAGACTCCCCAGGTAGATACAAAAGTATGTCCCACACTTTGATGCCTAGAGAAATATTTGCAACCTACTTCATCCTTCTCAAAGGATTCCAATCCATCAAGCACAAGAAAACAAATCTAAAAATCAACCATCTATGCTTTTGTTAGAATGATTTAGAAAAATTGAGAGGGGGGTGATTCATATATCCTTAGCTCCAGATGTACCAATTAAACTTTTCAACTCTTCAAATAACTTGTATCTAACATCTAATCCACTCAATCTCTATAACAATGTATTAGTAACATAAACTTGTAGTTTAGGAGCAACCAAACCATCATGGACCATTGAAAGCATAATTGAGGACCTAAAAATGGACTTGAGAAAATTTATAAATTACCACGTCAGCCATGTCTACTGTGAAGCTAACATGGTTGTTGATTGGTTCACAAATGCAGCGATCACATTCAATTCAGTGATGATGTGGGGAAACAATAATCATTTTTCGACAGCGGCTATGGAGCTCATCCGAAAGGAGAAAATTCAAGATACCAACTCAAAATATTTTTTATGATGATGAGACATGCTAAATCATGTTTTAAAAAGGGAATCATTTGGAGTTATGCAGAACCCCCACCATTTCATAATAACGTGTACGGATTACACGAGCAGAAGAAAGCCAAAGTTAAACCCAATAACACGTGCATTAAAGCTCTCGTCCTTAGCAATTTTTTCATCTTTGAGTTTTGCAAATCTATTAAGGGTTTAGGTTTAGAGAGGAATAATATCGCAATGGTGGGAGAAAGGATTAGAAGAGAGCCATGGGGAGAAATGGAGAGCTGGAAAGAAAAAGGGAAGGTTTGGAAAAAACTCCAGAAGGGTGGCATAACTAGCTTCATGGAGAGGCTCCATGGTTTCGACGCAGGGGTTACCAAGATTATGGTTGAAACCAGGCACAATGGAAAGGTCAAAATTGATGGTGTCTCCCACCAAATCATAGAGGGTCTCATTGTGGAGGTGATAGGCTTCTCCTAGGAAGGCATGAGCTTCTTTAGGGATAAGAATATGTCTGCCAATGCTATCAACACTTTCGTCAAGAACGACAAGGAGAAAAGAAAACTAGTAAAGATTGACACATACTATGACATTGAGTCCATCAAGAAGATCTGGGGGCATGTTCTGAGGATCATCATAGAGTATGTCACTTTGGAGCCCAGGTTTGATAGAGTCAGGACCCATCATTTTGTTCTGCTTAATCATTTTAGACATAAAGTGAAAATCTCTTTTCCTTTCTATATTTATGTTTCTATGACTAAGAATATAGAGAGTTACAAGAAATGTCCTATCAAGAACCTCGCCCTTCATGAAGGTCTTCTGCTCCTCATTTTTTAGTTTCTGAAAACCCAGACAAGAGTCAAGTCCATTGGGGTTTCGGGTGGTTCCTCAGAGGACACCGCCAGCTCAGACTCAGGGGAAGTGCGCTTTGTGAAATCTATCATGTCTAAAACCCCAAAAGCCAATCCCTCTCCCCGCTTCCCTAGTAGGAAGAGCCCCAAGTGCCCTCCCCCTAACCCCCCTTCCCCTCATCCTAAGGAGTCTAGTGATGAGTCAGATACGGAGTCAGAGGAAGCGGATTCGGTGGTAGAGAAGGAAAGTGAGTTGGAAGACGACAAGGAGAAAGATAATGACAAGAAGGAGGTGACCCCCTTGGTAACCCAAGATAACCCCAAGAAAAGAAAATTAGACCAAACCCCAACCCATGATCATCTCAGTGACCATGCCAATTTGCCCCCCAGCCCTACCGCGCCCACCTCCCCCTTGGAGGTCCCATTTCGCCCCTAGAAGAGATGATAGAAATCATGGTTGAAAAGGGGGGGAGGCCATCAGGAAAAATAAGAGAAGAGCCTGGAGCAATTTCAATGTGGATAGGGTCAGTATGGGCATTGTCAGAGAACCTACTAAAATCTAGGTGTTGGGGGATCTCGACAGTAGCACCCACTATGACGAACTCCTTAACTCGACTCTTCTGGTTCTCTCTGACAATGTTCATGAAATGAGTTTCAACTTTCTCAACAATGCAAAGAACAACCTGATTGACAATTTTTGCTCCATTAAGTGGCTTTTTTAGGAAATTGAGACTCTGAAGGATAGGTCCAACCAGACCAACAACAAGGGGGATGTCAAGGATTATGAGGCCAAAGGTAGTAAAGACCAGGTGGGTAGCCAGGAAAAAGACAAAAACCAGGACCCTAGAGACAATCAGGAGGACAGAATCACCCGGCTCGAGTAGAAGGTCCAAAGGCTGGATTTCATCCACCAGATTATGACTAAACAGATTGTGGATACACTCCATACCTTGAATGAAAATATTGTTAATCTGGGGGACTATCTAACCAATGTCAGTCTTGTGGGGAACGTGGAGCAGAGTACAGAGCACGGAATCAGTTGGGAAGATCCTCAGAAAGAGACTAGAATCCAAGAAAGTCAGGGGGATCAAATGCATTTCCTCCCCACAATCTAGGAGGAAGAGACCAACCAGAAGGAAAGTGACGCTGTAGAAACCCTATAGGCAATGGAAAAGAAGGGACACTAGTCTGCTCGCCAAGCTTTGTTCTTGACCTTTGTTTCTCAGGCTTTGGGCCTTTTTGTTTTTGGCCTTTTGAGGCAGCTTTTTTTCTGTCTTTTCTACTTTAATTTGTTTTTTGCTGTAAAAATTTGGGTTTTAGGATCCCTGTAAAACCTATTTTCCTAATCAAAAACATAAACTTGTAGTCCATTGTCCCAATTGAAATAAACTTGCATAATATAAAACATTAAATAGTAAACATCTCAAATAACATCTACACAAGTATGACACAAGGATTTAACATGGAAACCCAATTTGGAAAAAACCACTAGCAACATGTCACCAATTTTTTACTCTTTCGAAGTGAGCTCTGTTAGGAGCCAACCCTATTGAAGGTTACAATACATACTATTAGGTAGACCCTATTAAAGGATTTAATAACCCTATTAGGAGTGGCCTTATTAGAGGATTTTAGAACATTCCATTAGAATGTCACCTTGATTAAAGAATTTACAAATGACTATTAGGTCAAGCTTGATTAAAGGATTTCAACCGATACAATGGTTTGAAAGTAACAATGAGTTAATTTGAATAAATACAAACTCACTTTGTAAATATATATCACAATTTGGTCTAGTAGTTGCTTCATTGACTAGCCTCCATTAACATATCCATCACTAATTCTCTTGGAAATCCTTCAAGCAATCACTCTTCACCTCAACACTTCATTGTTTAGCCTTTAGCTCAAATGTTCCAAGCAAGATAATCAACAACTTCTCCAACCTTTTTAGGTCTTGTAACCTCTCTAGGTTAATCCTTATGCCTCCTTAAATAGGTATCTTGATCTTTTGCTTCTTAAACACCATCGTTGATCTTGGGGTTAGGTCAGATTCATTGAATCCTTCCATATTTTTGTTTTTGCTTTCCTCGTCTAGAAACTTATCTAAAATTCTCTTTGAATCCATGCATCGAAATACTCAAACATAGTTTTCCTTGAATTAAATATTCCATCTCATCAATCCTTATCTTCAACATGCAATTCATATTCCAATAATTCAAAAATGTTGGCCAAGAATCTCAATTCCTTTATAAACTATAAAATGTTGGCAATAGGCAAAAAATGTGTTCCTCAGCCTCAATCATCACTAGATAACTTGATCATCACTAAAATTTCTTTATAGGATTACACTACCTCTGCTCGGTCCTTTTATTGGTGTTTAGTCCAAATTTTATATTAATTTTTCTTTTACTAGCACTTGGTCAACACCAAATTTTCTTGCCTTCTATAGTTTACTCGGTCGACACTAGCATAGCTCAAATTCAACTATAAGTTCATAAATCTTCTACATTGAAGCTTGGTTAAGCCTATGTATTTGTTCCTTCAGTTATCATCTATTATAGGCTTCAACACAACTATCATCTCCACTTAGTGATATGATTAAATAACACATTATCTTGTCAAAGTCCAACTAATCAAGCACCCATTGTAATTCTCACATAATTAAACCTTTTCACTAGGTCCTCTTGTTATCTCTTCTACTCAAATCCTCTTCATGAATAATCTAGATATGGAACTCTACATAGGTAACAACTATCTCACCAATAATTTTTTACATCAATGACAACAAAACAATTTTTCCAATTATAGTTCCAACAATCCCCCTCTTTGTAATTGATGGCAACACCTTTAGTTACCATGCAATCCAAGACACTTAACTTACTTCAAGTAGCTCCCTCTTGTGTTCAATTTTAGATCTTCATTAATATCCTTAGTTTCATTCTAATTATCATCTTCATATCCAAAAATCTCTATGATCACATCTTTTAATTCCATTCTAATTCTCATTCGTGTAGCTATGATATGCAACACCTCTAGTTACAAATCCAACAATTCCCTCTATCATAAAAAAACATGAAATCAATCACCTCCCTCTTCTTCACTACCTCTAAATGGGAACACCTCTATACATACTTCTCCCTATTGAATTTATCTCCTTATGGTAATTGATATACAATTCTCCCTCTTTTTCACTATTGATGGTAACTGTATAATATCTCCCTATTTGACAATAATGATAAAGACACTTCCATACCTAAGTATTAGCAAGATACTTCAACATCTTTAGTTATCTTTGTCTCATACATCTTCAACATGTAGATATCTCCTAGTTAGTTCTTTTACTAGATTAATCTTCCATCATCTTACTTATGACTATTTCAACATCTTGTGCTTCTTCTCTTCACTATTTTAGGAAGGTCCTAAAGTGTGACTTTTTGCATCAACTTCTAAGATATTATTCTCAACAAATTTGTTGTAGAGCTTAATCACATCTTAAGTAGCCTCAATTAGGGGAATCTCCCCCAATTCACCTCTTAGATATTCATGTGCATCCTTAGGTAAAGATTTTGTGAATATATCAGCAATTGGTTCCTTGGTATTCACATACTGCAATCTCACTTCTTTTTCTTGTACCAACTCTTTTAAATAATGATACTTGATAGCAATATGCTTGGTATTATTATGCATCACATGATTTTTAGATATATTTATAGCACTAGTGTTATCATAGAATATGACAATAGGTTCAGTGATCTCTTCCTTCTTTCCTTTCAACAATTGCTTGATCCACAATATGGTAGAATAATTAATTGATGCACCTACATATTCAGCTTTGGCTCTAGATTGGGTGATGCAATTTTTCTTCTTGCTTGTCCATGAAACTAGTCTCTTTCCTAGAAAGTGATGCAGGAGAATTTTGGGTGTAAGAGAAATCTTGCATCACCCAAAAATATTTGTTTTCAATCTTTTCTATTTTAATAAGGACTAGTAGACAGGGTGGTTACTATTTATGAGAACTTTCAATTTTTAGTAATTTTATCATACGAGCTTGAAATGTTCTCATTTTCTACATGAAGGTTCACTTTAGAGTTATAAGCCTATCATAAAAATCTCATTGCTCCAGCTTAAGTATCAGAGAAGTTATTGCAAATTTTCAATGGAAAAAATTGCAAAAATATCTTCAGGCACAGCATGGGAGGCCTTAGAGTACCTAGATGAGGTCCGAAAACTCAATGGAAGGGCTCTTGTGCAATTTGGAGTTGTAGATCAAGAGCTAGCATTTCTAAAAAGTGGTTATAATAGCCAATCAGAGCAATAGTTTGAGAGTTATGGCCTTCTGAAGTTGGGCTACTCAAAATTTCTAAAATAATTGTCAAAGATGTATTTGGCTGACTCTATATGTATTGTTAGGGTCTATCAGCCCTAGGTATTATGTTTCAATGTCTAGAACCTTCTCAAGCACCATAAAATTGCCTATTTAAGAAAGGCCCAAACATTGTCTAGAATAGCTCTGGGTGATAGTTCACAGCTTGTCTTATAGATTATTGTAATGAATACGCCCATGTGGGTTAGCATATTGTACTTGTGAATTCTATAATTCTAAATTTGTGGCACAAATAAGAAGTCCATATTTTGTTCCCACATTTTTTGTTGTTTCTTTGTTTTATGTTATGGTTTATGCTATTAAGGGGAGCTCCCTTCATCAAAAAGAAAGCTCCACCACTTGTACTCTTTTTTTCATCAACATTTCTAGCCTAATCTAAATTAGTAAACATAATTAGATCCAAATTTTCTTTCTTCTTGTAGTACAATCCATAATCCTTTGTTCCTTTCAAATATCTCAATATTCTTTTCACAACCATCATGTGATTCTCCTTAGGATTTGCTAGAAAAATTCTAACAACAATCCCAACTGCTAGTGCAATATCTAGTCTACTATGAAAAACCTATTGCAACTTTCCAATGATTGATCTATATAATATTTTATTTACATTAGTAGAATTATCATTCTTTGAAAGTTTATGTCCAGTAGCCATATGTGTTCCAACCGGTCTTGATTTTTCTATGCCAAAAAAAAATTGTATCTCCTCGATATATTTTGATTGAGTAATGTAGATACCTTTCTTCATTTGATACATGTTAAATCCGAAAAATAATTTGATCTCTCCAAACATAGACATCTCAAACTCTTGCCTAATTTGATCTACAAATGACATACACAATGCATCCTTTCCTCCAAATATGATATCATCAACAAATATCTTAGCCAAAAGTATCTCTTTTTCAAATTAAGCCTTCAAGTATAGATTTCCATTATCATTAGTCCTTGAAAAACCAATCTTCACCAAATATGTATACAATCTTTCATACCATGCTCTAGAGGCTTATTTCAATCCATACAAAGATTTTTGCAACTTACATACCATACCACTTTTATTTGGGTCAATAAATCCTTCAGCTTTTCAATCTAGACTTCATCTTCCAGAATTCCATTCCAAAAATCTGGACTTGTCATCCATCAAGTAAGATTTGAATCCTTTATAAGTAGAGTATGCAAGCAGATTTCTCACTCCTTCCAATCTTACAACAGGGAAAAATTTATCCCCATAGTCAATACCTTCTTCTTGTGCATATCCCTTACAAACTAGTTGTGCTTTGTTTCTTCTGACTTTACCTTTCTCATTCACCTTGTTTACAAATACCCACTTTGTTCCAATAACATTCTTGTCCTTTGGTCTAGGTACTAATGACCAAGGTTTATTCTTCTCTATCTACACAATCTCTTCATTCATTTCTTGGATCTAGTGTTCATTATCCACAGAATCCTTCACTAATCTGGGCTCAAATTCACATAGTAAACATATGTCAATTCTTAGTCTTTTCCTTGGCATAACTCCAAAGTCTTTGTCTCCAATGACTTGATCATGTGCATGATGTATTCTCACATATTTTGCTAAACTAGGCCCTTTTCTCCTTTCTTCTTCTTTAGGTCCATCTTTAGGAAGTACTTCATGTATTTCTTCATCTTCTTATGATTGTTTGGTAATTGCTTTTTGTTGCTTAGCATGTTATTTTGGATGCTCAGTATGCATTTCCTAGTGCTCAGGATGATGTTGTTGTAACTTAGCATGTACCAGTTGTTGCTTCTTGGTAGCCTTCTCCTCAAGTTTGAGTAAGCTGTTGGGCTCACTTTCATCAATGTATATAAAGCTTCTATAATATTCAAGTTCCTCTTTACATTCAACTTCATTTTTCTTTGCATATTCATCAAATTTCATATTTTCACTTTCCACTTTCTTAGTTTTAGAGTTAAAAAACTTATATGTTTCTCTCTTAGTGGAATAGCTTAAGAATATTCCTTCATTACTTTTTGCATCAAGTTTTCCATTTCTATGGTCTTTCAATATATAGCATTTTCTTCCAAAAACTTTGAAATATTTTACATTTGGACCATGTCCACACCATAACTCAAAAGGTATAAGGTTTGTACCTTTCTTAACTTGTACTATATTAAAGGTATAAATAGTTGTACTTAAAGATTCTCTCCAATATTTAGGTACAACATTCTTCTCCATCATCAATGTCCTAGTACATTCCATAATTGATCTATTCCTCCTTTTAACTATACCATTCTATAGAGGGGTCCCAGGTGGAAACATATGTCTCTTGATTCTTCTACCATTGCATAATGTGTTGAATTCCTTAGATATGAATTCACAACCTCTATTAGATCTTAGACACTTCAAGATTTTACTCATTTCCTTTTCAAATCTATCCAAATACCACTTAAACATTTGAAATGCATCAAATTTTTCTTTAAGAAACGTCATAGTCATCATTCTAGAGTAGTCATCAACAAATAGAATAAAATATTTGTCACCATGGTAGCTTTTCACACCAATAGGTCCACAAAGGTTAATATGAACCAACTCTAAAATAACATCATAAGTATAGGTCTAGCTCTTGAAACTAGACTTTTTCTTTTTTTCCCAACTGACATTGTTTACACATCACATTATTAGGTTTCTTCAGTCTTGGTAGCCCTTTTACTTTCTTCATCTTACAAATGCTTGCCAAACTATCAAATTTCACATGACATAGCCTTTTATGCCATAACCATATATCATCATATTGTGCAAACAAACATGTATCATCATATAGGTCTAGATAGAATAAATTACCTCTAGCTCAGTCTCCACTTCCAATCAATTCTCCTGAACCACTCTCCACTTCCAATCAATTCTCCCAAACCACTATAGTTCTTAACCTTCTTGTGCTAAAATTCACCTTTGTAGCCTAAATTTCTCAACTATGCCACACTTAAAAAATTGTAGTTAAGTCCTTCAATCCAATAATAATTATCACATATGATCTTATCAGTTAATCTTAGTAATCCTTTACCTTTTCACAAGACATGGTGCATGATTACCGAACTTAACACTACCTCCTTTATAATGTTCTAGGTTTTCAAATTTTCTTTTATCACCACTCATATGATGTGAGAAACCACCATCAATAATCCATATATCACCTTTACTCACAAATGAAATAAGTGTAGTTTTCTCATCTTCATTGGAGTCATCTTTCATAGCAACATATACAACTTCTTCATCATTACTATCTGAATAACTATCAATCTCATCTTCAGCAATGTAACATGACTTCTTACCTTTTCCTATGCAATATTTGTATCCTTTGTTGTACTTTCCATCTTTCCTTCCTTTGAACTATTTGTCTTTCCTTTCAACTTTGTCATCCTTGTCAAGACATTTTGCAACAATATGACCAACTTTATTGCATGAAAAACATATTATAATGAGTTTACCTTTGTATTTTCCTTTTCCTCTTTGAAGTCTCCTAGCCATTAATGCTTCAAGATCCTCAAGATCATTATTTGACGATTCACTATCACTAGCTTCATACTTTCCTTTCTTATTTTTAGACTTATGCAAAACCAATTGTTATTTGAAAGCATATACAATAGTTGGAGCATTAAAATTATCAAAATTTCACAATTCAAAAGTAGTAAGTCTACCAAATAGACTATCCAAGGTTAGGTCATTATTAGGAGTACATCTCAGTTCTTGTATTGCAGACACTCTTATAGCATAAATAGGAAGTAAAGTTCTCAATACCTTGTTGATCATAGTCTCATCACTAATCTTTCCATTAGCTCCTTTGATAGCATTCACAACTTCTTTGACTCTTCCAAGATATTGGACAATGTTCTCACCTTCTATCATTCTCATGTCATCAATTTTTACTATCAAGATTTCTAATTTGGGTCTTAGTACATCATTATCTTCTCCATGGATCATTTCCATATTTTCCCATATCTTCTTTATAGTGTTGTAGTCCTTAATATCATCAAACTCTAAATATCTTAAGGTGGATACAATCTCCAACATTGCTTGATTGTGCTATTATTTCTCTTTTAAATGTTGGATAGTCATAGGTGTAGGTATAGTTACATTCTCATTCTCCAAGTAGAATAATGTTGAGTCTCCAATTCCAAAAATGTGTAGCTTCATTATACTTTTCCATGAATGGAATCTATCCTTGTTCAACATGAGCATCTCCTTTATACACATCTTGATCTTTATCTTTAAGTCCCTTCAAACTTTTCTCTACAATTCCAATGCTCTGATACTAATTGTTAAAATGATTTAGAATAATTGAGGGGGTGATGGAGACACAACCCAATAATAGAATAGACACCACAGAAAAGGGAAAATTGTATTAACTGAGAAAATAAGCTAGTACAAATAGTACAGAGAAAATAAACTTCAAAGCATTCCCTAAGGGCTTACAATAGCATAAATCTGGAGATAATTTCTCCTTTCAGTACCTCCTCTCAAACTCCACTCCAAACTACCTTTTACAATGCCAAAAATCTCCTTAAGTAGACCCCAGAGGGTTAAGGACTAGGAGTACATTCTAGAAAGTGCTAGTAGGCACCCACCAACAAAATAGAAGGTATTGGAAGCTGTGGTAGAAGTCGGCATAAATCTAGAAGAATCCAGAAACGGTAACCAAACTTTTGGGAGGCATAACTTTTGAACTGTAGCTCCAATTGATGAACCGTTTACATTTTCGAAAAGCTCTCGAAGCGCTCTATAGCCCTATGGACAAGATTTGCTTGTCCCCCATTTTTTGACCCTTTTTGAGGTCATTTAATGCCCCAAACCTAACTTTGAAGCATTCTTAGGAGGTCTCCAAAACTCGAAAAACTGCAATAACTTTCAAACTGTGAGGCCTTTTGACCTGATTCTTTTTTTGGAATGCTCTAAATTACAATTACATTCATCTGGCCAATTCACACCTTCTAGTTTACCAAAATGATGGCCCAATTATATGCTCCTATTTTTTCAAGATTTTCAAACACACTGATAGTGGAACTGTGAGAGTTGGAACCTTTATTTGACCCAAATGGGTATCCAAAAATGAAAACACATGAAACAGAAACTAAGTCTAAGTACATTTTTTTGGGTGACACAGGATTGCCCTTATACCTCTAGATGCTCCTGCATCAGGGGGAGTGAATTAGTTATCCTCGGCTCCAGATGTACCAATTAAACTTTTCAACTCTTCAAACAACTTAGACTACCATGACTAGATCCCCTACTTGGAATTCCTTATGTCTTCTCCTTTGATCAGCCCTAGCTTTATACTCTTGATTCATCTTGGTAATGTGTGCTTGAACCTCCTCATGTAGACGCTTGATATGTTCAGCAAATTCTTCTGCTTCAGCACTTGTCCTCTCCCCTTGTTCTATCTTCCTCAATTCTGGTGCAGTCCTTAGGCTATTCCCATATACAATTTGGAATGGTGATTTTCTAGTACTCCTATTTACAGAGTTATTATAAGAAAACTCTGCCTGTGGTAGAATCAAATCCCATCCCTTGGGCTTATCCCCAACTAAACATCTTGGCAAATTGCCCAGACTTCTGTTTACCACTTCTGTTTGGCCATCAGTTTGTGGGTGATGTGTGGAACTGAATTTCAAGTCGGTTCTTAACTTTTTCCATAATGTCCTCCAAAAATACCCCACAAATTTAGTATCTCTATCAGAAACTATGCTCCTTGGAAGACCATGTAGTCTTACCACCTCTTTGAAAAACAAGTCTGCAATATAGACAGCATCATGAGTTTTGTGGCACGGAATGAAATGTGCCATTTTGGAGAACCTATCAACCACCACAAATACTGAGTCATTACCCCTTTGTGTCCTTGGAAATCAAAGAAAAAAATCCATACTTATGTCCTCCCATGGCCTTGATGGAACAGGAAATGGCTGATATAGGCTAGTATTGTGACTAAACCCCTTGGCAACTTGACAAACCTGGCAACTCTGTACAAACTTCTTCACATCCTGTGAAATTTGAGGCCAAAAATAATGTTCTCTAAGAATGGCAATGGTCTTATCTTGACCAAAATGTCCTGCCATCCCTCCATTGTGTTTCTCCTTAATTAGATTTTTCCTCATGGAACACCTTGGAATGCACAATTGACTACCTTTGAACAACATACCATCCTGAATCAAATAGTCTAACCACTTGGTTCTATCTATAGCAATAGGTTCTTTACAAGCTTTCCAAGCTTCAGCAAAATCAGGATCCTCAGGGTAAAAATTCTTGAGTTCATCAAACCCAACTACTTCAACCTGCATTACTGTAAGCAACAACTGTCTCCTACTTAGTGCATTTGCAACCCTGTTAGATTTTCCACTTCTATGCTTCAACACAAATGTATAACTCTGCAAGAACTCTACCCACTTCATATACCTCTGATTCAATTTACCTTGGCTATTTAGGTACTGTAATGCCTGATGATTAGTATAAAAAACAAATTCCTTGGGCAATAAATAATGCCTCCATTTCTTTAAGGTCTGAACTATTGCATAGAACTCTTGATCATAAACAGAATACTTCTTCTTTGCATCATTCAATTTTTCACTAAAATATGCAATAGGCTTACCTTCTTGGCTTAATACAGCCCCAATAGCACTACCACTAGCATCACAATCTACCTAGAACACTTTTCTAAAATTTGGAAGTGCCAACACAGGCTGTTCTGTCACTTTCTTCTTCAGTAATTCAAAACTTCTCGGAGCTACTGCAGTCCATTTGAACTCTTTTCTATCCCCTCTTATTGTATCAGTTAGGGGTGCACATATGCCACTGAAATTCTTAATAAACTTCTTGTAAAAACTAACCAGACCATGAAATGATCTTACCTCAGTAGCAGACCTTGGAGTAGGCCATTCCAAGATGGCTTTTACCTTCTTGGGATCCATTTTGAGACCTTCAGGTGATATAACAAACCCCAAATAGACTAACTCCCTTTTTGCAAAGATACACTTCTTCAGATTAATTAACAGTTTCTCTTCCCTTAGCCTTTCAAGGACACTGTGAATATGCAATAAATGTTCTTCCAAAGTCTTGCTGAAAATTAAAATATCATCCAAATAAACAATAACAAATTTTCCCAAGAACTTCTTAAGTACCTCATTCATTAGCCGCATGAAGGTGCTTGGGGCGTTCGTCAATCCAAAGGGCATGACTAACCACTCATAAAGACCCTCCTTGGTCTTGAACACTATTTTCCACTCATCTCCTTCTTGAATCTGTATCTGGTGATAACCACTCTTCAGATCTATCTTTGTGAAGTACTGAGCTCCACTCAAGCAGTCCATAATATCATCCATCCTTGGCAAAGGAAATCGGTACTTGATGGTGATCCTATTTATAGCTCAAGAATTTGTACACATCCTCCACTCTCCATCCTTCTTTGGTGCGAGTACTGTAGGTACTGCACATGGACTCAGGCTCTCTCGAATCAAGCCCTTCCTCAAAAACTCCTAAACCTATCTATTTAGCTCCTTTGTTTCAGTAGGAGTCATCCTATGAGTAGCCTTGTTAGGCAAACTAGCTCCTGGAATCAGATCTATCTGATGACTGATTTGCCTTACTGGTGGCAATCCATCTAGAACATTATCAGAGATAATATCTCCAAACTCCCCTAGTAAATCTGAAACTTCAAGTGGCATTTCACTACTACCTTCTTTATCTTTCCTAGGAATCAAAGCATAGCACATATGTTGATGTTTCATGCCATCTAAAAACTTCCTTTCATCAACCAGACAAATCCTAGCACTGCTACATACCTTTTCACCTTCCTTTTTCATGGGCTTTAATTTGTGGCGAACTCCATCCTCTATCAGAGAGTATGTGTTTGCATGTCCATCATGTACTGCATGTCTATCAAACTGCCATGGTCTACCCAACAATAGATGGCAAACATCCATCGAAATAACATCACAAAGAACTTCATCATGGTAACTCCCAATTTTGAATTTTACTAAACATTGTTCACTTACCAGGACCTTATGATCATCTTTTACCCAAGCAATCTGATAGGGTTGGGGATGTTTCTCCCTCTTGAGCTTCAGCTTAGAGACCATCTCTTCTAATACCAAGTTATCAATGCTACCACCATCAATGATCACGTCACAACATTTATCCTCACACTTGCATCTGGTACGGAACAAACTCCTCTGTTGTCTTGGTTCAATCTCACCACTTAATAGGACTCTTTCATTTACCAAGGTCTCTCCTCTTTCTGCATCCTCTGAACGTGATGATTGTGCATCCTCATCCACATGAGCAACCCTATCTGGGTCCTCAACTCTCCTATCTGTCCTTCCTTGTCATTGAAGGCATTCAAAGGCACGATGACCTTATTCATTGCAATGGAAATAGGTACCACAGAAGCCTCCTCTTCCTTGTCCACATCCTCTACCTCTTCCTCTCTAATTTCCAAATTACTTCTGGTCCCATTACTTCTTCTTCATTTTCATCCTCACTGTCGTCACCTGCAGCAACATTTGCTCCTCTACAAAGCTCCTCTTGCAATGCCTGCACCTGCCTTTGGAGGGCTCTAACCTCCTCAGGATTAATAGCTCTAGCCCTTCCACCACACTCTCTTCATGGAGGCATCTTCTAACTCAATCCCAAAACCACACAGTCCTGGTGCAAACTACCTCACAGTCAGCGCTCTGTCTACACACTCAGTAAAACTTGCTCTAATACCACTTGATGGAGACACAACCCAACAATAGAATAGACACCACAGAAAAGGGAAAATTGTATTAACTGAGAAAATAAGCTAGTACAAACAGTACAGAGAAAATAAACTTCAAAGCATGCCCTAAGGGCTTACAATAGCATAAATCTAGAGATAATTTCTCCTTTCAGTACCTCCTCTCAAACTCCACTCCGAACTACCTTTTACAATGCCAGAAATCTCCTTAAATAGACCCTGGAGGGTTAAGGACTAGGAGTACATACTAGAAAGTGCTAGTAGGCACCCACCGACCAAATAGAAGGTTCCAGAAGCTGCGGTAGAAGTCGGCGTAAATCTAGAAGAATCCAGAAACGATAATCAAACTTTCAAGAGGCATAACTTATGAACCGTAGCTCCGATTGACGAACCATTTACATTTTCAGAAAGCTCTTGAAGCGCTCTATAGCCCTATGGACAAGCTTTTCTTGTCCCCCATTTTTTGACCCTTTTCGAGGTCATTTAATGCCCCAAACTTGACTTTGAAGCATTCTTAGGAGGTCTCCAAAACTCGAAAAACTGCAATAACTTTCAAACCGTGGGGCCTTTTGACCTGATTCTTTTTTTGGAATGCTCTAAATTACAATTACATTCATCTGGCCAATTCACACCTTCTAGTTTACCAAAATGATGGCCTAATTACATGCTCCTATTTTTTTGGTATTTTCAAACACACTGATAGTGGAACTGTGAGAGTTGGAACCTTTATTTGACCCAAATGGGTCTCCAAAAGTGAAAACACATGAAACAGAAACTAAGTCTAAGTACATTTTTTTGGGTGACACAGGATTTCCCTTATACCTCTAGATGCTCCTGCATCAGGGGGGGTGAATTAGTTATCCTCAGCTCCAGATGTACCAATTAAACTTTTCAACTCTTCAAACAACTTAGATCTAACATTTAATCCACTTGGTCTCCATAGCAATGATTAGTAACATAAACTTACAATCCACTGTCCCAATGATAACAAACTTGCAAAATGTAAAACATTAAACATTAAACATCTCAAATAATATTCACACAAGTAAGACACTAGGATTTAACATGGAAACCCAATTTGGGGAAAACCACTAGCAATGTGTCACTCATTTTTCACTCTTCTAAAGTGAGCTCTATTAGGAGCACACCTTGTTAAAGGTTACAATACACATTGTTAGGTGTGACCCTATTAAAGGATTTAATCATCCTTCTAGGAGTGGCCTTGTTACAGGACTTTAGAATATTCCATTAGAATTCCACCTTGATTAAAGGATTTACAAATGACTTTTAAGTCAATCTTGATTAAAAGATTTTAGATAATACAATATTGGTTAGAAACTAACAACAGATTGATCTAAATAAATACAACTCACTTTGAAAATACATAACACAATTTAGTACAACAATTGATTCATTAACTAACCTATATTAACATCTACATCATTGTTTCACTTGGAAACCCTTCAAGAAATCACTCTTCACCTTAACACTTCATCGTTCAACCTTTAACTAAAATTCACCAATCAACAAAATCAACAACTGCTCCAACCTTTATAGTTTTTCTCTCTAGATTAATATTTATGCCTCCTTAAATAGGTAGCTTGATCTTTTTCCACTTAAAAACCACCATAGATCTTGGGGTTAGATCAAATTCATCAAATCCTTCCATCTTTTTGTTTCCTCCTTCCTCTTCTAGAAACTTCTCCAAACTTCTTTTTGAATCCATGCATAGAAATGCTCAAACATGGCTTCCCTTGTATTAAATTTTCTATATCATCAATCCTTACTTTCAACATGATTTTCATATTCCAAGAATTCAATTATGTCAACCAGGAATATCAATTCCTTCACAAATATTGACACTCAACCAAAACTATGTTCCTTAGCCTAAGTCATCACTAGATAAATCAATTCTCACTAAACTATTGTTCTCAATTTACATTGTCTTCACTTAGTCCTTTTACTGGCACTTGATCCAACTTTTATGTTAATCTATCTTTTACTATCATTCATTCAACACTGAATTCACTCAGCTTCTACTGTTTACTTGGTTGACACTAGCATAGCTTGGCTTCAACTATAAGTTCCTAAATCTTCTACTTTAAAATTTAGTTAAGCCTATATATTTTCTCCTTCATTGATCATCTCTTCAAGGATTCAACACAAATATCTTCTCCTCTTAGTGTTATGATTAAATAACACATTATCTTTTCAATGTCCAACTAATCAAGTTCCCATTGTAATTTCCACATAACTCAAACTTTCCACTAGGCCCTCTTGTTATCTCTTCTACTCAAATCCTCTTCATCAACCATCTTGATATGGAACTCAAAATCACATAGAAAATGTCTCACCAATAAGGTTTTACATCAATAAAAACATAACAATTGTTCCAATTGTAGTTCTAATAGCTTCATCCACTCAAACATTAGAATCCAAAGAATTTCAGTAGCCCAATCAGCATGTTCACTCCCAGGAACAAATTGAACATAATGCTTCATCAAAAATTCCTGCAACTGATCTCAAACAAAAATAATAACATCCTCCAATCTAAAATATATGTCATTGACATCATGTAACTCCACAACTAAGTTAGCAACATGCAAGCCCAAATCCACTATAAGAGAAACATGTAAATCCAAATCATAATCATGTAAATCCTCAATTGCATAAACAAGTGAATCCACACCAGCAATAGTATGTGTAATCATCTAAAAATGGTCATTTAGACTATTAGCCCCCTTCTCATCATTTTGGCTAAATTTAATTAATCACTTACCTAGACCAAATTGCTAATAATCAATTAATTTTATTATAACCTATAGTTTGGCTATGCTCCTAAGTTCATTATTTAATTAAAAGAGCATGTCCCCTTTTAATGAAATAAAAGACCCCATTCTTCTAACCCACTTAAAGTGCACACATAAAGTCTTTTTCTAATTTTCAAATTAAAAGAAAAAGACTTTGTGACTTTTGTCTTATATGACAAGTCAACTTATATTCTATTGGTTGACTTGTGTGTACACATGGATCACTCCTCTTTTCGAATTCCACCATTGATCATCCACCATCTTCATCTTGATCTCTACCATCTGTATGACTTTAAAAGGGAGAGAGCTTTCCCCCTGAAAGGATACACAATCTTGAGTATTGTCATGTTGTATGTTTACTATTCGAATTCTTGAGAGCTCTTTGTGGAGAACTTCTATTTCTTGTCTACATTCTCTCATCTATGGCATTTTTAGCATATAGCATCCTAGTCTAGTTGCATGTTAATGTAGTTCCTTTATAATAGCTTAGCTAACATAGTAATTAGATGGATTTCTAACACTTGCATCTTGTTTAGAGTAGTTGCACCTTGCATTCTCATTTTAGCTTAGTTTTATCTTGCATTGCATCATTGTGGAGTTCATTGTGGACATTTGCACCTTTCATCTTGTCTTTGGAACCTCCCATTGCATGGTTTGCTAGCAAGAGTGTATTCCTAAGGCTCGGCTAAGAGCTACTTTACTTGAAGCACACTCTCTTGCACTTTGTGGATAGGGAGCTCCAAGTTGGCATCCAAGCATTCTAAATTTAATAGAAAATCTTGGATAGAAGGGTTTGGAGAGGGACACTTTTGAGTGTACATTTTTTGGTGCCCACTATGGGGTAGAACATCAAGTTTTTTCCTCTATTTTACTATTTTCATTGCATTTTTCTAGTTTCATACAATAGTTCCTATAACTTTTTTGTGATAATTTTGGAAATTGTGTCTTGTGGATATACAAAAAACTGTCACCTCAGTATTGTTAATTTTTTCGCCTGGCATAGTGAGAAATATCACACAGGAAGATTTTGTCACCCACATATACTAAGAAGTATCGTACGAAAGGTTTCCAACATAAAATATTGCCTGATCTAAATTTTCTTATTGTTTGGGGTGTTTTGGTCAATTTTCTCAGTTGTTGCTTATTGTTTGCTAGTTTTGCAAGTTTTAAGCTACTTTTATAGAAGTCCATTTACAGATTTGTTTTCATTTTAAGGCTAACTCGTGGTGCTAACGGTTGAGATTGCAAGGTATTTTTTTGAAGCATTAAACATTACCTAAATTGCCTAAAAAAATGCATGTCAAAGCTTCAAATGCACAAGGGCTACTAACAACTTTTTTTGCAGGGCTTCCCGACACATAAAAACCCAACTTGCTTGCTTTTTATTTCATGTGCGACATCTACTAGTTGTTCTTCTTTTTTTAGGCATATTAAAATTGTGATTGAGTTTTTTTGGTGATAGGAGAGTATGCTCTTCACCCTTGCAATGAATCAGAAATCTTGACCCACCTTTGGATCTTGAAAAAAAGTGGATAATTGAATCTTCTTGGCATGTTTGGGAAAGCAATTGAGATAGGAGAGTATGTTCTTCACCCTTGAGGTGAATCAAAAATCTTGACTTTTGAGAGTGGATCCATTTTATGGTAGTTAGGATCCTTTAGCGGGCCTACTCTCTAACAACCTAAGAGGAATGACCCAAGTGGAGACAAGAAAATTACCCAACTCTTCCAACCCTCTATAAACTCAGGTCTATCAAGGACACAAAACCTTGGTAGATGTAGTGTTTGTCTTCACTTAGTGTGATCACTTATGGGATTTTGACGTAGGGAGATCACTAGGAAAGAATGCTTAAGGTGCTCTTGTAGCCGCGAGATCTATTACCTACTGTAAGGTAGGGTGTCCCTTAATTAGGTGCAAGAGGAACATTATGAATGCAAACCCTTTCTAAACACCCTAGGTTAGTATCTACCTTATTTTTCCACTCAAATTATTGGTACAAGGATCAATCCTAGTGGACTACTCAGATCACCCCAAGATTTACACTCATTAGATGTGTTCCCTTGGTTGTGCTTATGGCACTTCCATGACAAAACCAATATCTCTTGTAGAAAATCACTTGGTGTGAGGTGAAGGAGCATCAAGCATGGACCAAGTTGCTAAGTAATGAACCATGACTCTAAGGTAGATTGCTTGGCTACTATTTTCGAATGTGTTGAGCAGTGTTAACATTCTTACAAATCAAACATCTCGGTAATATTGGTAGAAAGGCTATTCTAATATCATAAGTTTGTATTGACAAGGTTGTTTTTACCCTTGTTCAATTGTTTGAGACATGTTAAAACCCCTACTATTTGCAAACCTTGTTGATAAATGACACAAACTAAAATCTCACACTATCTGATCAAAAAAGTCACATGATTGTCAAACTGAAAAAAAAAAAACTTTTGGAGTCAAAACTGGTCTTTTTTTTGCACAAAAATGGCACTTTAGCACCTATTCTCTGGAGAAATATCGCATGATAGTCCTTTTTCAAAATTGTGTCACCCTCTTGTTGTAAGGTCTATCGCCTTACTATATTGAGTTTTATCATTGTGCCTTGTGCAAACTATCTCCCAAAAGAAAAGTATTGCACCTGTGTCCTAAACTATGTCATACAACATCTTATGTTGTCTCACTATCACCTAGTCTCTAAGAAAATATCGCCTAGGATTATTTACTATCAAATCAGGGTCTATGTTCTATTTTTTCTAAATTAGGGTCTTGTCATCTCAGTCCTTCCTGGTTTTGGTTGCACATCCATTTGTTAGGTGCTATCTAAAGTTAAAAATATGGGTTTAGTCCATTAGATGTAAGTCTTGAAACATCATCGATTAATGACTTGTCAAAATTTGGTTACTATTCTATATTAGCTACTTGCTATTGAGCTTCTTGCTCATTCAATTGGCTTGAGTCACCAGTGCTATAAGCTCTTGAGCATTGTTTGACAAGCCATCTATTAAACTTTGATAAGTGACTAATCTTGATTGTAAGAGCTTCAAATATGACTTACTTTTCTTGTCCTATTAAACAAAGATGAGTCCTTACATGTCAGTTACAACTAGATTTCAAGTTGGAAGTGGTGGTCATACCCCTTTTGTCTTCAAACAATTAGAAACCCCACCTAGACATCCTTATGGATAACCTTGTGTGGAGGACCCTAAACCTATTCAAACACAAACAGCTAACATTAGGCATAATCTAGTTTATAGTTTTGAAAACCCATTCAGCACACCCTGTAAGACACCTAAGGGTGAGAAAAATTTGGTCACCATGGTGCACCCTGATGAAGTCCAATGCCACTTAGAAGAAAAAGCATGTGAAAATCAAAGGATCTTAGAAGCCATGTATGCTAGGGGGAAAGAACATCAACAAGTTGAAAATGGTAATTATACCCATCATGAAGGGAACAAGGGGACTTGCTCTCAAAATCCTTTTGATGGTAATGATGGCAAAAAAAAACCTCCAAGAACTCCTAGAGTCATCGTGGGTGCATGCCCTTCCCATCATGAAAGTGATGAAGAAGTAACTAGCGAGGATGTTATTAAATTCCAACAAGATAGCTTTTCTCAAAAATTGATGCTTAAAGCTTTTGAGGAAAATAGAGACCAATACTTATGATACATGGTAGCAAGAGGATGGAAACTCCCTCAAGATTTTGATGTAAAATGAATAATCCAAAAATGAGAACCCATTGAAGCTGAAATCTTAAGGGAAGAAATATAAGAATTGAGAAAATAATTTGCATAATTACAAACTTCAAAAGAACCACCCAAAACTTCATTTTTCAAATCAATATGCACTCTTCCATTTGATAGGAGTCTATACATGCTACTATTTCCTAAGGATATAGAGGTTCCTAAGTATGAAAAATATGATGGAAATGGTGATCCTCACGATCATGTAAGGCATTTTTATGCTCTTAGCATGGATTTTATGCATGAAGACACCTTTCTTATGCATTTGTTTCCTAGGAGTTTAAGAGGGAAAGCTATGAAATGGTTCACAAAATTGAGTCCTCTTAAAAAATTTGATGAACTTTCACAACACTTTATCTAGAAATACTCCTACAACATTCAACATCATGTAATGGTGCTAAATTTATGCAACATCAAACAAAAACTGGGAAAACCCTTTACAACAAATCTTCAATGATTTCGCCAATAGTGGCATGTTGTGATGGTTAAGTTGTTGAGTGGTTATCCTTGCCATCAAGGTTCAAATCTAATAGGGATGAGGTCCCCCATTTGTGGCCTCACTGGTTCATAGCTCCAGGTCAAAGCGTTTACCCCTTTTTTTTTTCTTTTCTTTTTTTTTTTTTTTAAATCTTCAATGATGGAGATCCTTATACTCTCGCTATCCTCAACAAGTTCCTAAGGTTGAAAAAATTTACACTTTTGTCAATATATCTAAGAAAATAGTTATTCACATCCTTCAATGCCATGGTTGAGAGTGTGTATCACATTGAAGATGTTGCTATAAAAAAGGGTGACATTATTATACAAAAAAACAAAAACAACAATGAAAATGGTAAAGATAAAGGAAAACCTTGGAATAAAAACTTGTTGTCGATGATGGAGTAGTGGACACTCCTAAGACCAAGGAACCTACATTTAACCTTTCTACTACCATCTATGCTACAAAGCAACAAGAAAGTGTGAAACCCCAAACATTTGACAAGAGCTCCAAGTTTACCAAGAAATGACGTGTTTATACACCAATGGTTGAGCCTTACGAAGTGGTCTTAAAAAAATTAATTGCAAATAAGTTGGTTACTTTACCAGATAATTCTCAACCCTATGACCCACCCGTCAAACCCTTGTGGTGGAGAGAGGATCATATTTGTAGTTATCACCGAAGTAAGGGTCACAACACTAAAAATTGTTTCAAGCTCAAAAATGTAATTCAAGATCTTATTGAGGAAGGAAAAGTTGTCACATATGACCTCGTCAAAAATGTTGATAACAAAGTTTTTAAACAACCCTTACCAGAATACAAGAAAGGTGAAACCTCCATAGCTGCTAAACAGAATCATGATGCCAAGATTAGCTATGCTTATGCTAACACAGACAATGTTATAGGCATGCTTGAGCCCATTGAGCATTTATGCATGGCAAGTTCTGGTGATGAAAACCAACATGTCGATGGGCAACCCAAAGTTATCTTAAAAATGTGCAATGTTCCTCAACACCATGATGACTCTAGACCTAAGGTGGTACTTTGAGTGACTCTTTCTCATCACAAAGTGAACCACTTAATGTCGTCACCAGGGGGGAAATCTAAAGTTGTCCTAAAAGTTGCTCATGGTCGTAAGAATTTTTCATCTTCTAAACAACCAACTACTTCCAAGATCTCCAACTATGACCTTGTCAATCAATTCCAATGTACCCTAGCTCAAATTTCCATTTTCAAGTTGTTAGAATTGTCCCCTTTGCACAAGATATCCTCAAAAAAGTTTTACATTCTACCAATGTTCCCACAAATATTGATATGGAATGATTCCAAGCTATGGTGAACCATATCTCTTCACCCCATTATCTCACCTTTTCTAAAGAAGATGATTGAGCTCTTAGTCATCCCCACAACCTTGCTTTCCATGTCAAAGTCCAAATCTTTCACACTCGTGTTTGTCAAGTCTTAATAGACAATGGTATAGGGTCAAACATAATTTCATTCAATGTGATTCAATAGTTGGGCATGTTTGAATTTGCCATTGACCCTAGGCACAAGATCACTATAAAAGCCTATGATGAGGTTGAACGACCTTCCGAAGGTCTAATTGTACTTCCAATTTAAATTGGTCTAGTTGAGATGGATGTCAATTTCTAAGTCTTAGACATACCACTTGCATACAATTTGTTGTTGGGATGACCATGGATTCATGACATGAAAGTAGTGCCTTCTACGTATCATCAATGCATCAAGTTCCCTTTTAATGGTTCTGAGATAGTTTTCCCCGATGACAACTCCATGTCTATCAACACATTATCTACTACTAAAAAATTAGTTCCACATAATTAGTCCTCTCATGAGCTGACATTTTCCTTTATAGAGTGTGAACAGAAATTAAAAATGATGAGCCTTGGTATGGGTGAATACACTCTAGACTCCATTGCTACTCTACATATTTCCCCTCAGTCTTATGGGAAACCATCTACTAAAAAGAAGCCCTCTACTTCCATCATGACCCTTTTTGGCACTTTTGTGTAGTCCTTAGTTCCCCTAGACTCAAAGAAAGAAGAACAAGAAATTAAAGATTAGATATATATGGGAGAGGAAGATGAGGAGGACATCATAGTCACCACTCCCATTTCTCCTAAATGATATGGAAAAGGATATAAGATGCTTGAAAACATGGGCTATCAAGGCCATAGGTCCATAACTAGTAATAAAAAAGCTCTAGTTGATCCTTTAAGTCATACTCAAGGTTGTGATGCTCAAGATACTGCTAGCCTAGGATTTGGGTTAGAAGATGATTTACCAACATTTGCTCAAAGTATGCCCATATCTAGTGAATCAAAGGATGATGATCCTCCCTTTGTTGCTGCCACTTCGCAAGATGAGGATTTTATGCCCATAATTTCTCTCCTTTAGCGAGAAGAAACATTTACCACCAATGATGATGATGAAGCTTCCACCTCTAGATAGCCAAAAAAAGATGAATTTGACCATAAAGACTTGAATAGAGGATGGATTAGACAAAATATTACTTTTCCAGTTGCTAAGAATCAAAGTATAGACTCTCAAGATTATGAATTGGAAAATTTATCAGATGCCTCTTGTGAACTTGGGGTAGATTTCATTCATGCTTATGCAACCCAACCAAATGTGGTAGATGAGTCTAGTATAGGGTCTGATGAGTTTGGCTTGCAAAAGGCTTTAGTGGACCACGTTGGTCCCTCTAGGTCTATTCCTAATCTAGCCTCCTTTGTGACATTTACTATAGGTTCAACCTCGCATGTCACTAGAGATGACTCTTTTTGCATCAACAACCTTGAAGCTTCTATCTCACTCTCATTAATTCATCCTGATCTCATAGATTGGTCCACTCAACATCAAAGACTGGAAATAGAGTCTTTCTGAAATGACTATGAGATCACCTATTACCTAAATGCCATTGAACCTGTCACTTCTTCCACTAATGAACCCATAATTCACATGACAAGATTAGATATCAAGTACCTTAGTCATAAAATCAAAAGAAAAAATAAAAAATCAGATGGCAAAACCACATTGTGGCAGTATCTAAGCCTAAAAATAGTAAAAATAGAAACATATCTAAGGGTGAAAACCTCTTTGTGGCACCTCTAGATGAGGTACTTGGTAGTCTTCCAAGCTATTTTTAGGCTAGATCATCAGTTCTCATTAAACCCACATAGGCTATCAACTTGAGGACAGAGGAATCTCCTAAAATCATCCATGTAGCTCAATCATTGTCAATTGAAGAAAAGGAACAATTTACCCAATTCTTTCAAGAAAAAAGGAACAATTTTGCATGGACATACTCAGATATGGCTGGGCTTGACGCAGATCTTATCATGCATCATTTCCCTATTACTCCTGATATCAAGCCTGTTAAACAAAAGTTGAGAAAGATGCATCCGCATGTAGACTTGTTGGTGAAAGCAGAATTGGAAAAACTCTTGAGTGCAAATTTTATTAGAGCTATTGACTATGCAGAATGGATTTCCAACATGGTACCTATATCCAAACATCATAAAACTATCTAAGTTTGCACTGATTTTAGAGACCTTAACAAAGCATGTCCCAAGGATGACTTTCCACTACCAAACATCAATTGGGACCTGTTGTTGGTTATAGATGGAAGCATTCCTCTGATTGGCCTCCTGGAGGTACAGACATGGATCGTCAGGAGCTTTCTCAAATTTTGGCCTCTAGAGAGTGTTCCTCTTTGCTTGGTCCAGATGTATTGGCTTGGGGCGGTACCTGGTCTGGTAAATATCATGTCTCTGCTGGGTATCAGGAGATAACTAGACAATTATTTGGGGATGCTGAGGTCCCTTGGTGGAAGCAAGTCTGGAATAAAGTTTCTTGGTCCAAGTGCAATTTTTTCATGTGGCTAGTGGCTCACAACTATTGTCTTACCTAGGATAATCTTTGTAAACGTGGATTTCAGGGCCCCTCTTATTGTGTTTTGTGTGGTAATGGAGAGGAGTCTGTCTCCCATCTGTTCTTCCATTGCTCCTATTCTACTCAGATATGGTACCTTTGGTGGAGCACTTGGGGTTGCTCTTGTCGGCATGCTTCCTCTTTGCCTGAGTTCTGGGCTCACTTGGGTAGTGCTCCCTCCAAGTCTTCTTCTCTCCATGCTGCTTGGATTGCTGGCCCATCTTTCATGCTTTGGCATATCTGGTTGGAGAGGAATCGTCACATATTCCAAGATGTTCGGCTTGGTGTTTTGCATCTTTGGTGGAAAATATCACATTCTCTCCAAGAAACTATTCTTGTGAAGTGTGAGCTTGATGGGGGTATGGATCCGGTTGATCTTGCTATCTGTAATCGCCTCAATTTTCATCTGCAGGATGGGGTTGCAGCTCATAGGTTTCCTTCTATGTCCAGGCAGCTTCACCATCAGAGGAAGGGTTGGGTTAATCGAGATGGGCACTGGACTCCTCCTCCCTGTGGAGTTCTGAAAATTAACACTGATGGTTCTTCTCGTGGGAATCCTGGTCCAGCTGGTATTGGTGGAGTGGCTCGTTGTAGTTCTGGGAATGTTAAATTTTTCTTCTCAATTCATAAGGGTGATTATACTAACAATCTCATGGAAGCTCAGGCTATTTTATATGCTGTGGAATAGTGTTGCTTGTGGGGATGGAGTAAGATTATTTGTGAGTCTGATTCCCAGGTGGTGGTGAACATGCTTTCTTCGCAAGAGCTTGAGGATGTTAGTTGGCAGCTGGCCACTGTTGTTAAGCATATTCTTTTCTTCTCTTCCTCTTTTCAGTTCATTAGGTTCAATTATATTCCACGAGAATGGAATAGACATGCTGATTGTTTAGCCAAATGGGCTTCTAGTCATGATTCGGGTTGGAATATTAGGGATAGGGGGCAACTGTCCTTTGAGATGGTGCAAGAATTTGATGATCTTGTTGCTCAAGATCGAGCTCCTTGTTGAGCTCTCCTTGTTGTATTCCTTTCTGTCTTAATAAATTTTTACCCCTCTTTTTGCAATATGATAGTGGACATGACTATGGGTTATGAAATGTACTCCCTCATGGATGGGTTTTATGGGCATAATCAAATTAAGATAGCTCTAGCTGATCAAGAGAAGATAGCCTTTACATGTGCATGGGGTACTTTCTACTGGAATGTCATGCCTTTTGGGCTCAAGAATGTTGGTGCTACCTATCAAAGAGAAATGACCACCATATTCCATGATATGATGTATAAAAATATGGAAGACTATGTTGATGACACACTAGCAAAATCTAGAAAATGAGATACACATCTTCAAAACCTTAATCTGATATTGGATTGTATGGAACAATTTCAACTTAGGCTAAACCAAAAAAAGTGTGCCTTTGGTGTCACTTTTGGAAAATTTCTATGCTACATTATCTCATCAAAAGGTATTGAGGTTGATTCTAAAAGGGTCCATGCTATCATGGAGATGCCTCCTCCAAGAAATATCATTCAACTTAGAAGTCTACAAGGATGTCTAGAATCCATAAGGAGATTTATTTTTGAATTGGGTAATAAAGCTCAACCTTTTAACAAGAATTTACATAAAGGCTCTACTCATATTTGAAATGACAAGAGTCAACAAAGTCTAGACCAAATCAAAGGATACTTGGCAAACCCTCCAGTTCTAATGCCACCAATTCTAGGCAAACCTTTGATCTTGTATATCTCAACTATAGCTTCTTCTCTAGGAGTGCTATTAGCCCAAAGTGATGAGACTGGTAAAGAATAGGCTATATATTTTATCAGTCAAACTTTGGTTTCTTATGAAATGAACTATACTAGTATTAAGAAAGCATGTCTTGCAGTGGTCTTTGCTTCTCAAAAACTCTATCATTACATGTTGGCAAATACAATTCACCTAGTTGCTAAAATTGGTCCTTTGAAATATTTTTTGAGAAAAGTTGCACTTACTAGTCATCTAGCTAAATGGATGATGATTCTTTTAGAATTTGACATTCAGTATGTCAAAGTAAAGCCATCAAAGCACAAGCTATAACTGACTAATTGGTTGATTTTCCACTAGAGGATATGACACCCATACAAGATGAACTTCCAAATGCCTCAATTATGTACATCACTAAGAGAACTTGGAAAATGTTCTTTGATGGTTCTCATACACAAACTAGAGCTAAAGTAGGTATCTTGTTTGTTTCCCCTCATGTATATACGATCCCCAAATCTTACAAAACTCTTATTTCCCTATACAAGCAATATTGCAGAATATGAGGCATTAAATAATGGGATCAAAATGGCTCTTGAATGGAGAATAAATGAATTTCTTATCTATGGAGATTATCAACTTGTTATTAACCAAGTGAACAATGACAATCAAACGAAAGATGACAAGCTAATACCTTACAAAAGGTTGATAAACACTCTAAAGTACTACTTCACTTTTGTGACATTTCAACAAATTTGTAGTGCAGAAAACAAGGTTGCTTATTCTATGGTCACTCTAGCATCTATCCTCCAACTACAAGAACATGAATCTTGATTTAAGTTCCTGGTGGAAGAACTGCATCATCCTACCTACGATTCCTCAAATAACCAAGTGATCTGCACTATTGTAGGTTACAATTCCTCTCGCTATGTGGCCATCTTCTCTTACCTACATGATCAAATTTTCCTTGAGAGCCTCATGCATAACCAAAAATTTTAGTTCTTCCAAAATGCCTCACATTACAGTTTGGTCTCTAGTGACTTGTATAGGAAGGGTCTAAACAAAATGTTGCTTAGGTTTTTAGAACTAGAAGAGTCTGAAAAGGCACTTGTTGAAGTCCATAACAATATTTTTGGGGCACATTCTAATGGCCTTACACTTGCTCGAAAGCTACTTAGGGTGAATTATTACTAGCCAACTATGCAAGCTAATGTTGTTCATTATTCCAAGTCCTATCAAAAATATCAACTTCATGGTAGCTTAATTCATACTCCTAGATGTGAGTTTATTCCTTTTGTGACATATTGGCCATTTCAACAATAGGCCTTTGACTTGGTAGGAAAAATTCACCCAAGTTCATCTAGTGGTCACAAGTTCATCATTATAGCAACTGAGTATTTCACCAAATGGGTTAAAGTTGTACCACTATCTGTTGCTACAAGCATACACATTGCCTTGTTTATACTAAATCACATCATTTTTTGGTATGGTATTCCTTCCTCCATTATGACTAAAAATAGATGATAGTTCAAGAATAAGGACCTCAAATAGTGTGCAAGAAATTTCAAATCAAACAACATTGGTCTTCTATTTACTACCCTCAAGGGAATGGCCAAGTTGAGGCCTCCAACAAAAAATTGCTAAAAATCTTGCATCACACAGCTCACAAGTTTGGGATAGATTGGCATCTATAAATAAATCTAGCACTTTGGGCCTATAGAACCACCATTCATACTCCTACAGTGGCCACCCCCTTTTCTCTAGTCTATGGCTCTAAGGTCATTCTCCCATTAGAAGTAGAGATCCCCTCCTTGTGAGTATCCTTACATGGGTTGATAATTGATGAAGACCATAGAGCTATGTGAATACAAGCATTAGAGACTCTTAATGAACATCATAAGGCAGCTTTTTATTAAATGAGGGATTGTCAAAAGCCCATGTCTACTCAATATAATAGAAAATTTCAACCATATGAGTTTCAAGTAGGTGACCTCGTGCTTAGAGAGAATCTAAAAAATCAGCAGCATAGAGAGCAGAAGGGAAAGTTTGAACCTAACTGGTTAGGCCCATACATTATCACCATAATATTTGGGTTTGGTGCTTATCAGCTATCTACTCCTAAAGGTGAGGAACTCATAGAATCTATCAATGTCCTACATTTGAAAAAGTTTTATGCTTAAAGGCTCATTGCTCAGCTATCTTGTACATATCTATGATCTTGAAAATATCCTTCAAAAAAATATTTTGAAAAAATTATCATCTTAGTGAAAACCTAGCAATACATGCTTTGATGTATCACCCAAAAAAAATTTAAAATACAAAAAATACAAAAAAAATGAAATAAAGTCTTGAAAAAAAAATCTACCAAGTGGTGAAAACTTGGAAACAGGCACTACTTGAGACCTATGTCTATCAGTCTCAATCACCCACTTCGCAACACATTCCCTAGCTTGGGATTGTTTCTTGTCCTCGTCTCGGAGGCATAGCTACTTAGCCTATTGAGGTTTTCCTTGTGCATTAGGGTTTCTTTGATAACTCAAAAAACAATGTTTCTCAACACTACTCCCCCAACTTGACATCAAGTGTTTCTCAACACTTTTTAGATAGTTTACCTACGATCTCCGATGTGATATTTCTCACTATCAGAATCAAGTCTTGAAGAAATGGTCAAGTGACTCACATACACACACTTAAATACTTTAATGACTAAACTATGCTAATCTTTATTTTCTTTGTGTGATGTCTATGTTGATTTCTTTGCTATATGTTCACTCCCTAATAGTCTTTCAAGGATTTCATTGACTAGAAGATTGGGGGCATGGGGCATGTTTTCTTGATTTCTTCTTGTGGGTATACTTTATTTTCCTATAGTTTTTAAAGCATTCATGCTTGTCCTATTTAACAAAACTTAGGGAATATAATCGCGTAGTCATCTTGACTTACATATCTCTGATGCTTAGATTAGATTTCCACATACCTATCTAATATCAATCATATTCATATCCTCATAGTTATACTAGTGATGGTTGTATGATCATGATATCCATAATAATGCTCAATGATGAAATAAGTGTCTAAATGTTATGTGTTTCTTGCTGGTAAACCACTTTGCATATTAGCTTGCATTATAGGATCATTCTCTAGTTTAGTTTTACACATATGGGAAGAGCTCTCTCTTCATCCTTTTTGCGAACATATCAGCTAACTATTTTCACATCTTTCTTTTCTTTCTTCTTTATCATGTCTTTTCATCCTCTTGATCTTTTGTGTCATCTTTGTTTTTTTGCTATCCTGTCACCACAAGGGGTTAATCTAAACATCACATTCAATCTATCCAAGTGTCACATATTTTTTAGAAACATAAGTCTATATCATACACATTAGAGCTAAAAACATCATACATGAGAGAGATAAATGAGCATATACACATAAGTATCCAAACAACACATACATGAGCAAGAAATAGAAAATGAAACATCACATGAAAACTATAATGCTAAAACATCCATTTGAGAAAAGTACACAAATCTATTGATCAAAAATCCAATATCTCATATATATATCGCAATGTGTCATAGTACATATATACAAAAAAAAATAAGATCCAAAATCTAGATATCCGTCTCAAAAATACATGGAGTATAATCAAAAATGTCAAAACCATCATAATCGACCTATGACTAGCTTTCATTCTCTCTAACTAGTGGTGGCCATGGTGGTGGAGCCTATCTCCTATCTGGCAGTTGTATCACACCCTCTAACCTACCTACCTACTCTAAATAATCAGGAAGTCCCTACCCTAGTGGCACTAGACCCTTGTAGGTAGCATAATAATATGCAACATGCACACCATGATGAGATGCCTCTCACCTCACCACATCTCACTCCCTATGGAGCTCATCTCCTTGAGCCCACTCATCCATGAGCTTCTGATCTCATACTAAAATCATAACTTGAGCTGCCTATAGCTCTACCTCTAGAGCATAGATCCTTACATCCCAATCATTGTCTCCTCTCGCTAGCTACTCTACCTATACCTCTGCCTGCCCCACTCATAGCTAACTCAATGGCACCTCCTCCACCTCCTCCTTCTCCCTCATGGCCTATGCCCATGTCCTCCTCCTCCCCAATCGAGAACCCTCTCCCACCTCCATCCATCTGACACCCCCACCTTTTCCTTTTCCTCCACCTCTTTCATGTCCCCCTATTGTAGGTAGCACATCAAGATCTATAAATTAAGGAAAGAGGTGCTTCTACCTCTCATATACTTATGTTTGGTCTACCCCTGCATCTGCTACATCTGGGTGATAATCCCAAGGAGCCTGCACTAGAGCCACTGTCTCTAGGACCGTTGTCTGATAATCCAACATTGGTAAGTTCCTCATCAGAGTGAAAGCAAGCATAGGTGGTGGTCTCCACTGATATCACCTAGTGCTCTGTAAACTATCACCAAACCTAACTAATCATAAATCGCTCCACAATCTCTAAATGCCTTCCTACTAGTAGCCTATTAGATCTCATACAATCTAACTCCCAGTCATCTAACCATCTATGGAAAGCTTGGTAAGGCCGCCATGTGAACACTGTCAGCTCATCAAAAATATGCCAATAATATGTAACATCCCCACTATGAGTCTATAGGACAAATCCTTTGTACCCAAAAAATGTACGGCTCACTCCACTCCCATGGTTAGATCATAGCAGTGTGCTTCCAAGCCCAAATCGGCACTAGTACTGCTTTGCATGCGTAGGAGTGGCCCTCATGATAGACTATCTCATGAAGCTCATGATACATATCTACTAGTATCGATGGCCCCCATGCCATCCTGCACAATCATGTGATCAAGTCTGCCACCAATCAACCCCATCCCAGCGAGAAACCCTTCTAACCCTTGTTAGTCACTAAGACCTAAGCAACTACAGAACATAAAAAACTTGGCAGTAGGTAATCTACACCATACTCATCAATCAATCACTCCCAACTCAGGTGGCGGTCCAAGATAGTAACATCTTGAGAAATTTTTTGCATCATGGCTCACCCCTTTGTTAAGGTCTAATCATAGTACACCTGTGACATTCAACCAAACATAGCATCAGTATCCCTCGCACAATATCAGAACTTGCAAAGCATGAAAAGATCAATCAAGCATACAACTTATTGGATCACTATAGTATGGTACTCAAAGAATCCAATATACATCCTCTAAAGTAATTGAGGCCTCTTTGGCCAATAGATGGAAGGTATTATTCTCATTGTGCCATCTCTTAGCCAATGCAATCAACAATCTATGGTTTGCCCATATATGGGGCATCAGTATGACCCACCGCAAACACATGGTAGATATAGCAACATGCTCATCATTTGAAAAATGCTCCACAACATGCAACCCCGCCACTTTGGGGGCTCTAATAAGAAGCACTGGAAACACATCCTACAAACATAAAACATGTCAACATCAGTACACAATCAAAAACATCATCATAACACAAAAATTCAACGAAAAAAATGCTCAAAAATAATCTATGCGATACTTTTTCCTACATGTAGGAAATACAAAATGTTGGGAAGATATCATGTGATACTTTTTGTAAAGTGGTGTGATACATTTCTTTCATGCAATATTTTGTACCCGTGTGGGTGACAAATGGGTATGTCCCATATGAAAAACTATAAAATAGGCATGCAATATATTTGTGTAACAAGAGATATCGTACAATATTTAGTAAAGTACCCATGTGATGCTTTTAAAATATCATATAATATTTTGTGTTCAAACCCTCAAAACTTGAGAAAAAGACCACAAAAGCTCAAAAAAATGACAAAAAAGTAGCCACTTACCGATGCCCCATAGTGGTCTAGCAAGTTGTGCAATTGGCTACACTTGAAATGGTGTCAATAAAGAAGAATGTTCACCAAGGCCATGATGCTCTCTCAACCACTCACAAGCTCTCACAAATCACAAAAAGACAAAATGATTTGAAAATGATATGTGGGCCCCTTTTATAGCTTTCGACCTCATTTTGACCTAATTTTCAAACTCCTCAAAATTCTGCAAAAAATGCACCCCTAGCTAATTTTGACATCCTAGATCCATTTTTGGGATCTAAATAGAAATCTGAGTTCATCTTGATGGTCAAAATTGTATTTTAAAATTCTACCTTCTTCTAAGTAGTTAGCTGACCTTCTAAGGTCTAATCTTTGAATCATCATTGGGGCATCCTCATTTATTTATGTCTTCATCATTTCCATGCTTCATATCTACTCAAATTCACCCTATCATGTCTAAAATCATTTTTCTACTTGATTTGACCTCATTTTTTATGCTTTATCCTTTGTGGTCAAATCTAGTCAAACTGGGGCATTTTGTTATTCCTTAATAGTCACTCTTTGGTTCTAATCATCTATCTATCATCTTAGACATTGTTATATCTTGATTTGCTCATATTGTGCTTGTTTTTATATCCCCTTACCTCATTCTAATTTGATCCTGAGGGGGCAGAAATACTCTATCATCACTTGCTACAGCTATATATTTCTTAGAAGCATATATTTGATCTTTTGCACTTGATCTTGATATATTTTCTCTACTAGGTGTTAGCATTCTTCTTGAATTTTGACATTGCCTTTCTCCTAATGTTCAGTACTACCACTATCACATTGTACATTTAGGATCTGTTATCTCTTCTGCCTACTTAGCTTCTATTTTCTTGGACGTAACATGTTCCCAAATCAATCACACAGTATGAAAACCTAGATCAACCATATCAATGGTAACTTGTACATCCTCAATCATCTCAATAGAAACATATGAATTTAGATTCATATCATTAACCATATGTGAATCAACATCCAGATGTAAACTGTCATAACCAACAATCTCATCATCTACAATAAGATTCCCTACAATTTCCATGCCAAATTCAACCAACTAATCATGAAAACAAATCTCCTTTCCAATCTCAACAAGGTTAGGAAACTCTTTGATAATATTAGGTATCTAACATCAACCACAATTTTTTATGTAGGTTTCATATTAGACTTCATAGATTCATTAACAAACTAGCCACACATACCTCTTCAGCTTTAGCAAAGTCATCATTTACCTCTTCTTCAATACCAAAGTGTCTTCTCCTCCACACAATCTTCTCAGAGGCATCTTCCAAGATATTTGCAAACCCTCTGTAAAAAATCCACAAGATTATACAGATCCAACCTTTACTCAACAAGATCAACATTCCATCTTTGCAACCATCTCTTCATATCAAGATCCATCTACAAGTCCTCTACAATTGTAAGTCAGAATCATGAGCTACCACCTCACAAAAAAGATATCTAGGACTCCAGAAAAATAATACACCACAAGATTGAACTAGGCTCTGATACCACCTGGCGTAATGCAAGGTAGGAGAATCCCCAAATGAGAAGGCCTAGCCCATATAAAATAACTACATAGTGGAATATACATAATAACACAAAGATTTAGATCCAAAATAACACTAATTCTCATTAAAAAAATCATAATATTTACATCCAACATGCCCAACTATAAGGCCTTCCAAGCTACAGCCAAATACATCATCAAATATAATAACAGTTCTACAAGACCTCACAAGATCCAAACCCTAGCCATCCCAAATCCACAATGTAGAAACCCCAAGAAGAATGTAAACTTGTGCTCAGAAGCCACCAAGCAACCTTCTTGTTTCCCAGACCCACACTTAGCTACAAGCTCTTCTCAACTTTTCTCTCTCACAACTACTACATCTTCTCCATGCTAAATAAATCATCATGAATCTAGACTCCACAAGACCCTCTAATTATATTGTTATCCATGTTTCCAATCCCACCAAAATTTGAACTTTCCTATCAAACATGTCCAACATTCATACCTTTTCAAATATGAAAATGATCAAATGTTATATAAGGATCTATTTAAAACTTTGGCCATATCTTTTTATCCTAAGTCTCACGGCCTTATTTACATGTTATGCCTTTGAAACATTTTAAATTACAACTATGTGATCACCCTTTGGTTTGTATACTCATGGTAGGTTAAGTTTTAGGTGGAGTTCAAGTGGTTAAGGTGTGATGGCACTATGTTGACATCTTCACAGAGTTAGTTGGATCAACCAAGGTTAGGGTCCCAATAGGGTGACTGCATTATTTTTGCTCAATCACAAGGTTAACTTGATAGACCATGGTTTAAGTTGTGATAGTGTGATAAGGAAAAAAAAATCAGTGCTTTAGAGATGCATTTTTTGCCATTAGATCTTTCAGATCTATGGCCAGTGCACTATCGCAACGTGTTAAGAAGCAACTATGGTTAGAGTTGCGATCAAGAGAATTCCTTTGTTTCACTTGGTCACAAGGTCAAGAGGTGAACCTTGAGTTAAAATGGAGATTGTGTAAGAGTAGTTAATATCTCAACCTTTGCAATGTCACAACGATTAATGGGAAATTTTAAAGACTAGCTATGAAATAGTGATATATAGTTAGTCACAGTTTTGCAAGTAATAACTTTTAATGAAGAAAGGTGGTGGTGAAGCTGCGATCACATGTGGTCAAATATGAAACATAAAGCTGAATGTTGGTAGGGTGGAATAATGATAAAGAATGATTGGTCCACATAGAAAGGCCTAAAGGTTGACTCCAAGTTGATTGTTGACATGGCTAATTTGGCACACTAGTGACAAAGGAAGCAACTCTTTGGTGGTAGATCCAATCTTTTCAATTTCCTACAACCACTTTCATCATTCCCCGTGTCTAGTAAATGAAGAGAGACACTCCATCACTACCTGTTGGTCCATCTAATTAGTCCAAATGTTAATGGTCATCATTTCTATCTTTTCAAGGGCTCTATTTGGTGAATAAGTGATTTTCCTACATCTAGATGTCTGCCATGATTAGATCTTTCCCAGATATGTAGAGACTGCTCTCTACCATCTTGAATATAGTTGTTGAGTTTTGTCTTAGGGTAAAGCTATCTAAGTTATGCTTAAGATATGAAAGCACACTTTTTAATCTTTTGAAGGGTTAATTCCTCTCTATTTTCCTTGGCATGTTTTGGCATGCACATTGTAAATTCCCTTTGGCTTTGAACTATTCATGATATTCTACCTTATCTCTTTTAGCCATTGATGTATTATGCAAGATCTATTTTCCTCTCTTCAATGTATTGTGGATATATGTAATTTTCATGATTGTATCTCTTTTTTCCTATGAATGATATATAGTGAAACTCTTCTTCCTCATGTCACTCATTTGGTTGTCTGATCTACATGTGATTAATAGGTTAAAACAAGTTTGAATATCTATATCTTTTGGTGTCATAATAGTTAATTGTGCAGGTATGGGCAAAGATAGGATTGAACACTCTATTTTGGTGTATCACCTCCTTTGAATAGATTAGGTAGTTTTTTTCATGCATTCCTTCTCCCTTTTCCTCTCCAAGTGTAGTTTAAGTGCATCCTAATAGCAAAGGAAGTCGAACTTCTTTGGAGACTCAACCTCATAGTTCAAGTCCCATAGCTTGGATGTTATTTCCATGTTTCACAAGGTTGTCCTTAGGTAAAACTTTCAACAAGGGTGCAAGCTTTTGTGACAATAGTTTTTGGTATGGCCTGTAGGACAGGCTCTTGAAGCTTTATAAGTTCATTAGTGTCAAAGAAGTAAAGTTCCAATACGTGTTGAGAAGATAGTGCTTCTCTTAGTATTTCCAGGCCTTCAAGAGGTTCATTTTCAAGTATTTAGCGACTCTATCATACAATATTTATAGTTTCTAGACCAAGTTTTTGTAATTCATGCCTAAAGCTTAAACAAGGTCATCTTCTAGAGGTAAGTTTCAATACCAAGAGCTTTCATTTTCAAATACTAGAAGAAGAAAGACTAGGGTATCTCTATCACCAGTTAGGAGTGCAACAATAACATATACCCCTGCAAGATCCACCTCCACTCCTCCTGTTGTTAGATGTTAACCTATAATACCATCCACTCATATCAATAGATCACTTTCTTACATGGATTAGCCTAGAGGACATGCATTTTCCACCTTCAATGTTGGGAGTTCTCCCCTTTTGGCTCAAAGACATGATATTCCAATGTCATCTCTCAAAAGTATACCTAAGTTCACTAGTGAAACTTCCATCTCTCCCTTAGAACACATCCAATAAGTTGCAAATGTTTTTAATATACATAGAATATCTAAGGACGATGTTGCTATTAGGCTTCTAGATTCATCCTTGAAAGGAAAAGCACTACAATGGTATAGAGGTTTTCCTCATAACTCCATTACTGATTGGGATGGGTTAGGAGCGAGTCTTTGTAAGCATTTTGAGGATAAAAGTGATCACCTCTCACTTTTGGAGTATTTGACAACCATAAAGAGAATACCCCATGAATATATGATAGATTTTAATTATAGATTTCAGAAGACATGGGATAGAATACAAACTGCAATAGAGCCTTCTTCGGGTAATACATTATTGGATTACCTCATAGCCTTCAATAGTGATATTGCTACCACTCTGCAATCTATGGGACTGGACACTTTACCAAATTCTTATGAGGTTTCCATAAGAGTAGAAAATATCTTGATACAAAGAGGGAAGTTAGCTCCAAGACCTCCAATGCCCCTCTTTCCTGACATGCCCAATCATCAGCCTATTATAGCCCCTATTCATATTTCCTCTACAAGTTAGCCTCTTGTTGTGGTCCCAATAGCTTCCACATCCTCTGATGGGGTTGATAATATTGAGGGCATGACACAAAAATTGATGCAAAATGTGGATAAGAGGATGCAGGATCAAGAAAAGAAGATGGAGAACAACAATGCAATAGTACAAAAAATGGGTAATGAGTTGGTGACTATGAAGAGGCAACAAGTTAAAATAATAAGTCTCCCCAACTCTAGTATCAAGGTCCCATACATGATAGACCTCCAAACTAGAGTCGTGTCCCCTAGAATCAGAATAGACCTATTGACAACACCCATACTATGAATACCAACCTAAATAGGGCTTTAGTTTCTCAAAATAATCTTGCTCGAGATCAAGATTTATGCCCTTCTTGCAACTACTCCTATGGATAGTGCATGTGTCAAAGTGTAGAGTCTTATTTGGCATTAACTATGTAGGAACAAGTAGTGGGCTAGCAACACAATGCTAATCAACCTGTTGATGCTTCTCAGCAGGGTGGTTGTTCTTTCATGAATCATCAGGTGGAAGAGCATTGTAATGTAAACTAGCATTCCTATGTTCACAATACTAGGAGAAAAAGAAGAGCTATTGAAGATGCTAATCCTCCTCCTCCTAATTAGGATTCAACATCAAATGCAACACCTTATCTATAATAAGTGGATCAACAACATAATGCTAATCAACCTGCTAATGCTCCTTAGCAACAAAGGCAAAATAATAGCAGAGGAGATTTGAATGACCCTCAAGTTGTCCCATCTCAACTTCCTACACATGTAGCTCCCAAGGTTTCTACCAAAGCACCTAATGCATCATTCAATGTGGTAGATCAAATGAAGAAGACAAATGTGAACATTTCCATGTGAGACATTGTTGCTAATATACTATCACAAAAGAAGCTATTGCAACAAGAGTTGGAGAGCATTGAACCAAAGGATCAGCCACCTAGGATGGAGAGTGCCACAAGTTTTTTACAACCATCAAAGGAGGTAGAAACAAGTAAAAAGGCTAAACCTCCTCCATTTATATTTCTTTGATTATAGGGGATAAGCTAGTCCACAATTGCATGATTGATTTAGGGGCTAGTAGTTCAGTAATGCCCAAGTGTGTTGTTGATGTTTTAGAAATGAAATATGAGCCCATTACTAGGGATGTATTGAAATTGGATGGTAGTACTATCAAGACTATAGGAATCCTTAGGAATGTTAAAATGGCCCTACATGCATGCCCTAACTATGCTATAGATCAAGATATATCAATTGCCAAAGTTAAGCCACTCTTTGTCATATGTCTTTCAAGAGATTTCACCGCCCAAATAGGTGGCTACATATTCTCTAATTGGTCATACATGTTTTTTAGAACAATATATGGAACTAAAGCTTCAATCAGAGTAGAACCCTTAGCCCTTAATCATATTGATCCCTACAATCCTAATGTCATCAATATGAATTGTACTATCCTAGAGATAGATGAAAATGACATAGAAAATGAGTCTGCCACTTCCCTAATAGAGATACCTAATTTTCTCTTAGATGAATGGGCTAATACATACCAGTTTGATCCTATATCAAAAACTCTTGAGACAAGCCTTGGTACTTATTATATATCATAAAAGGATGCTCTTGTCCCAAATTTGATGAAGAATAACGAGGATAAAAGTGGGGTATAGAGCATGTACTTTGATGGATCAAGAAATAAAAAATGGATCAGTGGCTAGTATGATGTTGGTTTCTCCTGCACTAGAAAGGTAGTACTTCTCATTTAGGCTTCAAATCAATTCTATTGATAACGTATCAGAGTACAAGGCATTGATCCAAGGTGTCCTACTTGCTCAAAAAAGAGGAATTCAAGCCTTAAGTGTATATTGAGATAGTGATTTGATTGTCAATCAGGTGAGAAATTAGAATGTTACTAAGAATGGTTGCTCAAGTCTTATAAACATAGAGTATGGGATTTTCTTGAAGGTTTCAATATATTTAATATTCAAAGCATCCCTAGGAAAGAAAATAGACATGATGACAGACTTACAGTAGTGGGTGCATCTTATGATGTGCCCAGGAGCCTTGAAGATGAGATGAAGCAACAGATTAGAGTGGTAGTTAGGCCTACTATTCCTGATAATAATATAAACTTGTAAGTATTTGAATTTGATACACAAATCCTAAGTTTCTTTTAGAATGAAGAAAAATTCTTACATAGAAACAAGTCAAGATTATATGATTAGTATGGGGATCAGATCATCAATCTTAGTTACAACAAGCTACCTAAGGGTTTGATTACCTTAGAGAGTGCCTTCAATCCTGATAACCAAGCAAGAGATAGAGGCATGAACCTTGCTACAAATGAAAATGATCATATACCAGTTGCAGTTGTTGATGGAAAGACTATAAACATAGGGAAGGTATGTTCTAAAATTGAGCAAGAAAGTTTTGTTCATCTATGTCAATAATTTAATGATGTATTTACTTGGACATATGATGATTTAAAGGGTTTTGACCCAATTTTGTTTCAACATACAATAGATTTAGTTGATAATGTCAAACCTATTAGGTAAAATTAGAGGTTTGTGAATCCTAATATTTAACCATTAATGAGAAAGGAGTTGTCCAAGCTAATAGAGGCCAACATCATTTTCCCTATTAAGCATTCCTCTTGGGTGGCCAACCTTGTCCCGGTTAGGAAGAAGAGTGGAGAAATCAAACTATGACCAAGCCTCCCGTAAGGATCATCATCCCCTCCCTTCCATGGAATAGATATTATCTAAGGTTAGTGGTTAAGAGAGGTTTTCATTCCTTGACAGATTATATGGCTACAATCAAGTATTAGTCAAAGAGGCTAACAGATACAAGACTGCTTTCACTACCAAATGGGGCACCTATGCCTATAGTAAAATGCCTTTTGGACTAACAAATATAGGTGCCATGTTTCAAAAGGTAATGGAGATGGCCTTCAAGAGCATGATTGAAAGGTTTGTGTTGGTCTACCTTGATGAAATCACAGTGTATTCAAAGAATGTAGCAGATCATTTTGGCCATCTTAGACAAGTATTCATGAGATGTAGAGAGTATGGAGTAACTTTGAACCCAAGCAAGTGTGTCTTTGCCACTAATCAAGTAAAATTGTTAGGACACATTGTATCCAAGGATGGTATGACCATTGATCCAAAAAGAATGAAAGCAATACTCGCTCTCTCTCTTCCTAACCACAAGAAAGGTCTACAAAGTTTTCTTGGTAGAATAAATTTTGTGAGGAGAGTTATTCCTAATTTAGCTACAATGGTGAAATATCTTATAGCTATGCTCAAGAAGAACATGGTATTTTCATGGACTAAGGAAGGAAAAGAAATTTTTGAAGAGATCAAAGCAGCTATAGGTTCAACCCCTACTCTCATCAATCCCAATTTTGAGAAAGACTTTATTATTTAAACCTTAGGAGGTGAGTCAATTATTTCTACTATTTTGACTTAATTGAATGAAAAGAATGAAGAGAAGCCCATTTCTTTCTTCAATGAAGGGCTTAAATAATATGAAGACAAGTGTAGCTATGTGCAGAAACAAGCCCTTGTAGTTATCGGATCTCTGAAGAAGTTCAGACATCTTTTGTCTCATAATAGAATCCATTTCTTGGTGCCTCATACCAATGTGAAAGACTTCCTTCTGAGAAAGGATATTAATGAGAGAAGGGCATCTTGGATCACCAAAGTGATGGAGTATGATGTAGACATCCAGATCACCAAGTTGGTAAGAGGGAAAAGATTGTGAAAGAAAATAATCTCATCTCAAGAATCAGATGAAGAAGCTGCCTTGATATTGATAGAACAGAAGGAGGTGAGAGATGATAACCTAAAGAGTTGGATAGATGACATAAAGACCTTCTTAGTAGGAAATGGATATCCTCATGGATTGGATAAAGCTAAAAGGGGATAGTTTAGATTACAATCAATCCCCTATGCTAAATGTGATAGTATTCTCTTTAGGAGAGACTTCAATGGAGCTTTGCTAAGATGTATTGATGTAGATCAAGTAGAGAGAATGATTAAGGAGCTTCATGATGATCTTGATGGTGGTCACTTTTTAGCAAAAATGACTACCATGAAGATAATGAGAGCTAGTTACTATTGGCTATCCTTGTTCCATGATTGCCACAAACATGTAAGGAAGTGTGAAAAATTTGTTTTCTTTTTAGGCAAGCAAAGACTTGCAGCCCTTACACTTCATCCCATTGAAGTGGATCAACCATTTTCTTAGTGGGGATTAGATTTCATAGGTCCTATTAATCCCCCTTCTAGTTCTATTCATAAATGGATTCTAGCTGCTATAGATTACTTTACTAGGTGGATAGAGGCAATTGCATTAAAAGATGCTACTGAGAATTCAGTTGTTGAATTCTTAGATGGACTTGTTGCAAGGTTCAATGCCCCTTCCACCATAATTTTAGACAATGCAAAATCATTTGTAGGAGCTCAAATTTGTGCATGGGCAATAGATCATGGCATATACCTGAGCACTTCTTCCAATTACTACCCCCAAGGTAATGGCTTGGCTAAGTCCTCCAATAAGAATTTGATTAGATTCATTAAGAGTACTATTGAAGATAATCAAAGGTGTTGGCACCAGAAACTAAGAACTACCCTTTGGGTTGATAGAATAACACCTAAAAGGGTTATTAGAAACTTACATTTCATGTTGGTGTATGGCAGGGAAGTAAGGCTTCCTATCTCATTGGAGTTTCCATCCCTAGAATTATCCCATCAATTAGAACTAATTAAAATGATGCTATGTTTATAAGAATAGTAGAGTTGATGGAGCTAGGGGAAAAAAGAAATTAGGTTGTGCAAACCTTGGAAGCACACCAACAATAGATGAAGAAGAGCTTTGATAAAAAGGCTAAGTTTAGAATTTTTAGAGAAGGTGATCTTGTGTTAAAATGGGATGTAGATAGGGAAAGACTAAGAAGGAACTCAAAATTTGATGCACTATAGAGTGGTGCCTATGTAATTATCAATTGCAAGTAGGCTAATGCTTTCTAGTTAAGAAGGCCTAATGGTGAAATCTTGCCTATTCCAGTCAATGGAATATACCTAAAGCCCTGTTTATAATAGAAATAAGTGTTTCATGTATATAGTTAGTTAGTTTCCTTCATGTTCTTTCCTATTTTCAAGGAAGTGCATAAGCACATGTTTTGTTGCAAAGAGTCTGGTTCCTATTTTGCAGTTGTAGAGAGTAGTTTTGAGGTTTTATTGGGCATATTTTTCTATAATTTTAGGGTTTTTCTTGGGAAAATTTTCATGATTTCTATGACTCTATTGCCCAATAGATGTGCAGGCTACCATTCCATGCATAGTAGGCTTGCATCTCCTCTGAGTCACCAAAATTGTTAGCCATGTTTGCCCTCCTACCAAATTTAAGTTTGTCTGTCAAACATGTCCAATGGTTATACCTTTTCAAATATTCAAATGATCAAATGTTATATAAGGATCTATGTAAAACTTTGGCCATATCCTTTTATTTTAATTCTCGTGGCCTTATTTTCATGTTATGCCTTTGAAACATTTTAAGTTGTGATTGTATGATCACCCTTTGGTTTACACAGTCACAATAGGTTAAGCATTAACTAGAGTTCAAGTGGAAAAGACATGATGGCACTATGTTTGCATCATTGTAGAGTTAGTTGGCTCAACTAAGGTCAAGGTCCCAATATGGAAATTGATTATTTTCACTCGATTGCAAGGTTAACTTGATAGACCATGGTTTAAGTTGGGACAGTGTGATAAGGGCAAAACCTTTAGCACTTCAAAGATGCATTTTGCATCATTAGATCTTTCAGATCTATGGCCAACACACTATCACAGTGTGTTAAGAAGGAACTACAATTACAGTTGCAATCAAGAAATTTCCTTTGTTTTGCTTGGTCGCAAGGTTAAGAGATGAACCTCGGGTTAAAATGAGGACAGTGAGAGTGCAATTAAGATCTCAACCTTCACAAAGTCATGATAGTCAATGGGAAATGTTAAAGACTAGCTATGAAGTAGTGATATATAGCTGGTCATGGTTTTTCTAGTAATAACTATTAATGAAGAAAGGTGGTGACAAAGCTATGACCACGAGTGGTCAAATATGAAACATAAAGTTGAATGTTGGTAGGGTGTCAGAATGATAAAGGATGATTGGTCCATGTAGCAAGGCCTAAAGGTTGATTCCAAGTTGACCGATGACATGGATGGTTTGGCTTACTAATGACAAAAGAAGAAATTCTTTAATGGTAGATCTAAACTTTTCAATCTCCTGCAACCACTTTCATCATTCCCCATGTCTGATAAATGAACAGAGACACTCCATTGCTACCTGTTGGTCCATCTAATTAGTTAGAATGTTAATGGTTTGTGTTTATATTTTCTCAAGGGCTCTATTTGGTGAATAAGTGATTTTCCTACATCTAGATGCGTGCCATGATTAGATCTTTCCTAGATTTTTAGTGTCAGCTCTCTACCATCTTGAATATGGTTGTTGTGTTTTGACTTAGGGTAGAAGCTATCTAAGTTATGCTTAAGCTATAAAAGCACATTTTGTAATCTTTTGAAGGGTTGATTAATATCTATTTTCCTTGCCATGCTTTGCCATGCATATTGTAAGTTCCCTTTGCCTTTGAACTATTCATGATATTTTGCCTTATCTCTTTTAGCCATTGTTGTACTATGCAAGATCTATTTGCCTCTCTTCAATGTATTATGGATATCTATAATTTACATGACTGTGTCTCTTTTTTCCTATGAATGATATATAGTGAAACTCTTCTTCCTTGTGTCACTCATTTGGTTATCTGATTTGCATGTGATTGATAGGTTAAAATAAGTCTGAATTTGTATATCTTTTGGTGTCATAATAGTTAATTGTGCATGTATGGCCAGAGATAGGATTGAACACTCTATTTTGGTGTATCACCTCCTTAGAATAGATTAGGTAGTTTCTTTCATGCATTCCTTCTCCCTTTTCCTCTCCAAATGTATTTTAGGTGCATCCTAATAGCAAAGGAAGCTAGCCTTCTCTGAAGACTCAACCTCATAGTTCAAGTCCCACAACTTGGAGGTTGTTTCCATATTTCACAAGGTTGTACTTAGGTAAAAACTTTAGACAAGGTTGCATGCTTTTGTGACAACGTATACCAAACTAAGCCACAACTCAACATAGCAAGTGACATTAAAGAAATACTCACATTAAATATATATTCAAGCCACAAGTTGTCTTGCAATAGATATTAAATAAGAATTGTTATCTATCATGTTTTCCACAGTTAACGTGTGATACAACAACACAAAATAACTAAGTTTACAATGCATAGCTAACCCAAATGGCCACATAAGAGTACGCACCCTTAAGAAAAGGTCCATGTGTCATCCAATGATTTGAAACCAAGAGAGTAAATTCCAACTCCTATAAATAAAATCTCAAGAATATAATCTCCAAAGTCTACATGTAAAATAGGAACATGCTGTCAATAGCCACCAAAATGGCTCTAACTCCAAGATGATCAATCCAATCATCATGTGCACATAGGATAAGATCCACCAATATGCCTTGAACACATCCCCAACCCCAACTACATAAACTATAAAGTCCATAAATTCCAAGCTCGATGCTCCTAGATTAAGAAAGCATTAGGTAAATTTTCCATATCTTCATATTTCTTTTTGTGCAATTAGTTGTAGTATCTACAAGCGTAATTGAACATCTAGTTAAGTGTATGAAACACAACTCATAATCCTCTGATTGTGTCAAACACATCTACCTCTACAACTCTAGAAATCTTCATAGAATAAGGCATGTGTTGATATCAATGACAAATACTATCATGAATATGATACCTAAGCTCTAAATCATGTCTCCAGTAATGCTATGATACCCCCCCACCCTAGAAATACCATCAAAATTCAAGCTAAGAATCTCCCCCTTTGGCATTGATGGCAACTTAGATGAAAAACATTTATGTAGCATGAATACTAAATATGTTTCTATATTTACTCCCCCATTCTTGTTACCCATGAATGTTATCATACACATCAGACTTAGATAGGTTGTAAAGATTCTTTTATGTTTAAATAATAGCCATACAATACATCAAATATGAACAAGGAAGGTGTTAACATCTCTCATACATAAGCATCTATACTCTTCCCCATTGACATCAATTAATGTTCACTTACATATCCCTCATAAGATTTATTTTTTGTGTTACTCATTAGCATGAATTTTGATGATACTACATTGGGGGAGTAGCCTAAGCATTTTAGAGTATTGATATGTTGCATTCATGACTATATTTGTCATTGATGTCAACATAGCAGTAATAATGTTATGACTAGAAGAATAGAAGACAATAATCTTAGTATGCATAGAAGTTGATGAAGTTTTAGATGATGTGCAATGGAGGATATGTTTTTGAGGTTGTCTTGATGACTTGGCTCAAAGGACTAAGTCTAATTTGATGTTGTATGGAAGTTAAACTTGTTTTATTAGAAGCAATGCATAAATAGAGCACCTATTTGGCAGTTTTTGATGTTTGCATTGTATCTTTTAGCCAAGATGTAATGAATGTGATGTGTAGTTAATAGTGATACAGAATAGTCATGTGGTGATGTCAACATGTGTGCAAGACGTGGTTTCACATGTGTGAATTTTTGTATAGACTGTGAGCCGACAGTGTTGTGAATTAATTAATTATCTTATTTTAATTAATTAGGAAAGCCTCAAGGTTTACTGAAGGAATTATTATGAAGATATGGTATAAAGGAAAGTTATTTTCCTTTTTTGTAAAGAAACTCAGATTTAGAGGATCAAGTGGAATGTGAAGTATTTGAGCAAAATGCTTACTGAATGTGTGTAAGTGATCCAAGGGATCATTGGATGCACAGTATGATATCTAGTTTCAAGATCTAAAGGAGCACAAGTTTTATTGATCGGAAAAAGATAGAGGAAGAAGTACATTTTAGTTCTATTATTCTATAAGGAATAATATAAAGATCATTTGGATAGGGGGTTCTTTGATCTTAACCTTGAAACTGTTTGGGCGGTGGGTCCAGTTGTCTTCCAAACTCCTAATAGGGTTGGTACAACTCCTAACAGGGTTGGAATCTCCTAATAGGGACTCATATGCACTGAATGTTGTAATAGACTCCTAGTAGGGTCTATCCTCTAACAAGAAATATTTATATTAGTACATCATCTTGTGGGTACCATCCCCACTGGGGTTTTACCTCTAATCAAGGGTTTCCCTTGTTAACATATCTGGTGTTAATTGTGCATGAGTATCTTGTTGTGATTTTAGTTTAAGGTTAATGTTTTTTATGATAATTGTATAACTAATCTACCCCCCCCCCCCCCCCCCCCCCCCCCCCTCGAGTTATATCAGTGGACTATATATTCTAATAATTGGTATTAGAGCATCAAGTCCTTAAAGATAAGGCTTAAAAAATTTTGGAGATTGATGGTGAATATGTTTAGGAAAGATAGTTTGAGATTCGATGGGGCCAACTATGATAGTTGGAAGGGAAATATGAATACTCATCTACTATGCATGGGTCCAGGATATTGGCTTTTGGAAAAAGCTAAGAAGGCAATTGTTGAGGAATCAAAGCTAGAGGAATGTAGTGAGGGAGAAAGAGACTTGTTCATGTGTAACATGAGAGCTAGAGAAGCCCTACTATCAACTCTTCCAAAGAATGAATACAATCAAGTAAAGACATTTCAAACTTCTCATGAAATTTGGAAAGCATTAGAAGTTAATTTTGAAGGTGATGATCATGCAAAAAGAATGAAATTACAAAGTTAGATTTGCACATTTCAAGATGCTAAGATAATGGAAGATGAGTCCATTAGAAATTATGTAGGAAGAATATCAGAAATTGTTGAAGGTATTCAATCTCTTGGTAGAACTAAACATTATGATGAGGTTATATGGAAGATCTTGAAAATTCTATCACCACCATTCAAGCAAACAGCTTAGATGATTCAACTAGTAATGTCCTGCACCAAATATTTCACTAAGGAAAATTTTCTTGGAAGATTAGAATCTGCATAAGCATAAATGAGACATTCTAGAGAGTTAGCCAGAGTTGAGACAATTTTTCAGTGCTATGCACATTCGACCTAATCTATCAAGAAATACAAGTGCAAGAGGAGACTTTTCTAGCAATAACAGATTTGAAGAAGATAAGAAGATTGAAGAAGGAATAGCCCTTCTCATAAGAAGAAAAAAAGATGGTAAGAAAATCTTTAAGTGTTAGACTTGTGATGAACATGGTCATTTTGCATCTAAATGTCCTAAAGAGAGAAAAAAATTAGAGGAAAATTCAAGCCTAAAAGAGATAAGGATAGAAATTGTTTATATGCTAATGAGTACAAAGAATCTAATGAAAAAAATAAAAGTGAAAGTGATGATGAATTAGGATTTGTGCCTATTAAGAAAGATAACCTTGATAGAGAAATTAGAGAAGAAAGAGCTCTAGTTACCGAGGTTGAGAAGAAATCAGATTGGATAATTGATAGTGGATGTTCACATCACATGACTGGTGATATGAACAAATTTGTTAAGTTCGAAAGCCATGATGGAGGCATTGTTAGAGTTGGTAACAATGCAGCTTGTCATATTATAGGGATTGGATCTATTACTCTTGATGGTAAAACTAACACTAATCATGTTTACTTTTTTCATGGTTTGAAACATAATTTTTTAAGTGTTGGACAGTTGGTAGACAAGGGATATATGTTGTAGTTCATAGAGAAGACTTGCATTATCAAAGTCAAAGATGGTAAGTTGATTGGCACTAGAATTCAAATCCAAAGGGAATGTATTTTGGTTGAATCCTACTGAAATAGCATGTTTGATTACAAAAGTTGATAATAGTTAGTTATAGCATAGAAGGTTTAGTCATATAAATTTTGATAATATTGTGAAAGTTAGTAGTACATTTGCAGTAAGAGATCTGCCTAAGATTATCAAGCCCACTAATGTTGTCTGCAAGGAATGTATTTTGGCTAAGTAGAGGAAAGTGTCTTTTCCTAGCAAGAAGTTCTCTACTACAGAGAAATTGGAGATTGTTCACACAGATCTAAGTAGTCCTACAAGAACAAGAGGATTCTATTGTGAAAGGTACTTTATGATTTTTGTTGATGATTTCACTAGGATGATGTGGGTAGCATTTCTTAAAGAAAATTCTAAAGCTTTTGAGAAGTTTAAGATATTCAAGAATAGAGTTGAAATTGAATTTGGTGTTAAGATGAAGTATTTAAGATCATATAGAGGAGGAAAGTTTACCTCTAGAGAGTTTAATAGGATTTGTGAAGAGAATAGAATCAAAAGATAGTTATCTTCACCTAGAATAGCATAACAGAATGGGATTGTTGAAAGAAGGAACAAGTTAGTAGTAGAAGCAGCAAGAGTGATGTTATTTGAGAATGATGTCTCAAAGAAATTTTGGAGAGAAGTAGTTAACATTATAGTATATACTCTGAACAAAGTATAGATTAGAAAAGGTATGCACAAGACACCTTATGAGTCATGGTTTGGTCACGCACCATCAATCAAGTATTTTAGAATTTTTGGAAGTAAGTGTTACATAAAGAGAGATGATGATATTGGTAAGTTTGATCCTAGAAGTGATGAAGGTATGTTTCTTGATTACTTGTTGAAAAGTAAAGCATATAGATGTTTCAACTATAGAACTAAGTGTTGGATATAATTGATTAATTGTGTGTTGTCTTTAATGTTACATAAATATCATATCAATTAATAGACAATGCTTACTGAGATGACTTGGTTAGTGAAGATAGTTTTCCTAGTCTATCGAGCATTCACAAGTTTACTCTGAATAGATGATAGTGTCTACCGAGCTCACTTGGGCATCAAAGGAATTGAGGCAAAAAAGAGTGTTAACCAAGCTCACTCTATTAACGAAGGGAAAGTTGGACAGAGTTAATATTCACCAAGTTCACTCAGCTACCAAAAGATCTCTGCAAGTTCACAATGTTAACTAAGCTTCTATTGGTTAACACAGAGAATCGTTCCAAAGTTAGTTTCTACCGAGTAGGGTTAGCTCTTAAAGGAATTTTCTTGTTTTGGCATATGAAGCTTAATTACTTTATGTATTGATTCTAGCCGACTATGATGATGAATATTAGTTATTGTAATTTGAATTTGGGCTGACTTGACAATCTGGAAGGTATAAATAAAAAGGTCAAGTTGAGATTTCTAGTGTGTACAAGTGTATTGATTGAATTGAAGAGAAAAGAGAGGGAGAAAAATTGAAGGATAACAGGTATCCTTGTGGAGAAAAAAAGTAATATTCGATCAAGAAGGATCAAGTTTAAGTAGAAAAGAGATATGGATTCAGCAATTCAGTTGCATCACAATTAGGTCATTTCATTGTTACTCTCTAACCATTGTAGTAGTGATCTAAAATCTCTTAACAGAGTTGGTTTAATAGCCAGTTGTAAATTCTCTAACAAGGTGGAAATTCCATTGAATTTTTTTAAGAGCTCTTGCAAGGCCACTCCTAGTAGGGTGATTAAATCCTCTAACAAAGTCAAACCTAACAGTGTGTTTTGTAACCTTTAACAGGGTTGGCTTCTAACAGGGCTCACTTTAGAAGGGTGAAAAATAGTAACTAGTTACATTGGTGGTTTTCCCAAATTGTGTTTCCAAATTAAATCCTGGTGTCTTATGTGTTTATGTTATTTCTCTTATGCTTGCAAGATTAATTACTATTAGATCTGCTAAAAGTAATTCACACTCTGCATTTACCAAGTTACAACATTTTTTGTGTGTTTACCGAGTAACATCAATAATCAATTTTCTCAATCTAAATTTTATTGTTGACATCTAAGGGATGTGGGAAATATTTTAGTGGTAATTGATTCATGCCCACCCCCCCCCCCCCCCCCTCCACCCCCCTCTCAATTACTCCTATATTTCCAACACTAAGACAATAGTTGAGTGCACAAATGTAAGGATTGATGAAAAGTTTGGTACTATAGAGAAGATGGTAGATTATAATTCTGATGAAGAAGAAGAAAATTTTGGAATTGTTAGACAGAATGCTGAAATTATTTTTGAGACTAACAATGACTTGTAGAATGATGTATCTATTGAGAATAGAGAAGATCATAGATCTAAACCTAGAGAAGAGATAAGAGTTGAGATGTCAACTCCTACTTCCAATAGAAACAAGACAAAGAATCACCCTTTAGAGTAGATAATTGGGAGCAAGGATAAAGGTGTGATGACAAGGAATAGAGTGAATGAGGAATCGTGTCTAATTTCTCAAGTGGAACCTAAGAGCATAGATGAAGCATATAAGGATGATCACTAGATGTAAGCTATGAAAGAAGACTTAGATCAGATTGAGAAGAATGAGACATGGGAATTAATTCCTAGACCTAAAGACAAGAATGTGATAGGAACCAAATGTGTATTTAGAAATAAGATGAATGAGCAAGGAGAGGTTGTGAGAAAAAATGCCAAACTTGCTTACAAAGGCTACTCATAGAAAGAAGGCATAGATTATGAAGAAACCTATGCACCCATGGTAAGAATGGAAGAAGGATGTTCTTGGCCTATGCAGCAAGCAAGAATTTCAAGGTTTATCATATGGATATCAAGTCATCTTTTATAAATGGAGAACTTGAAGAAGAAGTCTACATTGAGCAACCTGATGGATTCTCTCTGACAGAAGATAAAGATTTTGTATGCAAACTAAAGAAAGCACTATACGGTCTGAAGCAAGCACCTAGAACCTAGTATATAAGGTTGGATAGATATTTATCAAACCTTGGATTTATCAAAGGTACATCATATGGTAATTTGTATTTGAGAAAAACTGATGATGGCCTATTTATCATCGTAATATTCATGGATGACATAATATTTGGAAGAAATGATGAAGAAAGTGACAAGTTTGTTGAAGAGATGAAAAATGAATTTGAAATGAGCATGATAGGAGAAATAAAGTTTTTCCTAGGATTGCAAATTGCACAGAACAAAGATGGGATATTTATTTCACAAACTAAGTATCCGAAAGATTTGTTGAAAAGATTTGGTTTGGAGAATTGCAAACCTATTGGTACACCTATGATAACTAGTCACAAGTTATGTAAGAAAGATGAGACACCTACAGTTGAGTAGAAGAAGTATAGATCTCTAATTGGAGGATTGAAATATCTTACTCACACCAGACTAGATATAGAAAATGTAATTAGGATAGTGGAAAGATTCCAAGATGATCCAAAAGAGTATCATTATGTAATAGTAAAGAGGATATTTAGATATTTAAAAGGTACATCTGATTATGGAATATGGTATGATAAATCAAGTGATTTCACCTTGTGTACATATACTAATGCAGATTGGGTAGGCATTATAGATGACAGAAAGAGAACCAGTGGTGAAGTGTTCTTTCTTGGAGGAAGATTGGTTTCTTGGTTGAGCAAGAAACATGACTCCATATCTCAGAGTACAGCTGAGGCAGAGTATGTTGCAGCAACAAATAACTATAATCAAGTTATGTGGATGAAATAAATGTTGAAAGATATTGTGATTGAGTTCAGAAAAACCTATTATCATTTATTGTGATAACAAAAGTATAGTAACTATGTCTAAGAATCTAGTATTGCATTCTAAGACTAGCACATATTTATAAAGTATCATGTTTTGAGAGAAAAGGAAAAAGAGAAAGAAATAAGGTTGGAGAATGTAAGAACTAAAGATCAGATTGCAGATATCTTTATGAAGCCATTTCTTAAAGATACTTTTGAGTACCTAAGAGGTATGCTAGGGGTTATGCCCCTCCCTAATTCAGAGTAGTTGATGCAAGGAGTACATTAGTCCAGCGGTATAGAGCACTATGGTTAGATTGGACTAAATGTTGATGCTTCATGAATGGAAGAGTATCTAATATGTACTAAGTCATGAAGGAATCTAGATAATTGGTATTGGTATTATGATTGACACCATTGACATTGATGTTAATGGGGGAGATAATGTATATGAAAAACATATCGAGAGAATGTACATAAGTAGTGAGAAGAGAAGCACTTGTTGAGATGGCAATGGGGGAGAGTTATCTCTTTAGGGAGATTTAGAAATATTCATGCAAGTGTGTAGTCAGAAATATAAGTGCACAAAAGGAAGTGTACATTTGCAGATGTAGCCCGAGAGTATTGGAAGTTTTTTACTGTGAACAACTACTGCTGATGCTAAAGAAGAAGAAGAACATTACAATGTTCTAGAAGATTTGAGATTGATGAAGAGGATTTGAGAAGATGACAACAATAGAGTGTAGTTTGGTATTCTTAGAACTTGGATGTTTTTCATCTATGTTGTCATCAATGCCAAAGGGGGAGATTATTAGCATGAATGTTGATGATACTACATTGGGGGAGTATCCTAAGCATTGTAGAGTATTGATATGTTACATTCATGACTGTATTTGTCATTGATGTCAACATAGGAGTAATTATATTATGATTGGAAGAATAAAAATCAGTAATCTTAGTATGCGTAGAAGCTGAGGATGTTTTAGATGATGTGTAATGGAGGATATGTTCCTAAGGTTTTCCTGATGATATGGTTTAAAGGACTAAGTTTGATTCAATGTTGTACAGAAGTTACACTGTTTTATTAGAAGTAGTATAGAAACAAAGCACCTATTTAGCAATTTCTGATGTTTGCAGTATATATTTTAGCCAAGATGTAATGAAGGTGATGTACAATTAACAATGATAGATAATATTCATGTGATGATGCGAGCATGTGCGCAAGATGCGGTTTCACATGTGTGAAGTTTTGTATAGACTATGAGCCGAAAATGTTGTGAATTAATTAATTATCTTATTTTAATTAATTGGGAAAGCCTCAAGGCCAACTCAAGGAATTATTATGAAGATATGGTATAAAGGAAAGTTGTTTTCCTTGTTTGTAAAGAGGCTTGGATTTAGAGGATCAAGTGGAATGTGAAGTATTAGTGCACAACTCAAGAAGGAGCAGAATGCTTACTGAATGTGTGTAAGTGATCCAAGGGATCAATGAATGCATAGTATGAGATCTAGTTTACAAGATCTAAAGGAGAAGAAGTCTAGTTGATAGGATAGAGATAGATGAAGAAGTGCATTTTAGTTCTATTATTCAACAAGGAATAATACAAAGATCATTTGGATAGTGGTTTCTTTGATCTTAACCTTGAAGTTGTTTGGGCAGTGGGTCCAGCTATCTTCCACAACTCCTAATAAGGATTCAAAGTCTCCTAACAAGGACTCATATGTACTGAATGTTTTAATAGACTCCTAAAAAGGTATATCCTCTAACAAGGAATATTTGTATTAGTACACCATCTTGTGGGTACCATCCACACTAGGGTTTTCTCTTTGATCAAGGGTTTCCCTAGTTAACATATATGGTGTTAGTTGTGCATTAGTATCTTTTTGTGGTTTTAGTTTATATTACTCACATGGTTAAGTTTGTTTAAGGTTAATTTTTTTGATGATAGTTGTATAAATGATTCACCCTCCCCCCCACCCCCATTATATCAGTGGACTATATATTCTAACATTATTCTCTACCCAAGTGACATCAAGGAAAAATGTATCATTACGTCAACTCTCAGAGTTTAATCATTTCCAAAACAATTCATAAAAGTTCTCAAAAAAGTGTCCAAATCCACTATTAAAGACCAATACCAAGAGTCCTTAATGACTCAGTCTAAATGCATAGACTACCCCATAGGAGAAGCATCAAGCATCTAGTCCAAGTAAAAGGAATAATGCTATACTACCAACTAGACGGATGCAATCTCTACATCAACTAATTTGAACTAGGTTGGGGCATAACCCCAAGCATACCTCTTAGGTACTCAAATGTGTCCTTAAATAAATGTTTTGTGAATATATCTACTATTTTCTCCTTTGTGCTAACATATTCCAATTTGATCTCTTTTTATGCTACCTTTTTCTCTGAAAAGGTGATACTTAATTGATATATGCTTTGTCTTTGAATGTAAAACTAGATTCTTTGATATACTTATTATAGTTGTGTTATCCCAGTTTATGATAATAGGCTCAGTAAACTATATCTCATTATCTTTTAGCATTTTCTTTATCCAAGTAATGTGATTATAGTTGTTTGTTGTTGCCACATACTATTCTTATGTTATACTCTATGAGATGCAATCTTATTTCTTGCTCAGCCAAGAAACTAATCTTTCATTTCTTGCTCAACCAAGAAACTAATCTTTCTCCTAAGAAGAATGCTCCACCACTAGTTCTTTCTGTATCATCTAGACTTCCTTCCTAATCAACATCATAATATGCACACAATGTGAAATTTTGTGATCTATCATACCATAAACCATAATTAGGTTTTCCTTTCAAGCATCTAAAAATTCTTTTTACCATTGCAATTCCTTTCAAGTATGTGTCAAGTACTACAATCCACTAATCATAGATTTGTACTTTGTGTGCTATGTAATAGAAAATTTATCTTTGCTAGATAATTTACAACTAGTTATCATAGGTGTCCCAACAAGTCTACACTTCTCAAGACCAAATTTCTTCAACAAATCTTTAAGATATTTAGCTTGTGATATGAATATGTCATCTTTGTTCTACACAATCTACAATCCTAGGAAGTATTTCATTTCTCCAATCATATTCATCTCAAATTATTTCTTCATTTTGTCTAAAAATGTCTTGCTAGCTTCATCATTACCTCCAAAAATAATTTTATCCACCAATACTACAACAATCAATAAACTATCTTCATTCTTTCTCAATTATAGATTATTGTCAACATTACCTTTTATAAATCCCAAATTTGTCAAATATTTAACCAATTTTGCATACCATGCTCTAGGTTCTTGTTTCATTCCATATAATGCCTTCTTTAATATGCAAACTATCATGACCAAAGTTTTTAGGGCAAAACACAACTACAAAAAAAATTGAAAGCCATGTTGTAGAGAGATCATCATATAGGTAGGCATACATAATACATCCACTCAATCCTATGAGTAACAATTATGGGCATAAAGGGAGGGGGGGAACACATACTTCAATCACTTAACTAAAAATAAACTCTTTAAATTGGTTGACCTTTAAGATACAACTGATAGAATATATATTGTTGTATAGTATGCTCATAATGTTTACTGATGTTATTCTTGTTACAAGATGCTTAGATGAATAATTTATACATATTTTCCTTTCGATGCTCGTTAATTTTCGTACACATATATTATTATGAAGGTGAATTATAGTTTTAATCTACATGATGGATAAGCTATAGCATGAGAATTATCAATCTAGATTTTTTTAATTTAAGTATATGTGGCATAGCAATGTATAACCATTAGGTGATTATTGTTGCTACACTAAACCCTAACTCATTAGCTTTACTAAGTTATTGATTTAATTACATAATTCAACCACAAATAATTCTACCAAATAATTCCTAACTACTCTACAAACATTTTACCTCCGACCACGTGACTCTTTTCCACCTAGTGAGTTTCATGCTAAAACTAGCTAACTATCATTAACTACTAACTATCCATTAATCACTTCCTAATTAGTAATCTATTTTCCAAATTATTAATTATTCACTATCTACTTACCAATTAAAAATAATTATAATCTTACTCACTTCCTAATAAAATAAAGCTATAGAATTATTTCCTCTCTAATATTATGACCCCTTATTCACATATTATTAAAGTAGAACCTACTAACCTAGTCTCATATCCAAGTTACATTAACTAATTTCTATTACCTTCAACTTGATTATTATGAAGATTTAAACTAAGTTATAATTATTAAACATATATCCTATCTAACTATTGACATTTTAACCCTCACTTAGAATTTGATCATTTAGATATAAATACTATTTCTTTTTCTATACCCTAGTGTTTTGACCAAAACTAAATTAAATTTTCATCTATACTATTTGTTTTTATTTCAATTCTAACCAATTTCCACTATATTATTTACACACCACACTACTCAACCCAATTTTATCAAGCTTAAATCTAAACCTACCTACCAATTAACTAACTAACAATTTCCTAATTTACTAACTACTCACAAATTTAACCACCTTACTCTATATCCTTACTTAGCAAGTAACTTTTCACCCTACATTGTGCACTAGCAACCAAGCTACATACCACTAGAAATTTAAATAACTAACAACTACATTAACATTACTCTATTATATATTCTTCTTGGCATCATTGTTTCATAAGTCACAATACAATATACTTTCCAACACTATTCACAAGAAAATGCCTCATAAATAACTTTAAACCAAAGATAAAAATAACCAATTTAAAGGAAACAAACACAAGTGTTTCCACAATGGTAAACCCCAATCAAAACAAGGCATGTCCTTGATGGGACCATTAACAATAAATCTAGATAAGTAGCATAATAATAAACTTCACATTGTTGGAAAGCATATAAATACACAAATTTGTAACAAAGAACCAACTATAATTCACATTGAATAAAAAATTCCACATTACAAGAATGATGTGGCCATATCAAGGATTCTTGATAGGAGAAGAGTAAATTTTATTTTATAGAAACTAGTGGTAAAGGAAGAAATCTCTCTGACCTCAATCTCATATGTCTCTATGTGCTCTAACCATAGATCATGGCTCTAGAACTGGTGGTGGCTCAATCTGATGCACCAATGCTTCCTTGCGATCACCCTATCCCTATACATGACCAGGTGGGGGACTCCTACTCCTTTGACAACCATTGCGGGTGACAACAAGTGTCCTACACAAAGTTGAAGTTTTACAAAAGTTGAAACATAATGGGTTAGGCTCCTAGTGTTGAAACTGAGCTCTGATACTAGCTAGAATGTCATGTCCAAAATTTTCAAGGAAAAATACAACTACAATTTTTATTTTTATTTTATAAAGATTAACTTAGTAATTCACATATGGAACTATACATTGTCAACTAGGTTATTGAATGGCTAGGAGTTTAGAATACCTGACATTTATGTTTATAGGGTTACAACGTACTTCTAACCACTAATTGAAGTGATCCCTAAATAGGTTGGTTGAATGTTCAATTCTAGATGACATCGTGAATTAGAAGAGACAATTCAATAATACAACATCCATGATTTGATGGGAGAAGAGCTAATTCTATAAGCCCTCGATACTAGTATTTATTAAGGTTTATTGTTTAGTCATGACATATAGGCTAGGTAATGATCCTTTTGGACATAGGTTCATCATTGAATTTGTTTGAGTGTACGTAATTGAGTTCATAGGTATATTTGATCTTGAAATATGCATCTAAGGTAGGGTTGTGCTATATGGTATCCTTGTTATAAATGTATATTTTTATATTAATCATGTTCAGGGTTTGAACTATGGGTTATTTTAGTTGTCAGTTAGACTATGGTATATGAATGATTCTGATGAAGGGCCAAACCACAACCCGTACCAACTCACAACAACAAAAATGCAACAAGATGGAGACAAGAGAGATGACAAAAATGCTTCATAAAGCATCCATTAATACTTGCAATTCATTACAATATTCTCCAAATGAAAGGACTCCAAATTCTTACAATATAAGAGATATTTGCTTACTAAGAGCTTCTACTTCCCCAAACTTCTACTTCTCAAGCTTCCTTAAAAGAGATTACATTCGAAGAGCTTCTATTTTCAAACTTCTATTTCTTGAACTTGATTACAAATGATAATAAGCCTTGCTTAAATAGGCACTTCTAACCCAAGACATTACAAACACAACCAATGTGGGATAAAAGGTAAATACAACTACCTTTAAATAAATATTAAATTCCCACCCAAATACAACTAAGCACCCAACAAATATTAAATACATGATTTAAGGAGCTTTCCACAAACTTCTAAAATGCCACCTACACACCTCGATTAATGGAATGACAACTATTTTTATTATTTTCTATTTACGCCACCTATGCACCCTGAAAATAGAAATTCCTCTTTTCTCATTTTTTCCTATTTTATTTATTTTTCCTTCTTTTTTCGTCACTTCTCTCTCCTCCACAAATTTTTTTTATTTTTTTTTCTAATAATTTAATTTTCCCATGCAAGATGCTCCTGCATCAGATTCATTTCTCCAATCATACTAATCTTAAATAATTTCTTCATTTCCTTTGAAAATGTCTTTCTAGCTTCATCATTACCTTCAAAAATAATGTCATCCACCAATACTACAACAATCAGTAAACCATATTCATTCTTTCTCAAATATAGATTAGTGTCAACATTACCTTTCATAAATCCCAAATTTTTCAAATGATTATCCAATTTTGTATACCAGGCTCTAGGTGCTTGTTGCATTCCATATAATTCCTTCTTTAATACGTAAACCATATCCTTTCTTAGTTTTAAAAGCAAAACCATAACTTTTTTCAATGTATACCTCTTCTTCAAGTTCTACATTCATAAAATATGATTTGACATCCATTTGATAAAATTTAAAGTTCTTGTTAGTTGCATATGCCAAAAACATTCTCAATGCCTCAAGTCTAGCAACAAGTGTAAAAGTTTCTTCAAAATCAATTCCTTCTTACTGTGAATATCCCTTACAAACCAATATTTCTTTTTTTCTCATAACTTCACCTTGGTCATTCATCTTGTTTATAAATACCCATTTAGTTACAACAACATTCTTATCTTTAGGTCTAGGAATCAATTCCCAAGTCTTGTTCTTTTCAATATGTTCTAATTCTTCTTTCATAGCTTTAATCTAGTAGTCATCTTTACAATCTTCATCAGCATTCTTAGGTTCAACTTGAGAAATTAAATAAAATTCTTCATCAACTTTGTTCCTTGTCATAACTCCTTTATTCACACTTGCAATGATTTGTTCAACAAGGTGATTTCTTTTCCACATTTCTATTAGGAGTCACTTGTTTAATCCTGATTTGTGCTCTAGGTTCAAATATTGGTTCTTGTTCATCTTTTTGTAGTTCAATCTACAAACTAGTGTTAGTTTCATAAAACAATTCCTGTTCAACATTCTTATTGTTAGTCCTTTGATTAGTCTCTCTATCAAAATCATAATCAAGTATTCATTCTTGTATTCTAAACTATTCATAACTTTTACATTAGCACTTTCAATAGTAGTCTTCAATCTTTGATTGAAACATTTGTATGCTTTAATTTTCAATAAATATCTAAGAAACATTCTTTCATCATTTAAAGATGATCATGTTTTTCATATGTATCTAAGAAGATGGATTTTGGTCATATTTTTCATGATAAAGATGATCTATCTACCAAACTAACATCCATTTAGGATACTATTCAAAAGGAAGGGTACAATGATTTGAACAGAAATGTTGAGCTATCTATTTTTTCTAACTTGCATAATATAATAAGTAAAGAAGAGAAGTTCTAGAAGCAAAGATCTAGAATCAATTGGCTGAAAGAGGGGGATAAAAACACAAGGTTTTTCCACATTTATACTCTTAAGCATAAAGCTAATAATAGAATTTCTATTTTAAAAAAGGGGCAGGATATGTTGACAAAAGAGGATGAAATTGTTGTTGAGGTTCTTTCCTACTTCTCCTCTCTTTTATATAGGGACCCCTTATTATCAAAGTTGGATCAGAATGAGATTATCTCATGTATTCCTTAGATTATTCAACTCCATCACAACAAAATACTGACGGCTATTCCTAATGCTTAGGAAGTAAGAGAAGCTCTTTTTTCCTTGCCAGTAGATAATTCCCTAGGTCTGGATGGTTTTCCTACCTTCTTCTTCCAAACTTACTGGCAATTGGTTATGGAAGATGTTGTGAAGTTTGTTCAAGAATTATTTGGAGCTAGAAGTATTGTTGAAGAGATTAATTCAACATTTTTGGTCCTCATTCCTAAATCTCCTAGGGCAGACTCTTTGGATAAATTTAGACCAATTAGCCTGTGCAACTCTTTCTATAAGATAATATCTAAGGTGCTAACCTCTAGATTGATTAGAATTCTTCCTCTAATTATATCTCAGCAACAAACATGATTTGTCCTTGGAATATAGACTTTGGATTTGATCATAATGGTGCATGAAGTTATCCATTCAATAGAAGCTGGAAAGAGAGATGGAATGCTTCCCAAACTGGGTCTTTCAAAAGCTTATGATAGGGTTGATTGGACTTTCCTTGGTGTGGTGCTCCATGCTTTTGGCTTTGACTAGAAAGTTTGTAAGCTTATATCTTAGCTTATTTCAACTTCTTCTCTTCCAATTTTGGTTAATGGTGTTCCTTCACTTTTTTTCAAACCTTTGAGAGGGCTTAGATAGGGGGACCCCCTCTCGCCTATTTTGTTCATCATTTTGCCCAAATGTATTAGAAGGTTAATTGAGAAGAACAAACAAATTGGAAGGCTAAAAAGATTTAAACCATCTTCTAGGTGTGAAACTTTTTCTCAACAACAGTTTGTGGATGATAAAATTATGGGAGGGGAAGCTTCAGTCAATGAGGCTAAGGTAATGAAGGATATTCTTGATTTGTATACTAGAGGATCTAGACAACTCATTAATTGGGATAAAAGCTTGATGTTCTTTATTAATACTCTAGAGGACAGGCAAAGGAAAATTGCGAGGACCCTTGGTTGTGGAGTGGGAAAGTTTCCTTCTACTTATCTTGGTCTCCCTTTGGGTGCTAAGCCTCCTAATTCCTTCTAGAATGGGATTCTTGACAGGTTCAGTAAGAAGCTAGTGGGCTAGAAAGGGACTTCTCTTACTCAAGCTAGCAAATGTCTCTTGGTTAAATCTACTCTTTAAAACCTCCCAATGTATACCTTGAGCCTTTTTGGGATTCCAGTCAAATTTCCAGAGAAGATGGAAAAGATTTAGAGGGATTTTTTGTGGTTGGATCTTGAAGGGTAGAATAGATATCCCCTGGTGGCTTGGGGTAATGTCTATCTTCCTAAGTGCTATGGTGGATTGGGTATCAAGAAACTAAAGCATCTTAATATGGCTCTCATAGCCAAATAGATCTGGTGCATCTTTAATAGTACAAAGGAATGGAGAGATGCCTTTGTTTATAAGTATCTTAGAAGACCTTTAATTATGTTTTTGCTAAACAATGAGGACATTCTGAGAGGGTCTATTATCTGGAATAGTATTCTCAAAGCTAGAGAGCTAGCCAAGGCTAAGGTTGTTTGGAAAGTATGGAATGAGGAGGGTATTCACTTCTAGATAGATCATTAGTTGCTACAAGGTCCTCTTATTAATAACCCTACATTTGAAATGTGGGCTAATGATTGTGTAAGGAAATTTGGTTTGAAAGTTAGTGATTATAGAACTGATCAAGGATGGAAAGACCTATCAATTATCTCTGAGGATCTCAAGCAGATCATGACTATGCTAAATGCTATGGTTATTAATAAAAAAAGGGATGAAGTTGTATGGGGTGATAACCCTAATGGTTGTTACTCGGTACCTTCGGGCTACAATTCCCTTTGGAGCTTAAATAGAAACCCCCTTGGGTGAAAGCTTAGTTGCCTGGGCTTACCCCAAAGATTAATATTTTTTACTGGCTGGCTTTGCAAGAAAAAATTCTTACACAGGAAAATCTAATAAAAAGAGGTCATATTATGCCTAATAGGTGTATCCTATGTAACAAGCAGATGGAATCAGTTAATCATATGTTTATACATTGCCATTTTTCAAGGAAGGTGTGGGACAATATAACAAAAAAATTTGGGGTTAGCTGGTGTAAACTAGATAATCTACTGGATTTATTTTTCCATTGGATAAGTATGTTCAACGGCTCAAACCTGCTAGATTTAATTACCTAAACATTGCCTCATTTTTGTTGGGGAATCTGGAAGGAAAGCAACAATAGAATTTTCAGAGACAGAGAGGAACTTGCTTATGTTCTAGGAGAGAAGATTTATAGAAGCATAAAGGAAAAATATGAGGTAAGGAAGGGGGGTCATATTGAAAATGGTGGTAATAAGAAAGAGAAAGAAAAGGATAGGAGGACTAAAAGACAAGATGTGAAATGGTTACTCCCTCTTGAGGGATGGCATAAAGCAAAATTTTATGGTGCTTCAAAATGTAACCCTAGACCTTTGGGTTGTGGAGGTATCATAAGAAATAATTTTGGTGGAGGGGTGGCAACTTTTTCTCATCCATTGGATTTTCAAACTAATCACTTTGTAGAAGCCAGTGCTGCATGCTATACAATTAAACTATCCTTTGAAATGGGGATCAAAAAGTTATGGTTGGAGGGAGATTTTAATAAAATCATAAGATGTATAAAAGGAATCAATCAACCTTTGTGGTCTATTGCTAATTTAATTAAAGAGACCTAAAATATCCTTCAAAATGTTGAATGTTTCCACGTCACCCATGTTTATAGGGATGCTAATCCCATGGCAAAATGGTTCGCCAACAAAGCAATCAGGCAAGATAAGACAGTGACCTGGAATTTGAATGGGAATATTCTAGTAGAAGTGAGGAGTCCTATCAAACTGGAAAAAATTTAGGGAAGTACGGTGGAGATCTTATTGTAATAATGTTAATTTATGGAAGTTGGGGTGCAAGTTATTGTTATTATTATGTTTACAAAAAATGTAGTCAGGAGGTGAGGTTATCAATGTCATATCGACACATTTTGTGGGTTGATATTTTTGACCACCCTTTTTCCTGGGGCATACAAAAAAATTTGGCACTTCTCAAAGATGCAAAAACTAGAGATTTCAAAGGGTTGAGAAGGGTTTTCAGAGGTTGGTGTTTATGAGAATTGTATGGGTAGAGAGTATAGATATGAAGGGGGAATGGAGTAGGAAGGAGCCTATGGGGGAAGTGGAAAAGTGGAAAGAAAAGGCTAAAGTATGGGAGAAATTAGAGAAGGGAGGTATAGAAAATTACATTCATAAACTCCATGGTTTTGATCCAGATGTTACCAACAGCATGGTGAATTCTTGGAAGGATGGGAGAGTTAAAGTGAATGGAGTTTCATTTCAAATAACAAAGGAAGTCATTGCTCTCGTGTCCAAAATTTTGACGAAGGGCTTCAAATTTTACAGAGACAAGAAGCTATCAATGAATGTGGTCAAAGATTTTTCAAAGAAAATGGAGGAGAGGAATGATCTGGTAAAATATGAAATGTACTATAAAATGGATTCCATCAAAAAACTTTGGAGGTATGTTTTATGAGTTGTTATAGAGTATATTTCGTTGGATACTAGATTTGATCAGGTGAGAACCCATCACTTTGTTTTTCTCAACCATTTTCATCATGGCATCAAAATTTCTTTCCCCTATTACTTATTTACTTCTATGAGCAAGGCCATCACAACATATAAGAAAAAACCCTCTATAAATCATGCCCTTCATGAGGGATTATTGTTGTTGATTTTTGAGTATTTTAAAGCCCAGATTTTAAACAAATCCCCTCAAATTGGTGTGGATGCCTCTGAGGACTCAGGAAATTCTAATTTTTCCTCTAATTTTGAGGGTATCAGAAGTATTAGTTCAAAGGGGGAGGAAAAAGCTTCCTCTAGAAAGAAGGCTAGAGAGTTGGAGAAAAAATTTCCCTCACCAATAATCCAAAGTAGGAAGAGTCCTAGAGGACATGGGCCTAAAATTATAGGCCAGGGTGATGAAGAAAACAATGAGGAAGGGGAGGATTTCAAATCTGATGATGACAAGGAGGAGAAGATGGAAATTAAGAGGGAGGAACCAGTTGAAAAGAAAATGAAAAGGGAAAAATAGATGGATGTAGAGGGGGTTTTAGAGCTAGGGCCAGATATTTCTGCTATTCCTCTTTCCCCTATTCATCCCTAGGAGTAGGAGAAGGATAATATTGGAGGAGAGGGTGGAGAAGTGATTATCAAGGATAGGAAAAATGCATGGAGAAATTTTAATGTCAGAACATCCAAGATGGGAATAGTTAGGGAGACAATGAATCCCCAAATTCTGGAAGAAAAATAGGGCCAACTCTAGTTTGAAGAACTCATCGATCCAACTATGGTGGCAATAACAAATAATGCTAGAGAAATAGGCATGAATATGTTGAATAATGCTTGTAATAGCATGATTGACAACTTTAGGTTAATCAAATGGCTTTACCATGAACTGGAAGAGGTCAAGGGAAAAATTGGCCAAATGGAAACAATAGGATGGAGCCAGGTCTAGGAAAGCAGAAGAATAAGGAGGATAGAATCAGTCTAGCTGAGAAGAGAATCCTAAATCTAGAAAATCATAATCACAATTTGGTGAACCAGATGATCTCCATCCTCAATTCTATCAATGAAAACATGTTGTCCCTTACTGGAATGTTAAAAGCCAAAGGCCTATTGGATGAGAGTGAGGACGAGGATAGGGATAAAGCTAGGGGCAAGAGCTTGCGGTGACTAAAATTACTTTCAATAACTTGGATTGGGAAGCCCAAAAGAGTTAGGAGTAGATTTCTGAGGAGACTCACAAAGCCTATGAAGCAGCTCAGATGATGCAAGAGCTTCAGCGAAAGACTTCCTATCTTTTGTTGTTAGTTTACTGTTGTTTTTTGTTTAGTTGGCTTTTTCTTGTTCTAGCTTTTTCAATGTAAGTTGAATTGGCCTTTTCTTTGGCTTTTATGTTTGGCTAGGCTTTCATGCTTATTATCAATCATATCACTTATTTTTGTTTGGTTGGGTGGTTTATGCTTATTATCAACCTTGGTTTTTGTTTTAACAATTGGGTTTTAGGATCCCTGTAAAACTTGTTTTTCTTATCAAAAACATTCTTTCATCACTTCTCAAATCAATGTTTCTAGTATCATCATCTCTCTTAATGTAGCATTTACTTCCAAATATTCTAAAGTATTTCAAAGTAGGTGCATGTCAAAACCAAATTTTATAAGGTTTCTTACCAATGCCTTGTCTAATATGTACTCTATTCATAATGTATACTATTGTATTCACTGCTTCTCTCCAAAATATATGTGATGCATGATTTTCAAACAATATTTCTCTTGTTGCTTCTATCACTGATATGTTCCCTCTTTTTTCTATTTCATTCTGTTATGGAGTTTTAGTGGCTGAAAGTTGTCTCTTTCTACCACTATCCTCACAAAAATTGTTAAACTCATTTGAAAAAAAATTCTCCTCCTCTATCAGATCTCAACCATTTAATCTTCAAATCAGATTCATCCTCAACTTTATTCTTAAATATCTTGAGTTTCTCAAAAGCTTTATATTTATCTCTAAGAAATGTAACCCACATAATTCTAGTAAAATCATCAATAAGAAGCATAAAATACCTTGCACTATAAAAATCCTATTTTTCTTGTAGGGCCACTCAGATCTATTTGAAAAATCTCCAAATTTACTAAAGTAGTAAACATCTTGCTTGGAAGTGAACTTTTTGTATGTTTTTCCTTTACATGTTCTTTACAAATTATGTTAGTAGGTTTCACAATTTTAGACAAATCTCTAATTGTAAATGTAGTACTGACCTTCACAATGTTATCAAAGTTGATATGACAAAATCTCTTATGCTAAGTTGTTGTCATCCACTTTAGAAATAAAATATGTCATTCCTTATACTAGTACTTATCAATGTACCATCCTTATCCTTGATAGTGTAAGTATTTTCTGTAAACTATAACTGGTATCCCTTTTCAACAAGTTGTTCAACACTTAAAAGATTGTGTTTCAAACCATCCACAAAGTAAACATCCTCAATATTAGTCTTTATATCAAGTGTAATAGATCCTTTTTGTTTTATGTGACATGGTGCATTATTTCCAACTCTAATTATTCCTTTTTTATAACTATTGAATTCAACAAATTTATTCATACCTCAAGTCATATAATGGGAACAACCACTTTTTATAATCCAATCTGACTTTTTCCTTTCAATTTGTAATGCTAATATTTTTTCTTCTTTTATTTCATCCTTCAATAATTATTTAAATATTTCTTCCTTAATAAAGAAAAAATCAATTTCATCATCCTTGTTATCACTATCATCTAGGAAATTTACCATCTTAAAATAAACTTCACCATCCTAATCAACATATAACTAATTCTTAGGTATTCTTGACTTGTAGGGCTTACTAGGTTTCTATTAATATCTCTAACCATTGTTGTCTATTAGTGTTAATCACATAGTCATTTACAAGGTAGAGCCAAATGGTCATCACTATGACCAAACTACTCTATATAGGTCAGTTCATGTACATAAGTAAGTATATACCTAGCTCTATGAGAACCGAGTAAGTTTTTGGATCATAAAGTATTTTTGTATATGAGCTGAGTTCATCAGTGACCAAGCAAGTTTTTGTGAATACATGTGTCGAGTTACTTAGTATGTACCAAGCACAATGAAAGTCAAACAACAAAAATTTCAAACATTCAAGAATAGTAAAGGTCGAGCTATGTAGAGTTTACATGAAAATTAGGATGGAATAGAGTTTTAGGAAAAATGATTATCAAGCTGACTTGGAAGGGATATTTAGTTTTTAAAGAGGTTGTTATAGAAAATTTAATAATATCAAAGGTTGTTACAAAACATTTACATGTTGTGGATCACAGATCCCTATGTTGTGTATTCGACAATTAGGATGAAGAGACAAAACATGGAATCGTCTAGAAAACTATTCATGAATTTTTTTCAATAGTGATGATCTTAACTAGATCATATACATGCCAATATAGAAGGAGATGAAAGGATTTTATGCGTAAACATGAAGCTATTGTTAGAAAAGGATTGAGATCAGATTAGAAGTCATTGAAGGGTTTTGTTATCATTTAATAGACCGAGTGACCTAGTCATTGAAATGAACTAAAAGGGAAAGACAAGCATATCAAATTAGAGGAGAGGATTAGTTAGCAAGGAGGAGACTCAAAATCATCTTACAAAGAAAACTAAGAGTCAGGTACTAAATCAGTTTTAACAAACTTGAATTAGGGTAAATCTCTTAATAGAGTGATCTTCACAGATCTTTATAAATCTCCTAATAGAGTCCTTACTTTTTTGTAAGTTTTAAATCCTCTAACAAGGTGAGACCTAGCAGTCTCTTAAGCCTTTAACAAGGCAAACCCTCATAGGGTAGATCATATTTTATGGTCAAACATTGTAATGTTAACTAGTTAACTTTATTAGTGTAGTAGTGAAGATTTATAGGTGTCATCCCCACCCAAGTTTCACCTTCACCTTGGAGGGTTTCTAGGTAAAAATATAATGTGTTATGTGTTTTATTTTAATGCATGTGATTGATCAGACTTATATGTTATAGTGGATTTACATTACTAATTTTACATGCACAAGTTATCAATAAATGTGGATGAATCTATGGAAAGTGAAAATTGTTTTAGATTCTCATTCAACACCCCCCCCCTCCTCATTATCTACTTTATCCTATTTATTCCTCCATCAATTAACAATTGGTATCAAAGCTGGGTTCTCTGAAAGAAGCTCAAAGGCTTGGAGATTAGATCTTAGAGATGGAGGCTTTCAAACTAGACAAGACTATTGACAATCAAGTGATTGACATTCAACTCACACTATAAAAACTTGAGAAGGAAAGACAAGATCTGAAGGATTCCCTAAAAAGGAGAAAAGAAATTGCCATCCAGATAAAGCAATACTCTAATGAAGAAGTTGAAACTAAAGGACTATTTGAACCAATCAATCTAAATGACAAAGCATCTATTGATCTACTTGACAGGAACAAACTTTTAAATGAAGAAATAAGAGGATTAAAAAGAGAACATGAAATCCAATTAGTAAGACAATATGAAGTGACTGAACAAAAGAAGAAAGATGAAGAAGATAGGACTATGGTTGAAGAAGCTAAAGGGTTAATGGCTACCAAACTTGAAGAAAGAATATCAGATGTACAAAAGCTCACAAACACTCAACTGGATATGATGAATCAACTCGTGCTTGAAAATCAAAAATTGAATCACAAGGATGTGGAAATTGTAAATTTGAAATCATAGAATGACATACTAAAGAATGGATTGAATAAATGAGAAAGAATTCATGGAGATATTCAACAAACCAAAGGAAGAAATGAAGTACTTTGAAGAACTAATGAATTCATCAAGTTGTTCTAATGACTTGAGACATTCGTGCACTAAGAAAAGAGAATCATCTAGGAATGGAGAAATGAGAAATGCAAAGCCATGGGACAAGCCAAAATGCTATCACTGTGGAAAACTTGGTCATACTACAAATATTTGTAGAAGCAAACATGGTATGAAAAATTCTAAACCTAAGTTTATTGGTTATTATTTCTACTACAAGAAATAAGGACATTAGATATAAGAGTCTAGGTCAAGACTAGGGAATACACCTACTACACCTAGATTTGAGGGTTATTGTTATAACTGTAAGGAATATGGGCATAGAGCATATGAATGCAAATCAAACACAAAACCCAACTAGCCAAATTAGATGAAGAAGAATTATGCACCTACAATACATGTTCCAAGTGTCACAAGTTTGGACATCAAAGAAAGAATTGCAAGACTTAAGTACATTCAAAAAATTATACAAAGAATAAAGGCAAAGGAAAAGTGGACATTGAGCAAGTGAGGAATAAAATGAACTAGAAATGGAAAAAGCAAACATAAGATGGAAATAGTGGAGCTAATAGATCTAAGATCGCCCAATCCAATGGAGAACGTGATCATATCATGTCAAACTAAGCAAGAAAGGTATGTATGGAATTTATACTTAATTGATATACCATACATCAATTCCTTACATAAAAATGTGCCAAAAGTTCATATCTGCATATACACGATGCATAAGAACAAATTTTGTGAAAGGTTTCGAGTATAAGGAATTTGTCTATGCTGACTGAGCATTGCAACATGGACTGAGCATTTCAAGAATAATGGAGATCGAGTGACATGGAAGAGGCCAATTTGTAGACCTATTTGAAAGACATCAATATCGACTGAGACAACTGGCTTCCACTCATCTAAGTACACAACATTAATGGAGACCCTAATTGATCAGGTTGAAGGTATATAACAATTTTTTAAGACATTATCTCATACCTTGCATATAGATTTTTGAGAGCACAAAGCAATTCAACAATTTGAGCAACCAACAGAGATTTCAAGAGTGATTTGATCAAAATTTTAAATGACTAAAGAGCATGAACTAGTATTGGGTATCTAGAGAAGGAAGAACTTCAAACCCTATCCACTATCATGGTAGATTCATCAACCACTAGAATAAGTCAAGAGGTTAGTAAAATTCAACTAGTGAAGAGTGATGTATGTCCTCCACCTAAGTTTCATGCTATTCTAGATATTGCTATGAAAGGAGACTCTATGGGTGTGCTATCCTCGATACCACCTAAGGCCATTATGATCCATGATGTTAGAAGATATTATATGTGCAAAATTGGAGCAGGAGATTATGAAATTAGAGAAGCTTATGAGAAGTTGTGTAATGAAGGAATATTGAAGGAAAATTTTCAAATTGGTGAAAGGAAAGGGTTAATTCATGCCTTAGAATTCCCAAAAAAATTCAAAGTCAAATTGATTAAAGTTTTTTTGAGTAGAATTCATGACATGAAATATTGGTTATAGAATGGACCAGTGGAAATCATGAAGAAAATGATACATAGGGTTACAAGTTATCCAACCCTAGAAAAGAAGAAGACCATGCGATTTTTGATTCATGAAGAAGTTGAGGTTAATACTGGAGTTGAGTGGAATGGACATGGCCTATCCATTACAAACATTTCTGATCCACTAAATGAATTTTCTGTGAGAATCATTTCTCACAAATTATATTAATTGAGTGGGTTAAACAATGTACCTTGTATGGTTGTGGATCAATCATGGAAGACTGTGACGAAAGATCATGAGTATGATCTTGCCAAACTACAAAAGTTACAACTTGCAGAGAATCTATCATCAATAAGAAAAGTGAAGAATTCAATGTGTAAGTTTGGATCCCTAATTGTTTGTATTTTTTGTTATATCCAAAAGTATTTTCTAGGTATTGGAAATGTTGTATGGGAACAAGAAAAACTAGTGATGAGACAAATCAATGGGTATATTACTCAATTTGAAGGAAACTTTGATAATATAAAGGATGCTTATTTTGATGATTTTAACAAAAGAATGAAACGAAGAATGAGAATTCCAAAAGAATTGATCACAATGTATTGCAATGACATATGTTTTCTTGTTGATATAGACAATACTTTTCTACAAATAGTTAAGTTGAGGAAGGCTTGGTTACAAAGTTTTGAATATGAGATAGAAAGTGATGTTGTAAGTGAAAACATTGATGCACTACTCAAACAAGAGATAGATGATGAGGTTGAACCTTTTGGAAGATATGAGGAAGCCAAATCAAGGATAACTATGAACATCAAGGTAGCTTCCAAGGAAAAGAAAAGGAAGAAAATGATTGAAGACCTAGAAGCTAAGTTGGGCACCCTAGGCAAGGGAAAATAAACACTAGAATTGACACAAGGTCTTCGTGAAGATGAAGAACAAGACAGTGGTGATCAGGAAGATGAAGTAGAAGAAGGTGACAATGGTATAGCCCTATTTTTTTTTGTTACTAAATTTTTGCACATGTATAAATTTCAAGTATGAAGACAAAGAAAGTGCACAAATGCCATTCATTTCACACAAGAATGTTCTAGTATTATTCATCAAAAGATAGATACAAATGATATTTACAACTGATAGAATAAAATAAAATAATGAAAGTAAATTTCTCTCACACAATTAGTTGTGAGAGTAACCTTCAAATCTACTAATATCTATCTCTATTCTATGAAAGTGCATAAACATGAAAGAAAGAGCATAGAATGAGAGAGTTAGAGGGCACCTATCATTGCCTATAATGACTAGTCATATTGCATTCCTCCAATCCTACTTGTCTCATGCCTCAAACCACATTTCATCAAAATCTTTGTGTCTTGCATCCATAAGAAATATGTGTTAGATCCAATGGATCTAAGCAATGATGGAAACACCTCACCTCATACACAAACATTCTATGCTACTATCATGGCATGTACTCACATAAAATAGAAACATATACCAACAAAGAGGAAATCATCATTATATCAATTTTTTATTGCTAATATGTTTGTTTGCTATAAAAAGAATCTTATCTCTAATAGGTATGCAGATATAACCATAGGCTCCCCTGAGGGTTATTGAGCCCGATGTGTCTATTAGAAATAAGATCAAAATAGTTGATTGGAAGATTGAACAAGTGAAGAAATGATGAATATTGTAGTTTAAAATGTATATTAGTGAAAGTACAATAGCGGTCAGATTCTACCATTAAAAAGGGAAAGGAACATAATTGAGCAATGGTAGAATGCCTAAATAAGAAGCAAACAACTATTCAAATGCTTTGGGTATGACAAAAGAGATGGAAGTTTGATACAACATAAGTAATAGGAATGGAAGGTGAAATAAAGTTCAGCAATTAGAGAAAAACAACATAAGTGTTTTAATATAGAGATTTTTCAACAAGATAGTTAAGAGGTAAAGCTTCCATAACAAAGGTTGCAACAAAAGAAAGCTACAGATGCAGAGTCATCATTTTGAAATCAAAAATTTGAATATTTCTTTAACTAAAGAATGGGAAAATATAAGTTGGAAGTTCACAAATAATACATGTTCATGTTAGATTGTGGTGACTGATCAAGAAAGTACTGTACATACTATTCGCCATTCATAGATTCGCCACTAAAGTTATGGCTAATTTATGGCCGACATGTTATAACCCTAAAGCGGTTTAATACTTATATAAATGGGTTTAGGGTTGGGTATTTTCATTATGTTGTGATTCAAAATTGCTTCTTGCGGCGGTATTGAGCTGTAAGGGATTACAGATTGTGATCAAGTTGTAATCACTGGATTGTAATAAGATCAGACTTTCTATTTGGTGGACATAGCCCAGGGATTGGGTGAACCACATTAAATCTTGGTGCCTTGTGTTCATTTTTGTGTGATCTATTATTTTCTATTATTGGTTATATTTGCATGTAGTTTTTATTTGTCTATGGTTTATCCTAACAAGTGGTATCAAAGCGAGGTTGTCTTTCAGTTATCCTCTGTAGGAAAGTCTCACAGTTAAGTGGGAGTCTCACAGTTGAGTGGGAGTGATGGAAAATGAGGGTAAGCTGAGGGTTGACAAGTTTAATGGGCAGAACTTCTAGTTATGGAAGATGCAAATGGAAGACTATCTATATTAGAAGGATTTATGGAAGCCGTTGGAAGGCAAAGCCAAGAATTAGGGAACTATGTCAGAGGTTGAATGGGATCTTTTGGACAGAAAGGCACTCAGAAGCATTCGGCTATGTGTGGCACCATCGATGGCATTTAATATTACAAAAGCAAAGATGACAAAATATTTGATGAAAACCCTAGCGACACTATATGAAAAGCCCTTTGCTTCAAACAAGGTATTTCTCATGAAGCATTTATTTAATATGAAAATGGTAGAAGGTGGATCTGTTGTAGATCATTTAAATGAGTTTAATACTATTACTAGCCAGTTATCTTCTGTGGGTATCAATTTTGATGAAGAAATTAGGGCTCTCTTGATTTTGTGTTCTTTGCCTGAAAGCTGGAATGGCTTGGTAATGGCGGTGAGTAATTTTGTTCCTGGATCTAGTACCCTAAAATATGATGATGTGATCGATGTTGTTTTGAATGAGGAAACTCATAGGAAATCCTCAGGTGGATCTACATCAGGAAGTGCTTTGAATGCACAAAGCAGGGGCAGAACGACTGAAAGAGGAAGTAACTCTAGAAATAGTGGGAAATCAAGAGGAAAGTCAAAGGGGAGGAGGTCTCAATTGAGAGGACCAAACGATTGCTGGTACTGTGGGAAACCAAGGCACAAAAAGAAAGATTGTTAGAATCAAAAGAAAAATGAAGGAGATAAATCAGATGGAGACAAAGAGGAAAATGTGGTAAGTAACAAACCTGAAGAGGATGCTTTGCTTCTGTCTTTAGAAAGTGTTGATGATTCATGGGTTTTCGATTCTAGTGCTTCATTTCATGCTACACCTCATAGAGGTTATTTCATTGTTTATGTCCAAGGGGATTTTGGGCTTGTTTATTTGGGGGATAATGAACCTTGTCAAATTGTTGGAAAGGGAAAAATTAAAATTAAGTTGCAAAATGGGAATCATTGGCTACTACATGAGGTAAGACATGTTCCAAGGCTGAGTAAGAATTTAATTTCAGTAGGGCAACTCGGTGATGAGGGTTGTGTAGTTACTTTTAATGATAAAAATTGCAAGGTTTCAAAAGGTTCCCTTGTAGTAGCAAAAGGTGTGAAAGTAGGCACCTTATATCTTTGTACAGGTCATATTGTTCCTTATACTTTGAAATTTTCAGAGAAAAATGAATGTTCAGGAATAATTGTTGTAGTTGAGCAGGGAGAACAAATAGCTGTTGTAGATTCTACTACAGCGCTATGGCACAATAGACTTGGACACATGAGTGAGAAAGGTATGAAAGTACTTCATTCAAAGAAAGTTTTACCAGGTCTAAAATGTGTCAATATGGATTTTTGTGAAAGTTGTGTGTATGGAAAACAAAAGAGCTTGTGCATACAGATGTATGGGGACCAGCTCATGTATCTTCCCTTGCTGGCTCTCATTATTATGTTACATTTATTGATGATGCAACTAGAAAAGTATGGGTTTATTTCCTTAGACAGAAATATGATGTATTTCAAACTTTTAAGAAATGGAAATGCTTGGTTGAAAATGAGACTGGTAAGAAATTAAAATGTCACAGATCTGATAATGGTGGTGAGTATTGTTGTCATGAATTTGAAGATTATTGCTCCACTAATGGTATTCGTAGATATAAAATTGTTCCAAGGACTCCATAGGAAAATGGAGTGGTTGAACGCATGAACAGGACTATAATGGAGCACGCAAGGAGCATGAGGTTGCATGTTGGGTTGCCCTTACACATGTGGGTAGAGGTTGTCAATTCTGCAATATATTTGATTAATAGAGGTCCCTCTACTCCTTTGGGCTATGGTATTCCAAAGGAAGCATGGACTAGTAAGAAGGTGAGTTATTCTTTTCTCAAGACCTTTGGTTGTGAAGCTTTTGCTCATATAGACTCTGAAAATAGAACCAAGCTAGAAGCTAAATCAAAGAAATGTGTCTTTGTTGGATATGACATTAATGAATTTGGTTATAGGCTTTGGGATTTTAAAAATCATAAAATTATAAGAAGCTGGGATGTCATATTCAATGAGAAAGTGTTGTCCAAAGATCTATTGCAGCAACATAAGAAGAAAGAACATGACTATGTAGTGCTGGATGATACTCCAAAAGCTAATGTTCCATCCATTCCTCATGATGTGCAACAACAAATACCACACACACCAGTGAATGTTAGATGATCAATGAGGCAAATTAGACCTCCACAAAGATTTTCTCCCTCTTTGTATTCAATTTTACTTACTGATGCTAGTGAACCTGAAAGTTATGATGAAGTTTTGCAGGTGGATACTAAGATTCAGTGGGAGTCTACAATTAAAGATGAAATGGACTCTTTGTTGAAGAATAAGACATGGGATCTATGCAAGTTGCCTGCAGGTAAAAAGGCTTTACAGAATAAGTGGGTTTACAGGTTGAAAGAAGAGGAAGGAGGTAAGAAAAGATTTAAGGCCAAGTTAGTTGTAAAAGGATTTGCACAGAAAAAGGGAATTGACTTTGATGAGATATTTTCTCTTGTTGTTAAAATGACTTCTATTTGTACTGTTTTAAGTCTTGTGGCTACTGAAGATTTGCATTTAGAGTAGCTGGATGTTAAAACAGCCTTCCTTCATGGTGATTTGGATGAAGAAATCTATATAGCTCAGCCACAGGGATTTGAGGTCAAAGGTAAGGAGAACTTAGTGTGCAAATTGAAGAAAAGTTTATATGGCTTGAAGCAAGCACCTTGGCAATGGTATCTGAAATTTGAAAGGTTTATGCATGAGCATGGCTATAACAGGTGTCATTCAGATTATTGTGTTTATTTTAAGAGGTTGGATGATGATAGCTACATTATTTTATGTTTATATGTTGATGATATGCTTGTAGCTGGGTCTAACATGGATCATATTAAGGGGTTGAAATGCCAATTAGCACATGCATTTGCTATGAAGGATTTGGGGGCAACAGAACAAATCTTTGGTATGAAGATTTGTAGAGATAGGAAGAACAAAACATTAACGCTATCTCAGGCTGATTATGTTGAGAAGGTGTTGCAATGTTTCTCTATGGAGAATGCTAAAGCTGTAGGCACACCTTTACGTGGTCATTTGAAGTTGACTAAGGAGATATGCTTCAGTTGTAGGATAACTATGTTTCAACCCCTTAATATGATCCATGTTAGACCCAGCTACAAGCATATCATGGATTTTCCTTGGTATATCATGGATTTTGACACGAGAAGAGGAGGATAAGATGTCCAAGGTACCCTATGTTTTAGCTATAGGAAGCTTGATGTATGCTATGGTATGCACTAGGCCAGATATTGCACATGCAGTGGGAGTCATTAGCAGGTATATGAGTCATCCAGGAATTGAGCATTAGAATGCAGTCAAATGGATTCTCAGATATTTGAGAGGAACATCCAATAAGTGTTTACACTTTGGGGGCTCTACTACTGATTTACAGGGCTATGTTGACTCATATTTGGTAGGGGCTATTGATACCAGGCATAGTACTACAGGTTATGTCTGTACTGTTGGTGGGGCAACTGTGAGCTGGGTTTCTAGGTTACAAAAGATTAATGCTCTATCCACTATAGAGGCAGAGTATGTTGCTACTACAGAGGCAGCCAAGGAGATGATATGGCTTTAGTTCTTCTTGGAAGAATTGGGACATCCTTAGAAGGATAATTATTTGTTCACAGATAGTCAGAGTGCCATTCATCTTGCAAAGAATTTAGCTCTGCATTCTAAGACCAAACACATACAGTTGCAGTACCATTTCATTCGATTAGTTTTGGAGGATGGACTGTTAAAGCTAGAGAAGATACATACCAATGACAATCTAGTAAATATGTTGACAAAGGTTGTAACATAGGAGAATCTGAACTCCTCTTCAGCTTTGGTTGGTCTTTTAGACTGAACATGAATAAAAGAACAACAGAGTCCAGGGTGGTTTAATCCAGTGGGAGCCCTATGTGGTAGTGGTATTGCTACAAGATCAGTCTCCAAGTGGGAGATTGTTGTTTAGTGTGGAGCCTAATCAATCCCTAAGTGGGAGATTGTTAGATTGTGGTGACTGATCAGGAAAGTACTGTACATACTTCATAATTAGTAGGGTTCGGGGCATCACCCTGAAAAAATATTTGGTACTATTCGCCATTCGTAGATTTGCCACTAAAGTTATGGCTAATTTATGACTGACATGTTATAACCCTAAAGTGGTTTAATACTTGTATAAAATGGTTTAGGGTTGGGTATTTTCATTATGTTGTGATGCGAAATTGCTTCTTGTGGTGATATTGAGCTGTAAGGGATTACAGATTGTAATCAGGTTGTAATCACTGGATTATAATAAGATCAAACTTGTTTTTTGGTGGACATATCCCAGGGATTGGGTGAACCACATTAAATCTTGGTTCCTTGTGTTCATTTCTGTGTGATCTATTATTTTTTGTTATTGGTTATATTTGCATGTAGTTTTTATTTATGTTCGTGGTTTATCCTAACAGTTCAAGCATAAGCCACGAGGACATATAGGGTATATAGGTGTAATGAATATTTTGTTGATCATTTTCAAGGATATAAGTTATTATGTGTACAAATAGGTTTTCAGTTGTACAACAGTAATCAAGAGGCTTATGGAGAAACATCATAACTCAAGATTGAAAGTAGAGTAAATGCTTGTAGCCTGTAATGGGAGAAAAATGTATACTAAAAGTATAATAGAGGCAGATATCAAAGCACAAATATGAGCAACATGGGATAGAAATAAACTCATAATGCAACAATGAATAGTCAAACCAAGTACTCATAAATACAAGAAATATGGAATGTTACTATATGTTGCAAGCAATATTTTCCAACCTAAAGTTATAGTAGGGATTTTAGAATCTACAAGTTTGTAGATAAGATTTTCTCCAATTTGTGAAGACGTGTTAAGTAGAGAGAATCCAATCATCACAATTAAATCACAATCAACTAACCCTACATAGATTTGATGCAATAGAAAATAGAAAGAGTTGTTAAACTCCATAAAATCTAGCTTAATAGTAAAAGCAACAAGAGATGGAGATTAAATAACAAGTTTCTTTGCTAAATTTGTATAAGAGATGTCTACAACAACACCATCCTTTCCAAATTATAGCAGTAAGAGATGGAGATTAAATAATAAAAACCATAGAAGATTGTACACATGTTCCTCTCTAAATATGAAAAAGGCTTAATCAGCATGAAAGACCAAGAAAATTGTCAAGAATGCTCCATTAATAGCCATCAATAAAATAAAATCAAGCACATGAAGTTATGAGTTCTAAGAAATAAGACTCAAGGTTTCACACCACAAACTCTAGCATAAAGGACTTAGTCAGAGTTTCAATTTGGTGTTGAAGATGTAAAATAAAAGAAGCACACAAATCTCCAAGAATAGAAGACTATGTTAGAAGATCACTCCAAAATGTTGGCCAAATTCAAAAGTTTAAGAAAATAGAGACAAAAAAGAAGAAAAGGTGTGTTCTTTAAAAAAATCCCACTTACAGCTAAAGTACCCATGTTTTCTACATTTTGTGTGCCTAGGATACAAGGAATAAGCTTCAATTTGGTGTTGGTCAATACTAGCAAATCAGGCTCATTAAAAGTGCAGCAACTTTAGCAGTTCAAACTCCAAGTCATGATAAAAGGAAACCCCAAAAATATAGTAGCTAAAGGCTCTAAAATAACATTAAAAGTTGCCAGCAAATGAGGCCCATAAGACTCAAGTAAAGGCTTGAGATAACCATGAAAACTCCATATGTAAAGGAAAGAGACCAAGTCTGGGTTGTAATAACTCATTGGAGTCTAAAATCTAACAAATAGGACCGCCAAATGTAGCAAACTCCATTTTTTCTCAAATAAATGATGGCTAGGCCTTCATGGTTACAAGCTTCCTCATTGTTATCCTCATATCTTAAACATTTGAATGACCAAATACTTTGTATTTTGACCTTTGATTTATGCCTTAATCATTTTGTAGAAAGATATTGGGTCTACCTTTAATCTAGAATGTATTTCTCATTTGTTAGTATAGTGATGTGTAACTTTAATTAAGTTGTATGTTATTATATTAATAGATTTTTTTTTTTTAAATTATATTTATTATAGATGTAATTATTATTATTTAAATTGGTGCTTTATAAACCAATTAGATACTATTAAATTTCTAATACAACGGGATATTGATTAAGAGGGTAAATTAAAATTTGAATTCAAATTGGATGTAATAAAGTCATCTTGTGACTAGGAGCTCAATAGCATGGAGTCAAATTTGTTTGAGAACAAGTGGAGGGAATCTAGGAGATAGTTGAGTTCATTTAGGAGTGTTCTTGACTGAGTTTGGAGGCTTTTAGTGTAATTTCAAAGAGCTTTCATGATGGGGTATGATGTGGCTTGACCTTGTCATCAAGAACATGTCATTTGGAGGTGTTTGAGAGCCTATTTGTGGGGTTTTCTTGTTGCATTAAACCACAATAGGTGGAGTCGGAGTTTGTACTTAAGAGGTTGGTGGCTCATTTGTAAAACAATTCTTAGTTATGTAGAGGGGCTTCTTTGTGACTTTTATCTATCCTTTGGCATCTTTTGATGCATTATCTTTGTAATTCAATTGATGATATATTCCATGGTCACCTTGGAGACATTTTTTGATGAATTTTCTCACCTTCTTGCTAATTATGGAGCTGTGTATTATTGTGATTGGATCAAGCTATAAGTGAAATTCTTCTTTTCCTTCAGTTTTGTCTCATTGCTATGCCTATTCTATAAAGAATGCAATGTGCAGGTTGTAGATTATGTTATATGAATTTCATAAGTTCATTATTGTGAAAGTTATATTTTCCTTTACTAGGCAAGTATGTGTTTAAACTTTTCTACAAAACACTGATGTACATGCATCATAGAGGCAAGTTGTGTGAATCTATTATTGGTTTTTGGGTTTCAAGTGTTAGAGTTTATCTGAATGTCATCGGTTCAAACTTTAGATGCAATCACCATAGGTTTAATTTTTGTTTTCCTTTATCTTTCTATCCCTTTCCCTCAAAGTTCATGAGTTCTAATGAAACATCTGATAGGAGTCAGCCTAGAAATTGGAGGTCTCACTTCATTTGCATGTCCCACGTTGAAGTGATTTTTGTGTTATACCAAGATTATTGAATTCATTTAGTTCAGTACTGGGTGCAAATTCTAGTACTTAACAGTCGTCATGCCACCGAGCAAGAAGACTCTAGGAACAAAGAAGAAGCAAGCATTAACACCTCCACCACCAAATAAGCCAAGGACCAGGGTAGCTGCTAATGTCGAGAAAATTACAAAGTAGAGAGTAGTTGAGTCTAATGGGCCCAGTGCCCCCAAAACTAGAAGAAGAAGATTGGTCAGAGGACCACATCAGAGGAAACAAAAGTCTATTGATGAGTTATGTTCAAATATAAAGAGTTCCCCAGGATTATCTATTTTTAAGTTTGTGGAATATAATACACTAGATAATGATGAAAATAATAGAATTGAGGAGGTTATGATAGAAATGATGTCAAATTTCAAACTAGCTCCTAGTGAAATGGAGAGACAAATACCCAAAGATATGTATGAGAAACAAAAAGGAAGATGGGAATAGGAAGAGAAGATAGATAAAATGATAAGGACTGACACATTAGTCAAAGTTATGCCTGACCTATCCCAAGAGTGACATAACACATTTTTGGAACAACATAGGAACAAATGTGTTCCAAAATATATAACATTTTTTATATTGATAAATAATGAGGAAGTTGTATGATAGCAAAGCGGGTTGCTATGGAAGAGCATTTTTGGACTAACTACAAAGAAGGTAGAGACTCTAAACATTAATGATGAATACAATTGTGGAGAAATCTTAGGTGTGCCAAATCCACAAGGTATCATGTCCCCTATACATGTTGACACCCCTAACACTCCAAGAGTTGAGCATTCGAGGCTTACAAATGAATAGGAAGATGGTGTAGACAGAGAAACAAATAAAAATGATAAGATTATTTCAACACCTCATATTAAGGAAGACAAAGAATAAAATAAATCTAAATAGAGTGCAACTATTATTATCTCCAGCATAGATGCACAAGCAAGATTGAGTGGTGCCACCCCTTCACCAACTCACATGACAATGTCAAGCAGTAGCACTCTCGCACCTAGCAAAAAGAGGAAAGTAATAAAAGATGTTTCACCAAATATTGAGGTTAGTCTAGATGAAATCATTGAGATGCCACAATTGGATCTAGAAAATATCACCTCAAAGTAAACTATTTTGCTACAAGAAGTTTTGGAAAAGAAGAAGAGACAAGAAGAGCTCAGGAGGGAGCACAAACAAAAACAAATATTATATTATGTAAAGCATATTTTTGTTGATGCTTTTGAGATTTAGAATTTTGAAGAAGATGCAATAATCATAAACTAGTTTGTAAATTTAATCGATCAAGTGAACTCTGGAGATATGGAATTAAATATGAAGTTAATGAATTGGCCAGAAAGAAGATTTGAAACCAAGGTTGTGGACAAAGTTTCCATAACTATCGTCAAATGGAAAGTGCAACTACAAGAGAAAGCATAGATTATGATTTAGTTAATACAAAAGGTACAACATTTATACACAATTTTGTCAAACATGCCAAGATTTACACATGTTATTCAAGTACAAATAAATAAGACTCAGGTTGAGATGAAGGCATCCAACAACATTATCTCAAAGTCAATAGGATCAAGCATTGATCATTATAATAATCTACTAAATGCTCAAGGTACATTGGTCAAGCTTCAGGTAGCTAACAACAACATGAGATCCAAATTGATCTCTATTCAAGAAATGTTAATACCTCATTTGGAGGTCATGCAAAGAGAACTAAAAATTGCCCAGGATCTTATCATAGAAGATCATAATCTTTCAATGGTTGATATTTTAGTTGATTTAACTACAAGATTGCAGTTGTAGAATAATGTTTTAGAGGCAACAAGAATCACATGGGATCATACACTGTCCATGATTACCACAATTCACAAGGAATTCATTGAAACATATGGATTACTCCCACCCATTTAACCCCAACAACAATGACATATAGTCTTCAAAACAAGGGGGAAAGAGATATGTGTAGAAGGAACGAGATGTGAAGATGTGCAAAGAGAATTGAAGAGAGACAAAGTAATGTGATGTGAACAAGATGCAAAAGAAAGGTAAAAGAAGAAGTACAAATGTACAATGTATAGATTTAAATAAAGGAGAAGTGGTTCTATTATTCATTTTTGTATTATTTTTACATTGTTCATAAGTCATATGACTTAATGGGAGAACTCGTTATCAGATTTTATTGTAACAATGTAAATATGACAAAGTGTTTTTTCCACTAATGTCAAAGGGAGAGATTGTTGGTATCTCTAACCATTGTTTTCTATTAGTGTCAATCACTTAGTCATTTACAAGGCAGAGTCAAATGATCATCACTATGACTAAGCTACTCTATATAGGTTGAGTCATGTACATAAGTATGTACCTAGCTCTATAGGAGTTTGGTAAGTTTTTGGGTCACAGAGTATTTTTGAATATGATTCAAGCTCATCAGTAACCAAGAAAGTCATCAATGGTTGAGCAAGTTTTTGAGAATACATGTGCCAAGTTACTTAGTATGTACCAAGCACAATAAAGGCCAAGAAACAATAATGTTGAGCATTAGGAAACAGTAAAGGCCAAGCTATGTAGAGTTTACATGAAAGTCAAGAATGGAACAAAGTTTTAGGCAAAATGATTATCAGGCCAACTTGGAAGGGCTTTTTAGTTTATGAAGAGGGTTTTATAGAACATTTAATACTATTAGAGGTTGTTACAAAACATTTACACATTGTGGATCATAGATCCTTGTGTGTTTGACAATCAGGATGAAGAGGCAAAACATGGAATCATCTAGAAAACTCTTCATGAAATCTTTAAATAGCAATGATCTTAACCTAGATCATATACATACTAGTAGAGAAGGAGATTCAAAGAGTTTATGTGCAAACATGAAGCTATTGACAGAAATGATTGAGATTAGATTAGAAGTCATTGAAGGGTTCTATTATCATTTAATAGACCAAGTGGCCTAGTCATTACAGTGAAGTGAAAGGGAAAGACAAGCCTATCAGACTAGAGGATAGGATCAGTTAGCAAGGAGAAGACTCAAAATTAGCTTACAAAGCAAACTGAGAGTTAGGTACTAAATCAGTTTTAACATACTTGAATTAGGGTAAATCTTTTAACATAGTGATCTCAATAGATCTTTGTAAATCTCCTAACATAATCCTTACTTTTTTGTAAGTGTTAAATCCTCTAACAAGGTGAGACCTAGTAGTCTCTTTTGCCTTTAACAAGCCAAACCACTCATAGGGTAGATCATATTTTATGGTCAAACATTGTAACCTCAAATGGTTAACTTTATTACTGTAGTAGTAAAGATTTGTGGGTGTCATCCCCACCCCAATTTTACCTTCACCTTGGAGGGTTTCTGGGTAAGAAATATTGTATTATGTGTTTTATTTTAATGCATGTGATTGATCAAACTTATATGTTACAACAGATTTATATTACTACTTTTACATGCACAAGTTATTGATAGATGTGGATGAATCTATGAAAAGTGAAAAGTGTTTTAGATTTTGATTCACCACCCCCCCCACCCCCCCCAACCCCTCTCAGTATTTAGTTTATCTTGTTTATTCCTCCATAAATCAATAGTTTCAACTTCTTTTCTCTTTTAGGATATTTAGAGGAATAATAACCAAGTTCTTTACATGTCTAACAAAAAAGAATTTTGTTAGCTTTATGTTCTCTCTTCATAAGTAGGGCAAGTCCTCCTTCAATATTCTTACCTTCTACTTGCTTTTCTAGGTTTCTACTGGCATATTCTTCACTTATACTCACACTTCTTGTAAACATAGGTATGTCCTTCTGTATGCTAAAAGTTGTTTCTACTCTAGGAAGTTCTTCATTTTTCTTTATCCATAATTCACATGATTGGAATCTTGCAAGAAGAGTTTCCTTTGTAAAGTTAGGTGTACATAGAATAACTTGTTCAATCATTTAAATCATCTAATGATAAGTAGGTGTCAAAGTCTTTAGAATTTTCCACACAATCTCATATTATATCTTAAACCCACCACAACTTCTGATTCCAACAAAAATCTCTAATATTCTACCAAAATCACCTCTTGTAGTATCATCTTTCTGCATTTTAGCATCTTGAAACATACATATCCAACTTTGTAATCTATCCTTCTTAGCATGATCATCACCTTCAAATATTTTTTGTAAAGAAATCCAAATTTCATGTACGAGTCTTAAAGATTTACCCTCTCCATATTCTATTTTAGGAAGAGTTGATAATAGTGCTTCTCAATCAAGCGTATTATGCATGCATAGATCTTTTTCATCTTGTTCACATGAGTCAAGATTATCTTCTATTATCACCTCCTTCTCATTCAATATAAGTAGCTAATATTCTAGAGCCATGCATGATAGGTGAGTCTTCATCTTTTCCTTCCATCTATCATAATTGATCCCATCAAACTTTTAACTTAATTTTCTAAAAAAAAATCCATGGATCTCTTCAAGTTGTTAAACTTTTCCTTCAAGGACTTGATGTTTTGATACCAATTGTTAGAAAGTAAAGTCCACCAAGTTAACAAAGAGGTGGGTGGGGGTGGGGGTTGGGGTTGGGGTGGGGGTGGGGGGTGTGAATCAGTTATGTAATTACAAAAACTCTCAATAAATTTATTAATTCTAGAACATGTAAATAATAGATGCAATAATCATAGAAAGATAACCATGCACAATAACACCAGATAAGTTAACTAGGGAAAGCCCTAGTAGGATGCCCGCAAGATGATGTACTAATATAAAAGCTCCTTGGGAAAGGATTAACTCTATTAGAAGCCAATGACATACAATCAATACATATGAGTCCTTGTTAGGAGACTTTGAATCCTTGTTAGGAGATTCGAACTCTATTAGGAGATATGCCACCTTGTTAGAAGTTGAAATCAAGAAAATTGAACCCACTCTCCATATAACCTCCAAAGAAGTTTTCAATAGACAATCTTCTAGATAAGCATATCCAAGATCTTTGAACTGACTAAATAGAAACTCTTTTTCCAATGAAGTTCCTTTGAGGTTTACATTACATCCTCAACATTTATCTCTACTATTCTCATAGACAAATTTGCATCAAAGTTTGCATAATGAAACATCACAATGCATATAAGCGCATTTCTTCATTCACCACAAGGAAAAAATATTTCATTTATACCAAGTTTTACAACAATTATTGAGTTAGCCTTGAGGCTTTCCTAATTTACAATAATAATATAGGACAACATCAAGATGTTAAAATACATGTTACATTACAATTATACTCTTTTTTCAAAGATATTTGCAATAGTCAGCTCATTGGAAACATCTTCTTAATAGTTTTTGCCAAACCTCACTAGATGAACATCTATTTTCATCATCTAGAACATAGTATCTGCAACATGTCTCTAACCTTTTTTAAGCTCGCTTAACCATATTATATCTCAATTATAAGATATAATCAATTTACTAGTAATCACTTTCCATAAACTCTCTTTGAAAGCTAACGTCATAAAGCATTGCATAACTCTATCATATCTTAATATTTATTTTTGTACAATTAGTTGTAGTATCTACAAGCATATCTAAACATCTAGTTAAGTGCACAAAATAGAACTCATAATCCTCTAACTACATTGAATGCATATGCCTCTACAACTCTAGAAATCTTCACAAAATAAGGTATATGTTGACATCAATAAAAAAACATTTTCATGAATGCAACACATAAGCTCTTAGTCATGTCTCCTACAATGATCTGATACTCCCCCATAGAAATACCATCAACATTTGTGCTAATAAGGTCTCTCTTCCTACACTTTCTTGGTCTACCTACTAGTTCATCTACCTCATCCACTGGCACATGTATATTTGTAGGGTACAAGGGTTACATCGATAATATTATATATACTACAATTTGAAATGAATAACCTATATTTTTGAAAGAAATAATATAAAATTAATGTTAACTCATCTCTCTCTCTCTCTCTCTCTCTCTCTCTCTCTCTCTCTCTCTCTCTCTCTCTCTCTCTCTCTCTCTCTCTCTCTCTCTCTCTCTCTCTCTCTCTCTCACACACACACACACACACACACACACCATCTTTAAAAATGTTGATTAGTAATCACATTGAACTTTTTGATTAATTATGACATTTAATCCCCCAAAAATGTTTCCTATCATATATTAGTCCAAGGAGAGAAAAGGGTTACACTGTGAACTGGCTAAAATTGATGGGTAATTTTAAAAGTAAAATAACATTGAAAAATAAGTGCTTCAAGGTTTTAACTGTAATACACATATTGCACATGCCAATTAAGGAAAGGCGATATAATTCCCCATTAAAATGAAAACAAGTCAACTTAATTTTTTTAATAATAATGTCAAAACTATATTACTACCCATTAAAAATCTAATCCTAACATACTTTGTTCAATTATCAACAATAATCTCATTAAAATTATGAATGGTAAAAAAGTGATACAACCTCTACTAGGAACCACATTCGCTTGGCCTTTAATGAGATTCAATAGTTAAACTGATAAAAAAAAATTATTTGTAATAATGACATTTGGCTCTCTCTCTCTCTCTAAGGATGAGATGTAAAAAGTAGAGTCCATGCAAAGAAATAATTTCCCTTTCTAATGTTTGCATGAAAAATATAAGGCAACTTACACAATCTAACCCTATATGTAACTCTAATTTTAAGTCTTACTGAACCTTGCTCCTAAGTCTATGACTTTATCCTGCCTTTAACCATTACTCAAATTACGTAAAACCCTAATCTTAATTTATCAGTACTCATAAATCTATGTTTGGATTGTAACCATAATAAGATCTTCCATTGATATACTTCTTATTATAATCATTCTATCAACTAGGACAAATGAAAAATAAACACCTTTTTTCCCTTAAATAGTGTATCCTCTTGTAAAGATATCCATCTACATAAATATAAGATATATTTAACTATTTTGTAAGGTCAAGAAGAAAATATTATGATTCTCTATAAAAATAAGGCATACATATATTTATGCCCTAAAAACTATCTCACAATAGGCGTATATAGGCCTCCATATATACCGATACAATATGAAATCCTTGTGGATGTGACAATTTAATTAAATAACATATAGTATTTAAGCTTATCCTAATTTATCTTCATACACACATAATGAAAAAGTTGAAAACATTTCTAGGAGAATTAAAGTTGTAAATCATCTTTATTTCTTGTTTTTTTATGTGGGTAGCTTTGCATGTATGTTGTACCTATATCATTTAACTTCTTTTTTAACCTTGGCAAAAAATGTTCATGCAATGACTATTAAGTATTATTTAATAGCAACTATGGGTCATGTATTTGTTGACAATATTCAAATGATCATATACACCAGATCAATAAATTTATAGCTTTAGTTCAAAAGAGAATATTAGTGGCTTAAAGTCTAGTTGTGATCGAGTTTTCTTCATATTTCAATGCTTGTTCCAATCATTATAATACAAAATAAGAAGCACATTAATTTTAGTTGCCACTATCAATATGTAACGGATTGACTCTATGTGGAAAATATGTGCTCTTTGAATTTTTATTGTCATCCACTCAAGCATGGTCACATCTAAAAAGTGAGTATTTTCTATTAACTATGTAAATATCTCTTATCTTTTCAGATAGGGAGAAAGCCCCAAGAGTCACCCAAGAACTTCACACACTTGGATCTCCTAAATAGTAGGTAAAATTTTGATGATTTTTTTAGTGTACCTCCATAGGTGAGTCAAAAATCTTAAAAATAATATTTTGGTATTTGGGAACTTATGAATCTATCTATAGAGGCCATGGAGTGTGAAGTATAACAATAGACATCTCTCCTTGGCTAAGAGGGTGCAATTATGTTAAAATATTTTATCTACCTATACATTATATTACTCTTGTGTGTGGTCGTTTAATCAATCTCATATCAATTAGGTGCAGAAGGTGATTAGGGATTTTTTATGGTCATATAGAAAATAGAACAATACGAGGCACGAAATTATGTGGGACTAGTATATCAGAACTAAAGAATAAGGTGGGTTGGGTATTGAATACTTGAGATGACAAGTAGCTTTGTAAGTCAAATGGATCTCCAAGGCCACCTAAGTTAGTGAGCCTTGGAAAGTAGTAATTAGAAATAATATTAATAGTGGTTTGTTTGTAGTTACAAAATCTTGGAAACGGATATATATTAGTGATTTGTTCTCAAGGAGGATGAAGGTCAAAGTTGTCAGTTTCCTAATGTTCCAATCTATTTGGAAGTTTTACAAGGTTAGACACTTGATTTCAAGAAACAACATGTTTGATAAGATTCATAAACTCAGTGGTAATAAATTCATATGGTGGAATATTCGTAATGGTAATAAGCCCCTTTCTTTAGTCCAAGGGTGTTCAACTAGGAAATGGAGATTGTGTGGTATTAACAACTTAAATGATATTATCTCTAAGGTTGCTCTCATAGGATGAAAGGAACTATTTATGAAATTTGGCATCCCTATACCCAATGGAGAACCTATTTTATCTTAAAGAAAGCATGCAATGATCTCAATGAGGCCTTTGATAAGCTTCTCCTACTAAGATGGTCTAATGGTATCCCCTTACACTCCATCAAATCTAATTTTGTGTATAATTTTATATCCAATACCCAAGACATCTTTAAACTTGTAAAATATAAATTGAAACTTAACCTTAAGCCCCATAACTAGAGAAAAATATTGTCTAGAATCTAGAATTCATTGATTGAGCCTAGAGTATTTTGCTTCATATAACACCTTTTTTTGCATAGACTCCCCTTTTCTAATCCCAATGGAAACCCTAACTCATGATCCTTTTGTCAGTGTATTGATTCTATGCATCATGTTTTTTTAATTGTCTTTTTGCTAAGGAGGTTTGGAAAATATTTGGTATATCTTTGGACTGTGGTATTTCTTCTCTCCAAATTATCTCTAGATATATGGAGTCATTAAATCATGAAACTTGTTTTGGTCCATTCTCTCTCGTCTCATTCTATGATACAACTAGAAGTTTAGGAATGGGGATATATTTATCGATAGAGTAAGGATTCTTATTAAGTCTTTGAATTACTATAATATATTTGTGTAGGTTACCATGATCTTATAGGCTAAGGAGAATAAATTGCTGAAAAACATCATTGAATGCGCCTTTGACTTTAAAAGGGAAGGAACATCATGCAAATTCATAGTCAAAGAGAAGGCAAAAGTTTGATTTTGACTACACTCTAAAGCAGTTTCTCAAATAGATCAAAAAGAAGAAGGCAATAAATGTCCTTTCCACCACACCTCCAAGAACATATGCTCCTCAAATGATATTGTGTGTGCCTCCCACCAACATTAACTCCTCCAATATTGTGATTGGTGCCTCTTCACCTTCACCAACTTTACTTTGGGAAGCATGAATGTCCAATATGTACAATGAGATTACTCAAGATGAGCTTAGGCTTAAATGAGTTGATGGTCTCCTCTACCATGGATAACCTAGTTCAAATTGCCAAAACTTGTCTTATCTCTTTGTAATATGTTTGTATATGGTCTTGACAAATATTGATTTAGAATTATGTATATAATATTAACTCAAATATGAGACATAGTGAACTTTTATTGGTATAAGGGTATGTTATGATATAAGCTATAATTTTTGCATCAAAATTGTTCCTTAATTATTTACTTATATTTAATAGAGAAAAAATGGAACCCCTTAAATAAACTATCATTAGACAGCTTCAAAATGTTTTGGAAGATGTAAAGTAAACCTAAAAATTAATACGGATTATAGATTCTAACAAAGATGTGGAGATGGAAGAGTATAAAGATTTTTAAATTTAGATGCAATAAAAAAAAAACTAATAAAAAACTAAAGTTATGTGTAAAATTAAATGATTAGACTTTTTGAGTATCAATAGAATGTAATTAGATTAAAAATCCCCCTCTATAAGATGATCATGTTTTTACAATGGTTGGTCAATGTAGACATCAATATAAATGATTAATAATTCCTCTAGCAATTTATTGTGAAAAGAATTATATAATTTAAATTGGATAGCAAAAGTGCTCCTCCATTTATTGGTTGAATCTGAGAGATACACATAAAGTGTTGCTGAGAGATATAAAACTAGCAGTTGCATGCTTTTGTGCTTGCAATGATAAGCCAATAGGTGCTTGATAATAATATATTTTTTAAATATAATATTATGTGAATAAATTAGATTATTAATAATTTCCACTATTAATAACATAATATTTATAAATAAACTTTTAAATGTATTAATAGATATTATTATTTAAAATCAATTTATCATTTACGAATAAAAATAATCATTTTAAAAAATCTCAATCAAAAAATTTATTATGAAGAATTAATAAGAGAAATAGAAAAAATTACTATGAAAAAACAACAACTCCTCTCACAAATATTCTATTGACCAAATAAATTATAGAAACTAAAAATTAATATTTGAAGAAAAAAGTAAACAAATATAAAAAAATTAAAATTAAAATAGTTTAAAAATTAAAACTTGAATCAATTTTAAAAACCAAAAGTTAAATAAATAGAGAAAAAAATGAGCTAAAAGAAGATTACAACTAATTAATTTTTTTGTGGTTATGCCTCAGGATAATGATATAGTTTTGGTAGACTTGGTTAAGGATGTGTTGGCATTTGGGAAGGGTAAGGGGTCTCCTCTACCTTTGGGTTTGATGCAAAGACCTTTTAAGCAGGTTTCTTTTACTCCTCCTTTAAAGAGTGGGCGTAAAAAGGATCAAGGTAAGATCAAAATAGTAGGTGATGTGTTGATAGAGTCTGGGGCTATGAAACCTTTGGATGCTCATTTCCCCCACTCTACTCAGTGGTGATTATTCTCTCATGGAATGTTCAAGGGTTGAATAGAATCCCTAGACAAAAGACTATTCACAAGTTGGTGATTTATCATTCTCTAGATATCGTTTGTGTCCAAGAGATTAAGCTTTCAATTGAGTCTTTAGTGCAGTGTGCCCCTAGAATTTGGCCTCATGGATAGTGCTAGTGTGTTGGTGCCATGGGGAGTGCTAGTGCTTTGGCTATCTTTTGGGATCCTTGAAAAATCTCTCCTCTTGGTTAGATATCTTCTCACTTTTCCCTTTCTTTGGTGGCCTCTTCTTTGGATTCTGGTGAGGTGGTTTTGATGACTAATGTCTATGTGCCTGAGGACTATGTGGGAAAGGTGGGACTTTGGTCACACATTCAATATGTAAGAAATTTTCATCCTTACCATCCTTGGGTTTTAGCAAGAGATTTCAATTTAGTTCTAAGTCTTGAAGAGAAGAGGGGTGGTTTAGCTCAGTTGAGGCCTTCCTTTGATCTTCTTCATCAAAATATTGATATGTTGCATATTTATGATATCAAGCCAACTAATTGGCTATTTATCTAGGATAATAGAAGATTTAGGGTTGAAGCTATCTCTAACTATTTGGATAGATTCTTAGTTTCCCACTTCTTGGTTAATGGCTTTCTTACTCTCTCTCTTCCAAATTCTGGACTAGTGGGGTTCTAATCATTGGCCAATTAAACTTTTTGCTACTGGAGTGATTATTCCTAAGAATCCTCCATTCAATTTTTAGTTTATCTGGATTTGAGACTCCTCTCTTTATGATCTTATGGTTGGCTAGTGCAGAGATGGTACCCCTGCCTATGGCACTGCTATGTATTCTTTCTCTAAAAAGATTCAACATGTCAAAAGGAAGCTCAAAAAATGGAATAGATAATATTTTGGGAATCTTCATACCATAAAGGGGAAAGATTAGGAGCATCTTGATGCTATTACCATGAAGATTAGGGATCTTGGTTTCTCTAAGGCTTCACGTAAAGCTAAATCCCTTACCTCCAAAGATCTAAAGGAACAAGAGCTTCATGAGGAAATATATTGGAAGCAAAAAACCAAAGTTGATTAGCTCCAAGAAGATGATAGGAACATTGCCTTTTTTTCATAAAATGGTGCAATCTTGTCAGAATCAAAGCTATATTTCTTCTTTGGTTAACTCTAAAGGTCTTCAATTGTCTTCCTTTCTTACTTTGTTCAAGGAGGCTAGTACGTACATTTTTGCCCTCTTTTTTGAGGACTTTCCTCCTTTAGTAAATGAAGAGACTATTTTTTTCTCATATTCCCTCCCTTGTTACCCAAGAAATGAATGATTTTCTCATGTGACTACTCACTTTGGCTGAGTTGGAGGAGGTGGTCCTTGGTATGCATAGATGATAAGCTCATGGCCCTGATGGTTTTCCTGTTGATTTCTTTCACAAATTTTGGGATTTATTAATCAAAATTTGTTGGAGGTGGTTATGGAATCTTTTTCTAGCAAGCAAATGCTTCAAGCCTTGATTTCTACCTTCTTGTCTCTTATTCGAAAAAAAGATGGGGTTAATCAACTAGAATTTTTTAGGCCTACTGCTTTGTATACTATGATCTACAAAGTTACTAATAAGTCGATTAATGAGAGGCTTAAAATGTGTCTCCCTACTATTATCTCAAAAGAACAAGGAGGTTTTGTTGTAGGAAGACAAAATTTAGATGGGGTTTTTATTGCTACTGAAGCTATTCACTCTATGGCTAGTTTAAGGAAGCGATCTATGTTTATTAAGTTGGGTATGGCCAAGGTCTATGATAGAGGTAAATGGAATTTCCTCAAGAATATTCTTCTTTCCTTTGGTGTTATTCCAAATTGGATAAGTTGGACTATGATTTGTGTTACTATTGCATCTTTTTTTGTTCTTCTTAATGGTCAACTTTGCCAGTTATTTGGTGCCTCTAGGGGTCTGTGCCAGGGTGATCCTCTCTCCCCTATCTTTTTATCATTATGGATAAGTGCCTAGGGAGATTCATCAAGTATCAAGTTTCTCATAATTATATTCATGGTTAGCATTGGGATAATGGGTGACCCTCATTGTCTCACCTTTAATTTGTTGATGACACTGCTCTTGCAGGTATTTCTAGGGTCCAGGAAGTTGAGGCTATTTGAAATACTCTTTAAATTTATTTGGTGATGTTAGGGAAGAAAATAAATGTACATAATTCCTCTTTATATTTTATATAATACTCCTAAAGTTATTCAAAGGGGAGTTGTGAATATCCTGTGGTTTCAAATTAGGTCACTACCCTTGACATATCTCAGTACTCCTATCATTGTTTCTAGGCAGCTATGTCTCTTCTGGAAGAATATTCTTAACAAGCTTCAAGAGAAGGTAAATAATTAGACTCGTAAATGGATTTCTATTGGTGCTCGGGTTGCTCTTCTTCAATTTGTTATTCAAGATCTTCCTATTTATAGAAGCATGGCTTAGGTTTCTCTTGTATACTTTCTCAAGGAGTTTGATGCTCTTTCTCGACAATTTCTTTGGAGTGAAAATTTGTGTGATTCTAAATGGAGTTTATTTAGTTGGAAGACTATTTTTTGGCCTAAGAAGGGGGATGATCTTGGGTTTCGCTCTGCTATCTTAAGTAGCCAAGATTTGGCTATAAAACTTTATTGGCATTGGTGCTCTGGACAAAATCAACTTTGGGCCCATATAATCACTCATAAGTATTTCAAGGGTGTTGATCCACATTTTATTTCCTCACTTCATTTGGAATTTCATGGCTCTATGGCATGGGACACTCTTTAGAATGGTGCTCAATTAGTTAAGAGAGGTCTTTTTTGGATATGTAAAGGAGGCTCTGAGGCTTTTTTTTGGTATGTTGCTTAGGATGGTAACCCTCATGTCTTTTTTATGTACCCTCATCTTTAGATTCTTTTCTTTTTGTTGAATGGGATAAGGTAGTTCAGTATAAGGCCCCTTATCACTTGGGCCTTGTTTTTGGCTATAGACAGAAGGACTCTTTGGATTGACCACCTAGGGTTTCAAAAGAGGAGCACTTGGAACTCTCTAGGATTTTAGCTTCTAGAGAGTATCGCTCTTTTCTGAGGCTGGATGTTTTGTCTTGGGGTGGTGCTCCATCTAGTAAATATTATGTTTCTGCTAGGTACCAAGAGCTTACTAGACAATTATTCAGAGATGATATGGTGCTTTGGTGGAAACCTATTTGGAATAAATTTTCCTTATCCAAATGTAATTTATTCATGTAGTTGGTAGCTCACAACCAATGTATTACATGGGATAATCTTTCTAAACATGTATTTCAGGGCCTCTCATTCTGTGTGTTGTACGATAATAGAGAGGATTCTGTCTCCCAACTTTTCTTCCATTATTCCTATTCTACCCAAATTTTGGTACCTTTGGTGGAATGCTTGGGGTTGTCCTTGTAGGCATGCTTCCTCCTTGTCTAATTTCTCGGATCGGTTGGGGAGTGCTCCCACTAAAGCCTTTCCTCTTCATGTTGCATGAGTTGCTGGTCTTTTATTCATTCTTTGGCATATTTGCTTGGAGAGGAACATAAGAATCTTTATGCAACTTTGATGGAAGATTTCTCACTCTCTACATGAGACAATTCAAGCTAAGTGTGTATTAGATGGGGGTATGAATCCTAGTGATGTTACCATATGCAATCACCTCAATTTTTATCTTCAAGAGGGGTCCTAGGGGCTATTGGTCAATGGTTACATGGTCTACCTAGACAACATAGGTGGAAGATGAAGAAGCGGGTGAATCGTGAGGGGCATTGGAATCCTCCTCCTCCTAGAGTTATAAAATTCAACATTGATGGTTCTTCTTGAGGGAATCCACATCCTATTAGCATTGGGGGAGTGACTCATTGTAATTATGGCAATGTTTAATTTCTTTTCTCGGTGCATAAGGGTTGTCATAAATAATCTTATGGAGGCACTGGCCATTTTACATATTATAGAACAATGTTATTTGAGGGGATGGTGTAGGATTATCTATGAGTCTGACTCCCAAATGGTGGTGAACTTGCTTACTTTGCAAGCACTTGCAGATGTTAGTTGGCCTCTAGCTTCAGTTGTTAATTAGAATCTTCCCTTTGATAGAACTCTAGAGTCTATTTGTTTTACTTACCTCCCTTAGGAGTGGAATGGAGTTGCAGATTGTTTGGCTAAATGTGCTTTTGATCATGTGCAAGATTGGAATGTTATGGATAGGGGCAATTACCCCCTGAATTATCTCATGAAATCGATGACCTTGTTGATCGGGATAGAGCTCTTTATTGAGCTCTCCCTAGGTATCTCTTGTCTTAATAAAAAATTTACCCCTCTTTTAGTTAAAAAACTATTTAATTTTCTAAATAAATAAGAAAAGAAAATAAGAGTTAAATATGGAGATAACAACTAATAAATAGGAAAAAAAACAAGAGTTAAAAGTGAAGTGAGATGAAAAATCGCTAAAAATAATTAACGAGAAGAGCTGACAATTTTCCAGTCAAATTGACAACTTTTCCATGACAAATTTAATTTCTGGGAGTAAAGGTCCCACACATACCTATCGACTTAAAAATGCTCTAATTCTTGGTGTAGGTAGTGGTATTTCCATGCACATTAAAAAATAGTCTTAGTAGAAGATAAATACAGTTTGAACAATAAGAAGAGGGTCTTTTTCATATATTGAATTATGAATATTCAAACACAAAGTATTTTAGAAGGCAATATTTACTAGCAATTGCACGCATTTAAGCTTGCAACGATGAGCCGATCTGTGTTTATAATAAAATTATTTTAAAAATATAATTTAATGTGAATCAATTAATTATAATTTATTCGATAATCTAAACAAATTATTATTATTAAATTAAATAGACTAAAACATATTATATATTTATATTTACTTTATCATATACAAATTAAATTATAAGAGCAAAAAATAAACTAAAAATTAAGCTACTTTGAAAAAAAAAATTAAAAACTAAATATTAAATTAATTCAAAAAATTCAAAATTAAATTTAGATTTTCTAAAAGAAATTATATTTAAGTTGCTATTTTCCAAATCATATGTCAATTTGAAAAAAACAAAGAGAAAATAACTTCTGAAAAAAACTTTCTAATGATAATTTTTTGGTAACAAAAAAAAACAATTTCCTAAACAAAGTTCCTACATAGATTTATTATATATAAGCATGCTAGCTTAATTCTATTAAGAAGAATTTATGTTTTATCTTTTAAATAAAAAATTAAATATTCAAAAATAATTTACATAGTAATATTTATAATTTTATAATTATAAAATTTAAAAAAAAATTATTTTTTTATTTTTTTTGGTTGAGGGGTTAGGAATCTAATACATGCCCACACGTGCACCTCTTCAACTTAAGGCCAAGGACCGAGGGGCATCCACACCATCAAAATTACCCTAGACAAGATCTCGACCTTGTCCCTTATCGTGTCGAGCTTTGCACTAAGCATGACTTGATCCCTAGTGGGCTCTTTGTGAGAAATTCAACTTCACTAGTTGAACAAGGGCCTTTCGACAAAATAATTTATTTAAAAAAATCTAATCTAGTTTGTCAATTTTCAATTTGGAAAGCTGACGTATAACAAGTGTCACATAGTGGTGAATATTTGGCGGATAATTCTAGTTATAGTATTAAATATAATTTAATTAAGAATAATAATAGATAATTTTATTATAAGATAATAATTTAATAATAATTAAGTTCTATAGATTGAGTTTTGTTTCAAAACAATAATAAATAGAGATAGATTGAACAAAGCTCAACATCTATTCTTCCTCCTTTCACATTCAGTTACTATCTTTAGTTTCTTGTATCTCTGGGTCAGTTTCGATCTCATTTTTAGCTTCTTTGTTAGTTTTTCTCCCATCTGTTCTTTCTTGTCTGTTTTTGAGCCTATAGTTCCTTCTTTTATTTTTTCTTTTCTTCTTTTCTTATTGTTCCTTCTTCTTTTAGAATTTTGGTTATTTGGATGATATGGTATGTTTGAAAGCCCTGAAGGTTTCCAAGCACAACCGTATCCCCAAATAATTATCCTTCTATATATTTTTTGGTTTTCCTATCTTGTTCCCCTGCTTTTAGTCTTTCATTTTTTCTTCTCATTGTGCTCTTTGGTTTTTCTCTGCATTTCTTTGATGCTTGCTCCTTTTCTTATTTCATCTCATTTTTCTCTTTGGGTATTTCTTTCTTGTGATTTATTTATTTCTTCCTTAGCTAGACATTAACTTAGGGGTTGGTTCTTTCTTATTGTCTTTTGTCTTTTTTTTTCTTTTCTCCTTCTTTATTGGTTTCTTTGCTATTTCATTTTTTGTCTTTTCTCTCAATTCTATTATGCTATCTTTCTTTTTGGTTTTTCTCTAGTCTTCTTCTTAATCCTTTTATTTTCTTTCGTTTTCTTTCTTCATTTTGAGCATTTATTTTATATGGATGAATTGTATCTATAAAATAAAGAGGAATGAGATTACTTGACTAGTATTAGATTTTTTTAACATTAATCTAATAACAATCTTGGTCAAGATTGAGTATATGCAGGTATTTCACATATTCTTGATCAGGTGCAAATCTTAGAGATAACAAACTACTAGATGCAAAAGGGCAGAATATAAAGACTTTAGTTATGATGATAATTACAACAAGGTAAACATAAAGGATTGGACTCTTGAGATATGAACCAACATGTTTGAAGATTGACATAATGAAATGAGACATCAATTATGGACATATGAAATACATATAAAGGAGCCTACTATAGTGACAAAGGAATCGAATCCTTAAGCCAATATAATTCTTATACAAACAAAATGTAACAACAAAATAAAATATGAACAAATGTAAGAGAAGGAACACCTTCTCAAAACCTTGTAATTATGAAAGTTCATTAAAGCTACTAAAATCAACTCATATGTACGAGAGGGTATGCCCTCCTAAAGTCCTCGATTAAGAATTAGAGGTGAGTGTATTATTATGTAGACAAGATGCTAGAATCCTAGGCCACATTGGGGGTTTTCTTCCTCATTCTTTTCCCCCAAGTGTCTGCACTCTGAATGGGACAAATTAGTGTAGAAGCACCTAAGAAGTTGGCTTTTTCCTACTATTTTTTGGCTTTTAAGTGGTCTTGGCCACACCATTGGAGAATAAGGACTTAGGCAATTCCATATCATGTAGATAAGTAGGTTAGGAGGGATTACCATGAGTTTTTAAGTTGTTTGAGATAATTGGATTCAATTAGGACCTAGTTGAGCAAAAGTGACTTAGGAGTGCAAAGTTGGTCAAAGGGGTTGACCAAGACAAATAAATGGGTGGAATTTTGTAAAATGCCCTCATTTAGTCCTAAGGGACCAAGCTAGACACATTTGAGGTCCTAGAATGGAATAGAAGGCAAAAGATAAAAAGTTGCTCATGCCAACTTTGCAACTTTTGTGCAATATTGACTTAGAGAGTTATTTGGGTAGTTTACCATGTCAACATTGTAACTTTTGTACCATATCACCTTAGTGAGTTATTTGGGTAGTTTTCTCAAGTTCCACATGTGTGGGAGGCTTATACAAGGCCATGCCACACCCAAGACAGGGTTTGGCATTCATATTGTATGGAAGCATAAGGAGTTACCAACATTTTTATGAGCATTTTTACCACAGTACGGTTGAAGAATTGTTCTTTCAAGATTTAATGGATTTAACTAGTTGATTTCTCAATGTGGATAGTTAGATTATGTTGTTTACTTGTTGAATCCATGAGTAGTTTAGTATTTTGAATCATTTTGATAGGGGTTAATAGATAAGTTTATTTTGGCCAGTTTGTTGGACTATACAAGGTTACTTGTAGAAACATGGCTCTAACTTGATTTCCAATGTTTGAAATCTCATGGCCACTTGGAATCAAGTAGAGAATTGTACATATGTTATAAATATGCATTTTTGTGCTTTGAGGAGTTGGATATCTAATTTTTCCACCAAACCCTAGGCAAGCCCTACTGTGCCCAACAAGGTGACTTGGTGATTGCTAGAGCAAAAAGGTGAACAATGTAGATTGGCTTGTGCTAATCAATTGGTGATTTGTGTAGTTCACGGGGTGAAGGAATCTAGGAATAAATGTGGGAAATAGTTGAATCCTTTTGATCAGTTTAAAACACTAGAAACCAAACTGACTACAACAAACCCCTAAACCCTTAAAAATAGGGTCATTTTGGCATGGGGGTGTACGGATGAGTTGAGGGTTCTAGACCAATTGAATCTTGGAGATTTCCCAAAAGGGTATTAGGATATCAAGTTAGTTTATGAGATTGTTAAGGAGTTTTTGGAGTGAAAAGTCAAATTCCCTATTTGGAGGCCTAATTGGGGGCAAAAAGGCTACACGACAAAATAGTGGGGTTTTGAAGAGATTGTTAAGAAATAGAAACATCTGGCCATCAAGAAACCCTCATTAGACATGGAAGAGTCAGTTTTGAAGCCTTAAAATGCTCACTTGGTCAGAGAGGGTTTTGATTACTTGGAATAGTAAGTTGGCTAACCACAAGGAAAGGGTATGTTTGCAAGGGTAGAAGAGTACTTTGAGTTGATTGATGAGGATCCAAGAGTAAGAGGGACAGGGGAGTGATTATCCCTTGGGTTAGGGTGAAGAAATAGACCCTAAGAAGCTAGGAGAGAGAGAGATCCTAGTGTGGACCTAAAGAAAGAATGCCTTTAGGTCTTGGTAATTGGGTTCTCACCATCACAAACATAATGTAATTTTCAAAAATATTAATAAAATATTAGCACAAGCCTTCTATTGATAAAAAATAATTAAGTTCTATAGATATTTTATATAAATAAAATATTTTTGAATCATAATAGTTATATAAAAAAATTAGTAAATATAATTTATTATTGTAAAATAATTATTTAATATAAAGTTTGTATATTGTAAAATTGTACAACAATAATATATTATTTTAATTATAATATAATAATTACATTGATTTTACAATTAATCATGTATTGAATAAGATCATAAAATAGGAATTTAAATAAATATAAGAGAAATTAAGTTTTTAAAATGATGAGTGTAAATTAAAGAGTTAAGCAATTTTCATATTGTGGGATTGGTGCCAAAATTGTAATTTTATTGTGCTTCCCAAAAAATTGTGTATAAAAAATTTAGCCAATGAACATAGAGAAAATTAATTTTGGTAATTTAGTAATAAACATGCATATATATTTTACAAAGATTTAAAAATAAATAAAAATTAAAAATACTTTGTTATGTCGAAGGCATCCCTTTACCAGAAGTTGCAAAATTTCATTTTGAAATCAACCATCCAAATCACTCTACAAGAGATGCAAGATGATCAAAGTGATCACATCCATTTATATTTTGGTGGGTTTTTATGGACCCTTTTCATGTTATTTCCATGTAATCATTTGATGGAAGGATGTTACATTCCATTTATGTTTTTGACATATCATGTTTCTATGTTTTTCACCAAAATGATTGAAATTATTTCAAGTTAGCACCAGCATTTTGGGTGCCTAAAAAATGGTAAAAATGGTTCACTTCAATGCCCCATACAATTGACTTCCATTCATTTTGTTTTGAGAATAGTTTTTAAAACAAGTTTTATATTTGTTTTTAAATTATGATTTTTTTAATATTTTAATAAATATTACAATTTTTTTATAGGTAATGGGTTGAATCCTAGATTAATTATTGCTATGTGTTAACTCAAGTGGATTCAAACCCAAGACCTCACTAATGAGAGGCTTACACATTACTGTTGTGTTATAGGCTCTTGCCTAATATTACATTGGAATTTTAATATATGTTTTATTTTTAATTTATTATATTGTTAAATATTTTTATACATTAATTTTTATCTTTGAAGTTTCAATAGTTTTAATATTTTAGTATATAAATAATTTATTTTATTATATATAACCAGATAATAATAACAATATTATTACTGAAAAATATAAAATTAAATAAGTTATATGTTAGAGTAATCAGATATTTTCTAATTAACTCTATTTTACTTAAGCTAAACTTTAGGCATATAATAATTCATTCTTTTATTAATTATTCTCATGCAACCTAGGTTTTACCTTTTTGGGTTTTGGATATCTTTTTATAAGGATTGATCTCTCTTTTTAATTAATGGATTCATTTACTTTTGATTAATAACAATTTACTTTTTAGCTAATCAAGAATGTCTCCTCTATGGATCTGGGAATTCCAGCCTCCATAGCTTTTGCTTGTCTCTTTTTATGACAGGTGTTTCTATGTAGGTGATTCTTAAGAGTTGTGTTGTTGATCCTAAATAGACTCCAACATGGTATTAGAGCTCCAAATTTTCATGTCCTTGTTCTGTTCTTGAGAGTTTTGGCATAGGTTTTTAGATAGGAGTTTTCAAAGGTGTTGTTTTGTATTAGATCTGGTGGTCACTTATTTTTGGTGTACTTTGATCCCAAACGAACATCACTGTTGAGATCAAAGTGTTCAAAAACCCTTATTTCCATATAAAACTTGTCCAATTTGGATGCCCTTGGAATCTAAGACAAAAACAATTTAGCCCAAGGTTGTACGACCTTGGGCTTGAAAACTAAGGCAAAGGCAATTTTTAAATTTTTTAATCAAAAAAATTGGTGATATATTTTCTTTGAAAAAGTATTTGTTCTTTTTAAAAGTAAATATATAAATGCATGCGTATTTTTTTTTGGAAAAAGGAAACGAGCTTATATTGGTCTCTAAGGGCCCTATCGCATCAAACACACAAGTTTTTTGGGCTCTATGCTTTGAGCTGGGCACCATTTTTTGGTTCTTGCCTTGCAGATTTAGGTGAAGCCCAAGGCCGAATGTTCCTTTTTTGGCCCCACATAATTTTTTGGAAAAGGCCACTATACCTTTTGACTTACCTCTACCCACACTTTGGATTAGGAGACTTTTTTTATTGGTCAGTGGATTAGGAAACTTTTTTGATTGGTTAGTGCAAGCCCATTTTTGGTGGTTTGTTTGGATTTTCATGCCAAAGTTTGTAGGAGCCTATCCAAGCCATATGCATGGTTCAAAATTTTGCTGACTTTGTTTTTCAGCGAGTCTTGGGCATCATTTTTGAAAGGATGTCCTTCTCTAGCCAACCTGCTCATGCAAACCTAGGCCTAATTTGACTAGTGGTTATCTTCAATTTGTTGGTGGTTTCAACATATCATCGATGATTTTTCTATCTTTTTACAATTTGTGGGTGAGAATCTCACCTTGGGTCTACCACTAGCAACCTCATCCTAGGCTCATGCATGTTTTGAGCCACATGTATGAGAAGAGAGTGATTTATTCAAAATTGGTGGTGTTTTTTCAAAATGTCTAGCATGGATTATTCCTTGTACTCGCTCAATTAGGGTGTTAGCCCTCATGTACTCTAATTTATGGTTTTTTTTCCTACACCCCCCTCTTTGAATTTACTGTTGGTTATGCCTTTGATTACACAATTAGGCTTCCTAGACCCTTGCATTATAGACCCTATCTTGACACTTTTATTCGTGGCATAGGTAGACGTCAACCTTTTTTGGTGACTACACATATTTTTTTGGGGGTCCTTTGCCTTTAGCCAGGCCCACATGACATGGGGAGTTTTTTTCTATGGCATGAAATATGGAGTTTTCCATCAATGGTTTTGGGCATGATTGGTGTTTTCCCCAAACAAGTGGCCTTCTTGGCATTTGTTGGGGCTTTCTCTAGCTATTTTTTGGGTTTCTCCATACATTCCATGTGGTTTTGACTTCTTGGGTGCGATTTGTGTTTGGCCTCTGATGACAATTTAATTGGGTGCAAACTTTTTTGGAGGCTAGTGTCTTAACTTATGTGCTCCACATGCCTTGGATACTGGCAAACCTTGGCCAATGCCCTTGTAGATCCACCTTCTAATTTAGTGTGTGTTTTGCATGCATGAAGGGACCGAATTTTGTGTTGGAAGACACCCAGCTATGCCTTGGTCCACATGGCCAGACTACTCCCTACATACCTACCTTTTTACGCTCTAACTATGCCATGGGGCTTTGTTTACCCTGTGATTTATGGGGCTTTGTTTATCCTGTGATTTGTGTTTGGTGGGTTGTTAACATGACAATTTGAAATAATTTCCTAGCGGTTTTTTGTTTACATCTATGGGTGTGCTTTCATGACATTTTTTTCCCATAGATTGACAATGTTTTTCGTACGGTAAATCTTGTCTTCACTCATAGTTAGCATTGAGTCTTAGGTTTGTGATTTTTTTACATGCAAATTTCTCAAGAACCAATAATTTGTTTTCCAACTCTGACCTCATGTATTTTCTGGTGACTTTTTCCACATGTGAAAATTTTCATGGCCACTGGAAAAATATTTCTGGTACCAACCTTCATTATCTAGGCTTTTTGTCTCTTTCCAATGAATTGGTATTTTTCTAGCAGGGGTAAATTTTTAGGCTTTTTTTTTTTGCTTCGATGGCTATTTGATTGTCAAATTTGGGCTCATCCCCTACTGACATCAACACCATGTCAGTGCTTGCATCAACACACCTAGTTGCCCTTTTGGCTCTATTTGGACCTCTCGTTGCACTTTTGCTCACATTTTGGGCATATGGACTCCATTTTCAGCAAACAAGATATTGTCGAAAAGCTAGTTCTGAGCTTGTCATAGTGGTATAGGTAGATTTTTGTTTTGATATTTTTTAATGGCTTATTTTGTTGTTAATTTTAGGAGCTCTATTTTACATTTTAAGAGACATATATTGAGTATTCGATCTCTGATTTGAGAATTCTTTATATCATTAGAAAGGTATTTCAGAGCTATTTCTAGTAATATTGGCTATTTTTCTAGATTCCGCTCTAAAGTATTCTATTCAATTTTTTTGTATTTTTGAATTCTGGTGGATAACTTGGTTTTTTCAAGTTTGGTGATCAATTTTGTTATTTCAAATGATTCATCATGGGTTGTACTATCTATTGTATCAACCTTATGTCTCTTCTAGTCTTAGTAGAGATATATTGTATGCATTCTTGCAAACGCACTAAGATAAAGTGTCAAATTCTTCTATATTTTCATTTTAATTGTTTTCCCTTATTTTTCCTTCTGATTCAAGTAGTGTCATTTGAGGATACTCATACAGATTACTATATTCTTGAGATTCACCATATCTTGTGCCTTATTGTATATGTTCTACTTTGATTAAAGTGCCTTTGAGAATTTATATTTTTCCTTTGTTTGCCATCTTCATTTTTCTAGTAAGTTTTCCTTCTGCAACATTAGCCTCATGATGTGTCTAAGAATACACATATGTATTATTTTTTGCATCTTGATCATGGTTCCTTGATATGCAATTTTTTGGCCCACTTTTCCAGTTACTTGTCACCTCACCCTTGTCTACATTAGGGGGGTTCTTCTATTGGTTTTTATGCTTCCTTGATTTAATGGAGCGAGCTATGTATTCAATATTTGTTCCTATGTACTATGTGGATGCAGTGGTTGAGTACCTATGCATTTCAATGAGATGGATCATTTACCATATATACACTTTTCTTTTCGTTCCTACTTTGGTTGTAACCTTCCATGTCTGATTGATCAACTCTTTAGGCTTTCGTGTTTTATACCATCTCTATCTTCAAGTTTAGTTATTTTTCTTTGTGTGCCTCTTGATTTGAGTAGTGTCTTTTGTAAGCACTCATGCGAATTATAGTCTTCTCTACCTGTCCAAGTTCTATTTTAGTGGAGGTTCTTTAGATCACTAGCTACTTTTTGATAGAGGTTTGCAACTTCTATATGCTTTAATGGTGTTCTACACGATCATCCTTTTGTCCCTATATTTTTAGACATTCTCTAGTTTGGAGGCTTCTGCAGTCCTTCACTAGTTCTTTCAACATTATATCCATCTCTTTTTGGAGTAGGATTTTTCCCATGTGATTTTCTCTATTTATCCTCTTTATAGAGATTTGGTTGTGCTTGGGTATCTCATCAGGCTTTAATGTCAGCACTCGAATCTACTTTCAGTAGTAGTTTCTAGGTATTTAGATACTCCCTAAGTTATAAGGGGGGTGTTATAGTAATTAGATATTTTTTAATCAACTCTATTTTACTTAAGCTAAACTTTAGGCATATAATAATTAATTCTTTTATTAATTATTATCATGCAACCTAGGTTTTACCTTTTAGAAATATGGATCTCCTTTTATAAGGATTGATCTCTCTTTGTAATTAATAGATTCATTCACAATTGATCAATATTATTGATATTTTTGCTCATCAAGAATGTCTTCTTCATGGATTTGAGAATTTCAGCCTCCATAGCTTTTGCTTCTCTCTTTTTGTGACAAGTGTTTGCATGTAGGCGATTCTTGGAAGTCGTGGGGTTGATATCATGTTGGAGTTGATGAAAGATCAACCCCATAGCTCCTAATAATCACCTGCATGCAAACGCCTGTTGCAAAAATTATGGAGGCTAGAATTCCTAGATCCACAGAGGAGACATTCTTGATGAGCAAAAAGAGAAATTGCTATTAATAAAAAAAGAATAAATCTATTAATTACAAAGAGAGATCAATCCTTATAAAAAGGAGATTCAAAACCCTAAAAGGTAAAACCTAGGTTGCATGATAATAATTAATAAAAGAATTAATTATTATATGCCTAAAGTTTAGCTGAAGTAAAATAGAGTTAATTAGAAAATATCTAATTAACATTATTAGATTTTCATAATCTATTTGTAAAATAAAAAAAGTTATTTTCTGGATTCGATTATGTGTGTTTTTTTTTACCATCAACATTTCAAATCATACTACATGATCCATCATCAGGATGAGAAAGTGTAGGATAGTAAAGATATAACTAATTACTAATCACTCCAACATTATATAACAATTATAACCTTAAGTTGTACTTCACATGCTATTAATGTTTAGATGCAAATTTTCCAACAAAACACTTTCTAAAAATTCTTTTTCTTTTACTTTCCATTTCAAATTATTCTAAAAAGTAATTGATTTTTTACTTTTAAATAGTTTATTTATTTTATAATTAGAAGAAGATTTAAGCCCTGACATTGATGCCACAATATTTTATGTTAAAAATACAATTGGAATCTTAAGGCAAGGTTGTATAGGTGTTGTATTCATCTCTAGCCCTAATACAATCTACACACTTTCTCTAACTCTAATGCTATGGTTAGGTTTAAATTTTTGGTTATGATCTTATTAAGGATTACGATTTATTGTTTGGGCTATGATAGGTTTAAAGTTAGGATTGGGGTTAGGCTTGATAATAAGGTTTAGAGTTACAATTATAGTTATGTTAGGGGTTACATATTGGTTAGCATTATGGTTATCATATTGTATGCAAAAAAAATCTGCTTACTTCTTTCCTCTAATTAGCCTTCAATGTCTCTCCAACCTTCCCATACTGGATGCAAAAATATCTACCTTCTTCTTTCCCCTAATTAGCCTTCAATATATCTTTGGCGTTCCCATTGCACCCTATGGTGCGATTGCCAGTTCTAATTGGTTGATATAGTTTATTTAACAAAACTCATTCCAATAGTATATAGCCTATTGACAAACACTAACAAAAATATAAGTAGCTGTCAATTGAAGCTGGGAAAATCAACTAACTACCACAAATGACTTATTGTGGGAGCTTTGCTTCTGAATTTTCTTTTTATGTAAGAAAAAGAAGCAACTCCAAGTTTTCATCATTTTCAAATCCACACAAATAGAATCCCTTAAATATATAGGCAATTATATATTCAAACACAATGCATTATTTTGAAAGGACAAAGTTTATTAATGTTTATTAATGGCAATCCTCATTATAAGCCTATGCAAGCAAAATAAGTAATGTCAATTTAAGTGTAGCCTTCTAGATAAATTTCTATTTTGATTTGTGTATTTTCTTTTTAGAAAATTTTATGATTATGATGCTGGACTCAATGATGAGAGATTTCTACCCCGTTAAAAAAAAGCAAGTTAAAATCTGACAATTTTCAGAAAAGAATATATTTTTCAAGAAGTAGGCGTATAGCTCCCACAACTAAAGAATCAAAACAGTAATTGATTAAATTTTATCCGAAAAAAAATCTATATGCCCAAAACTAACTCTAAAAAGCATATCGAGTAAGTTTGGTCATTTGAACTCGGAATCCCTTTCGCTATTGGTAAAAATATTTTACGTCCATCGACGGCTAAATTCGCATCAAACGTAAGCAATGCCAGCAGAATGAGAATTCTCACATCTACACAGGCTGCCTTTTTCTCCTCTACTCTTAATTTTCATTTCACCAGATTTGTATCGTCAGCTTTACCAGCAAAATCTCCTCTTCCGTATTTTAGCCACATATCTTCTCATCCGCGGCTCAGGGCAGCCAAAACAGTCAAGTTCCCACAGTTAAAATATAGTCGGAACATCCGAGCAATGGCCAAACCAGAAGATGCCAGAAAGCCGCCAGCTTTGCCTCTGCCTCCGGTTTCCTCCACAAAGGTACCATCAATTTTTTTGCCTTTTCCATTTTTCAATAAAAGCCTTTCACTTGATTGCAAAAACCTTTCGCCTAATTGCCTCGGCCAAGGTATCCTATTTAATTTAAATTTACCTCTGTTTTGCATCCCAGGGCTATCTCTTGGATTAAATTTTACTTCACTCACTGGCCTTTACTGTAAACTGTCTAGATCATTCACTGGACTTTACTGTAAACTGGTAGATCCTAGCTGTGGAAGCTTCCGTTAAACTATTTCGAAGTTTTTCTTTCCACGTTTCGATTCTCGTACTATATCGTCAGTAGGAGGAATATCATGTTGAGTCAATGTGAAGCCTTTATCAAGATTACTTCAAATTCGCTCATGAATTGCTCCTGAATACTGTACCCTATCCGTTTCCAGCTCTTTATCATATCACTTGAATTTGAACTCGGCGTGCTGTCATTGAAACCACTATCTTTTTGGCTTTTCAGAGGTCCTTTCCTTGGACTATGCTTATTTATTGGTATAACTTTTTCCCGTTATAGCTATATATATTTTTTGGGTTTAGTTAACCGCTTTTCTTGGTCTGTGAGGGTTGAATCCCCTGGATTGGCTGCACCTTTGGGATTATGAACGTGTAAATGGCCTTTAGAATGAAATTTAGGTCTCTGGAGCTAAACTTCTAATAATTTACTGCCTGAGCAGGGCGCAATCGACTCTTTACATTTAATTTTTCATTGGTTTTGATAAAGAATGCATTCTGCTCATAGACTGCAATGCCCTAGTAAATTTGGTGAATGTTTCTGTGCTGATAAATTTAGCATCACTTAAATTGAGGTTATTTAGCAATAGAATATGTTTGATGAAAGTAAGATATTTTTATATAGATCTTAGAAGCACACCTTCACACTAATGCTCGTTGTGAAATTCTAAAGCAGTGATGAATATGTTGGATTTGATCTGATCGAAAGCCCGTAGAAATTAGAAGACATTTTTTACCATACAGAGAAATTTGGAATTTTATTTTCCAAAAATATTTGTGACAGGTTTTTTTCAGAGTTTATCTTCACTAAAGGGACTGGAAGCTTAAATTATCTCAATATTTAAATTTCCGTCATAGAGTGCCGGTGTTTTTATAGTCTAGATCCGTATTTTTGTATTTGGGGTAGCAATTTAGGCAGAATTATTCCTTGGGTTTTCGGCAAGTCTATGGACTAAGGAAATTTTAAAAAATTATCTTAAGAATAAATCTTTAACTGATGTAAGTCTTTTTATTTAATGCTTTTTTGTAGTTCAAGATTGCCTTGTGCCAGTTATCTGTGACTGAAGACAAGGAGAGGAATATTGCTCATGCTCGTGCTGCTATAGAGGCTGCGGCTGATAAGGGTGCTCAACTTGTAGTGTTGCCTGTGAGTTTTCATCATTTTATTCAATATTTTTGTGTAAATGACTATTTGGACTTGATGAATAATTGTAAGTCCGTAATTAGTAATCATCAGGTGCATCTCTGATGATAAATTTTAATACACAATACTGTTACACATGGTCATCTACCTTCTTTATATTGCTTCAGAAATCCATCATCAAGTTTAGAAAATCCATCAAGCTTAGAAGTCATGCCCTAGGTTTTCTGTTCATTTGATTGGCAAATACTGCTTTAAAGTTATAAATTATTTTAGCAAGGCTTGAACCTGGGTTGTCATCATGACAATGCTTCCGTTTATCACTAGATCATGGCTATTTATACCTTCATCAGCACATCGTTTATATTGTGCATGACTAGAATAGAAAGTTAATTCTAAAAGGGGCTTTGTCATTTAAGACTTGCCCTGTCATTGAAAAGTGCTGGATCTGGTTTGGGTACGCAGGTTTAGTATGTGTATACAACAATTTCTTTTGGAGCTTTGAGTAGTTTTGGGTTTTATATACGTGCATGCATGTGTGCATATTTTACTTAGCCTTTTGTTGGTTTAAAAGATTTATCGCCTAACTCTATATTGTCACGCCCTCACAATTAACAAATGTAACCACAGTTGACTCAAACTTAAAATAACCATTTCATGATTAATTCTCTGCTTATTTTTAAAGGTGGCAGATATTTGAATAAAACAACAAATATCTCTAATTTGTTTTAACCAGAAAACAATGTAAGGTTGGCTTTTAACCAGAAAGCTTGTAAGGTAAGAATCATCGAAATGAAATAGAACTAAGAAAAATTATCAAACTACAGAGCATCACGACTCAAGTTATCAAAGATAACCACTTCAACAACAACATGCAAATTGGAAAGGAGACATTTCAACATCAAATAATCATTGTCAATCTCTCATGTGAATACATCATAATTCAAAGATCATAGATGCAAAAACTCCAGCAAAGTATTTTCATTGAAATTCCAAACATTTTCAGTATATATAGAGAAAACCAAAATATCGATTGCTTTTGTTCTTAAGAGTAAATCAAAGTTTGTCCAAAAAACTTCACATGCCCCACTATTTAAACATATTATAAGAAAACGGTTTCTGCATTAAACGTTTTAGAACTAAGTCTTTGAAACTGTCGTAAAGAGAATAAAACTTAAATTATGTAAACCTTCAAGTTTAACTCAATGCTTCATTTCCTGGTCCACGAACGTTCAAGTTTTCAACACCTGGCCACTTGCAATTTCTTGATATTCTTGCGATATTTCTTGTGCCTAGTAACATAAGTTGTGATGTTTTTGTTCCCTGGTCTAGTTTTCCACTTGGTTAGCTCATGGTCAACCTCACTTGATTCTCGGTGAATATTGGTGATATCTAACTCACGCGATTTCGTGATGATATGCAAATTACTCAATTTGGAGAAAATATCTTTGCCTATTTCATCACAGAATAATTCTTCAAATTGCCTTTTAATTTCTACCAATGTTACACCAGTACTGGGGTATGTCGGCACGCTAGGACGAGTTTTTGGGACGGGGGAAAATGGACCTCATTTTTGGTATTTCGGGGGAACGACTGAGGGATGGTGCCAAGGGGAGGATGTGACAGGGAGGGTTGTTGTATAGTATATATATAGATGAACTAGAACCATTGAACATTCAACATAGTAACATATTACATACCCAATAATAATAATAAAAAATAAAAAATAAAAAATAAAATGGAAATCCAAGTACCCATTCCAGCGGCAGCATGGTTGCGGAATGGCGGAGTTGTGGGTACTTGGGTACGCAAGTACACAGTGCAGGAACGTCTCGGGGATGGGTATTTCGAAGTTTGGGAGGGGGGTTGCGAGTCCCAGTGTTACACTGATTTCTATAGACTCCTTGACATTCTTGTCAAATCCATCAGTTAAATCTACTTCCAAGGTATCGAAATAATTTTTGATGTCTATTGGGTTCCTAAAATATTGCTCTAGGATTCTATTGATATAACTTATACAATGTAAAGAACCCCGCTTTTTCTAACTCTAACAAACATCAAATTGCTTCACTTTTAGATGTTTGACATTTTGTCAAACACTTTGTATGCAAGCTTTATCCCGTTGTACTTTATTTTTCAGATTGTGTTCTTTACTTTTGTAGGCTGCAAATACATTATTGAATGCTTTTGACAATGCAAGGTTGTTATAGAAATGATATACTAGCTGTTTCCCATCTTTGACAAACATTTACATGACTGAAGTTAACTATTACAGCTAATAAACATAAAGACAAACACTTGCCACGCATCCCAATATATGCCTACAATCACTAGGCCTTTTTACAAATACTTGTCATGCATACTAGTGACTGAAACACATAACTACAACATGGCATTTCATCAAACAGTTGTGGTGCAACCTTATAACTCCTTATTTCAATTCCAAAACATTTACAGTGACAACTAATAATGTTTGCAACTCTGAAATTTAATTACAATATTGTTTGTGAATAGATTTGTCTTCTGATGCAGGAGCATCCAGAGGTATAAGGGCAATCCCGTGTCACCCAAAAAAATGTATTTAGACTTAGTTTCTGTTTCATGTCTTTTTATTTTTGGATACCCATTTGGGTCAAATAAAGGTTCCAACTCTCACAGTTCAACTATCAGTGTGCTAGAAAATCTCGAAAAAATAAGAGCATGCAATTTGGCCATCATTTTGGTGACCTAGAAGGTGTGAATTGGCCGGATGAATGTAATTGTGATTTAGAGCATTCCAGAAAAAGAATCAGGTCAAAAGGCCCCACGGTTTGAAAGTTATTGCAGTTTTTCGGGTTTTGGAGACCTCCTAAGAATGCTTCAAAGTCAGGTTTGGGGCATTAAATGACCTCGAAAAGGGTCGAAAAATGGGGGACGAGCGAAGCTTGTCCATAGGGCTATAGAGCGCTTCGAGAGCTTTCTGGAAATGTAAACGGTTCGTTAATCGGAGCTACGGTTCAAAAGTTATGTCTCTTGGAAGTTCGGTTACCATTTCTTGATTCTTCTAGATTTGCACCGACTTCTAACGCAGCTTCTGGAACCTTCTATTTGGTCGGTGGATGCCTACCAGCACTTTCTAGAATGTACTCCTAGTCCTTAACCCTCCGGGGTCTATTTAAGGAGATTTATGGCATTGTAAAAGGCAGTTCGGAGTGGAGTTTGAGAGGAGGTACTGAAAGGAGAAATTATCTCCAGATTTATGCTATTGTAAGCCCTTAGGGCATGTTTTGAAGTTTATTTTCACTGTACTGTTTGTACTAGCTTATTTTCTCAGTTAATACAATTTCCCTTTTTTGTTGTGTCCATTCTGTTCTTGGGTTGTGTCCCCATCAAGTGGTATCAGAGCTGGTTTTCCTGAGTGTGTAGACAGAGCGCCGACTGTGAGGCAGTTTGCACCAGGATTGTGTAGTTGTGGGTTCGAGTTAGAAGATGCCTCCACGAAGAGAGCGTAGCGGAAGGGCCAGAGCTATTAATCCTGAGGAGGTTAGAGCCCTCCAAAGGCAGGTACAGGCATTGCAAGAGGAGCTCCGTAGAGGAGCAAATGTTGCCGCAGGTGACGACAGTGAGGATGACAATGAAGAAGAAGTAATTGGACCAGAAGGGGAATTTGACGGAGAAGTTCTGAATCATGCAGAGGAACGACTTTTTAGGGCCATTACTAAGTTTGGGAAAAGACTCACAATTGAAGTGGGTGTATTTTCAGGAAATCTGAAACCAGATGAGTTGATCGATTGGATCAATGAACTGAAAGAATACTTTGAGTATGAGGATATCAGGGACCTAGATAGGGTTAAGTTTGCAAAGGCCAAACTGAAAGGCCATGCCAAAGTCTGGTGGCAAGAGGTCCAATTGGAAAGAAACAGAAGAGGAAAGGAGAAGATCACAAGATGGGATCGCATGGTGGACAAATTGAAGAAGCAGTTCATTCCTGTGGACTATGAGCTTGATTTGTTTAAGAAGATGCGTGGGTTAAAGCAAGCAGGAAGATCAGTCCAAGAATATACAGAGGAATTTTATCGACTCTTGATTAGAGCGGGACATGCAGAAGCAAATAAGGAGAAGGTTGCTCGTTATATCAGTGGGTTGCGACCTAGCATTCAGGAGGAATTAAGTCTGGTAAGAATGACCAGCGTTAAAGAGGCATACCAGTTTGCCCTACGAGTTGAAGAGAAGCTGAATAAAAGGTTTGAAGGAAGACAAAGAGGGCGCGGTCAAGGAGGAAGGGGAAGCGGTAGATCATCTGGAGGCCGCAATGAAACCCAAAAGAAAAATGAAGATGTGGGTACTAGCAGGAACCAGAGGAATGAGGGTTTCAACCGCTCCCATGATCAAGACTTTGGAAATCAGAGAGGAAGAGGTAGAGGACGTGGACAAAGAAGAGGAGGCTTCCGTGGTACCTGTTTCCATTGCAATGAAGAAGGTCATCGTGCCTTTGAATGCCCTCAATGACAAGGAAGGATAGATAGGAGAGCTGAGGGCCAAGCTAGGGTTGCTCATGTGGATGAGGATGCACAATCATCACATTCAGAGGATGCAGAAAGAGGAGAGACCTTGGTAAATGAAAGAGTCCTACTAAGTGGTGAGATTGAACCAGGACAACGGAGGAGTTTGTTCCGTACCAGATGCAAGTGTGAGGATAAATGTTGTGACGTGATCATTGATGGTGGTAGCATTGATAACTTGGTATCAGAAGAGATGGTCTCTAAGCTAAAGCTCAAGAGGGAGAAACATCCCCAGCCCTATTGGATTGCTTGGGTAAAAGATGATCATAAGGTCCTGGTAAGTGAACAATGTTTAGTGAAATTCAAAATTGGGAGTTACCATGATGAAGTTCTCTATGATGTTATTTCGATGGATGTTTGCCATCTATTGTTGGGTAGGCCATGGCAGTTTGATAGACATGCAGTACATGATGGACATGCAAACACATACTCTCTGACAAAGGATGGAGTTCGCCACAAATTGAAGCCCATGAAAAAGGTAGGTGAAAAGGTATGTAGTAGTGCTAGGATTTGTCTTGTTGATGAAAGGAAGTTTTTAGATGGCATGAAACATCAGCATATGTGCTATGCTTTGATTCCTAGGAAAGATAAAGAAGGTAGTAGTGAAATACCAGTTGAAGTTTCAGATTTACTAGGGGAGTTTGGAGATATTATCTCTGATAATGTTCCAGATGGATTGCCACCAGTAAGGCAAATCAGTCATCAGATAGATCTGATTCCAGGAGCTAGTTTGCCTAACAAGGCTGCTCACAGGATGACTCCTATTGAAATAGAGGAGCTAAACAGACAGGTTCAGGAGCTATTGAGGAAGGGCTTGTTTCGAGAAAGCCTGAGTCCATGTGCAGTACCTGCAGTACTCGCACCAAAGAAGGATGGAGAGTGGAGGATGTGTACAGATTCTCGAGCTATAAATAGGATCACCATCAAGTACTGGTTTCCTTTGCCAAGGATGGATGATATTATGGACTGCTTGAGTGGAGCTCAGTACTTCACAAAGATAGATCTGAAGAGTGGTTATCACCAGATACGGATTCGAGAAGGAGATGAGTGGAAAACAGCTTTCAAGACCAAGGAGGGTCTTTATGAGTGGTTAGTCATGCCCTTTGGGTTGACGAACGCCCCAAGTACCTTCATGCGGCTCATGAATGAGGTACTTAAGAAGTTCTTGGAAAAATTTGTTATTGTCTATTTGGATGATATTTTAATTTTCAGCAAGACTTTGGAAGAACATTTACTGCATATTCGTAGTGTCCTTGAAAGGCTAAGGAAAGAGAAATTGTTAATTAATCTGAAGAAGTGTAACTTTGCAAAAAGGGAGTTAGTCTATTTGGGGCTTGTTATATCACCTGAAGGTCTCAAAATGGATCCAGAGAAGGTAAAAGCCATCTTGGAATGGCCTACTCCAAGGTCTGCTACTGAGGTAAGATCATTTCATGGTTTGGTTAGTTTTTATAGGAAGTTTATTAAGAATTTCAGTGGCATATGTGCACCCTTAACTGATAGAATAAGAGGGGATAGAAAAGAATTCAAATGGACTGCAGCAGCTGCGAGAAGTTTTGAATTGCTGAAGAAGAAGGTGACAGAATAGCCTGTGTTGGCACTTCCAAATTTTAGAAAGGTTTTCCAGGTAGATTGTGATGCCAGTGGCAGCGCTATTGGGGCTGTATTAAGCCAAGAAGGTAAGCCTATTGCATATTTTAGTGAAAAATTGAACGATGCAAAGAAGTATTCTGTTTATGATCAAGAGTTCTATGCAATAGTTCAGGCCTTAAAGAAATGGAGGCATTATTTATTGCCAAAAGAATTTGTTTTGTATACTGATCATCAGGCATTACAGTACCTAAATAGCCAAGGTAAATTGAATAAGAGGCATATGAAGTGTGTAGAGTTCTTGCAAAGATATACATTTGTGTTGAAGCATAAAAGTGGAAAATCTAACAAGGTTGCAGATGCGCTAAGTAGGAGACAGTTGTTGCTTACAGTAATGCAGGTTGAAGTAGTTGGGTTTGATGAACTCAAGAATTTGTACTCTGAGGATCCTGATTTTGCTGAAGTATGGAAAGCTTGTAAAGAACCTGTTGCTATAGATAGAACCAAGTGGTTAGACTATTTGATTCAAGATGGCATGTTGTTCAAAGGTAGTCAATTGTGCATTCCAAGGAGTTCCATGAGGGAAAATCTGATTAAGGAGAAACACAGTGGAGGGATGGCAGGACATTTTGGTCGAGATAAGACCATTGCCATTCTTAGAGAACATTATTTTTGGCCTCAAATTTCACAGGATGTGAAGAAGTTTGTACAGAGTTGCCAGGTTTGTCAAGTTGCCAAGGGGTTTAGTCACAATACTAGCCTATATTAGCCATTGCCTGTTCCATCAAGGCCATGGGAGGACATAAGTATGGATTTTGTTCTTGGATTGCCAAGGACACAAAGGGGTAATGACTCAGTATTCGTGGTGGTTGATAGGTTCTCCAAAATGGTACATTTCATTCCATGCCACAAAACTCATGATGCTGTCCATATTGCAGACTTGTTTTTCAAAGAGGTGGTAAGACTACATGGTCTTCCAAGGAGCATAGTTTCTGATAGAGATACTAAATTTGTGGGGTATTTCTGGAGGACATTGTGGAAAAAGTTGAGAACAGACTTGAAATTCAGTTCCACGCATCACCCACAAATTGATGGCCAAACAGAAGTGGTAAACAGAAGTCTGGGCAATTTGTTGAGATGTTTAGTTGGGGATAAGCCCAAGGGATGGGATTTGATTCTACCACAGGCAGAGTTTGCTTATAATAACTATGTAAATAGGAGTACTGGAAAATCACCATTCCAAATTGTATATGGGAATAGCCCAAGGACTGCACCAGAATTGAGGAAGATAGAGCAAGGGGAGAGGACAAGTGCTGAAGTGGAAGAATTTGCTGAACATATCAAGCGTCTACATGAGGAGGTTCAAGCACACATTACCAAGATGAATCAAGAGTATAAAGCTAGGGCTGATCAAAGGAGAAGACATAAGGAATTCCAAGTTAGGGATCTAGTCATGGTGCACTTACGAAAAGAAAGATTTCCAGCCGGTACTTACAACAAGCTGAAAATGAAGAAATTTGGCCCCTGCAAAATTTTGAAGAAACATGACTCAGGAAATGCATATGAAGTGGAGCTGCCAGATGATATTCACATTTCTCTCATTTTCAACATTGCAGATTTAACAGAGTATCATGATGATGGTGCAGATGAGGAGCTGGTGTTAGAGCCATGTCCAATTCCTGCTTCTAAGAAGGAGGAGATAGAAGACATTCTAGATCATCGTGTGGGTAGGAGTACCAGAAACAGGTAGTATGAAGAGTATTTGGTCAAATGGAAAGGACGACCGATTGAGGACTCAACTTGGATCTCAGCAGCTGAGGTTTCCCATTTGGGATTTCCTCTACCATTCATAAAGTGACAGGGTCACTTTTCAATCTACCTTGGGTGTCTAATGTAGGAGCATCCAGAGGTATAAGGGCAATCCTGTGTCACCCAAAAAAATGTACTTAGACTTAGTTTCTGTTTCATGTCTTTTCATTTTTGGATACCCATTTGGGTCAAATAAAGGTTCCAACTCTCACAGTTCAACTATCAGTGTGCTAAAAAATCCCGAAAAAATAGGAGCATGCAATTTGGCCATCATTTTGGTGACCTAGAAGGTGTGAATTGGCCGGATGAATGTAATTGTGATTTAGAGCATTCCAGAAAAAGAATCAGGTCAAAAGGCCCCATGGTTTGAAAGTTATTGCAGTTTTTCGGGTTTTGGAGACCTCCTAAGAATGCTTCAAAGTCAGGTTAGGGGCATTAAATGACCTCGAAAAGGGTCGAAAAATGGGGGACAAGTGAAGCTTGTCTATAGGGCTATAGAGCACTTCGAGAGCTTTCCGGAAATGTAAACGGTTCGTCAATCGGAGCTACGGTTCAAAAGTTATGTCTCTTGGAAGTTCGATTACCATTTCTTGATTCTTCTAGATTTGCACCGACTTCTAACGCAGCTTCTGGAACCTTCTATTTGGTCGGTGGATGCCTACCAGCATTTTCTAGAATGTACTCCTAGTCCTTAACCCTCCGGGGTCTATTTAAGGAGATTTATGGCATTGTAAAAGGCAGTTCAGAGTGGAGTTTGAGAGGAGGTACTGAAAGGAGAAATTATCTCCAGATTTATGCTATTGTAAGCCCTTAGGGCATGTTTTGAAGTTTATTTTCTCTGTACTGTTTGTACTAGCTTATTTTCTTAGTTAATACAATTTCCCTTTTCTGTTGTGTCCCCATCATCTTCTTACCAATATTCCTTCTAAAAGACTCACCTTTTCAAAGACAATATGAGGTCACTACAGTTGGGTATGTATGTGTTTATTGCTTCCCTCTGAATTGCATAAGGTACAACTCCATTGTTGGATTTACAATGAATCCCTAATCTTAATAAACATTTTACTTTTAACCTGAAAGCATAAAGGCAGTCCTACTTATTCTTAGATAAGTGACTTCAATAAATGTAATCTTGAACTAATCATATGAACTCAGAGAAAGAAGAAGGCTTTTTCAGGTTCTCATGAAAATAAAAATAGAAGTACAACTAAATGACAACAGTTGAATTTCAACCATAAATATATCACATAGTTACACTGCCCTGCGAGACGGGGGGACGACGGGATGGGGGGACAAGTTTCCGAGACGGGGGGGGATAGAGGGGCCTTGATTTGGGGAAGGCGGGGGGACGACGGTGGGAGGGACAAGGGGGGTGAGGGGGGGAGCAGGGGTATATACTATACATATGTTACTTAAAAAGCTAGTTATGAAAAGATGTACTACAATTATACAATATAATTTGATATAATCATATAAAGATGTAAAAAACAGTAAACTTAAACAATAAAAAATTAAAATTGAACATTGCATTGAAGTTTTGAACTGGAACATCATGATTCATGATCAAATGACAAACAATGAACATTGACATTGAACATCAGCAAATAATAGTCTATATATCAGTCTTCAGATCAATAGTATGAGTATCTAGATTCTACTATTTAGAAGTAATCAATGATCATATGTGTCATGAATCATGAGTCATGAGTCATGACATAAAGATGATTACAATAAGTATCATGTGCCATGAATCATGATATCAAAATAAGTATATAATATTATAATGCAAACAAAAATTACAAGTCTCCCTACACCCACAATAAAGGAGACTCCGTCGCGTCCCCCTGCAACCACACCGGAGACTTCTTGCCGTTTCCGGTGGAGGTGGCATCGCTCGAAATGCCGAGACGACGTCCCACCGTCCCGAGGATGTCTCCGTCTCCGAGACAGCCCAATTTTGGGGGGGGACGCATCCTCGTGTTACACTGCCGATATTCATAATGATAAGATACACATGCAGGTAAACATTCTCAAAAGAACTATACCATTCATCAATATGAATACAAAAGATTCAGATCGCACTACCATCTTTTACTATTATTAGAGTTCGAAATGCTGAGATAATTTCATTCCGAGCATGTAAATTGCATTAGGTTCAACTTGTCAAAGAAAACAGAGATCAAAAACTTCTAACTCTAAAAACCATATTGTCTTTTTCTCATATCTTTTTCTAACCCCTATCTATTTCTAGTTCCCTATATAAATGGTTTTAAATCGTCAGAAGATGTCCCTGAAAACCTGACCTCTTGGCGATAGTTAAGACAATTATTAAAACTAAATAACATATGGAGGATACCTGTCCTCAGAGTTCAAGCGTATCGAGAAACATAAAACAAAGATCAATTAAACGGGCGTATTGCCACCTGCTTCTTCAGTTTGCTCCTCCTCTCCAATGGTTCCACATGTTAGCTTCCAGCTCCACTACCCACTTACCAATTCTTGAATGGCATTTGGACTGGGGTTTTTTAGGCTCAATAGTCTCATTTTCCAGGTGTCTTTGTCCCATCTCATCTTCAGGATCTGATTTGCATAATTGGGAAGATGAGCTGTACACAAACTCACATAGCCTCGACTTGCGCAACCTTCATGAAATCTGTTGCTGTAGGATTTACCTCTTCCTTGATCACTTCCATGGTGTTTGCGAAGGCTTTGTCCGCTATCTCCTTATCTTGATTACCTTTTTCGTACTGAGGCGGACCAATTGGATTAACGATTTTCATATCTTTAATAAGGCTGTCATACATGTTTTTGATTTCCTTTTTAATAGTATGAGCTTTGTTTTACTATACTGGGTAAATGGATTAATGCATACAGACAATAGATACGAACAATAGAATCCTTATATTATTCGCATATGCCAAAGACATTACATTATGCTTCATAAGATAAGATGAATACAATGCTTCCCGAAGGGGGTATAAATAGTTTCCGAAGAACCTTCCCAAAGGGGTCCGTTGGCTACATGACAATTACCGAAGGGCCCATTGGCTACATAACAAGAACCTTCTTGAAAGGGTCCGTCGGCTACATAACAAGAACCTTCTTGAAAGGGTCCGTCGGCTACATAACAAAAACCTTCCCGAAGGGACCCGTCGACTATCCAATATTTACCTACGACATCATCCCTCCAAAAGAAAAAGTTGTCTCCGAATGACAATTACAAAACAAAATACATTAACTGACTAACTTCAACAAGATAAATCTACTTTTGTCACATCACTTTCACATTTGTTCCGTGCCTGAACCAAACTGGTCTCTAGCCCATATGGCATTTGTAGCCACTGTCTCCTAAGTCAAGCTGACCGTGATAGCCACTGATAGCCACTAGTGCCGCTTTCTCTGCTTCCAACTCTAGGTCCATTGAGCCAAGTGCCGTTGAACTACCTTCAACTAGATGATCAACTCCTCCCGAGCTCTCTCCGCATCTACCAAGACAGCTTCACGGCCAACACCTACTCCAAGTGTAATACCTCTCTCGAAATGCTTGTTCCGTAGATCTTTCCACCTCTGACACACTATGCCTGCAGCAACTCCAAGTTTCATCAACTTGTCACACTTCCCACGACTGATATCCGCAACGACTGGGGGTCCAGGGGGCAACGCCCCCGGCAGGGTCGAGGGCTAGCACCCCTGCGGGGTCCTGGGGTAACGCCCCAAGTGCGCTCCTTGTCGCAATACAGGGCGGGGTCGAGGGGCAACGCCCCTCGCCGCCAAGACCAAATTAGCACTTTGAAACCCATAGAAAAATGCACGAAACACACTATTTCTGCAATTTCTCCTAATCCCACACTCTTTCTGGCAACCGCTGGTGCTTCCCCTTCCTTATGGCATCATCTAATACTCATTCTGAGCTCTTCTACTTCCTCTTTCTTGCAAACCCATTCGTTCCGTACGGCTGCGAGGCTACAGGAGAGGCTGGATGTATCAAGTATCCCATCCCTCAAGCTTGACGCCTTTAAAGTTCGTACATGATAGGTTGGGGTTGAATCCTCAAATCCGTACTGCACCTAGTCTTGTTCAAATTGTACGACATCCTGTTCTGACAAATTGAATCTTCACTTCCTTGCTTGGGAATCCGTACGGCTGCAGTAACACGAGAGCTCCAAACTCTGTACGGTGACTCCTTCAAAAACTCGTACAATGCCTAAAAATCGTATAGCAACCAATCTTCAGAAAATCCGTACGGTGAGCACCTTTAAATCTCGTTCAGTGATTTAAAAACCCGTACACTGGCCATGACATAATGAAAAATCCGTATGACACATAAAGAAATCCGTACGGCACACAGGCTTATAAAGCCGTATGGTAAAAGCCTTACAATCTCTCAAAAATAACTTTAAAAGACTGTACAAGCTGAAAGCCATACGGTGCATCAGCCTTCAGAAAACTGTATGGTGGACTTTCATCATTCTCTCTCTTTTTTTTTTTAATTTAAATTTTTAAATTTTAAATTTTTAAATTTGTTTTTTTTTTCACTTTTTGAACAACTATGTACAATATTTACATATATACAACACTTACAGTCTTCTTCTCTTAGTTGTTCGTCCAGGGAGGTGCGTTACTTCTTTCATGGCAAACATTCAACTTTGACCTATTCACTACATCGAACACTTCCTTTCCGTCTAGCATCCATTATTTTACTGCTCCGTTATCACCCACTTCTTGAATTTGATATGGTCCGACCCACTTAACTTTGAACTTGCCTGGCTTGATCTCATTCTGGCCATCATACTTTAACACCCATTTCCTTGACTGAAACCTGTTCAGTTTCAAGTGCTTATCGTGCCATGCTCTACGCCTGTTCTGTGTCACCTCCGTAGCCCATTCCTGCAACTGTTGCTCATCAAGTTTATTTAAGGTACACGATCTCTCCATCCGGTTTTCCATATCGCTCGGTTTGTTTCCGAAGCTCGATACCATGGACTCCGTCAGCTGCCCCTTCTAGCTGTCAATAACACGTCCACTCCGTACTGCTGCAACTTTTATTAAACCCTTATGCTTTGTTTCCTGTGCGGACCGTATGGTGTGTCTTCCTTGCTGTTGGCACCTTTCTACAATATCTGTGGTTCGACGTAATACTTTCTTCTTGCGCGGTTGTACAGTGGAATCTTTCCTTTTTTTGGGTTCGTACTGTATGTTCTTTCCTTCAGCTTCAGTCATACCCACCTTTCCTTCTTCGGCTTCTCTGTGTTGCTTCAAACATTCATTTCCTTCTTCGGCTTCTTTGTGCTCCTTTGGACATTCATTTCCTTCTTCTTTCTTACCTTCATCGACCCTTAACATATTACAGCTCGGAACGAGTTCGTAGTCCTCTATCTGCCAGTGGTAAAGACCGTTCACCGAATCTAGATAGTCGTCTATCAATCCTCCTTCCAACCGCAAGACTCCGTTTTGATTTGGTTCCATATTCTGCCTCCTTTCATCCTCTTCTTCTTCGGAATCTGATGATAGAGCTTCTTCCCCGACCATTTGAGTTTGTAGATCGATGACGTACTTTCGCCCTTTGCTTTCAAGTGATAAAATATTTTTCTTCCAATCGTGCTTCGCCTTGGCTTGTATCAGCCACCCCCGGCCCAGAATGACATCATATCCTCTCCGCTTTAGTGGGATCACGATGAAATCCAACAAGAATGGCTGTGTTCCAATCGTCACTAGCTGTGCTGTCAGGACTCCCAATGGCTTGATTCCATGTTGATCGGCCGTTAGCAACTGGAATGTAGGCGGCCATAATGTTGGCTGTCCCAACCTTTTCCAGGTGTCTTCAGGCAACACATTGACACCGGACCCTCCATCCACAATCGTTTTTGTCAATATAGTCCTGAGAATTCCCATTTCGACGACTGCCGGATGGCGTTCGGATGAGAGGGCTAACAACATTGGATCTTCTGCACTTGCGCCACTTTCCTTCTTCTTTTCTTGCTCTACTGGTTGCTTAGCAATTAGAACTATATTTGTGAGTGTCGTATGGAGCTGAGGCATAGTGAGCAATAGATCATTTATCCTGATGGGTACCTTAGCTTGCAATATTTGTCGTACAATGTTCTGTTCTGCGCAGTTCCGTACGGAGGTACCAGGCGTGTCCTTTAGGTGTGCCGTTTCTACCTGTGTTGCTCTCTGGATCTCTGCGCGAGCTTCCTCCAGTCTCTTCTTTTCCTTCGTCGGATTAGAGTAGAGCTTTGCCTGCTTCTAAGTGATTGCCAGGACTTCTTCCTCGTCCATCCCGACAGTAATCAAGTTTACTCCAGACTTTGGGCACTTAGCATCGTCATGATCGCTAGGTCCACACCATCAGCATAGCAACTTCGGTGTGTTCGTCGTTGTGCACTCTCGGGCAAAGTGACCCCATAGATTGCATGCGCAGCATTGAACTATTGGCCGACCATTCGCATCATATTGAATTCGACTCCTTCCGCCATTATTGTTGTTACCGGTATTGTTGTTGTTGCTATTGTTGTTATTGTTTTGACTGCGCCGGTTGTTTCTGCGCCTGATGTGGCACCTTCCGGACTAGTGTTCCTGCTCCCTCCTGACGCGGACGCTTCCTGCGTGAGGAACACTTGCTATGGTGCTCTTGATTTCAAGTTGAAAGGGCATTTCTTTACCGAGTGTCCTAGAATTTGGCAGAGCTCACAAAATTGATCTTTCGAGCAGGATCCCTTCGTATGGCCTTCTTTCTTGCACTCCATGCACCATAGCTCATTGCCCTTAGTCTCCTTCTTCATGTTCTTGAACTCCATCATCCGAATCATGTCCTTCTGGAGGGCACGAACCTTCTTGTTGCTGCCCTCATCATCATTGCTATCTTCTCCTAAAGATGCATCGTCATTTGAATCAGACGAGTTGTTGTTGTTGTTGTTCTTTGTCTTCTGATCACTTTCGAGGTTCATTGCCCGATTGTACGCTTCAATGTATGTTGATGGTGGCACGATCTTCATCTTCTTTCGTAGCTTCGGGTGAAGGCCTTTAATGAACCATCTCTTTTGTAGCCCATCAGCCGGCTTATTCTCCATTTTATTGATCAGGTCCTTTAACTTCTTGGCGAAGACTCGGACTGTTTCATTCTTCCCTTGCTTAGTATTGAATATCTCCGCTACAATCTCATTATCATCTTGCAATATTTGAAATTTCGCAATAAATTCCTCCTTAATATTATCCCAACTATTTAACTTTTGTGGATCTGTCTCAGTAAACTAATCAATTGCAACACCCCGTAGGGTAGCGAGAAATTGTCGGATCCATTCGTTTGTATCTGTTATGCCATTTGCCCTCCAGATCGTTTCACATGTTTTATAATGTCGGATCGGATTGGCGGTTCCTTCACCATCAAATTTAGGCAACTTTTCTTTTGGTCTTGCCATTATTACTAGATGTTGTGGGTTTTGTTGTGTACTTGCTCTGTTTTGCACTCCCGTGTTGTTCTGCACACCTGCGTTGTTTTGTACACCTGTGCTGTTCTATAGACCCGTGCTATTCTGCACACTTGCGTTGTTCTGCACACCCATGCTATTTCCAATACCTGTGCTGTTTTTGACACCCGCGCTGTTTTCAACACCCGCGCTATTTCCAATACCCGCGCTGTTTTCAACACTCGTGCTGTTTTTGACAGTCGTGTTGTTTTCGATAGTCGCACTATTTGGTGAAGGGTTTTTGTCAACCGAAGCTGTCTGTTCCAGAAGTATATCTCGGACGAAGAGTTCACTCCACGCTCGTGCTCCCTTGGCACTTCGAGCCGTGCGAGTCGATTGCCTTCCGTCTGGATTTTTTTCCCTCGGTGTATGCAGGTTCAGAAACTCCTCCCTTGCTTCTTCCGCCAAATCGAGTCGATGTTGAGTCTCTTCCAACAATTGTTTAGTGCTTTTGTGTCCGTCGGTAACTTGTTGAAATCTTAGTCTGCGTTCAGCCTGTTGTGCCAAAATTAAATTTTCCTGCGCGACGCGTATTTCGTCCTTTACCTTCAACTTATTCTTATTCTTATTCAACTGATTCGGCATTTAGTCTTCATCCGTCTGTCTGTGTACCAGGTCCATCGGGCAACGACGCCAAATGTTTTACCGTACTGGGTAAATGGATTAATGCATACAGACAATAGATACGAACAACATAACTCCTTATATTATTCGCATATGCCAAAGACATTACATTATGCTTCATAAGATAAGATGAATACAATGCTTCCCGAAGGGGGTATAAATACTTTTCGAAGAACCTTCCCGAAGGGGTCTGTTGGCTACATTGACAATTACCAAAGGGCCCATCGGCTACATAACAAGAACCTTTCCGAAAGGGTCTGTCGATTACATAACAAGAACCTTCCCGAAAGGGTCCGTCGGCTACATAACAAGAACCTTCCTGAAGGGACTCGTCGACTACCCAATATTTACCTACGACAAGCTTGAGCAATTGCGGACCCATATATAGAGCACTTCCATCCTATTTCTTCAAGACATAGAGCATTCTTGCATTCACTACCTTCAGGGGATTCTCGACTAGGAACTTAGCGACCACATATTGCTCTATTTCGGAAATTTGAGTAACCATTGCTTTCCATTTTTGCTTTGGCTGCTTCCTAGAGTGGCAATTGGGTTTGAACCTCTCCAAGCAAGGCTTCTGCATCTTTAAAGACTGTGTTGGATTCCTGAATGAACTTCACCCCACCCTTGGTTATTTTGTCAACCCAATTATCCATTGCAATTGCAATGGCTTTCCCTCGTTCCAGTTGGCTCAATAGTATTTTACTATCAGAGGAATTCGGATCAAAAGTTTGTGGAGCTTGCGCCAGAGGTAATGCTCCAAAACCACCAAAGGAGTCTATGTATTCAACAAGAGTGTTAATAATCTGTTTGATCTCTTTTTTCTCTTTGCCATCTCTCTGTGACTGAATCAACATATTCTGAGTAGAATGTTCCAGCTAGTGTTCTTTGGTTTCTCTGTTGAGCACCCCTAAATCCACTCCAGTTATTTCAAAATCACTAGTGCTTAAATTTGTGGAATCACCTTTGGGTTTATAGTGAGTGATCTCAGCAGTGACCCCCCCTGTTTTTGAGTTCGTGAACATCCTAGCGTCGTTCTTTGTTTTTTAAGACTTGGGAGTCTTGGTGGTATACTTGCTCACAATGTCCTTAATTGGAACAGACATAGGTATCGAGCTGTGCTTTTTAGTTACAGAATTAGTCAACCAATTGGACACCGCTTTTGGAGTTTCTTTCATTGATGCATCCTTAATTGGGGTAACCAACGTGTCCATCACCTGAGAAACAGTATCCATTGGTCCTTGAACCTGAAGTTCACTGCCCATGGACACGACATCTTGTTCTTTATCTTGGTCCAAATCCATTACGACGAACTCTTGGGTTGCCATTCCTGCACGCTTCTGAGCTTTAGTATTGGACCTGGTTTTGTGAACTATAGGCTGTTTATGATTAGGTCGGGGTTTGTCCCACGTGAACTCTCTTTCTCACTTGTATGATCAACTGAAAGAATTACATTAGCTATAGGGGAAGACCTTGGGTTTTTCTTTAGTCTTTCTGAGTGTGTACTGGGTGTTTTCTCTTTCCTCTTTTGCTTTAGCCAGACACTTGTGCATTCAATAATGGGCTTAATTCTCTGATTGATGTCAACCTCTTCACCTTTTGTCCAATTAATAATGGGCAATGTTGCTTCTTTCTAATTCAAATATTCTAGTTCAACAACCTTTGAACCATCTTCCTGGAACCCATGTATATTCATCTTCAATAAAAAAGAGATAATTTGAGACAGTGATAGTCTTGAGTGAACCCTTTTATTGACTTCTCTTTCATTGAGACACTCCTCCCAAAAATCTACAATGTGAGGAGAGGGTGTTATCTGCCCTTCTAAATCCAATGTTCTCCTTGTGAATCCCTTATTATCAAACCCTTCTCTTTCTTCGCAGAACTTGAAATCAAAATTACACAAATCGCAACCAATACTGATTGCATCTTTCATTGATCCACATGAGAGTTCATCCAATTTGATAGGGAAAACAATCTCCCACTTCTCCTTAGGAAGGTATCTATTTACTACAAAAGAAAGTTGTCTGCACACCTTTGCTAACTCAAAACAATCTGCAGCATACCTAGGTAGCCTTGTGGGTTCAACTTCAAAACCTCCTACTCTAATGTAAGTGAACCTGGGGAATTGAATGTACATGTTGCCATAGCTTCGAACCAATTGATAGGCTTCAAGGGAAATCCTCTGTTCTGACATGCTCGCTAATTCAAAACACAATTTACCCATGAACACATCATTCAACTTTTTGTAATCGAAAAGAACATGATCTTTCTGTAGTAAGACATAGTAGTTGTAGATAATCATGTCACTGGTCCAAGGTTCATGTGGGAGTGCTGTTAAATTTTGTGTGCATGCTAAGCAATACATTAGATATGAAGACATAAATAAGTCTTTCTTAATTGTTTGGGTAAGTTTCAATTGTTCTCTCAGTGAGCCAACAATAAACTCTCCCCAATCCATATACTACTTTCCGTCCAATATAATCTATATATAACCATACATCCATACCTCAAATAGATAAGCTTTAGCAGAACCCTTAATCCTGTGCAAAAGTAACACCAAATCGTGTATATAGGGTTTCATATGATCTTTGCTCAAACTCTTGGACAAACATGAACCTTCTTTATAGAATTTCTCTGTTCAAGTCCAAGCTATAGACACTACAATTTTTATCAGGAGCCTCATTGAACAAGGCTAGGGATTGGGTAGGAGTGTAATTTGAGGTCTCCTCAGGGATTTTGAAAACAGACATAATGGTTTCCCGGTTTACCAAGAGCAATACTTTACCATCATTTCCCCTAATGCATTTGGATTTGATATCATAATGTCTTACACACTTTAAAATTAGCTTAGGGCTCACAATGACCGGTGGGAAAGCAGCAGTTGACAACAAACCACTGTCAAGAGTTTCACCAATGAAAGATTCATCTACCCAACCACAAAATTTAGCCGGGATGGCTTCTGTACTTCTTTTAAGTCTGTATCCGTAATTAGGGGCTCTTTACAATTCATACTGTGACCACTACCAAACAAGTGCAAAGATGACCTCATAACTTCTTAACAAAGGATAAACAATAACACCCAGCTTATGTATAAAGGAAATTGCAGGGAAACAATACCTAACAGAGTTGGAAAAAAAATTACCTTGAATCAGTCGAAAAAGCCCAAAGAAAACTCCCTTGAACCTCTGTCCCTCACCTTCTCAATTGACTCCTTAAGAAGTTTAGCAAGTTGTCACCTTGAAAATGCAACTTTAAAACTGAGAAGTTAATTTATGGCAAATCTTGAGGAAGGAAAGGAAAGATTTACTTGCCGTGAACGTTAATGGATTTGACATCTTACGGCTGGTGAAATAAATAGTTGATTTTCATTATATTCACCTCCTACTTCATAACAATTGGCCTATGAGAAGCCCCTTTCATAGCTTAAACTGCCTGACATGCATTTATTACCTATTACCTCACATTTCAATGATTGTCTTTAAAGATTAACACCATCTAAAATGTCCCATCTTTCATGACGTCCTGCCACGTTATGGTACTTTATTACATGTTTCCCCAAACCCTCGACCACTTCATTTTATGATAGTACTGCACCTGTCAGTCCAACTCGGAGCATGGGGTCCATGACCATCAGTAACTTGGAGCATGTTTGCACTGTTGAACCTGTTTGAACCATTTTGAACCCGGTTCAAAGTGGTTCAAATGGTTCAAAGAGGTTCGAAAGTTCAACACCCTTCTAAGAGATAACTCAAAATACAATGGACATGATATGAAAGAGAACTGACCAACTCAAAGGGAAAGCTCGACAACAACCAAAGACGAGGACCAACTGATCTGAAAGGCATTTTGACTTTAGGAATTGGATGAGTGGTTCTGAACCATGAGTTTGATCAGAAACAAAGAAATTAAAAAGTTGACTACTAATAGCAGGGCTGACAAATATAAACCAAATTACAATTTGCACTTGCAACCATGAATGGCGTTTGGTAGAAACTTCCAGCAGTGAATGAATTCCATGCCACCAAAGTACTATTATTCTTTCCCAAATCAAATGCTGCTAGTTCTCAACTGCAACTACCTTACTCTTCATTAATGGCTCCCAAATTCCAACGCAGCCCTGCTAGTTAAACATTGCTCCAGAACAATAAACCGCAGCCACAATGAACGCCTAACAATGACGTTCCTGCTAGCACCAAAGTGATGAACTCCACAGACAAATCACAGGCCTGTAGATAAATGCCAATGCTGCCTTATACAGGAATATGCAGCCCTCAAACAACACCCTTGATAGGAATTTGGCCGCCTAGGATAACATTTACACCTACAGACTTCTAACGCCCAATTGCAGCAAATAATTGCCCGAAAAAACAACATTATATAACAGAATTTGAAGGCTGAAAGTATGGCGTTCAACCCAGTAAACTATTGCAGCAAATTAAAGGATAATTTTGTTGAACCCTTGGTCTTTGGTCTTTGATTGTTGTCATTGATATCAATAATGTAATTATAATGAGCATATGGTACGTTTAACATCATGTAATTATCTTATTTGATGTCCTTCAATATTGTTCAAAATATATTCAAGACAAACACTTAAGTGTTATACAATTAACACTTAATGTTCACATTGGTTTAGAAAACGGATATAAAAAACAGTTTTGGTCTATTAGAAAGTTGATAAGGGTTTTTTATCAGTTAGACCCCAACTATCATACGTTTTTGGAAAGGTCTTTGAGTTATCTAAAATGGGTCTTTGTTAGTTTTTGAATAACACACGTACGAAAAGAGAAAAAGTCTATTTATCAAAACAGTTACCAAATTGTCATGACAATTTTAGCAGTTTTGAGCGGTTTTGGTCTAATGGAAGTTTGGGGTATGTACGTGCCTCCAAGTTTCTGACTTTCTTGGTTTATAAGTAGAGGGTACATTCCTCTAAAACATCCAACTGGTGGTTTTGATAGAAGTTGCAGGATTTGTGTGGAATTCCTTGTAGACCGAACAGTTTGCAGGCAGATTTTTAACAGCAAAGAAGAGGGTAATGCTTTATGTTTCAATTTTCATAACTGTGATTTCATTTTCATTGCAAAAGTTTATCAGAGGTAGAAGAAGGGTTATATATTGCTTCTTCATTCATTCATATCAGTATTTGATTAGATCTTTTAATGGAAAAAGAAAATATATTTGGATACTGGATGTTTTGAGGAGAATAGAAGTATATCTTGCATTATGTTTGAAACTAGTGATGCATGATTTGTGTTGTAACAGAGATGATCCTTTGATTTTATATCCCATTTGTTCAATTTGGAATTTGGTGCTTCTTGTATTCATGAAGTTGGGGCTTCAGGTGTAAGGGATTGGCGTTCCTTGAAATTGGTGTTTCTAAAATAGGGTGTTGGTGCTTCCTAGAGTTGTAGCTCGAAAAGATTTGCCCAAGAGGCCAATAAAGTTTCAGATTCAAAGTGGTTGTTTACCCAAAGGGGTTTTCCATGTTAAAATATTGTGTCACTTTGTTATTTCATTAACTATCTTGCTCATGTGTTAAATTTTATAAATTGTAATTGTTTCAAGTTTTGAAAAGTATTTTAAACCACTGATTCACCCCCCTCTCAGTGGTGTTTGTATTCCAACAAATTTAGCATACAACAGCACCAAATTGTCAATCCCACTTGTAGAATTAAATCATAGTGAACAGAGCACAATTCACCATGTCTTTCAATGGCTTAAAGTGCAAATCAGAGAGAGGAATCAGTCCTCACAATCCTTGTAGAAAACCTTCAGAAAATTCACCAAGCAATAAAAACAATAGGCAAGAATGAATTCTTTTACTCCACAAAGTCTCTTTTATAATACAAAATGCAACTTGACTTCTTCCTCACACTTTTCATTAAAGAGCCTTCATTAGTACTCTTTTCAATCAGAAGTTCTCATTTAATAATTCTAAATAAATAACTCCCAAGCTCATAGCTTCATGAAGACATTTTCACGTAAAAGGCTTCTTCAACACACCATCAAAATAACATTTAAATTATCAAGTCATTTATTAAGATAGTCTTAATACACAACTTATAGTATAAAGCTCCCTTAATTTACCCAATCAATCATCGAAGATGCCAATCACTAGATGCCTCAATTGCACTACTAAAAATAGTAACCGACCTAGAATCGACTTACTATAAATAGCAAGTCACTCCACAGAGACTCTCAAACACACTGTCAACCCACGAGGGTCGCAATGATGAACTGACTTTGCCAAGCTATAGGAACTTGCTAAAATGGGGACATTACATATAATCATCATAGAGGGATAATTTCCAGTCTACGAAATCTTGCCAAGATATGTCAAGCTCTCTAGGATTTTCAGCTATCTTCTTAGTGGCCAAAACCATGGGGTTCAAGGCCATCTCGACCTGCAATCTCCTTTGAGAGTACAGAAGTATTACTTTGTTTCTTGCTCATTTGATGCAGCTCCTCAAGCAGTGCTTTCCTTTTGGTGGTTATATCAAGATACAATTGTTAGAATTTGGCAACATAGTCTAGGCTTGCTTGGTATAAGTTTTCTATCCATTTACTCATAGCTTGAGCACTCCCTATGATTCCTTTAACTCTATTAAGGGTTTTTGAGTTGATATGGGGCTAGGTGGAACTTGAGGCCTCTCCCATGATTGAATTTATGACCATAGACACTAATTCCTTAAGGGTTTGCACCTGAATTTGCATCTCATGACTCTTTTTCTTTAACTTCCTAGCTCTTTCAATCAGTGCATTTATAGAGCTCTTCACCTTCCAAGTTAGATGGATCCATATCAATATGAGTTATCTTGTAATCAGCTTCAGTTATCTCATTCATGCCAACTTCTTTTGTGGGATCTGCTATTTCCATTACATTGTGTCGTAAAGTGGGGTTAGTGACGATCCTTGACATGTGTTTGGCTTTCTTAGGCTTGCGAGACCTTTGAAACAATAAAGTAACCATATCAACTTTACAAGTTGCATGGGTTGCTTTTCTCTTCGTATTATCCATTTCTTCCTTTAACCATGCAAGAGAAGTTATAGTGCACGTCACACTTTCACCCTTATGCTCACTGTTTTTCGCCACTTCCATGGATTGGGTAGATACAAGTGTATCTTGCACAGGGGAAGAAGAAATCTCTAGAAATGGGGGAAAAGGCTGTCCTCTAATATTTGTTTGTATATAGCAGCAGGGTCGGTTAGAGCTGATTACTCTTTAGCAGGAGTGACTAATTCATCTTGCTCACATAAACCTTTTAAGTTTGCCTTGCCTTTATCAGGTTGGTCTCTATCTCCTTCGACTTGTGAATTCTAGTTTGTTAGGTTTTTTTTGTCTCCTCCGACCTATGAATTATGCTTTTCCGTTGCTGCAGATTTTTGACCTCTTGTAGAGTCACCTTTTGGCCTCCTCTTACCATTTTACCACTATGAGGTTCTTCTTAATATAAGAGCCGACTGAGGCATTAAATCAAAACTTATTTTACCACTCTAAGGTTCTTCTTAATATAAGAGCCGACTGGGCCATTAAATCAAAATTTTCTTCCTAATTCGGTCCACTTTGGGCAGATTCTTATTCTAGGGGCTTTGGTATTTTGGTTCTATAACAATTTCATTTTCCTTGGCATCATTAGGCACATTAAAAGAAACCCCAAAAGATATAATTTGGAGTAGGGTGAGCCTTATGTGACTTCATTTGAATACCTCAGTATCCTCGAGGCAATCTTTCTAGAAATCTTCAATGCAAGGTTTATGCAGATGACTTCTAGCTCCATATACATTTTGTCTAGCATATCCTTTACTATCAAAATTCACCCTTTCTGGCCGAGACCATAAATGGATACTATTTAGAAGCTTATCAGCTCCTCTTGCAGCGGTTGGAGTTTTACAAGTGTAGAAAGACAAATAGAGGGAAAGTGTAGGAGTTGATAAAATCCAACTCCGAAGACACCCAAGATCACCTGCATGCAAATAACCTGTCAAAGGGAAGCCAAGGAAGGAAGAGCGTGGAGCTAGGGAAAAACCCTAAATGGACATGAGAGAGAAAATATGCAAACACAAGAAAATATGTATTTACAATATGATGAATGAGATATGTTATACAATGAGGGAGCCCGAATATAAAGAGCTCCAAGAATCTTCCAGAATGAGCTAGAAGATGCTAGGAGATAAGTGTGACAACTAAGCATACATCCACATGAGGTGGAAAGTCCTCGAACAAGGTGAGAGGATAAGTATGACTTAGGAGAGAACAAACTCCCGTATTGTCAACAACTTATAACTAACTCCTAGGCTACAATTAATAAATAAATGCATTTACCTAAGTAAGCTTAAGTAAATAGAATAAATAATTAATAAATTAATTATTTACTCTAACACCCCCCCTTAAGTGCAACTTAGGGAAATGCCTTAAGCTCACAAAACTAAGAGAAAATGCAAAATGGGTTTCAGCAACAAGGCCATGTTAGGTACCCATGTACAATGCAAAGAAATGCAACCTCTGAAAACGGGGAAAGAAAGAAAATCACGTGGGACAAACTCTCCCCCAAATAGAGGTAACCCTTTCTTCCCCATGTTAAGATACTAAACATGTACCACATCCATCTACTCGTAAATCTCCCAAACTATCAACAAGTTTGTTGGAAATCGAGGGAGTTTGAGTGGCCCTTTTTTTGAAACCTCTTATCCTCAGATATGTAAACTTGTCAAATCGGGTATAAAAACTCCCAAATTCTTTTATCAAATCAGCTGTCTCATGGGAAATTCTGAAGTCTTTGACACTTTTCATGAAGAATTCGTTCATTGACGAGTTTCCTTCGAATAAATTCTGCATTCCCACATTAATGATGAGTTGAGGAAGTTTTCTGTAGATGGTTACTAAGGGAGAGTGAAATTCTTGGACTTCTTGACCACCCCATGAAATTTCTTGATGAGCCAAAACATAGACTAGCATTGAATATAAGCTGAATAGCATAGTTTTTGGAAAAAATCTCAATTGCTCATCTACGCAGGAACTAATTGCGTATGCCCAGTCAATGTAATCTTGTTTTTTATTGATAACTAAAATAAACTTACACGTCCAAAAATTTAAATTTTCAGAACTAACACTCCCAGCCATTCGGTGCAATAATGTGATTCTCAGGAATGGGGTCTTTGAAATGCACCCTCTTTAATTTATTGGGTAATTGGGACTTACCTCCTTTCTTGAACTAGGACCTAGCTATGGCATTTTTACATCAATCTTCATGTGCTTTGAAGTATTCTTCTCTAGTGTTCACAAACAATCGTTCGGTCTCTTCTTTTCTTGGAATGTATAGAGCCCGAGCAATGCTCTCTAGACTAATCTTTGTCATCACCTTTCCATGAACAGTCTGAATTTGGTGTGCTTGAGGGTTTTATCACACAGAGCATGAAAAAAGCAATTTTGGACGAGGGATGGCTAGCAAAAAACCATTTGCATGCACCGAGCTTCTTTGAGAGAGTTGTTCTTGCCAAGGTGTCTGATCTTCTCTCTCAAAGTTCTCAAAGAGTCTCTCAAAATTACAGTGTTCGGCCTTGGTACCCCTCACTCCTGACAAGTGTTTCTAAATAATCGTCTGCATGAGCTTGAAATGGAGGAAACAAAATGGATAGTGGGTGTGAGAAGCGAAAATGAATTTATAACATCCACCACCCCGATGATATATCAATTTGACAAGACATGCATTTAATACTCCATCATTAATTTCCTCAGATATGGAGCAAAGCTTGCACAAAAACTGCTTATGAAAGATAATAAAAAACTAACACATATAGGTGACCTGGCAGAGTTGTACTAAGGTTGGGACCCACCAATCACGCAGTAGCCTAAAGACCAAACCTAGCAACTAACAGTTGGGGTTTATGAACTTGTGGAGACCTACGATTAAGCAACTAGTGCAAAAAGGACATCGGGATATTGGTTACTTCCGAAAGCTCACAACTCCGCGACATAGTTTTGAAAAATGAGGAAGTTGATGACAATACACAAAGTGTAAGAAGACCGTGACATAAGTTTCCAACTTATTGAAAGTACACACAAATTTAAAACATTTGTAGAACCTTTATTTAATCCAAGATTGAGTGAATATGTGTATTTATGAACATAGTTTCAAAGTTTATAGGGCTTAACATTTTAATTATAAAAAAATGTTTTACTGTTATAGATTAAGGTAAAACAAGTTTTAAGGGGACCTGAAACACCTTACAACTAGCTGAAAGATATACGAATAAAGTACCCTAGGTTTTACAAAGACTTGGAACCTAAAGATCACAAAACATCAGAAAACTGGATTTTACAAAGACTTGGAATATAAAGATTGCAAAACATCAAAAAGCCAAGTTTTACAAGGACTTGGAACCTACCAAAACACAATTCAAAGTTCAAAACCAGGTTTTACAAGGACCTTGAAATCTAGATTACGGTTTCTAGATTTACTTTGGGACTGTTTGGTTGAAAGTAAAAATTCTGAGTTAGTGTGCTTTCCTTACTGTATGTTCAGTGATTGGAGAGTGAATTGGTATGGAAAAATTATATGATGAATGCCTTAATTTGGAGCATCCTTACTATTTCATGTTTGGCATTACTGTTCTGCAACATTGGGACACTGTATTTAGCGTCTGGCATTACTGATTTGGGGTGAGTGGTTACAGGTTTCTCATGCCAATATTGCCCATTGTTTGGCATTGGTTTGAAACTGCAATTTGACTATTCATAGTACCTGCCTGGGCGTTATTTCTCATGCCATGTTTTGTCATCAGCATTTCCACTTGTAATGCTTGCAGCAGCTGATTGTTGGCGTGGGAGGAACTTTGATTTTGTGTGCTCATTTGGACCAGGTCGTGGCTAGAAAATAGAAGTGTAAACTGCTAGGAAAGTGCCAACCATTTGGGCATTTACACCTACTGCTGTTGTGATGATACTCCTGATCAATTGAATGTTTTCCCCCTACATCTGTCAGCGTGGTATTTTTCCAGGGCATGCTGTTATCTCAAATAGATCTGCATTTGTTACTGAGGCCATTGGAGGCTTTCCATAGTCACCTACAAGTTCCTCTATTTGACTGTAATTTCTTAATAGCTGAAGCATCTAAATTGCAAATATTTGATATTCAAAAATGGGCATGTGGACGTCAAACCCAATTAAATTTCACTTTATTTGGAATCATCATTTAAAAAAAAAGGGATTTAAAATGGGAATCCCAAATAACAAGTATTTTGGAGGAATACAAAATTCTTGTTTTGGGGTCCAAATGGGGATACCAAATCCACATTTGTTTGAATTCCAATTCCCGTTTTGAGACCCAAATAGTGGATTAATTTTTTTTTAAGAATTCCGAATTCGAATTCTTGCTCAAATCCATGATCCAAACGGGCCCTAAAGTAAATAGTTTAACAAAAATTGGAAACGAAATAGCACCAGGAAAACCAGGACCAGGAACCCAACTTGAGACCAAAACTAGCAATTAAACTAACTCTTTGATAACCTTCGCTAATTCCTTACCAGCCTCCACAGTACCTTGAAGGGTTTCTTCTATAGCAGCACTAGGACCAGCAATTGCAGCCTTCTTAGTGCTTTCTCTAGTTCTTTTACTAGGGCCACCCGAGATCTTGACAAAACAGGAGAAATAATCTCCTCATTGCTTCTTTTACCCATACTTGCAGCGACAACACATAAATTGGAAGTAACCATTTCCATACGTTGCCCACTATCCTTTACCAGTTGGCGTACTTCCATTTCATAGGCCTTCAACCTCTCAGGGATGTTTCCTACCTGATTCTCCAGCTGGACTCTCTTTATTTTTTCTTTATCCAGTTCTCTTTAAAGCTCTCCCATTTTTTTCTTAAGTGCAATAATTTCATTATAGAGCCACAAATTGACTTGGAGAGAAGCCTCTACTTTCAGCTTAGCCTTATGGAGAAAAGACAGCTTCATGGTATTATCATCTTTGGCCTCATCATCAAACCTTTTCTTCGAATTGGTAGTCACTTCCTGGGTACCCTTCAGATGTAACTGATTTTCATTGTTTAAACCCTCTTGAGCCGTCATCTCCTTCTGGTTCTCCTTATTTAAATTTTGCTCTTTAATCACAAGGGCTTTACCCTCTACATTCTTCTCCTTGTCAGTGTCCACCACAAGCTTGACATCCATCATCTCCATTTTAGTATGTGTAGGCCTTTCACTTTGAGTCAAAATTTTCTCATTCTGGCCCGAAGGTTCTGAAATCAACTTTGACTCCATATTCCCCTCTTTGCTTCTTTCCCCATCATTTTTAACCAAAGAGATACCCCCACTACCAGAATACCCATCCAGATTTGAATTGAGATCCCCAGTCTCCGTTTCATCCTCTGCATCTTCACTTTTCTCAGACTCCATAGCTTCCTCATTAGCCTTTTTAGTTTTCTTAGCCTTACTCTCTTTCTTTTCAGCCTTATTGTCGCTACGACCCTTCCAGTTTTGAAAATGTTTTAATGTTGCTGTAATGGGGAGAAGCTTATAGCAGAATGTGTGCCATGAGGAGCTCCACCAGCTCTGACTTGAGTTGTTGCTTGAGCTTAGCATATGTCATCTGGGCACTAAACCCCAAAAATGCATTCTATAGGGAAAAGAACATCATCAACATCATCTTTTTCTTGGCTGCCTTGGCCTTCATGGTGTTATGTTTTTCATTGTGTTATAACACTTGTGCAACCTTTTCCTTGAGCTCTTCTTTGTCTCTACTAATTTTTTAGAGCCAACAGGGGATGCTCAAGCTGTATTCTTTGAAAACCACTTGACCTAAAAGAGAAACCGCCTTTTTGGTTGTGGGTTTGTCTTGATTCTCATAGGATTTGTCCAGGTTCACTTGGTTTTGTTTTGGTTGACTTTAGGTCTATTTGATAGGACTCTAGATGACCTTACAAACAAACTGACCCAATACTTGGATTGGGTTTGAGCTAAACATAGATTGGAGACTATAGGGCAACAATTCAACAACTTAGGGTAAAATCCTAAGGTATTATTACACTAAGGAACTAGGCTGATTTTGTGTACAAAACATCCCAAAATTAGAGTCTGAATCAAAATGATATGGAATTTGGTAGGATTTTGACTTTTTGTGCCTGGATCATTCACAATCATTACTGGCCGAACCCACGAGATCTTGAGGCATACATGGCATTTCAAGACACAAATATGGAGTTAGAAAAGCCTATCAACATTATTTATTCCTCAAGATAAAAACTCCTAGAAGTTATTGTTCTTCAAATAGAAAAACTCGAACATGTTTGATTGTAGTTGTTCTGAAAGTTTGAATATTTGTTTCAGTAGGTAATAATGGGCCAATAATCCACCAGTCAGGGAAGGCATGCTAGTTTGAGTAGACAATACACTTTGGTTGGATAGGCTTAAGTTCTTAATGAGGGTTTGTTTGGCCACCTACAAAATCCACATATCGAGCCAGTTTTGCAAGTAATTGATAAATGTAAAATATTTAATAGTTATTATTTAATATAAAGGGTAATGTTTTAATAATTACTATATAATTTTATTATTTAATAGTTTATAAATAATAAATCTCAATGTTGATTAATTATATGTATTTTTTAAAATTGAATAATATAAAATATTGATAAGGAATGCAATCTTTAAATTGTAATTTTTGCTAATGGTGTAGAGCAGAGTAGATTGAGGAAGGAGGCGAGTCGATAGAGCCTTAGAGAGGCAAAGGGAATATGGTAGGATGGTGAACCTATAATATACCTTTGCTAGTTGACTAGCAGTTGAGTAGGGATTGGCCTATCATCGAGCTCCCAAAGGCCAGTGGAGTGGAAAGGGATTCCATATTGAGGTTTGTGGAGCTATGTAGGGACTTTGTGAGCTGTCCTGAATAGTTTGAGGCAATTTCCTAAATGTTAGGAGTGTGTCTAATTTTTTAAGGATAGATTGAGAGTTGACTGGGATGCAATAGGGGACCCTCGAGACCATTTTGGGAGTTTTGATTGCAGTTCCTAGTTTTTAGGGTTGAATTGCTAGTTGACTTGTTGACCATCCGAAGATCTGTGGAGTGTAGTAGGGGGCCTTTTGATCAAAGATCATCTCCTATTTTTAAGGAGGATCACTACTTCTTAGGAAAAGAGTGCCAGTTGCATGATCACTTTGAGTCATTACCCTTGGATTGGTGGCAACATTTAATTTTCAGGCTGGGAGTTCAAGTGGTGAATCTAGGAATAAATTTGGATTATTAAACTAATAATTTTTAATAATTCCATTCAATTAAATAAAGTGCTCTCTTAATAAAGCATTTTTAATAATAAAATAAGGGGATCACCGTGGGCCATGTTGGCTAGGAGACATAAAATAAATTGTTTTAAAAACAACGTAAAATATAAAAGGGGAGCCTAGGGAAAAGCTTCAATCAACCTAGAAGACAATTAATATGAGGATAATTAATTAGTCTTGGTATGAAGTTATGAACACAGTTACATGAACCAGTACGGTAGTAGCTCTTTGCTCAACAAAAGCAGAATTGGGGAATAGTTAAATTACCATTTGAGGCAATATAGCTTTGGAGCATGCTTTCAAACATGGACATGCCTCAAGTAGGGACTTCACCCTTGTTTTGTTACAATGGAGTGCTAAAGCTTGCCAAACCAATCTTCAGTGGGTGTACAAAATGTCTGGAGTTTAATTATCATTTCATTTATAACTTGTAGAAGATGTATTAGTGATGTTGCAGTATTGTCTAATTGAGGATCAAATTGCAGACACTCTTACCAAGTCCTTGAGTCCTGATGAATTTGTAAAATTTTGGGGTAAACTTGGCATATTTAGTAGATTGACCTTTAAGAGATGGTATTACGTAATATTGTAATATTAGTTTCCAATTGCCAATCAAGTTGTCAGGATAGAATTTAAGATTTGTTTTTCATTTAGTCCATGTTGCATAGAGACACCTCTTTGGCCCCTTGGGGCGTATATCCTAGGGACCAAGATGCACCTCTTGAACCCAAGATGTGGTTGGAGACATTCTTGCGCATATGAGATGCTCCACCACTATCTTTGGGCATGTCCTGACATCTCCAAACAAGAAAATTAAAACCTTCAAAAGTAAGTGCAAAACATAAACACACGAATGAAAGGTGGAGTCTAATACATACAAATGGAATAAAAGGCACATAAAGAAGAAAAGTTCTTGTGAAAACCAGAAGGATTTGTGAACACTAGGAGGTTTGTCTGCGATACCTGAAAAGAAGTTTTCTAATTTGTATTGACCTTGACATGAGTCTATGACAGTCGACACAATACTTCAAGTGAGTCTATTGAGTGTCATAGACTCATATGCGATATATATAATATATTCAATAAAAAATAACAAGTATGAAGCTATGTTGAGCTATTCTTCATGAATTTTGAAATTTGATTTTGTATTTGATGCAGTAAACTAATCATTATTATCAATAATATTTGCTAGATCGAGTCTGTATTTTCATTGATAATATTTACTCTTGAATCAAATGCAGACACAATAGTATTTATCACTAGAAAATGAAGTCTTTAAATCCATATTGCTGAGTTATATTTTGTATTTGATTCAAATGCTTGAAGTTGAGCTCAGAGCTTCATATTTATTATGTTTTTATTATTTGTATTATATAGGATTCTATGACAAATAAATTTTGCAAATATAATGCAGATTGTTAAATACAAACTTGCATTCCAGACCTACACTCCAACAATTTTGAATAAATGGCATAATCATGTCAAATCTAATAAAATTTATTTTTCCAATTCAAATATTGGGTGGAGGAAAACAAGGCTTATACCCAGTGTGGAAGTATTGAGGTTTTTATACAGGTGGAACAACCATGATCAAATGTAATCTTTGTCTAATGCCATGGCAAGTACTTTTATGAAGGTGAATGCTCCTTTCCTTGACATGCTCAGAAAAGGCGTTGATCTTTGACATGATGTTTTGAGTGATCAAGAAAGTGTTGATGGAAAGTTGCTAATTTAGTTCTCATGCTTCAACTATAGTAGGGGCACTCACTGCGACTCAAAATCAAAATAGCTAGTTAGAGGGAGATGTGTCTTCTAGATGCAGCAGAAAAATATTTTGGCAAGAGACCACACATTGGAAGCTCAAACTCCATTAGAAGATTGTTTCATGTGCAAGGTAAGGAAGTGGTTGATACAACGATTGTACGATTCTTTTATGCAAATGGAATACTGTTTAATGCTGCTTGCTCACCTTTCTATGAAGAGATAGTCCAAGATATCAAAAATGCACCAACATGGTATAAACTACTTGAGTACGAAAAGCTTCACTTTACTCTAATTGATAAAGAGAAAATCGATTAAAGGGAACACACTACTTCAATCAAAATAGTGTGGGCTACAAAAGAATGCAGTATTATGCTGGATGGGCGGACAAAGGCTAGAAATCATCCACTACTTGGTGTCATAATAACATGCAACAAAGGGCCTTATTCTTTTAAGGCCATAGATTGTTTAGGGCAAGAAACAAATACAAAGTTTTCACAATCATGTGAGGACATTGAGGAGGTGGGGGCATCAGATGTAGTCCAAGTTTGTACTGATGCCTTCCCCTATTCTTAAAGCCATAGTTGAAAAACTTAAGGCTCAGCAATAACTCGACCAACCCAATTTTTTTGAAAAACTCGTCGAAAAAATTGGTAATAGATCAACACTTTTATCGAACATTTGGAAATATATAATTTCTTTAAATATTCTTAAAAACACACATATATACACCAAATTTATCAAACATATACTGATTATATATAATTTTAGTTTTCATATAGATATCCAAAATGCAAATTTCATACAAGTTATATAAAATTTTAGGTTTTAATATTTATATAGATCTAAATAAAAATTCGGAATTTAAACACTTAAATCTATTTTAATTTTTAGTAATTTAAAAATTACACATATATTATTATATTTTAATTTTTACATATAAGATAAGATAAATTTATTAATGTCCAACAAGAGACCACAAAAGGGTCAAGGGAGTGAAGCATCCAACGAAGGCAACCGCCAACAGTAGGATCAGCAAATGCTGACCAGAAAAGGAGCTAACAAGAAAGCAAAAGATCCAATGAAGGAAGAGTAAAGGATTCCTAGGCAGAAAGAGTCTAGCACCGAAGTTTAAGGTCTAGGGCGAGGGTGAGCCTCTCAGAATACTGCTGGAGATTGAGTGCTGCTGCTGAGTGAACCCTTTGCAAGGTCTGACAAGCTTGGTGTGATTGGAAGTAGGAGGCCGCTTTGTGCCCTAGGTAGGAGACATCAACGAGAAAAAGGAAGTGATAAGCTGATCAAAAATTTGTCTTGAAGGGAATATATAAAATTGTAAATATGTATATAAAGTTAAAAATACATTACATGTCTTTCAATAATTCATACTTACACTTGACACAGGCAGACATATAATGTATTTTAAATTTTTATATTTACATAAAAATAATTAAAATGTTCAAGTTAAGTTCAAATGTTCTACAATTTAAAAAGAATAAAATTAAAATATCTACTTGAAAGTAGAGATGACGATTAAAGACATGATGATCAAATTCAAATGATTGAGTTATATATTTCCTTCCACGCACAGCGATCTGTATTTCCTTTCACAAATGAAGAAGTATTTCCTTGGCGCGACGCTGAGTTTTTCTTTTTCTTCCACATGGAAATGACAACCCTAATTTTTTTGTTTGTATTTGAACTTTAAAAAAAACATTTTGGAAACTATTTTTTGCTGGAAATATCATTTGATTTGGTGAGCTTTTCAGGGAAAAACTGCTGTGTTTTTCAAAATAGCGGGGATGAGTTAAATGACGATGAAATCGTTGATAATTTTGCTGGCGATATATCAGAGAGAGTTTCAACCATGCTTAAAGCAATAGACATGTTGGTGCAAAAAGGTAGAAGCATATATTTTGGACACCATGTTGTGTGCGTTTGTTGAACAACGCAATCAAAGATATTGGCAAGTTTAATGGATCTCATAGAAAGTCGCAAAAAGATTCAAATGGTCATTTGTAACTATCACCACACACAAGTTATTTGTTGTAAATTTATGAATGTCGAAATTCTTAAATGTGCTGATACATTGTTTGCTTCTTACTTTATTCTTCTTGATTCTCGTTGTGAAGTCAAAGGAGATTTTGTTCCATGATTGTTAGTGATTCATGGGCAACTTGGAGACGATTTATTGAGATTCTGTAGTTGAGGTTAGAGGTATGGTCCTTTACATGATCATTTTGGCCTGATGTTAAATTTGTTGTATAGTTTATTAAGCCCATAGGTAATGTGATCAGATTTGCAAATATAGACAAAGGCATATTTGAGAGACATTTATGAAACAATAGATTCAATGTGTGAGCGAGTCAAGGTAACAAATGCAAAAATTCTTTCTCTATATCCCTTGATAAAGGGGAAGTTAGATGGAAAAAGGAACAAAATTACCAGTGTTGTTGATGGTCTCAGGAAGATGATTCTGAGATATCTGATCGTCTCAAGTGATGCACTGCATCACTTGAGACTATTGATCAATTATGTATTGACTTATCATCTATAAACGTTGTTGAATAAGAACCGACTCTGAAACTGTTGGTTATATATATTTCATCAACTAAACAAGGCAATGCTTTTCATGATGCCATTAATGTTAATTGATCTTGTATATGCAACATCGACCAAATATAATCATTATTATATAAATTGCTGTTATCATAAACAAAAGGGTGTGAGTCTATAGACATGATGAATCGATGTGATCCATTTAATCAAATATAAGACAGTCATTTGTGTTGCCTTCATATATCATTGAAGACATCATAACATTGAAGATAATTAATACTGTAAGCTGATCACATATACCATCGAAGACATCATAACATTGAAGATAATTAATACTGTAAGCTGATTGCATATATATATATTGTAGAAGAGATCGGACATACATCGAAGAAGATATTAAGCATATTGCTGAAGACATTAATCACATTGAGATCACAGAACATACAATACCGCAGAGGATATAATTGCAGAGGATATATATTGAGATCATAACAACTATCATAAATTGTCCAATCTAAATTGCTGAAGATATATTGGAGGCATTATCTTATCAGAGGTTGATATTTATCAAGTACAGATCGTTATATATACTTCAGCGACAATCAATATTGAGCACGACCGATTAATATATATTCAGATATATTCAGATCATTGATATATTTACATTGTAATCTGAAGATAACACCTTTGTGAAAGGTCATATAATTGACAATATTGCAATTATTCATTTCAATATTAAAAAGAGATTATAGCTGGGTTTTTCTCCTTGAAGGTTGGAGGTTTTCCTGGGGTATTTCTGTGCTTTGTGTGTAAATTAATTTAAAATTTACACCTTTTATTAATCTGTTAAAAAAAAACATGGTACCAGAGCTGGCTTGAAAAAGATTGTGCTCAAATTTATTTAGCAGCGAACTTATTATTCATCTCTTATGTTCAAGGTACAATATCCAAACACAAAATGTGTTTGGGCTCAAGATTGAAAACAGACGTGAAGGTGCTACAAACTTCATGAAAGTTTAGAGTTCTTATTGCACTTGAAGAAAATGACCTTTAGTTTGTGGAGGAAAATCCATCTAAATCAGATGATCAAGTGGAGAAACTTTAATTCAAGAAGAATGTCGTTAAAACAAAGAAACTTTTGATTGACTTCGTAAATGATCACTTAGTGCCTATCATTTCCAAAATAACAATGCAACGGACATAATCAAAACCTTGGAAAGTCTATATGAGATCAACAACACAAGTAGGGCTCTTCCATTAATGTAACAACTTCATCAAGTCAAACTGGTGAAAGGAGAATCATTCACATCTTTCTCTATGAAGATCTTAGAGCTAAAGGATCAACAAAGTGCAACTGGGATCAAGTTATGAATAAAGACCTTGTCATGCTGACACTGAATGGTCTCCCTCAAACTTGGGAGCCTTTTATCCAAGGTATTGTTGAGCTATCGTTTTGCACGATCCTTAATGACAGGAATCCTTTCAAACTCCTCTCTTGAAAAACTAATCTAGGATCAACTCCAAGGTTCCTGACGATCTTGCGACCTATTGGAATCTGCTCAATTGAAGATAAATGTATTTGTTCACAAGGAGGCCTTTGCTGGTTCGAACCAATTTCGGATAAGACATTTGATCTGCTGTTTTGAAAAGTAACCACAAAAGATATATTTTTTGTATTTTCTGTTTTATGATGAATGCAATTTATCAATGCAACTATATGAATTCCTAATTTAACCAAGTGTTAGCAAAACAAATAACAAAGATAAGGTAACGAGGATGAAAACAAATAATTTGAAAGTGAAATTCCTAATGGACATAAACTGCGGTAACAACACGTCTGTGAGTTAAATCATAAACCACGGTAACAACACGTCTGCGAGTTAAATCATTAAAAAGATCGGGTAGGAAACCAATGAAAATAGGAGCAGCAATTCCTCAATTCCATTGATGCAATTGTCGATGGGAACTTAGAAATAATTGAAAGATGTTTCACTTCTCATCGAATTGCAAGGCCATGGAAAGTACACTCATGCGAGACAAGAAGCTATGTAGGAACAATAGGTGATCTTTTCTCCAACTCGGTACGTTAGTGGAATTCGTTAACATGAGGCAAACACTAGAACTAAAAGATCGCACAATCAAATCAACACAACAAAACCATTGGCTCCATTATTATTCATGAACATGCATTCACAAAAATAACACACTCCGGCAAGAATAACTACACTCAGAATGAGAGCACCAACATCATATATTATTGCATCAAGATAATGGCCTGGAGTACATATTACATCCATGTATTTATAAGAAGTCATCTCCTCTTTTTGTGTTGAGAGTGAGAGCTCTTAGAATGCAAACATATGCTTAAAACTAATAAAACAAATCTAATTATATACAAACTGACTCTCTAAATGGTGCTAAGTAGGTCTCCACCCTTGTTTATATCAATTAATGAGTGCATGAGCCTTTATATGACTTAAAACAACAAAAGAAGAAGTAGACAAGAAGAAGGAAGCTACAAGAGGATTTAAGAGTCATTGGAAGCTCTAAAAATGGAAGCTTGATCTTCTCTGGGTGTTTCTAGGAATTGAACTGTTGTCAAAATGCATTTCCGGTGCATGGAAAACTTTAAATTAGGAACTGACAGTTAACTATCGGTGCACTGTTACTTCTTCAAAATTGTTGGCACACCTTTGTGAATAGCGCATTTGCGCAACTTGATGGCAGGGTCCAAATCCAAAATTTTCCCAAGCGTCAAAAATGAATTTCCAGCATCTGGGTTTTTTCCTTCCTTATCCCAAAGTGATGTTTGGATGTTTTCTCTTGAATTTCTCTATAATCTCCGCTACTTGGGAAGCTTCCGGCAAATCCAAAGCTGCATACTTAATCTTTAACTGTCTGCCGGTAGTTACTAAGCTCCATACGAGTTTCCGCAAAATCCTCAAGTTTAGTGTCCAATTCCAACAATACCTCTTCAGTCTTAAATGCTTGCTTGATATCTTCATCAAACAAAACATCCTCAAAAGTTCTTCGGAATTGTTGGACAACTGATTGCACTGACTTGAGCTTTATTTTTGACTCATCTTCAAAAATCTCAAGGGCAATAGCATCGTAGTACTTTTCTGCTTCCAAAATCTGTTCTTGAGTCTGGTCTCTTAACCTCTGAATATCTTCATGAAGTCCTTCCATGACCTTATTGCCGACAGTTATCTTCTCAATCCAATCCTCAAATTTATCAAACTCTTTCATTGTATATACCTCCATGAGTGTACGATACCTTTGACCTTTTATTAATGTCAAAATCTGTAGGTCTTTTACCTAGGTATGTACCTCATCCATTAACCCAAAATCTTGGTTCACTATGGACACTAGTTTATCCGCACTTGACTGAATGTAGTGCAATAGGTTCAAATTGCCCTATATTATCTGTACGCCCTTCTCCTCAAAATTGTCATGTCATTGTTGACATGCTCCCAAAAAATGGATCCATCTGAATCGTGCCCTTTTCCTTCCTCTCTAATGCCGTAGTAAGAGTGATCTCCGGATGATCCGGGTCTATTGGGCCCATGATTCCATGCAGATAGCCTCTCATAATCTCATTTTATTTCCGCAACATCACCAATTCCAACTCATTTCTATCCATATGCTTGAACATCTCTTCCACGCCCGTAGTAATCAGTACTTTGGCTGTGTCTACCATGGGCTTTCCTAACAAAACCTCCTTGATTTAGTAATCACTAGGAGTCAAATCCTCAGTGTCAGCATGTGGAGGTGGGATGGCTATATGTGCAAGCAAGTCTTGATCTTGGTTCTTCATAATGAAGGCCAATGGTCGTGCATCACCTGTAGGTGGCTCAGGTTTCTTGATGGCTTTTACTAGCTCATCCATTCTCTCCTCAATAGTTACATTTAACTACCTCTTTTGTCGAACCATGAACTCCCTCTTCAGCCAAAAAGGTGTAGTGCCTATTGGAGACATATTTGACTGAAGAGGGGGTTTGCACTGCAGGTCCCTTTCCGTTATCAATCCTCTCTCAAGTCCTTTCTCGTTGAGCGAGATTACCAGTTTGAGTCTTTGTTTCTGCTTGGGCTAAGGTCCCAACTTCAGTATCATGAGGAGTTTGTTGAGGTTCCTTGTGTATTTGCCCCTCCTCTGATACTTCATCGTCTTGCATTTGTTGGGGCTCTTCTTCCTCCGCTGCCTATTCTTCAGAGTCTGTTACAAGAGGAAGTGGCGTTGTTGAACCTTTGTCTAGGAGCGACAAATCCTGAGATGGTAGTGGGGGAAGGCCCAGAGATTCTTTAGGCAGAGGTGGTAATTAGTTCCAGTCCTCTCCATCTTAGTGCCGACAGGCATGAAATCAAAATTTGAGAGGTCAAAGACATCTATCTCTTGACCCTGCATGTCTGCAATCCACTACTGCTGCTCATCCTCTAAAGTAGTAACGTGAATAGGTTCTTTCGGAATGGATGGTGGCGTTATGGTGGAGCTTTTTCTTTCTTCTTTTGTGGCCCTAGCCAAGCGAGTCCTTTGACTCAAGGGGACATATTCAATTTGCTCCCCTTCTTCAGCTTCAGCTTTTGGAATGGTTTCGAGCACCTGTGGGGGAGGAGTATTCTTTTTCTTCAATTGTCTCCTATGTGATGCTCCCACAGTGGACTCAACCCTTGCCTTCTTGGGAATTGAGGGGGAGGCTTCTTCCTCTCGACCTGTCGGTGGCACCCTCTATTCTTCCTCTTCCTACTCTTGTTCCTTTCCTGGTGGAGGTACTTGCTCAGTCTCTTGGACTTGAGCTTCTGGGTTGGCTTGGGGCTCTGGAGCTTCAGGTTCAGCTTGCTTAGACACCCTTTACCTTTTGTTATTTCCCTTATCCGCCCCAAAGTACTCAACCTCCCTCTCATGTTGATATGTTGTTTCCGGCCTCACTGGGGATTGAGCAGGGAAGGTTGGTATTGTGACTTTTGCACCTTTACCCCTAGTTGGGCGTGCTGTGGCTTGAAGAGGAATAGTTTGGGGAACTGGATCAAGTTTGAAGGGTTTCTTGATCCATTCCCTTGTTAGTTGGACTATGTGCCTGGCTCTGTTATTAATGTCTACATTCTCATCTTTGCCAATCTCTGCATTCATTATTGGCTTGTCATAAATTTTATCCTTGTTATACAGTGGATCTAAGAGATCTTCTATGTCTTTCTCGACAACCTTTAATGGGATCTTCATTTTCAAGGCCTTTTTTGCTAGATCCAAAGTCATCTTACAATAATCCCTTATTTGGATATCGCAGTCATCTATTGCATTCATCTAGTGGTCTTCCAGTGCATGCTCGCGTACGAACTGCTTCTCTGCCAGATGTTGCACCCTCCCAATATTATCAAAGTATGGGCGAGGGGAGTTGTACTCTTCCAAGGGATACTAATCCCATTCTGAATCAAAGGTCATAATGTCTTGCTTCTGCTTGACCTCGAAAGCACTTATGGTGATTGGCCACACCCATGTCTGCTTGTGCTGTTTCCTCACTCTATCATATGTAGATGTGAGCTGCCTGACAATCTCCAACAAAATGAGCCTATCTAAAGGATATCTTGGGAGCTTCATTGGGTTTACTTGTGTGCCGGCTACCCTTAGGTATGTGAATGTTTTGAATTGGAGGTAGTAGGCTTCGATCATTGTGATTCTGGCTGCTGCCTCTACTGACATCCGTTTAGCATACTCACCCTCTATGAATCGAATGATCGCGAATATAAAATTGTCATTCACTATCTTGTACTCCTTGCTCTGATCCAAAGGCTTCTTCTTTACCAGCTGAGGGTATACCACATAGGGCTATGCATTAGCATCTTGCATGCTACCCCTTTTGTAAAGTCTTGGGTAGTTGGTTGTTTTAGCTTCCAGTAAGTACACCATGTATGATGTCATGTAAAATCTTGGATCGGCTTTTACGTCTACCAACTGTTCATGTAGATTATCATTGAGGATAGTAGCCCAATCCATTGGCATTTTTGCCATCCTAATTGTTTCTATGAAGTGCACCATCCAATTGTTAAGGTGTCCTGCTGTAGGGAGCCCCATGGCTCTACTCAAAAGTACAATTGCGTAGCCAATGTCATACTTCATGTACCCTCGTGTCATATCTAGTTTTCTGACTCTGCGACATACTAGTGTTTTGTCTATTAGTAAGGAAGATTGAATTATTTCTTTGGCTTCCTTTTCATTCTCCCTATACCGTTTTTCTCGTCGGTCATAGGTCATCTTTACATATTGCTCGGCTCTTGGGAGATGAAACACCACCTCAATATTCCTCGGTTTGAGGTCTAGGACTATCTCCCCTATGACACTCTTGACAACCTTTTCTTCTGGCACATAATGTTCTACCAAGGTCATAATCATCTCAGAGGATTGTAGAAAAGTTGGACGTAATGCTACATTTACCAGCCCCGACCTGACCATATCTAATATCGTTGCAGATCTTTCTTTAGGCTTGTTGCAAATGGTGAGGAATGCATTCCAGTCAATATGTCCGAGCTCAATGTCTCTGATTTCTGCATGTCTATCCTGAAAGCGGGATTTCTACAGTGTACCTTGGTATTTGAAGACAATAGGATTAAGAGCAATCTTTTCTGCCATTGAGGATGATGATGATGCCATTTTATTTGCACAAAAGAATAGACATTAGGTTGGAAAGCTAAAAATCTAATTCAAAACAAACCTTAATTGTCAAAAAACCTAGCTCAAAACACAAAAACAAAGAAAAAGCAACTTAAATCCCCCCTAATAGCCCTGGAATGCAAATTAGTGCACCTTGCACACCTTGACAGGTGCGCTAGGTGTGCTTAATGACCCCTAATTGGTCATTTTATGCACAGTTGCGCACTTGTGCACATGCGCACCATGGATAGGTGCGCACATGTGAAACAAGTGTAAGGGGGGGGATTCAAGTCCTTCAATGTTTGGAAAAAGGGTGCGCGCATGTTCACCTTAGTGGGGTGCGCATGTGCACACCCTTATGTTTGCATTAAGTTGGTGTAAAAAAAGGTGCGCATGTGTGCACCTTGGGGAGGTGCATACATGCACACCTTTCTTAGGTGTTTTTGTTTTAGGTTTTGTTCTTAATTGTTAGGTTTTTAGGTTGTGTGAACAAAGGTGCGCACATGTGCACCTTGAGGAGTTTGGTGTCATCTAACACTTAGTGTTTTGTGTTTGCGTGCAGGTTTAGCGCACCTTTGGAGGAGTGGAGGTGCGGTCAAATTGGGAGCGCTGAGAGAAATGAGGTAAGGGGAGGTGGTCTCGGGCTTATATAGGCCCGGGCCCAATGTGTGCACACTTTGGAGGTGTGCGCATTCGCATCTTGGATAGGTGCGCATGTGCGCATCTCCAAAGGAAAAAGAGTGTGCTCTTGCGCACCTAGAATAGGTGCGCATGTGCACTTTTTGCACAAAAAACACTCTTTTTCTCCCAAATTTTCTCAGTTTTGACGCTAGGGGCTGCTTAGTTAGAGACAAAGGCTAGACCTAGACTCCAAGGGGAGCTCCTAGGGGTTTGGGAGACAAAAAAATTCACTAGGGGGTCCCCATTTCTAGGAGAAATGGAGCATGCATTGTGAAACCACAACAGGTATCAGTACAAGATCTAAACTACCTAAGTTTGATTGCCTCAGGACTGATTGGATTCAAGAAGAGTCTAGGATGATTGCAAGGGGAATTGTCAAAAGCTCTCAAAATAAATATACTCATGTTCTTGCTACTCAAACTACTAAGAAGAAAGGGAAAAATTGGAGAAAAGAAACTAAAAGAGAAAGAGAGATCAAAGAAAAGATATCTGCAAGTATATGCCATGTGAGCATATAGGTGTTCTCATTGATGGCAAAATATCTCTCTGGTATGGCCACTAGTCATGATGACAAGTTTTGATAAGTTAGATAAGTGAAAATGTCTAAGTCTAGGAAGCATTCATAGTATACAGCTGGATAGTTTTGGTTAGCGGCAATAGAGGAATGATCAAATGGCTTTGTACTTATAGGGATATAAGGTATATGGTCTACTATTATGGTCATTGGTTTTGATATGTGATGTAGAAAATGTTGTGGTATCGTGAAGTTGTATAGTTCAAGGAAAGCAACAATACAAAACAATTTTGGTATTTGGGATAGCTACATTAGTAAATTGAATTGACTTGACAATTTAATTACTTAGCATTGAAGGGACGACATCCAAGGTTTTAGCTCTTGGATAAAATGATTTCATTTTGTGTTTTGATATGGTTATGGACACAGTTGATTAAGTCCTAGTAAAGATGACAAGAATAAAGAATTGTGGTGGTATAAAGAAATGTATTGTGACATGCGAGGATGTGTGATTGCTTTTGATATGATGTGCCAGCCTTGATGATGTTTATCAAAACAGAGCAGATATGAGCTTACACTGGAACTAATCAGGCATTATGATGCTATGTATAGTTCATTGGATATAATTCAAATTCTATGTAATTCTTCTTGTATTGGATAGCTTTAACCTTCCTTGTATTGGAGCTGTGAGCTCCCTTTTGTTCTTATCAACTCCTAATAGGGTTGTAGTCCTTCAATAGGGACTCATGTACTGGATATATTGTATTGACTCCTACAAGGGTCAGGTCTCCTAATAGGGGAACTTCTATACCAGTGCATTGTCTTGTTGGTACCATCCCCACCTTGGCTAGTTTTTCCTTGAGAGAAAATGATGGTGTTACAAGTTCCTTTGTTGTATATGGTATATTGCTATGGTTTATCATTTTAGTCATTGTTTGGTATTGTGGTAAAAAGAACAAATTGTTTAAAAGTGCTGCAACATTAATTCAGCCCTCCCCCCCCAGTATTGCTCTATTCTAACAATTGGTGTCAAAGCCTAGTTCCTAAGAAGAAGTCTTACAACTTGAGGAGATTCCTGATGGATTCAAGGATCTTACAGAGGAATTTTGAAGCAACATTTGAGGACTTGGATAAAGCAAATGCAGAAAAAGACAAGTTGATGAATAAGCTTAAGGCTGCAGGAGACTACATCAGAAGGCTTAAGGAACAAATTGATATTTCAAGGATCAAAAGCAAGGAACTTGTTGAGCAGATGAAAGATGAGCCTAAAGTAGTTGAGATTGAACCATCCTCAGATCTGATTGAGAAACTTCAGAAGGAAAAGGAGTTGCTTCAGCATGAATATGAGATCACTACTCTTTAGATGGCTAAAGAAATTGTGCAAAGGAAAGAAGATCGAGAGAATCTTGAAGCATCCTTGAAGATTAATCTAATGAATGTCATGATTTGAATACTCAGCTTGGATAGATGAAGATACAACTTGAAGATTCAAGATCTAACTATTAGGAACTTGAAAGATACAACAACATTACCAATGGTGAGTTTGTTGAGGCAAAAAAACAATTGAAAGACTTTATTCAAGCAGTAAAAAACTTGATGATCATTTGTAACTACATAAGCCTAAGGGTGACATGAGTGGTCTTGGTTATGTTCATGGTGAATCTTCCAAAGCAGCAGAAAAAAGGATGATGTATAGATACAATTCAGACACCTATTCAGAATGAGGCACCTAAGAAGCAGATCAAAAAGATTAAAGGCATATGTTTTGCATGCAACATGTATGGTCACATGAAGAAGGATTGGAAATTTAATACAAAAATCCTAAACTATTCACTAGATATTGTTTCAATTGCTTTTTGTATGGGCACAAGTCACATGAGTGCAGATCCAAATTAAATGAGAAGACAAATGAGAGAACTAATCTCAGATCTAATGCTAGAAGTCCAATTGGAGGTAATAATGTTATATCTTCTGGAGTCACATGTTATAAGTGCAACAATTTTGGACATATTGCAAGGGATTGCAGATCAATCAAGGTGGACCAAGGTATGTAAATTAAATCGTTACTTGTTTCAAATGCAATAAACTAGGACATATAGCTAGATATTGCAGATTCAATGGATTTGTCAATAATAGGAGAGTACGAAATGATGGAAGGAATAACAATAATGGGAGAAGAAATAGCAAATGTAATCAATTAGAGTATAAGGGCAATTTCAGTGATACATTTGTAAAAGAGGGAAAGAATAGCAATGAGAAAGTTTGGAAGGAAAAGAATCAAAGTGATTCAACAGGTAAGGAACAACCCTTTAGTTTAATCCTACCAGCACCTGATGTTGAACCCTCAACATCAACTTGATTGGCCAAGCATGGCCTTGGGGGGAGCATCTGAGCAAAGATACATCAAGCCCTTGAAGTATAGCGTTAGGATGTGCGACGAAGGGATATGGTAATTCAAGGTTAAAATGGCAATGTCTTTGATTGTAGACTTTGATGAGTATTGTAGCATTGTTGCCATTGATTTCTTGGTTACTTGTTTTTTAGCATCTTTTTGAAAAATGCAACTTAGCACGTTGAATTCATCATTAGATCAAGATTGCAAAGGATAAAATGTGTTGTTCAGATTCATTCATCACCATTTGAGCATGGAGTGAGAGAAGTTTGAGCAGAATGAAATTTGAAGGAGGTCCAGCTAAGATTTTGAGTGCAAACCCTAGCAATTGAAAAAAGTATTTGAGTTCCTCTTGCGAGCCTTGTCTTCAGTAAGTAGCAGTTGTAATTAGATGGATACACCTCATAATTTCAATATTAAGGAAATAAATAGGTACAATATCAAGAAAAATCCATTTAAGTATATGGAAGATGATCTAGAGGGTGCGTTCTTGTAAACCGCCAACGTAGTTCTCTATGTAGAGGACATTAGGGCATACATTGTAAGACAGATCAAAGATCACAGAGTACTGCAAAATGCAAGACAAGAACTTGATTCACAATGATCTCTTTGGACTCTTAAGGGATTTTAGAGAGAGATGAATCAAAGTATGAGAATTTCTAAGGAGATAGTAGATAAATATGCAAACACCATTTTCTTCATAGTAGAGATTGATTGCACATGCATGGAGGCAGTAGAGTCTAGGGTACAATGGGTAACTCCTATAGGCTGTGAAGTTGATCTATTTGTTGTTACACAACATGTGGATGCTATACTTGCTTTTAAGGACCCTAACGCAAAGAGATGGGGTACATACAAAGAAAAGTTTGAGAAAATGGGAGGAGCTCACCGAGAGTTCAAGGAATAGAAAAGCACTGAGAACAATTGATAAGATAGTAGAGCAAGAGGTATATCTAAAGAGCAGATGACTAAGTCGAGGAAGAAGGGTGAAGCAACTATGCAAGCTAAGGAAAATGCCTCTACCCCTAAGAGGATTGAAGGTGAAGGTGCACCGTCTTAAAATGGACGCACTTGTCTTTTAAGAGCTTTTAACACCTGTCTCATAGTGACTTCCTGTACCATGGATGGACTTGTGCTCGATGCTCCCCTTTCCTTGTTTTCTTCCACCTTCTCAGATCTTTCTGTAGTGATCTTGAGTTTTCTGTGGCTCACCTTTGCCCACCCCTGGGAACAAGTCGACTTGGTTTTGGATTAGGTTGACCCAGTCCTAGGATGAGGTCAACCCAAGTCAACCTAGTCTTGGGGATTGTGGGGTCTGCAGCCCAAAAAGCCTCGAGGTTTTAATTTGTTAACTCTCATTCTCCAGTCGGCTTGTATTGTTTTCCCGCTCGAAAACTAGTATACAAGGAGACTCAGAGGCTTCATTTTCAACAAGACACTTACCAAATACTTGTATAAGAGTTGCACTTATACTTTGCATTCAAGGAGTTCAAGGAATTCAAGCATTTCAAGCATTCAAGCAAGAGAGATTTCATTAAATGTTGAAGGATTCTTTGTGAGCATTTCCTCTTCAAGATCTAACATATTGTCGTCCATCAAGGGAGGAGATTTGCGTTGAGGCATTCATATTCTTCTTCATTGATGCACATTTACATCCATGGCTTCATCATGTGGTTATGGTAGATCCATTGCAGCTTGCGCAGAGAGTACATTCACATATCGAATTCAACATCTACAACATACAAGGCAAAATCCTTACAAGGGTTTTTTACAAGCAAGGTGACTATTTACTTTAATCTTGTTTTAGTTATTTACACTTACATGTCTCAATTAATGTTGATGCCTCAATCAAGGGCTTGACCACGACAAGCCCTCATATTTTCTGTATGCAGGAGCAGGATATTGGAATTGAGATTACAAATTTGAAAATAATTTCCCAAGAGTTTTCTGGAGATCTCGGTTCAACTTTATTACAATGCCTGTGGAACATGTTGACCTCACGAGAATTGTTCTGAACAGTTATCTCTAGGTTGACCTTATCCCTGCTGCTTTTCCAGAAAATCAGATTCTGGGTTTTTTCATTCTGTTCAGAGAGCTATAGTCAGCTTCACATTTGCAGATCCGGATTCATGCTTTTCGGAGCTAAAATAAATCTTCAACTACACATTTCAAGGTGTCTTTCATATCCTATTTTCCTTCATAACTTTAGCTTAGATCTATATCTTAATTGGGCTGATTGTATACACTGCATCTAGATTTACATTATTTAATCAATTTGTTCAATTTTGCATACACATTATCACACACGAGCCAAAGAGTGTATTTCCTTATAGTGCATTCTCCTTTACAATTCAAATTGAGTATTGGCATACCTTTCCTATTGGCCTTGCTAATCTAATTTGGGTTATAAAGAGGAATCATATTTGGGGATTATCTTTCACTTCACATGTCCTTTGAATGTCTTATTGGTGAAAAGTGGAGGACTTCATCCCATTAAAGCATCTCCCTTTTAGCCCTAAATAGAAGGTACTATTGAACTTGAACCTTTGGTAATATTAGATCCACCTCTTGTAGTGGTTGCAACTACAAAGACTACTCCCACACCTCAAAGAGTGACAAGGACTTGTAAGAGGACACAACTAGTTAAGATGGAGGAGAAGAAATATGAGGTCTCCAAGGCAGCCCTAATTGCTAAGAGTACTGCAAGGTATGCTAGAACACCTAGACCCAAAGCTATGGCTAAGGGACCAGGTCCTAAGAAATCAAAAAAGATTAAATCACCCCATGAGGAAGAAGAACCCAAAGAGAAGAAGTCAAAGGAAAAAAGAAAAGAGAATTGATGAGAAGACAAAATGGAAGCCAAACATGAAAAAGATTGTGGATAGAATTGAAAATGAAGGTTAGATATAGTCCTAGTGAGCAGAAGTTGTTAGAGGATTTAACTATTAACTACCTGATAAGTAGGAGATGATTTCCACAGCTAGTCAAATTGTGATGTGAATATCAGGATTTAACTGTGTGATTTTGAGTCAAACTCGATGACCCATGTTTCATGAGTAGTGATTCAACATGAATCCATCTCTCATGAGAATAAATGGAACACTTAGCACTCATTGGATCTAGGTGATGCTCACAGGGGTGAAGCACCGGGACTTCCCGGGAGGTCACCCATCCCAGTACTACTCCAGCCTAAGCGCGCTTAACTACGGAGTTTCCTCCACAGTTAAACCCAGAGCTTGCAACCCCATTTGCAAAACCTTCACCAAGTGTTGTGCCTTATGAACCATTCATTAGAAAGCCCCTTAAGCTCATCAATTGATAAGTAGGAGATGATTTCCACAGCTAGTCAAATTGTGATGTGAATATCAGGATTTAACTGTGTGATTTTGAGTCAAACTCGATGACCCATGTTTCATGAGTAGTGATTCAACATGAATCCATCTCTCATGAGAATAAATGGAACACTTAGCATCACCTAGATCCAATGAGTGCTAAGTGTTCCATTTATTCTCATGAGAGATGGATTCATGTTGAATCACTACTCATGAAACATGGGTCATCGAGTTTGACTCAAAATCACACAGTTAAATCCTGATATTCACATCACAATATTAACTACCTTTTGAACTTTTAGAAGAACCTAATAGAGATAGAAGGTAGTATTCCAATTGAGTTATTTGAGAAATTAGACATGAGAAGGTGAAGGGCTCTGGAAGAAGACTTGACAATCAGGGAGAAGACTCTTCATGACATTTGTGCCTTAATCACTTATGAAGAAAATGCACAGAATCCTCAAGAAGGATAATGATAAGATGAGATCAAAGATGAGGATAATTGAGATAATGGAAAAGAAGTATGATGAGATTGGTGAGGAAATTGCAAGGGCAATCTCTAAGGTTTTAATGGAAGATCTCTAGGGTGTACAAGTACCTCAATCCACGAGTATCACAATAAAAGACTAATCAGACAAACCTTGTGAGCCTAAGGAAAGTGAGTAGAATAAGGATGATGATGATGTAGATCAATGTTTCAATTCTGTGCAACAACATGGCTTCTTTTTGCCAGGAGTTCCCATTTCATTGGATGTATCTAAGGAATAGTAGGAAAATAACTTATTTCAAGGTAACTTCATCTCTAATGAGAAAATTAGAGAAATTAAGTTGGAAGCACGAAAATGGCAGAAGAAGACCTGGAACCCGATAAAGATAAGGACAAGGCAAAAGATGTTATGATTGAGGAAGAGATCATACAAGTAATGGATGAAGGCAAGCCTTCGGTAATTACTATTGATGATAATGTTCATAGCGTGGAAGAAGTCAGTGATGTACGGGATACTCAACCTCCTAAGGTTTATGTGCCTAGTGATCAATCTCTTGGAGCATAGAAGCTAATGGAGAAAATGAAAAGTCTTATTCAAACTCCCATTTCTTCAAGTGGTGAGAAATCTAGTGCAGATCCATTGTTGGCAAGTGATTTGGGTAAGGCACTAGCTCAAGTTGAGAAGGAAGAGGAATTAGAGACATATGCTAAGGATCAACTCATGAAGCTGTCATTGATAGTGTTTGGGAAGGTAAATGAGCGGTTAGAGAAGAAACAAAGAAGACATAGATTTTGGGAAGAACTTTGGATACATTGAACAAATTATTGCCCATTCCTTATGTGTTCCAAGGTGGCGATGTAGTGGAGAACTTTGACATTTTTCTTGATGATTTTGATCACATCAAATTAGTAGAGCATGCAATAAAAGGGCAAGTAGAGAATATAAAGCCAAAATATTTATTGAGGTATGTAAATCCATTTCTAATGATACAAAATTGATAGATGAACAAATAAAGGAGGTTAAGGATTGCATTACAGAAGGGAAGGAGATATATGTTCAATGTATAAGATCTACTAAACATGTAGCAAATTTAGAGAAGCTCATTGAAGAGGATGAGGAGAGCTTCGAAAAGCTTGCAAAAGATTATGAGTCATCTAACCAAGTTATTTCTATCTTTGGTAAGGAAGTATCAAAGTTGATGGATAAGATAAGCATTCTTCAGAATGAGATTGGGAGAATTTAGAAGAGGTTTGCTGAATTGACGAATCTCATTACTCTTGAGATAGAAGTTATGCAGAAGGAGCTTTTGAGGTGTTGGGCGCAAAGGTCTTATGAAGTTTTTGGTCCCACAAACCTTGAGGCAACCAAGATAGCTACATATGCATTATGTGGAGAAATCTAGGTTACAAAGTCTTTGAAGAATACTTGGGACACAGTCTTCCAGACCTTGAAGGAAAATTTTGTGGACATAATTTGATTGGTGTAGATAAGTTTGCCTTGATGCAAAATCTTGATATGCATATACACTTAGTTTCTTTTTCATATCTCGTCTTTGTTGTTGATGTCAAAGGAGGAGAGATAGAGTGGATAGTATTTCATATATTGTATGAGGAAAGATAGACCTGTGTATATAGATTATGGACTAAGGGGGAGAAATGTCAACTCAACTTATATGGGTCTTTGGCATTGGACACATCAATGCCAAAGGGGGAGGTTGTTGGCAAGTGTATGCCATGCGACCATATAGGTGTTGTTGTTGATGGCTATATATCTCTCTTGTATGACCGCTACTATAGGCTAAGGGGGAGAAATGTCAACTCAACTTATATGGGTTTTTTGGTTTTTGGCTTTGGACACTTCTTCATTTTTCACTAAGTGTTGCCGTCAATGCCAAAGGGGGAGGTTGTTGGCAAGTGTATGCCATGCGACTATATATGTGTTGTCGTTGATGGCTAGATATCTCTCTTGTATGGCCGCTACTCATGATGACAAGTTTTGATAAGCCAGATTAGTGAAAAATGCCCAAGTCCAGGAAGAATTCACAATGCAGTTTTTGTCATGTCCCCTTTCTAATGACATAATTTTAACAGAGAATTTGCCTATCATCGACTCTCGTAGGCAAATGATTGTGGAAAGAGGGTCATTTTATTTCCAGATGATTACATTTGTGCTTCCAGAGAATAATAATTCAATAAGTGGGGCCTACTTGTTCTATTATTAAATTAAGGTTGTACTTTAACTTTATAAAGTTACTTATTTAATTTTATAAAGTTTAATAATAAAAGTACATCATAAAGGATAATTCCGGAAAACTTCCAGTAACTTCTCAACGAGTGAATAAATAGAGGACATAAGGCACCCATTTGGACATGCAGTTTTGTGAATTCGATTTCTATTCCTTTAGAGCGATTTGTAGCCATTTGGTCTGCAAATTCTCAGACTATCTTTGGGAACGATAACTCCCATTGATAAGCAATTTTGAGGGTGTGGAATATCACCCGAATTATTGCACAACGGAGGTAGCATTCAGCTATTTCGAGTTGGGCAAAATTTGTGGCCTAGAGCCAACATCCGAAGGATTTTATTGTGAGGAGTTGGATTGTATATTTTGTGAAAATTTACTGCAATGCTGGAAGGATTTTTTTTATCATCTATCTAGTCAAGCTGAGTAAGGCATATTTCAAGAATTCGCCATTAACAGGAAGTGCACTATTTTTTTCAGTCGAAACTCAAAGTGAAGACGGCGATTTTGTTTGGATTTTGAGCACTGTTTCCCGTCAGATCAGGCGCTCCATCGGTGGGCAATTTCGTCACCTATTGAGCAGAGCCGCACATGGTCATATCGGGCATGAGACATCACAAATCGCAGGTCTGCGGGTCAACTTGAGGGAACGAAAATCGGCGAAATTGTTCTTTACAAACAATTTTTAGTCAAGGTCGAGCCAGGCAAGATATACTCGCCACGCGATTCAAGGTTCAAGGTGATATTAAGCAGCAACCACGACCACAGTCAGGTTTAAAATGACAGATGTTCGAGAGGTTTCCTGCGGGTCTGAACCTTATCACAGCGGGTTACACATTCCAGACATCGTTGGGATTCACTCCTATCGACTCCATTGGCACTCATCACGAACCAAGTTCCCAAAATTTTTATTACATGTTTCTTTGTTAATGTAACGACAGGCTTATATATTGAAGAATGAATAAAATGTGCAAACTGTTTACTACATCATTTGCCGTGATTATTGAATGATCTTTCCATAGCAGAGTTAGACTTTAATATCAATATCACCGATTTGCTTATTCAGTCACAATAAAGATTTCCTAGTTTCATATCAGATTTCATTCGAGTCATATTAGTAGTTTCAAGTTTGTCTGCTAATTATTTGACGAAATGTCTAACCCATGAAATAGTAAGATTTTGGTATTGGGGAGAAGATATAACCTGCAGGGAATATTTCAGTGGTATCAGAGCAGTTTTCCTGCCATCCTGTTGGGTAGGACATCTTATGCAATCATATTCTAGATATTATATTCGCAGGAGGACTAGACATAAAGGTAGAGATACGGGGGAAAGACAATCACAGAATCCACCGAGATTTCCCAGAATTGATGATGATGAAACCAGAGAGTTTTACAGAATCATGACTACAGGACAGCAAGAAATAGCTTAGTCACTACAGGCTTTGACTACCATAATGGAAAGAGTTGTTCAGCCCAGGATTTAGGAACAAGGAAGAGGTACATCTGATCATGATAATAGAAGTGTGGCAGGCTCACAGGGTGCTCCTAGGCGCAGATCATGGACTGCAAATAGGCCTACTCGTCCCACTTTCCTAAGGGAAGAGGCTCAGGAGATGGGAGAAGATGATTTACCGGATGATTTCCAGGATGATCTTAGGGCCGCTACTGCAGAATGGCAGGCATTACCCCCGCATGTGCGTGAACTATTGAACTTTGATCGCTATCTAAACCAAAGGAGAGAACATATGAGGAGCAGCCGCCAGAATAGGAGGCCTAGAGGAGGTCATGATAGTGAGTTACAACGAGCTGTTAGCAAACTCACTTTACCATTTTCCGATGGTAGTGGTCAGATGACAGCGCAAGCTTGGATTCATAAGTTGGACACCTTCCTAGCATTAAGGCCTATGTCTGAAATAGATGCCATCAGGTATGCCACCTTGCATCTGGAAGGCGCAGCTCATGATTGGTGGTCACATGGAATGGTTACTTTGCAGCACAATCAGGTAACATCGTACCAGGACTTTGTGGATAGATTGGTTGAGCATTTTGATAAGAAGGATCCAGAGATTTATTTTCGCGACCTTGCACAATTAAGACAGTCTGGTAATTTGGAGGTTTATATTAGTGAATTTCAAAGGTTGTCAGTCATGGTACAGGATGTGTCTGAGAGAAGGTTAGTTATCTTATTTACAGAAGGATTGTCTGAACCTCTCAAGGGATGGATTAAGGCATTTGACCCACCAACACTGCAGGAAGCTATGAGGAAAGCACGGAGTATGGAGCTTACAACACCTTCTAGCAGGTTCAACTCTCGGAGTACTACCTCTTTCAGAGACAATAAGAAGTTTGATAAGAATAAAGGAAAGAGCATTGAAACCAAAGGAAAATCTATTACACCCCTGGATGCAGAAACATTAAACGACTTGCGCAGGAAGAAATTATGTTTCTATTGCAAAGGCCCATATGACAGGGATCATGATTGTCCTTTGAGACCTAAAGGAAAAGCCAATAGAGTTATGTGGTCATATTATGAAGGATCAGATTCCGACAGTACAACACATGAAGATGATCACAGTGATTCAGAGCCTGAGGGCGAAATAGGGAATTCAGAGCAAAAAGAGGAACCTGAGTTGCATTTACAGCAAGGGCGTTTGTCTAGCATTCAGCAGGAGGGATCTTTTAGATTACGTGGTGTTCTAGCAGGACAGAAGGTGATCACATTGGTTGATACAGGAGCTACACACAATTTCATCGATGCACGACTGGTTGAGCGCCGTGGTATTAAGACAGAAGAATTCCAGGGTCTCTGAGTACAGGTTGCTGATGGATATACTCTTAAGTGTAACAGGATGGTTAGAGACATGCCGTTACGCCTGAATAATTATGAGTTCAAAGCAGATTATCATGTGGTTAATATGGGTGACTTGGATATTGTTTTAGGTATGACATGGCTACGTTTATTGGGTGAGGTCACTTTTCGACTCAAGGACATGGAGATCAAGTTTGAAGTAGATGGGAAACAACATGTGTTGAGAGCTCTCTGGAATAGTGATATCCGAACGATTTCTCTCAGACGATTAGAAAGATTGGTGAGACATGAGGATATTGAATGGGCAGCCATGTGTACACTCATGCCTACACAGGAGGAACAACAAAAGACAGAATATCATCCTAACATACAGATATTAAGGGAAAAGTATAGTAAGGTATTTAGCGATATTCCACCTGGTACACCTCCTGATAGAGGGATTGAGCACATCATCGAATTAGAAGAAGGTGCTAAACCAGTCATGATCACTCCATACAGGCATCCAAAGAGGCTTAAAGATGAAATAGAGAAAACCATCAAGGAGCTTCTCGCGATGGGACACATCAGACCTAGTAAGTCTCCTTTTGCTTCTTCAGTAGTTTTGGTTAAGAAGAAAGATGGTTCGTTACGGATGTGTATAGATTACAGGATGCTGAATAAGAAAACCATTAAGAATAGATATCCTATTCCACGGATTGATGAGCTAATAGATGAACTACATGGGGCATGCTACTTTAGTAAGATTGACTTGAGATCAGGCTACCACCAGATTAGAGTCAGAGAACAGGACATAGAGAAGACTGCATTCAGATGTCACTGTGGGCATTTTGAGTTTGTAGTAATGCCATTCGGGTTGACCAATGCACCAGCTACTTTTCAGTCCACCATGAATAAGGTCTTCCATCATCAGCTGAGAAAATTCGTGTTGGTATTCTTTGATGATATCTTGGTATACAGTCGAACATGGCATGAGCACATGGCGCATCTAGAGATAGTATTGGAGACCTTGCAAGCAGAGTCCTTGTATGTAAAAGAGTCTAAATGTGATTTAGGCATGACCAAATTGTTATACTTGGGACATATTATCAGTAAAGGAGTACGAATGGATCCTGATAAGATTCGTGCTATTGTGGAGTGGCCTACTCCTGAGAACCTGACACAGCTGAGAGGGTTCCTTGGTTTATGTGGCTTCTACCACAAATTTGTTTTCGGATATTCGCGGCACGCGGCTCCTATGACTGATTTATTGAAAAAGGGAGCTTTCGTTTGGACAGCAAAGGCACAGGCTTGTTTCGACAAATTTAAGGAGATCATGACTTCATGTCCGGTACTAGCATTGCCTGATTTCTCGAAACCATTTGAACTCCAGTGTGATGCTTCAGGAGATGGTATTGGGGCTGTTTTGATGCAGGACAAACACCCAATTGTATATGAGAGCAGGAAGCTCCGTGGGCCAGAGAAAACATTCAGCGTTTATGACAAGGAGATGTTAGCTATCATGCATGCATTAGCTAAGTTCAGGCAGTACTTAGTAGGTGGTAAGTTTTGTATAAAAACTGACCACAACAGTTTGAGACATTTCCTTGGGCAAAGGGATCTCAATGATAGATAGCAGAAATGGGTGAGTAAGCTACAAGCATATGATTTTGATATATCTTATGTTAAGGGCACGCAGAATGTGGTAGCAGATGCCTTGTCACGTAGACCACATCTTAGTTCGATGATTGAGATCTCTGAGGACTGGAAGCATCTGATTATTGCAGAATATGTTAGAGACCCATGGGCATCTGAGATAGTTGATGGGACAATTGTTGATACCAGGTATACGCTTGTGGATGAATTGATTATTTACAAGAGCAGGATATTTTTAGTCCTAGGATCGAAGGTGAAGCAGTCTATTATGCGAGCTCTTCATGATGCACCTATAGCTGGTCACCCTGGATACTTCAAAACATATAGGCAGGTGCGAGAACAATTCACTTGGAAAGGACTCAAGGCAGATGTATTGCAGTATGTCCGTGAGTGTCCTGTTTGTCAGCAAAATAAGCAAGAACACACCTTCCCAGCAGGACTCCTACAGCCACTTCCTATTCCAGATCGGAAGTGGGAATGCATATTCATGGATTTCATTACCGGGTTGCCCAAGGCTCAGGGTCGTGATTGCATTTATGTAGTGGTAGATAGACTAACGAAATATGATCATTTCTTTCCCATCACCACTACCTATACTGCAGTCCAGGTAGCCGAGGTATTCTTCAGAGAGGTTTTCAGGTTACATGGGATACCCCGCAGTATTGTCAGTGACACTGATAGTAGATTCTTGAGTCATTTTTGGCGAGAGGTGTTCCGATTATGTGGCACTGAGCTCACACCCAGTACTAGTTATCATCCGCAAATTGATGGACAGACAGAGATAGTAAACAAATGGGTGGAAGGCTATTTGAGGAATTACGTGGCTGATCAGCAAAAGGCTTGGGTAAGATGGATTTATTTGTGTGAATATTGTTATAACACCATTTTCACATATCTATTCAGATGACACCTTTCCGAGCATTGTATGGGTATAATGCACCGAGTTTCATTGATTTGTTAATGGGTGATGTTCGGGTTCCACGTGCCGGGGTTCCACGTGCCGGGGATTTGGTTCAAGAAAGTAAAGACATTATTAGCACTCTACGGGATAACATAGCTCGGGCATAGAATCAGTATAAGCAATATGCAGATCAAAAGAGGACGGAAAGGAGCTTTGAGGTAGGTGACATGGTTTACCTAATGCTTCAGCCATTTCGACAATCTACTCTCAAAAAGAGTGGGTCAGAGAAACTTAAGCCTAGGTATTATGGGCCTTTCACAATCACCAGGCGAATAGGGGAATTGGCTTATGAGCTTGAGCTTCCAGCAGATAGCAAAGTATATAATGTGTTTCATGTATCGCGCCTCAAAAGGGCATTGGGACAGAATGTGGTACCTTCTACCATATTACCGCCTTTGGATGATGAAGGGAAATTGATCTTAGTGCCAGAATTCATTTTAGAAAGCAGGGAAAAGTAGCTCCGCAGAAGGGTAATCAGAGAATATTTGGTTAAATGGAGAGATCTACCAGTTGAAGATGCTACTTGGGAAAATGAAACAATTTTGCAGCATCCAGCTTTGAGATTGCTTGAGGGCAAGCAATTTCAGGAAGGGCGGACTGTCATGTCCCCTTTCTAATGACATAATTTTAACAGAGAATTTGCCTATCATCGACTCTCGTAGGCAAATGATTGTGGAAAGAGGGTCATTTTATTTCTAGATGATTACATTTGTGCTTCCGGAGAATAATAATTCAGTAAGTGGGGCCTACTTGTTCTATTATTAAATTAAGGTTGTACTTTAACTTTATAAAGTTACTTATTTAATTTTATAAAGTTTAATAATAAAAGTACATCATAAAGGATAATTCCGGAAAACTTCCAATAACTTCTCAGCGAGTGAATAAATAGAGGACATAAATCACCCATTTGGACATGTGGTTTTGTGAATTCGATTTCTATTCCTTTAGAGCGATTTGTAGCCATTTGGTCTGCAAATTCTCAGACTATCTTTGGGAACGATAACTCCCATTGATAAGCAATTTTGAGGGTGTGGAATATCACCCGAATTATTGCACAGCGGAGGTAGCATTCAGCTATTTCGAGTTGGGCGAAATTTGTGGCCTAGAGCCAACATCCGAAGGATTTTATTGTGAGGAGTTGGATTGTATATTTTGTGGAAATTTACTGCAGTGCTGGAAGGATTTTTTTTATCATCTATCTAGTCAAGCTGAGTAAGGCATATTTCAAGAATTCGCCATTAACAGGAAGTGCATTATTTTTTTCAGTCGAAACTCAAAGTGAAGACGGCGATTTTGTTTGGATTTTGAGCACTGTTTCCCGTCAGATCAGGGGCTCCATCGGTGGGCAATTTCGTCACCTATTGAGCAGAGCTGCACATGGTCATACCGGGCACGAGACATCACAAATCGCAGGTCCGCGGGTCAACTTGAGGGAACGAAAATCGGCGAAATTGTTCTTTAGAAACGATTTTTAGTCAAGGTCGAGCTAGGCAAGATATACTCGCCACGCGATTCAAGGTTCAAGGTGATATTAAGCGGCAACCACGACCACAGTTAGGTTTAAAACGACAGATGTTCGAGAGGTTTCCTGCGGGTTTGAACCTTATCACAGTGGGTTACACATTCCAGACATCGTTGGGATTCACTCCTATCGACTCCATTGGCACTCATCACGGACCAGGTTCCCAAAAAGTTTATTACATGTTTCTTTGTTAATGTAACGACAGGCTTATATATTGAAGAATGAATAAAATGTGCAAACTGTTTACTACATCATTTGCCGTGATTATTGAATGATCTTTCCATAGCAGAGTTAGACTTTAATATCAATATCACCGATTTGCTTATTCAGTCACAATAAAGATTTCCTAGTTTCATATCAGATTTCATTCGAGTCATATCAGTAGTTTCAAGTTTGTCTGCTAATTATTTGACGAAATGTCTAACCCATGAAATAGTAAGATTTTGGTATTGGGGAGAAGATATAACCTGCAGGGAATATTTCAGTTTTGGACAGTTTTGGTCAGCGATGACAGAGAAATGATTAGATGGCTTTGTGATTACAGGGATATGATGTATATGGGCTACTATTATGGTTGTTGGTTTTGATATGTGATGCAACAAATGTTATGGTATTTTGAAGTGGTACAGGTCCAAGAAGAAAACAAGATAGAACATTTTTGGTATTTGGGATATTAACTTAGTAAATTGAATTGGCTTTACAATTCAAGTACTTAGCATTGAAGTGACGATAACAAACGTCTTAACTCTTGGATAGAATGATTTCATTTTGTGTTTTGATATGGGTATGGACGCATTCGATTAAGTCCTCGCGAAGCCGCTAGGAATAAAGAGTTGTGGTGGTATAAAGGAATGTATTATGACATACAAGGATGTGTAATAGTTTTTGATATGATGTGCGAGCCTTGATCTAGTTATCAGAGCAGAGTGAATGCGAGCTTACACTGGAACTAATCATACATTGTGATGAAATGTACAGTTCATTGGATATAATCCAAGCTATGTGTAATACTTCATGTATTGGATAGTAAGTCCTCGAAGGTAGCTTTAACCTTCCTTGTATCGACCAGTGAGTTCCCTTTTGTTCTCATTAACTCCTAACATGGTTGTTGTCCTTTAACATGAACTTATGCACTGGATGTATTGTATCAACTCCTAACAGGGTCAGCTCTCCTAACAGGGACACTTCTGTAGTAGTGCATTATCTTGTGGGTATCATCCCCATCAAGGTTTTCCCTTGGCCAAGGTTTCCTCGAGAACAAATGGTGGTGTTATGAGTTCTTCAGTTGTATATGGTATATTGTTATGCTTTATCATTTCAGTCATTGTTTGGTATTGTGGTAAAGAGAATAAATTGTTTAAAAGTGCTGCAATCATGATTCATCCCCCCCTAGTGTTGCTTAATCCTAACAAAAGACTTTGCACCTAATTCTAAGAAGATGAGAAAATATCTTTCTCGCATTCAATGCTTTAGATATGACAAGTCTGGTCACTATGCAAGAGATTGTGTTTTAAAGCCTAAGTAACAAGTGACAAATATTGATGAAGTTTCAAGGGAAAAGAAGACAATTCAAATGAATTCCTTTTCATATCTGCATTATCAAATAGTGTTCCAAGAGATAGTGACACTTCGCTAATTGATAGTGGAGCTTCCCAACACATCATATGCTATTGAGAACACCTCTCAAATTTGGTAGAAAGGGAGTCTAGCCTTCAAGTGATCATTGGAGATGAGGCACACTATCCAGCAAAAGGATTTGGTGCTAGATCACCCAACCTAAAATCTGGGATTCCTCCACATCTAAGTAATGTTTTATTTGTGCCAGGAATCAAGAGAAAGCTTGTACCTTTTTTCAGTTTTTGGAGGGTAACGGCTATCAAGTAGCATTTTTGGAAGGAAAATTCTTTTATGGCCAAACAAGTCTAGCATCAAGTTTGCACGTGTGATTGGAAATTGACACTAGAGTGTGTACAACCTTTCCATACATCCAGTTCAAGCTCTTATACATAACTCTTCTAGTTCCAGTGAACTATGGTATACAAAACTTGGGTCATCTACATTACAATGCCCTTCCATCATTAGAGAATATGGTTAAGGGAATTCCTAAACTTAGTCATGTACCAAATGGTACTTGTAAAGGTTGTGTTATTGGCAAAAACATTAATTGTCTTCTAGATCTTGGATACAATGAGGGTCCAACAAAATGGGATCAAAGTCTACTTGATGGAGAAGTTGCAGTGATTGTGGACGAAGTGGTTGAAGCAAATGGCCTTACTGATTTACCACTGTTATTCTACCAACAGAGGAACTTAAGTTTGAGAGCGATGAGTATTTGGAGGCATCATAGTTTAGGACCTATATGGATGACCATGGTGTAGAAGTGTAGATGATAAATTTAAGATTCATGACTTCAGTTTTTTGTTTGTGTTAACTTATCAATACAATTTCAATATGTAAGTAGTTTGTTAATATTGAACATCTTGGTAATCATTCTCTGTGTTATTACTTTCCATAATGGGTTAGGGGAGGATTTAAGTAGGGCTAAGCATATTAATTCCCTTATCCAAAATCATTATTGTTTTACCTGTTTAGGTTCCTCCAATAGCTTATAGATCTTTTCTTAAATTGTAAGCTTCCGTCACACCTTCATTTTTGTTTGTCTATATATATTCTCATTTTAGGATTTAGTTTTCTTGACAATTTTAATTTCTTCCTGAGATGTGGTCACATGTTTCAATCCATTTTTCCCTTATTTTTTGAATATTTATTCTAGGCTTTTTCTTGAGTTTGATAAAATCTTCAGTATCTTTAAGGAGCTTCTTTTGATTTACCCCAGTTGCATATTTCTTGAAGATTTGGACCTTTTTTGACCAGACACCCATAGTAATGGCATCCACAACATCTAGAAGGAAAACTTTTACAACTGAGAGTTTGAATCCATTAAATTTCTTATGCTTCAAGGGTGATGCTCTTTGGAAGGGGGGATGTGAGATCAAGTTCTGTACCTATTCTGGCAAAAACAAATAGCCCATTAATTTGAATTGGCCTTCAATTGCCAGCCCCAAAGTCTTGGCAATCATCTGAAAAGCGATAGGGGACCAAAACTCTTGAGGAAGGTCATATATACTTATCCAAACTATTGTTGTAGTGGGTATTTCCTTCAGGCTTGAAGGCTCTGAACTGACATGCCAATGTTTCACAAAGAGACTGGCATTCTGAGAAGAATAAGCCCCTTAACTGAAGACTCCATTTGCTAATAGATTCATTAACAGAAATTGCTATGAAATACCCTTTACATAGGATTATAATTTGTGTTCTTTTTCAAGGATTGCCAAGTGCTGAGTAATCTATGGATCAGACTCCTTCCATACAAGGTGTAAACATTCTTTCAAAATTCCAAAATATCAATATTGGTAATATGAGATTCTTCAAGGGCTTTCATTCATTGATCCAAACTTCTCTTGGGTTGATTGATCTTCCACTTGTCACTAGCTGATGGAACAATTTCAATCTCTTTTTCTAATATTAAAAGAGCCAGATTGCTTGTTCATATTTCTCAATGAGTGAATGGGGTAAGATCCCCTCATACTTGGAATCATTGAGCGAGAACCAAAGTGAGAAGAAATAGAGACCAAAGAGCCAAAATAGACAACAAATGAATAATGGAAATCTGCAAACTTCAGCTGACAATGTTCATTAAATATTCCTTCTGTAAAATTACAAATTGTCTAGTTTTGTGGCAATTCTCATGTTTTTAGCTAAATTTGATACATTGTTTAATAGGGTTTGATTCATATTTTTTTCACACCAGTTGATGTTTAATTCAGTTTTATCTGTGGGTGTTAGTGTAATTTATTTTATTTTATATGTCTAAGCTGGAAAATTGGAATTTCCCTTTTAAGATGTTTCAATTGATATAAAAAACTGACTACTATTCTGTTTGAAATTGGTTCGAGAATTTACAGCCATGATATTCATTTGAATTATGTGACAGGAGATATGGAATGGCCCATATTCAAATGTGAGCTTTCCGGTATATGCAGAAGATATAGATGCTGGTGGAAGTGCATCTCCTTCAACGTCAATGCTTTCTGAAGTTGCCCGGAGCAAAGGGATCACAATTGTTGGCGGATCAATTTCTGAGCGAAATGGTGATCATCTGTACAACACATGTTGTATATTTGGAAAAGATGGAGAATTGAAGGGTAAACATAGAAAGGCATGTATTGAGTATCATTTCATGCAGAGGGTTTAGATGCTTTATTTCTTGCTTTCATGAATGTCTAAGACCAGAATTTAAGAGGTTACAAGAATGTGCATGACTGTGAAGGTCAAGCAAAATAATTTCTGGTTAATTTATTTTTAACATATTGTATTTAGCAATGGATGTTGCGGTTTTGCAGATACATCTTTTTGACATTGACATTCCTGGAAAAATTTCCTTCAAGGAATCCAAAACACTTACACCTGGGAATACCCCAACCGTTGTGGAAACAGGTAATCTATATCATGAAATTGAAAGTAAGCTAATCAGAAATTGTAATGCAGGCTTAGCATGTATGTTTGCTTGTTTCGACTATGCATTATAACTGCTTTGGTGCCTCTTAGATGCTGGCCTGTTGGTTTATATCTTGTATTGTGAAATGCTGTTTACTGAATTTATTTGTTGATTTAACACTAGTTATTCAAAGTGAGAAGAGTAAAACTAGTCTAAATATTTAGTTCTCAAGTGTAGAATCTTGGAGAAGTTTGTGCTGTATACTATTATATCTGATAAGATTACTTTCTATAATAATGAACAGAGATAGAGTAAAATAAGTAACCTCTATTCATATGCAGTTTATTAGATACCTAATATGATATGTGCTACCAGTGTATCGTAATTATAACCATTGAACAGTAATACTAGACATGGATCAACATGATGGAGCCTTTTTTTTGAGCCTCCATTTGTGCACATTTTCACTATGGGCCGGTACATATATTTCATCTAGTCTGCAATCTATTACAAGTTCAATTATACATATAAAACAAAAGGGTGATGCTGACATAGTTATGGACATTGTGGATTTTATGACATACAGTGGTCATCTTGACAAACAAGGAGTTACTCCATGAGGACATGCCGATTCTGTAATAAAGATAAAGATTTTTCTCTTTTCGATGCAGTCTGGCCATCATGTGTTCATTCTGGAATTATGAAAGCATCTGGCCCTTGAACTGGAGATGTCCATGACCGAAATTTTCAGAGAGGATTGGTTGATTGATATGTTTAAATTACCAAAAGAAATTAATAAACTATACATTTATAGTAAGCTAGCTACTGCTTCAGCACTATACAGAGTTACCTGATGTCATACGTATCATGAGGAATTTCCAAACCATTAGGCAAAAATAATGTTTTCAGAATAGAGGAGTATATTCAAATTGATACATATTAGCAGTAAGCAGTAAAAGAGATATTAAAGACTTATGTTATCACAGAGACATGGTACTTGAAGGACCAACTCTTTCCAAGGCATGGTGGGTTCCGTTACAAAAGAAAGATTTATCAAAGGGCAACAATATCGTTATTAAAAAGATTAGTACCTTCAGCAATAACATGAGTCTGGCATATGTAGAGGACAAACGGGAGGAGTTTTATGGCAATAATTGTGTTTAGCCGGGTTGCATATTAAGTTCAGAATCCATTAAATTAAATTATCAAAATATTATAAAGAAATGTTTTCGGTGGATACAGAACAAGGATTCTGGATGTATTGACAGAGCAGTAGAACAGTGATTTACAAATCTTTGGTTAAGCATGGATGTTTGGTCTGCTCCTCCAGAGACAGCTGGAATTCTCATTATGCCCAGTAGGGGCATATGTCCCTGGCAAGAGCCACTGATGGAGCCTTATTTTTTGGGAAAAATCAGAGCCTCCATTTAAGTACCATTTCTAATTTTCTAATAAAGAATGATGATTTGAGTATACAGCCTCGTGACAGTATACATTATAGATCAGACTTAAGAACAAAATGATATATTATGTTGTGAATTAGGAAGCAAAATTAGGAAAGTCCATTAAGCAGGAAATTGATACCAGGAAGGCAGAAGTTTTCAGACGCTGAAAGCTGAACGCTTAAAAGGAAGATACAAATATCAATAAACCTTTGTCCATTATGGGATTGGCTATTCTTGGTAGAAACATAAATGTGGTAACCTTATCAAGTGACATGATGTTGAAGTATAACTATGAAGACATTCTGTCAAACAGTTTGCAGATACATACTGGTGGAGAACTAATGGCTGACCTAAAGGAATTTATCAACCTAAGTATTTGTTGCTTGTATATCTTTACCAAGTAACAGATTGTACTGATCCATAATACAGCTTCAGGGGTATTTAGTTATTTCTTTGGGACCGATACACAGTGCTATTCACAGGCTAAAGATGGACACATGTTTCAGATTTATTGATAAACTCAAATACAGAAGGGATAGTAATGGACTTAATGATGATTCCCCTATTTGTGCATCAAAGGTTCGCAAAGCCAAGTCTTCAAAAACACTCAGTTGAGAGTTATGTCATTTACAATCCCCGACCTTTCCATTGGCATGCGATAATCTGCAACTATTGTAAGTTTGAAGAGAGCGGTGATGGAAGTTGGAATGAATCTTCTCGGAGATGGATAGAGTGTTCACATTTTCTTCAAGGAAAGAAGCTGCTTATACAACAATTCAAATTGCAAATACTGTGGGAGAGACTTGCATCTGGAGTAGATTCTTTTTCATGAGGAAGTAAATAAATTGATGAGGAGGAAATTATTAGGAAATGGATTTTGAAATCCGAGACAAGAGCCGAAGAATATAGGAAGCCATGAAGTCAACAACGACTGATATGCGCAATGGCAATAACAGCAGGAAGGAAGATCCAGCATTCTGATTGAAAGTCATCCTTTTATTCATGGCAACATTCTTTGTACGCAATGAAAACTGAGGAGCTGTTGGAGGTTGGAAAATATACACGGGAGAAAGAAATATTATCGCCGGATATATTCAAAGGACCAAGACAATGAGACTTATAACAATCATCAGATACTAAATGATATTCATCGGCAATGTTTAGAAGCAAAGTGATTATAATGAGTGAAATTATCATTCGATAAAGTATATTATTAACTGTTGTTGTAGAGTTTATAACGGATATGATTAATTAATCAGGAGGTGTAATATCTATTTAGAAGAAATATGACCTTTCATTTGAAAAGTTATGTTTGGAGACATATAGAGGGTATAAATAATGTTAGAAATTGGAAAAGAAGACAACATTCAAAAACATTGATATTCTGAAGAAGTATTTTATATTATTTTGTATGGAGGGATAAGGAGTTTAATATGACTTTGTAATATAAATTCAATTATTTTATTTTTATAATAAAATAAAATGTCTTTTGTTTATTATCAAATGGCATGGAGATTTAAACTGCAGATGAATCGTCCTTTGTGATTATTTTTTGGAATTCTGTATACAATTCAAATATTGGATAAGTGGACACGGTCATTTAGCATCTTGAATGTGATCATCACAAATATTGTGAAATATATAGTTGTTTCCATATTTGTGTCCAGTTTGTCTCCATACCAGAGGAGTTAAAATTGAATCTGGACTAATTTAAGATTCCGTAATATTTGGTTTATCGCATCTTGATTATTTAATTGTTGGCAGTATAAGTGCTTAAGAACTTTATGAAGTTGTACGTGAAAATTCACTAAAGTTGACTCTATTGCCAGGATGAGCAAAGGCATTGGTCTTTTTATTATTGAAGTCAGAAATAACTTCCTTCCTACAAGCATCAAATTAATTACTATTTAATCATACAAAATATTCAACCATTATCCAGAATCCAGTTTTCATTTTAATTGAGTTTGAGGACCTTGCCAGCCGGAGAACTCCAAAAGTTCAAATTCGCTATACAAAAGCCTTGAACTAGACAGTCAGCATTTGAGGTGAAGGTTTACTCACCTTGGTGTAGTGGAGCCTGAAGTGCAGGGGAATCGAGAAGTATTCCTATTCGTTGGCCAGAACTGATTGAGAAGTCCTATCGGAGAAGTGGTAGGCTTTTGGATTTCCAATCTGCGGTTTTGGGAACCAACACAATGTACAAGTATTAACCAGAGATTAAGCATACATGGCATTAAACAATAGTGTATCAAATGCTTGCTCTGGAAGATTTCCTGACGCAAGTAACAGTTTCAGTTTTGATCAAACTATGAACCTTGATGCAGTAAATCCCTCCATGAAGGACAGAATACTTAAGTTAATTCAAACTATGAAGAGTGCTGCTCAGATTATGGAAGCTATTTTAGTTTAAACTCCAGTTGTATAGTGTGGAAATAATCCTGTCAGAAAAAAAAAGGCTAACTTCTTGTTACAGCTGCAGTCACTTCCAGCAGGTCCTCCAGAGGTCCAATCTCAGAAGCTTTATGCAGACATGGAAGACCTGTTATGCAGTTTATTCCATTCCTCCACATTCTAATAATTACATACGATTGTCAAGGTTCTCTATGTTTCCATTAGTAAGAAAAAATAGTTATGTGGATGGCCAACTACGTGAGTCATGTAGTTGGCTAATTTCACCCATAAATCCTCTTTGTTGATACCATCTTTGATCAAGTAGTTGGAGTTACCCATGTGATAAAGAGTTAGAAATACTACAGTAAAAGAGTAGATTTTAATGTACATTGCTTACAGAGGATTACAAATGAAAGTTTTAGTAACATTTACATAGCTAGAAGTAAATACGTATCCAGTTACTTCACATGCAAATCTATTACCCCAAATTTCAATAAAGAAACAAGTGCTCTGGAAACTAGTGATTCTTCCGTTGAGAGAAAATGTTAGAAACCAATAAAAGGTAGGCACACCAAACATATATTTTTGTGCATTTAATTTCATCATTAATAATAGTATAATATCCTTCTATAAAATTGTAGCAATTTTGTTATACTTGGAACAAAGAAATTTTGTCATATCTCACATGTGGGACATCTTTTTGAATGAATGTTTTATTAATGCAATTTTACCTGAATGTGACTCTTGTCATCTTGTATTACTTCTGATATTGTAAATTCTTTGTTCAGTTCAACCTGATATCAACAGTTTCAGTATGTAACCACTGCAACATAATTATTGATCTTCTACTTCTTACCTTTTTCATTTATGATGTGTTTTATGTTATTCTAAATTAAGCATATTTTATGAAGAGCACAGTCGGCCTGTTATCATGAAATCTATACAACATACAGTGTGTGTGCTCGCATGCACATGTGTTTGTATGCATGTTTTAATTTTAGGGTACCACTCATTGAATGCATGCATATGGAGAAGTGTTTTTCAGTGCATTTTGGAGGATAGATGATTGATGATGCTTTCTAAATGTTCTTGAAATGTGTTTGCAGATGTGGGACGTATTGGGATAGGTATTTGTTATGACATCCGCTTTCAAGAACTGGCCATGCTATATGCAGCTAGAGGTACCTATTACTATAAAGTTGCACATCTTAATTTTAACAATGTTATAATTATTTGCACTTCCAGACTTAGCCAGTTTAATTTTTGTTCCTTTCATTGGCTGGGTGTCCTTTTTTGTGGAGACTATAAAGAATGTAACTTACAAACTGAATAATTAGTTTATGTTACTTGTAATTTTATTTAAATAGCATTATTTAGGTAATTATCCAATAACTCTTTTTTTCTTTGTATTAGCTGTACACCGGATGTGGGGCCCTTCTACATGCATTTTATAATTTTAGATGAGTTTGTGACAAGATGATAAAATACATTTCTGCGGCATGTCTTTTATTGTATTGTTAAGTTGTGTTCCATTGTAGTTTTTCTCTGTAAAATATAATTTTACTAAAGCTAATGAGTACAAATTTCAGTATAATGAGGATTGAGCACCCAATGAGTACACAAATTTAAGGAAACCTAAACCTCCCAGAACATTAGAGAGCAAGAGCAACATGACCAACCATGTCATATCAATTTAGAAAATGTTAAGGACAGGGCACCTCCTTGCACCTTCCAACACCTAAACATGAAGCATATGGAAATATGAACTCCGGCAAGAAACATGCACGAAAGCTCAATCCAAAGCGGCTGGAGCCTTTCCTTATCTACAACTGGTAGATGCAACCAGACCTTCTCTTGCATGCACAGCATCCATAGGACATCCATTCTCCTTGGATTTCCTCTTTGCCTCTGAATCCTCCACAAATTTGATTAACATGTCAATTGCTATATATGATTACTTCTTTGAATCACTCTTTTGTACATAAAAGAAGTTAGAAAAGGCTTTATGCCTCCAACAGGGCATCCTTATGGATAGCTTGCAGCCCTTCCACAAACAAGCCAAATACTTTTTGTGATTGTATACTGGTAGAATTTCAGCTTCTGAATTTCTGGTGGGGGCCTTCTCAATTTTCAAATTCTCTGCCTCATCAGAGCTCAGGTATCACATTGCTTTCCACCTACCAAAAATCTTTTTTTCCACCACCAAATATAATCTCTACCACTCACACCAGATCACTGGAAATGTTTTGTCACACCACAAAAACAATATGCCATCTTGAGGTTTCATTTACAGTTGTTTTAATGTAGACATTGGATTCTATTTACTGGGTCTAATCCTAGCAACAGTAAGAGAATCAACATATGAAAAGTGCAAACTGCATGAACTTCCTTTACAAGGAGGTAGCAGAGCCAAATATCTATCTAAAGGGCCGAAAGTCTATAATTACTAACTATGGTGTATGTTAGTTTTGTTCCACTACAACATGCAGAATCAAATGTTGAATTCTGATGTAGCTGCGAGATAGATCTGGTCATACTTCAATTCTACAAATTTATGTTCTCCTGTTCGTCTGGTTACTTTTCACTATTAGTTAGACCTGCAACAGTAACCTGAGAGTCCTGTTATATAATCAAATCCTACACCCAACTTTTAAACCCACTCCAACTCGGTACACTTTTAATTCTTGTCCACAAGAAGAATGAGCCTTCACAAATTAATTACCCTGAATTATCTCTAATAAGTATCTCAAACACCTTTCAGCCCTGGATTACCCCCTAGAAACTGATTGTCCCATTTTTTTTTCCCTGTTGATTACCCCATCAATAGTGATATTCCTGGCGCATTCTAATTTTCTTTTGTCTTTTAATATTGGCATTCTTAGAATCATATGCGATTGTAACTTCTTACACACCTTTTTACTAAATTGTTCCTTACCCTAATATATGCTTGATTTCCTATATGCTATTTAGTATTCATTTCTATTGATGTTTCATTGGTCTGATGGTAAAATCGCAGGACAACTAACTGTTGAGTATAGCCAGAAATGGTTCTAATTGGCTTTAAATATTTTATTTTAGGGATAATTATGTAAAAACATTTAGGCTTTTCTTTTTCATGACTCATAATTTCTATTAAAAATCTCGAGTTTATGTTGCCATTCTTCTCTAGTTATTGATTATAAATAAGATTCAGAGATTGTTTTTTCCATGGCAAGTTTTCAATCTAAGTTTATGAAGCAGTGGTCTAAAGTTCCTTTAAATTCTTTGGACTAAATATAGACTGGATTCTACCTTCTTTATCTCCTTATAGCTTGCTGTGAATAACTTCAGATTATTGCCTTTAATTGGATTAGAAATGTAATTCACAATTCTGTCTTTTACTTATGCAATTTGTATGAGTTCAGCAATGACTAAGGAACAGACTTGTATTTGTTCTTGTGTGCTCTTAGACTTCATCCTTACCCTCTATAAGCATAGGAGTCAAGAGACATGTCCTTAGAAAGGACATGTCTCTTCCAAAGTTATTTGCCTAACCTCTAGAAGCGACTTTCTAAGAATGATTAAGTTTAATCACAAACATACACAATTAATTTTAGTTTAGTCTTAAACCAAAATCCTAAGGATAGACGCCGATCTTTTAAAGGAAACACAGCAAAGACTTAGTCCTTTACTTAGCATGCCATATCAAAATGGATCGATTGGATCAGTATGATAGTAAGTTACAGAATTAACAGTTGGAACTGATTAGGACTTCAAACATGCATTCAGCACAGATGAATTTTTCTAAAATGCTTCGGCAGAGTTCTCTTTTAATGATGCAAGAAAAAGGTGGAATTCGTCACTTAATGGTCTGCCTCAAGTGCAACAAATGCTCTACTCTGTTAAATACTTAAAGATAAATATATGTAGTGGCCACATCCGAGAAAAACAGTAAACCCATCTAAGCCTACCATTTAATTCCATTCTATGCATGGGTTTGTTTTGGGAACTTGGTAGAAAGAATTTTCTAACATATTGCCTTGATTCTTTTACTGTACCTGTTAATTCCATTCTATGGTGACCTGACATTTCTTGCAGGAACTTGGGAGGAAGATTATAATGAATGAAGGCAGTTTCCATTTCCTAACTCTCTTGCCTCATTCTCAACATTTTTCTCCATAGTGGTTCCACTAGTCTGCAACAAAGCAAATGTCTGATAAACATCTGTGATTCTTACACAAGATATCCTGATGTGTGAAAAATACCAAAAAATCCATTCTAACAATCTCAATAGCATCTACAATCCCCACAGATTCCCTTCCCTGGCCTTGGGCTGCATCCCACCTTCACCTTTGCAGCCTAGAATTCACATTCTTATAGACATGAGATTTGACATGGTACCTCTTATGGAAGCTTTTAGTCTATGGCTTCGCTCTTGTGGATGTCATGGGCTCTGTCTCTTGGCTTGAGACTTCAGATCATTGCTCTCTTAAAATTGGTTATTGATTCAACTTAGATTTATTGTGAGAGATTCCTTACACATGTAGGACTTCTGATACTTCTTTTGAAAACTTATATCTTGCAGATTATCTAAATTTGACATGCTCTAAATATTAGTTTAGACCAAAGGGGCAGACAGAGAGAGAGAGGGAGAGTACTATGGTAGATATCACAAAGATAATAAACAAAACAGTCTAGTGGTTGTAATGTCAAAAAAAATAGTGAGCTTAATGAAATTTATGCTTTTGTGTACATCTGTGCTTTAAGGGGATGGAGTAAGTTTAACATTAATTAGAAAAGAGCTTCTTGTATAAACTCTGTACATTCCATTTACAACAATGTTTCTGATCACACTCTGTGATGCATCATCAGGATAATGAGATCAAAATGACGAGATGTTTCCAAGATAGCTTAATATAAGTAATAGATGTCAATAAAGCACATGGAAACCAACAAAGACAATAAGTAAAAATTGAGATTTATAAGGGTGAGAGGGATAAGAATGTAAGATGAGAACAATGAGATACAAAGCTAAGTGTTGAGATATAAGGGGAAGGTAAAGAGACAAATGAGGAAGAGATGGAAAGAGAAAAATGAGGTTGGGGAGAAAGGAAACAATAATTATAAATCAAAAGAGAAGCACCATACCTAATGAGGAAATTAAAAAACAAACAAAAGAGAAGAAATTGAGTAAACCTTGAAAAGATTTTTAAGAGGAAAGGTGAGAGGTCCAATGGATAAGATTGGAAGATGGGAAACTAGGAGTAGGAAGCGACCAAATAGGAAAATTGGAAGTCAACTATGTTCTCTACTGAAAGGTTCAAGGTTGGTTAAGAGTAATTGCTGCAAAGTTCTTAGATCCCAACCCTCATTCTTATTTAGGCTATATGTGTGCATGTTAATCTCAATTGCTTCACTTATTTTTCTTCGGTAATATCTATTCTCTTTTACAAGAACAATGATATCTTCTAAGGAGATGCAACATTTGATATACGAAGACTGCCTAACAAGTGTGGATTTGTTAAGGCAATTATGTTTGATGGCCCTGTGATTCTCCTTGACCCTAGTGCTGATGAGATGACCTGTTTTACCAGTGTGGGGAGTGCCACATTAGAAGGTGAAATGGTTACCATGGTTTAGAATCTCAAAAACTCTGAAACTATTTTACTGACAAATTTATGTATGATAATTGAAATAAATTATGAAAATTGATATAACAGTCAAAATTTGATGCATCATACCATCCAATAATATCTCAACTGTTCAAATGTTGTCATTAATGTCAAAGAAGAAATCAGATTCCTGAAGGTTTATACTTTTAAGGTCAGAGGCTTCTACATCAAAGGGCAGAATTTATCCTACCACCGACAGCAATAACATTAGATAAAGCTCCTTAGTTTATGCTGGCCGACACACATAAATATGGCACCTTTGGGACTAGATAAATAAAATAAGGTTAATATTTAAAGTCGATTTGGGCCAATTCATAGCCTGATGCATTCTTTTGAAGATACAAATTAATTAATATTTACATATGGGCTGATCATGTCTAGCACCCATTGGAAGAGTTTTAGATAACATGAAGTTGTTTAAATGCACACATGGCCGACTTTGGAGAGTCATCCCTCTTGGGTGTAGTGTTCCTAATTGTAATATTCCGCCTTAGCATGCCTAAGAGACAACTTCTATCACCTCCACTTCATAGGCTGGAGGTCATCAAATACAACCCTCTAGATGTTGGATGTCATACGCGAGATGTTGGATGCTGATGCTGGACACCGTACATTGGATGCTCAATGTCATTACACAATCCATTGTTTGACGTTGGATGTCAGATATTGAATGTCTTACGTTGGATGCGAGTGTAATGTTTCATTCTAGGCTGGACGTCATTTAGCACACAAATAAGAAAGCAAACTTCAAATTTGCCTGCAGTAAGATGTAAACTAGGAGACCACATGGTAGTTATTATGAGACCATATGGTATGGGTTAGAAGGTCATACGGTATGATTGTGTGACCGTATGGTGGTGTTCTATAGAGGTTGTACGGTGAAGTTGCTGATGGGGTACAATGAAGTTGCTAATGGAGTACGGTTGGAGGTGATGGTGTATGACATCAAAGAAGAGGTGACATACATAAGTATGCCGTATTGTGTGAAAGTGAATGTCATACAAAGATTTTAGAGGGTTTGTATGGTGATTTCAAATGGTGTACAAAAGTCAAGGAAATGAAATGCTGTGGAGGGTATTTGGGCTGCCGGGATTAGTTCAAAATGCATAAAAATACTTTGAGCAATAATGGGTGAACTGTAGGACGGTTGGAATACCGATAGATATGCACTTCGATATTGATTGGATGACAAATATAAACAAAAATTCACCTACCAGATATTCACCAAGAAAAATGGGTGCAAGAAAATGTTACTGAACATAGAATTTATATCAGCAGACAAAGATGGCGATCCAAATGTGCCAAATCCGAAGCAAAGTAATACAAAGAGGGAATAGGGTGAGGATTGAATCCCATTGAAACAAGAAAGAGCCAAGTAGGAAAGATCTCGCACTTTCGAAATAGTGAGATAAGCAGAACTTCAACAGGAATTTGCAATACAAAAAAAAATCCAAATCGCATACTAACAACTTCCTACATGTTGCACATAAATACCCCTTCGGAGAAAACTCTCGAGGGTTCACAAAAGAATGTTGACATGGCAAACACCTACAGATAATTAATAAAATTTAGGCCTCTTTATTAATTAAATCAATTAATTAAATAAGTCCTTGTGATATTATTTAATTTTTAGGATCATTTGGTTAATCAACCTAATTAAAAATTGGGGACATTACAAATCCTCTCCGCCCAAAGATTGCTTGTACTCGAGCAATTAGCTATCTAATCCACACCATCAACACCTGGATCCCGAATCAAATGCACAGGTAGAGCATGTGAGTTAACATCAAATCTTTATTGCAACACACAATCATCCAACTTCCACTGCGTCACTTTGTGTAATGTTCCCCACTTAGCCAGTTTGGAGGTATGTTGTCGTTAGCCCATTCTTGTATGGTCCCGAGGGCTAACTAAGACTTGAAAAGGGATCCTGAGATTATTTGGCCTAGTCAAATTTAATTACAGGCCAAACGGAGTTCGTTTGTTGGGTTGTCAGGAAGACTAACTATTTTTAGTAAGCCAATAGGAGGATGCAGTGCCTTCACTTTTCAGTGACAGGATGAGATGCGTTTTGTTGGGCTCTTTCTAATGAGCTATTATATGTGGGATTTCGAGTTTATTTGGTATATTATTTTAATGTTTGAAGTTACAACGGTAAAGTGACTATTTAAATTAAATATTATAATGTTTCATAAAGTCACTTTATAAAAATCAAGAGTCCCCCTTTTGAGTACATACATGGACTTTGTAAAAAGAAAAAAAGAAGTAATATTAAAAGTCATGTATTATCCCACATTGGCAAGACGGAAGTGTGGAGCAAGTGAGGAAGGGATTAAAAGGAAGAGGATAGCTCTCATTTATTCAGGCTTGGAAATATCAAAGAAATTGGAGAATTTTCTGGAGATTATATCTCAATAGTTTGAAGGACGAAATCCCTTCAAGTTGGAAATCTTGACGCCATTGAAAGATATGGTCTTGAGATTCAACATGGTTGCAGTCTGAAAAAAGCAGATACGAAAAAACAGCCCGAAAAAAGAACCGAAAAAGCAGGTGGAAAAAGCAATCCGTAAAAGCAGTTCAAAAAGCGGAACCGAAAAAGAAGGCTGAAAAAGCGGGTACGAAAAAGCAGGCCGAAAAAGCAGTTCGAAAAAAGCAAAGTAGAAGGGGCAGCATAGAAGGAAATTATTTCAGCCATCTACAACTAGGTTCTTTTGTTAGTATTGTTTTTAGGGTGTTATAAGCTTTCAGCTGTAAGTGTGCATTATACCAGTATTATCATTTTGTAATCCATGTAAATGCCAAAGTCTTGGCCATATTTCATGAGCATTGTAATTTTCATTGCAATTAAGAAGATAATAGTTGCTGGTGTCATTTAAGCAATTTAATATCATTATTTATCAGCTAGTTAGTTTGCATACCAACTGTTTGTAAAAATGCCAGTTGGCTGTAGGTGTTCATTTCTCATGCTTAGATCATATATATGCATTGAATATTGTCAAATTTAGTAGCACCTCATGTTAGGTCATTTGTGTAGTCCATTGTCTTCTAGCACAAGATTTTCATTGATGCAAATTGTAAAAAGGTCATTTGAAGCTAGCTGAAATACTATATCAGTCATACGTCCCTTGCATGTGAATTGTTTGATAAAATTCCTTGAGCTTTCATCAGCATTTTTGAGGGCAGATTTGAGGAGGGTTATTACAGTGGTATCAGAGCTATAAGTCCTGCCATCCTGTGGAGGTCTTATAGGGAATTTGGAATAGCCAGATAGAGGGGAAAGTGTTTGACGAAATGTCAAAACACTAAAATCAGAGCATTTTTTTGTTTGAGCATGCGATAGGGGCCTTATAATTTCCGCAATACCAGAGCAAGACAAAATAGGACTTCAGACCTGCAGAGCAAACAGTCTAGTTCATCCGTGCAGGTGGACATAGAATCCAGTCATACAGACACAGAGGAGGTATTCTTTCATCAAGACATCAATATGGGTGACCGAGATGACAGGAATGCTCGGGATCCTGGAGAGGAAAGATTCTTACAGTTATTAGAGACCTTGGCACAGGGACAACGATTAGCAGAACAGAGGGCACAGGAACAAAATCAGAGAATGGAGGTTATGATGCAGATGATGGCTCGTCAAATGGGGTTGAACGCTAACATAGGTGGAGGAAATAATCAGAATGGTAACAATTAGAATGGGAATAATCAAGATGGGACACATAATGGAGGTGAACAAGTCGGGAACAATTTCGGTCATGCACCTCAGCAAGCTAGGACAGTGAGTTCGAGGCCCATGATTCCCACATTTCCTCCTAGAGCTCCAGAGCAGCCCATACCAGAGCCCCAGATCACTGATATACAGGACTAGTTGAGGAGAGATTGGGAAGCCGGAGGTCCAGATTTTACTGCTGCAATTACCTTTAGGGAGTATATGGATGTGCGGATGAAACATATGCCACGTGGACATGATAGGAACCAGAGCTATGAGCTTCGGAAGAAAGTAGGGAAACTTCAGTTACCATATTATGATGGCTCGGGGAAGTCTACAGCAAGAGCTTGGGTTCAAAAGCTTGATACATACTTTCAATTGAACCCTATGCCTGAGGAAGAAGCTATTAAGTATGCAGCAATTCATCTGGATGGGTTAGCACACGAGTGGTGGCATCATGGTATGGTCACTATGGGTCATGCACACATTACCTCATATGTGGAGTTTACGGAGAGACTGATTGAACGTTTTGATAGGAAGGATCCAGAACTACATTTCAAGGAGTTAGCTCAGCTTAAACAATGGGGATCATTGGAAACATACATTTCAGAATTTCAGAAACTTGTAGTGTTAGTAACAGATGTATCTGAACGAAGGATACTGGTTCTATTTATGGATGGGTTAGCTGATCCGTTGAGAGGGTGGATTAAAGCTCTCAACCCTCCCACTTTGCAGGAAGCCATTAAGAAAGCTCGTGACATGGATTCCTCTTCAGCTTCTAAAAATAAATTCCAGGCAAAGAGTTTCCCTTCGAGGAAAGATAAGGACAGTAAACCTTTTCGTAGAGAGGGTCAGCCACCTACGGAGGAAAGTAAGAGGTTGGACAATGAGAGACTTAATGATCTCAGGAAGAAGAAGCTTTGTTTTCATTGCAGGGAGCCTTGGGATTTGTCACATAAGTGTCCATTGAAAGCAAAAGCCAAGCAGATGGAGTACTTTTCAGCCGAAGAGTCAGTGGATGGAGATTCAGAGCAGTCATCAGAATCAGATGGAGATGATAATTCTTCACATGAGGAAGCACACAGTGATAGCACGATAGCTCAGTTGTCCAGTATACAGGAGGCTGTCACTTTTAGAGTTAGGGGAACTTTGGATGGACAAAGATTTGTGGCACTCATTGATACTGGGGCAACACATAACTTCATTGATGAAAAGTTTGTGACACGTAGAGGGCTACATACAGAAGAGCATAGGGGATTTAAGGTGATGGTTGCCGACGGCTTCAAAATCAACTGTACCAAGAAAATCTCCAACTTGCAGCTTCGTTTGGGAGATTATGACATGGTGGGAGATTTCTTTGTTGTCAACATTGGTGATCAGGATATGGTGCTTGGGATGAATTGGATGAAATCTCTGGAAGAGTTTACATTTAACCTCCAGAAAATGGAAATGAGGTTTGAGGCAAATGGTAAGAAGATAGTACTCAGAGGTTTGTCAGATGGGAGACTACGAGTGGTGTCACTCAAGCGGATGCAGAGTTTCTTCAGACACGACTAGGTGCAGTGGACAACAGAGTTCAGAGTAATGCCTGAGGTGACAGAGCAACATAAACAGGAGTATCCCCCTAATGTACAAAAAATGATAACCAAACATACTAAGGTGTTTGGTGAGATACCTCTAGGGAGACCCCCGGATAGGGGAATCGAGTATGTTATTGAGTTAGAGGAAGGGGCTAAGCCAGTCATCATCACACCCTACCGCCATCCAAAGAGATATAAAGATGAAATAGAAAAGGCAATCAAGGAGTTGATTGACATGGGGCACATACGACCAAGCAAGAGTCCTTTTGCTTCTTCAGTAGTATTGGTGAAGAAGGATGGTACAATGAGGATGTGCATTGATTATAGGGAACTAAACAAGAAGACAATCAAGAACCGATACCCTATTCCGCGCATTGATGAGCTTATTGATGAATTGCACGGTGCCTGCTACTTCTCTAAGATTGATTTGAGATCCGGCTACCACCAAATACGGGTTAGAGAGGTGGATGTGGAGAAGACAGCTTTTAGATGCCACTATGGACATTTTGAGTTCTTAGTCATGCCCTTTGGGTTGACTAATGCCCCCGCCACTTTCCAGTCTTGTATGAATAGAGTATTCAGAGATCAGTTGAGGAAGTTTGTGTTGATTTTTTTTGATGATATACTGATATATAGCCGTACTTGGGAGGAACATTTGAAGCATATTGATGCAGTGCTCAACATTCTAGAGAGGGAGTCATTATATGCCAAGATGAGTAAATGCGAGTTCGGGATGACAGAGTTGCTCTATCTAGGGCATATTATTAGTGCAGGAAGTGTTCGGGTTGACCCAGACAAGATCAGGGCCATTCTGGATTGGCCACCACCGAGGAACATTTCGCAACTCAAGGGATTTCTTGGGCTTTGTGGGTTCTACCTCAGATTTGTGAAGGGATTTTCACAGATAGCAGCACCACTTACAGATTTGACACGGAGAGACAGTTTCAAGTGGTCAGAGAAGGCTCAGGATTGTTTTGACAGGTTCAAGGAGCTGATGAGTACATGCCCTGTTTTAGCCATTCCAGATTTCACCAAGCCTTTTGAGCTGCAGTGTGATGCCTTAGGAGAGGGCGTAGGAGCTGTCCTCATGCAGGACAAACATCCCATCGCATATGAGAGCAGGAAATTACGAGGTGTTGAGAGAACTTACAGCATCTATGACAAAGAAATGCTAGCAATCATGCACGCGCTAGCTAAGTTTAGGCAATACTTAGCAGGGAGCCGATTCACAGTAAAACCAGATCATAACAGCTTGAAACATTTCCTTGGACAGAAGGATCTCAATGACAGGCAACAGAAATGGGTGAGTAAGTTATAGGCTTATGATTTTGACATAGTCTATGTCAAAGGGAAGAAAAATATCGTCGCAGATGCTTTATCCAGAAGGCCTCATTTGCTTGCTGTTGGGATAGTCATGGACGATTGGAGAGAGTTGATCTTGGCAGAATATGCCAAGGATAGTTGGGCATATAGTGTTATTGAAGGAACTATTCAAGATAGTCGATACATTGTTGTAAATGATTTGATCATCTACAAGGAAAGGATTTATTTAGTACCCGGGTCTGCTATGAAGCAGAAGATTCTGAGGGCATTTCATGATTCACCATTGGCAGGACATCTCGAATTCTTTAAGACATATCGGCAGGTGAGAGAGCGCTTCACTTGGAAAGAACTCAAAACAGAGGTGCTTCAGTTTGTTAGGGAGTGCCCAGTATGTCAGCAGAACAAACAGGAACATTCCTTTCCAGGTGGTTTACTACAGCCCCTACCCATACCAGAGAAGAAGTGGGATAGCATTTCCATGGATTTCATTTCAGGCCTCCCCAAGGTACAGGGTTGGGATTGTATTTTTGTTGTGGTAGACAGATTGACGAAATTTGCACATTTCTTTGCGATTTCGTCCACATATTCAGCAGTACAGACAGCAGAGCTATTCTTTTGAGAGGTATTTAGATTATATGGGATGCCACGGAACATAGTCAGCGACAGGGATAGTAGGTTTATGAGCCACTTTTGGCAGGTGTTGTTCAGGTTGGGTGGAACAGAGCTAACTCCGAGTACCAGTTACCACCCCCAAACTGATGGGCAGACAGAGATAGTGAATAAATGGGTTGAGGGGTACCTTCGAAACTACATTGCAGGAGAGCAGAAGGCTTGGGTGAAGTGGCTGCATCTAGGGGAGTACTGCTATAATACCTCTTTCCATATGTCTATTCAAATGTCCCCTTTCTTGGCACTGTACGGGTATGATGCTCCTAATTTTCTGGATTTGTTATTTGGGGACAGTAGGGTGCCTAAGGCCAAGGATATATTGCAGGAGTGTTAGGACATTATGGGATCCTTGAAGAAAAATTTGCAAAGGGCACAAAATCAGCAGAAGCAATATGCTGATCAGCACAGGGTTGAGAGATCTTTCGAGGTAGGAGACATGGTGTACCTCATGTTACAGCCGTATAGACAGTCCTCTCTCAAGAGGAGTGGAGCAGAGAAATTGAAACCACGCTACTATGGACCATTCAAAGTAATCAGGAGAGTGGGTGAGGTAGCTTATGAGTTGGAGCTGCCTGTAGACAGTAAAGTACATAATGTGTTCCATGTGTCACGCCTTAAGAAGGCATTGGGGCATAATGTGGTGCCTTCAGTAGTATTGCCACCTCTCGATGATGAGGGAAAACTTATCTTGATTCCTGAGGCTATACTTGACTCCAGGGAGAGGGTGCTTTGCAGGCGGACTATCAGGGAGTACCTAGTAAAGTGGAGGAACCTACCAGTTGAGGATGTGACATGGGAGGCAAAGGAGATTATTCAGCATCCTGAGTTGAGATTGCTTGGGGACAAGCAATTTCAAGAGGGGCGGACTGTAATGTCCCCCACTTAGCCAGTTTGGAGGTATGTTGTCGTTAGCCCATTCTTGTATGGTCCCGAGGGCTAACCAGGACTTGAAAAGGGATCCTGAGGTTATTTGGCCTAGTCAAATTTAATTACAGGCCAAACGGAGTTCGTTTGTTGGGTTGTCAGGAAGACTTACTATTTTTAGTAAGCCAATAGGGGGATGCAGTGCCTTCAATTTTCAGTGACAGGATGAGATGCGTTTTGTTGGGCTCTTTCTAATGAGCTATTATATGTGGGATTTCGAGTTTATTTGGTATATTATTTTAATGTTTGAAGTTACAACGGTAAAGTGACTATTTAAATTAAATATTATAATGTTTAATAAAGTCACTTTATAAAAATCAAGAGTCCCCTTTTTGAGTACATACATGGACTTTGTAAAAAGAAAAAAATAAGTAATATTAAAAGTCATGTATTATCCCACATTGGCAAGACGGAAGCATGGAGCAAGTGAGGAAGGGATTAAAAGGAAGAGGATAGCTCTCATTTATTCAGGGTTGGAAATATCAAAGAAATTAGAGAATTTTCTGGAGATTATATCTCAATAGTTTGAAGGACGAAATCCCTTCAAGCTGGAAATCTTGACGCCATTGAAAGATATGGTCTTGAGATTCAACATGGTAGCAGTCTGAAAAAAACAGATACGAAAAAGCAGCCCAAAAAAAGCGGAACCGAAAAAGCAGGTGGAAAAAGCAATCCATAAAAGCAGTTCAAAAAGCGGAACCGAAAAAGCAGGCTGAAAAAGCGGGTACGAAAAAGCAGGCCGAAAAAGCAGTTCGAAAAAAGCAAAGCAGAAGGGGCAGCATAGAAGGAAATTATTTCAGCCATCTACAACCAGGTTCTTTTGTTAGTATTGTTTTTAGGGTGTTATAAGCTTTCAGTTGTAAGTGTGCATTATACCGGCATTATCATTTTGTAATCCATGTAAATGCCAAAGTCTTGGCCATATTTCATGAGCATTGTAATTTTCATTGCAATTAAGAAGATAATAGTTGCTGGTTTCATTTAAGCAATTTAATATCATTATTTATCAGCTAGTTAGTTTGCATACCAACTGTTTGTAAAAATGGCAGTTGGCTGTAGGTGTTCATTTCTCATGCTTAGATCATATATATGCACTGAATATTGTCAAATTTAGTAGCACACTCATGTTAGGTCATTTGTGTAGTCCATTGTAGTCTTCTAGCACAAGATTTTCATTGATGCAAATTGTAAAAAGGTCATTTGAAGCTAGCTGAAATACTATATCAGTCATACGTCCCTTGCATGTGAATTGTTTGATGAAATTCCTTGAGCTTTCATCAGCATTTTTGAGGGCAGATTTGAGGAGGGTTATTACACTCTGATATAAACATTGATGTACCCATCACTACAATGTCAATGATGCCAATAAATGAAATCCTTTACGTCCTTATGTTCAAAACTCTATGTGGGTATGGTCGCTGGCACAAATGTTGATGCTGGCACAAACTTAGCCACAAATATGAACACATCAATCACTATTATATTCTTGACTACCAAATGCCCCTTGGATAAACTCTGTAGAATATTCTTGATGGACAAAGACTCGGTGAAGAGTACCTCAACGGAGGGAGCCTCAATTGTGAGTAGTTGTCGAAGGGAGCTTCAGTTGTGAATACCTCGTTGAAGGGAGCCTTAACAGAGAGAGACTTGATAACGATAAACAAATCGTACAACATGCAGGTTGTACGGTCAATCAACCAGTGTGCCTTGATCAAGGGAACCTCGATGGAGAGTATGTTGACGAGGGGGGCCTCAACTGTGAGTACCTCGGCGACAGAAGCCTCGACCAAGGGAGCCTCAGCGAAGAGTACCTCAGTGAAGGGAACCTTGACAAAGAGCAACTTAGTGAAGGGAACCCTGACCATGAATACCTTGGCAAAGGGAGCCTCGATGGAGAGCACCTCGGTGGTAGACGAAACCTTGACGACAAAAAAAATTCCAGTTGCGGATGGAACCTTGTTGGCATGCATAACCTCGATTGAAGCCTTGTAGATGGACAAAGACTCAACAACGAACAATGCTTCAGTGATGTACATGGGGACAGATGTAGGCACAATGACAAACAGATATTAGCGACAAAGGTAGCCACGATGATGATGACGGGCACAACTATGAGTATGACGACGACGACAGACATAGCCACGATGACAAAAATGGACACAACGATGGCGACAAACATCGACTTGGTGACAAACAAAGACTCGACGATGGACATGGACTCAATGGCGGTGAGAGACACAATGACGGTGATGAACATAGACTTGACAACAGATACAGTGATGACAATGTACACAATGACGGTGACAAACACAAAATTGGCGATGTTGATGGACATAGACTTGGTAACGGACACAATGATGGTGATGACAACGGACATAATGATGGTGGTGGACATAGCCTCGGGAATGAACATAGACTCAACAACGATGACAGACATAACTACGACGACGGACACAGACTCGATGACAGTGATGGACACAACGATGACGAAAGACACATACTCGGTGCAGACACGCCGATGACAACAAACACAATGATGACAATGGCAATGATGACAATGATGGTGATTGACACAAACTTGACGATAGACACAATGATGACAACGAACATACTATAGTGATGGACCCATGGAATCGGTGAGGGACATAACCATGGTGACATACACAACCATGATGGCAGATAGGGCCGTGATGATGGATGTGGCCTTGGCGATAGACACAGCCACAACAACAGACACAACCTTGGCGACGGACATGACCACGACGATGGACATAACTTCAGTGATAAACACACAACCTTGACGACTAATTGAGCCTAAACAACAGACACAACTTCCACGATGGACACAACCTCAACGATTGACAAAACCTCAACAATTGATAGTGCCTCGGCGATGGGCACATCCTCGATGATAGGCACAACCTTGGTGACGAGGACAACCTTGGGCACAACTTGATCTATGCATGTTATCTTGACAAGATCCATGCAAGCAACCTCTTAATTTTTTAGGTGTTCTCCCCATGTTGGTGTAGTATAAAGATTTAGCAAATCCTCCTAGAGCAGCCCTGTAATCATCTGTTCATTCTCCTCACATAATGCATCACCCTTATTGTTGTCATCCATTTTCTCCCACTTGTGCAAATGCGATATTAGTTTTTCTTCATGATGCTTGAAAATATTACTGACCAATCTACATGCTGCTATAGAGGGGACACATTCTAGATTACAAACAACCCATAACAAAGATGTGACAAGTTGGGATATTTCATCAATCTCTTCAATTCATGAAATCATAAGGCTCTCCATAGCAATTGAAACCTTAGTATCACGATCTTCCTTGATGGTGACCAAGAAGTAAGGAAACATATCATGGACCAAATTTTGCAACTTGAGATCTAAGAGGAGGTTACCAACTTTGACATTTGTACAATTCTCCAAGATTGTAGATTTTGTGCAAAAAGGATCACCGTTGATGTCATCTAGGCTCTGAAATCTTTCAATGATCAAATGCAAAATCTCTATCATGGTGTTATCATCATATAGTGCTCTAGGAGTCGAAATTCTCAAGAGCTCATTGAGACATGTTGTAACTGCTAACCTTTTTCCCTTGTCACGATGTCTCAAAAACCTGGGTTAACTTAAGGCATCTTTAATTGGCGAAAGGATTCTCTCTATAAATCATGAAGGTAATTGGTTCACTTTACGCTAACATACTTCCAATATATCTAATGGAAGTTCAACACCCTTGGTGAGCTCTTTACCAATCTTTTGTAGTGCCTTCAACCACTACTCTCCATCACTATTGGGCACCATAATGTGATCCAAGTCCCAAAATCTCTCAATCATCCTAGTAGGTTGGCAAGATCACTAGCTCTGATACCACCGTAATGTTTGCGATTGTAATGTTTCACCTTAGCTTGCCTGAGAGACAACTTCTATCACCTCCACTTCATGGGCTGGAGGTCATCAAACACAATCCATTGGATGCTGGATGTAAAGTTTCTAACCAGATTCAATATTATGCTGAGTGATGCACGATTTTGTTTGCAGGTTCAAATATTGATGCCAGTGAATATGATTTACTTCAGAATCTGTATATAGCACTACAGTAATAACAGAGATGTTCTTGTATATGTGATGCTTATGTTACTTTGATATGCTTGCATTAATAGATTTTGATGCCTAGCAGTATTGGGTAGATCAAGTATATTTATAACAAGGAGGGGTGTGAGGGTGAATGGGCATGTCTCCGAATGGAGACATGGCCATTCACTGTCACACCAATTCAATGTTTGATTATCATACCCATTCTGAATTAGTTAGACATAATACAAGTCTAAACATATATCAATGATCATAATGAACTCGTTTCATACGCAGCCCGATAATGATATTTACAAAGATCGATAATGATCTAAATCAAAAGGGATCGAAATATGTTTCAATCATGACTAAGATATGATCTCAGATGAAGTACATATATGTACATTGGTTTCAAATGCAGCAATCATATGTAGAATGACATTCAATGGGATTATATATATGTATATATATCAGTATGTGAATCATACTGGTATATATATATACATATGTATATAGATCTTTGATCACAGTTATTGTCTGAACAAAACTACATGCTTTAACACTCCCTCTTGGCTAGGGAAGACAAAGTGCATATATATAAGTTCTCCTTATTTAAAAAGTTGTATCACCTAGTTAGTGATATACTTAAGAAAATCAAGTTTCATGATATTCTTTCCAGTTATGGTGTGTGCACAGATATCAAGTCTCATGATATCTACCATAAGGGATCATGGTATATCCATAGATATTATGTCACATAATACCCACCATAATAAAAATGAACATAATGATCTTCTATAGATATCACGTCACATGATATCTATCAATATGTCCTTTTAACTATCATGACTTGTCCATGAATATCAAGTCACATGACAGTAATCTAATGACTATAAAGTCATCACCTTATAATGTTAGATTCAAAATTTCATTATAAAAGATTGTCACCTTTTAATAATGTACATATGGTAGGTCCATAAGTCATAGAATCACACATATGACAAAAGAGTTTACACTCTACATCTTTATTAAAACATAATACAAATTTGCAAAGTTGAGACTCAATCTCATAAACTCACATTTCAACCATACCAAGTTTCTTTCTGAAATGATCAACCTTCACCTTAGGAAGAGGCTTGGTGAGAATGTCAGTTGTTTGATCACTTGTATTATTATATTCCAACTGAATAGCTCTTCTTTCCACCATGTCTCTTACGTAGTGGTAAGGGATTTCTATATGCTTGGATCTATTATGAAATAGCAGATCGCGGACAACTTGATACAACTTTGATTATCACAGTGAAAAGTGGTAGGTTTTAGAGGCTCACTGAATAAACTAGCAAGCGATTTTTGAAGCCACACTACTTCCCTTGCTCCCATTGTTGCTGCAATGTACTTTGTCTCGGTGGAACTCTGAGCAACTGAAGCTTGCTTCCTGCAAATCCATGAGATCATAGCTGATCCTAAATTGAAACATCTTGATGTGCTTTTCCGGTCTTTTACACTTCTGGCCCAATTAGAATCAATATATCCATGTAACTCCAAGCTGGTATTCTCATATTTAAGTTCATACCCAATAGTGCCTTGAAGATATTTTAATATATGCTTGAAAGCAATAAGATGTATTTCTTGAGGTTCAAACATGAACTGACTTAATTCATTCATAGCATAGCAAATATCTAGTCAAGTATTCACAAGATACATCAGAGATCCAATTAGCTCTCTGTGTAAGGTGAGATGAATAAGTCTAGATTCAGTAGTTGTTTCCTTCAGCTTGTGTAAGTTGGTTTCCATAGGTGTTGACATAGGTCAACAGTTCCACATTCCAAATCTTTTTAGTATATCGACAGTATGCTTCTTTTGATGTAGGAAGATGTTTCTAGACTTTTGATAAACTTCCAATCCAAGGAAGTAATGAAGAATCCTAAGTCCATGTCAAATTCAAAAGTCAATTCTTTCTTAACACTGATTAATGAGATGGTCTTCTCCTGTAATTAGAAAGTCATCAACATAAAGGATTAGAATCAACATATCACCATTAGTTACTTTAAACTAAAGATTGGATCAACATCATTCTTGGTGAATCCAAGACTTAGAAGATATTTGTCAATCCTTTCATAACAGGCTCGGGGAGCCTGTTTGAGTCCATATAGAGCCCTTTTCAATTTACACACATAAGCGGCAACATCATGAGTCACAAACCCTTCATGTTGTTCCATGTATACTTCTTCCTCAATCGTTCCATTTAGAAAAAGCAGTTTTCACATCCATCTAATGAATTTTCTAACGTTTAGGTATTGCAATGTTTATTACAGTTTTAACTGAGGTATACCTAGCAACTGGTGCAAAAGTTTCTTCAAAGTCTATTCCTTCCTTTTGAGAGAATCGTCTAGCCACAAACCGAGCTTTATGTTTTTCAATGCTACCATCTGCAACATACTTAACTTGAAGAGCCATTTGGATGAAACAATAGATTTTCCTTCAGGTTTAGGAATTATATCCCAAACATCATTTTTTAGTATAGACTGATATTCTTCTACCATTGCATTTTTCCAAACTTGATGTTTGAGAACTTCAGAAGCATTAGAAGGTTCAGAATTTCAAATCTCACACTTGAATGCATTGTATGTTAATTTTCGAGGTCTTCTGCTTTCTCTGAATGTCCCTGAAGGTGCTGCAAGTTCATCTCCTTCCTCTATAATTTTTCTTGCCCAAAGTGGCCTCTTAGAATTATTGTCAAGAGTCTCTTCTTGAGTCTCAGGAAGTATCTCATTTTCATTTGAAGTTTCTTCAAGGTACTCCCTTTGAATCTCAGGAGCAGGAGCGTCTTCTAGGGAACATGACAAATCATCTGTATCTATTTCATCTGAAATTTTGGCTCTATTGAAAGCAATATCTTCTTCAAAGATGACATCTCTGCTGAATTCTCTTTGTTTTTTGTCCAGGTATGTAGATTCTGTAACCCTTTACTGTTTCACTAAAACCAAAAAGAATTCCTTTCCTTCCAGTAGATTCTAACATTGTCCTTTTCTCCTTAGGTACATGAACATACACAAGACATCCAAATATCCTTAAATGACTAATGTCAGGTTTCATACCTGAAAAGGCTTCTTCAGGAGTTTTGTGGTTCAGATGTGAGTGAGGACATTTATTTTGAATATAGACTGTTGTATTAGATTCTTAACCCAAAATGACATGCACAAGTTTTGATCATATATCATAGCCCTAGCGTCTTCTACAATGTCTCTATTTTTTCTCTCAGCAACTCCATTTTGTTGTGGGTTGTAGGGAACTTGAAACTCGCTCTTAATCCCAACAAGTTTACATAATTCTTTAAATATTTCTGAAGTGTATTCTTTCCCATTATTTGTTCTTAGAATTTTAATTTTCTTTTCTAAGGAGTTTTTAGTGATAGTTTTGAATTCTTTAAATTTAGAAAGAACCTCTTCAGATTCTTTGCACTTAAGGAAGTATATCCATGTCTTCCTTGAAAAATAATTAACAAATATATCATAGTACAAGAACCCTCCTAAGGATGGTTTTGACATGGGTCCACATAGATTAGAGTGTACTAGTTCTAACACATCTTTAGTTTTTCTCAAACTATGAGGAAATGACTTTTTTGTGTTTTCCCCAAGGCACAACCTTTGCAAGATTCATTTTGAATTTGACTTAATTTGGGCATTCCAGTTACCAACTTCCCCATAAATGTTACGGCACGAAAGTTGATATGACCTAGTCTTTGATGCCAGATTTCATTTGAATCTAAGGTCTCATGAACAAGTGCATGATTTGTCTTAGTGCAAAGCTCATATAGTAGTCCTTGTCTTACTTCTATTGTTTGAGCCTTCTTTATAGTTGAATTCTTTGCCCATGCTAGTATTTTCCCTTCCATGAATGTAACAGTATAAACCTTCAAGTGCTGATATAGATATTAAATTCCTTTTAATACCTGGTACATATAGAACTCTAGAAAGCTGAATAGATTTTCTTGGTTTTAATTTGATGGTGCAGGTCCCAATTTCTTTTACAGAATGTGCAAAATCATCCCTAATTGTAACTTCTTCATTTGTTTCTATTTGCATGCTCTCTAGATTATCTTGATATCCAGTGACGTGTCTTGAAGATCTACTATCAATTATCCAAGTGTTGGACTTGGTTGATATTTGACTAGACAAGGCTGAGTAGAAGGCATATTTCTTAGAATCTTGACCTTCGATTGATTTATTAGTTTTGGCAAATGATGCTTGAAGTTTTGATCGATTAGGACAATTTAGTGCATAATGTCCATATTGATCACATTTGAAACATTGAATTTTAGACAAGTCTTTCTTCTGTTTTGACCATAGTTCCAAGAATCACGGCGATTCATGCGATTCACGTGATTCGATTCAAGCCAAACGATTTTTTGTGAATCGGTGAATCGAATCAGCGATAAAGGGTTTATGAAATAAGTTACTCACTAAATTTCAAGGGTTTTTTAAATTTTCCGATTCATGGCCGATTCGATTCCGATTCATGGCCGATTCACGATTTGATTCGGCCTTGCCGATTTCGATCCGATTTCGATTCTTGTTACTTTGGTTTTGACTGTCCTTTTCCATGAAAGTTTCTTTTCCTTTTGGTGTTCTTTCCCTTCTTATGAGAGTTGGAGTTAAGAACATGAATGTCTTCATCTATGGTTTTATGTTTTCCTTTAGTCATTAGTCTCGACTCTTCTTGAAGACAATCAGATCTTAATCGATCTAGTTTTGGAGTTTAGATCTTGCACTTATACCTTGTACAAATGACTCCCAAGAATTTGGTAGTCCTCCTAATGCTAGTAGGGATAACTCTTGGTTGTCAATTTCATAACTGACTGAAGATAATTGATCTCTCAATTCCGTGATTGTCATGAAGGAGGCATTTACTGATTCTCCTTTATTCATGCTAATATTATTCATTTGTCTTTTAAGAGCAAGTTTTCTACCAATGTTATTTACTATGAATGCATTTTCAAGAGCTTTAAACATGTGATATGCTGTTCCATGTTTTGCCACAATAGGCACTATGTGATCTCGAACAACATTCACTATTATTTTCATGGCCTTCTCATTATTCTCGATCCATGAATTTTCTCTGGATCATCTTCAAGTTCTTCCCTTTCTTCTTTTACAAAGGATTCTAATTTGTTCTCTTTTAATAGCATCATTATGCGAAGTTTCCAAGATTCAAAGTTGTCAGCACTTGTAAGTTGGTGTTCGAATCTTAACATGTTTGTCATCTTGAAGAATAATGAGAGACTACAACTTAATGTGAAATCTGATCTCTTAAACTTAATGATATCTTTCCTTAACAAGGCTTTGATACGATGGAAAGTTTCTAACCAGATTTCAATATTATGCTGATTGATGCATGATTTTGTTTGCAAGTTCAAATACTGATGCCAACGAATATGATTTACTTCAAAATTTGTATATAGCACTACAGTAATAACATAGATGTTCTTGTATATGTGATGCTTATGTTCCTTTGATATGCTTGCATTAATAGATTTCGATGCCTAGCAACATCAGGCAGATCGAGAATATATATAACAAGGAGGGGTGTGAGAGTGAATGGGCATGTCTCTAAATGGAGACATGACCATTCATTGTCACACCTATTCGGTGTTTGATTATCATACCCATTCTGAAATAGTTAGACGTAACACAAGTCTAAACATATATCAATGATCATAATGAACTCATTTCATATGCAGCCCGATAATGATATTTACACAGATCGATAATGATCTAAATCAAAAGGGATCAAAATATGTTTCGATCATGACTGGGATACGATCTCAGATAAAGTATATATATGTAAATTGGTTTCAAATACAATGATCATATATAGAATAACAGTAAACGGGATTATATATATATGTATGTATATATTTCAGCATGTAAATCATATTGGTATATATATACATATGTATATAGATCTTTGATCATAGTTATTGTCCGACCGAAGCTACATGCTTTAACATTGGATGCCAATGTTGGACACTATATGTTGGATGCTCGATGTCGTTACACAATCCACTGTCGGACGCTGGATGCTGGACATCGGATACTGGATGTTGGATGTTGCATGTTGTACACTAGATATTAGATGCTGGATGTTGTATGCTAGATGTTGGATGCTAGTGTAATGTTCTGTTCTAGGCTAGACGTTACTTGGCACACAAACAAGAAAGAACACTTCAAATTTTCCTGCAGTATGACGTAAACTAGGTGAGCGTATGGTAATTACAATAATACAATATGGTGTGGGTTAGAAGGTTGTACAATATGACTGTGTGACCGTACGATGAAGTTGTTGACGTAGTATGATGGGAGACGATGATGCACGGCAACAAACAGGAGGTGGCCTACAGAAATATGTCGTACCGTGTGAAAGTGAATGTCGTACAAAGCTTTCAAAGGGTCTATACTGTGATTTTAAATGGCATACGGAAGTCAAGGAAATGAGATGCTATGGGGGGTGCTTGGGCTGTCGGGATTAGTTCAAAATGCATAAAAATACTTTGAGCAATAATGAGCAATAATGGGTGAACTGTAGGAGGATTGGAATGCCAGTAGATACACATTACAATATTAATTGGATGAAAAATATAAACAAACATTCACCAACCAGATATTCACCAAGAAAAATGGATGCACACAAATGTTACCGAACATAGAATTTATATCAGCAAACAAAGATGACGCTCTAGATGTTCTAGATCCGAAGCAAAGTAATACATGGACGGAATAGAGTGAAGGTTGAATTCCACCGAAATCAGAAACAACCAAGTAGGGAAGATCTTGCACTTTTGAATTGGCGAGATAAGTAGAACTCCAACAGGAATTGGCAATGCAAAGAAAATAATCCAAATTGCATACTAACAACTTCCTACATGTTGCACATAGATACCTTTTCGGAGAAAACTCCCAAGAGTTTACAAAAGAATGCGAGACGGAAAACACGTACGGATAATTAATAAAATTTGGGCTCCTTTATTAATTAAATCAATTAATTAAATAAGTCCTTGTGATACTATTTAATTTTTAGGACCATTTAATTAATTGACCTAAGTAAGACTATTTTATAAAAAAATGGTGGCATTACATTGGGCGAAGGGGTGCATTTGTGAGATATAAATTCAGGAAATATAATCTGAAAGGTAAGCAACTCAATTAAAAATCTTTCCCATCTTTTGCAGCACTAAGAGAAGATAAGATAAGATAATAGTATGAATGTCCAACGAAAGACCATCAAAGGTCTATGGGACTGGAAGGTTACAATTAGGAAGCTGAAAACAGCAGGAACACCAAATGGTGTCCATAAAAAGAAAACAACAAGAGAACAAAAGACGAAGAGAGACAGAACGAGACACAAAGAGAGAGATGCCAAGACAAAGACAGAGACTAGGAGTCCTATCTTGGCGAGAAGAAATCAGTCATAGAAGGATATGACCACGAGTGCAAAGAAGCTCTGGTATGTCTCTGTAAGCTTGTTGAGGAGTGCCGCTGATGTAAGAAACTGGTACGGGGTCTAACAGATCCGGAAGCATGAAACTCCTCTCTACAAACAGATAACCACTGAAAAAGAACAGATCTGAAAAAGATTGAAATGCAGTGTGTTAGGAGATTTAGGAGCAGATCTATTGCAGATCTGAAAAAGATTTAAGTGCAGTGTTTGAGGAGATTTACGAGCAGATCTATTGCAGACTTTTTGAGATGATTATATAGCAGACTTGAGACAGATTTCATAGAAGATTTAGAACTGCCTTAGCATATCCGAGGCAGATTGATTGGCAGATTTAAGAGCTGATATATGACAGATTTGTGATCAGCTATAAGGCATATTTTGAAGGAGATCTGAATTCAAGAAGTCTAGCACTTCGTTGCTAGAGGTTGGGGCCTCTCTATTGAAGAGATAGTGTCTCTTTTTGAAATGTCCTCTTATTGGCTAAGTCTAGAATAGGCATAATCACTTCTCTTATTCAGCAATAGAATTGAGATATGAGCCACAATTAGAATTTCTTGTAAATATTTGACTGTTATTCCTAAAAAAAATCTTTGAATGTATCTGATGAATAACTGGAAAGGTTGATTATAGCAATCAAATTGTTATCTCAGATATGATTGTCCAACTCTTGTGATTAGTGATCTGTAGTATTGTCTTACAATAATATACTTTCTATCTCCAATATGGAGTTATTGGCGTTCAACAATTTATCAGTAGTGATGTTATTGATATTAACAAAATATGCTTGCAGTAATTATGGTGTCTTAGTTTTGTTTCAAACTTCTGCAATCCAACTGGGCTGGTGAGGCAATTCTTGAGAAGAAGAAATCTAAATAGTTCTCATACCCCACATTGAGTGAGAAGGATCTCATTATTATATTTCTAAAACTTACTGTATACTCTTGGCTTTGGTGCTTTTTATTGATGTTAATAGTTTGTTTTTGACAATCAGTAATAGTCGATCTTTTAGTTATAAAAGTTCATGGAGTACTTCTATTGATAATCCTCTAATATTGATGGTGTTCGGTTTACACATTATACACAGCTATACCCTGTTCCTCTGTTTGGTTTGGACAAATATACAGAATTACGATCTTTTCTTGTGAGTTGTTCTATTAATCTCCACCATTCCCAGTAGTACACAGACATATATATATATATATATATATATATATATATATATATATATATATATATATATATATATATATATATGTATGTATGTATGTATGTATGTATGTATGTATGTATGTATGTATGTATGATTCAATATCTATTCGTTTGATGTAAGTTCAAGCCTCAATACTGCCCTTTGATAGCCTTCTACTTTGTTTGTGCCGGTGGATTCCTGGAAGCTCCCAATTAACACTGCTTCCTTATTCATTTTCCTTCCTTGTTGATAGCTATTCTTTCTTTTCCCTCCTTATGGTATCCTGTGAAATGTTTCTGCAATTGCTCCGCTGGTGTGTGGTTGGCTCTCTTATATTTGATCATCCTTATTTATTCTCATGATTTCAATTCCAGTGCTCAATACTCAGAGACGTATATGGATATCTTTCCTCAAACACTGTTTGGATGGTATAAAGTGCATCTGAAATGTAATGGTTTGAATTTTATAATCTGCATGCATTATCTTTGATCATCCTTATTTATTCTCATGATTTCAACCCCATTGCTCAATACTCAGAGACGAATATGGATATCTTTCCTCAACCACTGTTTGGATGGTATAAAATGCATCTGAAATGTAATGGTTTGAATATTATAATCTGCATGCATTATAGTTGCTGCTTGTAATGTGAGAATGTGGGATGTATAAGAAAGTGTCCTTTGTAGTTCTGTAATGGCTCTATCGAATTGGTCCTCTAATTTTATCTGCAACTCCTCTGTATATTCTGATTATATGGTTCTCATTCTCCCTTTTCCCTCCTCCTATTATTTATTTATATTTTGTACATGTCCTGGAATGGTCGTTACTATTCATAAGCATATTGGTTTTGTTTATAAATTATATTAAAATGTTTGATTAGTTTTTATATATATATATTTGTTATAATATGTGTTTAAGATAAACTAATTAGATATATATATATATATATATATATATATATATATATATATATATATATCATGCATTATATTATACATCTTTATATTAAAAGTATATTTGTAATAATCATATTATAATAATAGATTTATTATTATTGATAATATATTTATTTAAGAATTTATCTATTGTTTTTTCCAATAGGGTTAGTTATATTATACTGTTTTCACAATACCATTATATATCAATTGATATAATATTATATTATAATTATATCAATTATAAAAATAATATATTTAATAAGAAATTATGCTATGATATTTATTTATTATTTTTATTAATTTAATTAATTAAATTCAACCTTAGAAATGGGGGATATTACACTTTTTGGGTTGGTGCTTAGTTGTGGGGATTGTGTCCCACTGGATTGGTGCCTACAAAAGAATAGCAGAGATTAGTGTCTCGCCTACTAAGTTGTTAGAGAAGTTTTCTATATAATTTCTTTTTTTTACTGTAGTTTTCTCCCAAAAGGGTTTCCAAGTAAATTTTGCGTTCTTCTTGTGTTTTTATTTGTTGATATTATTGTGGTTGTTAATTTGGAAAAAGTTAAAATGGATTGGCTTATACAGATTATCTCAAAGTTATGGTGCAAGTCCTAAGCTATTTGGGATTGGAGCTTAGGGAGGCCTTGGAATAGGCACCTAGGAGAAGGGAAGAGTACTTAGGGAGCCGTAAGTCCAACATGCCAATAAATAGAAAAGGAAAGGGGAGCAAAGGTGGGGGGTGAGGAAAATGCATGACTAGAAGGTAGGCCCCACAAATTTCAAGTCCAACAACTCACCAAACCTAAGGAAAACTAGAAAAATGTCAAATAGAATCTCTTGAATTACTTTCAACTTCTAACACTTATTAGGCACATGGGGATCCACTCTAAATGTCTCAGATTGTTATAAGTAGTGATTTCATAAAAGGTTTATGCATAGAAAGGGAAGGGACTCGAGCAAAATTTGACATGGTGGGATTAAGTTCCAACATTCTTCATTTACTCTCAACATTTCTTATATTGGTTTCCTCTTTCACCCTCATCCATGCCATCATTCGGTGAAAGTTACTTCCCTCACATGAACATACTGGTATTCATTATGAATCTGAGTTTGCTTCTCTTGTTATAATCACATTTCTGTATAGGTTTGTGCTTAGAGTTCAATTTTAATCTATAACTTTCTTTTAATTATATACGTAACTGAATTGTTGAGTCCAGTTGGCCTAGTTTTGGCCTTTTGCAGACATCAACATGGTTTTAATTTTTATTTCTTCCCTTCTATGGGTCTGGAGCTGAAAGAATATATGATATCTTGATAAACGGAATCTGAGTTTGCTAATGTTCCATTAAGATTGAACTTATTTTCAGTATTTTTAAGATGATGTACTGTAAGATGATGCATCAAACAAAATATAAACAATAATGTTCAAGATTGAGTCCTATCTGAAGCCTTATTTGAAAGGCTTTCAAATGTTGTGGAGATGAGTGGCACAAAATTTGAGGGGATTTTACATTTCTGGTGTAATGAATCTACTCTGGTGTAACAGAATCATTTTTAAATTTTTGTTCATCTTCAGTTGCCTCAGAATGATCCTATCTAATATCAGCTTCATGTGTGCAAAGAGAAGAGTTCCAACCTGTACATGCTAGAAAGATTGCTTTTTGAATTACTTGATCCGAGAGGCTAAGTTTGTACTAAATTTTGGTTTTGTGTTCTTTTGGATCAATCTGAATTAGATGATTATCTTTTATTTGATCTGTAGATACATAAGTTAAACTGAAAGCTTGATTCTTTTTGCATTGAAATAAGTGCTTGTTATCCTGGGAATCAGGTGTACATTTGATATGCTACCCTGGAGCTTTCAATATGACTACTGGTCCTCTGCATTGGGAATTGCTGCAGAGAGCAAGGTGATAATTAGCTACTACTGCCACACTTTTCTTGGTCATTTGATTGAATATATTTAATGTAGATTTCAACTCAGAATGAAATGGAAATATTCCTCATTGAACATTTGGAGTTTTGTTATTCTTGACTGTAGGAAAAACAAGAGATTGTTGAACTTTCATATGATAGTTAGCAATATATAACAAACAGAAGATGCCATATGTGTGCTATTAATAAATAGAATGAAGTTTTAACTTTTAAACTTTCCAGCATAGTTTAATCTTTTTATCTTGTTTTCTTCAAAAATTCTATCCAGTTGGACTAGTGGGAATCCATTAACAACCAATGTAGTAGTAAAAGTATTTAGTTCTTGCCTAAACTTATAAACTGCCCAATTTTTTGGATCTTTACGGTTTCAGAGTCCATGATATTAACAAGTGAATTATTTTACATCATGTGATCCATCATAAGGATCGAACCTATGGAAGAATTGTAGACCGGAGATCCTTGTCTATATAACTCTAGTGAAGTACATAATGACCAATGTGTTTGTACATTGGTAAGGGAATACTTGCAATTAAATAATTGTTACAATTGTTTAATATTTGAAGTATACTGACCTGCAAACATTTAATGGATAACTCTCGAGGTTAAGGGCCTTTTTAAGTTTGTTGAAGTACACAATGCCAAATGTGTGTAGTACATAAAATTAAATAATTGTTACAATTGTTTAATATTTTGCAGTACACTCACCTGCAAACATTTAATGGGTAACTCCCAAGGTCAAGGGCCTTCTTTGTTGACAATTAGTCACTATTAGTAGTTTGAATTGTAGCATTCATTCCGGCTCAAATTTGATGTTACATTGCTATGCATTTAAAATTTACAAATCTGTGTGCCACACAAATTAATGGATTGTACTACTAATTACTTGTATTTATCACTCTGTCTTAAGATGCAAATTCATTGGGCATCTTGTACTTCCCTAGAGCTCTCTATATGGAGCTCTAGTTTTTACTTTTTACATATGCTATATCCTAATAACAGATCATGTTGTGTGATCTATAATACCAATATAATTTTTTGCGTGCAATTTATTTCAGACTTTCTTGTTAATATTGAGATCTTGTCAAAATAGATGATACTATCCCAAGAAAGGTCAAAATTCTGACCTCTTCATGGGGCTTGGAGTCCAATAACACCATGATATCTGCCCAAGAATCAAAGGCAAGGGTGAAATCCAACATGCACAATGAATGAAAATCTTGAGAAAAGGATGAAATCTGAGTGTTGGTAATTAAGTTTCTAACATGTTGCAAGGATTTTTGGGTTGATTATCATGCCTTCAGACCAACAAGCATCATGCCTTGTCAGAATTTAAGTCGAGAAAAATCTAATTGACATAAAGAAAATTTAAAAGACTTGGCAAAGTCAGATATCATGTCAACAAATATTTTCAATCCTTGATTTTGGGCGAATTGACAAGGAGCCCAACAGAGGTTGAAACTCCGACCTCTCCTTGGGGATCCAAGCCAAACAAATGGAATTTTGCTCAACAATCAGGGCTCTTATTTCTAAAGACAAGGTGTAGTTTGACTTGCGAGCAGTGAAGAGACTTGAGGGAGAGGTGTGATCAAGTTATTGTCTGAAATTGCCAAGCATTCAAGCAACCCAATCAGTTACTGTGCAGTTGGCAAACAAACACCCTAACTCTCAGCAAACATTTGTAAGAATTCGAGTCAAGAATTGAAACCTAATTTGCGCTTCCAAGTGAAAAACCAAGAACAAGTCAAATATCAGATTTTGTTCAGCCAAACATTTCAACACTGGATTTTAGAGGAAGCTCAAGAGAGGTTGAAATTTCGACCTCTTCCTGGGGCTTGACGCCCAACAACATGGTGATTTCCACCCAATACTTGGGACAAATTCTAAATGCAAAATTAAATATGGTTTACAATAAAGTGAAAATTCAAATGATGAAGAGAAAATCTGATCTGTTATAACTTATGGAGCAAACTTGGCGAGCCATGTTATTCATGCAAGTGGCAGAGAAACGTCAGAAAATATGACCTTTCTTGGGCTCTAAATCTATTGCCCTTTCAAGATAGTTGCCCCTCCTTGAAGGGAAAACCTGAAAATGCAAACAAGTTGGCCATGGAGGAAGGTGTTTGAAATAAATCTAAATTCAATCAAGTCGACCTTCTAAGGAAAGAGTGATGATCAAATCAAATTTAAGACATTGAAGGACAGCTCAACCTCCTTAAGGCTCATAGACATGAGTATTGGAAAGGGAGGCTTATAAAAGAAAGGGTGAAAGCCTCATCTCAATTCTATTTAAAGAAAACCCAAAACAAATATCATAAGCACAAAGCAGACTTGAGAGCGAGTGAAAATCAAAGTTCAGGTTGGAGTTAAGTGCTAAATCTCATCGAAAGAGATTGACATTGTTGAAAGGTATAGGATGAAGCCCTAATAAAACTAATGATTTGTTGGGCATGATCAAGGGGAAGTCAAATGTTTTAAATTCAAGAAACTATGATTTTGAATTAAAATAAGAAATTGATTTAATAAGATGCATAAGGTTGAAAGTTAATAAATCATGTGCAAAATTTTCTTCAAAATTAAATTTCCCTCAAATTTTGATTGAAAGTGTTTCCATATGAGACCTTTCATTCCACCCAGCATCAACAAGGGGTGTGGCTCTTTTGTCCTGCTTGAGAGACAATGCTTTCGACATCATTATCAGGACACCACGTCCAAGATGGCTCTCTTGAACACTATGGTTAGACTGACAATGCTTTATGGTTTGGTCGTTTGGGGGTCCCCTCTTTTGGAGTCAGATTTGGATTTTTATCGAGAGGATCCATACCCTTCTTTGACATATCATCAGGTGCCACTAGGCTACTCCTCACAGTATTGTTTTGGTTGGGTTTGAGGCATACCCTTTCAGAATCTGTGCTATCTTTGACCTAGCTTGGTTGCGACCAAGCATGGCCTTCTATGTTGAGCATTTTCTTGACCTATAGGATGGGATGGTTGTGCAACCTTCATACCTCTCCCGCCCTTGGTCACATGCATTGTGCATCTCCCTAGGGTCTTTCAAAGTGGATTCTCACTGACTTCATAGCCAGACAGATCACTAGATTGATAGGGATGACAGGATTTGTCAACTTTGTGACATGGGGCATCCTTACACGGATACACACTTCATTTTCCGTTGCCCCAATTTCTATGGGTCAAAGGGAGGTTAACTGCTTTTTCTGGGGGTGTCGGTCACTTTCCTCCTAGTTTATACATCAGAAATGCCTGGCCCTTTACCTTTAGGAGACCATGAGTCTTCAAGGTTCCAACTGCACTACCAATCTTGCTATGATGACTTTGTGGTCTTCTTGGTCTTAGTATTTAACTGCTGAATTGCCTCAATGAGTTGTTGTAAATTTGTAATACATCAGCAACGTGGTTTTGTCCTTCCCTAAGGGCTCTCAATGTTTCCCTGGCCTCTCCGTCTACTTCCTCTACCTGATTTGCAGGCATTTCAGTATTCAGTTGAACTCCCACAATCTCTCATACTGTCCTACCTTCTGATATCATAGAAGGTCTCCAAATCCTACGTGGTTCCTTGTTATACTGATGCATTGAAAGCAACTATCCACTAGGTAGCAGGTTCGCTGCTCTGATACCACTGTCCTATTCCTTATTTAAATTTTTAAAGTGCAAGCAACACTTGGACTATGGCTATCCTGACCCACAAATGTGTTTGAATATGAAATATATAATTTTGATCCTGCAACCAAGAATTTCCTGCAATTTCGTATAACTTGAAGACTATGAAGCAATTTTTTGTCTTAATCAAGATGAGAGTCAAGCCCTTAATAATTCTGTCCAGTAAACTTGATGCCAACAGAATTCATTTATCACATTACTCAATTTGAAATTGATCAGTACATTGCTAACAATAATCTATTATAACATTACAGTTCTGCATCATGAGAAAATATACCAAGGCTAGAGTTGAAAATGTGTTTGCACTTTGTAAATTTGAGCACTGATATTGCATAAAGGTGGCCCATAGACTCTCAGATACTGTTGTGTGACCGTGCAGATTCACACGAACTCCTCTAGATTGAGTATGCTCCAATAGTCCTTGTGGTTAGACACCAGTTATCTTCCGCAGCCATTGTGATGCCAGTAGCACTTCGTTTGTATAAGTTGTTGAGAAATTTAGCCTCATAGTGAATTAAGGCCAATTCTATATATAATATATGTTAATATATATGTGTTGATGAAAATCTAATATATGAAAGTCTGATCTAATACACACACACACACACATACATATATACATACACACACACACACACACACACATATACATATATATCTATCTATCTATCTATATATATATATATATATATATCATCAACTTATATATATTTACATATATCATATACCAAAAGTATATTATTGAAAACATGACAAAGTATCGGTTTTTATCAAAGACCGAATGTCAATTAAATATCGACCATTGTTGATAATCATATTACTTTGAATCAGCAGTAATATCAAATGTGACCACGTAGGGTCATGTCCCTATGTGAGCATGTTACCAAATATATTAATATGCCCTTCGAAGACTGCAGAAGATCATCAATAAAAACGGTAATGTGAATCTCAGTCTTAAACTCAACAAATTCAGTCCACCATACATCTGAAGTTCGGTCTGCAATATATTCTCAGTACAGTTTGAAATAGATCTGTTTTCATCAAAGTTCATAGTTATTGTTCATTAGCATAATTGATCTGCGAAAGAAAGGCAATTAAATATATATCAAAATTCTCAAAAGGGAATTGAATAATACTCTGATCAGTACAGTATGTCTGCCAATACAAGTTAGTTCAGTCTCCACCAAATCGATTTGTATAATTTAACATGGTATTAGAGCTTATTTGGTAGGGAGATTGCTAAATTGCTTAAAACAAATTTTCAAATCACAAAATAAAAGGGACATCATGGAAAGCAATGTTAGAGTTGAGGATAGGCTCAAAGGAGCAACAAATTTCTTTTCATGGAAAATTCGAATTACAACAATCCTCGAAGAATTGGAATTAGAATCATTTATTGAAGAAGACGCTTCAATACCTAAAAACAAGGCAGAAAAATCCACCTAGAAAAGGCAAAATAATAAAGTCAGGAAAATCATTGTTGATTCAGTAAAAGATCACATTCTCCCTTCCATATCAAATCTCAAGAAAGCATTTGAAGTATTTAAAACACTTAAAGATACATTTGAGATTAATAACTCAAGTAGATTGCTCACATTAAAAAATCAACTTATGAATGTAAAAATGAATAAAGGAGAGTCAATCTCATCCTACTTTGGAAGAATTTCCGAAATAAAGAATCAACTATCATCTATTGGAAATAAAGTTGAAGACCAAGAATTATCCATAATAGCACTTAGAGGGCTACTATATCTTGGGATGCATTTATCCAAGTCATTAGTAGACCTTCAATACCAACCTTTGATCAACTTAAAAATGACTGCACCTTAGAAGTATCAAGACTTATTTCTAGAGGGATCATTTCAAACCAAGAGGGAGAAAACCAAGCTCTTTTCTCAATCTCTAGTAACAAAGGGAAGAAGAGGAAATTTAAACATAAAGGGAAGAAAAATGATTAAAGAAAAGGAAACAATAATCACAATAGGAAAGACTTCTCTAGAGTTCAATGTTATAAGTGTGAGAAATTTGGACATACTTACAAATTCTGTCCAAAAAGGGAAAAAATTCTAGCCACCATAGTCAAAGCTAAAAGGAAGAGAATCTATTATTCTAAGCTCTATCAAGTGAGATGAATTCCAACGAAAATGCATGGATAATCGACAGTGGTGCATCTCGTCACATAATAGGATTCAAAGATAAGTTGGAAACTTTTGAAAATTATCTCACTAAAGGATTCACCATTGGAGACAACTCCACCTATCTAGTAAAAGGAATCGAGACTTGTTCTATCAACTAAGAACCGGGATCACTCTAAAATTGAAAGATGTTCCCTTTGTACTTGGCACAAAAAGGAATCTAGTATTTGTTTCAGGACTTGCAGATGAAGGGTATCATGTTACCTTTAATGAAGACAAAGTGTTGTACTGGCCTAAAAATTCTAACATTAAGAATGCCATTACCATAGGGTCTAGAGATGGAACTCTATATAAACTATGTAACATTCAAAAAAAAGCCCTAAATCATAAAGTATCAAACCCTAATGAAATATGGCATAGAAGGCTTGGACATCTTGGATTCAGTGCACTACCAATTATAGAAAAAATCACCACTGGAACACCTAACTTAAATTCAAACCATATAGGCATTTGTAAAGGAATCGCTCTAGGAAAGAATGTTATAAGATCTTTTCCCCCAAGTGAACACAAATCTAAATCAGTACTGGAACTAGTTCACACTAATTTGTGTGGACCTATGCCAACACTCTCTCTAGGAGGATACTCATACTACATAATCTTTATTGACGACTTTTCTAGGAGAACTTGGATTTACTTCCTAATAGTTAAAGAATCAAATGAAGTTCTATTGAAATTTAAAGAGTTCAAAGCACTTGTGGAAAATCAAACGTCAAAGAGAATAAAAACTCTAAGATCAGACAATGGGGGCGAATACACTAAAAATTTCAAGGATTTCTGCACCTCTGTTGGGATTAAGAGGGAGTATTGTCATGTCTCCATTTTGGAGGCAATTTGATTTAATGAATTTAATTAATTAGGTTGTCCAAAATAATGAATATTTTATGATGATGACTAATTAATTATTTTAATTAAATAAATAAGTGGTATTAAGTTAATTATTTATAAAGTTATGAAATAAATAAATATTAAAAGGTAACTTTATATTTAATTAATTTAATAAAGTGACTTGAATTATAATAATAAAATATTTTATAAAGTCACTTAATAGATAAAATAAAATAATGTTCTAGAAGTTTCTGGAGAAAGTGGAGAAAAAATAATAAATAGGCACCCCGGGCTTCACTCTGATCATCCAGTTGTTTATTTCTCTCTTGACATCAAATTGTGATTGAGCCACATAGTCTATTGTGGAGCCAAGTGGTTTTAGATAGTGAGTTGATCTTTGGGAACGAAAACTCTCTTGGATTTGCATAACTGAGGAAGTGAAATATCTTCTGAAGGGTTGCACATTTGGAGGTGATACTTCAGTCACTTCAGCTAGGGCATCATTGGGCCTAAGGCCATTTTCAGCATTTTGGCATTTCAGGAGGCATTTTTAGCAGGACCAAAATTATTAGAGGTCATTTCTAGCAGGTTCGAAACATTTTAAAGCAGAACCGGAGAAAAAAAAGGGCGAAAAAAGTAGTCCGAAAAAAGCAGGCCGAAAAAGCAAACCCGAAAAAAAAGCAGGCAGAAAAAGCAGTCCGAAAAGCAGCTCCGAAAAAAGCAATCCGAAAAAGCAGTTCGAAAAAGCAAAAACGAAAAAGCAAATCCAGAAAAAGCAAGTGGAAAAAGCAGATCGGAAAAAAAGCAAAGCATAAGGGGCAGGATTGTAGAAAATTATTACAGCCATCTACAATCAGGTTCTTCACTTCTCATTTGGCATATTTTTTGAGAAAAGTAGGTTTTCAGCTGAGTACAAAATATAGCTTCAACACTTCACTATTTTCATATTGTACTTGTCTTTGTTTGTCATTTGGCATTATTGGTATCAAAGGAAGGCTAGGATTTTGCAATTGAAAGAGCACTATAATTTTTAGACTATCTATATTGCAAACTTAGAGTTTGATGATCAGCTTATTAGTTTACATGCCAATTGTTTGACAAAATGTCAATTGGCTGTAAGTTCTCTTTTTGGCATAAATAATGTTATAATTTTGCATACTAAGTGTTTATATTAATGCCACTTGGTTGTAAGTGCATTAATGCCATCCTAGGTTGCATCCAAAGTATTTGTTATAATTACTAATTGCTGTAGCTGCATATTGCAAGTAGTTTAAGTCACATATTTGTATTGAATATTGCCAAAATTTTAGTTGCACATTCATGTTAGGTCATTGTTTAGACAATCTGAAGTCTTTTGTAAGCATTCTCTTTGAGGCAAATCCAAACAAGAGTTATTGCAGCAATCTGAAAAGTTATATCAGTCATATGACCCCTTGTATGCAAAGTGTTTGACAAAATTCTTTGAGCCATCAATCAGCATTTTAAGGTCCGATTTGAGCAGGGTCATTACAGTGGTATCAGAGCTTGCTTGCAAAGTGTTTGACGAAATGTCAAACAACTGAAGTATAAAGATTTTTGGTGTTTGAAGAAGTTATAACCTATTGGGGTTATTACAGTGGTATCAGAGCTTGCTTGCAAAGTGTTTGACGAAATGTCAAACAACTGAAGTATAAAGATTTTTGGTGTTTGAAGAAGTTATAACCTATTGGGGTTATTACAGTGGTATCAGAGCGGTTTTCTTGCCATCGTGTTGGGTGAGAACCAAATTACATGAGTGATCAACACTCTACTTTATCCAGAATGGCAGGTATAGTACAGAGTCTCAAAGGACACGATCTTGGACAACTGATAGACATAGTATCCAGAGTTGGAATAGTAGAAAGGATGGTTATTTAGACATTCGAGATGAACTTAAGAAAATAAGCCATAACATGTCTGAACTATTGGTTAAGCACCACTGTATGATGAATGACATGCTGTCCGACCTAGCTAAGGTGGATAAGTTAATTGGATTTCTATTTGGCAGATCTTCTCGCAAAGCACCGACTGATATAGGGAGGGATGTTACCAGGAACCTTAATGAGGAGTTCGAAAAACAAGCTTGCAACCAGGCAGAAGTTTCAGTTCAGCCACTGGAAGAAGTGGTGAAGGATATTACGCTGATGGATAGTAACTGTCAACTTGATACTCAAGTTGAGACAGTTGTATACAAGTTGCCAAAGGGTGATGTCTTAGGTACTCAGGATGGTTTGGTTCCAACAGGCAGTGACTATAGTGTAGTAGGTTCAGATGATGATTATGAGGATGTTGTTGTGCATGTTGTTGAGATACTTGGTAGAGATGAACAAACATTGAGCATTCATGACTTTGCTGAGAGAGAGTACCAGGCACAGATGCTTCGTCACATGAGGTTGTGGCTGGTAGTACTTCACATGATTTGTCCAGCTAGCTGAAGGTGAGCGAAGATAGTATTGTGACTTCATTATCTCATCATGACAGAATGCGAGATATGATAGAGGATCACATCCGGATGATTTAGTTACAGGGTAGACATAAGGGAGTTCAGGCAAAGTCTTCTTGTGTTGACTTACATGCGATTAGGGAAGCAATGGGAACGATGAAGTTGAGTTATTTACATCTTCTATCAGATCGTGACCATCTTCTTAGCCTTGTCGGAGACTATTCAGATGCCTCGAGGAGAAAGGAGGAGGAAGTTGACAAGCTTTCTCGCGAGCTTGAGGACACTCGAGCTTCTTTGGTGAATACTCCATTGGCATTACAGGACTGAGAGAGACATGGGGATAAGCATGGCATGGAGTTGAGTTTAGTTTCATACTCAGCTTTCTGCGGCAGGCAAATCATATGTGGTTGTTGATAATGTTGCGAGTTCATCTTGCAATCACATCCAGGATACAGGGACAATGTCAGATAGGTATGTGGAGTCAGTTGGTATTGGTCATATTACTCAGGTGAGGAGTTTGCTTGAGTTACCAGCTAATTCTAGTTTACGGATATGGACTTGAGATTGTTATATTGGCGTTTGGGATTCAGTTGACTGGAGATCTTTAACACTTTTTGGTAGCAGTGATTGTTTGGGTGCTATCATGGATTTGATTAGCAGATTGCACGGTGTTGTCTTTTCTTGTGCCAGCAACTTGTCTGATGTTGGTATTAGTTTTTATACACCGATGTTGGGCTTTGTTCATTTATCTAGTCGACCATTCTTGCTGGAATGTGTTGATGATCTTTCATATTTGGCAGTGTGTACAGATGAGTCCCAGGATCATATTGGCATTGATGACATCCAGGAGGATGCAGTGGGCAGTTTTGAAGATTTAGTTTCCTTGGCAGTTTTTTTTGGTACAGAGGAGTTGGACAGTAGTGCTACAGTTTTTGATACTCTATATGTTGATATGAGCTTTAGAGTTGATTCGCAGGATATGGATGGTAATACTCTAGAGACCAGTAACTTTGAGGATACTCCTTTAGACAGTGCGTTAGAGGAGGTTTGTAGGAGACAGTCTAGCCAATGCCATCATGTGTCTAGTCAGTTGAGAGTTAGTGAGCGAGACATTTCTATCGTTTGACAGCATTTCGATGCTACTTGTTAGTTGTTAGCAGTTTATGGATGGGGTTCTCCTACTAGTGATGAGCAGGGAGGTAGTTATCTTTCCTTGACAGAGATCCACTCTTTATGGGAGGCTATTCGGATTCTGAGACAGAATTATATGTAGTTGGTAGCCAAAAGAGATTATCTTATGGAGTGGGGGAGTACAACATACGATGCATTATTGGCCAAGGAAGATGAGGTGAGTGAGCTTACTCAGCAGCTCGAGGTGACTTCTGAGATTCTTGAGAGTACACAGTTGGCTTTCGAGGAGTCACAGTTTCATTTGGCTAAGGTGACCATGGAGTTAGAGCGACTGCAGTCTTTACCAGATTCTGTATAGTCACAAGTTGTGATGTCTGGTGATCCGAGGATGTCCATGGTTGAGATTGTCAAAGACAGTGGAGATGGGGATGCATCCATCCTTGATACTAACATTGGCATATCGGGTCCGTTCCCACTAGAGTCAGGTTCAGTTGAGTTGGGTGCTATAGTAGATTGTTGTGGTATGCCTAACATGGTGGTGGCCTTTAGTACTGATGGCACAGAGACTAGAGATGTTGTATCAAAGATCATGGGTGATGTTGGTGAGCCGACAGTTGGCATGGTTCTTGCTAGTGATACTACTCCTTTGGCGATGTCTTCGGAGGTAGTAGTCAGTTCTAGCTTGTTTAGTGATCGATTGCAGTTAGTTTCATCTGGATTGTAGTTTGAGCCACTGACTAAGATTGGCACATTCTATCGGCATTACACTGTGAGGTATGCTCATCAATTTACCTTTGATGGCCATGTTGATGAGATGATGATACAGAGATGTACTTTGGTTCCTAGTGCTCGTCATCAGTTATGGGACGGTTTGACGCCTCGGGATGAGAGATGTGATGGGCATGACATGGCGATAGGTTCTGCGATTGACAGCTTGATAATACATGACTTAGAGCAGGAGTTTGGGAGTGATGCTTCAGTAGTTATTGATTTTACTCCTTTGGCAATGACATCTCTTGACTTAGCTGGTGATCAGTCACAGTGGGTTGTTATCACTTGTTCATGATGAGCTGTTGACTGAGGTTGGTTCTTTTTATCAGCATTATACTGTAGGGTATGTACATCAGTTAGCATTTGATCCTTGTGTTGAGGAGTTGATGGCAGGCAAATTTGGTTTGGTTCCATTTCTTGCTATTTATCTTGTGATGTCTTTTCACCATTAGTGGTGCATGGGAGTTATGGTTATGAGACAGTGACTGGTGATCTGCAGAGTTGTGTTGACTGCAGGAGTTGTACAGTGTGTGGATTCTCCATACTTGGTACAGTTTCATTCGGGAGCGTTCACCCTTGTTGCAGAGTTGGATTGTACATTCCGTATAGGCCAGTGGGATGCGTTGATGGTATTTACTGTGTTGGTAGCTTGATTTAACCACTTTACTTGGGTTCTGATGTTCTAAGAGTTTGTGTCTTGTGGATTTCTGACTGTGGCAGTTGTGATTTTAGAGTTTGGTTCAGCTGTAATTGTCAGTTTGATTATGGATTCCTCTTGGTTATATTCCAGAGGATATTGCAGGAGCCTATGTTAATTAACAGTGGTATAGTTCATGACTACATTTGGGATCCAGGCGGATTGATTGGTTTATTGTTCAGCCATTGCTTGGGGACAAGCAATTTCAGGAAGGGCGGACTGTCATGTCCCCATTTTGGAGGCAATTTGATTTAATTAATTTAATTAATTAGGTTGTCCAAAATAATGAATATTTTATGAGGATGGCTAATTAATTATTTTATTTAAATAAATAAGTGGTATTAAGTTAATTATTTATAAAGTTATCAAATAAATAAATATTAAAAGGTAACTTTATATTTAATTAATTTAATAAAGTGACTTGAATTATAATAATAAAATATTTTATAAAGTCAATAGATAAAATAAAATAATGTTCTAGAAGTTTCTGGAGAAAGTGGAGAAAAAAGAATAAATAGGCAACCCGGGCTTCATTCTGATCATCTAGTTGTTTATTTCTCTCTTGACATCAAATTGTGATTCAGTGACATAGTCTATTGTGGAGCCAAGTGGTTTCAGATAGTGAGTTGATCTTTGGGAACAAAAACTCTCTTGGATTTGCATAATCGAGGAAGTGAAATATCTTCTGAAGGGTTGCACATTTGGAGGTGATACTTCAGTCACTTCAGCTAGGGCATCATTGGGCCTAAGGCCATTTACAGCATTTTGGCATTTCAAGAGGCATTTTTAGCAGGGCCGAAATTATTGGAGGTCATTTCTAGCAGGTTCGAAACATTTTAAAGTAGAACCGGAGAAAAAAAAAAGGCTAAAAAAGCAAGCCGAAAAAGCAGACCCGAAAAAAAAGCAGGCGGAAAAAGTAGACCAAAAAGCAGCTCCGAAAAAAGTAATCCGAAAAAGTAGTTCGAAAAAGCAAAAACGAAAAAAGCAAATCCGGAAAAAGCAAGTGGAAAAAGCAGATCGGAAAAAAAACAAAGCAGAAGGGGCAGCATTGTAGAAAATTATTACAGCCATCTACAATCAAGTTCTTCACTTCTCATTTGGCATATTTTCTGAGAAAAGTAGGTTTTCAGCTGAGTACAAAATATAGCTTCAGCGTTCACTATTTTCATATTGTACTTGTCTTTGTTTGCCATTTGGCATTATTGGTATCAAAGGAAGGCTAGGATTTTGCAATTGAAAGAGCACTGTAATTTTTAGACTATCTATATTGCAAACTTAGAGTTTGATGATCAGCTTATTAGTTTGCATGCCAGTTGTTTGACAAAATGTCAATTGGCTGTAAGTTCTCTTTTTGGCATAAATAATGTTATAATTTTGCATACTAAGTGTTTATATTAATGCCACTTGGTTGTAAGTGCATTAATGCCATCCTAGGTTGCATCCAAAGTATTTGTTATAATTACTAATTGCTGTAGCTGCATATTGCAAGTAGTTTAAGTCACATATTTGTATTGAATATTGCCAAAATTTTAGTTGCACATTCATGTTAGGTCATTGTTTAGACAATCTGGAGTCTTTTGTAAGCATTCTTTTTAAGGCAAATCCAAACAAGAGTTATTGCATCAATCTGAAAAGTTATATCAGTCATATGACCCCTTGTATGCAAAGTGTTTGACAAAATTCTTTGAGCCTTCAATCAGAATTTTAAGGTTGGATTTGAGCAGGGTCATTACAGTGGTATCAGAGCTTGCTTACAAAGTGTTTGACGAAATGTCAAACAACTGAAGTATAAAGATTTTTGGTGTTTGAAAAAGTTATAACCTATTGGGGTTATTACAGTGGTATCAGAGCTTGCTTGCAAAGTGTTTGACGAAATGTCAAACAACTGAAGTATAAAGATTTTTGGTGTTTGAAGAAGTTATAACCTATTGGGGTTATTACAAGTATACTGTACCTTATAATCCTCAATAGAATGGAGTGACAGAAAGGAAAAATAGAACCATTGTTGAAGCGGAAAAAGCCATGTTACATGATCAAAATCTACACTTCTCCTTTTGGGATGAGGCCACTAATAGTGCTCTATATATTCAAAATAGATGCCCACACTCAATCTTAGAAAACATAACCCCTGAAGAAGCTTTTACAAGAATTAAACTTGACCTAAGTCATCTTGGGATATTTGGTTGCCTCGTTTACTTTCATATACCTAAAGAAAAAAGAACCAAGTTGGAACCATCTAGGAAGAAAGGTATATTTGTTGGATATAGTGAAAACACTAAAGGGTATAGAGTCTATATACTTGGGCAAAGATTAGTCGAAATCAGTAGAGATGTCAAATTTGAAGACACTACCTTCAAACTATCAACAAGTACAAAAGATGAGCCCATCGCAGAGTTGGATGAAACTCAACAAACTGAAAATCAGAGGGGGGACATATTAGAAGAAAATGAACTATTATCAAACACTGGAGATAGGGACATCTCTAACACCAAGAAAAGGCCACTATGGGCAAGGAAAATAATTGAAGAGAATAATGTTGAACTGGATGAAATTTCTAGAGAGTAAGAAAACCATAAATAAATCATGCTACACTGCACTAGTAATTGAGCGTACAAAATCTAAACCATCAACTGTTGCAGAAGCTCTATCATTTTAAGCATGGAAAGATGCTATGGTCGAAGAATATCAATCCATTTTACAAAATGATGTTTGGGATATCGTACCTAGGCCGAAAGACAAATCAGTTGTCTCATCAAAGTGGTTATACAAAATCAAGTATGCTTCAGATGGTAGTATTGAAAGACACAAAGCAAGATTTGTTGCACAAGGTTTCTATCAAAAGGCAGGTATTGATTATGAGAAAACATTTGCTCCAGTTGCTCGATACACTTCAATAAGGACAATTATTGTAATTGCAGCATCTAAAGGATGGGAGATACATCAACTGGATATGAAAACCGCATTTCTGAATGGTGTCATTAATGAAGAAGTATATATCAAACAACCTAAAGGTTTCAATATAAAAGACAACAACCTATATGTGTGTAAACTAAAGAAAGCTCTTTATGACCTTAAACAAGCACCACAAGCTTGGTATGAAAGGATAGATAGCTATCTCTCCAAACTAGGATGCTCCAAAAATGAAGCTGATCTTAACATATATTTCAAAATATCTAATGGTGACATGTTAATTCTTGTTCTCTATGTTGATGACTTATTAATAATAGCTGAAGAACATCTAATTGAAAAATGAATACAAGATCTTGTGGCTGAATTTGAAATGAAGGTCTAGGCCTACTACACTATTTTTTGGGTCTAAAAGTATGTCAAAAGAAAGATCATATTTTTCTAAATCAAGGGAAGTAAACTCATGACATCTTGACTAGATTTGGTATGATGGACTACAAGCCCTTCACGACTCCTATGGAAACACATCTACACAAGTTAAAAGAAGAAGCAGTAAATTCAGAATCTATTGATCCTTCTCTCTATAGGCAGATGATTGGGTCACTTATGTATTTGGTAAACACTAGGCTTGATATCCGCTATGCTACCAATGTATTAAGTTATTTCATGTGTGAATTAAAGAAGATTCATTTGATGGCTGCTAAACATATTTTGAGATACTATTGGTCTTGGTTTGAAGTACGAAATGTTGAGATAAAACTTGAAGGATATACTGATTCTGATTGGGCTGGTTGTTCCTTAAACTGCAAGAGTACTACAAGGTGTTGCTTTAGTCTTGGATCAACAATGATATCTTGGTTCAGTGGAAAACAACCAACAGTTGCCTTGAGTTCCATCGAAGGTGAATATATGGCAGCCTCCATGGGAGCTCGTGAAGTGGTATGGTTGAGAAAGTTATTATTTGGACTATTTGGAAAGCAACTAAGCCCCATAGTGATTCATTGTGATAACCAAAGTTGCATCAAACTTTATGCTAATTCTGTCTTTCACAATCGATCAAAGCACATCAAGACTATATCATTACATAAGAGATATGGTTGATAGAAATGTTATCAAATTGATTAATATCATCATTGATGAGCAAAATGCTGACATTTTCACCAAACCCCTTACAAGGTTGAAAATAGAGTACTTCAGAGGTAAATTTGGCATGACAAGGTTTTAAATACATAATTTAATATATTCATGAATAATTGAAAATTAAATTACTGCATTTGTGTGTTATGAAAGGTGAGGATCTTTCATGCATGTGAGGTCACTATTTTAAGCTGACAACCTTATCAATAGTTTGATCTATCTCCTAGATACGCTACATTAACTTGTAGCAGCTAAATGTGCTGGATGTCTAGGAGCAAGTGTTATCATGGTTCTTTGGGCCGGATTTTGCCAGACACTATAATAACCAACTCATCATGGTTCTTTGGGCTGGATTTTGCTCGACACCATGATAACCAACTTGTTATGGTTCTTTGGGCCGGATCTTGCCGGACACCATGACATAGTTACTATTATAGACCACACTTAAGGTGGTGTTTAAGCTTATATTAAAGTTATGGAAATTGCTTCAATTCCCTCCTTGCTAAAGAGGGAGTGTTGAGAAATTTAGCCTCATAGTGAATTGAAGCCAATTCTATATATAATATATGTTAATATATATGTATTGATTGAAATCTAATATATGAAAGTCTGATCTAATATATATATATATATATACACGTATATATATATATATATATATATATATATATATATATATATATATATATATATATATATATATATATATATATATATACACGTATATACACATATGTATATCTATACATGTATACCTATATATACATGTGTACATGTATAGATATATATGTATATACATGTATACATATACGTATATACATATATATGTATACATATACGTATATATATATATATATACACACATGTATAGATACATATATATCTATACATTTATACATGTATATATATATATATATATATATATATATATATAAATGTATAGATATATATATGTATCTATACATGTGTATAGATATATATATAGATATGTATATACATGTTTACATAAATATATATACATGTCTATGTATATGGTATATGTGTATATACATATGTATATACATGTATACATGTATATACATACATGTATATACATGTATATACACGTATATATATATATATATATATATATATATATATATATATAATCGTAATCAACTTATATATATTTACATATTTCTTATACCAAAAGTATATTATTGAAAACATGATAAGTATCGGTTTTTATCAGAGTGAAAGTCGATTAAGTATTGACCATCGTTGATAATTATATTACTTTGAATCGGCAGTAATATCAAATACGTAGGGTCATGCCCCCTGCCCCTACGTGAGCATGTTACCAAATATATTAATATGCCCTTTGAAGACTGCAGAAGATCATCAATAAAAACAGTAATGTGAATCTCAGTCCTAAACTCAACAAATTCAGTCTGCTATACATCTCAAGTTCGGCCTGCAATATATTCTCAGTACAGTCTGAAATAGATCTGCTTTCATCAAAGTTCATAGTTATTGTTCATCAGCATAATTGATCTGCAAAAGAAAGTCAATTAAATATATATCAGAATTCTCAAAAGGGAATTGAATAATACTCTGATCAGTACAGTATTTCTGCCAATACAGATTAGTTCAATCTCCACCAAATCAATCTGTATAATTTAGCATAAGTTAGGCTCCAAACACCCGCGCCTAGGACTATATCAGATAGCACTTGTAACAGTTCAACGTCACTCCAATGCACAAATCATGCTTACTTCATCCTCTAACAATTATATTATCAACTGAGTTACCTGAGAAATGCATTCAAGTTTCCTTGAGTCAATCGTTGATTATTCACAATGCCATTATGTGTGCGACAGTTTTATATGCCTTTATCCTATCGATTGGGGCTACGTCCAATCAACTCCTTGGAGCCTTACGTCTCTAAGAGTGAACTCAGTCACAAAGACGAGTAGTGAGTATCTAAAAACTTTTCTTTAGCAAAAAAATTCTTCAATACCTGTAGCTTCTACCCTCTCCAAAACATATATGCTCCCACCAAAATGGAGATTTGAGTGTTTTTTCAAGTTCAACATGAATACATGAGTAGAGGCATTACTGACAGGTATCCACAGAGGTATGAGTAGGCTGCCAGCCAGGTGCCGCATGGATTTAAGGAACTAACGAGCATGAAAGTGGGACAACTTATAACTATTTCCAAATATACTTAAGTGGGGTCCGCCTGAATAAAGTGAAATAATCTTTTATGTCTAGCCCCCACGACATCCCTGACTTGAGAACTCTTAGCCCATCAGGATGTGAGAATAGGCTAAGGTTCAGTCTTGCAAGCTATTCCGGGGCGGGGGCGGGGGCGGGGGCGGGGGGAGACATGACAGTAATATCTTTACTTGGTTTAAATTTTTTAATCACAATTAGTTGGCAAAGTAAGAAGGGGAAGTTAAGTAATTGTCCTGGCTTTCCAAGTTAGCCAAAAGGGGGACATTACAGTCTTCATAGCATGGAACTCAACATAAATTACTTTTTCTCAAGGTTATAACCAACTTTTTACCTATCTAGGTTTATGGAATGGAAAATCATCTTGTGACTATGATCCCATGCCTACAAGTATGTCAGCCTTCAAATCTATTTGAATGTTTCTTCTTTGTGATTGCTTGAAAAAGAAACTAGGCTCCCATACCATTATCCATGAAATAGTCAAAACCTTATTAAAATTATTTGTATCACATTTGGATAGATTGTTATCTAGATCCAATACAAAAGAACACTTTGACGAATAATCCACCCCTTGCACATGTTCTCCAAAATGCCAAAACAAAAGTGACAAATCTGAAATATTATCATACCCTTGGTGGTAATTAGGGAGCTCATCTTGATTTGCTAAAAGAGATTTCTCAAGAATTCCATTTTTGTGATCCAAAACCCATGAGTTGGGGTTAACCAAAATGCTGCTCTCAAAAGAAAATCCATCCATAATGTTACTTTGTAACTCTATCAATGGATTACTATGTGCCAAAACCATGTCTTTTACCAAACTTTTCATATTGAAATAGTGACTCTCTTCCATAATCCTGCATGTTAGACACATTCTCTTCTTTGCACAAAAAGAGTTTCCTCTTCACTACTTTCAGAAGGGATCTCTTTGACAACATCAGAATCTTATGAAATATATCATAATCAACATGTAATACTGATTTTGTATTAACTTCATCGTATCTAAAATGTCTCTATTCTCTGGTTCTATGCTCATTTGTGTTGGCTCTTTCTTGTAAATCTCCGCTTTCTTGATGATGCCTTGACACTAGCTGATCTTCTTGATTCTTTCATAATCAGCATGCACTTGTAAAATTATATTAACTTCATCCAAGTTGAAATGTTTTTATTCTCTGGTTCTACACTCTTTTCTGTTGGCTCTTTCTCGTCAATCTCCGCTTTCTTGATGATGCCTTGAGACTAACTGATCTTCTTGATTCTTGGTTTCTTTATCCTTCTGCAATTGTTCTTTTCTCTTTTGATCATTCTGTTTTGTTGCTCAAAATTTCACAAATGGAACAGCTCATTTGATAATTTCAAGAGTTCTTATTGTATTCTTCATACCATTTTGCAAGAAGGGATGAAGCAGCAGGAACAATGTTTTTAATTATTTTTATTACCCTTCTTATTTTTCTTTTGCCACATTTTTTCCATAATGAGAACCAATTTATCAACAGTTCCAATAAAATCTTCTCTTGGATCTTCTTTATGCTTCTTTCTTCTTTAGCCATGGATTCTTCTTCAGAATTTTCAGTCACTTGGAAACATCAACCAATCAAACCCTATAGGCTGGCAAGATCTTAGCTTTGATACCACTAATAACCCTAGTTGCAACTTAGAATTATATTTGAAAACTGTTTTTAGTTTGAAGTTTTGAACTTTACATATGCAAAATGGTGAAATTGGGTTTACTGAATAGCTCACTGAAATACATAAAAAACATGTTGGAATAAAGGGGGGATGCCATCACTCCCATCAACATAACAACTTAGAAAACTTGTAGTTTGCCAGTAATATATCAGGTGACAACAATTAATGTCTTCTGCAAACTACACCAATATGGAGCTCATACGGTAGGGAAATAAAATGCAAAATTCAAATAAACTCTCCAAACCCTTCACACTTATTTCTATTAGCAAAATGCATGCAATAACACTAACAACAGTAATATATGCTGTCATAAACAATAATACAAACTGATACTCACAATCCTAAACAATGCACTCCATACACCAGAAAATAGAATCCTAAAATGGCACCTTAGATTTGTAAAGAACGTAAAGATAGTCATTATAAATTTGACTTATACCACTCGTTTTTTATTAGAAGCCTGTGATTGTGTGTTTGATGGAGCAAAAAGAGGAAAACAGTTTATGATGATATAAAACATCAAACAACTGATGCAGCTAAAATAATTGATTTAGCAGCTTGATGTCATTATGTAAATAAAGAATGGCTCGTGTGTATGTCAACTGATTGGTTTACTAAAGAAATCCTACACTTGCAAAAATCTAAAGAAACAGAACTATTGGAATGCCTTTCCTTGCAAATACAATCTCTAAATGAGATTGCTTTTGGAGACCCTCCGGAACACTGTCTTTGAGCCTCAAGTCTCCCTTGGTTATCAGCCCTGAAGATTCACCTTCATTGGTTTACTAGCCCCTAAATCCAAATATATAACAACATATTTAAACACCGATTTGGGTGCCCAAATTACATGCCCAAGAGTAGTAAATGCTTTCATGCCAAGTTTGTAATTTCTTTTGCCATCTGTCCATCACCTTCTAACTTTTGTTTCTCAAATTGCCACTTGTCCAACTTTATCTTCTACTACCAACCACCCTCCACAAGTCAAAGATACTCTTTGCCGAATCCTGTGCCAAAGGAGAGATATCATTTGTGTGTAACCTACATAGCCACGTGTCACATGTCTTCTTCCACTCCCCATTGCAAATGGGCACTTGTCCCATCTTGTCATAAGCCACTAACTGTCAAAAACAGGTTAGAGGTGAATCTATTGCCCAAGTGGGAAACAGTATTGATTTTTAATAGTGATAGTGTAATATTCTATTCATACACAAGTCCCCATATTTAATTTTATTTCCGGACTATCAACTAGTCCCAATTTGCGAAGTTGGTCTGTTGATTTACTATTTTTCGACAACTGGACTTCTAAGATATCTTTGGAAAATCTTTAAAAGGGGAGATAGACATTCTCGAGGCAGAAACCTACAATTAATGCAATCTACAGTTGAAATAAGAATTCTATTGTTCTATACATTTCTGAATGGAAGAAGAATTTGGTTATCAATTGGATAGCATACTGCTTCATTTGTAATAGCTGGTTGCTAATTTTGTATTGAGATTGACACCTTGGGAGTAAACATGTTCCAGCAGACACTCACTACATGTTAATACCAAATTAAAATTAAATAAACTGTCTTTGAACTTCACACACATCATGTTAATGCAAAATTGCGATTTGTATAAATAAACTTTCACTGAACTTGAAACAGAGTGAGGTATCCTAACAATCTGTTTCTGAAACAACTGAAATGCTGATCCCTTCCTGGAAGAAACCTGGAATGCCACTGGTACCTGTATAAGAAAGGAGCTTGTGTTCTAGGAAGGATCCACCAAAGAAAATAAGTTGAAACAAATATTTAGCCAGAATTGTTTTTGGTCTTCCTTTCCTTGGTGCCACTAAAACTTAAGCAGTCATCCTTTAAACTCTAAAACAAACATAATTATAATTTTAGAAACCAGAAAAAAACAATTCATTCTCGTTGCCTTCGTATTGTTAATAAACAGACTGCAACTACCTCAAAAGACGAGAAGAATGCTGTTGTTCCTACCTCACTTGACTATAAATGTACAAATTATGATGAGTGATGCATTTTAAATGAGATTTTCCATACATTTATGATGATATGTACAGTACATGTATACTGTGTATATCTTTTATATTTTTTGTACAGATTTTTCATGCCGTATGTTATCCAGGGTTCACAAATCCATATCAAGCTCCATTTAAAAAAAAAATACATTCTTATTTGATGCAACTGTTTTTATCTCTTTTTTCTGCAAGTTGGCTGTACATGTGTGGTCTGCAGTATTCATTGATAATGGCAGAACTATATTCTTGGTGTTCCTGTTTTTAAAGCTGCCATAAGTGACCATTGTCCTCTCCTTTAATTGAAGTCTAATAAGATGCCTCTCAAGTTGTTGATTTTTACTTTTTTGTTATTTTCTGTAAGTTATGATGTTATTATATCTATTTCTGTATGCTGAAGAGGGTTAGATCCTATGCAACTTGATATACCCATCCTCTTCCCATATACAAACTTTCTTGTCCTGGTACTGATATGGTTACACCACTCCTCCAATGTGGCTGGGTTTGACTCAGGTGCATTCTGTATCCAGGTGCAGCTTGAGTATGGCCAAGAGTCATTATCGATACAGCTAATATGCTGTATACCATGAAAATGTTAAAAAGAAAAGACAAAGTAAGAGAATAGAAATACTGAAAAGAAAAAGAAAAGAAAACAGAAGCAAGAAAACAGAAATATTGCAAAGAAATACCCTTATTTGTTACTAACAGAGGCATATAGCCTTTCTTCTTATATATGTTATATACCACCTATATTGGTGTTACTGCTCATCTGTGAAGGGTTTTGGGCTGAAAAATTCCTTTTGTTTATTTTCTTTGCTTTGTAATAATTTTTGGAAGTGTGTTGTTGGGTATGTTGTATCACAGTGTATGCATGTTCAAGAGTATTTCATGTACAAATCAGTTCTCCCATGGTCTATCAATATTTAAGAACCTTAGATTTTTCCTTTTATGTTAGAAATAAAAGTGCATTCAGATGCCAAAGAAATTGGTTGGTTATTGATTATAACATTAAGCAACACACTGTTTAAACTTTATTTTTCCCACAAACGTGAAAGCCTGTATGCTTCATCAAGATTGAAAGGATACCTTCTACATAAAGATTGTTTTATTGATTAAATGTCTGTGTTAATTACTTTTATTAGATGTTGGGTATGCTGTATCAGTGTATGCATGTTCAAGAATGTTTCATGTGCATATCAGTTCTCCCATGATCTATCAATATTCAGGAACCTTAGATTTTTCCTTTTATGTTAACATGCAACGAAATAAAAGTGCATCCAATTGCCAATGAAACCGGTGGGTTATTGATAATATCATTAAGCAACACACTGTTTAAACTTTATTTTCCCAACAAACATGAAAGCCAGTAGGCTTTATCAAGATTGAAAGGATGCCTTCTGCATAAAGAGGAGACCAAAATTGTGTTTTCTACCCAAACTTAGTTTACACTGGACTAGATTTGTTTTGAGGCTATTGTTTTATTGATTAAATGTGCTGTGTTAATAACTTTTATTAGATTGCCCCTGATGCCTTCAATATGGAGCTTCTTAGAGAAACCAGATCAAATCCACAGTCAGATATATATATCATTGTGCGTTTTATTATCAAGGGAGACTTCTTTCACGATCATCTTAGCATACAAGCTTTGTTGTACACTATGTGCTTTTGTAACAGGCCATAAATTCAAGTTAATTTCTCTTGTGGTACACTGTGTGTTCTTGTAACAAGCCATAAAAAATGCTGGTGTGGTGGACTACATGATTACCCGTGCCTCCTTCATTCACTCCGTCCGTAGTTTCACTACCTCCCGCCTCCTGGTTGCCAATCATGCCATCCTCAGTCTCACGATTTATCCCTCCACTCTTCATCCCCTCTCACCCACCTCTCGCCCATTGCGCCCTGCCCTTGCACCCTCTTCCACTTCCTAGAGAGTGATCAAGACCCCTTCATCCTCCATCTTACCCGACTCCTCCCCCATGACCGCTTGACAGACTCTAGCCAAGTGTCTTCTATGTTTGACTTGTTGGCCACGAGGATTTGGGCACCGCTCCTTCCTCCCTTAGCCCTAAATGCCGTAGTACCTTTCTTATGAGCAAGTAGTATGATGACTATAAAAACTCACTGCTTTTTGTGCTTGGGCTTTGTTACTTGCTCCCCCGCCTACACTTGTGTGTGTCTCTCTTACAACCGCTTGCTTCGCCAATAGAAATAGTTGTTCATTGCTTCCTAGTTTAGATCCTTTCGTGACATGCTTGTTTGCAACCCCAAGCTTTTCTGGCACACGTTATTCCTCTGCTATCCACTCCAGACCGCCATCCTTGACCTCTGCTCTCTCACCTCACATACCTTTGCACTTTATGATATTCCTAGCCAACCCTCTATTTGCCTCACCACCCTTTCCGATTGCCACATTTTCACCACCTCCAACATTTGTGAGGTCATCAAATCCATGAGATGTAGTAGGGCGGTGGATGAGGATGGGTTCTAGGTTGAGCTCTTTAATCTAGGCATCCCAGTCTTGAGCTCTTTCCTTCCCACGCTCTTTAACAGAGTGGTGCGCATTGGTTTCCTTGAGTCTTGGTTGAGGCATGTGATCTATCCAATACATAAGTCCAGAGCCACTTCTGACCTCGGTTACTACTGGACCATCATGATCGGACACACTTTGCCAAACTTTATGCCGCAACATTGAAGACTATCTTATCTAGAGCGCTTGACAGGAGACTTTATCGGGCTAGGGCCTAGGCTAGGTTTCATGTTGACTATTAGACTATGGACCATAGTGTGACCTTGCGTGCGATTATCCAGGAGGCTTGATGAAAGTTTACTACTGTTTTGTGGACTTTTGTAAGGCCTTCGATTCCATTCCGCAGGTAGCCCTCTACCATAGACTTAGAGATATTGGGATTTTTGAGATGTTACTGACAACTATTATGAGGCTCGATGAGACTGTTGAGGGTAGATTTAGGTCTCCAGAGGGTTTCTCTGATCCTATTCGGAGCACCATTGGTGTGAAGTAGGGTTGACCTCTCTCACCTACCTTGTTCGACATCTATATCAATGAGCTTGAGGATTTTCTTAGGGACTCTTCGCTCTCCAGTGATGGATGCTACTTACATCAAGTCATGATCTCCATCCTTCTCTTCGTTGACCATGTGATTCTTATGGCCTCCTCTTTGGAGGGTCTCTAGAGGCTTCAAGACAGACTTGCATCCTTCTGTGACTTACTTAACATTTGCATTTTTACCTTTAGGGCCAGGAGGTTGAGATTGCTGCCTCTTATACTTACCTTGAGGTTAAGTTTTCTGGACCTTGCTTCAGCTTGAGGCTAGCCATTTAGCCTAGGATCGGCAAAGGGATGAGTTCCCTTGCCATGCTAGAGAGACAATGCTTCAAACATCATTTTCAGGACACTAGGCCTAAGTTGTCCCTTTTGGACTCCTTAATTAGGCCAACTGTTCTCTATGACTGTGGTGTGGAACCCTTCCGTCTTTAATTCAAAATGGGCCTTGATCAAGCGGGTTTAGACACTTCTCTTCCGATGGATTATCAGATGCCATCGGTCCACTCTGCATAACATTATTCTTGCTGAGTTTGGGGCCCATCCCTTCAGATTGGGGGCTATCTTTGATTTGGTTTGGTTTCTCCACCACCTTCGTGGATTTGCGGACTCCACGGTGGGTTGGCATCGCTACTCTTATCTGGCCTATTGCTCTTCAGTTGCCATAGATGACATCAATTTTGCCACCAAGGCTTGTTGCTGGTATGCTCAGGCCACTACTTTGTAGGTTTTGATTAAGATTGGGATTAAAAACCTCCCCCCGTTCCAGTTCTCGTTGAATGCTCCCACTCACCTCCTTCACAATAGGAACTAAACAAGCATGTCAGATGGGATATCTATAGGCGATACATTGCCACGACTTGGACTAATTCCCTGAGGGAGTTACGTTCGCGGATGTCCTATGCTGAGCAGTTTCTAGATATCCAGGATGGGATTATTACGTGCCTAGGTTATTTGTCACGAAATTGGAGCCACGCTGTACAAATCACCCTGGGTTCCTTTCAGGTAGGTTCTCATAGATTCTAGATCCAGACTGATCACCACCTTGATAGGGAGGATAGGATATGTTGACTATGTCCCTTGACAGAGGCAGAGACAGAGACCCATTTCATTTTGCGGTGCCCCACCTATATGAGATTAGAGGGAGATATTACTGCTTATTCATAGATTGTCTGTCCCTCTCTACCTTCTTCAGTTACACGGACCAGAGATGTCTTGCGCTTTATCTTTGGGAGACCATGCAGCTCCTGACCATACTTTGCAGCCTTTTTTTTCCCCAGAGCCAAGCTTCGGATAAGCTTATCACTGCCTTCTTCTCACTCCTTCCTCCCGCTGGGGGTGTGAAGTGTACGGTCGACACTTCTATCATCGGTCATTCTAGATCCGTGAGACCTTGCAGCAACCTTACTCGACAATGTCACCCCTCCAGGAGTACTTAGAGATGCACTAGGAATCTTGGTCGCCCTGAGCCTTACCGCTTTGTTTTGGACATCTTTACGCCAAGGAAGGATCCCTAGTCCTTGTCTTAGTGGTGTTCTTCTTCTTGATTTTTTTCTAGTTCTTGCTTCTCTTTCGCTTTCTTGTTTTCTTTTGCTCTACTCTTTCTAGACGCCATTTGGTGATCTTGTTGTTGTTAGCCTTCTTGATTGTACGCTGTCAGTCCCTTAGACCCTTTTCATGGTCTCTTGTTGGACATTAATACATTTATCTTGTCTTATCTTATCACCAAATTGTAAATGAGCTGCAAAGCTGGAATTCTTTTAATATACAGTGAAAAGTCAAATGTCCCAATTTATGAGATTATTGCTCATAATGCTGGAATTGAGTTCATGTGTGTTGTTTTAAGTGATTGAATAAGGATGAATTTACCATTTTGTGGAGAAACAGGAAAGGTGTAACTGCTATACCACTGAATTTAGCATCAATTATGAGAATTCCCTGAAGGCATAGATCAAATACTTTAGAGGTCTGGTAATAAAGGAGTATAGTCGTTTTCATATAGAATTGCCATAAGTGTTTTGATTAGATGAAGTGGGAAGGGCCCAAACCCTTGACAACAACCACCATAGAGGCTAGAAATGCTTTTGACTCAAGCATAGAACTGGAAGAAGCCCTCAAAGACTGATGGAACAAAATTACCAGAAATGTTTACCTGTGAAAATGTCAAGAGATTAATTGATTGAATTATGAGTTCACTGAGAATGCTTTCATAAAGAGCTTCCTAAATTATATCTTTTATGGTCATATTTCATGTTTTGGTTAATATATTGGATTTTTGTGGATGAAATACTTATTGATGCTGTTGTTTATGTCTGTTACTTATCCAATCAGAGCGGCTGACAACCAGGTATGCTCACATTCTCTGCAGTTAAGGTGTCATTTTTGGTTTCTAATTTCAGGTATGTAACTCTACTAATTCAGTCTATATTCATCGTATTCATCTTATTTTCTTGTAAAATGTAGCTCTATGTTGCTACATGTTCCCCTGCTCGTGATGTAAGTGCAGGCTATATTGCATGGGGTCACTCCACTCTTGTTGGACCAGTAAGAGATTGCTTGCATTTGATTTGATTTTGGCTGTGTTCTAATATCTTGCTATAGAAAGTTCACTGTGGTGTGCTACCCAGTACTGAAAGGAAGAGATTCTTGCTTCGATTGTGTTATTTGAATTACAGTTTGGAGAAGTTCTTGCGACAACTGAGCACGAAGAAACAACAGTAATAGCTGACATTGACTATTCTCAGTTAGAGGAAAGAAGGTACTATAGCCATAGACACCAATAAAAGGAATGATTATATTTATGTCGAGAACAAGATTTTAAGAACAGATTGTGGCAGCTTAGTTTTAGCCCTTGCAGATGACATCTTTTGCTTTTTGGGCTTTAATTTTTATGTTAATTATACATTTCAACCTTGATTCTATCTTCTATACAGGATGAATCTCCCACTTGGAAAGCAAAGGCGTGGTGATTTATATCAGCTGGTTGACTTTGACAGGTTGAATCTGGATAACCATTGAATAATACTATATAAATTTTCAAGAAGATTATCAAAATCTGTCATGTAATAATTTAGTATATTATTGAAATGGTACTCATCAATGCATACAACAGTTTGGTAAATTTTCTTCAATGAATATTATAGAATTCTTATCAATCTGACATGGGAGAAAATTGTCATTTTGTTGTTGGTTGCTTTGAGCCACATAGAATCTCTATGTTGTGATTAGTTTGATCCTTACATGTTCTGAGTGGCATAAAGTTTATCCTGTTAGGCTTCATTATGGCTCAGTGTGATTGCTTGAGATACTTCTATTTGAAGGAGTTTTGGTTTTACTGGTGGACTTTGAATTGATTCCCTTATGTTGAAAGGATCTATATCCCTTAAAGGCTTACCTTGTTGAGAGTTCCTAGTATGATATTTGTCTATATTGGTTATTTGGTTTATATCTGTATTAATCTCAGTTTCAACATCTAGTATCATTCTCTGTATTTTAGAAAATAGATCATTTTGTAGATAAGATAAGATAAATTTATTAATGTCCAACGAAAGACCACAAGGGTCTATGGGATTGAGAAACTTACAAGACAGAAGGCTACCCACTACAAGACACCAAATGCTGTCGAGGAAAGAGAGCAAATAGGAAAAGCTAGAAATAAAAGAGACACAAGAAGCGAGAAGCATACAAACGAGGCAAGGACTAAGGATCCTTCCTTAGTGAGAAGAAGCCAAGCACCGAAGGGTAAGGGCTACAACAAGCAAGGGCCCTAGCACATCGTTGAGAAGTATTGAGAGGGTGCTGTTGATGAGTATAGCCACGACGATGCCTCATAGATCTGGGGTGACTGGTGGTGGTGTCATTGGGAGGTTGCTTAGTTCCACGCATCAGAGATGAGGGGGAGAAGAAAGCGGTAATGAGTTGAGTTGAAGCCACCCTTTGGGGAAAACAGATCTATAATGTATGGTCGCAGAATTGCATAGTCTCTCTAAGGTACAGAGCAAGGCATCTCTGGTCCGTAAAGTTGAAGATGGCCTTAGGGGAACTGCACTCCTTGAATAAGCAATAGAATCGCCCACAAATCTCGTAATAGGCGAGACAATGAAAGATGAAATGGATCTTTGTCTCGGCTGTGCCCAAAGAACACAAGTGACACCTACAATCCTCTCTATCAATGTGGTGATTTGTCTGAATACAAAGCCAGTGGGAGCCAACTCTGAAGGAGCTCAGAGAGATACGTGAGGCATGACACCAACACCGAGACAAGTAGGTAGGGGGTACAATAATACCATCCTGGATGACAAGTGCTTAACATAGAAGGCCATCTTCGGGCGCAACCCACTGACAGGGTTACACCATGTCGTAGTGATATACTGTATATAAATGTCAAGTCTGATGTGCTCGTTCAACTCCTGTCATGAGGGGAGGAGGTGAGTGGGAGCACCCAACGAGAACTGGAAATTTATTACACTTTTATAATTTATTATGATTACAAGAAATTTCATTGAATTGAGTAGTTTTTGTTTTTTATATTTATTTTCAATGTTTTTTCAGAGATTTTCCCCATAGAACATATAAAATGAATTAAAAGCAATTTATTTTTTTAGGCAATGGAGCTACTATGGACAAGGGTAATCTACTATTCTATAATGGTATATGATAACACGACACAAACCTAATTTTCTCATGATGGACGCAACCTAGCACTATTAGTGAAAATAGTGTTTATTTCAGTGAATGGCGAATTGTATAAAAATAATGTCATCTCAAGTAGGAATTCAGAACATGTTCGCTTGCAATTTCCTTAGTCAAGCTTCCTAGTTATAGTTTTATATGTAGTATCATATACATGGTTTTCAATTTTAATATGTAAGTTCAAAAAGGTAGAAAGCACTCTCCTTGGTGCCAATTTGATATAGGACATTAGTAATGTTGTTAATGAATCATGATGAGAATGTGTCCTTTAGTAGCTGAAAGCTCATTTTAACTAAAGATGTTTCTCAAATTCTAGGTAAAATTTGATGTGGATGCCTTCGCCCTTAAGCTCAATAGGTTGAATCATACATCTTTGTCAATAAGTTAAAATTTTTAGACTGAAATTAACATCATACTTAAAGGCTACATCAACATCCTTATGTTAGTGAAAAATTACAAGCCATGTTTGAAGAACGCAAAACTACATTAATGAATAGTTACCAGTAAATCAAGTCAAGATAATTATGACGTAAATGTGCTATAATAATAGAATGGTCTACGAGTTTGTTCCATAGATTGGCTACAAAATCAATAACAAATTGCATAAAAGAATCGTCTAATGTCATTGAGACAATCTCAAGCCCTTAATCAAGAATAAATTAGAATGTTCTTGCTAAACCTTGAAGAGCCCTAGCATCATATCAAGGAAATAAATTATTTAAATGTGAATATGTTGCTGAAATCACTCCAGTTTGATACTCAGGAACACTTTTCTCATACTGTTGTCTATTAATTTATTCTGTAATAAATTGGGCTACTAAATATAGTGTGGTTTTTGGATCATTGGATCATGAGGGAAATAAGCTTCACATGCCTTGAGGTGATGATTTTAAATGGCTATGAAAAAAGAGGAGCACTAAGGTTATTGTTGACATCTAATGATGATGATTTTGAAGTTATGCTTGTCATTGATGTCAAACAACTATAGAGCAAGAATAAGTTAGTCAAATAGGTGAAGAGGAAAAGACAACACATAAACTTAGTCAGATCGGTGAAGAGGAAAAGACAACACATAAATAGGTAATACATTATTAAGAAAGAAGATAATTATCGAAAGAGAGGCAAACATGGATTAAAAACATTATTGAATAACTACTATTGGTACAAAGGATGTATACAAAGCTAATCAATACAAATGAAGTTTGTCCATTATCAAAAAATGGAGAAGTATTGAACAGGTAAGGACTACCAGTCGACGAGGAAATAAAACAAATCTATCATGTTATTACTAGATTCACTGAACCTGGTCAAAGGCAAAATGATCTACAAAGGGAGATGAGTAGAGTAAAACAATTTATGGAGATTGGTGGTAAAGATTTATGTGAGGATTATGAGGAGAGTTTGATGAATAATATTTCACCTCAGAAATGATAAAAAGTCATGATGCAAACAACAAATTAAGAAAACGTATTATGGAAGAATCCATATATATTTGAGATCAAGCTAATGGGAGCCCTAGTTAGGTTATGAAGACCATGCAAGGATGAGAAGCGAAAAAAAGAAACAAAGCTAAGGTTACCAAAGAGACAATCAAGAGTAGACATCGAGACAATTTTGATCAAAGATTAGAGTATAGATAGGAAGCATAATTAGTGCTTATGGGATTTGACAAGCTTTGGAAGGAAAGCATTTTCATGTCTTGTAGAAATAACTAACAGTTTATACAAATTATTTTAAAATTCCTTAACCAAGCAGTCTTTAATAGGACTTAGAAGTTCTAGATTGAACTTATAGTAAATCCTCTAACAAGGTGAACACTTCATAAGTGGGATAAAGTCCCTTAACAAGACTGCTGGATACATCTAACAATGTATCAATCCCTTCTAATTGGGTGAGTCACTTGGAAGGTGCCATATGCAGCTCTTAACTAGACATACCTTTTTACTGTAATGAAGAGTTGTGGGTACTATCTGCATTGCAGTTTTTCCCTTTAACCAAGGGTTTTTGCGAGAGCAAAAATCATTGTGTTATGTGTAGTGAATTATTTTGTAGTTTACTATTATTTTGCTTTGCTATTTTATAATTACAATATATTAGTAAAGTAGTTTGTATTACAATAGAAGTTAATGTGAATTATATTTAGATGTTCATGGTTATAGGTTTGAATAGGAAACAATTTTTTAGTACTGATTCACCCCCCTCAACATACACCTTTCCAACGATTGGTATTAGAGGAGAGTTCTCTAAAAGGAAAGTTAACAACTTGAGAGAAGATTTGGGAGTATGGAGAGGTATAGAAGGGAAAGACAATTGGAAAAATATCTATATGCAACCAACTATTAGATACATGATCTAAAGAAGAAATTGAACTCATTTGCAAAGAGGAAAAAACTGTTAGAGCAATTATAGATAAGCCTGGATAACATTGAAGAACATTCTGTAAGTAGTACAAATTTTGAAGAAGCTGATGCAACAATTGTAGATTTGTTGGAAAGGAATAATAATGTGGAAGAAGAGCTAATTGAAGCCAAAAAGGAACTCGAAAGTCAAGCCATAAAAATGACTAAAGTGCTTGAAAGAATGAGAACAACTGGAGGTGCCAAAGAAAGTCTTGAAACATAACAGAGAAACCTTAAAAGAGTAAATGCTATTATTGAAAGGTTTCATTGGGAGAACAATACATTGAATGAACACACAAATGAGACAAATGATGAGAGCGTACATATAGTCATTGAGAATGAAAGTTTGAGACAAGAAGTTGAAAACTCGAGGAGCAATTTGAAAGTTAAAAAAGAAGTCAAAAAGAGATTCACAAGGTTTGAGCTAAGCATGCAAAAAGTTGATGAACAACTGAAAAATCAAAGAAGACCTAGAGATACAATTGGCCTAGGATATATTAGTGACAACAAATTTGAAGTTGGAGAATCATCCAAATCGAGAGCAACAAGCCTATTGCAAAAGCCTAAGGAACCTATCAATACACAAGATAAGAAACCTACTAAACCCACTTGTTATAACTGTGGAAAGCCTAGTCACTTGTCAAATGTTTGTAGGAGTAAATTGATTATTGTTCCAAGAGGTACACCATTCAATGAGCATTGCTATAATTAGATAAGTTTGGACATCAAGCTAAAGAATGCATATCAAGATCTAGCAACATATGATGCAAGAGCATCCTGGTTGTAAGAGCAATCTTGCATCATCCAAAAATATTTCCTTTTTGTTTCTTGAATAAGGGATGTCTTAGCGCAGAGTTGTTGTTTCTAGAGGCTTGCTACTTAGTAAGTCAGTCATACAAGCTCAAAATCTTCTAATTTTCGAGGTGGATGTTCATCTTGGATATATCAGCCTACTAATTGAGGCTTAGTGCCATATCATGAGTATTCATGGATTTATTGTGGATTTTGGTGTGCAATTTTGATATAAAAACTTCAGGCTCACCGTTGAAAGCCTTAGAGGCTCTGAATGGGCTCTGAAATGGGGTTGACTGAAGCTTAAACGAGTTAGGCATTGTAAATCAAAAGTTGAGGATTCTAAAAAGTGGTTATAATAGCCAATCAGAGTAGTGGTTCAAAAGTTATGGCCTTCCGAAGTTGGGCCAACCAAAATTTCCCAAATAAGTGTCAAAGATGTATCAAGTTGACTCTATATGTAATTTTAGAGTTAGTTGGTCTCAAGGGTTAGGGTCTGATGTCTAAAAACTTCCTGGGTGATGTAAAAATGCCTATTTAAGGAATGCTCGTACATTGTCTAGGACAACTTTAGGTGATAGTTCACAACTATGTGTTGCAAATTATTGTAAGAAAGGTACCCATGTGGGTTTGCATATTGTATTTCAAAATTCTGTAATTTTGCATTTGTGGCGATAATAAAAAGCCCATATTTTATTGTCGGCAATTGTTGTTGTTTCTTTGTTTTTGTTATGTGTTTGTGGTATTAAGGGGAGCACCCTTCATCAAGTGATATTAGAGTAGGAGTTCCTAAGTGTGTAAATAGATTGCCGACTAGGAGGTAGTTTGCACCACGACTGTGGTTTGAGCTAAGCGTGTAGACACATTGGCGATCGTGGTTTCAATGGAAGCGCGGAAATGCTTCCACAAAAAGAGCATGGTGGTAGAACTGTAGTTGTTACACCTGAGGGTTTTAGAGACCTCCATAGAAAAATGCAAGCATTGGTAGAACAGATGTAGAAAGGGATAAATCTTTCTGTAAGAGATGATAGTGAGGATGAAGGTGAAGAAGAAAAAAATGTTGAAGAGGAGATAGTTCTAAACGCAAAAGAAGAAAGACTTTTCAAGTCCATCTCCAAGATTGGAAAAGGACCTAAGTTTGAGGTTCCCTCATTTTTGAGAAATCTTAACCTAGAGGAGTTGATTGATTAGATCAATGAATTGAAGGAATACTTTGAGTATGAAAATATTGAGGATCATGATAGGGTCAAGTTTACGAAACTAAAGGGACATGCAAAGATCTGGCAGTAGGAGATTCAGTTGGAGCGAAATAGAAGAGGAAATGAAAAAATCACCAGATGGGACCTAATGATAGCTTGATCTGCTAAAGAAAATGCAAGGGTTGAAGCAAGCAGAAATATTTGTTCAAGAGTATACTAAAGAGTTCTATTGAGTTCTCATTAGAACCGGTCATGCAGAAGCTGATAAGAAGCAAATTGCTCGTTATCTTGATGGGCTAAGGCCAAGCATTCAAGAGGAATTGAGTTTGGTTCAAATGACCAATATTGAGGAGGTGTACTAGTTTTCCCTAAGAGTTGAGGAGAAGCTACGCAAAAAGGTTGATAACGAGAATAGTGGAAGAGGTCGCGGTGGAAGATCTGGTGGATGGTCTTATGGACGCCAAAATGATGATCAAAAGAACAAGGATGGGGCGAACAATAGCTATTAGAAGTAGAGGGAAAGCAATTCCAATTGTTTCTATGATTAGAACAATAGAGATCAGAGAGGAAGAGGAAGAGAGCAAGGAGCTGGAAGAGGAAGTTTTTGTGCAAAATGTTTTCACTGTGAATATGAAGGGCATAAAGCATTTGAATGTTCCCAATGCCAAGGAAGGACAAATAAGAGAACAGAAGGCCAAGCTAGAGTTGCACATGTTGATAAAGATGCCAAATTATCCCATTCTGAAGATGCTGAAAGAGGAGGTGTCATATTTAATAGGGGAGTCTTGTTGAGTGGTGAGGGTGAACTTGATCAAATGAGGAGTTTGTTTTGCACAAGGTACAAATGTGAGGTTAAGTGTTGTGATGTGATCATTGATGGAAGAAGCACTGGCAATCTAGTGTTAGAAAAGATGCCCACAAAATTAAATATTAAGAGGGAGAAACACCTGCGTCCATACTGTATTGCCTGGGTGCAGGATGATCACAAGGTCATGGACAATAAGCAGTGCCTAGTGAAGTTCAAGATTGGAAGTTACCAAGATGAGGTGCTTTGTGATATCATGCCTATGGACATATGTCATATGTTGCTGGGTAGGCCATGGCAGTTTGACATACATGTTGTACATGATGGACGAGCAAATACCTACACTTTGATAAAAGATGGAATGAAACATAAGTTGAAGCCATTGAAGGAGAATGAAGAAAAGGTATGTAGTGCTACCATAATATGTTTTGTTTATGGAAATGAGTTTCTCCAAGGTATGAGTTATGAAAGTATGTGTTCTGTTGTAATCCCAAAAGATAGTGAAGAATAAGTAGAGGAGGTACTTGCAGAAGTTGTAGATTTGTTGGGAGAGTTTCCTGATATTGTGTCATATAATGTACCTGATGGATTACCCTTAGTGAGGAAGATTAGTCACCAAATAGAGTTGATTCTAGGAGTTAGTTTTCCAAACAAGGTGGCACACAGAATGACACCAACAAAAAGTGAAGAGTTGAATAAACAGGTTAACGAGTTGTTGCAGAAGGCGTTAATTCAAGAGAGTCTGAGTCCATGTGCTGTGCCAATAGTATTAGCACCAAAGAAGAATGAGGAATGGAGGATGTGTATAGATTCTCAAGCTATCAACAAGATCACAATTAAGTACAGATTCCCATTGCCAAGGATGGATGATATAATGGACTGTTCGAGTGGAGCTGTGTATTTCACAAAGACAAATTTGAAGAGTGGGTACCATCAGATTCACATTAGAGAAGGAGATGAGTGGAAGACTACCTTCAAGACAAGGGAATGATTGTATGAGTGGTTAGTCACGCCTTTTGGGCTAACCAATGCAACGAGCACTTTCATGAGGCTCATGAATAAGGTACTAAAAGATTCTTTGGGTAAGTTTGTCATTGTTTACCTAGATGATATTTTGATCTTTAGCAAAACATTGGAAGAGCATTTGACACTTATTCGTAAGGTGTTTGATAAGTTGAGGGAAGAAAAGTTGCTAATAAATATAAAGAAGTGTAGTTTTGTGAAGGAGGAGTTGGTTTACTTAGGATTGGAAGTATATCAATAGAAGGTTTGAAAATGGACCCTAAAAAAGTGAAGGCTATCCTTGAATGGCCTACTCCAAGGATTGCGATTGAGGTAAGATCTTTCCATGTACTAGCTAGTTTTTATAGAAAGTTTATTAGAGGTTTTAGTAGTATTTGTGAGCTTTTGATTAAAATAATGAGAGGGGATATGAAAGAATTTAAGTGGATTGTAGGAACAGATAAATGTTTTAATATGTTGAAACAAAAAGTTACAAAGTAGCCTATTTTAGACTTCCAAATTTTAAGGTGTTTCAAGTAGACTGTGATGCTAGTGGTATTGCAATAGGAGCCGTTTTGAGCCAAGAAGGTAGACCTATTGCTTATTTTAGTGATAAGTTGAATGATGTCAAAAGATTATATTTTGTTTATAATCAATAAGTTTATGTTATAGTTCAAGTATTGAAGAAGTGGAGACACTATCTTCTTCCTAAGGAGTTTGTTTTGTATACTAATCATCAAGCTTTGAAATATTTGAATAGTCAAGGAAGATTGAACTAAAGGTAGTTGAAGTGTGTTGAGTTTTTGTAGAGTTATACATTTGTTTTGAAACATAGGAGAGGGAAGTCTAACAGAGTTGTAGATGCTCTTAGTAGTAGAAAACTTTTACTGACAGAGATGCAAATTGAGGTGGTTGGGTTCAAGGAACTCAAGAATTTGTATCGAGAGAATCCTAATTTTGGCGAAGCTTGGAAGGCTTGTATGAAACTTGTTACACTTGACATGACAAAGTGGTTGGGTTCGTAATCCAAGATGGTATGTTGTTCAAAGGATGTCAATTGTGCATTCTCAAAAGTTCTATGAGGGAGAGTCTCATCAAGGAGAAGCATAGTGGAGGATTTGATGGACATTTTTGGGAGAGATAAGACCATTGCTTTGGTAGCTAAGAATTATTATTGGCCACAGTTACAATAGGATGTGAAGAAGTTTTTGCAGAGTTTCCAAGCATGTCAGATGACAGAAGGCGTGAAGCAGAATACTTGGTTGTATCAGCCATTACTTGTACTAGAGAATCCATGGGAGGATGTCGGCATGGATTTTGTTCTTGGTTTACCAAGGATACAACGAGAGTATGATTTAATATTTTTGGTGGTTGACAAGTTTTCAAAGATGACACATTTCATTCCTTGCAAGAAGACTAGTGATGATGTTCATGTGGCAGAGTTGTTTTTCAGAGAAGTAGTGAGACTACATTGTTTGCCAGAGAGTATAGCTTCAGATCAAAATACCAAGTTTGTTGGGTATTTCTAGCATACATTGTATAAGAAATTGAAGACAGATTTGAAGTTCAGTTCATCACATCATCCACAGACTTATGGACAAACAGAAGTTGTGAACCATAGTTTGATTAAGTTGCTAAGATGCTTGGTTGGAGATAAAGAAAAGGGTTGGGATTTGATTTTACCACATACATAATTTGTATATAATAATTCTATCAATAGGAGTACTGGTAAATCACCATTCCAGATTGTATATGGGAGCAACCCTAGAAATTCTTTTGAATTGAGGCAATTGGATAAGGGAGAAATAAGTAGTGTCGAACCAGAAGAATTTGCTAAACATTTGAATAATATCCATGAGGAGGTGAAGAAACACATTATTAAGATGAATACACAATATAAATCTAAGCTAAATGTGAAAAGGAGGTATAAGGATTTTCAGATTGGAGATGAAGTCATGGTTCATTTGAGAAATGAGCATTTTCCAGTGTGTACATATAATAAGCTAAAAATGAAGAAGTTTGGACCGTGCAAGATAGTGAAGAGGCATGATTTTGGAAATGCCTATGAAGTGGGGTTGCCTATTGAATTGAATATTTCACCAGCATTTAATATTTCAGCTCTAACAGAGTATTATGAAGCAGGTGATGGAGATGAAGTTGTAGAAGCACAATGGAGTATTCTAGTAGCTAGTTTGGCTACAAAGGAGATTGAGAAAATACTGGACAACCATGTTGGCAAAAGTACAAGGAGCAAAACTTATGAAGAGTATCTGGTCAAATGGAAAGGGAGGCTAGTAGAAGATTCTTCATGCCTACCAAGGGAGGAGTTTAACTGCATTGGTTTTCCTCTTAACACTTGAGACGTGACAGGGTCACTTATCAAATTACCCCAGCTGTCTGATGCAGGAGCATTGCGGGTGTAAGAGAAATCTTGCATTACCCAAAAATATTTCCTTTTTGTTTCTTGAATAAGGGTTGTCTCAGTGCAAAGTTGTTGTTTCTAGGGGCATGCTACTTAGTAATTCAATTATATGAGCTCAGAATGTTATGATTTCAGAGGTGGATGTTCATCTTGGATATATCAGCCTATCCATTGAGGCTTAGTGCATATTATGAGTAATTGTGGATTTATTGCAAATTTTTTGTGTGCAAATTTGATATAGAAATTTTAGGCTCATCGTTGAAGACCTTAGAGGCCCCAAATGGGCTCCAAAATGGGGTCAGCTAGAGCTTGCATGAGTCAAGCCATGTAGATCACAAGCTAAGGATTTTGAAATGTGGTTATAATAACCAATCATAGTAGTGGTTCAAAAGTTATGGCCTTCTGAAGTTGGGCTGATCAAAATTTCAAAAACAAGTGTCAAAGGTGTGTTGAGCCGACTCCATATGTAATTCTAGAGTTAATTGGTCACAAGGGTTAGGGTTTGATGTCTAGAAACTACCTGGGTGGTGTAAAAATGCCTATTTAAGGAATGCCCATACATTGTCTAGGACAACTCTAGGTGATAGTTCACAGCTCTGTGTTGCAAATTATTGTAAGGCACGCATGTGGGTTTGCATATTGTATATCAAAATTATGTAATTCTGCATTTGTGGTGATAATAAGAATCCCATAGTTTGTTCTCACCAATTGTTGTTGTTTCTTTGTTTTGTTATGTGTTTGTGGTATTAAAGGGGGCACCCTTCATCAACATATCATTTGGAGGAAGCTTTGTAGGTTATTATTATACATGCAATAAATATGGACAAGCGTTTCATTGACAGGGATGCCAAATAAACTAATAAGCATACTGAGAAGAGAAGGAATGTTTTTTGCTATGTGCAATATAGTGGACATTTTCTACTTATGACAATGAATTGTAGACAAAAATAATTTTGTGGTAATTCCGGACCTTGGAGGACAACATGCATAGTATATTTTATTTGTCATAATTATGGACAACACAAAATTGCAAATATTGACAACTCAAGATTGAAGACAACAAAGGGAAAACAATGGTAAATCAAGAACATGTGAGGAACGAGATGAAGAAAGTTTAGATTAAGAAGGAGAAAAGCAATGCACCAATAGGGAAACCTCCATCCTTTGGTCAGGAGGATTCATGAACAAACTAATAATGTAAGTTTTTCTTAGGGACCTAGATTGAAATTGCTATATCTGTTTGTCCCTTATAAAGACAAGTTGGAATATCTATCAACGTGTATAGATGCAATAAGTAATTATGGTTGACATACTCTATGAAAACAAATTGATACTAGTTATCATTGCCCTATCATTTGGAATTGTGCATCTTTCGGTTAATATAACCAATTATCAAAATGAAGGATGTAATTGATAACGAGTCTTGTTATAGGATAAAGGTTGTTATCGGAAAGGAAGTTATAAGTAAGAGCATTTATTGCAAAAATAGTCATTGGTACACTTTTTGATAGATATATCTGTGTGTGTGTGTGTTAAACTTTTCAGTATTACCTTACATTTTCTGTAGAGTGATCATTTGAGCTAAAACTGATAGTTTAGTGCTATCTTTAGTGTGAATTATTTTTGACAAGAAATTGTTGTAAGATTCAAATATAAGATATTGTAAACCCTAGCAAAAAAGAGTGAGCTTGATAGCAAAAAAGTTTTAAAGAACAGTTGGAATTCCGAGCAAAAGCCAAATTTTCTATGTCATAATGCTAGCGAAGATTGATAACAATATCGTGATTGATATCAACGAGGAACCATTGCCTAAATTCAAGATTTTCCTACTCAAGGCAGCGAATGTAGACAAAAATAGAGCCCTATCCTCATTACCTCTATGAGTGATGTTGATTGAAGACATTCATCTGCTGCAAGATTATTGAATTGGGTGATGCTGATATTAAGAAGTTATATGGAGAACTATGTATTGATGGAAATGTAAAGGATGAACATAAACATTTGGAAACCAAGGGTTTGACCCATTTGGTGTTCCTACCTGGGTCTTCAATGAATAATGGATACACTACGTTCTTAGTCGTGTGCATGGTCAATTAATGTGGATGGAACAAGAAAAATCCATAAAGATCACCAAAGACCTAATTCACATAGTGACTAGATTATTGGTTGACGAGAAGAAATACATATTGTGATTTGTGGACAAAGAGGAAGTTGAGAGGATAACCAAATCCCAATAGGATGGTCGAGCCATGACTACGAACAACATTACTGATGTGGAAACAAGATTTTCCACCATGATCATAGGCTATAAATTTTATCAATCTTGCAAAAAAAACATCATACCGGGAGGAGTAGCTCATGTGGCATATGAATTTTCCAAATTGGGAAAACACTATGACCTAGTTGAGATGACATGAATGCTGCTATTAGTGAACATGAAGAGGCTAAGGAAGGATCAAAAGAAAAAGTAAAGTATGGTTCTATGCTTGCATGTTTATTTTTCTACGTTCAAAATTTCTTTCTAGGTCTAGGACAAGTTAACTTGAAATGGATAGACTCATGTTGTATCAAATTAATGAGTTCATTGAATAGTTAGGAGAAGAGTTCAATAGAATTATGTAGGGTTATTTTAAAGAATTTTAAGTTAGGATGGAAAAATATTATATGATTCACCCATATGTAGTTAAAAAGTACAAAGACACATTATGTTTTCTAGTAGACAATGACACGTGTAGAAGTCAAGTAGTTGAGCCAAGAACATCATGGGTATTGGCTTTAGGATGTGAGGTAAGTGAAGATGAAGTAATCATGAATGCTAACTATATACCAAGTTTTCCAAAGGATAAGGAAGCCAAAAAATTTGGAACTTATGAAGAAGCCTACACAAGGATCACTTTGAATATAAAGAAGCCCAAGATTGAGAGGAAAAAGAACAAAATGTTATCAAATCTAGAAGCTAAATATAGAAGTGGTGAGGGAAGTAGCTCACAAACAAAATAAAAACTATTGGAACTCCCTAAAACAACAACAAAGAGAAAGATAACTAAAATTAGTGACAAGAAAGCTGAGTCCCCTACTTTATACAAGAAGTGGAAGTCAATGGAACACTTGATGAGGAAGAAACACTTGTAAAACCATCTATTATTAAAATGGTTGAAGTTGAGAAGCCTCAAACATCATGAGGTAAACCATTTGCAACAAAGAATCAACATCAGCCAAAATTTTATGAAAGGAGAACAAACAAAAGTTAAATGAGGACTTCATGAAGAACCAAGCAACAATGAAAATTTGAGATTGATGAAGAGGAAACAGATTGTAATGTTCTCTTTTTGGGACATTAGAAAAGTTAAAGACATATTCATATAATACTAAAATTGACTTTGAGAGCATTGACTTAAATTATAAAAGGTCAATTTAATATTATAAAGTGGGCTAAAAATGTCAAGGAGAGAGAAGACAAAAAGCCAGGAAGAGAGTTGAAGAGTCACTGCTATGAGAATTAAAGGAGAAAGGATTCATTCATTTGGCATGCTTGATTTATGATTTAGATTTTGGTTTCTCTCTTGTGAGAGTTATTTAGAAAGCTTCAGCTTTCAGCCAATATGAGGATGTAATCCCTTGTGCCGACAGACAGTGGACACAAACCCATTGTCCATAGAGATGTCATTTCAGGTGTCTCGTATGCGCTTACAGGTTCTTCTCTTAGTGTTCCAATGTGATTGTAAAACTGTGTTTAAGATTGGATTTTGAATGTTGGTTATTGTATTGCTATTGTATAATGGAATAACATGTTTAAAAAAGTTTTATGAGAGTTTATTGGTTTTATACTGTTGGTTTTAATGCATTTTCATATGCTTAAATCCTGAATATTATTTTGAGAAAGAATAGGTTATATCTATTGGAGAATCTATTGGTTTCTATTGTTGTTCCTTAATCCATCTACCTATGTTTGGGTTCTGAATATATTGTTTGGGGAAGAAATTGGGTTAATAAATGTTTGGGATATTTTAATGGTATCAGAGTTATCGAATCTGCCATCTTGTTGGGTAGAAGCAAGTTCACCAGAAAGATTATCAATTTTCTAAATAGTGGTGAAACCTTTTTAGTTTTTCCATGCAAGTCTTGAAAGATTATCTTGAAACTGGATTATGAAGTTTATGCATCAAGAGCAGGGAGTGACCATTACTAGTATTATGTGTGAAGTAATTGCAGAGATACAATATCTACAAATCATAGCCCTTTTCTCTAAGGAATTGGTACAAGGATTGGAAATTTATTTATAGATTCTCATGAGTTGAGACGATGATAGCTATGGGCTTTAATGTTTGAGATCCATAACTGAAGTTAGAAGTGACACATTGAATCAATATAGAAGCCATGAGCTTAAATGACAAGTAGAAGAAGCAGGCGGCTGCGAGACTATACATGGTACTGTTGACATACAACTACCAGTGGGTAGACACAAAAAAAGCCAACATACAAGGAGGATATGCATCTCACAACCCGAGTTATAGAGGTATCCCTAGCATTAAATATGAGTGCTGCACTAGTATTGGTTTAGCTATAGTGGTGGATCCTCCTAAACTCAGAGCTGACTGTAATGTTATGTGAGAGTTGGAAGCAATCAACCGACATCATTCTCAACAGAAAGTAAATCCCACATGAGAGTTCCTATAGATCAAAACTAGTCGGATGGTGGTGAGGGCAAGACTTGAGCACAATGTCACTACAGAGACATGTGACTTCCAAACACGACATGCAAAAAATTTTCTGAGAAAATATCGAACTTGAAGTCTTAGTGGCCGTGAGTTACAAAAATCAACATATTAGTCGGTAACAACATCAAAATCTTGAGGCGACTCTCTCTTTTCCGTAACATAATTGAAGTGCAAATAGTGGCACTTGGTTTTGGCGACTCTTCAATACACAAGAATGTGAAGTGGATGCATAACATACAAACTTTATAACACACTTGCAAAAGTGTGTTTCATTTGTGTGAATAGAGAAACAATTTATATTCCCTCGAGATGCAGTCTTGAACGGGCAGAAAGTGTGATGATTGTAGGTGTAGTGGATTATAGGTGTAAGACCCCTCCTCATATGTACTATGGTTTAGGTGTCCTAATGGAAATTGAGTTTAGTTGACACGTTCATGTTTGTTACTCCGTGATTTGAGACTTACTACATTGATTTGACCGTATAAACATTGATTTGTACTAACGATGATATGAGGTGTTTCACCTTATGATGATGATGTTGATTATGTGATTTGATGAACGGATCTAGACTAATTGCAGTATTGAATGCTTAAATAAAATCAAATTTTAGCAGAAGTCTTATTACATGCATACATAAATGAAATTATGCATCAAAACTTAAGAATTTAAGGTGAAATAAACAGAATTGAGAGAGAAGAAGATAGAGAGTGCAAACAAAGTTTGATTTCGGAGTTCGCCACAAATGTGACTACGTCTCCGGGTCGGCTCCAATAGAGTACGACTGATCCGATTATTCTCCAAAATCAATTACAAATGCACCAAGACTTATTCCCTTAAACACATCAGCATAACATGCCCTCGATGTGCAGAATAGTCTTCAAAAATCTCCTGAACATTCTCTTGTTCTCACCACCTGAATGCTTTTCCAAAGCCTACTACCCCCATTTTATACATCAAATTTAGCCAAAAATGGGCTAAAACAATTAACCAACATAATCCCCCATTTTGATTACATATTTCGAATTTACCCCTTTTACCATTATTTTGTTATGATGTCACACCAAAATTAAGGGTTTGTTTTCAACAAATACCCTTATTTAAACAAGATTGAGCAGATTTGTTATGCATATATAACAACTCTTCCCTTAATATTCTATATACCATAAATAGCCCATTGGTTGGCCTTAATTTTAGGAGGCCAACGGTTAGGAGTTCAACTCCCATTATCTCATTCCTTTAATTCGAATTAAATAGCTATTTTAATTTGAATTTGAATTTTTTCCCTCTCTTTATGATTTTGTGATGTCATGCTGACGTCATCAAAATCCATACTTTTATTTGAATTTGAAACCATCATAACTTTTATATCTGATCTCCGTTCTTGATGAAACAAACGCCATTGGAAAGCTTTTGACGAGCTCTTTCATTTGGAATCCATTATCAAATACTTTTGAGATGATTACTTTTTCACCCTTTTACGACCTCTAGTCCTAGTTTGACCAAAACTTTGACCGAGCATAACTTCTACATTCGGACTCCATTTTTGTCCATTCAAGTTGTGTTGGAATCAAGACACCGAGATCTTTTTGATTGTGCAAAAATCTGGAGATTTGAAGACACTTCAATTTTCCCTAAAAGTATTCATTGGATCAGGCCTCCCCATTGAAGACCTTTTGGACCTCCAAAAGTGATATTTACTTTGACATAAAGTGAGGACTTGGCCTCCCCACTTGTCCTGTATCATCTGTACATCTAAATATCCATCTCACAAGCACAATGAAGACTGCAACAACATTGTTGATCATAAACATTATTCTATCACTTCCATAAGCATCTACATTAATTGTTGTAGCCACTAACCAACAAACATTGACTAGCATCAAGCTGAACAATAATGCAGAAATGAAAGAGAATAAATCAACAACATATCGATCCTTCACAATAGGAACATTTTTACCCAAGGAACCATCAATGCTTTCAATCATCATTCCCTCATGCTGTATTGCGGGTGCATTCTGCAACATCTGACCCTAGTTAGTTACTCCAAGTTCAAGTGTAGAACCACCTGTACTAACAGACATAAGAGTTAACTCTTTACTTGCATTAATTACCCTCTTTAACTGCCCTATGTTTGCAAAAGAACGGTCAGTCTTAATCCTGTGAGAATGTACAATTTACTAAATGCCATCTTTAAACAAGTGATAATGATTCTTTTCCCTGTAGAAAATTGCTTTTCTGTCATAAAGATAAGGGCTACCAAGCACTATCCCATAGATATCCAATGGAACACCATCAAACTGTACTTCATCCACAAAGTTACTAGTGATTGCGAATCTTAAGGTACATTGTCTTGTTACTTGCAACTTATCATTTTCACAAATCCAGCCTAGTGGATAAGGTTTCTTATGTAATGCAGTTTTCAATCCCAAGTTTCTTACAATACTTTCAGAAATCAAGTTCACTTGAGAACCACTATCTATGAGTGCATCAATTTTTGTGTTCTTAGCAACAACCCTTAAATGAAACAACTCATTCCTTTTCTTATCTTCAGGGAAATCATTAACTTTAGATGAAGAAGCACAACTATGAATAGAAACACCAGAGATAGGAGCTTTACCTTTTACACCCATAGCTGTTATCTTAGTCTCATCATCTGAATCTGAACCAAGATCCATAACAACATTTGTGCCTTTCTCCTTACCTTTTTGCCTACTTAGGCTTCAATTCGGGATGCAACTTCCAACAGTGTTCTTCATCATGACCCTTCCTGTCACAATGAGTGCAAGAAAGTTTCTCATCCTTCTTAACTGTAGCTGCCTTCTTTCCTTTCTCTGTCTCTGCATTCTTAGAAGATTTCTTTACATCATTATCAAACTTATCAATAAAAGATCCTTTACCCCTTGACTCTAAGTGTGTAGCTTGAATTGACACATCATCCAAATTACAAGGGTTTAATACCAAAATAGAATGTCTAAGGTAGGAATGAAGACCTCCTATGTACTTTAACAAAGTATCTTGGGTGTACAAAGGAACATTCAAAGCAATAGCCCTTTTCCTAAATTCATGGGTGTACTCTTGGATAGTTTGACCTTTCCCTTGCTTAAACATTTGCCAGTCCATCATTAACTGCTGCATATGTCCTAGGGGATAAAACTGCTTCTTAAGAGCATTAACAAACTCTGCCCAAGTTAAACTAACTCTACCATGTCTTGAAACTTCTGACTTAGTCTTACTCTCCCACCAGGTTAAAGTTGTACCTCCTAACCGAAGAGTAGCTAATTGAATCCTATCAACATCATCTAATAGGTTTTGGACTCTACAGTAGACTTCTACTTGCTGAATCCAATCATCTAATTTTTCAGCATTAAGTTCACCACAATACTTAGGCAAGTGAAATTTTACATCCAGTTTGATCTTAGGCTTATACCCACTCTTGAAAGGATTAGAAGAAGTGGAATGAGGAGAAGATGGAGAAGAAGGAGAAGAGGGAGAAGAAGAAGAAGAAGAAGAAGGTGGATCTGGTTTCTTGTCACCATCTCCATGATGTTTCCCTTTCTTGTCTTCACGTTCTTTCCGCTCTTGTCTCTCCTGAAAAAGAATGTCCACCTTAGCCTTCATCTCAAGGAATGCTCTTCAAAATTCCTGCTCACTGATCTCATAAGGAACCTCCATTCCAGAAATAGACATCTTTGGAAATGTTCTTCGCTTCTCGATCTCAAGATTAAATTCTTCAAGCTTGTCTTCGCCCTTCTGAATCCTGGATCTTGTTAGCATTCAAAAAAAAACTGCAATAGTAGTCAATTGGGCTCTGATACCACTTGATCTGATGAACAGATCTAGACTAATTGTAGTATTGAATGCTTAAATAAAATCAAATTTTAGTGGAAGTCTTATTACATGCATACATAAATGAAATTATGCATCAAAACTTAAGAATTTAAGGTGAAATAAACAGAATTGAGAGAGAAGATAGAGAGTGCAAACAAAGTTTGATTTCGGAGTTCGCCAAAAATGTGACTATGTCTCAGGGTCGGCTCTAATAGAGTACGACCGATCCGATTATTCTCCAAAATCAATTACAAATGCACCAAGACTTATTCCCTTAAACACATCAGCATAACATGCCCTCGATGTGCAGAATAGTCTTCAAAAATCTCCTGAACATTCTCTTATTCTCACCACCTGAATGCTTTTCCAAAGTCTATACCCTCATTTTATACATCAAATTTAGCCAAAAATGGGCTAAAACAATTAACCAACATAATCCTCCATTTTGATTACATATTTCGAATTTACCCCTTTTACCATTATTTTGTTATGATCTCACACCAAAATTAAGGGTTTGTTTTCAACAAATACCCTTATTTAAATAAGATTGGGCGGATTTGTTATGCATAGATAACAACTCTTTCCTTAATATTCTATATACCATAAATAGCCCATTGGTTGGCCTTAATTTAAGGAGGCCAATGGTTAGGAGTTCAACTCCCATTATCTCATTTCTTTAATTCGAATTAAATAGCTATTTTAATTTGAATTTGAATGTTTTCCCTCTCTTTATGATTTTGTGATGTCATGTTGACATCATCAAAATCCATACTTTTATTTGAATTTGAAACCATCATAACTTTTATATCCGATCTCCGTTCTTGATGAAACGAAGGCCATTGGAAAGCTTTTGATGAGCTCTTTCACTTGGAATCCATTATCAAATACTTTTGAGATGATTACTTTTTCACCCTTTTACGACCTCTGGTCCTAGTTTGACCAAAACTTTGACCGAGCATAACTTCTACATTCGGACTCCATTTTTGTCCGTTCAAGTTGTGTTGGAATCAAGACATTGAGATCTTTTTGACGGTCAAAAATCTGGAGATTTGAAGACACTTCAATTTTCCCTAAAAGTATCCACCGGATCATTATGGTACCTTGATTATTAGGTTATATGCATTCAGATAGTTAAGTATGTCCTATTGACGATATTTATGATGTTTTAGGTATATGTATGCATTACAATGATTATTTGAATATTTCAATTCGAACTGATGAATATGTTATGATGATTCAATTATGAGATTTGTGATGATTAAACATGTGTGCATAAATGAGAAAGGTTATTTAAATGAAAGTTTTAATATTTTGATCAATGTGATTATGTAAATGTGGTTTAAATATATGAATGTGATGTTTTCAAACTATTGATATTTGAATTGAGTGTGTAGGATAATGAACCATGGAATTTATAGGAGAATCGATAATTAACCCTATGTGCAAACTGTAAGACTAATGTTGATTCCAATAAAGTGATTTGAACCTCCCTGTCGCGTGTTTTATTTGTATCCTGAATGTGTGTGTATCATTCTGTATTTTGTAAGGTGTCAAATGTTATGCAATAGTGAATCTTATGGTGTCTTTTGACACTCGTAATATGCATGTGTATCAACATGTTATTTAGGGTTAGTGGAGTAACCCATTAATTTAAGATTAATTAGTTGGTAACCTAGATTAATTACCCTAATTAGGGTTTAGTGGAAATGTTGCATCCTTAGGGATGTTAAAGATCAAATATTTCAATCCACTTGTATAGGTCCTAAGATGATCTTAGAGGCCAAATTTAATGTAATCCAAGTGCCCAAGTGGTATGTGTATGGGTGGGGAATCTTTTCCTGTTACAAGATTCAAGAAGAGTTGGCTGATTAACGGATTTTTGGATGATTGATTGATTAACAGAGGAACAAATGTGTTCCTTATAAAGAATTACAAGGACGTTGTTTCTAAAAGAAACAATGTAGACTGAAGACAGAATTAGAAACAAAACTAGAGACAAGATAGGAAACATTCCTATCTGGACTGAAGAAAAGAGACGGGATAGGAAACATTCCTATCTAGACTGAAAGACAGACTACAAACTATTATAGAAAGTATAAGATATTATCTTAATACCCTCCCTTAATGGTCAACGTACGGATGTCAGAACATTCTGTGATAACTGAGACCCTCCCTGGATCTATAGAATGCTGAAACCAAGAAGCTTTGCTAGAAGAGTGCTATGACTCAAAATAAGTTGCAATTACAAAACTTCATTTTTGTGAGAAAAACGGTAAAACCCAGAATCTCACGCAAACTTGCGTATTACAGACAACTTGAAATGATTTTTGAGGAGAAAATCAACAAACCCAGAATCTCACACAACCTTGCGTATTACAAACAACTTGAAATGATTTTTGAGGAGAAAATCAACAAACCCAGAATCTCACGCAACTTTGCGTATTACAGACAACTTGAAATGATTTTTGAGGAGAAAATCAACAAACCCAGAATCTCACACAACCTTGCGTATTACAGACAACTTGAAATGATTTTTGAGGAGAAAATCGACAAACCCAGAATCTCACACAACCTTGCGTATTACAGATAACTTGAAATGATTTTTTAGGAGAAAATCAACAAACCTAGAATCTCACACAACCTTGCGTATTACAGACAACTTGAAATGATTTTTGAGGAGAAAATCAACAAACCCAGAATCTCACACAACCTTGCGTATTACAGACAACTTGAAATGATTCTTGAGGAGAAAATCAACAAACTCAGAATCTCACACAACCTTGCGTATTACAGACAATTTGAAATGATTTTGGAAGAGAAAATCAACAAACCCAAAATCTCACACAACCTTGCATATTACAGACAACTTGAAATGATTTTTGAGGAGAAAATCAACAAACCTAGAATCTCACACAACCTTGCGTATTATAGACAACTCGAAATGATTTTTGAGGAGAAAATCAACAAACCTAGAATCTCACACAACCTTGCGTATTACAGACAACTCGAAATAATTTTTGAGGAGAAAATCAACAAACCCAGAAAAAACAGAAACAAATTCAGAAGGCTCTGCTCTTGTCGGAAGTCTCATGAAGACCTTTTAGATGTGTCCAGATTTCGGCAGCTGTCTTGCCGGATGGAATTTGAGAAAGCTGGTCATCAGCTATGGATAGTTTGAGAAGTATTACTGCCTCTCGATTGTTTAGATCCCATGTATCTTGATCAGGACCCGGAGAAGTCGGACGCTGCGTAACACCTAGAACAAGTTGATCGGTGTTTTGATATTCGAAGATTGAGATGATGCGCTGCTTCCAGGTTCCATAATTGCGACCATTGAATTTGGAATTATGTTCGAGAAAAATATTTGTCAGAGATGCCATAACACGTTTTTCAATGAAAAATTGTGAAAATCTGTGAAGGCACGTTCTTCGAGGCAAAAATACGAAAGACCCAAAAAAATCAGAGAATGACCCAGAAGATAGCTTGAAAAACTCATAAGGAATCTGCTATCGTTTTCTAGATCCGCTAGCTCGAAAATTGATGCACAAAAATTGAGGCACCCAGAAAAAACGGACAACCCAGTTGAGCTCTCGAAAAACCCACCAAGAATCTGCAAACAAAATATTTTTTTGACCCCAAAAATTAGGGTTTCAAAAAAAAAAACGGCCCTAGCTGAAAAAAGCTTGAAAAAACTTCAGATTTCTTGATAAAAAATGGCAGATTTTTCTTCAAGGATCGATGTGCATGGACGAATGGGGCTAGAGTGTGCTGAACAAACACAGGCAGACCCGAGTTCGGGAATTTCTCTAGGCCAAAAACCCTAAGCGGGTTTTAGAGAAATTCAACAGAAATAATTTTGAAAAAATTTAAACAAATAATTTCACGAAGAAATTATAAATTTTTTTGAAAAAATTTAAGTAATAGCTCTGATACCATGTTACAAGATTCAAGAAGAGTTGGCAGATTAACGGATTTTCGGATGATTGATTGATTAACAGAGGAACAAATGTGTTCCTTATAAAGAATTACAAGGACGTTGTTTCTAAAAGAAACAATGTAGACTGAAGATGGAATTAGAAACAAAACTAGAGACAGGATAGGAAACATTCCTATTTGGACTGACGAAAAGAGACGGGATAGGAAACATTCCTATCTAGACTGAAAGACAGACTACAGACAAGTAGTTGACTATTATAGAAAGTATAAGATATTATCTTAATATTTCCACCCTTCTAGATCATTCTATTGACTTTTATGATCCCTTAAATATCTCACTTTCCCTTTGGTGCGAAAATTGATCATCTCCATGAGGTTAGTCATGTTTGCACTTCTTCTAAAAGGTTGTCTTGATGGTAGGAACAAGTGAGAAGACCATAGAAGGCTTAAGTCAAGTCTGGAGTAATTGACATTTTGGGTGGGTGAATTTAGAAGCCTATTTAGTGGCCTTTTTGAGAGTTGAAGTTTGTTCAACCATTCACTACATTTAGAAAAAGTCATGCTTGTAATTGAAGAGGAAGAAGGATTTAGCTTACCTCAAAAACTCCACTGCCATAACCTTTGTGAAAGTAGGATTTTTCATGCATTGTTCATTGCTTGCTTATATAAATCTCTCGCATGTGTTTATTTCGTGTTTGTTTTGTAACATTTGAAGGAAAGATATTTGTGGGTTTTCTATCTGCTCTCCTTTCATGTTTTTCTTTTGGTTTTGTTGGAAAATCTGCAAAGGGTGTGCTAGCATTACTCACCCTCGGATAGGGAAAAAGTTACCATGTACGAAAGAAGGGCTTTAGTTGGACTCCGAGTCAGTGTAGAGTCTCTCCTCATGTTGAGAAGAGAGAGAAAATAAGGTGTTATGGGCCCTTGTCAATACAAACTGACTTTGTTTTTGGAAAATAAGGAGAGAAAGAATAGAAGTTCATTGTGATTTGTTAGCCTTGGAAGAGGAATATGATTTGTATTTGTGCTTGACATCTCCTACCTGGAAAAATTCACCTTCTTCCTAGTCTTGGTTCGATACAGAATCTATTGTGCATACCTTGGATGAGATTTGTTGTTGAGCATGTCATTGTGATTGTATTTGATTGTCACTCGGTCAATTACTGGTTCTCCTAAGCTCAAGGTGTGGCCTCACATTGAGGCCTTGGTTGGGAGGTGAGCTCTCCATGGTTGTATTTATGTATTTGTAGATTGCTTGGATAGTACCTTGAAATGTAGCAAAATTGGATTCAAAATCGTCATGGTGTTCTTAAGTTTTGTTGTCATGGAGACTTCTCCATTTTGATATCCCTTTCTTGTACATTGTATACTTGAAAAAAAAAATGATGTAATTAGATGTTTATTTATGTAATAGATAAATTATTGATTGCACTAAAATTTGGCAATATAAATATGAACTATTGCATGGAATAGAGCACGTGAATGACATGATTTTCATGAGTTGCAAACTTTGTCTTACTCTCAAATGTATTGATTTGCATAAGTATCAGATGGAAAATTCATAGTTCCTTTATAATTCATTAAATTAAAACAATGTAAATCAAGTTCATGTTATGAATATCATGAAATAGAGAGACTTAAAATTACAAGTGATCTTAATGTATCATGAAACTCCTAAGTATATTTAATGTTGAAATGTAACTACATCCTATGTATTTTGCATGTCAAAACACCTAATGTGTTTTAATGGTAATGCAATAAGAGTATTAAACTCAACTATAAAATACACACTATAACCATCAAACATCCCTTAGACCTATAGAATGCACTCATATAATGTTTTCGAGTGAAGAAATAGCCAAAAAGTTTATTAGAAACTTATGCATATCTTCTCTCAAAAATTCTCAAAATTGTCAAAACACCCACCTTCAGTATGCTGTCTTTTGTATAGAGAAAAATATTTAATTTTCAAAAGATTTATGATAGTAAATATTTAATAGCTTATTTTTATATTTACAAAGTCCTAAGGCAAAATATATTTACATTACTAAACATTTAAATTAAATCCCTATAACGTTATTACCCTTTCCCCTCACCTAAAAAAACTTTTAATATAACTCCTATCATGATGTTGGCCCAACTAATCACCTTTCACCCTCCTGCCATGCATTCAAGGACGACGTCACCTCCCCAAGTGAGAGTTGGATGCAACTTTTGAGAAGGCAAGCAAAGTCAAAGTAAAGAGCTAGAATACTTCGTGCCTCGTTGGGCTGCCTCGCAGGTCTGAACCCTCCATCAAAAAAAGAAGAAGTAAAGAGCTAAAACATTAAATTTGCAACCTCCTTTAAAGTTCAACTTATCTTCAAAACCCAAGCGCTCCCATCATTCGTTGGTTTTGGGTAGTGCGCTTGTCACCTTGGGCAGCGCCCACCTTGGGTTGTGAGCCCGACTTGCCAAGGGGAAGCTTGGACTAGGATAATAGGGAGGTTAATTAGGATGTTAAGTAGAGTTTAGAGAGTGCTAGGTGTATGCAAACTTAATTAGCATTTGATAAGGTTAGTAGTAGTTAGGTTAGTGTTAATTGATAATACATTTGGTTAGTAATTATTTTATGAGTTTTGTAATAGAATATTGTGATGGTAATAAAAGTGATTGCAATGGCATGAAATTTTTAAATTAAGAAAGTATTAAAGGTTTGTTTTCCATGGAGGATAGTGACAAAGGTTTTTAAAGGATGTTTAGGTTAATATGAGTATTAGTGGATAATGATGCTATTTAACAATCATGTTTATTAATTGATGTTGCTATAGAAAGTAACATTAATATAAGTTAAAATTTATATTGTTAAACTATAAGATTACCTTGGTCTAGGTTCTAGTTAGGGGGCTGAGAATAGAGTTTAAGGGCTATGGTCAGTAGTGAATGATTTGTGTTTAGAGTTTTAGATTTTAAGTTGAATATTTTAATGGACATATGGAAATTAAATTTCATCTTTGTAATTGAAAATAATAAATTTACTAAAGTTGGTAAAAGGGAATACGAACATTAGTCTATAGGGTTAGTATTGGAGTTTAACTGAGATAGTAACATAGGGAGGTAAACCCATGTTCTTCGATGTATGAGTATATGTATAATTAGGTTTAAAATAATGAATGAACCTAAGCATTATATTATTTTATTAAATATTTAATTAGATATAATTTTAATATTTATTAATGTTTTGATTTTAAGGTGTTATCAGGATGTTAATGTGCATGTAATGTTTAAAAGCGGTTGTAAGATGAAGTTGACTAAGACATCTTGCATTAGTAAATTGGATTATGTTTTAAAATGAAATGAACATTGTAAATGATTTAATAATAAATATCTAATGGTTTTAATAGTTTATTTTAATAATTGGAATCAAGAATTAAGATATTAGATAAACTCGTGGAAGAAGCAGAACTAGTTCACCTAGGGGATTAAACCGACACACTAAACAAATAGAAGATGGCATTGTAACCCAATGTAACTCATGAAGTTTCATGAACATAGTAATGTGAATTGAAAATTGGTCAAAGTAAGGTTGACTTAGTCAACAATTAGGGTTTGAATCCGAATATACCCTGTAAGGGTAAAATTTTGAGATGTTGTCAAAACATGAATTACATGGAATTAACCTAACTTGAACCTAAAGAAGTTTAATCCAAAATTTAACTAAAGAACTAAGAAAACCTAAATATACTTGAAACATAATATCATCACTCGATTAGGGTTTAGTCAACCAACCTAGTCAACCTGCACAAGGTGTTCTGGTAGCACCTTGACTTGAGTGTTCCAAACCTGTACAGTATGTTGAGATGTCAACTTTGCATCTTAATAAAATGTAAATGAAACTCACTTCTAATCTTTTGTCAACTTTCCGTAACCTATTAAATGTAGCATGTATTAATATAATAGATTATATAACTTAAAAATAAATTGTTGCTGTGTTTTTGCCTCGATATTTTAGACATGACAATAGGATGCTAGTAGGAAATCTACCAAATAATGAAACAAATTGAATGAATTGAATGTCCCCTCTCAATTGCTATGAGATTGCTTAATAATACGCTACAAGAGGCAGCTGGTGTTGGCGTCACTTCACTACAGGGAGCAAAAGTCACAAAGCTATTTCCTCCGATCATTATTTTAGAGGCCGAGTCTGAAGGTGTGTATATTTTTGGTTGAATAATAGGAGACTACGACAAGTTTGGAGCAAGTACAAACATCCTTGATAGAGTCCTAGGAAGCTGATTCACAATCCAGAATTTTGCAAGAAGGAAGATACGATAGTTTCAGAGGCAAGTTTGAGGATGATAGTCCTCACTGGTTTAACATACTGGATGCCAAACCAATCTACATCGCAAAGAAACATCGCAGGTCAAAACATCATTGATATTGTTGAACAAAGACGTGGTGAGATGAAAGTACTTCGCAGAAGCGACTACCAATTGTGTAATGCCATTGAAAGAGGATGCGAGAATAGTTGTGGTGACGTTAATTGAAAAATTAAATGAGCCTATCTATAACTGGTTCGAAGCGTTAAAACAATAGCTAGAACGTAGGCCTTTCAACTATCGTTGAGAAATCAAAGAGGAAACAACACTCTGTCGACTTGCAGTTTGGCAGATTGGGTTGTCTCTGAATACACTTAGCCTTCAGTTATGTATTTGATTAAGATTGATTAATATTCTTCCATTTGTCATATCTGTCATCTGGGTTTTGATAGACTAATCAAGATTGAAGCGTTATTTCAATTTGTAAAGGGGCACATCGAATGTGTGAAATGGGAATTGAAGGTTTGATTGGAGTCAACTTGTAAGTTGTAGAAAACATATATCTGATTTCCTTTCGTCAAGAGTTGACCTAGTGGAATCAATTTGACTATCTCAACTGATACAATGAAAGCATATGATGTGAAGAGAAGTATCATACATATGAAGAAAACATCTGCGAATTAATAATCTACCAAATTATATCGTGGAAGGATGGTGATTGTTTTTGATAGAAGAAAGACATCAAAGTAACCAATGCTTCTACAAGGAAGGGAAAAATACTCTGTCCTATCTGGTGACCATTCTATCCAGAATAAGGAATGGATTGTGACTTGTCTATATTAGACAGGTTTTCAATTGGTTTAGTAGCAAATACTTTGAAGAGGGTGGAGGTGGCTACAAGAACAAGCATACATAACAGAGAGAAGTGGGTGTTACGAGTCTGGCAAGTCATGTAACTAGCGAGAAGTATGAGATGACACAGTTGGCAAGTTATTTACATTGAGGATTGTAGACAAAGAGGTATCGACAATTCTCCAATTGCATGCATAACAAGTAAGCATGAGTGTTTGAAGACATTAGATGAGCTATTCAGAAATCAACTGAACTGTATAACTAGTCAAAGAAGTATAAACATTCGCAAGAGAGTTTTCCTTCAGATATTTTGGCTGGAACCATTACATATATACAAGTGCATGATAAATTCTTCATATCTCTCTAACTATCTCAAGAAAGAATTTTAATCATTATTCTTGCTGATTTGTTATTATCAATTGTGGAAATCACATTTTATGGTAAAATGAATCAATTATTGTGTCCTCTATATCAATTGTATTTTAACTAAGGAAATGAAACCATAGAAAGAAAATCTGTGGGATTTTACAGACTTTCAAGTGAAACTTTTATTGAGGACCATGAACAAAAACAAGGTATATAGAAAATGCGACACCCTAAAACAAAATTAGACAAGAAAACAACTTCCTTAAAATTGGAGAATATTTGGGAAAAGAATAAAGATGCTTCATCAGTTGTGTGAAGTGTTTAGCAAATTGAAAACCAGAAATGGTATTATAAAACATACGTACTTGATATGTATGTTGAGTACAAAAAACTCCCTCCAAAGATTAAAAAAGAATTAGCCTTCATTGTTTTCATGGATTTCCATCAAAAACTCCAAGGTAAGACCGATATGGAAAAAAAGAAGTATTTTAAATTAGCTTAGGATCCCTTTTACAAATAACTAGTGCAAAAATGTGTATGAAGAATTTTCGATAAACCAAAGTCATCTAATAGAGGGTCTTGAAAAAGAAGAGTAATCGACCACCTTTGATTTGCAACCTTCTCAGGATCGCATAGATGTTACACAGGGTGCAAGTTTCTACGTTGGTTTTTTGAAGGTTAGCTTTGACAAGTAGGTTGATGAGGTTAGTTGCACAAGAGGTAATAATAGGTTGGAATCTTTGTATGATGAACCATATATTTCTGATGTCCATGACATAAATTTAGAGGAACAATCTAAGATGACACTGCAAGACAATGAACCACTTCGATATGACAATAATGAAATGCATACCTTAAAGAACCAAACAAAGGTTAGTGAAGACATGGTTGTGGCATCTTTGGTATGTTATGACAACACTCACAAGATGGTTGAAGATCTCTACAGGAAGGCTCAAAGGGAAGTGGAAAGAGATTGGCCTATTAATGTTTTGCAGGTGGTCAAAATAACTCTTGAAACTCTGAAATCCAATTATTTATGTTTTCTTTCTAACAAAGATTATATTCTTAAAGTTGCTGAAATATATGTTGATCAGTCAAATAAAGAAAGGAAAGAGGTTAAGGAACTCAATAGGGAACTTAAGTATTCTTGTGAGGCATTGGATGATACATAGTTTTCTCTTCAAGAAGTAGAAAATCAGATCAGGATCGCAAACCATTTTCAGGAAAATGAGGGTAAAGAGAGGTAGGAGTTTTTCAAAGAAGTAATTGAGGAACTTATAGCATTCAACAAACTTATGACTTCGACAGTTGTCCCAAAAGACCAAGTATCAAAGTTTTAGATCACATTCAGCTTATACACAATCCCATGTTTGAAGTGGATGCTGATTGGACTTTTGATAATCCCCTTTTCGAGATAAACGAGGGAACTCCTTTTGATTGTTATGAAGAAGATGATTCTGATTTCAGAATATTGAATCCTGGTATAGTTCCTAGTAGTGAATTTGTTAGAGTAAAGCGTTGATTTAATTTCCTTTATTAAATTCGCTTTACTCCCTTCTTAAGATTTTACTTTATGCACCTTTTGCATCTCTATTTAATATTTAATTAGTAATTATTAAATAGCTTTTCCTTTTTAGGTTACCTTTTTTAGGGTTTTGATCTCCTTTGTATTGATCAAATCCTTCATGGTATCAGAGCCAGATCTGCTACAGCTTGTTTGTTATTTGGAGAAAAAGGAGAATGAGGGTTTGACAGAACAGATCTGTAATTTTTTGAGAAAATAGGGGGGTCATTGATTTTTAGAGCAGATTGAGGGCAAATGGACGTCACGGATGGATCTAGAAGGTGTCAAAACCCTTGTTTCCATATAAAGTTTGTCCAATTTGGACAACGTTGCTCCGAGAGGCAAATTTTTTTTTGCCCAGCAGGGCCGTACAACTTTCTGCATGCAGTTCGAGGCGATATTTTAAAAAAAATATCAAAAAAACGATTGCAGGTTGTTTTCCGGCCCACAAACCCATTTTTTGGTGGGGGAAGCCTTTTCCTGGCGCGGTGACCTATTTTCCGGGGAGTACCCGGCGACATCCTTTTATCGGCGTCATTTTTTGTTTTTCGGCGGCCGCTATCCACCACCTCTGCTTAGCTCAGGGTTGAGCTCCGCTACGGGCTGAGCTCCGCTCCGCCGCCGCTAGTGGGGGCACAATTTTTTATTATAAATTATTTTTAAAAAATAATAATAATAATAATTTTTATTGCCAATGGGGGGCCTTGCCATTTTTTTGTGATAACTCTCGCATACGGGGGTCTTTTTCAATTTCGAAAAAAAGTCAGAAAGCTGATTCCGAAACAGACATGATGCTGAAGGAATTTTTGGATTTTTTTTCCAGATTGATACCTATTTTGGCGTTTGAAGTCTGTTGATGACTTCTATCTTCTAGGGGGCATAACTTCTTCGTTATAGCTCCGTTTTTCGATCCAAAAAAAGTGCCAGAAAGCTCTTTTCGAGCACTTTCCAGATTCTCAGTCTTTTCACCAGTATTTGGTACTAGGTATTTTTGATTTGTATTTGAATCCTTTTTTCTTTTATCTCATTTATGTAATCTATTTGTAAGTTGGGGTTCGGTTTATTGCATTGTGGGGGGCGTTTTTATATTTATTTTTGTTATTATATCAGTATATCAGAAAACACAAAAAATCCTTTCTAAAACAATGGCCGAGACCACTTCTTCTCTAGAACTTCTGACCCCTATCACACCTGGAAGACCTTAATGACTCAGCTTCTCTGGTCAAAAGGGTTGTGGTCGTGTTTAGATGTTGTTCAACCTATTCTTCAAAGGCCTTTTGAGGTCATGCAGCATCGAAACAAAATGGATGAGGCAATCAGATTGATTGCATTACAGGTATCAGATAGTTTACAATTTCATTTGGATGGGTGTAATACTCTTTTGGCTATGTGGACCAAGCTTGAAGGCTTGTTTGGTACTGTGAATGAGTTCAGGGCACTTTAGATAGAGACAGAGCTCACAACACTTGCACCGGATTCCTTTTTGATTATTAATGACTTCTTGATGAAGTTTACTCAACAGAGATCCTTGTTGCAGAGTTGTGGAAAGACGAAGACTGATACTGACTGCATCTATTTGATTCTCTCAAAGCTTTGAGGGAATTTTTAGATATTTGCTTCCACATTCTATTCCACTAAAGATGCTTTGGGGAATTGATTTGTCATGCCTTATTTTCAGGTCTTTTGTGATCGCTTGACTAGAGAGCAGTCAAAACTCACACAGTTGAATACTATGACTGGTTCTAAGACAAAGGCATTGGTAGCTCAGACATCTACAAGAAAGCCAAAGCCAAAACCAAAGCATAAGATAGATTCAGCAAGCAGTGAGAGCTCCTCCAAGCCTCCTCCCAAATCAGATGCTCAGAAACCCTCTCAGAAGGGTAATACTTCTAAGTCTGGTGAGTCTTCCTCCAAGACTAAGAAGTATAAAGGTGAACCTTGCAATTTTTGTGGCAAGGAAGGACATCTAGTTTCCAGGTGTTGGAAACGTCTTGAGGCATTAGAGGAGGCTATGTAGCAGTCTAGTATTGCTTCTCCGAAGCCTCCACCTCGACCTACAGGGAAAGGACATGCTCTTTTTGCACGCGCATTTTCCTCTCCAGCTTCTTGGATTCTTGATTTTGGAGCTTCCCATAATATGACACACTCACCTAATTTGGTTACCTCACTTGCTTAGAGTGTTACTACACAGATTGCAGTTGGTGACTCTTCTCAGCTTTCAGTCACAGGTTCAGGAACTATCTCTTTAGAGGGTGGTTCACTACAAGATGTTCTCTTGGTTCCAGCCATTTCTACCAACCTCTTGTCTGTCTTTTAAATTTGTCATTCAAGCTCTGGAAAGACAGTTGAGTTCTCACCACATGATGCAGTTATTCAAGACCTCCATGATCCTGATTTTGTTATTGCTACAAGGAGTGTTGATCTTCAGTCTCACTTATATCAGTTCGATGGCTTTGAGAGCTCCGATTCTATAGGTGTTTCTCTCATTGCTCATGTAGACACAGTGAGTAAACTTTGGCATGAGCGTTTTGGCCATGTCAACTACAGATACTTACAGCAGATGAGTACACAGGAGCTAGTGATTGGATTACCTGAGATCTCTTATACTGACGGTGTATGTCACGGTTGTGCACTTGGCAAACATCATAGAGATCCTTTTCCAGCAGGTCGATCCACACGTGCTAAGGCACCATTGGAGTTGATACATAGTGATCTTATGTCATTTCTCACTCCATCTTTTTCAGGTGCTCGATATGTGCTCACCTTCATTGATGACTTCTCCAGACGCACATGGGTGTACTTTTTGAAGTACAAGTTTGATGTCTTTGATTCATTTCAAATCTTTAAGACCTTTGTGGAGAAGTAGTCTGGTCTTTTCGTCAGGCGTATACGCACTGACAATGGGGGGGAATATGTGAATAAGTCTTTTAGAGATTTTTGCATTGAGCATGGTTTACATCATTAATTCTCTGTTCCCCATACACCTCAGCAGAATGGGGTTGCTGAGAGAAAAAATAGGACATTATGGGAGATGGCCAATTGTATGATACAGTCTCGTGCTATGAGTTCTTCATTTTGGGCTGAGGCTATCAATTGTGCCAACTATATTCAGAATCGAATGCCTCATAAGGCATTGCGACACATGACTCCTGAGGAGGCTTGGACTTATGTCAAGCCTGATGTTTCTACTTTTCGCATTTTTGGTAGTGAGGCTTGGGCATTTATTCTAGATGCTTAGCGAAAAGCCATGGAGAAGAAGAGTCGACCACTCATTTTTGTTGGCTACTATGAGGATGTAAAAGCGTACAGGTTGTTTGATCCTGATTCCAGAGATGTCTTGTTTTGGAATGATGTTTAGTTTGATGAGCGTGATCCTTCTATGGATCCTCCATCTTCAACTACTTCTTCACTACCCAGTACTTCATCTACTCCTCTACAGGATTATGCCTCCTCTGAGGAAGATCTTGAGATTGATCCCCCTTTGCCTCCTCCACCAGATGTTCCGTGAGTGCCCAAGTGGGCTCATGATATTGTTGATGCAGTTGGACCTCTGGCAGGTGATCCTACAGATGTTCGTCGTACTCGTTCTTAGACTGCAGGTAGTGGCCTTTTGAGTCATGCCATTTCTGATGATCCTCAAAAATTTTCACAGGTGACAGGACACTCAGAGTGGGATAGGGCAATGGATGAGGAGTATTCTTCTTTGATGAAGAACCACACATGGGATTTGTGTCCTCTTCCGAAAGGAAGAAAGTTGGTTTGGTGCCATTGGGTGTACCGTACCAAGTATGCTACCGATGGTTCTATTGATAGGTACAAGGCACGTCTTGTTGCAAAGGGTTTCACACAGGTTCAGGGTATTGATTACTCTGAAACCTTTGCCCCTGTTGCCAAGATGAACTCTATTCGCCTTGTACTCTCTCTAGCAGCTTCACAGAAATGGACAGTTTTTCAGATGGATGTGAAGAGTGCCTTTTTGCATGGAGGCCTACATGAGGAGATCTATATGGAGTCGCCTCATGGTTTTGTGCAGGACTCTTCATTGGTATGCCAGCTTTAGAGGTCTTTATATGGTCTTAAACATGCCCCTAGGGCTTGGTATGAGAAGATGGATTCCTTCTTGCTTGCTTCCCACTTCACACAGTGTCATTCTGATCCTACAATTTACATTCAACGTCATGGGGTTGACTTATTGATACTTGTGCTTTATGTTGATGACCTCATCATCACAGGAAGCTCAATCTCCATGATGCAGGGTGTTCAACAAGCATTGAGAGAGCATTTTGAGATGACAGATCTTGGCCTTCTGCACTATTTTTTGGGCCTACAGGTTGTTCAGTCTTCAGATGGGATAGCCATACTCCATCAAAAGTATGCTCATGATATGCTTCAGAGATTCGGCATGCTTGATTGCAAGCCTGCCCCCACACCTTTTCAGTCAAATGTTGTTTTATCTACCACTTGCTCTACTCCTACAGTGGATTCCATTCTATATAGACAGCTTGTGGGCAGTTTGTTGTACTTGACACACACACATCCTAATATTTCCTTTGTGGTTGGACTTGTCTCTCGATTCTCCCATGATCCTCATGAGAGTCATTGGAAAGCATCCAAATGTATCTTAAGGTATATTAGAGGTACAACGTGTTATGGCATTCACTACACATCAGGGAATCCTCACATTGTTGGTTTCACAGATTCAGACTGGGCTAGTGACATTGATGATCGCAAGTCTACTTCTAATTTTGTATTTTGTCTTGGTTCTGGTCCTATCACATGGTCTTGCAAAAATCAGCATGCTCACGCATTATCATCTACAGAGGCAGAGTATAGGGCAACTATATTAGCTAGTCAGGAGGTTTTGTGGCTTCGACAGTTGATGACAGAGTTTGGATCTCCTCCTGATAGTCCCACCTTTCTATGGTGTGACAGTCAGAGTGCTATACACATTTCACGCAACCTTGTTGAGCATCAGCGGACCAAGCACATTGAGCTTCACATGCACTTCATCAGGCATCTCATTCAGAATGGTGCTTTGAGCTTGGAGTACATTCCTACTGCTGAGCAGGTTGCTGATATCTTCACTAAACCTTTTGCATCCCCGTGGTATCTTCAGTTGCATTTTATGCTTGGGGTGAAGGAAGTTGTCCTTGGGGGGTCTCAGTGATGAGTCCTTCCTTCTTTTTACTGCTATCTCTTTTTGGAGGAGAGTTTTTCCCACTGGGTTTTCTCTATTTCTCTGTTTCATAGAGATTTAGTTGTTATTGGGTACCTCATCAGGCCTTGTTGCCGGGACCCAAGTTTGCTTTAAGCTTTGCATTGTAGTTTCCTTGCTCTTTTTGCATTGTTTGTAGCTGCATTGTTGCTCATCTTAAGGGGGGGTGTTAGAGTAAAGTGTTGATTTAATTTCATTTATTAAATTCGCTTTACTCCCTTCTTAAGATTTTACTTTATGCACCTTTTGCATCTCTATTTAATAATTAATTAGTAATTATTAAATAGCTTTTCCTTTTTAGGTTACCCTTTTTAGGGTTTTGATCTCCTTTTATAAGGATTGATCTCCTTTGTATTGATCAAATCCTTCAGAATTTTGGTTATAGGATGGGAGTAGTGATTTGACTACTGTTGCTTGTCATTGGACTAGTCTAAATATGGTTTCCGATTTCACCCCATACAGGAGTTGGGTGGATTTCCTACATTAGCCATTGAATAGATCTTGGTGGAGCATTGATGAGAGCTATGTTTCAATCATAGTGAATAGCTTTTTGGCTTCATACTTATTTATAATACCTATGTACTTGGGGGTTCTCCAGATTTATGATGACAGTATGGTTTTTGATGTGCCTGTGGTGTTAGTTTCAACTTTTGAGTAGCTCATTTTTTACATCATCTATTTAGGTCAGCTTGTCACCATCTACTGGGTTATACATAGCCCCTTGATACATTTCTACCTCATCATATTAGCTAGTTATGACAACAGGATTTGGGATCCAGCTGTCGATAGTTTGTATGTATGGTTTGTTGAGGATTTTGTTGTATTCCTACTTAGTTTGAGATTGGATGTGAGGATAATCAGAGTTGTATAGTCTATAGGTGCAACAATATTTCATAGATTTGTATGGGATCCAGGGATCTAGTTGATGGATGGGTTGCAAAATGACACCTTGCTTTGCAATGTGGTTAGATTTGTTTTCAGATTGGTCTACAAGGCTACTTGCAGATTCATATGGGATTTTGGTATTAATTGCTTGAGGGAAAGTAATCTCGAGGAGGAATATTTGTAATGTCCCGTTTTTGGGACATTAGAAAAGTTAAAGACATATTTATATAATACTAAAATTGACTTTGAGAGCATGGACTCAAATTGTAAAAGGTCAATTTAATATTATAAAGTGGGCTAAAAATGTCAAGGAGAGATAAGACCAAAATCTAGGAAGGGAGTTGAAGAGTCACTGCTGTGAGAATAAAAGGAGAAGGGACTCATTAATTTGGCATGCTTGATTTATGATTCAGATTTCAGTTTCTCTCTTGTGAGAATTATTTAGAAAGCTTCAGCTTTTAGCCAGTGTGAGGATGCAACCCCTTGTGCTAGCAGACAGTGGATCCAAACCCATTGTTTGTGGAGATGTCATTTCAAGTGTCTCATATTCGCTTCTAGGTTCTTCTCTTAGTATTCCAATTCGATTGTAAAATTGTGTTTAAGTTTGGATTTCGAATGCTAGTTATTGTATTGCTATTGTATAATGCAATAACATTTTAAAGAAGTTTATGAGAGTTTACTGATTTTATACTGTTGGTTTGTAATTTATTTTCATATGTTTGAATCTTGAATATTATTTTGAGAAACAAAGAGTGATGGGGACACAACCCAAGAACATAATGGACACAACAGAAAAGGAAAATTGTATTAACTGAAAAATAAGCTAGTACATTCAGTACAGAGAAAATAAACTTCAAAACGTGCCCTAAGGGCTTACAATAGCATAAATGTGGAGATAATTTCTCCTTTCAGTACCTCCTCTCAAACTCCACTCCGAACTGCCTTTTTACAATGCCAAAAATCTTCTTAAACAGGCCCCGAAGGGTTAAGGACTAGGAGTACATTCTAGAAAGTGCTAGTAGGCATCCATCGACCAAATAGAAGGTTCCAGAAGCTGCGTTAGAAGTTGACGCAAATCTAGAAGAATCCAAAAATGGTAACCAAACTTCCGGGAGGCATAACTTTTGAACCGTAGCTCTGATCAATGAACCGTTTATATTTTCGGAAAGCTCTCGAAGCACTCTATAGCCCTATGGACCAGCTTTGCTCGTCCCCCATTTTTCTGCCCTTTTCGAGGTCATTTAATGCCCCTAACCTGACTTTGAAGCATTCTTAGGAGGTCTCCACAACCCGAAAAACTGCAATAACTTTCAAACTGTGGGGCCTTTTGACCTGATTCTTTTTTTGGAATGCTCTAAATTACAATTACATTCATCTAGCCAATTTACACCTCCTAGTTCACCAAAATGATGGCTCAATTACATACTCCTATTTTTTCGAGATTTACATGAACACTGATAGTGGAACTGTGAGAGTTGGAACCTTTATTTGGCCCAAATGGGTATCCAAAAATGAAAACACATGAAACAGAAACTAAGTCTAAGTATATTTTTTTGGGTGACATAGGATTACCCTTATACCTCTGGATGCTCCTGCATCAAACACCCAGGGTAGATTGAAAAGTGACCTTGTCACTTTATGAATGGTAGAGGAAATCCCAAATGGGAAACCTCAGCTGCTAAAATCCAAGTTGAGTCCTCGATTGATCGTCCTTTCTATTTGACCAAATAGTCTTCATACTGCCTGTTCATGGTACTCCTACCCACACGATGATCTAGAATGTCTTCTATCTCCTCCTTCTTAGAAGCAAAAATTGGACATGGCTCTAACACCAGCTCCTCATCTGCACCATCATCATGATACTCTGTTAAATCTGCAATGTTGAAAATGGGAGAAATGTGAATACCATTTGGCAGCTCCACTTCATATGCATTTCCTGAGTCATGATTCTTCAAAATTTTGCAAGGGCCAAATTTTTTCATTTTCAGCTTGTTGTAAGTACCGGCTGGAAATCTTTCTTTTCGTAAGTGCACCATGACTAAATCTCCTACTTGGAATTCCTTATGTCTTCTCCTTTGATCAGCCCTAGCTTTATACTCTTGATTCATCTTGGTAATGTGTGCTTGAACCTCCTCATGTAGACGGTTGATATGTTCAGCAAATTTCTCAGCTTCAGCACTTGTCCTCTCCCCTTGTTCTATCTTCCTCAGCTCTGGTGCAGTCCTTGGGCTATTCCCATATACAATTTGGAATGGTGATTTTCTAGTACTCCTATTTATAGAGTTATTGTAAGAAAACTCTGCTTGTGGTAGAATCAAATCCCATCCCTTGGGCTTATCCCCAACTAGACATCTCAGTAAATTGCCCAGACTTCTATTTACCACTTCTGTTTGGTCGTCAGTCTGCGGGTGATGCGTGGAAGTGAATTTTAGGTGTGTTCTCAACTTCTTCCACAATGTCCTCCAGAAATACCCCACAAATTTAGTATCTTTGTCAGAAACTATACTCCTTGGAAGACCATGTAGTCTTACCAGCTCTTTGAAAAACAAGTCTGCAATATGGACAACATCATTAGTTCTGTGGCATGGAATGAAATGTGCCATTTTGGAGAACCTATCAACCACCATGAATACTGAGTCATTACCCCTTTGTGTCCTTGGGAATCCAAGAACAAAATCCATACTTATGTCCTCTCATGGCCTTGATGGAATAGGCAATGGCTGATATAGTCCAGTATTGTGGCTAAATCCCTTAGCAACTTGACAAACTTGACAACTCTGTACAAACCTTTTCACATCCTGTGACATTTGAGGCCAAAAATAATGTTCTCTCAGAATGGCAATGGTCTTATCTCGACCAAAATGTCCTGCCATCCCTCCATTGTGTTTCTCCTTAATTAGATTTTCCCTCATGGAACTCCTTGGAATGCACAATTGACTACCCTTGAACAACATGCCATCCTGAATCAAATAGTCTAACCACTTGGTTCTATTTATAGCAATAGGCTCTTTACAAGCTTTCCATGCTTCAACAAAATCAAGATCCTCAGGGTACAAATTCTTGAATTCATCAAACCCAACTACTTCAACCTGCATTACTGTAAGCAACAACTATCTCCTACTTAGTGCATCTGCAACCCTGTTAGATTTTCCACTTCTTTGCTTCAACACAAATGTATAGCTCTGCAAGAACTCTACCCACTTCATATGCCTCTGATTCAGTTTACCTTGGCTATTGAGGTACTATAATGCCCGATGATCAGTATACAAAACAAATTCCTTTGGCAATAAATAATGCTTCCATTTCTTTAAGGCCTGAACTATTGCATAGAACTCTTGATCATAAACAGAATAGTTCTTCTTTGCATCATTCAATTTTTCACTAAAATATGCAATAGGCTTACCTTCTTGGCTTAATACAGCCCCAATAGCGCTGCCACTAGCATCACAATCCACCTGGAACACTTTCCTAAAATCTGGAAGTGCCAACACAAGCTGTTCTGTCACCTTCTTCTTTAGCAATTCAAAACTTCTCGTAGCTGCTACAGTCCATTTGAACTTTTTTCTATCCCCTCTTATTGTATCAGTTAGGGGTGCACATATGCCATTGAAATTCTTAATAAACTTCCTGTAAAAACTAACCAGACCATGAAATGATCTTACCTCAGTAGCAGACCTCGGAGTAGGGCATTCCAAGATGGCTTTTACCTTCTCTGGATCCATTTTGAGACCTTCAAGTGATATAACAAACCCCAAATAGACTAACTCCCTTTTTGCAAAGATACACTTCTTCAAATTAATTAACAATTTCTCTTCCCTTAGCCTTTCAAGGACACTACGAATATGCAATAAATGTTCTTCCAAAGTCTTGTTGAAAATTAAAATATCATCCAAATAGACAATAACAAATTTTTCCACGAACTTCTTAAGTACCTCATTCATGAGCCGCATGAAGGTGCTTGGGGCGTTCGTCAATCCAAAGGGCATGACTAACCACTCATAAAGACCCTCCTTGGTCTTGAAGGCTGTTTTCCACTCATCTCCTTCTCGAATCCGTATCTAGTGATAACCACTCTTCAGATATATCTTTGTGAAGTATTGAGCTCCACTCAAGCAGTCCATAAGATCATCCATCCTTGGTAAAGGAAACCGGTACTTGATGGTTATCCTATTTATAGCTTAGGAATCTGTACACATCCTCCACTCTCCATCCTTATTTGGTGCAAGTACTGTAGGAACTGCACATGGACTCAGGCTCTCTCGAATCAAGCCTTTCCTCAACAACTCCTGAACCTGTCTATTTAGCTCCTCTGTTTCAGTAGGAGTCATCCTGTGAGCAGCCTTGTTAGGCAAACTGGCTCGTGGAATTAGATCTATCTGATGACTAATTTTCCTTACTAGTGGCAATCCATCTGGAACATTATCAGAGATAATATCTTTAAATTCCCCTAGTAAATCTGAAACTTCAAATGGTATTTCACTACTATCTTCTTTCTCTTTCCTAGGAATCAAAGCATAGCACATATGCTGATGTTTCATGCCATCTAAAAACTTCCTTCCATCAACAAGACAAATCCTAGCACTACTACATACCTTTTCACCTTCCTTTTTCATGGGCTTCAATTTGTGGCAAACTCCATCCTTTGTCAGAGAGTATGTGTTTGCATGTCCATCATGTATTGCATGTCTATCAAACTGCCATGGTCTACCCAACAATAGATGGAAAACATCCATCGAAATAACATCACAGAGAACTTCATCATGGTAACTCCCAATTTTGAATTTTACTAAACATTGTTCACTTACCAGGACCTTATGATCATCTTTTACCCAAAAAATTTGATAGGACTGGGGATGTTTCTCCCTCTTGAGCTTCAGCTTAGAGACCATCTCTTCTGATACCAAGTTATCAGTGCTACCACCATCAATGATCACATCACAACATTTATCCTCACACTTGCATCTGGTATGGAACAAACTCCTCCGTTGTCCTGGTTCAATCTCACCACTTAGTAGGACTCTTTCATTTACCAAGGTCTCTCCTCTTTCTGCATCCTCTGAATGTGATGATTGTGCATCCTCATCCACATGAGAAACCCTAGCTTGGCCCTTAGCTCTCCTATTTGTCCTTCCTTGTCGTTGAGGGCATTCAAAGGCACGATGACCTTCTTCATTGTAATGTAAACAGGTACCACGGAAGCCTCCTCTTCCTTGTCCATGTCCTCTACCTCTTCCTCTCTGATTTCCAAAGTCTTGATCATGGGAGCGGTTGAAACCCTCATTCCTCTGTTTCCTGCTAGTACCCACATCTTCATTTTTCTTTTGGGTTTCATTGCGGCCTCCAGATGATCTACCGCTTCCCCTTCCTCCTTGACCATGCCCTCTTTGTCTCCCTTCAAACCTTTTATTCACCTTCTCTTCAACTCGTAGGGAAAACTGGTATGCCTCTTCAACGCTGGTCATTCTTACCAGACTTAATTTCTCCTGGATGCTAGGTCGCAACCCACTAATGTAACGAGCAACCTTCTCCTTATTTTCTTCTGAATGTCCCGCTCTAATCAAGAGTCGGTAAAATTCCTCTATATATTCTAGGACTGATCTTCCTGCTTGCTTTAACCCATGCATCTTCTTAAACAAATCAAGTTCGTAGTCCACAGGAATAAACTGCTTCTTCAATTTGTCCACCATGCGATCCCATCTTGTGATCTTCTCCTTTCCTCTTCTGTTTCTTTCCAATTGGACCTCTTGCCACCAGATTTTGGCATGGCCTTTCAATTTGGCCTTTGCAAACTTAACCCTATCTAGGTCTCTGATATCCTCATACTCAAAGTATTCTTCCAGTTCATTGATCCAATCGATCAACTCATCTGGTTTCAGATTTCCTGAAAATACACCCACTTCAATTGTAGGTCTTTTCCCAAACTTAGTAATGGCCCTAAAAAGCCTTTCCTCTGCATGATTCAAAACTTCCCTGTCAAATTCCCCTTCTGGTCCAATTTCATCTTCTTCGTTGTCATCTTCACTTTCATCACCTGCGGCTACAGTTGCTCCTCTACGGAGCTCCTCCTGCAATGCTTGTACCTGCCTTTGGAGGGCTCTAACCTCCTTAGGATTAATAGCTCTGGCCCTTCCACCACGCTCTCTTCGTGGAGGCATCTTCTTAACTCAAACCCACAACCACACAGTCCTGGTGCATACTGCCTCACAGTTGGCGCTCTGTCTACACACTCAGGAAAACTAACTTTGATACCACTTGATGGGGACACAACCGAAGAACAGAATGGACACAATAGAAAAGGAAAATTGTATTAACTGAAAAATAAGCTAGTACATTCAGTACAGAGAAAATAAACTTCAAAACATGCCCTAAGGGCTTACAATAGCATAAATGTGGAGATAATTTCTCCTTTCAGTACCTCCTCTCAAACTCCACTCCGAATTGCCTTTTATAATGCCAAAAATCTCCTTAAATAGACCCCGGAGGGTTAAGGACTAGGAGTACATTCTCGAAAGTGCTAGTAGGCATCCACCGACCAAATAGAAGGTTTCAGAAGTTGCGTTAGAAGTCGACGCAAATCTAGAAGAACCCAAAAATGGTAATCGAACTTTCGGGAGGCATAACTTTTGAACCGTAGCTCCGATTGACGAACCGTTTACATTTTCGGAAAGCTCTTGAAGTGCTCTATAGCCCTCTAGACCACTTCACTCATCCCCCATTTTTTGGCATTTTTCGAAGTCATTTAATGCCCCTAACCTGACTTTGAAGCATTCTTAGGAGGTCTCCACAACCCGTAAAACTGTAATAACTTTCAAACCATGGGGCCTTTTGACCTGATTCTTTTTTTGGAATGCTCTAAATTACAATTACATTCATTTAGCCAATTTACACCTCCTAGTTCACCAAAATGATGGCTCAATTACATACTCCTATTTTTTCGAGATTTACACAAACACTGATAGTTGAACTGTGAGAGTTGGAACCTTTATTTGGCCCAAATGGGTATCCAAAAATGAAAACACATGAAACAGAAACTAAGTCTAAGTATATATTTTTTTTGGTGACACAGGATTGCCCTTATACCTCTGGATGCTCCTGCATCAAAGAGTTAATATCTATTGAGGAATCTACTGGTTTCTATTGTTGTTCCTTAATCCATCTGCCTATGTTTAAGTTATGAATATATTGTTTGGGGAATAAATCATGTCAATACGTGTCTGGGAAATTTCATAGATTTAGGAAAATAAGTCATCAAATTGAGAGAACAAATGGGTAAGAATATATTTAAGCTACCCAAAACTCCTATGAGATTGTAAAAACACATAAAGGATACAAGACTAATTGGAAAACTCATTGTCACTACATTTTCAAAATCAATTGATAATGAGGATAAACTTATTGAGGATGCACTTGCATCACATTTCTACAAGTTTACAAGATATTTAGGAGATCTTCAAGAACAAATGCTTGATGAATTATTTGAAACATTAAAAGTTAGATAGACTTATGCATTTCAAGAAGTTGAATGTATTCGAATGAAAATACAGAGGGATTTATTGCCACAAATGTCAATTGATGATGTAGAAATTGGCTTAGTGAATTTAGAATAAAATATATGATTGCTATGTTACTGGAAAAATAGAACTTGCATTGGAAGATAAGTTAACTAAAGTAGGGAAGAAGATACTTAGTGAAGAGAAAGCACAAGCTTAAGAGGAGACATGACCATACAATATAGATGACCACTTATAATCAATGAGTTAGTTGGAAATACAATAGATACCATGCACATACCTATGCACAAAATTGAAGAGGTTATTAAAAGCTACTATAGAGCTGGAGAAGTCGAATGAGGAAAATGAAAAGATGGGTACACCATTACATGTGAATCCCACTAAACATGAGATATAAAATTTTAGCACTAAAGTCAACTTGGCCACTGAGAAGGGAGAACACCAAAAAGAAAGTGAACAGGTTAATGTGCTACCTATGCATTTATCAAACCCCAAATTACAATCTACTAAGGAAATTTGAAGAGAAATGAATAAACAAGATGAAGGAACTTCATATGAAGTTAAGGATACAACTATGCATAATGTAGCACATGCTAGCCAACAACACTCACCTTGATAAGAACTACATAAAGATACTAATAAGGAACAAGATAGAGGTAAGTTACAAGATATAAGTGAAAATAGTCAAGATGGACAAGACAATGAGAAATCATCATAGGGCCTAGTGGGCACAAGAAAATAAGAGCAACAAAAAGGAGAAGATACTAGCAAAGGTGACAAGGATCAAAATGAAGATGCTGATAATGACAAGGACAATAAAGAAGATTAGTCCTATAAAGAGAAGAATAAAGATACTGGTAAAGAAGAGAAGTAATAAATAAAGGACACAAAAGGTAAAAGAAAAATGGTTGTTGAAGATGATAAAGAAGAGGATCCTCCAACTGATGATGATGATCTGGAGTTTTCTATAATTAAAATGGGATCCAAAGAATATCAACAAATATAAAGAGAACCAAATATATGGAGAAGAAAATGGATGACATAGAGAAACAAATAAGGAAGAAGGTGAAGAGAAAAATATTAAGAACTTAAGATTTTTTTGAGAGCTAGTTCTTGATGTGACTGTTGATGAAGAAGAGCCCCTAACAGTCCACTTAAAGGTATATATTGATTTCATTAACAACTCTGGATAGGAACTGGAAAAAAAACTAATAAAGAAAGTAGAGAGGAGAGTTGAGGAAGAAATGGTACAAAAATTGCTTTATCAAAGATTGAGTTATCAAAGTTCATTGAACAAATGAAGCATTTATTGAAGAAAGAAACTACAATGTATGGAAATTAATGTATATTCACAAATTATATTTCATATATTCAAAGTAAAAGTTCCACAATGCATAATGAGCTATCATAACATAAAAAAAACTTATGACCCTCAAGTTCAGATTACATGGAACATTTAGGAAAGGTGAGTGAAATAATTTCCAAAGAGATAGTTTAAAGCATATGAAGAAAGAATAAGGATGCAGATATTGGAATTACTAGGCATGATTACACCACATATGGATATTATGTAATCTCATGTAGAGAAAGTTGAAGAGTTAGTGCAAACACTTGAATTGAGTATAATTGATAGCTTGAGTTAGCCCTATACTTACAAGGTCATACGATTAGACTTTGCACACTGCAAGGATTACATGAGATCATATTTAATAGTGTGAGAGATAGATATAATTTTAAGTTTGATAAAATATGATAGGTATGTGCCCCTATTTTCATGATGTTTTGTTATCTTTGGCATAGTTGTGAAAACGTGAAGTGAGTACATTTCTGAAAGAAACTAGGGAGAGTTAGTAATTTTCAAAATGAAGATGGGAGAGAACCCAAAAGCAAAACAACCAAAAAGATTTTGAAAAAGGACTAAAATAAAAAAGGAATAATATCATAGGGGGAGAAAAATATATTTTTGGAGTTTGATTATTTCAAAGTTTGTCAGTCATCGCCATAGAAAATACCGATTGCAAAATTTTAAAAATTTTGAGGAACAAGTTTTTGTGATCAATGCAAAAGGGGGATATTGCTGACATTTGATTATGATGATGATGTTGAAGTTAAGTTTATCATTTATGTCAAACAACTATACATGAGAAATAAGTTAGTAAATAGATGAAGAGGAAAAGACAACAGGTAAACATGTAATATGTTATCAACAAAGAAGATACTTATCAAAAGAATGACAAATTGGTGAACAAGGATAAGTGACATTATCATATAACGATATGTTTATCGATACGAAGATGTGTCTAAAGCTAATCAGCTCAAAGGAAGTTAGTTCATTATTAGAGAACTATAGTTATGAAAAAAATGATAAGTATTGGAAGGTAAAAACTATTAGCAGTGATGGAATAGATCAAATATATCATGTTATTACTAGATTCACTCAATATGGTCAGAGGAAAAATAACTTAAATAGGGGGATGAGCAGAGTAAAACAATTTATGGAGATTGGTGATAAAGATTAATGTAAAGATTACCAGGAGAGTTCCACAAATAATATTTTAGCTTAGAAATGATGAAAAGTCATGATGCAACAGATAGATTAAGAAAATATTTTATGGAAAAATCCACACAGAATCAAGATCAAGCTAATGGGAACCCTAATTAAGTTATGAATACCATACACAAACAAAAAGAAAAAAAAAAAAGAGAGCTAAGGTCACCAAAGAGATAACCGAGAGAAAATAAAGAGATAATTGTGATCAAAGATTAGAGTACAAAGAGGAAGCAAAATGTCATGCACAAAATTTTTCAGTAAAACATAACCTCTTTTTTCTTTTCTTTTTAAAGTCTAAATCAATATGTATGTATTGTATTTAATAAAATTTATAAGTACTCAATGGTAAAACTAGAATATGACACTAAAAAATGTTGTAGTTTGAAAGTGTAGTTACCATAAAATTCATTTTTCTATATTACATATGGAAATACCCTTAAAGCCTTAATACATGCAATAGCTAAGGACTTCCTTTGAATATTAAAATAGTGTTGCAATCAACTCAAATTGAAGAACAACTATACATTTTTCTTTATAAATATCTCAAAATAAATATATAATATGATAACCAAGATACTTACATCTTTGTTCTTTTCCACACAACCTTAATGGCATCATGAGATCCAAAAGATCCTAGCCATACCCTTGAGAAAGAGATCAACTCATTGCAACCAAAAATAGTGGATGCTATTCTTGATTGTTTTTTCTAAGAGATTATGGGCATTTCCTCAAACAACATTTCTATCTCATCAACAAGAAACCAACTATGAATTCAAGGAAGAATAACTTATCTTTCTATGAGCTCTTCTTTAAGATAGATCTCCATCTTCATATTGCAAGATCCATCTCTTCTCTTCCTCTATCTTCTCTCCTAATTGTTAGTTTATGGTGACTGCTCAGTGAAGTAATATACATACTCCATAATTCCTTGGTGAGGTTTTTGAAATTTTTTTTGGGGCTATTTTATCAACATTTTTTGGGCCAACATATTGTAACAAATTTTAACTGTAAAGAGACAAAAATACTTATATAAAATGGCTTACGATTAGGGAATTCATAATGCGTGATGCGATAATAACTTCTTGCCGCAATATTGAGTTGTAAGGGATTACAAATTTTAATTAGGTTGTAATTACTAGATAATAAAATATTTGACTTGTTGTTGGTGGACGTAGCCTAGGGATTGGGTGAACCATGTTAAATATTTGTGTCTTGTGTTCTCTTTTGTATGATTTATTATTTTTTGATATTGGTTATATTTGCATGTAATTGTTATTTTTATCCCTTTAAATCCTAACACTAACTCCACCAAAGTTATCTTCAAGATGAAGAGTGGGTGAACAAGGAGAATTTTTCCTCCTCCTTAAAAACCTCTCCTTCTCTTCACATCTCCCAAGATTTCTTGGGAAGGGTGTGGGTGCATTGGTTTCTCCTTCTCACCTATCCCCTTGACAATACATTTTCTTGGGTTGTGATTCCCCTTACAAAATCTTTAAAAACAATTTTTGTTGTTGAAAGCTTGACATTCTACAAGAAGTATCCTTCATATTTGGCCATCTTGGGAGAACCAACTTTTGGATGGTTCCCTAAGTTCATAATGAGATTTTATATGGCTAAAAATGCACCTAACCTCTAGATATACCATGTGGGACTTCAAAAAAGGTCTTAACCCAATACTAGGAGTCCCTTAACCTTCCTAAAACCCACCTAAATTTTACAAACGAATTTCAATTATTTTGACCTTATTTAAAGCTCCATAACCAAGGGTTTCACCTAGGGATCTACATGGTCCAACCTAAGACATATTTTCTAACCTACTCATCCTCCTTAGGACCTTACATTTGCCACTTTATCAAGTTACAAGTGTCAAGTGACACCTTCAATACACATCGCAACTTCCACTTGGAATGGTTATGGAAATTATATAATTACATAATTACAAATTGTTAATTCATTTGTGAGAAAATGTCTGAAGTGATCTCATGCACAAACAAATCATGTTTCTATGAGGTATTGAAGACCTAACTATTGCATGTGGGTTTATACCTAGATCATGGCAATTTTCTTGCAAAATACAACTTGTTCATTAGTAGTAGACAAAATTTCATGCATATATATAATATAACTGAAACACATCATCAACATAATTTAATCTCATACTTCAACCAAATGAATCAAATTCACCATTTCCAAGATTGAAAAGTATCAACATGCATAATTCACATTAGAGCCATAATCACATAACATGGACTTAATTACCATTTTAGAGTCCCTTAATATAGGACGTATTCATTATAACATAATATCTATTCATTTAATTTTCCCATAATGAAATTAATGAATGTGCCTAACTATCATCATAAGATTAAATATAACAAGATAAGTGTCATGCCCAAAAATTGGGGCAAAAACATAACATTTAAAAAAAAAAGTTTATAAACACTATGTTTAGCACTTATTACTTTGAATACTCTACGGGAAGTTGAAAAAGGATTGAAGCATGTTTCAATTGTATTTCATAATGATGCATAGTTTGTATCTCAAATGTATTGCACCATTACGAAACCTTAGGTTCTAGTGCAACAAGAAAACTTAGGTCGGGATACATAATTCGTTTGACTAAACCATAGTTAAGATGTGACATCATATTCAAGAAGACATTAGTGTCCCATAGTTCTCGAGTTAAAGTTGAATTAAACATGTTTTAATTGAGTAAGGTAGATTCATGTAATTTAGTTTTTAAACATGCACGTGGAATAACACCATAATAATGGCACATTCTGGTTTTCATCCTAATTGACGGTTTAGTTAACCTTACTTGATCACTTCGCATTTCATGTTATTATGTTTTTTAAATTTCATAAGTTATATTAGGTTATTATGCCATCTTCTATTCGTTCTCAGTATGTCGATTCAAACTCCTAGGTGTACAAATTTGCACTTGTAGGCTAACCTATTAATACCTTAATACTTGATCCCAATTATTAACATAATCTATTAGAAATAATTGAAACACAAAAAATATTCACCATAAGACTAATTAAAACATATATTTTATCTTCTATCATAATTCAGACTCATCCCATCAAGTTATCTAGTCAACCTCAAACTTTAACACTTTCAGAACTTTAACATCTTTTGATTATCAAATTTTTAACTTAAGCCCCATATATTTAATTATTTTTATTTGTTAAAAGTAGTCCTATATTTATTAAAATATCTAAATCAAGTCATAGAATAATAACCCATCACTATACAAACTTGAAACCACGGTCTCAAATACATTCCTTATCATTATGCAATTCTAAGCCTTTGGCCCTTCTATAACTAAAACCCTTTTAATATATCCACTAACTATAATAGATTTAAATTCAAATGCAATGTAAAATGTAATTCCTAATATAATTGGATTAAGTTTACTATCTCATAGTAACTACAAAATAATATTTAACAAAAACTAACACTAACCTAAACAATTCCTAATTCTATTTACCTACTAATTTCCAACTAAAGAAATACTATTTAGTACAAAACATCCATTCGCCTCACTAATTTAAATATTCAAATTTAAAACAAATTCCTTTATACAAATCTAATTACTGACACTAAACATACTTATTAAATACTAAAAGCTATCAAATTTCCCTTACAACTATGCTAATCTAATCATAACCATAATCTAATCCTAATTAACACTAACTCCACCCACTTGCCAAGTGGGCAAGTGGCCTAGCCACCCTACCCACACCCTTCCCAAATCCTCCCCACATGTCTTCTCATGCCTCCCATGCATTTCCCAAGGGGAATGAATGCTACCCAAGGTGCAGGGGAGAGAACTATGCTACATGGAGGAAAGGAGGTAAGTATTAATGCAAGGAAAGGTGGATGCTTTTTTTTAAAGGTTTAAACATTTCTTTCTTTTTTGAACTCCCACTTTTCCATCAAGTCCATGTCAAAAAGGGGCAAGGAGATACACATGGAAAATGTGGAGTGTGGTGAGGGAACCAAGGAAGATAAAAAGGTAAATTTATAAAGTATTATTTTTTGTTTAAATTAATGGACTTTGCTAACTTTGCCCCTCCCTTTTGTAGGTCTACACCCATCTTAGGAGAGGAGGATGTGAGGTGGAAGTGGGTCCCATGGGGTGTCCCATCTCCCTCCATGATTTTTTCCTTTTTTAATTTATTTTATTTTGTTAAAGAATTCCCACTTGAAAGAGTTTAATGGGGAGTTAGGTATTAGTTTGAATACCCTTTTTAAAATAAAGACTTTATATGATAATTTAACAAGGAAAAAAAAGTGTAATGCCCCGCTTGGAGATCCTTGGAAACAAGGATGAAATACAAGCCAAGATTTTTTTTTTTACAAGTATGAATGCACATGACAACATCATATAGGGATCACAATGATCGCAACAGAAGACTTCGCCACAATCTTGGCAACCAACGAATCTCCAAACACCACTACCAAACTGACACATGCAAACAAAGCCAACAACGACAACGCACTTGATGAGGGCACAAGAAACAACATCTCATCAACAAAACACCAAGTTGGGGTAAAATACAGAAACCTGAAATTTGGCTAAGCCTGAAATCCTGAAGCCCTGAAAATTGGCTAAGTTTGGATTTCTGAAGCCCTGAAATTTCCTAGAATCCATAGCTTATCTTTGAGAGGTCTGAAACCTATCTCAAAAGATTCGTCGCATATATTAAAATATATCTTAAGTATAAGAAATTAAATATACATTTTCTTATACTTAAATGATATAATTTAAACCCCAATAGACAACAACAGAACATGAAAAACTGCACTGAACGAAAATCACCAGAATACAAAATGCAACATAGGGCTGAAGAATGCACAAAAGGGTATCCAAAAAAACTCACAAAAAGATCAGATCACGAAGAAAAGTGCCTGCTAATGGCACGCGCAGGTTTTTCACAAAAATCGTGTGACACTTCTTACTAAGGGAGGGCGACACTTCTCCTTAAGGCGTGCGACACTCTTCCAGTGTCGTATGACATTTCTCAAGAAGGCATGCGACACTTTTCAGCATCGTACAACATCTCTCAAGAAGGCGTGCGACACTCTTCCAGTGTCGTATGACATTTCTCCAGAAGGTGTGTGATACTTTATAGTGTCATATGACATAGTTTGCATGGGTGTGCGATACTTTTTAAAGTGTCGCACCATGCTGAACAAATGTTGCCCATAGAAACACGAAAACACTCCCAGAAGCAAAAATGACCAAAAATAGATCAAAGAAGCTCCACACCAATGAGTACCGAATCCAAAAAGGCTCGAGGAATGAACACTTGAGTGCAAGAACAACACAGAAAGGAGAACATCTATCCATCTAAACTACAACAGCAAAGAACACACTGAAATAAACATCGCAGTGAACAGAACAACCAAACTAAGTGCACGGTTCCTCCCAACCGTCAATAGCATCATAAGACCATCGTGGGTCCTAGCCATCCCCACGCATAACATCCCAAGCCACTGACCAAATCGTCAGTACTATCGTAATAGCGACGCCACGACTAAAACATGCACAATAACAGAACAAGAAAATCTAACATGCTAGTGATAACGCATAAGATAATCCTATAGAAGATAACATCACCTATCACATGCTAAACAATAGTAAGCAACAGATATACTACTAAAGAAAATCACATCATCTAATCATATGCTAAACATCATAATAAGGGAATGCGCCAAATAAAATAACATCATCTAAACATGATATACAAGCATCCCAATAAAAGCATAAATCACAAGAAAGCATACTCCGAAACTCGAAGTACCAAGTGAAGACATCCAACAAAGGTCGCACTAGGAAAAAAGATCGTGTCTGTACACCGATCCCTAGCAGTGGTGAAGGTAGCTACGTGTCCCAACCACGTGGCACCCATAGGTCCACACTTGCCGTGCTGATGGAGATAATGATCCAACCACAAACACACATAAAACACAACATCCATGGCTAACACTCACGCCATATAGTATGATGGCTGAACCAGGAACCTAAGACAATGCAAGGAGTATAGGTCCTGGTCAGACACTCAATAGGCTACTATGTAGGGACTAACATCATGGAGAGTTGCTTGGCATCAAAAAGCCCAAGCTAGGACTTGCGTAGATTCAACATCCCTCAACGAAAACGCTCTTGCACCCCAAATATTTTATTATCTTAAGTTTTATTACCAGTCACACATTTTCTTTAGTTATCACTTAAACAAGCTCCTCTCAGCCATACCCATGGCGTCATGATCGCCGGGCTGTGAGATAGAAGCCCCCTCCATATGCTACCCTACCCTACCCATGCTCATCCTACGACAAGTGCCCGTGGGCATGCATACTCCCATCCCAACCCCAATGATCATAACTTCTGGCAAATCCACGTAAGATCGGGCCTCGCAAGTCACCCAAAAAATGTACGCGCATGTACTCGTGTGTGGCACACCACCATCACGAAGATCATAACACAAGGACAGGAATGAGAACACAATGTAAAGAAAACACCCAACTGAAAGCAACACGAGAAGGACGGATTCTACCCGAATTCCAAAGCCAATAAAAATCATACATCATGAAATCACTCAACTAGCCTCAATCCGAGTATGGATTCTACACGAATCCCAATGATGTAACAAGAGCAAACATCATGAACTCACTCAACCGACCTCAATATGAGAGTATGGATTCTGCATGAATCCTAGCATTCATGAAACAAAAGCAAAGGTCCAAAAGAAACCATAACAGGTAATAAATCACTCAACCGAACACAAATTTGGGAGTACAGGTGCGACACACATCCCAATGCAAGAAAAGGTGCAATAGTGGTCTGACTGATATCCAAACGGATCATCTAGGTCCATGACCCACATTGTACCAAGAAAACTCAAGAAAATAGGATGACACACAAAACGAGGTAAAAACCCCCAAAATTAAGAAAACTTCAAAATTAAAACCCATTTGGCCTTTGGGTTGAAAAACCCCAAAAATCCAAAAATAAATAGAATCGGACACCGTATGCAAAAATGGCCAGCATAATGGCGTAAAATCCCAAACCCTTATCCCAAAAAATAGGGAAATGTTCATACTCGCCCAACCGGGTAGAACTAAGATACAGAAATGGAGGGGAACACTAGTTCTTAGCCTCCAACTAAACGGCTACCAAAAATAGAAGCAGAAACAGAGCAAATACAATAAAATAGGAAAGCCCTACCTCACAGCCAAAAGGGCAAAACGAGAATTTGAACCATAAAATAAATATCTCACAGAAGTAGCTGAAAATTGCGACAATCCAAGGTTTCTCCGATCTGGATCCAACGAGCTCAACCTCGCGATGATCCCACGCCCGTAGCTCCCACAACGAACAAAACAGTAAATCCTCATGAAGAGGATTTTGGGTTTTACTTTCCAACTTTCCGATTTGAAAGTGAGAAGTGAGGAATTAAATTCCTCTTGGGATACTTATTCACTTTTTGGGTGAATAATCGATTAGGGCATTTAACCAGCCAATCTAGTTAAACCCTGAATCGACCCAAACAAAAATAGGCTATTCCTATAAATAGGAATTCATCTATGGCAAAACTGCTAGAAATTAAAATAAATCAATTAAAAATCCCGAAAACCCAAAAACACATAAATCTCCTAAACAACTTTCGCGACAATGCGAGCCTCTAAAATGCACAGACAAGCTCACTGGTCTAATCACATAATGCAAATGAGTTCGGATTTAATAATCATCGAAAGGTTTAATTTAAACACTTTAATTAAAGATACATCGACCATATAAGGACGACATTGGTAAAATATGAAAGGCTGAATCACTAACTCCATGTGCCATTGCCAGGGATATAAATCTTGCACACTAAACAACATGATCAAGTGCAATTGCATATAATAACATAGTCGAAGCAATAAATGCATTAAATCACCTAATTTAACTATTTAATTAATTATATTAAAATAAACTATTTACATCACTCACATTCGCATAAAGCATAACAATGTAGGAATGAAGTAAATAACCATAGCATTAAATCCATCACATAACATAATCAGAGGTATGTCCAAATACCAGATAACCAGATATCATCATAAAACACACTGTCATCTCAAAATGGCATCATCATGCAATATGATTAATTGAATAGCATAGTAGTATAACATCTATGATATTGAAAACCAGGTATAATATCTGACCCTCAGGTCATCTCAAATGTAAACATCACATAAGAATAGATATCTCTCAGATCAAAATAAAACAAGGTAAATGTCCGTAGCACATAACCAAATAATCCAACAAGAACAATCCATTCTAATCATTAATGCATTTAATAAGGCACTTAAAACACATAAGCGAACACAGTCAAAAATATGACTAACCACTGCTATAGGAACCTAGTCCCATGTAGCATGGTAATAGAATATAGTGCAATCTCTGCACACATCTCAGGGTAATCACAGAACAACCTCATGATACCACATCGATCCTGGTAACCACTGGCACAAACCTCAGTGAACCAAAAATCACATCATAATCTCAAAGATCAGTCAAAAGCATAAACAAAGCAACTGATATAGAAACATAAACCCAAACACCTCAACGGTGTAGACCACTCAGGGTCACAATCATGATCCCATCATAACAAAAGATCATCAAAGTTGCATCCATCAAGACGACTTACAAAAGTCAAATGGGAGAGGCACTACAAAAAGTCTTAATGTTTAATAAATAAATGGAGAAGCATTTAGAAGAAGATTCCCTATAACCAAATTGGAATATAAAAGTTTCCCATGTATTTTACAACATCCTGAAGGTGATTCTGTTATCCATTTCTTTTCAATGTTTTTTCTTTTTGAGCTTTAGAAACATGGTTTAATGGGTTTTTTTAAAACTTTTTAAAGTGATATTAGAGATAATTTTAATGTTATTAGGTGTGTATTCATGGGTGATAATCAAGTGTCTATTTTAATTTGTATATATATTGATTATCCCCTTTAGGTCTATTTAACCAATTGGAGATGCAACTATAGGACTATTTCAATTGAACATCAAACTTGATTTTTAATATCATAGGCAAATCTATCCATAATTTAATTTGAATTTATTTATGAAACATCTTATCTATAACATAATCAATCATCTTGTATCCAAAATTTAAATCCAAGGTTACAAGAAATTGAATTGTGAAACCACTAGAGTTCTATATTCATATGATTCCAAGCAATTACAAGAGATTTGAAATGAAATCTATTTTTCATCTTCTCTTTTCTACTATCCAATTTATACATAAGGATCGTAATCCTTCATCTTGCAATAACATCTACATCATGAAATTGAAATCCAATAGGTCTGACTAGAGATACAAATTTATTTTTATACAAAGGTAACAATATACACTAAAAATCATCACGAGGAGATGTCTCCAACCAAGATTGAAGGAACACTACCAATGCTCTAATTTTTGGGATGATCCATCACAAGGAACTATCCAAGCAATCTGTAGATATACAAAAAAAACCATGGAGAGCTCACCTTAGATCCTAGGCCCTAAAAGGCCACCCATAGAGCTAGGAGAACCAATAACTGACTGGGTGACATTCAGAATCCAAACACAATGACATAACTCAACATATAATTCTCATCCAAGGTATGCACAATAGGTTTCATAATGAACGTATGACTATGGAGAAGGTGGATTTTTCCAAGTAGGAGATGTCAATGAAGAATATAAATCATATGCCTCTTCCAAGGCTACCAGATCACACAAAATTCCATTCCTTTCTCCTTATTACCCCCAAAAAAACCTAGTTTTGCAATGACAAGAAAGGGCCCATAACACTTTGCTTCCTCCTCATTGTGAGAAGAGACTTTGCATTGACTCTGAGTCCAACTAAGCCCTTCTCCCATACATGGTCACTTCTGCCCTATTTGAGTGTGAATAATGCCAACACCCCATTTACAATTTCCCTAACAAAAAAGGAAAAGAAACATGAAAAGAAAGCAAGTTAAACTCACAATACCCATCCCTCACATGATACAAACACACACATACTACAATATGTACAAATTTTATACATACAAGTAATGAACAAAAGGACATAACCATGGAAATGGAGAACCTACCTTCACCAAGGTTATGACAATGAATTTTGAGATGAGATAAATCCTCTCCTTCTTACAATTCCAAAATTGACTTCTCTAAATGTAGAGAATGGGTGAACAACCTTCAACTCTTCCAAGGGACTCTAAATAGCCTCTAAACTTGTCTACCCGAAATAGAAATAACTCTAATCTTGACTTTAGTACTCCTATGATCTTCCCACTTGCCCCTATCATCAAGACAACCTTTTGAAAGAGTGAAAATGTGGCTTAACCTCATGGAGATGATCCAAATTCGCAACAAAGGGTAATTGAGATATTTTAGGGGTCATAAATGTTGCTAAGAAGTTCTAGAAGGGTAGAAAAGGTTCCTAACCCATACACATACCACTTGGGCACTTGAATTACATTAATTTTGGCTTCTAGGATCGATTTATGACCTATAAAAGTGGCTTGAAATATTTGATCTTCAAAAACCCTAAGGATGTAAACTTTCCATTAAACCCTAGAATTTAGGGGAGCTAATTTAGGTTAGTAACTAGTCAGTCTTAATGGGTTACTTTGCTAACCCTAAATTGACATGTTGGTACACATATGCATATAACTAGTGTCAAGTGACACCATAAGATTTACTTTTACATTATATTTGACACATCACAAAATACAGAATGATACACATACATTCAGATTATGATACAAATTAAATACTAGACGATGAGGTTCAAATCACTTTATTGGATTCAACCTTAGTCTTATAGTTTGTACATAGGGTCAATTACCGATTCTCTGATTAATTCCAGAGTTAATTATCCTGCACACTCAATTCAAATATCAATAGTTCAATAATATCACATTCATATGTTTAAATCAAATTTGCATAATCACATTGATCAAAAAATTAAAACTTTCATTTAAATAACCTTTCTCATTCCTACAAACATATTTAATGATCACTAATTGCATAATCAATATAACATAACATATTCATCAATTCAAATTAAAATACTAGAATAATCATCATTAGGCATGCATATAACTAAACATCATAAACATCATCAATAGGGCATATTGAACTATTTGAATGCATATAAATTAATCATCAAGGCATAGTAATTAACATCATAAGGTAAAACACCTCATAACATTGTTAGTACAAATCAATGTTTAAATAGTCGAACAATGTAGTAAGTCTTGAATCACAGAGTATATGAACGTATAAACTATATCAATTTCCATTAGGACACCTAAACCATAAAACCTTAATTCATATCCATCATCATAATCATATAAGTCCATAACTTTCTATCACCTGGTTATGAAAACGTATCCTAGAGAACACACACAATGTTTATGATTTAAACCATAATTTCAAGTAACCAAATAACTCATCCCAATATATAAATATAACCTCTTGTACATGATACCCTAACAACCTTAACACATCGCAATGTACTTATAATATTTAAAATTTAAGCTACTTAAGGGAACTTCTAGAGAGTTGATAATATTTGTCTTCGAGTTTCAAATGATTCATAAGAAGGTATGTATTATGTTATATTGTTTACAAGCAGTCATCAATCATTATATGTAAGATAGCCATAATCATCATAATGTCCTCTACATGGATCCTAGGCAGGAACAACAACATTACCCCATACCATTGCCTTGTCATACTCAAACATCCATTCAAATCTTCTATAAAGGATTTAATAGAGAAAATCATATTTAAATAAGTACATAGGAGTTAAAATAAGGTGCTTATCTGTAAAGTCAATTAGATTAACTAATCAAGATATATGCATGATCATGTTAGTATAATTTAGGTAGTCCATCATAGCTTGCAATGTATCATATCTAATACTATCAATTATTTTCAACATAATGTGTTATTATACATATGCATCATTATGTCATCAGGTAGTGATGCTTTAAAAAGAAACCTTAGACCTATATTAGTAACCATCTACTAATTGTGTACTTTAACCCAAGTACCTCAATCACGATAATATTTGTAGTTGATCACAAGTCAAGTCCTACTTTTGCATAACAATTATCCTTCCTTAAGATGTATTTCCTATTATGTGCATAATTGTTTTTATTAAAGAATAATCCATAAAGAACTTCTCATAAGTTCAATAACTCCAACATATTCCCTTTTATGTAAGGACGAGTCTTCTCTAACAAGTGAAATATGTACATTTTTACAATATATAAAAAGTTAGTCCAAAATGGTTGTAGAGGACTTACAAAGATAAGTCATATCTATGTAATTAAAAGGTCATGCATGATATTAAAATACATCACGAGAAAACTTCCTTAATCATGCTGCTAACTAGAAAGAATAAAACATTCCTTAAAAAAAAACCACATCCTATTTGCTAATGAATATTGAAATCTAAGCTACTAAATAATTAAATTTTAATAAATGGCAAAGCATAAGATGGTTGAAATATCCTTCTAAGAAGCAAGATCTTACAAGTTCTTAATGAGGTAGAGTCTTACACAAAATTAGTATGTAAGGGATCTGAAAAGATTTGGAAGGAAAGAATTTACAAGTCATTTATTTTCTTGTAAGAATACATAGAAATCTTTACAAGTTATTGTAAAATCCCTTATTGGATAGTCTTTAACCAGAATTAAAAGTTTTAGATGAAACTTATTGTAAATTCTAGAACAAGGCAAACACTTCATAAGTGGGATAAAATTTATTAACATGGTAGTTCTTGATAGGATTGTAAGATACATCTAACAAATGTATTGGTCACTTCTAACTAGGTGAATCACTTAGAAGGTGAAATATGTAGCTCTTAACCAGACATTACCCTTTTGCTACAGTGAAGAGTTGTTAAATTTTCCTACTAACCAAGGGTTTTAATGAGACCAAAAATCACTATGTTATGTGTGGGTTAATTATTTTGTGGTTTATTTTTATTTTACTATTACAACATATTCGTAAACTATTTTATATTGCAACATAAGTTAATGTGAATTACAATTTATTTTTATGCTTAAAATTTTGAATAGGAATCAATTTATGAGTATTGATTCACCTCCTCCTGCCCACCCCCCCATCCCACCCTCTCTCAGTTCACACCTTTCCAATAATTATGCCCCAAAATGAATGTGATGGGAAATTGTTAGGTTGGAAGGGTAAATTTTAATACAAAGAGATAATATGGGCACATATGATAGTTGTAATAAATTTAAGGATTATAGAATACCTTGGAAGATTGCATGTTGTTAATCTAAGCCTATTGATTACTTAGTTATGAAAACTTATTTTGATTATTAGATGATATATACATGTAATAGATATTTAGAAATATATAGTAGACATGTTTAGCGGGTATAAAAAAATGTGAATGAATAATAGAAAAATAAATAGTGTAAATAGACAAGTGAATATCATAAGTTTTTCCATGATGTTGTATTCAAGGGACCAATCAAAAATTACCTTGCATTCTAAGAGAATGGGGAAATACATGTATATAATGGGATGGGGAGTGATGAAGTGAAATGATATAGTAGGAAAACCATTTCTAGGTACATATCATAAGAAAGAAGACATCTCAATTCATAAGCTCAATCAAGAATGTTGTATGGATAAAATTAAATAGAAAAAAAAAATTAGATAGGACATCTAAGCGTAGTAAAGTGCTTGCATTTTGTGCTTTTACTTCAATTTGATTGCTTTTTATTACCTCTACTTTTGACTTTTTGGTTTTGAGTCTTTCCCTCAAGTTTGATATATTTAACTTTGAGGCAAGCCTTTTAATCTTGTATGCTTTTATTTTCTATTTCATTTTTTTCATGTCATCAATGTATTCTTCCCTCACCCCCCACCCCTCCTATGAAGCTAGGGTAATGCAATGTTCTATTACTAAGGATTGAGCTATTCAATTATGGATATTTGTTTAGCTTTTCTCTTTTATTGTATATGACCTAAATTAAGGCAAGTAACAAGTTGTAAAATTTTGGTTTGGAATTAATGCATAACATAGGTTAATAGTTAATAGTTAATTTATTTATCAGTGTTACTTTTGTGGTATTTAGGTTAGTTTGAAAGAAGAAATTTTTTATAAAGCTATTAAACTAAATATGTAGTGCCCACCCAGTGTTTTCTTTTCAATTCATATTGTCGAAATCTTTTAAGCTACTTTTCACGTGTATGTTAGTTATTTCATTAATACTTGAGGATATGGATGTATGAAATTACATTAGGATTTGATTTATATATCACAAGTCATTGGATAGTTGCGAGACCTCATGTGTTTACAGTGATGATTATGGTTATTTTAATGATGATGATCTATAAGTTATGATGCCATTTACATTTAAGGATATATTGACATAATGACCTCATACATGCATATGTATGAATTATGTGTATGTTCTATAGCTTTATTTTGATGTTCTTAATGTGGTTGATGGATAGAGTCGTAGTCACTTGTTTGGAAGATCTACATGATGACATAACCCACTAGGAAACCCAAAAGAAATTAACCTAAAATCATTACTAAGTTTACAAAATAATTTATTTTCTTAAAAAACCTACACAACAATGATAACAACGTGGAAGGAATACAATGTAATACAATACATACACACAAATATAACTCAAATAGAAGTTACAATTCTCAAGGGTTCCATAATGGAGAATAACATGCAAATTAATTATTTAGATTGACTATAAGTAAAATGTCTCACATCCATAAATGAGTATCAAGTGCATCATTACATTAGTGAATACATAGATACAATTACTACCATCGAGTATACAAAATGACATAACATCCAATGTAAAAGTCATAATGTATGTATTTGTACCATCTTAAAATGGAAGCATCCATTATTTAAGACTTTTTAGCTCCTACCCTTTAGTGACCTTAATGACCATGGATGTATTCTTGCTCAATCAACTCCTTATTCTATTATGTTCCCCTCCTTGCATTTTCATCTACATAATTTATAAGGCCTCAGGGTTTGCTCCTCATGGTCCAACCTTGGAATATGTTGACTCAGGTTAACCTATTTTGGCATAGGGTGACCCAGGTTGACCTATTCCCTAGGAACTTGGGTCACAATGCTAATTTGCCCTTGAGGTTGTAAATTCTAAAATCAGGGGTAGTGATCATCTTGCTTTTTTTTGCACTAAAAAAATAGTATAAAAGGAAGCCTAAGCACCTCATTTCCACAATAAAGAGTCATGATTGGAGATCCAAGGAAATCCATGTAACATCTAAGCATCTCAAGGAATTCTTAGGCACTCAAACATGCTGATTTTTTTCAAGCATTTAAGGCATTCAAGATTCAAGGATCCTTTGTGAGAATTTACTCTTCAAGATATAATATTTTTTTGGCCATCAAGGGAGGAAGGATAACTTTAAGAAATCCCTCCTGAGAAAAATATGTAAATGCTGGTGAATTCAACATTAACTATGCAAGAAAAATTTCTAATTGAGGGAAATTTTTTCATTCAAGCCAAGGAAGAAATTTATTTTCTATTGGAAACATTTTCCTTTCTATATCAAAATTTAATAATAACTGTGGAAAACTAATTTTAATTTTTTTTTGGTATGAAAATATATGTAGGTGATTTTTTTGGTCGGTCAACATTTTTCGTAATGCAAGAGGCAAATTAATTATTTCATATAACAGAAAATATGAATATAGTAGGCTAATATGTCAATATCCAAAGACAAATTATTTACTTTTTTTGGGTGAATTTATAGAGTCACAAGTGGTCTATGGCCCACATGCCAAGTGTACACTATATAGTGTACTTGTAGTATGCCAATCCATTAAGATTCAATTAATGATGTGTCCTTTTTTATTATCAACTTGGTCGTCAGCACTTTTAATATTATCATTTTTATGGTAAAAGGAATTAATTTGGACCGTTGATGTAATATAGATCAATGGCTTCAAATCTATTTCAAGCCTAATTTTAAATTCCATACCATAAAGTCTAAATGTTCCCCAAATTAGGATACCTGTCCCAAAGACCAAAATAGTTGGTTAAACAAGGGTAGTTGGAGACACATGTCAGTAAAATCATAGGCGATGCTCAATCCGAGGAAAAATATTATTTTATTTTAAGGGCAAAATAACATTGTCCAATAAGAAAAGATTAGGGAAAGGTTGAAATTTTTTTTTAAATAATTGTATTCTAAATGTATATTACGTTGGTGATTGAACTGGGATTTGGGACCAACTATGTGTAAACTAATGAACGATCAACCTAGGATTTGGACCCAAATTATTTAATATATTGGCAATGTGGTTGATCCCATATGTCGGTTTTATTTTCCAAATTGCGATTTTCCAAAGATACTAAATAGCCAATTGGTAAAGATTTGCCACTAAAAAGATCACTACAAGGGAGGAGATTTACATTGAAGAATTCATCACATTCTTCATTGATGAACAATTATATCCATGGCCTCATGATGTGGTTTTGGTAGATTTATTGCTTTGGGGTGCAAAATCCTTATTGGCAAGGGTTTCTTTGAGCAAGGTGAAGTTTTACATTTGTCTTTCTTTCCTTTCACATTTTACATTTCAATTTCAAGGTTGATTTCTCAATCTCGGGCTTGACTAAGGAAAGACCTTATCAAACCAAAACAAAAATCAAGTTTTACTATGTATAGGAGTAGAATATCCAAATTGTGGTTGTAGATCCAAAAATGACTCATCGAGAGATTTCCATAAATGTTGGGTCAAATTTTCTATTGTGTTCTAAGAACATGTCCATCTTCCTAATTAAGTGTCTAGACATTTTACCACCAAGTCAACTTGTTCCTAGAGGTATGAAAAAATAACATTATATGAGTTTTTTTTGTCGTGATTGCAAATTCATAGTAAAAATTTAGTCACAGGTTTAGAATCGTGATTTTTAAAGTGAAATGGCATATTTCCTTGCATATTTTGAGGTAAGCACTTTATCATTCATTCTAGCTTTTACTTTAGACCTATTTCCATATCTTAATTGATGTAAGACCCTGCCTCATTAGGGACTTGTAAGACCATGTTTCCTAGGAAATTAGTCTAAATATAACATGACTTCATTAGATAATTAAAACACAATTAATTAGTGATTATATCTGTGATAGAAATATTCATATTGTCAATAGTGAACATGATCTAGTTTATGTATCATGTTTTAATGGTTCATTATTATTCTCTAGCTAATAACATGATTAAGGAGATTCCCTTGTGATTCACTTAAATATGATTATCTAGGTTTTATGCATCATTGGATAGGATTAACTAGACTTCATAGGTCCCTTAGAACCATTTTGGTTCTAACTCATTGATGTGAAAATGTGTATGTGGCACTTGTTATAGAAGGATTATCCTTACACAGAAAGTAATGTGATGGAAGTATTAAACTTATAAGAAATTATTTATGATTTCTATTTGAATAAATCTTTAATGTCATTATTTAATGTAAAATGTACACATGATATGAAATACTTCTTTTAGGAAAGGTAAATTGTTGTGCAAAATATGACTTGACTTGTATATATATATATATATATATATATATATATAAGGCACTTGGGTTAAAGAATACAATTGGTAAATGGTTACTAATAGAGGTCTAAGGAATTTTAAACTTCTCAACCTGATGACATGATGATGCATATGTAATAGGGATACATTACCTTGAAAAGAATTGAAAATGTTATATATGATATATTTCATAGTATGATGTAATTTCTAATTGATGCCAACATCATCATACATATATCTATATTAGCTAATGCAATTGACTTTATGCACATTATCACATCTTATCTCATAATGATAATTAGATACTTTCAGTAATAGCATTATGGTCAATTGGATTAAATAAATGTTGTGTTACAACAAATATGTTCTATATAAAGTAACTCTAAAATAGTAATGATGTTAGAAAATATAGTCCACTGATATAACTGAGAGGGTGGGGGGTGAGAATCAGTTATCCAACTATCATCATCAACATTAACCTTAAACAAACTTAACCACGTGAGTAATATAAACTGAAACCACAACAAGATACTCATACACAATTAACACCAGATATGTTAACCAGGGAAACCCTTGATCAGAGGGAAAATCCTGGTGGGGATGGTACCCACAAGATGATGTACTAATATAAATATTCCTTGTTAGAGGATAGACCCTGTTAGGAGTCTGTTACAACATTTAGTACATATGAGTCCCTGTTAGGAGACTTTGAATCCCTGCTAGGAGATTCCAACCCTATTGGGAGTTGTGGAAGACAACTGGACTCACTACCCAAACAACTTCAAGGTTAAGATCAAAGAACCCACTATCCAAATGATCTCTATATTATTCATTGTAGAATAATAGAACTAAAATGTACTTCCTTCCACTATCTTTGTCCTATGAGCTAGACTTCTACCCCTTCAAATCTTCTAACCAGATCTCATACTACACATCCAATGATCCCTTGGATCGTTTACACACATTCAACAAGCATTCTTCTACTTGTTGCACTGCACACTAATACTTCACATTCCACTTGATCCTTTAAGTCAAGTCTCATTACAAACAAGGAAAAAAGACTTTCCTTTATACCGTATCTTCATAATAGTTCCTTGAGTTGGTGATGAAAGGTGCTCTCCTTAATACCATAAACCATAACAAAAAAAAAAAAATAACAAAAATTGTGAGAATAAAATATGGACTTCTTATTTGTGCCACAAAGGCTAATTTCAGCATTCACAAGTACAATATGCTAACCCACATGAGCACCTTCATTACAGTAATCTATAAGACTAAGCTGTGAACTACCACCCAGAGCTATCCTAAACAATGTTCGAGCCTTTCTTAAATAGATAATTTTATGCCATTTGAGAAGGTTCTAGATGGTCAAACTTAATACCTAGGGCCGACAGACCCTAACAATACATATAGAGTTGGTTAAATACATCTTTGACAAATTATTTTGGAAATTTTGATAGTTCAACTTCTGAAGGCCATAACTCTCAAACCATTGCTCCAATTGGCTGTTATAACCACTTTTTAGAAATGCCAACTCTTGATCTACATGCTCAAAACTATGCAAGTGCCCTTCTCTCGAGTTTTTAGACCTCATTTGAGCACTCTAAGGCCTCCAATGGTGAGCCTGAAGATTTTTCTACAAATTTTTCCATTGAAAATCCACAATAACTTCTCTAATACTTAATCTAGAGCAATGAGATTTTTATGTTAGGCTTATAATTCCAAAATGAACCTTTGTGTAGAAAATGAGAACATTCTAAGATCGTATGAGAAACTTACTAAAAATATCAAGTTCCCATAAATAGTAACAACTCTGTCTACTAGTCCTTATTAAAATAGAAAAGACTAAAAATAAAATATTTTTGGGTAATGCACAATTGCTCTTACACCTAGGATGCTCCTGTATCAGTTGGCCTTAAGGCTTTCCTAGTTAATTAAAATAAGATAATTAATTAATTCACAACTACAACAACATTGTCGGCTCACAATCTATACAAAACTTTACACATATGAAACCACATCTTGCGCACATGCTAGTGTCACCACACCATTTTCCTCTATAATTGTTATCTGTGCATCACCTTCATTACATCTTAGATGAAAGATAGTGATAGATCATCAGAACTCTATTTTCCAATGCTTTGTTTCTACATTGTTTCTAGTTAAACAAGTGTAAATTTTGTACAACATTAAATCATACTTAGTCCTTTAAACCACACCATCAAGACAACCTTAGGAACATTTTCTCCACTGTGCATCATTTGCAAATTCCTTAGCTCTTGTGCATACTAAGATCACTAACTGCTATTCTTCCAGTCTTAACAAAATTACTACTATGTTGACATCAATGACAAATATAGTCATGAATGCAACATATCAATACTCTACAATGTTTATGATACTCCCCTAATTTAGTATCATTAGAATTCATGCTAAAAAAGGGTTCTAATGTGTATGCTATATTTTTTAATATTAGAAAATAGAGAATTGATTTATTTGGCTGATAATACAATTTATTTACAATATATATGTGTACAATTTTTATTTATTTATTGATGTATGAATTGAATTGTGTAGGGAATTCACTGAGAACTAGGACTAAATCTATGTGTGACAGTTGGGTCTACAATACCTTATAGAAATGTTATTTTTTCACATATGAGACTTCTTGGAAGTTTTCTCAAATGTCTATTAGTAAATTTTCAATTATTTAATTTTATAATAGGCATGCCAAGTGGATGGTGTGATGTGTACTTGGGAAGACACTCGACATTTATAGTTTGATTAGGTGGAAAATGAAAAAATTCTAATAAGGAAGAGTAGGTTGGAGATTATGGTTTAGATTGACTCATGCAGGTTCCCATTGTGAAACCCTTGGTTAAAAAGGTTTTAATATGTTCAAAATAAAGTCAAATTCATATGCAATCTTTAAGTGGGTTTTAGGGGTGTTAAGGTGTCTCCAAAGGTTGGGTTAGGATCCTTTCTAAAGGTCCACATGGTAGACCTAGAGGTTAGGGGAATTGCATTTAAACCCATAGAAACCTTCATTACGGACTTAGGAAACCACACAAAAGTTAGTTTTCCCAAGATGGCTAAAATTGAAGGAAATTTCTTGTAGAATGTAAAGATTAAGAGGGTAGAAGCTTCCTATTCAAAGTTTTGTAAGTAGGAACACAAACGAAGGGAATTTATTGTGAAGGGGATAGGTCGGGAACATTAACCAATTCCACCCACACCCTTCCCAAGACAGCTTGGGAGATGTGGAGGAAAGGGATGATTTTGAGAGAAGGGTGGAGAACATCCCATTGGTTCACACACTTTTCATTTTGAAGACAATTTTTTTTTTTGGTGGAGTTAGGAGAAGAGGGGAGGAAGGAGAAACACATCTTACATTTTGAAGATAATGATTATACACAAGAAATATTTCAACAAAAGATAATTTATTATTACTTTACATTTTAAATAAGATTCTCGTTGTTATAAAAATGTAATTTAGAGAATTTTTTTTTCATAATTTCTTAGAAAGAACTCTAAAGATAGCATCTAAGATCTTGGTTGCAATGAGTTCTCTTCCTCAGAAGTATGGCTAGGATCCATGAGATCTCATGATGCCATTATGGTTGGGTGGAAAAGAGCATGGTATATTAGTGTGTTTATGTAAAGAGTTCTTTGTATCTTGGATTCAAATGATGTAAATGATTAGAGGAGAACTTGCATCTTTGTATTCATAGTCTAAATATAAAGTCCTTGAAGTTTTTTTTTCTATTATGTTTTAACTATTTTCTTTCTTTTCTTCACATGTAAATAAGAAAGATTTTTTATTGTAACCTATATTTGCATAACTTTGTATATTTATAAATGTGGTTTGGTTGTACATCTACACTTTAAAAAATAGAGTTTATAATGTGTTTGGTTGGATAAATCAAGCATGAAAATTGGGTTGATTAAATATATTTAGCACATAAATCTATCTTACTCTTCTCATTAAATAAATTAGCTCAATATCACATTTACATAGAAAAACTTTAATTAATTTACATTGCATGAGAGAGATCTTTCTTACATACTTCATTGATATAATTTGGGTTTATTACTAACATATCTTCACCTATTTGGGTTTCACTAATTAACTTGGGTTATATTGAGATTTATGTTTGGAAGCCCCTCTTTCTCTTGCATTTAATGTTAGTATAAAGTGGAAGTCTTATAGTTACACATCTCATCAAGAACTTCCATTTCACTGACTAAACATTTTGGTGAATTGGACTTGTGCCCTTTTCTTCTTAGAGTTGGATTTTTAATTTGCATTGGGCTTTTTATTTCTTTTGGTGAACCTCACCTCTTTCTTTCAGATTGAAGGTAGACCTTTTTCCTTCTTGATTTGTGCATTATACTCTTTGCATATTTTTAGAGTCATATTTAGCTATATATGGTTAAGGTTGAATATGAAACAGTTTGTGAATATTGATTCCCATAGTACACACCTTTCCAATAGTTATGTCCCCAAGGAGAAATATAATGATGAGTGTGATGGGAAAGTGGTAGTTTATAAAGGTAAAATTTAAAGTTAGCATGGATCAAAAGTTTGGGAATACAAAGATATAACATGGACAAGAGTGATAGTTGTAATACCCTAGAAGATCATATGTTTTTAATCTAAGCTTATCAACTACTTAGATAGGAAAATGTATTTTGACTATTAGAGGATATATACATGTACATAGATATTTGTAAATTTATAGTAGATGTACACTAGAATTGTGCACTTCTCTAAACCATTCTATCCAAGGTGTTCCATAGATTGGAATGCTTGGATTATAGCTTAGAGCTCCCTAGTCATGAAGTGCAAAGGCATACAAACAATCCTGAAAATAGCTCTCAGTTTAACCTTAGAAATGCAACCCACACTACTAACCTTAAAATGGGAGATTATTAGACAAGAGAAAGAGTGCTAGTGTCAAAGATATTCTAAATTATGTAATGCAAGATGAGACTTATGCTGGAATGAAATGCAAAAATGAACTATATCAACAACACGAGAGTATTACAAGAACCATTTTAATTAATCTAAGTGAACTATGCTATTGCAAAGAAAACTAAGCCAATGCATATGAAGTTAAACACACATGATCATGAAAGAATGATATGAGATAATAGAAGTTCTCCATAAAATGCTCCTAGAAAACCTATAAATAAACCTAAAGTATAATAATAGTTCAAAATCAGGATTCTTGAGAAGGAGAAAGCTCTCTATTTTAAAGATGTACGGATGGTTGAGATCAAGATCAAGAGATGAATGATCAAGGGTAGGGGTTGACTTTTGATACGATCCATGTGTACATTTGTATCCTTTAATAGAAATGAGTTGAATTTTCATGTGAGGCAAAGTCTTTTCTTTTAATTTGAAAATAGGAGAAATGACTTATGTGTGTAACTTAGAAATATGTGGGAATAGGGTCTTTTATTTAATTAAAAGGGGACATTTTCTTCTAATAAAATAGGGATTTAGGACATTATAGTCAAACCGTAGGTTATTTTTGAATAAATTGATTTTTTATGGTTTGATCAAGAAAAATGATTAAATAATTTATCCATAGTGCTAAAAGGGGGGCTAATGGTCTAGATGACCATTTTTGGGTGATTACATTTTCCCCTCTTTGACTAATGTGTGATCAGTTTGGGAACACATTATGTCAACGAAATGAAGAAGCCAAGTAGGCAGCAATAGATAAGGAGATCTAATTTCAAAGTACAAAATGAAGAGCGAGATAGCAAGTTTTGAATACACAACTTGGTAGCGACAATACTGAACACTAGGAGAAAGAGAAGCTATCAAGACTTAGGAAAAGTACTAATATTAAGAAAAGAAGATAGATTGAGAGAAAATGGAAAGGTCAAGCATATTGCCCTAAGAATAGATAGCTATAGCAAGCAAGTAATGATAGAATATTCTTGCCCCCTAGGATTGAAATCAAAATGAGATAGAGGGAATGCATAAGTTAGGTAGATTTGATCAAATTGAGAGAAACCATAGTTTGGGATGCCAGATAAGAGATTGAAAGCATAGAATAACCATAAAGTAGTGAGGGAATGCCCAAGTTTGACTAAGTTTGACTAGAAATATTGATCATCTAAATGAGGTCAAAGTGAGAAGAAAAGGTGGAAAGTGATGGCATGAAGTGATCAAAGAGAGTGGAAATAGTGAAGTTAGGAAGACATAGAAATACCCCAACAAAGATTCAAAAATTAAACCTCAAAAGGTCAACTAATTGCATAGAAGAAGACAAAAATTTTAAATGTGATTTTGAATAGCAAGATGAACTCAAATTTTGATTTTAATCTTGAAAATGGATCCAAGATGTCGAAATTAGGTAGGGGTTTATTTTTTGCTCAAATCTAAGTAGTTCAAAAATTAGGTCAAAAGGAAGGTCAAAAGGGTATAAGGGGCCCAAAAAGGGTAGATATATGTGATGAAAAGATCAACCCCTTTTGATGACATAATAGAAGAAGCATTTGAGTGGGTATGATGAACAGGGAGCGAAAGACATGATCAAGAGGAAATGAGAAAATATGAACATAGTTAGCTGACATGTCTATGAAAGATGAAGAGAGAGATCTCTCCATATGCAAGATGCAAGACTAAGCTAGAATGATTTAAAAAATGCAAAGTAGTATGCAAAAAAAAAATTACTTGCACGAGATGCATAACTGGTAGACTCTGACTTCATTATCAAGCATTATTAAGGACATTAGATGATCATACAATACTTAGTATAACTATGAGGATATGAATATGATCTAAATCAAATAGTTATGTGGGAATTCAACATAAGCATCAAAGACATGTAAGTCAAGATGACTAATGCAGTTAGATTCCCTAAGTTTAGTATAGCAAGATTACACCTGTATCAAGGTATAAGTGCTAGAATAACCCTTGAGTGTAGTCTTGCAAAAATAGATAATGATGAAACATGGTCTTTTCAAAATGTCAAGTAGGAAAAACATGAATGCTCATAACCCATTAGATCAACAAAGTATACCCACAAGAAGAAACAAAGCAAAACATGCCCCATACCATAAGTCTTCTAGTTCATGACATCCTTAAGAGACTATTAGGGAGGGAACACTCAGTAGAGAAATCATCATAGACAACACACCAAATAGAAATAAAATTCATTAAGTCTCAACAAGTTTTAATGTTAAATGCGTGTATGTAATTCACATGGCCATATCTTCAAGACTTGAATTTGCTAGTGAGAAATATCATAACATCCTAGACTGAAACTAAGGTATCCAAAAATTATTGAGAAACACTCAATGTGAAGAGGAAGTGTTAAGAAACATTGTTGGTCAAGTTTTCCAAAGAAGTGAGACTAATAGACATAGGTACGAGGGTCTCAAATAGTGCCAGTTTGTAGGTTTTCACCACTTGGAAATTATTTTAGGACTTTTTATATAAAAATATTTGTATTTTTTGAGACATCAAAGATCTATTGCCAGGCTTTTACCAAGATAATCATTTTTTTAGGACATTTTCTATTTTTAAGGATTTTTTAGCATCATAAAGTATGTACAAATAGCTGAGCCATGCTAACCTTAAGCATAAAACTTCTTCAGATGTAGGATATTGATAGGCTCAAAGAGTTGTTCTCCCTCAGGTGTAGAAAGTTGATAAGCACCAGGCCCAAATGCACTAATGGTAATGTAGACCCAACTAGTTAAGCTTGAACTTTCCCTTATGTTCCCTGTTCTATTCATTCTTAGGGTTTTCTCAAAGAACAAGTTCACCCACTTGGAACACATGAGGATGAACTTTCTTGTTATAGGTAGTAGACATTCTCTTCTGATAGGCCCTCATGTCATCAAAAGTGGCCTTTTGATGCTCATTGATAGTCTTAAGCTTGTGGATTCTAATAGCCCTATGGTCCTCATCAATGATTAGTCCATGTAGAGAGACTCACAGAGATATAATCTTAACCTCTAGCGGGAGGACAACTTCAGAACCATAGACCAATGAAAAGGGTGTAATGCCCATAGGAGTACACATAGTAATTCTGTAAGCCCATAGTATTGTATTAATTTGTAGATGCCAATCCCTTCTTGATTTTTCAAATATTCTATATAGGATTTTTAACAATGTTTTGTTTGAGACCTTGGCTTGGTTATTCCCTTAAGGGTAGTAGATAGAGCACCTATGTTGCTTAATCTTGAATTTCTTGCATAATTGCCATGGTCCTTATTCTTGAATTGACCATGGTCCTTATTCTTGAATTGACCTCCATTATCAATGACAATAGAGGATGAAATACGATATTGACAAATGATATGATTGAGTATGAATAGGGAACATGTTTGCCAATAGCTGAAGATAGTAGAATAACTTTTACCCATTTCATGAAGTACTCAGTTTTTGTGTTGATGAACTTATGTCCACTAGATGAGCTTGGGTGGATATTACCAACCAGATCAAAGGCCTGTTGCTGAAAAGGCCAATATGTGATAGAAGGAATAAGTTCATGCCTAGGAGCATGAATCAAGTTGTCATGTAATTGTCACTCCTTGCATGATTTGACATACAAGATAGCATTAGCCTATATATTTGGCCAATAGTGACCTTCCCTAAGAAATTTTTGAGCAAGTACAAGGCCATTAGAGTGTGACCCGCAAATGCCATTGTGGACTTCAACTAACACCCTTTTGAACTTGTTTATGTTTAAGAACCTAAGAAGTATTCTATCTAGACCCTTCCTATACAAGTCACCAAAGACAAGGGTGTAATGTGAGGCATTTCAAATGAGTTAAATTTTTTCATTGCATGTGAGGTTTTCAAGAATAACTTTGTCATGAAGGTAGGAAAATATGGTGGAATAATAAGAGGAGTCATGACCAACAATAATGTAGATTACATGGTTATCAGGGGAGTCATAGATAGGGTGTCATATTTCTTTCTTGCAGTTGTAATATAGATGCTAAAGTGGCCATAGCATCTGCAACCTTGTTTTCAGTTCTAGGAATCTGTAGAAATGTTACAAATGTGAAATAATTCCTTAGTTAATCAATAAACTTCTTATAAGGTTCTAACTTGTCATCTTTAGTTTGGTACTCATTATTGACTTGATTAATGACAAGTTGGGAGTCTCCATGGATATGCAATTATGTGATTCTCCATTCAAGAGCTAGTTTAATCTCATTAGTCAAAGCCTCATACTCAATTATGTTGTTGGTGCATGAAAATAATAATTTATAAGTGATGCAAGGGCATCCTGGGTGTAAGAGTAATCTTGCATTGCCCAAAAATATTTTGCTTTTAGTCTTTTCTATTTTAATAAGGACTAGTAGAAAGGGTGGTTACTATTTATGAAAACTTGTTATTTTTAGTAAGTTTTTCATACGAGCTTAGAATACTCTCATTTTCTACATGAAGGTTCATTTTAGTGTTATAAGCCTACCATTAAAATCTCATTGCTCCAACTTAAGTATTAGAGAAGATATTGTAGATTTTTTGTGAAAATATTTGCATAAAAATCTTCAAGCTCACTGTTGGAGGCCTTAGAGTGCTCAGATGAGGTTTGAAAACTCAACAAAAGGGTGCTTTCACAGTATCAAGCCTGTAGATCAAGAGCTAGCATTTCTAAAAAGTGGTTATAATAGCCAATCAGAGCAACGGTTCAAGAGTTATGGCCTTCCAAAATTGGGCTACCTAAAATATCTAAAATAATTGCCAAGGATGTATTTGACCGACTCTATATGTTTTGTTAGGGTCTGTCGGCCCTAGTTATTATGTTTCATTGTCTAGAACCTTCCCAAGTGACAAAAAATTTCCTATTTAAGAAAGACTCGAACATAGTCTAGGAGAACTCTAAGTGGTATTTCATAGTTTAGTCTTGTAGATTACTGTAATGAAAGTGCCCATGTTGGTTAGCATATTGTAATTGTGAATTTTGTAATTCCACATTTGCAGCGATAATAAGAAGTCCATATTTTGTTTTCACATTTGCTGTTGTTTTTTTGTTTCTATTATGAGTTTATGGTATTAATGGGAGCACCCTTCATCAAGTGGTATTAGAGTGAGAGTTCTTGAGTGTATGGATAGGTTGCTGACTATGAGGTAGTTCACACTAGGACCGTGATTTGGGTTGAGCATGTAGATAGATCACTAATTATGAGGCAGTTTGCACTATGGTTTTAGTGGAAGCATGAAAATGCCTTCATGAAGAGAGCATGGCAGAAGAGCTGTAAGTGTTATACCTGAGAGTTTTAGAGCCCTCCAAAGAAAAATGCAAGCATTGGAAGAACAAATATACAGAGGAATAAACCTTCCTATAAGAGATGAAAGCAAGGATGAGGACAAAGTAGAAGAAAATGCTGAAGCAGAGGCAGTTCTAAACCTAGAGGAAGAGAGGCTTTTTAGGACCATCTCCAAGATTGGAAAAAGACCTAAGTTTGAAGTTCCCACATTTTTGGGAAATCTTAACCTAAAAGAGCTGATCAATTGGATCAATGAACTGGAGGAGTACTTTAAGTATGAAGATATTGATGATCTTGATAGTGTCAAGTTTGCAAAGGTGAAACTAAAGGGACATGTGAAGATCTGGTGGCAGGAGGTTTAGTTGGAGTGAAATAGAAAGGGAAAGGAAAAATTCACCAGATGGGAATGGATGATAGCCAAAATGGAGCAAAAATTCATTCTCATAGATTATGAACTTGATCTATTAAAGAAAATGCAAGGGTTGAAGTAAGCACAAAAATCTGTTCAAGAGTATACCAAAGAGTTCTATTGAGTTCTCATTAGAATTGGCCATGTAGAAGTTGAGAAGGAGAAAGTGGCCCATTATATTAATAGCTTAAGACTGAGTATTTAGGATGAGCTAAGTTTGGTTCAAATGAAAAATATTGAGGAGACATACCAATTTTCCCTAAGAGTTGAGGAGAAATTGAGCAAGAAGTTTGACAACAAGAATAGTGGAAGAGGTTACAGTAGAAGATCTAGCAGATGATCTTATAGAGGCCATAATGATGATTAGAAGAACAAGGATGAGGCTAGAAGCAGCAGTCAGAACTAGAGGGGAAACAATTCCAACCATCTCCATGATTAGAACAATAGAGATCAGAGAGGAAGAGGCAGAGGACAAGGATCTAGGAGAGGAGGCTTCCATGGGAAATTTTTTCATTGTGGAGAAGGGAACATAGCATTTGAATGTTTCCAACACCAAGGAAGCATTTGATGAAGATGTGAGATCATCACATTCTGAAGATGCTGAAAGAGGAGAAGTCCTAGTTAACATAAGAGTCGTGCTGAGTGGTGAGAATGAACTTGAACAAAGAAGAAGCTTGTTTCACACAAGGTGTAGATGTGAAGATAAGTGTTGTGATGTGATTATTGATTGTGGAAGTACTAAAAATCTAGTGTTAGAAATGATGGTCACCAAGTTGATATTGAAGAGACATAAACACCCATGTCCATACTGTATTGCTTTGGTGCAAGATGACCACAAGATAATGGTCAATGGGTAGTGCTCAGTGAAGTTCAAATTGGAAGCTACCATGGTAAGGTACTATGTGATATTATACCTATGGACATTTGTCATATGTTCTTGGGTAGACCATGGTAGTTTGACAGACATGCTATACATGATGGGTGATAAAATACCTACACTTTGACCAAGGATGGAGTGAAGCATAAGTCAAAGCCATTGAAGGATAAAGACGAAAATGTATGTATTGCTGCTAGAATATTTTTTTTTGATGGAAAAGAGTTTCTCAAAGATATGAAGCATGAGCATGTGTATTTTTTTATAATTCCAAAAGATAGTCAAGAGGAAATAGAGGAGGTACCTACAAAAGCTGTAGATATGTTGGGAGAGTTTTGTAATATTATATCATATAATGTACCTAAGGGATTGCTGCCAATGAGGAAGATCGGTCACCAGATGGATTTGGTTCTAGGGGCTAGTTTTCCAAACAAAGAAATGCACATAATAACACCAGCATAAAGTGAAGATTTGAACATTCAAGTTCATGGGTTATTGCAAAAGGGGTTGACTTGAGAGAGTCTGAGTCCATGAACTGTACTAGCAATATTAGCAAGAATGAAGAACAGAGGATGTGTATAGATTCCTATGCTATCAACAAGATCACAATCAAGTACAAATTTACATTACCAAGGATGGATGATATTATTGACTATTTGAGTGGAGCTGAGTATTTCACAAAGATAGATATGAAGAGTGGGTACTATGAGATTTGTATCAAAGAAGGTGATGAGTAGAAGACTACTTTCAAGACAAAAGAAGGACTGTACGAGTGGTTAGTCATGCTTTTTGGGCTTACCAATGCACCAATCACTTTCATGAGGCTCATGAATGAGGTATTGAAGGAGTTACTAGGTAAGTTTTTCATTGTTTACCTAGATGATATTTTGATCTTTAGTAAGACATTGGAGGAGCACTTGATTCATATTTGCAAGGTGTTTGATAAGTTGAGGGAAGAAAACTTGCTTATAAACCTAACGAAGTAAAATTTTGTAAAGGAGTTGGTGTACCTGGAATTTGTAGTCATAGTAGAAGGTTTGAAAATGGACTGAGAGGAAGTGAAGGCTATCCTTGAATGGCCTACTCCAAGGAGTATGATTGAGATAAGATCTTTTCATGGACTAACTAGTTTTTACAGAAAGTTTATAAGAGGTTTTAGCAGTATTTGTGGACCCCTGAGTAAAACAATGAGACCAAATAGGAAAGAATTTAAGTGGACTATAGGAGAAGATAAGAGTTTTAATATTTTGAAATAGAAAGTTATTGAGTAGCCTATTTTAGCACTTCCTAATTTTAACAAGGTGTTTCAAGTAGATTATGATGCTAGTGGTACTACAATAGGAGTTGTTATGAGCCAAGAAGGTAGACCTGTTGCTTATTTTAGTGAGAAGTTGAATGATGCAAAAAAAAATTCTATTTATGATAAAAAATTTTAAGTGATAGTTCAAGCATTGAAGAAGTTGGGATACTATCTTCTTGCTAAGGAATTGTTTTGTATACTAATAATCAAGCTTTGCATTATTTGAATAGTCAAGGAAAATTAAACTAAAGGCATTTGAAGTGGGTTGAGTTTTTGTACAGTTATTCATTTTTTTTGAAACACAGGAGTGGGAAGTCTAACAAAGTTGTAGATGATCTTAGCAGAAGACAAATTTTTTTGACAAAAATATAGATAGAAGTGGTTGGGCTCAAGGAACTCAATACTTTGTCTCCAGATGATTATGATTTTGGTGAAATGTGGAAGGTTTATATAGAACCCATTACACTTGATAGGACAAAGTGCTTGGATTTCACAATCCAAGATAACATGTTGTTCAAAGGAAGCTAGTTGTGCATTCTAAGAAGTTTAATGAGAGAGAATCTCATCAAGGAGAAGCATAGTGGAGGATTGGCTAGATATTTTGGTAGAGATAAAACCATAGCTTTGGTTGCTGAGAATTCCTACTAGCCACAATTGCAACAAGATGTGAAGAAGTTTGTACAAAGTTGAAGAGTATGTTAGATGGTGAAAGGAGTAGAGCAAAATACAGGGTTGTATTAGCCATTACTTGTACTAGAGAAGTGGTGGGAGGATGTTAGCATGGATTTTGTTCTTGGATTACCAAGGACAAAATGAGGGCATGATTCTATTTTTTTGGTGGTTGACAGGTTTCCAAAGATGACACATTTTATTCCTCGCAAGAAGACTAGGGCATATGCACCGAGTTGTGGTGCCAAAAAGGTGACAAGTAGTTGTTTTTTCCCTATTTTAAATAGTGCGTGTGCACTATAGCACGCATGCACTATAGCACGCATGCACTATGGCTTGGGTAACCCAAGCCATAGCACATGCACACTATAGTGCGTGCACGCTATAGTGCACACACACTATTACCAAAACATAAAAAGTATATATGTTGGCTTGTAGACTTGGATTCCATCATTTTCATCAGTATTTTGTTCTACTCCTACAACAAGCAGCACATACGTGAGTTGAAAACTTAACATTTTCACCACCATTTGCGCAAATGCCTCCTCGTCGATGAAATCCAAGACCACAAGCACACCCACAATGATGTCGTAAGTGATATAAACCTAACTTTTCATTGTTTGATATGTTTTTCATATTGTTTTGTAGGTTTTTGATATTGTTTTTTAGGGTTTTTACAAATTTCATTTAGATTTGTTTATTTATTTGGATTTCAATTGATTTTTTATCAAGAAATGTCCATAATCAACCGAAAAATCCACAAGAACATCAAAACCCTCTAGAACCTCAAAACCAAAACCCTCCTCAAGAAGAACAACAAATTTCACAACCCCAACCAATTGCAAAACTTCCACCAGGCACACAAGAAAATATAATAAATGAAATAGTGAGAGGCAAAATTGAATTAGAAAGACTCATTTCTCAGTTGAAAGAATTCGGAAAAACCAATCCAGTGAGGGGTCAATTGGCATCATCCCTCGAATCCATTAATACCTAGATAGCCTCAGTTAGTGGTCAGTTAGATATCTTTCGGGTTAAGAGGGATGAACAGAAAAGATTTTATGCAAATAAATTGTTATATGAAGATGTTAAAAAAAAAAGAAATACAAAAAGGTAGTATATGTGCATTATTTAGAAAACCCGATGAGCAAAATACTGTTAGAGAGGGTATTAAATGATTCCCCATCCATTGGTGCATACATGATGCTATTAGAAATAATTTTTGGGATAGATGGTGGATGCTTTTTGATGCCCCTCCTTGCAACAATCATGAGGTCCCCATGTATTTTTTGAAGAAATTATATTGTGAGTTTGTCCTTGGGGATATCCCCAATTATTTTGATATATTAGACTCCCAGAGTAGAGGTGAGGGGTCATCATTTGAGAGGTCAGGAGCACATCATGACCCTGATGTAGTTAGGGCACCTGTGGTCAAGCTACATCGCGAGCATGTGACTATTCCTTCAGTTGTGAAGGAAAATGTAGAGGCCATCACTCTAGGGACCATCAATTCTTTGACATAGACCCTCATCCATTCCACGAGCCCATTAGTTTAGGGAGAGCGTTTTGTCCATCATGGTCACATGTGCACTTCATGCGGATCTCTATGCACATTTGACACTCATGATGGAGATGGTGTAGATGATGGGCTTGTCACTGATTAGTTCCTAAACGACACATTTGGCATTGACGCATAGGTAAATTACAATTATAATTTACTAATTTGATCACATTTCATATGTATAGTGAATGATTAATTAATTAGCATCTATTGACATTGTTCAAAATTCAGGGTCAGAGTGTTGCTGGGCCTAGCAACGATCCTCCAGGCCCATTTTTTGTCCCTTCCACGAGTCCTGAGGTATGTATCAATTTAATCATTTTAATTAATACATATATTTATTACATAATCATATTAAGGATTGACAAAAAAAATTATGCATGTGCATCAGTTCTCCATAGGACCTTCAACCTTTACCATAGACTTGGAGCATAGACATCATATGAGCTTCACATAGGTACAATTTTTTCATGTTAATTTAATTCATTTGATTATATTTATTTTATGTTTCATGCTAGATGTAACCTGTATTGTATGACATGCAACTCATGATGTTGGACACACCTCCTCATTTGTGACAATCTATTGATAGTGGAGTGGCCGCAGCCGTGGCTAGCTCATAGCCACTGATGGAGACATAAAAGAATTTTCTTCTTTTTAGTTGTTGTTTATAATAGTTAATCTCAAAATTTATAATGTTAACCTTTGTTTATATATTACTATAGCTTTTATGGTTTTTACACAAGCAGTATGTATGTTAGGCCTACTGATACTCTTTTAATTATGGATCAAAACCTTGTTTTTGTTTTACTAAGTGGTAAGGGGTAGTTTTGTTTAATGGTTATCTGTTGATAGTAGGTCAGTTTGTTGTTAAAGGGTCAGCCCCCTAGTTTTGGCTACTTTTAATTCAAAAACTAGGAGTGAAGGTAGAAGTGGTAGTGAAAGAATTAGATAAAGAAGAACTAGGAGCACATATTGAAGTTAGAAGTAGAGAAGAAGTAGGAAAATCAAATAAAGGTACGAGGACTAAGAGTAGGAGATAATAAAATTAAAAGTAAAGATAGGAATAGAAGATTAGTTGTATTCCAAGTTGATTGCAACTAGGAGTAGGACTTACAAGATGGAAGTTATATGTTTTCTATAAATAATAGTCAAGTTTAAAGATATAATTGGTGATTAGATATACTCACCTTGGTCTAGTAAAGTCATAAGTGTAGGAGAATTTTTGTTTTAAATTAATATTATTCATAGGCCAAAGTCAAATGTTGAACTTGATAATAGAACTAGGCATATCCTTAGGATTCAAAGAAACTATAGTTTTTGGAATCAACACCATCAACTCTCCTTCACTATTTCTTTGGGATAAATGGAACTAGTATAACAAAATTCTACATTCTTTCATTCTCGTCATCCTCCTCCTCTCATACAAAATAAACTTGGATAAGATAACTTACTAGACTTTTGGATTCATGGCCCTTCTCTCTTCTTTTCATACTCTTATAGCTATGCTAGTGGGATAAATCATTGAGTATTTTCTTATCTTTTATTTTTGCTCTTTCTTTTCTCAAGTGACCACTTGAGCTTTTGCTATAGCTTTTTCAACACAATGCTTGAGATTGAGACATTTTCTTGAGTGAGGTCTCTTCAACTAGTTGACTTGGAATCTTAGTAAGCTTTAGGATTTTTTTGTTCTTTTATGTATCCTTGCAAATGAATGTAATAGTTAATATTCTTGGTTTGGGAGCTTTTGTCCTTCAGCTTGGTGATATTTAGTCTCCTTGTAGTTTTCCCAAAATCTTTACCTTTTTCTCTTTTTTTCTTCTACTTTATTGTGTGCATGAGGTGGACACATGCTTCCAATAAAGCGGGGACTACATGTATCATTTTAAAAAGTAAGAACAATTATTTGGTATTAATTTTAGCCCCATTTTAATATACATTATGGGTTTCTACGTTGATTTCACACTCTCCTAACACTCATTGGACCTTCAAATTATTATTTAAGTCCTATATTGTTTCATTTTCTTTAAAAACTCAAGGTTACCCTTATCTATAGGTGTGCTTCTCTATTTCAACTTCAATCAAATAATTCCTTTCATTTATTGGACATTATCTTACCATTTATGACATGTATTTTCTCTCTAAACCCAAAAATAAGTTGTTAGATCAAATTTCACATGCTCTAAATATCTTGGACCCACAATAAAAACTTGGGTTGGAATTGGTGGTATAAGATGACTTTGGTGATATTTACTGAGGTACAATATTTTTGTTGGTGATATGTGTATTTAGAAGTGATTATATTTATTGAATTGTTGTAGGGTCTTGTCATGCTTGATCGTTCATGAGCATTTGAGGTGAACTTACAGAGTGACTATTTGTTGGCGATAAGAAAATAATTGATTTTGTGTGTACATATATTTGATTTCAACGTATAATAAATATTGATTCATATCTACTTTCTTTGTAGCAGTTGGAGCTGGAGAAGAACCTCAACAAGAGGTCGAGTGAGCATGTTAGGAGGGCCCCATCATCTCCAGTGTCTCCCTCCACACAACAAAAAAGGATGTCGAGAGATTTGTTTCCTTCCCCTTGTGGGAAGGAAAAGATGTAGTTGATCTAGACATGTATATATATAGGCATCAGTGGACATATTCGATACACATTTGATGTATATGACATTCTATATTTGATGTATGACATTTATTTGATGTATGCCATTATTCGAATTATGACATTATTGGTTAATATATGATATGTTTGTTCATATACGACATATGATATGATATGTTTGTTCATGTATGACATTAAATTAGATATGTTCGTGTATGACATTAAATTAGATATGTGCATGTATGAAATTAAATTCAATACCTAATCTATTCAAAACTTTGATAGAATATTGATTAACAATAAACTTTATCATTGTTTAAGCATAAGTTAATCATTTGCAATATGTCATTGTCATATGATTTATGATCTTGTTCATGTTTAAGGTTTTCCTTCTGTATCATTTATTTATCAAGTTTAATTCAATACCTAATTAGTTTGAATTTTTGATACAATATTGATTGGCAATAGACTTTATCAGGCAATATTTGTGGACCTCCTGAAAATTGGTCACCTAAATGAGAGCCTTGAGATTTATTAGGAACTCCATTAAAGAAATCAATAGTTTGAAATTACTCTATCCAACAAAATAGTGGTCTACAAATATTAGAGAGATAGACTTAATATTTACCAAGTGGCCATTCAATGCCAAGTGTTGTGGATGTATCTCCATTCAAAGTTCAATCACATATTAAATAATAGACATTTTAGTAGTAAGAATAAGTTATCTAACCTTATTAACATTCTTTTGTACGAGTTCCAAGTAAGGTATCAAGAGTGTTTGAAATTCAAGATTTTATCTTCTCATCTTGTCCATGTCTTTACTTAAATCAACATGGATTAACTAAGGTACCTCAGTTAACTTAGAAACACTATTCTTTAAATCCTCATCAATATTTTTCATCTTTCTTTAAAATATGTTGTGTCAAATATAGTACATCACATAACTATTGGAGTAGGTGGATTATCTCCTTAAGAATATTTTCTTGCTCTATTGTAATACCACCAAGTTCAACTTGTTGAGCAGTAATGGACTCATTTAGTTTCTCCATAATCTTCTTCTCTATTATTTTCTCTTCTAATTGTATCAAATTTTCATTAACATCAACATCAGATGCATTTACCTATTTTACAAGTAAACTTAATTGATCAATCATTGAAGGTTTGTCATTGGCTGGTGCATCTAGAACAATTTGTAATAAGATGTCCTTTACATCTTATAATACTTGTTTGTACTTCACTTCCTATCTTTCTCTTTTGCATCTTTCCCCTTCACAATTCTCCATAATTTATCATAGCATCAGAATCCAATTTTGTATGATCATAGATTGAAAGTATGATAGCTTCATCTAATATTACTTGATCTCTTCTACTCTTTTTCATCTTTTTCTTGTCTTGTAATGTGATTGATCTTGTACTTGGTGATATAATTGGTTGCACTAAAGCCATCTCCTCCTTAGATTTCTTATTTTTATCATCAATTAAAGGTTTGTCTTACTTTGCCCACTTTTTGTTGTACAAATATTAGGCTATTTAGCTAGTGTCCCTATAACAACATTTGAAACAACAATTTTGTTTAGTTTCGGCTATGCGTATACAATAGTGTTCATTATTATTTAAGGGAATATTGATAGTTACTAATCCATGTAACCCTAATAATGTTTCCTTTTATTCATTACAGTCCTATAATAGTTGATAATTTCTATAAGGATTTAACTAATGCACCATTCGTAGTCATATTTTGTGAATAAGGACTCTAAGAAGAATTTTGATCCTTTGCAAATATATTCTCCACATCAAACTCCCATGCTTGATTCAATTCAAGTGTCTACTTTAAAGAGACAACAAAGAAAACCTAATGCTTAAAAGATTAAAGAGAAAATTGACCTTGGTATTCAAGCTACTCTGGATAAAAATTTGATTGATAGAAAAAGGAAAAGGAGTGAAAAAGGCACTCCTTAGAAGAATGAGGGACCTTTCATGAAATGTTAGACAAAAGATCGGCTCTCTAATCAAAACTTGATGAGGGTGGTGCTGATGTAATTTTTCTTCAAAAAACCAAATTGTCTCAATAATCATATTCTTCTATAATTGCAAAGTTTACTAAGTGGAACTCATTTCATGTTCATGTTGTAGGTGCTTCGGGTGGTTCATGTATTCTTTGGAACCATAAATCTTGCACTGCTATATATTTAGTATTTTCCTAACTAGTGGCAAGTAGTTGTTACTAATTTTGGTATGTTATTCACAGTGCTCAATATATATGGCCCTACTTCTACATGTGATGATAAGACAAAACTTTTGGATTCCTATTCTTAGGATATTCCTAGCATTGAAGATGATAAATTTATTGTGCCTGGAGATTTCAATGACATTCTATCTTGGGATGAGAAAATTGAAGGTATATTCCCCCTTTGATTGTTTCTAAATAGAAGGGGGTTTATTTTTGGAAGAGAAACTACAGATGGTGCATTAGTTTTTCATGAATTATTGCATTCCATTAAAAAAAACTCTCTTCCCTCATGTGTCATTAACCTAACTATGATGAAAGCTTATGATAGGGTTCAAAGGGATTTCTTGCACAAAGTTATGATAAAATTTGGTTTTGTTAATAAATGATGTAAATGGAATATGCCTTTTTTAGAGGGTGCAATATTTTTTGTAATTATCAATGGTTTAATTGGTGATCATTTTCATGCAACAAAAGACATTCGACAAGTCATTAGAGAGATAGACTTAATAGTGGTCTATAAATATTTGTTTAATAGGTTGAGGATAGGGTTTATATAGCCACCGAAAGCTAATGGAGCAGACAGTTCAATCCCACGATGAAAGGTGAGAGAGATTTTGCAATTGGCAACTTTATACTAGCCAACACTATAAGTTTTAACATCACTCGAGATGGCATTGTAAAATGAAAATGGAATGTGATCTTCAAAAAGTGAGAGAGCTTATTGTAGGTCTCTATAACACAGTCCTATAGGAACTAGAATCACATCCATACCTCACACGAGCTCTGAGATATGCCTCATCAAAGATCACAGCCCTGTGGGATTTAGTGACCCTTGGGGACATTTCAGTTCAGCATGCCCGAGAATATTCGAGCACTAAAGGGGACATGAAGAGGTTGAGGATAGGGTTTACCCAACCACTTGGAGCTAACAAAAAAAATAGTTTGATCTCACGATGAAAGGTGAGAGATATTTGGCAGTTGGCAACTTTGTACTAGCCAACACTACAAGTTTCAGCATCACTCGAGATGGCATTGTAAAATGAAATTGAAATGTGATATCCAAAAAGTGAGAGAGGTTATTGTAGGTTTTTACAACATGGTCCTATAGGAACTAAAATTGTATACATACCTCACACGAGCTTCGAGATATGCCCCATCAAAGATCATAGCCCTCTAGCATTTAGTGACCCTTGGGGACATTTCGGTTTGGCATGCTCGAGAACATTCAAGCGATGAAGCAGATAGGAGAAGGTTGAGGATAGAGTTTATCCAGCCACTCGAAGCTAATGGAGTAGACAGTTCGATCCCACGATGAAAGGTGAGAGAGATTTGGCAGTTGGCAACTTTGTACTAGACAATACTACAAGTTTCAGCATCACCCGAGATGGTGTTGTAAAATGAAAATGGAATGTTATATCCAAAAAGAGAGAGAGGTTATTGTAGGTCTCTGCAACACTATCTTTTAGGAACTTGAATCGCATCCATACCTCACACAAGCTTCAAGATATGCCCCATCAAATATCGCAACCCTATGAGATTTAGTGACCCTTGGGGACATTTCAGTTTGGCATGCCCAAGAATGTTTGAGCACTGAAGGGGATAGGAAGAGGTTAAGAATAGGGTTTAACCAGCCACCCAGAGCTAACGAAATATATAGTTTGATCCCACGATGAAAGGTGAGAGAGATTTGGTAGTTGGCAACTTTGTACTAGCCAACACTACAAGTTTTAGAATAACTTGAGATGGCATTGTAAAATGAAAACAAAATGTGATCTGCAAAAAGAGAGAGGTTATTGTAGGTCTCTACAACATGGTCCTATAGGAATTGGAATCACATCCATACCTCACACAAGCTCCAAGATATGCCCTATCAAAATTGCAACCTTGTGGGATTTAGTAACCCTTGGGGACATTCCGGTTCGGCATGCCCAAGAATGTTTGAGTGATGAAAGAGACATGATGAGGTTGAGGATAGGGTTTACCTGGCCACTCGAAGCTAATGAAGTAGACAATTCAATCCCATGATGAAAGGTGAGAGAGATTTGGCAGTTAGCAACTTTGTACTAGCCAACACTGCAAGTTTCAGCATCACCCGAGATGGCATTGTAAAATGAAAATAGAATGTGATATCCAAAAAGTGAGAGAGATTATTTTAGGTCTCTATAACATGGTTCTATAGGAACTTGAATCACATCCATACCTCACACGAGCTCTGAGATATGCCCCGTCAAAGATCGCAGCCCTGTGGGATTTAGTGACCCTTGGGGACATTCCGGTTCGGCATGCCCGAGAATGTTTGAGCACTGAAGGGGATAGGAAAAGGTTGAGGATAGGGTTTACCCAGACACCCAAAGCTAATAGAACAGACAGTTTGATCCCACGATGAAAGGTGAGAGAGATTTGGCTGTTGGCAACTTTGTATTAGCCAATACTGCAAGTTTCATTATCACCTGAGATGGCATTGTAAAAAGAAAATGGAATGTGATCTCCAAAAAGTGAGAGAATTTATTATAGATCTTTACAACATGGTACTGTAGGAACTAGAATCGCATCCATACCTCACACGAGCTCCAAGATATACCCCATCAAAGATTGTAGCCCTGTGGGATTTAGTGACCCTTGGGGACATTCTAATTCGGCATGCCCGAGAATGTTTGAGCACTAAAGGGGACATGATGAGGATGAGGATATTGTTTATCTAGCCACTCGGAGCTAACAAAGAAGATAATTACATCCCACGATGAAAGGTGAGAGAGATTTGGCAGTTGGCAACTTTGTACTAGCCAACATTGCAAGTTTCAGCATCACCCGAGATGGCATTGTAAAATGAAAAAAAAATGTGATATCCAAAAAGTGAGAGAGGTTATTGTAGGTCTCTACAACATGGTCTTGTAGGAACTATAATTGCATCCATACCTCACACGAGCTCCAAGATATGCCCTATCAAAGATCGCAGCCCTCTGGCATTTAGTGACCTTTGGGGACATTCTAGTTCGACGTGCTCGAGAGCATTCGAGCATTGAAGCAGACAAGAAGAGGTTGAGGATAGGGTTTACCCAACCACCTAGAGCTAACAGAGCAGACAATTTTATCCCATGACCTTTTTTCCACTAAGTTGCAAATTTGAGCAACTTTTACAACTTTCAATAATGCAACTTTGCACAAAAAGTGCAATTTTTACATTTTTCACTTGATTCCAATTCTATGACTTAGAAAAGGTTTGGAAATAGTAAAAAATCAAAGGAATATAGGAATTTATATAGTTTTATGGTTACTTCCTAAAAGTTGCTAAATTGTTGCAAAAGTTGCTAATGCAACTTTGCAATTTTTGCATTGACAACATTTGGGTGAATTATGCATTTTGGCTTGGAGGCTATGGAAACTGAAAGGTGTTGATGGGAACATGCTAGATAGGGTAGAAAAAACCTATTAAAGCCTAAAAAAATCTTAGAGTTGACTGTTTGTAGGATTTTCCCATCAGGACCTAGAAGGGTCACTTAGCACATTGTTACAAATTTGCTCATTTTGGGTTGTTACTTGGGTCCATCACCCTATCCTCTGCATCAAGATTGATCCTAGGTTAGGGGTGGATAGAAAAGACCTAAAAAGGTATTAAATAATGTAATAAGGCTATCAAAGCCTCTAAAAGATGTAAAAGGCACTAAAAGTGCAATATTTTGTAAAATTGCCAACATTGGCAATATAAGCCAAAATGGACTTAAGTCATGTAAAGTGTCCAAAGGGAGGTTTCATTTGGTTTTCAGAGTCTAAATGAGTTTAAAACCTCATTCCCACGTGTGGGAGACAAGTTTGGGTAGTCAAAATTGATTGCTCCAAAGGTGGATTTAGTGTTTTCTCTAAACAAGAGTTTCATTTTACATTGGAAGTCATCTAATATAACCAAAGTGAAGGTGTTTGAACCATTTTGGGATTCTAGAGACGTTGAAAAGTAAGATTTATAGAAAGCCCTAGGGTAATGGGGCTAGAAAGGAGGGTTTTGTAAAAACCATTGTAAAGTTGATCATGAGACCAAAAAAATAAAAGAGTCCTTGCATTTGAGTCATCTCTTAAGACTATTTTGGGTCATTGGAGTTCCAAAAGTCAAGGGATTGTGAGTTGCTTTGTAAATGGCCTTAAACTAGTCCTAGTTGGTAGACTAAAATAGCCAGTTTTGAGTCTTTATAATAGTTGGTATGTACTAGGTGCATGTTGCATGGTAATCTAGCCTTCTGGTGTTGTTAGTTTTGATTGTTCTAGAAAATCAGTTTTAGTTTGGTATTGGAAATAGTTTGGAGTTGGAGGACAAATGATGGGGAGGATCTTGAACAAGGTTCTAGCCTCAACTACTAGAACTCACTCCAGGCTTTCTCCTAGCCTCTTAGGGTATTTCTCCTATACCCTATTCAAAGGGAATCTTCTCTCTATTCCCTTATTACACTAATCCTCACCAATAACTCAAAACTCTATTTCACCATGGGGTCTCCCTAGTGCTCTTATTGCACTGTTCTTCACAACTGGCTTCCAAGAGTGCATTCTTGGCTATATTGAATTCCAAGGCTTGTATTAGGTCTCATTCAATAGCTTTTAGGATCACTAAGTGGATTAGAGTATTGGGTTTCCAATCGATTTGCAGATTGCATAGTTAAGAGGGCTACTAGGACTAATAACAAATTAGGCCTCCAAAATTAATTTTTGGAATATATCTCCTCAAACTCTTAAGAAGAACTCAAAAAAATTTATGATCTAGGTACCCTTTTGGCTCCCCTTGAAGATTTTTTAGGTCTGCAACACCCAAGTCATCCATACAAGGGATTCCAAAAAATATGCCTATTTACAAGGGTTTCTTGTTTGTATGAACATGAATATAGAAGGTTTTTCCTTCCACCACTCAAATGGACTCTAAATGACTAATATTCTAGAATTAATTTCCTTCACTCACCACTCTTGCCTTCCATGAATTTGTATTGCACCCAACTGATAAGGAGAGAAGGGATGAATCAATCACTGATTCATGTTTCCAATCTACCTCTGAGACTTAGGGTGTCCTCCAAGATCACCACATGGATTTATAGGATCTTTTTAAAGAAAAGATCCCCCAATCCTAAACCCTTCTCCACTATCTTGAGAAGTTTTCACTTCTTACTACATGCTAGGCTACCATTCTCAATGAAGATCATTCAAAACCTTCAATTAAACTAGGTCTTCTTGACCAATCTTACCAACCACTTGTAGTATCATGGAAGGAGTCTCAAACCCTTGCAATGTAATCCTTTATCATGTCAAAATAGGTTGCTGAAGCCTTCTTCTTTATCAATTTCACCAAATTGCTCCAAAATAGAGCTACAAGGAATCAAAGGACAACCTGCTGTCCTATCTTATTTGTTGGCCAAATGGATTAGTGGAGCACTGTCCTTTCACCCAAAGAATCTCATTTCACTCCTCATCCAACCTACTTTAGCAACCTGCAACAAAATCCACAATCTTGCAATATAAAATGCTTATTTATGCAACTCTTCCCTAACTGGGCTTGCTTTGGCTCGCCTAGGGCAAGAGATTAAAAATGCTTGCTAGCATTTTGAAGGGCCCTTCTTTTTCTTGCATATAATAAATTGAGCATACTCACTATCCCCAAAAGGCCATACAATTCCTACAGTGGGATAGTAAGTTATCTCATTTTCTTTACAAAGTGCTGTAAACTAGACAACAAACTACCTAAAAATAAAAGATTTTTATAACTACCAAATGAAATGCTTTCAAGCCAAACTTCCTAAATAAAAATTTTTCTAAATCATGCCATCTAACATTATATCAGGTAAAACACACAAAAACAATGAAGGAAAGCCTCAAAACTGAAAAAAACCAGTCTTTTTGCTCTTAAAATGCATGCTACAACACTTGTTTTTTTCAAAATGACAACTTCTTCCTCACTTTAGGGTTTGGGAAGTCATTTATACTTCCTCCTAGGTCTTTTCCTCCCCTCCTAATGTTTTTAATCAGCCTCTTTATGTTTTAAAGAAAAAAACTCCAATTTCTAGCAAAGGACAACATTTTTTTCAAAAATTGCAAAATTGCAATAGAGCAACTTTTGCAATTTTTCTTGCTTACATGCCTTTTTACACTTGAAACTTCTCAAATAGGTCACCCCTTAGCCATTTCATGCTAGATACCCTTTCCTAAGTTAGTTAATCATCACTTAAGCTACCCATTACACCATGGTAAGGTATACCTTGCCTTTTAGGTCATTTTGCACTCTACCTAGGACATTTGACTTCCTACACCCCAACTACCACACTTAGGTCCAATGAACCTTATTATTATTTAAAAGAGCTCTCTTGGAGCACAAGAAAAAAAAAAAAAAAGGTGAGGGACCTATGTTTCAAGGTGCCTCTGCACCACTAACACCCCATTCTATGCTCCTTTCAAACACTTATTTGCTGATTTCATTGCCTAGCTAGGTATGCAAACTCGCCTAGGGCCTCTTGGAAAAAAAAAAACCTCTGCAAAACAAGACCAAAATACATATTTACATTTTTTATATAGTCTATTACTTGATTCCAAAAGGCCATCATGGTTCCACCATTGGAATTCGAGTTATAGAGGTTTCTTTGCTGATTGCTTTGTACATACCAGCAAACTGGCAACTTTAAAAAGATTTTTCAAACTTGTAAAGAAACTGATCCAAAAAAATCCTAATATTTACCAAAGAATGTACATTCCATACACTATCAAACCACATGAAAATAACAACCCTATCAATCCATTAAAGGTGTGGATGAAGGGTGAAATCAAAAAACTATCATCAAAATGCTTAGTTTGCTCTTCATTCCAATGCCAAAATTTGTACAAAAGCATGTGCCAACCCTCAAACTGAAATTGGTCTTAAATACCTCTTACCCACTTGAATCAATAGATCTCATAGGTTTCCAACTGATTCTTGAAGCCCTTATAAAGTTTTAGCACTTTTTGTTAATGTTGTCAAGCAACTTTGCAAACTTGCAAAGTTGCCAAGTGCAACTTTTGCACTATTGTGCATTTAATGGCTCCATGACCTCAAACATGGTTAAATGAACATATTTCCATGTAATTACAACTTTTAACATTTTTTCCATCTTTCCCATCCTCCTAGGGTCTTGGTCAATGTTTGACCATTCTAGGCTCTAACAAGCAATTTAAGCAATTTTGCCAACATAGAAGCAACTTGGGAACTCAAACACAACACAAACCTATTTAAAAAGAAAAATCACACACTTGGAGATTTATCACATATCCCTTATTCATGTGGTCTAGCCAAGACCACTACAAGCCAAAAATGATTTAGGAAACTTGGCATATTTCCTAGGTGCTCCTGCACCAACTAAGATGACTAGAGATAAAGAGGAAATGCTTTCTTTCTTCAAAATGGAAATTGTTGGTTTGTAGGTGATATTTTCCTTTATAATATGTCATGTATGTTCAAGGAAAGGTGAAGCAACCTTTGTTTGAATTTGGAATTGGTTGGAGAAGGCACTTTGAGAAAGCCCTAGTTTTGAGGGCATAAGACTAAGCGTTTGGTAGTTAGCCTATCGAATGCCCATGGCTAGGTAGATGGGTGTAAAAATATGTTGTTTTAGATCATGATAGAATATTACCATAGCCTATATAGGCCCCATTATCATCAGATCGAGACCTATTTTCCTTCTTACTTTTTGATGATTGTGATCCTCTGTAATTCTTGGCATAAGATGATTAGCATACAATGGTACTTGAACAAAGAACACTAATAAATATTGAGGATGTGAATTGATAATACCATTTCATAGATGATTTTGGCATCTCACCCTTTATCACTTGTGCATCAACTTTATTAGCCCTCTTCTTTGGTGACCTGCAAATGAAGAATTAGCACAGTAAAAAATCTAAGATAAGATTAATCCACTAAGATTAACACACATGGGATGAATATTCATAATAAACTATTAACCCTTTCCAAAATTCCAAATTTATGATAATGAAATTCCAAAAAATTGGAATCCTTAGAGAGAACTATATCTGTCACTGCCCCATTATCATCAGATCGAGACCTATTTTCCTTCTTACTTTTTGATGATTGTGATCCTTTGCAATTCTAGGTATAAGATGATTAGCATACAATGGTACTTGAACAAAGAACACTAATAAATATTGAGGATGTGAATTGATAATACCATTTTGCAAATGATTTTGGCATCTCACCCTTTATCAGTTGTGCATCAACTTTATTAGCCCTCTTCTTTGGTGACCTACAAATGAAGAATTAGCACAGTAAAAAATCTAAGATAAGATTAAAAAAAGGGTCCTATTAAAGAATATAATATAAATTCAAATAATGTATCTATATTCTAAACAAATAAAAATTAAATCTCATCACTTACACATCATAACAATACGGTCTACCTTAGTCATGTGATCATCTTGGGGAAGAGGTTGTAACATTGTATTTAGATCCAATTGATCACTTTTTATATCTCTCGCTCTCTCCCTATTCAATCTAATGAGCCAACTAGATCCGCTTGACATTTTAATGTCTCAAGTATTGCCTCATGGTCTAACTCGTGAACTTTCCAAAGAATCTTATTATGTGATTTTCCACCATATTTTATCAAGTGGACATTTGATGTGACAAAAAGGTTTGAATAATGAAGAATCTTCCTCTCTGTTTTCCAATGTTTGAATAACCACAAGTTAGGATTCTTCATAGGATATCGTCTAAGCCATGTGCCTATTACAACCACCACACCAACATGGTACTCTGAAACTTCACCATCTATAACCGAGTGATCCAATTTTTGTTTGGCTTCAACACAACAACACAAATAATAATCAGTCCCTTCTTCATTGTCTTCAGGTGCAATAACAACAAAAACATGGCCTGCAGTGACAAATGTACAAAATGTGGTCATTAATTCAAAAAATACTTGGGCAAAAATTATAAAGTTACATATTGAAATTACAAAGATATATAAATATATGTATATTACCAGGTTGCACTAGATCTGAGAAGTAGTCAAAGTCAATAGACAAATCCATCTCTACCATTTCCAGTGCTTGTGGGGGACGACAGGTGTCAATTGGGTCCAACACTCGTATATTCCATTTGTCCACCCATTTAGTTGACTCATAGTCATTCCAATTTTCCTCGGCACATGATGGACAATAGCATGCCATTTTTTGTGTGTGGATACTCCATGAACCTGCATCAGAGCTTCTAAAAGAGTGTAACTCACTAGATCCTATTAGTGTGCAACAATCCCGATATAGTGCAATGTTAGTATTATCTATCAACCAAAAAAATCTATGAACTATAGATTCACCTTCCTTACCTGGACCCATTGTAGTGTTAAACCATTGGACGATGGATTTTACATCTATCAGTAATGCTCCATCTTTGTACTTTAGTTCTTCATGAGCCAAGGCTCTTTTAATGTATGTGCCTGCACCATCGTGCTCTCCCTTACCATGACTAGCCTATGTGAAATTCCACATATATTGAATTCTACACAACCAGTGCATCTTGCTCAACCAATAGAACATTCATGCATTCTTGAATTGAGATGCACAATTTTTTGACCAAATAATGTGTTGATGATATGATATGCCCCTGTTAGCCAAATTTCTATAAAATAGTTGAAAACAACCATGTACAAACTTCGTAGAATGTGATTGATCATCGCTGATGTAAAAATGGTACTCCCTCAAAATCTTCCTATCATCCTCTATACTTGTAGGTGAATGCATGAATGTTATGTGAACAAATATGGAAACTTGTTGAGATGTATAATACTTTTCTTGCACCTCATTTTGTGGTTTTAGTGTATAGTTTTCTACAAAATCTACAACCAAAACAATGGTATCCAATGGAAACGTATCCTTGCACAACTTGAATTGCAAATCCAACCATCGAGCTCTATGGGTATGCCTTGCATACTCGTAAATAATCTTTTTATGAAAAATATTCATGAACTCATACATTGGAATATTTTCAATGACTACATTACATCTTTTACCGTGTTTCCCATCTTTTAGAGCATATGTCACTATCTTGAATTTTCTATAATCTACTATTTCATTTCCAATTGCATGTGTACTATCCATATGTTGACAAGTTGATAAAAGTTGCAAAGAACCACAAAATAAGCATGTACCATCCAAGCATGATGTGTTGTAAAATTGTTGGCTATCCCCTATTTCACATAAAATGTTGGATATGAATTCCCTTGAAGATCTTGGTGGCTCTTTATGTCACAATCCTGTAAAACAAACTTAGAATGCAAAAATACGCATATATGTCTAAAAACATCAAAATGGTTAGAAAATTCAATATGTATCCTACAAAAACAAGTTGTGCATGTGTGATTTATGTTCACATAAAAAGGTTTAGCCATCTAAAAAAATATTTGACTTATTTGAATTTGAGGATACATACCAATAAATTTTGCAAAAAAATGTGTTTGAGTTGAGTCCAAAAAATGTTTCGCATGTGGCTCGCAATTTTGGCTACCAATCCTCCTTCTTACAACATCTCTTTGATGAGGAGAAACATGTGTATTATTTTTCCAAAAATCTTCAATCAATGATTTAAAGGCTTCACTAATTTCTTTATCCTTTCGCGGTAGTCTATTGCTAAATTTCCATAACTCATTTTTTGTTGGATCTTCTAATCTCTCACACCTTAGCATGGCTCTCCTTAGGGTACCTCTACCAATTTTTAATATTTTTTTTTCTTTCTCATAAGTCGATCTTTCTTCATTTGGCTACTTACTATTATCGATGTGAGTACTCATCTTGTGATATTACTATCTTTTGTAGATGATTTAGAACCCACTTTGTCATAAGCACTCATTAGATTCTTTACAATATTTCTTTCATTTGAATCATCCATCGTTCTTAGCCCAAGAATCTTCATGATTGGCATAAATTTCAAATTTCTCATCATTTCAACAAATAATTGGCATTGACCTATAATATTTAATTCTTCAAAAAATAATCTCCACATACTATTAACTTTTCTTTGACAAGTATGCTTGCTAATCTTGTTAGGTATTGATTTCAAAATGTTAGTATCAATATCAATCAAATATTTTGGTCTTCTAAAAAGAATTCTAGAAGGTGTTCTAATCTCTTCAATTCTCTCAACATTTCGAACATCAATATAAGGTTGAGTGTATTGCGTACCTTGAACCAAAGATGATGTGCCTTGGCAATAAGATGTAAAAGATGGAATATCACCTACTTGATGTGTTGATGTTGTGCTTTTAACATGACATGATGGAGTGTGTATATCGTCGGATCTACATATCAGTGTCTCTTCTACATGAGAGGATGATATGCCTTCAGCATTGAAAGATGGTACTCCAACATTGGCAGATGGTGTAGCAGATGATATGACTCCAACATTGGAGGATGGTGTAGCTTCACAATTCAATTGTCTTCTTGAGTGTAACAATCTCATTTTTTCTCTTTGTCTTTCTAATTCTTCCTCTTTGTTTCTTTGTACTGGTGGTTCTTGATCTTCTTCGAAAGTCAATTCTTCATTATTGCTTTATAATTTTCTTTGTTCACATAGTAATTTCATTTTATCTCTTTTAATTGCTAAATCTCTCTCCCTATCTTCATTTGTTTTAATTTTTGGTTTCTTCCTTGGCATGATGATGATTTCTACATGTCAAATTATTCAAACATTTGGATTACTTAAAATGTGTAAATTACAAATTATTCAATTACATATAAAAATTATAATTATTTGAATGAATACAAAATATATATCAAACGACTTGTCAAATTTCTAACCATTTAGAAATAAAATTTCATTCAAACATACAATTTTCAATGAGTTCATTATATATTAAATAACATGTCAAATTATAATCAAATTTGTATCTATATATTGACAAACAATATTTAAAATGGATTGCACTAACCTTTTCTATACAAGGAATATTCAAAAAGTCTTCAAATCACGTATGAAATGATTGAATTTGGTGTTTGCTAACTTTCAAAAGTGTTGAAATAGTGTTTGCTATGTTGAAACCTATGATTTCTATCGAAATAACAAAGTGCATAACAGACCAAAAGCAATAAATGGATGAAATGGGCCCCAAGGTTGGTTTTTTACCATTTTTAGGTGATTTGAGATAGTGCATATGCACTATAAAGTGCGTACGCAGTATAGTGCGTACGCACTATGTGAAATCACATCACTCCCCATCCTCCCTACTCTCTATCCTTCCTACTCTCTCTCCCATCCCCTCCCTCTCTCTCTCTCTTCCTACTCTCTCTCCCCTCTCCCATCCTTTACTCTCTCTCACTCTCCCTCTCCCACCACCTACTCTCTCTACCTCTCTCACCCTCTCTCCTCTCCCATCCTCGACTCTTTAGATCTCTCAGACACACTCTTATCCCCCTATCTCTCTCCCTCTCCCTCTCCTACCACCTACTCTCTCTCTCCTCACCCATCCTTTACTTTATCTCTCTTACACACATTCCCATTCCCCTTATCTCTCTCCCTCTCCTACTGCCTACTATCTCTCTCTCTCTCAAGTTCTCTCTCTCTCATTCTCTACTCTCTCTCTCTCCCATCTTGTACGAGCTCTCTCTACTAGCACCTACTCACTCTCACACTCTCTCCCATTCTCTACTCTGTCTCTCTTACACACACACTCCCATTCCCCCCCCTCTCTCTCCCTCTCACACTCCCTCTCCCACCACCTACTTTCTCTCCCCCATCCCCTGCTCTCTCTCTCTCTCTCTCCTCTCCCATCCCCTACTCTCTCACACTCAAACTCTCTTCCATCCCCTACTCTGTCTCTCTCACACACACACTCCCATCTCCCCTTTCTCCCTCTTCCACTGCCTACTTTCTCTCCCCCATCCCCTGCTCTCTCTCCTTTCTCATCCCCTACTCTCTCACACTCACACTCTCTTCCATCCCTTACTTTGTCTCTCCCTCTCTCTCTCTCTTACACACACTCCCATCCCCCTCCTCTCCCATCCCCTACTCTCTCACACTCACACTCTCTTCCATCCCCTACTCTATCTCTCTCTCTCTCTCACACACACACACTCCCATCCCCCCTCTCTCTCTCCCTCTCCCGCCGCCTACTTTCTCTCCCCCATCCCCTGCTCTCTCTCTCTCCTCTACCATCCCCTACTCTCTCACACTCATACTATCTCCTATCCCCTACTCTATCTCTCTCTCACACACACTCCCATCCCCCCTCTCTCTTTCCCTCTCTCTACCACTCCCTACTCTCACACTCTCACACTCTCTCCCATCCCCTACTCTCTCTCTTTCAGAGATACACACACTCTTATCCCCCCACTCTTCTTCTCTCCTATCCTCTACTCTCTACATTTTTCACACACACTCCCATCCCCCCTATCTCTCTCCCTCTCCCTCTCCCACTCCCTCTCCTACCACCTACTATCTCTCTCTCTCAAGTTCTCTTTCTTGATCTCTACTCTCTCTCTCTCTCTCTCTCTCTCTTTCTCTCCCATCCCTTACTATCACTCTCTCTCCCATTCCCTACTCTCTCTCATGCTCTCCCATCCTGTATGACCTCTCTTTACTACCACCTACTCTCTCTCACACTCTCACACTCTCTCCCATCCCCTACTCTGTCTCTCTTACATGCACACCCCCATCCTCTCTCTCTCTCTCCTCTCCCATTCCCTACTCTCTAGATTTGTCATACACTCCCATCCCCCCTCTCTCTCTCTCTCTCTCCCACTTGCTCTTGCACCACCTACTATCTCTCTGTTTCTCTCTCAAGTACCCTCTCTCGCTCTCTACTTTCTCTCTCCCATCCCCTACTCTCACTCTCTCTTCCATCCCCTACTCTCTCTCACACTCTCTCCCATCCCCTACTCTCACTCTCTCTCTTCCATCCCCTACTCTCTCTCACACTCTCTCCCATCCCCTACTCTCTCTCTCTCTCTCGCCCCCATCCCGTACGAGCTCTCTTTTTCACCTCCTACTTTCTCTCAAACTCTCACACTCTCTCCCATCCCTTACTCTATCTCTCTTATAAATAAATACACATTCCCATTCCCCCCCCCTCTCTCTCGTAGTCCCTATCCCACTACCTACTCTCTCTCATCTCCTACTCTATCTCTCTTACATGCTTCCATTACACCTTTCTCTCCCTCTCACTCCCTCTCCCACTGCCTACTCTCTCTCTCTCTCTCACTCTCTCCCTCTCTCTCCCATCCCTCTACCATTTCCTACTTTCTCTATCTCTCTCTCTCTCACTTCTCTCATTCTCTACTCTCTCTCTTTCACACACACACACACACCCATCCCCCCTCTCTCCTCTTCCATCCCCTACTTTTTCTCTCACTTGCTCTCCCTCTCCCACTTCCTACTCTCTCTCTCTCTATCTCTCTCTCTCTCTCTCTCCCCCTCTCTACTCTCTCTTACATTTTCACACTCTCTCCTATCCCCTTCTCTCTCTCTCTCTCTCTCTCTCTCTCTCTCTCTCTCTCTCTCTCTCTCTCTCTCTCTCTTTCTCTCTTACACACATTTCTATCCCCCCTTTCTCTCGCTCTCCCACTCCCTCTCCCATCACCTACTCTCTCTTCCATCCCCTACTCTCTCTCGAGCTACTTTGTCTTTCCCCTCTCCCATTCCATACTCTCTCTCTTTCAAACACATGCACTCTCATCCTCCTCTCTCTCACTCTTCCTCTCCCACTCTGTCTCCCATCGCCTACTCTCTCTCTCCCCCATCCCCTACTCTTAATCTCTCTCTCCCAACCTGTACTCTCTCTCACACTTCCTCTCTCTCTCCCATCCCCTACTTTCAATCTCTTTCCCCCATCTTGCACTCTCTCTTTTCCATCCCTACTCTCTCTCACACTTCCTCTCTCTCGCATCTTGTACTCTCTTTGCCACCCCTACTCTCTCCCCCATCCTATACTTTCTTTTCCACCCCTACTCTTTCTCACTTTCTCTCTCCTCTCTCATCCCCTACTTTCTCTCTATCTCTCTCTCTCTCACACATGGACATTCCCTTACCCCCCCCCCCCCACCAACCTAGTTCTCTTATGCAATTTAGGTCTTAATAATGTGTGCGCACAATAGCACGCATGTGCTACTGAGAAATTATGTTTTAGATAGCGCGTACGCACTATAGCATGTGCACACTATAGGGCATATGCTCTATTGAAAGCTTATTTAAACCCAAGCCTAAGGCTTGGTTTTTCCTTGGAGATCCAACCCAAAGGTTTGGAGTTTATGAATAGGTCTGAGACATGTTTTCCAGCAAACATACCAAAAATGATTACTTTTTCTTGTGTGCTCCCCTTTAAGATTCCTCATGGTTGGGTATCGATAAGATCAGGTGACACAACATTATAGGTCTCTGTGTTAGCTATCTAACCATATAATTTATTTTTAATTTGAAATATTTCAAACTTTTCATCTATAATTTCTTTGAATGTATGTTCATTTTTTGTCAAAAACCACCATGTACTAATTGGGCTATAGATTTTAGCTCATTCATCGAATTTTGCAACAACTTAGTTTTTTAGAAACTAGACTCCATTCTACACACTTTGAAAAAAAAAAGTTTTGATTTTAGATTAGTTTTCAATTATTTCTAGGGAGAGCACATAGATATTTCAAATTTTTGGGATGTGTCTAGTTAAAAAATTCATTAAAAAAAAATACACATTATAAAATTACCTGAAAAATTTGGGATAAACTACATAGTGTTAAGTAACTTTTGACTAGAGCAATTAAAGAATTTCAAAAAAAAAGTTAACATTTTAGGGGGGCCACACTTTCTACTGTGTTATGTTTTTTTGGAATAAACAGTACCACTTTTTGTGGGCCCCTTTTTTGAGGACCTAAAACTAAACCATTTTGAAAAAAAATTAGTAGTTTAGAAACTAGATTCAAAGGACTATGACTTTTGTTTTTTTCATATCTTAAAATTTTGAGCGTAACTATCTTAAACTTCTTGTTGAAGTTCAAAATTTGTAGATTTCAAGAAAAAGGTGTCCACTTATACCCCCTTTTTGGCACCACACCTTTGTGCACTTACCCACTAGTGATGTTGCTCATATAGCAGAGTTGTTTTTTAGAGAAGTGGTAAGACTACATGGTTTTCCAAAGAGTATAGTTTTAGATCAAGATACCAAATTTTTTGGGTATTTCTGGCATACCTTGTGGAAGAAGTTGGAGATAGATTTGAAGTTTAGCTCATCACATCATCCACAAACTGATGGAAAAACATAAGTTGTGAATCATAGTTTGGGAAACCTGAGGTGATATTTGTATGGAGACAAGCCAAAAGGATGGGATATGATTTTACTATAGGTGGAATTTGCATATAATAATTCTATCAATTGGAGTTTTGGTAAATCACCATTCTAGATTGTATATGGGAGTAGTCTCAGAAATGCTTCTAAATTTTGACAGTTGGATAAAGGAGAGATAAGTAGTGCTAAAGCAGAGGAATTTATTGAACATTTGAAGAACATCCATGAGGAGATGAGGAAGCACATCATAAAGATGAATACACAATATAAGGCTAAGCCAGATGTGAAAAGAAGGTATAGGGAATTTCATATTAGAGATGATGTCATTGTTCATTTGAGGAAGGAGCATTTTCCAGTGGGTACATATAATAAGCCGAAGATGAAGAAGTTTGGTCCATGCAAGATAGTGAAAAGGGATGATTCTAGAAATGCATATGAAATGGAGTTTCTTGCTGAAATGAATATTTCACTAGTATTTAACATTTTAGATTTGATAGAGTATTATGAAGGAGGTGATGGAGATGAAGTTGCAGAACCACAGTGGAGTATTCTAGCGGCTAGTTTGACTAGAAAGGAGATAGAGGAGATACTGGACAATCATGTTGGCAAAAGTACAAGGAACATAACTTATGAGGAATACCTAGTCAAATGGAAAGGGAGGCCAATAGATGATTCATCATGGCTAGCAAGGGAGGAGGTTAACTATCTTGGTTTTCCTCTAAACACTTGAGATGTGACATAGTCACTTCTCAAATTATGTTGGGTGTTTGATGTAGGAGCATCATGGGTGTAAGAGTAATCTCACACCACCCAAAAATATTTTCCTTTTAATATTTTCTATTTTAGTTAGGAGCAGTGGAGAGGGTGGTTACTATTTATGGGAACTTTTTTTTTTATAGTAAGATTGTCATACAAGCTCAAAATGTTCTCATTTTGTACATGAATGTTCATTTTATAGTAATAAGCCTACCATAAAGATCTCATTGCTCTATCTTAAGTATCAAAGAAGTTATTATGGATTTTCAATGGAAATATTTGCAAAAAAATATTCAAGCTCATCGCTGGAGGCCTTAGAGTGCCCGGGTGAGGTCCAAAAACTTGACAAAAGGACACTTACACTACTCCAAGCTTGTAGATTAGGAGCTAACATTTTTGAAAAGTGCTTATAATAGCTAATTGGAGCAATGGTTCAAGAGTTATGACCTTCCAAAGTTGGGCTACCTGAAATATCTAAAATAATTGTCAAAGATGTATTTGGCTACTCTATATGTATTGTTAGGGTTTGTCAATCCTAGGTATTAAGTTTCATTGTCTAGAACCTTCTCAGGCGACATAACATTGCCTATTTAAGAAAGTCCCAAACATTGTCTAGTATAACTCTAGGTGGTAATTTACAACTTAGTCTTGCAAATTGCTGTAACAAAGGCATCAATGTGGTTAGCATATTGTAATTTTGAATTCTATATTTCCACATTTGTGGTGATAATAAGAACTCCATATTTTATTATCACATTTTTTGTTGTTTCTTTATTTTTATTATGAGTTTATGGTATCAAGGGGAACACTCTTCATCATTAAGACTCTGGGATTGTGTAGCTATGAGGTGTGAAATAAAACCCTAGCACTAGCTTTGTTTTGAGTGTGTGAGAGATCAAAGAACATCTTTCATGTCCTCTTAGTGACATAGATAATAGAGGCATATAAAAAGTCAATTTTCATTAGAGCACTATTCGTAATTGGGAATTTAGCCAGTTGATTAACAATTTCTTGTCCGTTATTGGCCTTTTTCTCAACATACTAAATGTCAAATTCTAAAAGAATCATCATCCATTTGGAAAGTTGACCCCTAATCACAAATTTACTTGAGAGGAATTTTAAAGGATCTATCTCTATAACCAACTGTGTGATATGTGCTAGCATATAACGTCCAAGTTTTTGGGACACAAACACTACTGCTAGGAAAGCCTTTTCAGTGTTATTATAGTTAAGAGCATAGGCCACCAAGCTGTGACTAATATAATAAATGGCTCTTTTTTTTCCATTTTCATCTTTTTGTGTCAATAAATCTCATAGAAAATTTGTTGTAGCTGAGATATAGAGAATCAAAGGCTTCCCTTGAATCATAGAAATGAGAATAGGAGACTTTTCTAGATACTCCTTGATTTAAGTCAATATTTTCTCACATTATTCATTCCATATACTATAAAAATCCTTATGTAGATTCTTATTGAAAGGTTGTGACCTATCAACAAGTTGAGAGATGAACCTCCAGATTGACTAAAGGTGTTCTTGCAAACTCCTTAGTTGACTAATGTTTCTAGGAGGTGGCATGTCCATGATAGGTTGTACCTTTTTGTAGTCTATCTCTATACGCCAAGATGATGTACCCTATAAATTTTCCCAATGTGACACCAAAAGAACATCTCTTTAGATTGATCCTAAGTCAAAATTGCTCTATATGGTCCACTATCAAACTCAGGTTTGACAAGTGAATGCTTCTTTTTTTAGATTTTTCCAATGTGTCATCAACATAATCTTCCTTATTTTTATGTATCATATCATGAAATATAGTGTTCATAACCCTTTGATAGGTAGCACCAACATTTTAAAGTCTGAATGAGATTACATTCCAACAAAAGGTTCCCCATGCACAAGTAAAAGCTATTTTATCTTGGTTTTCTAGAGCTATCTTGATTTGATTATACCCAGAGAAACCATGGATTAGGGAGTACATTTCATAATCCACAATGATGTCCACTATCACATCAATGGTAGGTTCTAGAAAATAATTCTTTTGGCATTCTTTATTGAGATCCCTAAAATCATTACATACACATATGTATTTTTCATGTTCTGAAACAAGCACAATATTGGAGCTCCATTCCACATAGTCAATAACTCAAATTACTTTGGCATTTAATAATTTCTTGAGATCAACTTTAAATAATAATGCCAAATGAGGGTACATTTTCCTCATCTTTTTTTTGACTAGTTTGATGCCAAGAATTATGGAAAGATGGTGCATGATGAGTTACATATCTAGACCAGGCATATCAACATAAGTCCATGCAAAATTGATCTTCTTTTCCTTAAAGGAATCTGTAAATTGTTCCTTCTCTTTTTGCTAATAAGGATTGAGTGACATGTATTATCTTAGGAGACTCGTCAGTACCTAGATTGATTGGTTGCATCGATTCTATAAAAATTGATGAACTGTCCTGAAAATATCTTGGGAGACTAAAAAACACCTCATCCTTGACCACCTTGAAGAGGTTTCACCCTTAGATATGTCTTTATTTCTACTATTTTTAGGTTCAGATACTGCTACAAAGTGATCTTTTCCATCTGAATGCTTGTTTTTCATTTTTCTCTTTATTTTATAACTTTGGTACTTGATATCTATCTTTGTCATATTAATTGTTGGTTCACTAGTGGAAGACACCATGAGTTCAATAGTATTTGGATAATAGGAAATCTCATAATCATTTTGGGAGGATGGTAGCTTTGGTCTTTGATGTTGAACATACCAATCTATGAGATCAAATTTTATGAGTGAAAGGGATGTGGAAACTTCAAGATTGTTGACATGAAAGGAATCATCTCTGCTGACAACAGAGGTTAAGCCTATAGAGAAAGCTCCAAAGAAATCTAAATCAATAGGAGACCTAGAGAGATCAACATGATCCACTAAAGAAAAGTATGAGTTGAACTCATCAAGCCCTACACTAGACTCATCAACTACATTAGGTTGGGTGATATAGACATGTATTACATCCACTCCTAATTCACAAGAGACATGTGAAAGAGACTTCCATTCATAATCATGAGAATTGGTACTCTAATTTTTAGTCATTAGACGATCAATATTGTCTCTTATTCTACCTTTGTTAGGATTTTCACTATCTAAATTGTTAGATTCATTTTTTCTAGATGTAGAAGCTTCAACATCATTGTTAGTAATCATTGGTTTTTCTCCCCAAAGAAGGAAAGTAGAGGGCATGAAGTATTCCTCTTTTCTAGTGGAGGTAGCAAAGGGTTGATCATCATCTTCTAATTAACTAGCCACAGTGGCCTTTCTATCAAGCCTTGGTAATTCATCATCTATCCCAAAGCCTAGAATAGTAGTATCCTTTCTATTTTGTCCCTTATTGTGACTTAGGGGTTACATAAGAGCCTTTTTGTCACCATTCAGGGATCCTTTACCATGATAATCCATTTTCTTCAAAAATTGATGGCCTTTCCCATATCGTCTAGGAGAAATAGAAGTAGTAATTGTAACTTACTCAACATCCTCTTCTTCTCTATAGATCCAATCTCTTGTAGCTTGGTCTTGCTTCTCTGCTTCTAAAGGGATGGACATCTGGAAAAAGGTACCAAAGATAGTCATAGAAGAAGCTGAGGGCTTTGTTTTCTTAGAAGGTTTCCCATAAGGTCATGGAGAAACTAGCAATGATAGAGTTTAAAGTGTACTCTCCCATTCCAATGCTCATCATTTTTAGTTTCTATTTGCATTATGTAAGATATGGTCTAATCTCACAAGAAGAGAAATTATGTGGAACTAGTGTTTCTACAATAGTAAGCATGTTAATGGATACAAAGTTGACTCCTGGAATGAAAATCTCTGCACCATTGAATAGGAACTTTATGCATTGATGGTATGATGATGGTAGAACTTTCATTTTGTGGATCCATGGTTTTCCTAGAAAAATATTGTATGCAAGTGGTATGTCTAGGACTTGAACTATCACATCCTTCTCTACAGGACCCATTTGGATAGGTAGCACAATTAGGAATTTAAAAGACTATTCAACTTCATTGTGTGCTTTGATAATGATTTTTTGCCTAGGATCAATGGGAAACTTCAGACATTCCAAGTTGTTGGATTACATTGAAAGAAATAATGTTTAGCCGAACACCATTGTCTATTAGGACTCAACAAACTCGATTGGGAAAGATTTGAACTTCAATATGGAGGGTTGGATTGTGTGGATGAGAGACCTATCATCTTCTTTGGAAAAAGTGAGATAGTGAGGACAGGAGATGTGGTTGACCATAGCCTATAACCTCTTGGCATCAATATCTATGGGAGTTTTGGTTGTTTGTAAAGCCTTTTCAAGGATCTCCTTGTGCAAAGGAGACAACTCTAGCAACTCAAAAATAGATATTTGAGTGAGATTCCAATGCAACTAACTGACAAGGTCATAACTAGAAATGGTAGGTTGAGTCACTTGTTTAGAGGATGAGACATGCTTGCGATCATTATCCACTTTAAGGATAAACTTATATTCCCCCTAGTGAAAATGTTCAATGTCTCACAATGAGAAAAGGAGGGTTCCACCATCCTAAGGGATACCCTAGACCTAGTATCCTTGCAATTGGGAGGAGCATTGTGTATTCTCAAGACTACTTTAGGCTTTTCATCATCAATATCATAGTTTGGTTCCTTGTCAAATTTAGGACCCATGATATAGACGCTTACAATAGGTTCCAACATGTTGATGACATTTTTTGTGTTGGTCTAAGTATAGTTTGTGTTAGTATCATGATTTTTCTTGTTATCTTGAGATGACTCCCCTTTTTTGTACTTGGGAAATGGTTTCTTAAAAGCTTTGTGATTAGAATTCTTGACTAAGCCATCTATAACAATATTTCCTCCATTAATGAGGTCTTGGATGACATCCTTATGCTTGTAACAACTATTAGTGTTGTGTCCCTTACTCCTATGATAGTTAAAGAAGTGATCATCTCTCCACTAATCAGGCTTGACAGGTGGGTCATAGGGTTAGGAATTATCAAGCAACATGATAAGTGTTGGCCTAATTTTTCACTTTCTTAGAAACTTGTTAAAATTTTTGAAAAACAAGAAGAACTATGTGTACAATGCTTAAGGTTTCTAAAAAGTTATGTTAGTCCTCATGAAAAAACCCTATGTCAAATCCTTGTCTTATTATATCATTTGAGTTCATTCAAAATACATTTGCCTTTTAAAAGTAGATATGTGAAAAACCTTTTTATACCTTTATCTCCTTAGGTTTTAAGCTAATGTTTTTAATCTTTGTATTTCATGATCTTTTGTATCTTTTAAGTCATGATTTTGCAAGGTCTCAATAATCACAACATCACTCTACTTTTCTTACTAACAATTTCCAAGGTGTCAAAAAGGTGAAATAGTCTATCTTGATCTTCACACGGCTTCGTAGTGGCTAAAAATAAAATCAAGGTTGGAGATGCAAAAGAGTGGGACAAGGAAGAGCACATGATCACAAGTCACTTTTGACTTAAGGCTTTTTAGGTGGCAATGCTACAATAAAAGAAAATAGTAAACAAGGATGTCAGCACAATATTGGGAGGGATTAGGTAAAATATAAAGACTAAGCCACAAGGATGTGAAAAGGCATTGATGGTTAAGAACTATAAGCATACGCACCTTCACGAGTGGTTTAAAGAAACCTTAGGTTAATGAAGCAAGGCTGCAAAAGCTTCTAGTCATGCCTTCGGGGGGTTACTTGCTAAGTTAAGGAATTAAGCCATGAAGAAGTGAAGAAAAGAAGGAAGTTAAATAAAACCCCCATCGCATGATTTCATGGTTAATTATGAAGGTGATGTCTAGGATGCAAAACTGCGAAAGATGCCCAACATTTTAAAGAAATGCTTGTCACTAGCTCGCAAAGGTTCCAATATGTACAAGAATAGAGTAGAAAAGGTTCTAGTATGTAACCCTTGCATAAGGAACCTAGGAAAATTAATTATGCTAGAAGTGTTTGTAGATGTGGACTTGGTGAAAGCATTAATCAAATGCTACAATCCTATTAATAAGTCATTCCATAGAAGGGATAGAAGCATTCGATTCGGGTGGACTTATGTCACTGCCAATTGAGAAAGAGAAGTTGAATGAAAATTTCAAGAATCATAAGAGTTTCTACATGGGTAGGAATATGACCAATCATATTCCTTGAGTAAAGAAGAATGTGGGAGATATTCCAAAGAAGAAAGATACTGAAAAGATTATGCCCTTGGAATTCTTCCAAAGATAATTTCAAATTACTATATTTGGGATCAACAAAGCCCTAGGTTTAGATGGAACCACGAATGCTTCAGGAGCACATTATGTCATGGCTTTGAATATCCAAGACCCAAATCATAATATTGGGTATGATTTTATGGAATATATTTTTGATAGTATCCATAAAAAAGATCACTGCTGCCCAAAAAGGAGAATTGAAGGATTTTAAATTTTCTCATTATTCCCCTATCATGCATCTGATTCTATTGAAGAATGTTGATATATTTGATCAGAGCTTCTTTGAGTCTACACAAGAATGGGGAGAAAGGTTGCTAGTACAAAGATGAACAAGGGTATAAAAAATGTTCTACCCATATTCTAATGCCATTTCTTTTTATAATGATTTTGTTCATCTAATTTAAAAAATGATAGGGTTGTTAATTGAATGAATCCCTAGGAGTATTAGAAAGGTTGTTAATCCTAAAATGTGTTTTGACGTTGGAAGGAAATTGATACATGATTGGGGAAGTGTTTTCTTGTTTGAAGAGTATACTATTATAAGAATCTTTGGATGCCCTCAACCACCCCATATCCTTCCCAAGTATGTCCTTGAGAGGTTAGGGTTTGTAGAAGTGTTTTGGTATGTCCTTGAGAGGTTAGGGCTTGTAGAAGTGCTTTTAAAACTAATTTATTTGAATAGAGAATACTTGGGAAAAGGTGTCAAGAAAGGAACCTTTTTTCATAGATGCACTAAGTTGGAAGATTTTGAAATAGATAAAAATTCCATTAAGGAAACCAATGCATTTTTGAGAAATTTCAAGTTGCCAACTAGGCCAGCTAGAACCTATGATCCATTCAATGTAGTTAGACATACCCTTAAGAACATGAGAGGGTACAATTTGCCTCTCACAAAACCTACGTGGCAACAAAATGTCATTGTTAATAGGTTAAATGAGGACATTTTCAAGGAAAGGATGGTCAAGTATAGAAATATTGTTAGTTTTTAATGTGAAATGAAAAATAAAAATCCATCATTCAATGGTTTTTACCCTGATGAAGGTTACTAGTCCAAATTGGATAAATGTGTGGATAATTTTGATGAGTTAGCATCTCAAGTCCCTAACGAAATTAGAAAAAAGATCGACCCTAAGTATTTTGATGATGAGATTATTGTTGAGGTTTCTGATGATGAACACCAACCTGAAGAAGATTAGTCTAAAGAGGATATTCCTAAGAGTTTTGAGTGGGCATAAAAACAAAAAAAAAAGGTAAAAGATTGTAAAATTATTAGAAAAATCTCAACAAAAGGCCGTCTAGATTTTTCCAAGGTGTAATAAATACTTTCATGAAATAAGGAGGTTCTTGATTTCTCAAGCATTAGAAGATGAGAAAAGAATGAAGAAACTGCATTTGGAGGCTCAAATGGTAGATGATAGGATTATTGAAGCTTATGCGTTTATGAGTGATGATAATTTCATTAAATTTGATGAATTTAATTTTTTTTTTGTTTAAAATAAAGTAGAATGAACTAGCTTTGCAAATGAAGCCTAGAGATTCTAATGAAGTAGTTGCTGGGTTAGTGTAGAAATTGTAGGAATATGATCTTACCAATGAAACCCTCACTATTGAATAGGCAAGAGATTTGGTAACAAGGAGTAGTATGATTGTATTCCTAGGATGGGATATCAGCTCATCTTTTCTGCTAGATCAAATGAGGAGACATGAGAGATCAATCTCATTTGAACATGAAAATTAGTATGGAGAGCTAAGAGGGTTAGGATATAACATAGATGCTCAAACAATGGCAATATGGAGTTTAGCTCTAGAGAATGATAAGCCTACCCTAATAAGAATCAAACAATTCCCTAGGGTGTATTTCATTTTCTAGCATGCATAGTCTACCTCTAGTGATCAAATATATGGGATGCATACTTCAGTAACGTTAATGGGAAAGAATAAGATGGATACTCTTTAGGCCTAGCTAGAAAGGACATACAAAAGGTTTATCAAAACAAGAAGAAGCTACGAAGAGGAAATGAAGAAAACATATGTGTTGTAGAAAAAGACTATTAAGCTATAAATGGAAGTAGCATCATTAAAGAAAACTATTAGAATTTCTATAGAACTCCATGAAAAAGGTTGCAGACAGAAGGACAAGTAGTTGAAATAGTGGAGACATCAGGCCATGCAATGGAAGTTTATGAAAGAGAGTTAGAAGAAAGCAAGGATACATAAATCCGAACAATGAAAATCTTGCTGATTCATAAGATAAATGCACTAAAGGAAATCTCTCAGAATGTGCATAGTAGTTACCTTGCATTAGAGGGAGTAGAATATAGATGTTCAAAGGCTATTTCCCTATTATCTCCACTTTTTAATACATAGGGCCCTTACATAATTTTTTTTGATAGTTTAGTCACTTTTCTCGCTCAGAAGAAAGACTTGCCAAAAGTGACCATTGTAAACACTAAGAAGATGATCCATAAAATAAAATATTTAAATGGTTCCTTTAGTAGTAAGATGCAGCTGATCCAAAATAAGATGAAGTCTATTGCTACACATTCACCTAATTTTTACCCACAATTTTGGATAGTGAATGAAAAATGAAATATTGGGTGGAATGGTCATCTTTTCTTGATGAAATTCTTGATCATCCTAGGTTTTCATTTTATTGCAATAATGGAAGAAGTGCTACAATAGTATATGATATGATCGATATTCTTTACAAGATAGAAATAGAGATGTCTAAAGTAAATACTAAAGTCAAAGAAATAACAGATGCCAAGTGGACCAAATGCTTAGATAAATTGGAGGTAGTCAGAGATGCCACTTGGTTGGTTGTGGATATAGATATTACTATGTGGGAACTTATTGTAGACAATAAAGCCCTACCATTTGGTGATAGTGACTAATATAGCAAAATGGTGTAGTTAGGATTCAGTTAAAGGCATAAAGGAGAAAGAGAAGGCATGGATGGTGATAGGAGATGAATACAAACTGAATTTGCTAAAGAGATATGAGCTCACAAATGCCACCTGACAGTTTTTGCAACTACATCCAAAGTTTTGATCCAAGCATAGAGAATTTTTTGTATTGTAACATAATAGGAATATCTTTGTATTTTTTTTTTTAATAGTTTTTTGACAAGTGTCCTCCCATCTAAAGCTTGTTGTAATCCTTTCTATAAAAATATTTTGAACATGTGGAGTTGAGGTCCAAAATATATGTAATTTTTAGTGTTATGATAGTTTTGCATTTGGTCCAGTCAATCTTTAGTGTTAATTTTGTGATGTATTCATTTGCAAATCTAAGAATACAAGAACACATTGAATGATAAGTTGTTATACATCAAAGCATTTCTAAGTTTAGATTAGTGTTGTATAATTTTCAAGGAGAATTAATACAAAGGGAATTGTTGTACCATATCTATTTTCTCTGAATCTTGTCTTTGTTTTATATGCTAGTTATCTATAGATTGTATGAACAAGGTTTATACAATTTGATGCAACTAGGATAGGTTGTATATCATTTTTTTGTTTCTTTTAATTCAAGGATTTAATTAAATGCTTTAATAAAGTGATACTATTTCTAGTAATATAAGAAGAATTTTCATAATAATGGGTTTAGGGTTAATTGCTGATATAATTGATTATAAGGCAATTAATTAGGTTAAATTTTTTTGGGCAGAATCTGAATACCAATGGATAGGGCATTGATCATATATTTGGTTACATATTGAAAATATCATAAGGTTTCAATGAAGCATAGAATTCAAAATCAAATCAATTTTTACTTTCATGCATGAAGAATTTAATTGATGGTCAACACTTGTTTGCAATTAATCTCTCTCTGTTATAGTTGGTTGCTATAACTAATAAGATTGTGACCATTATCTACTGTAAGGGATAAATATGAGGAAAGAATATCAATGAATGAGAAAAGTGTGAAGAAAATATCAAATATCAAGCACTTTTATCCCGAAGGTACACCCACCTAAGCCCTATAGAGCTTGAAGAGTAGAGAATCCCTGAGATTCTGTTGAAGTTGTTCTAGATTTGGAGATTTTTTTGCTGAAAATAGGAGATAGCTAATTCTTAGGCTTGTTTTTTGCTTCAGAGCCTTGGTATTAGGAATTTGGTTTCTTGGTAGTTTTGAAACACCAAAAAAATGGTAACTCTACTAGGGAGTCAAGGAATGAAAAGAACTATGAAGTTATAGAGTCTCTATTAATATTCCATATCTACTATCATAATCCTATTAGTTTTAATTCTATGCTTGGGTAATGGTTGTTGCTAAGAGAAAAACCTTGAGAATTTGTGAAAATATCCAATACCACAAAAGCTATGGCATAGAATGGGTTCATGAACTTCTTTATTAGCCAAATAGAGTTGTTTTCTGAAAAGTATACAATAAACGTATCAGGGTTGGGTTCACTTTTGTTAGATTTATTTCAAGAAAAGTTTCCCTCATAAAAGTTTCTTTGTCTTTTAGTCCAATAAAGATATTTTCCCTTAATGGGTGGCAATTCAATCTTAGGTTTTGATACTAATGCTTTTATTAAAAATTGAAAGATGGATGATAAGAGAAAGAATATGAGAGCCTATGTGAAGGAATACCTAGATATCCAATTGTATATTGATTTACTAAAGGGTGGTAGAAAAAATTGGCTTAAAAAGAAGGGTCAATCCAATCATACTTGGAAACCTAGAGATAGCCCACAATACCAGCCTGCAACTCAGAAATAAATTTCATCTCATGGTTCTAAGTCTAAAACCACTAGACTCCTAGGTAATGTTTTCACAATGCCTTATCATGAAGAAGGGTTTTATCAAGATTAAATGGTATCATCTTTACGGGATACTATTTTCAAAGCCAATTTTGTAGAAGAGATGAATCAATGTCTTAGACCCAGAAGTCTTTAGTCAAATAGGCCAAATCTTAAGCAAGTCCCTTATATTGAAAGAAACTTGATGGATTTGGACAATTTTGTAGAATCTAAAGCAATAGTTACAAATCATGATGATGTGTTTTTTGAGGTAGAAGTCCTCAAAAGAAGAGTTGTTGAAGAAGAAGCCAACCATATTTTTTTGGAGAAAGAAAAAGAGAAAATAACTGTGAATACCCTTATTGAAAGAGATAACTTGCTTATAAGAATGAATACTTTCAAAGAGCAAAAAAAAAAGTTAGAAGAAAAGTCTTCCAAAGGACATACAAATGTATTTGGAGATGTTGAAGTTTTAAGATCTAAGGTCCAAGAGTAGTAAAATCTTTTGAAGGAAAAGGAAGGACCTATCTTAGCCCAAGTACAATCCTACAAATTTATTGAACCAAAATTTATAGATTTGATTGTGAAAACTTTTGATAAGGGCAAGAAAAAGGTTATAGGAATCCAAATGAATTCACCTTAAACCGTTCCTAGAAAATCTCCAAGTCAAGTCATGTCTCAGCTAGACCTAGATTTATAGAAGGCAAAGAAAGAGAAAGAAGATTTAGCCAAGGAGCTTGAGAAAGTGGAGAATGAAGCACAAGTAATAGAGACAAGAAGAAAAATCCAGTTCATTAAGTCTAATTCTACCTTAGATTCATGGCCTAATATGTCCACTCAAGCCACAACTTCTATTCCCAGTTGTGGACTAATAGTTCCAATCCAAAATGTGTCTCAGTTAACCCCTACCTCATCCTCCACCAACAGTACCCAGATTCTTGCCATTTGACAATTGGGTTCTTTAAGAGGTCTATTTTTTAAAACCATATAGTTAATTTCGTGATTATCTCTTTCATTGTAAGGCTATATTTTTTTGATTAATGCTCAATAGTTTCTGACTTGCAATTATGATTTGTACTATAGAATCCATTACTATAGAATCATTCATGAGCTAAGAAATAAAATTTGATTATGAGGGCTTTTAATTTTGGAAATCAAATCCTTTGAATTTCTTATTTTATTTTATTTAGCAATTCTTTATATTTACAATAACGTCAAATCTCTGTTCAAAACTAGGAAAAATACAACAAGTACAACAAATGATATTGGTTTTCAGAAAAGACCCATATACATGGAGAAATATAGATGGATGTCATTTATAGGTATCCTTGGTTTCCCACATCCTATCTCCTTTGATCTCAAAGGTAAGGTTGTAAATTTTTCAAGCAACAATACCATTACTGGTGAAGAGCATCTAAGAATATTTGTAGACATGCTCAATGATTATGAAGTGGAGCATGAAGACGTGGTCATGAAGTTGTTTGTACATTCATTGATATAGGATGCCAAAGATTGGTTTAGAAGGTTTCTAGATGAAAATATTAATTCATGGAGTGACTTGGAAAACTCTTTTAAGGAACAATATGGAGATAACACTAGTGTTAGTTTTGTGTCGAATGAATTCAACAATATTAATAAGAATCAAAATGAGTCCACTTTTGATTTCAATGTAAGATTTTAGAAGGGGATGTATAAGTTGTTTCAAGTGATGAGTCTAAATAAAAATGTATGCCTCACTACTTATTTTAATGCTTCTGATAGCTAATATAGCATACATATTAAGGGAAAATGATCCTAAAACATTAAGAGATGCTTACAAGATGGTAGTGAACATTGAAAACAATAGAAAAGCCTCTGGTAAACTAGGAAGTAGAGATGACCCCAAATTGTTCAACCCAAGGAACAATAAAAAAGAAAGTGATAAGCCTGCTTCAGGTAAGAATCTGTTAGGAACCTGTGTGTTCCTTCTGTTTATTTTGTTAGAGTAGAGTTGTTGGACGCATATGCTTTGTAAGTCGTCCCGTGAGTTTATTTTATTATCCCACATGCATAGGTAGTATTACTTTTCTAGATCGTACCCAGTATATAAGAATAGGTTGAAGCCCTTGATGGGCACGGACGAATTTATTGTATTGAGCTTGCTCAAAGGAGGTTACCCCCTCGAAGTGGCCTGGGATCAGTAGATTTATTCTGAGTTCTGCTATCACTTTGTATTCTGTTATTTTGAGCATTCTCATGATATTGCTATAAGGAGGTTCTTCTCATCTGGTATCAGAGCACTCTCTTGGGCTCGCTGGGTGGAAATTACATCAAATTTTTTTCTGTCGTGGCCTTCAGGTTCCTCTCACTTCTAATATCTCTTGTTATTGCAATAAATCTTTTCAGTTGTTCTGTCTGTGAGTGAATTTTTCTAAGTCGACTGATCAGAAAAAAAAAAAAAAAAAAAAAAAAAAAAAAAAACCTTGTTTTATGGTTGTTACGCGTACAGGAGCAAAAATCATGGAAGAGGAAATTGCATCCCTCAAAACCAGACTTCAAGATCTGGATGACAAAATTCTGGGTCTTAACTTTCAGCAGTCAGCCATGAGCTGAAACCATTCAGGAGATACTGGGTCCTCTTCTGGCAATTTCCGTGGACCAAAGCTTGATTTTCCACGCTTCGATGGTTCTGATCCGACTGGATGGATCTATAGGGCAGAGCAGTATTTCAGCTTGCATAATACTTTGGATAACCACAAAGTCTCCCTTGCATCTTTTCATTTGGAACATGAAGCTCTTCAATGGTTCCGTTGGTACATCAAGGCTAATGTAGGCCCAACGTGGAGCGAATTGTGCACCCTCATTTTGGAGCGCTTTGGCCCTAGTTCCTTTGATGATTTCACAGGAGCACTCACTAAACTGCGTCAAACAGGCACTGTAAGAGAATACCAGACAGAGTTTGAAAAATTAGCTAATCACACAGAGGGCTTGTCTGATGAATTCTTTCGTAGTTGTTTTGTCAGTGGTCTGAAGGATGCACTTCGCTCAGAAGTCAAAATGTTTCGACCTACTACAATGATGGAAGCCCTTGGGTTGGCTAAGTTAGCGGAAGACAAGATTAGTGCTCTACAACGCTCCAGATATAATTTTGTTCCATTCAGAAATACAGGTTCTCACAACCCTCCAGTCATACCAGCTCCCAGAACTACTCCGATCAAGCACTTGTCTAAAACAGAGATGCGAGTTAGGCGAGACAAAGGGCTTTGTTATAATTGTGATGAGAAATGGTCTCGGGGCCATAGATGTGTTCAGCAAAAGCTCTATCTCTTGGATGTGGATTCTCCACCGAAACTGGAAGAATATGTAGATGCTCAGGAAACAGTGGATGCTGAGGTTGAGCCTCACCAGCCTGAACCTCCTTCCCCAGAAGCTCCACCAGAGATATCTGTCCATGCTTTGGCAGGAGTCACTACTCCACAAACCATGCGGGTCCAGGGTTTCTTCAAGAAGATCCCTCTTACTATACTCATTGATTCTGGTAGCACTCATAACTTCATTGATCCACGAATAGCCAAACAGGCTGATTGCTTTATCCATCCCTGCTCTAGCTTTGAAGTCATGATTGCCAATGGGGGCACTTTACCTTGTAAAGGGAAATGTCGCAATGTGCGTCTCTCTATTGGAGATTATAACATGCGCTCTGACATGTTTGCCTTACCCTTAGGTGGCTGTGATGTGGTTTTGGGTGCCCAATGGTTACGCACTCTTGGCCCCATTCTTTGGGATTTTGCTGAACTTTGGATGCAGTTTTCAGCCGAGGGGCACCAACACACTTTGAAAGGCTTACAACCAGGGTCTCTTAGCATCATCAGTTCACACCGTATGGAAAAACTTCTTAAGAAGAATTCACATGGTGTCATCGCTCAGCTCCATTCCATTCAGATGCAGCCATCAGCAGTCTCTAGCACTCCTGCCGATCTCCAACACATTTTGGACAAGTATTCTGGTATATTTGCTGAACCTGTGGGATTACCTCCTTCTCGTCCAGAGGACCACCGTATTCAGCTCCTTCCTGGCAGTGTTCCGCCCAACATCAGGCCCTACCGCTACCCATTTCATCAGAAGACCGAAATCAAGATACTTGTCCGTGACTTACTGAAGCAAGGTATTATTCGCCCTAGTACCAGTTCCTTTTCTTCTCCAGTTCTGCTTGTTCGCAAAAAAGATGGGTCATGGCGACTCTGCATTGATTTCCGAGCACTTAATCATCTCACTATAAAGGACACGTTTCCCATTCCAGTTGTTGATGAACTTCTTGATGAACTTCATGGGGCTCATTTTTTCTCCAAGTTAGATCTTTGTTCTGGGTATCATCAAATTCGGGTTAATGAGGAGGATATACCTAAAACTGCCTTCCGCACACATGATGGTCACTATGAATTTTTAGTCATGCCCTTTGGCCTCATGAATGCTCCTTCAACATTTCAGGCAGTGATGAATAACATATTTCGACCATACCTCCGAAAATTCATTCTAGTCTTCTTTGATGATATCCTCATATATAGCAAAACTTGGGCTGAGCATCTCCATCATCTGGAGCTTATCTTGCAACTTCTCTCTGATCATCAACTCTGTGTAAAACTATCTAAATGTGTGTTTGGCCAGGAGGAAGTGGAGTATCTCGGGCATATTGTTGCACACCATGGAGTGCGGGTGGATCCTACAAAAATAGATGCCATGAAAACTTGGCCGCATCCTAAAACTCTCAAGAGCCTTTGGGGTTTTTTGGGGTTGACTGGCTACTACCGCAAGTTTGTCAAAGATTACGGGAAAATTGCAGCACCATTGATAGCTCTGTTAAAAAAGGATGCCTTCTCCTGGACCCCTGTTGCTGAGACTGCATTTGAACAACTGAAACAGGCTATGTGCAGTACACCTGTTCTCGCGATGCCAGATTTTTCCAAACCCTTCACTATTGAGAGTGATGCTTGCGGCAATGGATTGGGTGCTGTTCTCCTGCAAGATGACCATCCTATTGCGTTCACTAGCAAAGCCCTCTCTGGTAAGAATCTAGCCCTCTCTACTTATGAAAAAGAAATGATGGCTATTTTGCATGCTATACAGAAGTGGCGGCCATACCTCTTAGGGAGTCATTTTTGCATCAGAACCGATCACCAAAGTCTGAAATACTTCCTGGAACAACGGGTATCCTCTCCTACACAACAGAAATGGGTCAGCAAACTCATGGGGTATGATTATGAGATCACCTACAAGAAGGGTAAGGAGAATATTGTGGCAGATGCTCTTTCTCGCACATTTGATAATCAAGCTTCCCTTTCCGCTATTTCTAAGCCCATTCCCAATTGGTTAGCGTCTGTTCAGCAGGGCTATGACAGTGACTCTTCTTTATCTCAAATCATTCACCAGCTAGCCAATAATCCTTCTGCTATACCACATTACTCTTGGGATGGTGCTTCTCTTCGATACAAGGGTCGGCTAGTGCTTCCTCAGAACCCAGCTCTACATCAGGCTATTTTTTATGAACTCCATGCTTCTCCTTCAGCAGGGCACTCAGGCTTCCTCAAAACTTATGAGCGAGCAAGGAGAAACTTCTTTTGGAAAGGAATGAAACAGACGATTCAACAGATGGTGGCTGAATGTGATACTTGCCAACGCCACAAGGGTGAAACGACCCTCCTTCCTGGCTTGCTCGAACCATTGCCCATCCCTACACGGATTTGGACTGATATTTCTATGGATTTCATTGAAGGGCTTCCTAAATCCGGTGGCAAGACAGTGATCTTGGTTGTGGTTGATCGTCTCTCGAAATATAGTCATTTTTGTGCCCTCAGCCACCCCTATACTGCCTCCTCTGTTGCACAAATCTTCATGGACCAGATATTTCGTCTTCATGGACTCCCTTCTTCCATTGTCTCTGATCGTGATGCAACTTTTACCAGTCATTTTTGGACTGAACTGTTTCAGAAAACTGGCACCAAACTGAAGATGAGTTCGGGCTATCACCCACAAACTGATGGTCAAACGGAAATTGTCAATAAATGCTTGGAAACTTATCTTCGTTGCTTCACTTCCGAATAGCAACATCAGTGGGCCAAGTGGCTCCCTTTAGCTGAATGGTGGTACAATACCTCTTACCACACTGCCTCTAAAATGACTCCATATGAAGCAGTCTATGGTCAGGCACCTCCAGTGCTCCTTCCCTACACTCCCAACAGCTCACCAGTCCAGGCAGTTGACATAGTTCTCCGCAGCAGGGATCAGATTCTTCGTACCTTATAGGATAATCTTCACATGGCCCGTAATCGGATGAAACAACAAGCAGATCAACACCGTTCTGAGCGCTCATTTCAAGTTGGGGATATGGTTTTTCTTCGTCTACAGCCATACAAACAATCCTCCCTAAAGCTGAAAGGGCGTCATAAGCTGGCCCCAAAATTTTATGGGCCTTATCAGGTTCTGCAGAAGATTGGTTCAGTTGCTTATAAACTGGAACTTCCTCCTTCTTCCCGCATTCATCCAGTCTTTCATGTTTCTTGTCTAAAGAAAGTTCTGGGTACCACTGTCAGAGCACAAACTACTCTCCCTGAAATGGATACGGAAGGATCCATTATCCTGGAGCCGGTGGCAATCATTGACCAGCACACTCGCCAGCTTCGCTCTCGCTCCATCTCTGAGGTCTTGATTCAGTGGCATGGCATGCAACCAGAGGATGCTACCTGGGAACCCCTTCTTCAGATTCAACAACAATTTCCACACCTTAAGCTTTGAGGACAAAGCTTTTTTCTAAGGGAGAGGGGATGTTAGGAACCTGTGTGTTCCTTCTGTTTATTTTGTTAGAGTAGAGTTGTTGGACGCATATGCTTTGTAAGTCGTCCCGTGAGTTTATTTTATTATCCCACATGCATAGCTAGTATTACTTTTCTAGATCGTACCCAGTATATAAGAATAGGTTGAGGCCCTTGATGGGCACGGACGAATTTATTGTATTGAGCTTGCTCAAAGGAGGTTACCCCCTCGAAGTGGCCTGCGATCAGTAGATTTATTCTGAGTTCTGCTATCACTTTGTATTCTGTTATTTCGAGCATTCTCACGATATTGCTATAAGGAGGTTCTTCTCAGAATCCTTAGGATGACACCATGGGTCAAGTGTTAAATATGTTAAAAACATGAATCCATCAACCAACAATATAAATAGCCAGAGTAGTGGTGATAAACCTCAATTCAATAACCGCTATAATAGGAAACCTAGAATGGAAGATTATCCGTATACCACTCAATGGAAAGATGGAAAACCTATCCCAAAACCTACTCAAAATACTAAGGAAACAGGTACCCCTAACCCTTTGCAAAGAAATTCTGTCAATATGACAAATGATGTACCTTGGTATATTATATGCCAGTCACCCCATTCCTTTGATTATTTTGTAGTATCCCAATAAATTCTTGCAAATCAGCATGTGAAAAATGAGGAAGCATAAGAAGAAAATGGTCATGAGGATGTAAGTTGCAACATCATGAATTTTTGTGATGATTATGATTTTGAAGAACTTGAGAGTGAAATTTATGACTAGAGAAATGTCTATCAAGTACATCATCAACAATTATTTTTAGATAATGAAGATTGTGATGAAAAAAAGGTCTGCACTACATCTTCAGGTGTTGGTCACATAAATTTGAGAAAGCCTTCTAAGGAAGAAATTGACAGAATTACAATAGAGATGATATCTCAATTGCATAAGAACTATAATCTAAGAAATAGAACTATCAATAGTGGTACTAGTAAACCATTTGGTGTCTTTATTAAATATATCACTCCTAAGATGATTGATGATGGTAAGAAAGATAATACAAAGACAATCAAAGTCAAGGATAGTAAAAGCAAAAAGTGGGAGCTTGAGAAGAAAGTGAAATTAGAGCCTGATCTCATCAAGAAAATAGAAGGATCTACTTCCATGTTGTCTCATATTACTATTAAGGTTCCTTTATCTGAAATGTTTAGGATAGAACAACATAAGAGTAAGGCTCTTAATTGGTTGGGTGGGATAGGTAGTAATAGTAATGTTGAAAAAAATCCCATTGTTATACAAAAGACACCAGTTGTAGTAGAAGATATTGGAATCATGTCACAAATACCTCAAATGTATTTAGACAACTCATCTATAACCTATTTGCAAGATATTGATCCTTTTTTCCTTAGTCTAGTCATAAATGATCAAACCTTATAGAATTGTATGATAGATTTAGGAGCATCTAATACCATAATTACTTTCAAAGTCATAGAATCCATAGGTTTAGAAGTAGACACAAAACAAGGTAGGTGTAGGGCCATGGATGCAAGGGAAGTGCCTATTATAGGTACCCTTTGTTAGAAATAATAGTGCACCAAGATAATTGGGGGGGGAGGGGGTTAAATTAGTTATCTAACTAATAATATTTTTTATCTTCCTTAAATAAACTTAACCCTTCAACCAATGTAAGAAACAATCATAATAAGATGCATGAAGACAATTACACTAGATATGTTAACTAGGGAAACCCTTGATCAGAGGGAAAAACCTGGTGAGAAAGATGCCCACAAGATGATGTACTAAAATAAATATTCCTTATTAGAGGATGGACCCTATTAGGAGTTGTGCCAACCCTATTAGGAGTTGTAGTACAATGTATGTAAGAAGATCCCACTGTCAAAACATGCAATTTCAACTACAATAAGAGCTCACTGCTAGAATATGCAATTTACTATTATGTTCCTTCTTCCCTTATTCTATAAACTGAACCAAATACTATCAGGCCTTGTAGACCAGGTCACAAATCTTGCATCACACAATAAAACTTCAGCAATGAAGTTTCCTTCACTTTCACTCTGCTCTGCTCAACTTCGCATTCCACTCTCTCTGCTACTTACAATCACTTCTTCATGAAATAATTTCATCTCATATGATAAAGGAAAATTCCCTTCCTTTATACCGAGTCCATAAAATAATTCCCTAAGCTGGCTATTAGAACTTCACAATTAATCATTATAGGAACACATTAAGAACACATTACACTTAGTGATAACATTAATTTTCTGCCTTGCAACTTAAATAAATTTTTGAATATATAATATTATGATGAGAAAACATAGCCATTTCATCACCAACATATCTTCTTCATACCCTTAACCTCAATTCTCAGAATAACAATTCTATTAAGAGATATAACAAGTTTACCAGAACATGTCTATGTAAACTCTATCTCAAAATAGACATCACCAAAACTTACATAACTTCTTCTAGACTTATCATTTCTTCATCAAACATTAACTAAATCTACTAGATACTCAAAAGTATCTCTCATAACCTTATATAGTGAGAATACTTAACAAGTTTTCTGTACCAACTTGATCTTTTTACTGTTCTTTTGTCAGATACCACAAAAGACTGCTATGTTGACATCAATGAAAAATTCAGCCATGAATGTAACATATCACCATAGTAACATTTCTACAATACTCCCCCATACAAATATCATCAGAATTCATGCTTCCAACAATCTCTCCATTTGACATTGTTGACAACATAGATAAAAAACATATAGTTCCAAGAATACCAACTGCAAAAGAATCTTAATCTTTCTTTTCAAATCCTCTTCATCAATCATTCTCCCCCATTGATATACCTCAATGTGATTTCTATCAAAATGTCATTTCATGCTATACTTCTTCTTGCTTGTCTTTGCTTTTTCTGATGATGTTCTTCCTCATGACCTTCTCGCTTCTCCCTGTGAGGCCTCACCTCGACCCATCATAACAAGGATATTTTATTACATTTTGATATTCAAGACCTTGATGCTTTGATAGTTATTTGAGACTTAGATGGATAGTGGATTTTCTTTTTCTATTTATTTTGATACTTTAGTAGTGTTTTACATTGTTATATGCACTAAGAACTTGTTATTGTGTAAGAAATGTTCAAACATATATGGATGTAGCTTTATAACATGATATTATCATATTTTGATGCAATGCAAAATGTTAATTTGATTTTGATGATTTCTAATTTGTAGATAAATGTTAATTTGATTATGATGTTTTATGACATGTAGATGAATGGCTAGGATATGCAAATAGATGTTAATTTGATAATGATGACTTATGATGTGCAAATTTTGATATCTTAATATTTAAAATGGAATAATTGAAAAGACTAAGAAAGGAAATCTAATTCAAATTATGTTAGTGTGGATATTATTATTATGTGCACTTATGTAGTATATGTTTATTTGACCCCTAGGACATATTTATGCTTGAGTTTGATGTGCAAGAAGAGGAACCATGGAAATTTAATGGGGAAACAAGGTATGGACACATGTTTACATGACTTTGCCAAGGTGAATATTTGTAAGATTCATAAACCTCATTGTGATGTGTTTATTTTGTAAATGTGAGATGTATGTGTGTAGTATGTATTTCATGTGTAGATTCTGAATGTGTCATGTGTGATGTATAGTGCATTTTGTGTGTGTCACTTGACACTTGTACTCGTTATGTGAAATGCCATGTTCTTTGATGATGGATCATCATGTGGCCACCTTATTCCAAGTTAAATGCCTTAATTGAGAAATTTTATTTATTGCCCTAAATTAGTAAAGAGAACAAGGTTATCACCATGGGAAAATTTAGAATTTGAATTACCTAGCATTTGGAGGGCCATAAAGTAACTCTAAGGTGAGTTTGTGACAAAAATAAACCCTACCCATGTTAGCACCTTAAGTTAGGGGGATAATAATGACCTCCAAGGTGCCTAGTAGACCTAGGAGACCCCAAAAAAATTGCATTCTTTATTGAATCCGAAAATGAGAGGGATATATAGACGCATGGCTAAAATGGGAACTTATTTGGCCACTCTCCATCTTTAGAGACAACTAGTGTTTGGAGGAGGAGGATAAGTAGCTCTACAAAAACTATCCATTACCATTTCTTAGAGTGAGGTTGGTACCCATGATCTATGGTGTTCTTCATTTTGCATGTAGAATAGATATGGTGTTCTTCATTTCATGATGAATTTTTGGTGTATTGTTGATGTGGTTTGTGGGAAAAGATCATGTTTGAGTGTTGTATGTGAGAAGTTTTGTGTGAACCCTTCCTTGAATATTATTTTTCTTCTATGTTATGTGTGTTTTGTGTAATGGGTGTGAAGCATCACTCACCCTTGGGAGGGAAGAGATGCTTCAGTGAAGGGGTTAGTTGGGCTCACATATGTAGTTGAGGAACTCTCCCATATGTGGAGATGATTTTTATGTGATCAATGGAATGTTATCTTCTTGATACTTGCATTTTGGGAGGTATAAGGAGGTATGTGGAAGGAAATTTATTGCAAGCCTCGAAAGGGCATGTTGATAATGAGATTTTGTGAATATTGTGAATTATAGCTTGGAAATCCTCCTCATGGAGAGAGCCCACCTTCACCCTATTCTTGATTCAATTGATGATTCTTTGTACAAGCCTTGGGTTGGGTTGTCAAGTAATATTTTTTGTAGAGTTATGATATTTTTTTGTGATCATGTTTGATATGTGATTATGTAGCGTGCAACTGTTTGTGCCTTGTTTCCCATAGCTCAGTGGGTGGCCTCCTTGAGGCCTAGGTTGGGATTTGAGCCTCCATGCTTTCCCCTTTTGTCTCTATTTTGTAGGTTTTCACTTGATGAGCTTGGAATATTGAAGTTCATGTGGTATATCCCATTGCATAGTAGAAGAAAACTATTTATTATTGTGTTGACAATGGAGAGATAAACTCCACTTGTTATGTGATGTAGTTTGTAATGTAAGAGTGTTGTATTGTTCTAAATTTATTTGTCCATAGAGAGAGATTTGAATAATGTTTGTATCAAATGGTCCTTCCATTGTGTGCAACTTGATATGGTCATTCCACCACCCTTAGTTCATACTTGATAAGTGTGTTAGAAGGAAGATTTGAGAAGATTATGTAGGAGAATTTCATTGCATTGATGTTGTGTTTCTTTTCATAATCTTGGATATGGAGGTATTGTAGGCATTAGTAAGATGGAAATAAAACTAAATCTTGCTAATTTGTTGTACATCATTCTCATAGAAATAGCTTGATACATTATGTGATTAAAATTTATTTATGCACAATTGTAGGATCTGTATTCAATAGCTAATGCATTCATATTTAGATATAGTTCAAAATTGGATATTAACAATGTAAACTGAATACTCAATGTTCATAGGATTACAAGCAAGAAGATTTTCATTTATGTTTCATAATTAGAGCATATTGAAATTAAACTATGATAGTAATATGTTAGTTGTTATGTGTGATACTTCAAATTTGTTATGTAGAATATGTTGAAATGTAAAATACAATGTTAGGAAGATCATCAACTCAACTATAAATCAACCATAATAAAATTGTGCAAGAACAAGTAATTAAGCAACTACAAAAAGACTTGGGTGAGAACTTTTTAACTCTCTAGAAATTGTATGAGAGAGAAAAAAAAGTATCCTACTAATACAGACCAATAAAATATTTACCCTAGATAAAATAATATTATCCTTGGAAAACAATCAGTATAAAATTAATAAATCCTTGCCATGCATTAATAATGGTCAGACCTAGAGATATTATAACGTAGGTATTCAAATTACCCCTATCATGTCATAACAACCTTTATTAAAAAAAAGACAAATATCACAGTAATATTATATAAAAAAAATCATTACCCATCTTTTATGGTGAATGAGCGACCTAATTTTGTTATAAAGTATAAAAAGGGGTACACAGGATTTAGAGGGTTGGATATATATAATTTTAAGGTATGTGATTATAAATAATTGGGGATGTTATAGTTATACACATTATTTAAATTATTTGCTAAAGGTATTATAGGTTTAGAGATAGTTCTACTGGGTCATAAATCAAACGTTATTGCAATGTAGTGATTTTGGTTAGCATTAAATAATGATAATGTTAACAATAATAAAATAAAAGATGAATATTAAAAACATAAGGAATAGGTTTTTTAAATAATAGTTATAATAATAATTGAATAATATTAATAATGAAAATAATAAAATAATGGTAATCCTAATATTAATAGGGATAAAATGATTAAGTGATAATGCACCTTCTCTTTACAATTCTTAGTACTTCTACCACTTCAATAACATGTGGTATTTCTCTTGCACATTAGAGTGACTCAGATTGGGTGTAGAAGATTAAGGGTTCACATCCTTAACACCTTAACGTAGCAAGCAGGTGACCCCCCCCTCAAAAACTTGTAATCTGGATTTTGAGTAAAACAAACTTCATTCTAATATCATTCATCATCACCTCTAAGTTTAAAGACAAATTAAGATTATTACCTTTAGTTCTACATCAAAAAAAAAAAATTTGTTGTGTTAGTGTCATATAGGACTATTTGGGCATGAAACTTCCATATGATGTTTTTTATGTTGTACTTCTCCTCCATTGACATTGATGTCAAACATTTCATAAACCATCAAACTCTACAAAAACTAATTCTTACTAGCTCAAGTGTCCAAAGCCATGATTCCAAACAACATCCAACAAGAGTTCTAGATGACTCTATCCATCATAGATACTCCCCCATATAGGAAGCATCTGTATTCAATCCAAAAAAATAATGGTACTCTATTACACTGGATTGATGCACTCTTGCATCTTCTACTTTGATGTAGGAAGGAGCATAACCCATAGAATACCTCACAAATACTCAAAAGTCTATTTGGGAAGAGGCTTAGTGAATATATCTACAATCTACTCTTTAGTGCTCACATACTCCAATATAATTTCCTTTTCAACAACTTTCTCTTACAACATGTGATACTTAATAGAAATATGCTTGATCTTTGAATGCAACACTGGATTCTTAGACATATTTACTATACTTGTGTTGTCGCAATGTATGACAATAGGTTCATTGATTTCTATCCTTATATCCTTCAACATTAGCTTCATCCAAACAACTTGATTGCAATTGTTTGCTACTACAACATATTTTGCTTCCGATTTAATTTGTGATGTACAATCCTACTTCTTTCTTAGCCAAGAAATCAATCTTTCTCCAAGAAAGAAGGCTCCAGCATTGGGGTTCTTTCTATCATCCATACTGCCTACCCAATCAACATCAGTATAAGCACTTAGAGTAAAATCATTAGACGTGTCATACCATAATCTAAACTCTAATTTTCCTTTCAAATATCTAAATATCCTTTTGACTATTGCATAATGTGCTTCTCTGGGATCAACTTGGAAACTTGCAATAATTCCAACTACATTTTCTATATCCGGCCTTGTGTGAGTCAAATATTGCAAACCTCCAATCATAGATCTATACTTTTTTACTCAATAGTAGGCATCTCATCCTTTGTAGATATATTGTGTCTAGTTACCATAGGTGTTCCAATGGGTTTGCATGTTTCCAAACCAAACCTTTTCAGTAAATCCTTCAAATACTTAGTCTAGGAAATAAAAATTAATTCTTTATTTTGTACAATTTGTAATCCTAGAAAATATTTCATTTCTCCTATCATACTCAACTCAAATTCTTTCTTCATCTCTTTAGAAAATTTGTCACTTTCATCATCATTTCCTCCAAATATAATATCATCAAAAAATATTACCAAAATCATCAAACCATCATCAATTTCTTTCCAATAGAGATTACTATTTGCCATAACTTTTCTATATCAAAGCTTTTTCAAATGCTTGTCCAATCTTGCATACCAAGTTTTGGGTGTTTGCTTTAGGCCATACAATGCTTTCTTCAGTTTGCATACTATGTCCTTATCGTCTATCAAAGGACAACCTCTAGGCTACTCTATGTACACTTCTTCTTTAAGTTCTCCATTTAGAAATGTTGAGTTGACATCCATCTGATACACTTTGAATTTCTTTTATACTACATAGGCTAAGAATAATCTTACTTCTTCTATTCTAGCCACAAGATCATAGGTCTTATCATAGTCTATTCTTTTTTGTTGTGAGTAACCTTTATGTACCAATCTTTCCTTGTTCCTTACAAATTTTCCTTGCTCATTCATCTTGTTCCTGAATACCCATTTAGTTCCTATCACATTCTTGTCTGCTAGTCTAGGGGCCAATCCCCATGTCTCATTCTTTACTATCTGATCCAATTCCTCTTTCATATTTTGTTTCCAATAACCATCTTTACATGCTTCATCTGCATTCTTTAGTTCAACTTGAGATATCAAACATAGTTCTTCATTGACTCTACTTCTCATAATCACACCTTTATCTTTGCTTCTAATGATTTGATTAGATGGTTGATTCTTTATCATTTTCTTTCCCAAAGTAAGAGTTTCTTTTCAACTCTTGGCTCTACTAAAAGTTTCGAGCTTTGTTCCTACCTTGGCTCTCCTTCATTTTGCAAATCATTGTTAGTCTCAAGAACTACTTCATCATTCCTTGGCTTAGTAACAATATCATAATCTGAATTTGTTAGAAATAATAAAATCAAAATGAACTAAAAAGAGCCATTAATTAATCCAAGAGAGTTTGTAATGAAAATGATTACCATACTTTATATGAGCTTTCCAAGATCAACACAAGAGAGAAGACAAGGATTTTGAAAGGGGAAAGCAAAGAAAACCCCTTGTGAATTATATGAATGAGGCAAATGCCTAAATAATGATGAGAGCGAGAGAATGAGGTGATGTGAAGCCTAAAGGCTCATTACATGAACTACATAGTGATTATGTGTTTTAGAATGAGAGAGAAGCATCTCTTATAAAGAGATGAGAAGAGGAGTTATTTGTTACTCCCATGTGAATGATTGCCACATTCATAAGTGTGTGCATAACAAGTGTCATAATCCTCTTAAGGAGGAATAACTATTTTTCTTAATAAAGGAATTACAAAAATGACTTGTCCTCACATGTGGACTAGAGGACAATCAATATAAGGGATACCTTGGTTTATCCCATTTAATAAATACAACCAAGGAAATATTACAAATTCTAAAAGAATTGTAATCAACTATTCTCTTTTGTATCCTAAATTTCTCATCAATTCTCACATTTGCACTTTCTATAATAGTCTCCAAAATTGCTTCTTCTATTGCTTGCTCTTCATAACCAATCTAGACTTATTATCACAGTCTTTCAAGGATCTTTCCATACTTGCTCTAAATTCTTCAACTTTATCAGAAAGTAAACTCTTCCTAGCTTTTCTTATTCTCTTAGGACATCTAGCTGAAAAATGACCAAATCTTTACATGTCCAAAAAAGAAAATTTTTCATACCTTTTGGTTCTCTCTTTGTAAGTAGATCAATACCTTATTTTATATTTATGCCTTCTTCTGATCTGGATGTATCTTTTCTTATGCTTATTTTCTCTTGTAAACAACAGAAGGATTCTGGATCTAAAAACTCAATACTTTTCTCTTTACACAAATCTAATAACTCACCAAGAATTTCCATCATTCAGGTGTTGAAATTTATTTTGTTAGATGTAGGACAATCATTCTTGAACATGCTCCATGGATCTCCCAAAGTTGTTAAACTTTATCTTTAAGGACCTGATGCTTTGAGACCAATTGTTAGAAATAATAGCCCACTAAGATAATTTAGAGAGGGGGGGGGGGTTGTGAATTAGTTATCCAACTAATAAATTTTTTATCTTCCTTAAATAAACTTAACTATTCAACTAAAGTAAACAACAACCATCATAAGATGCACATAGAAAATTACACTAGATATGTTAACTAGGGAAACCCTTTATCAGAGGGAAAACCCTGGTGGGAAAGATGCCCACAAGATGATGTACTAATATAAATATTCCTTATTAGAGGATGGACTGTATTAGGAGTCTATTACAACATTTAGTACATATAAGTCCCTACTAGGAGACTTTGAACCCTTTTTAGGAGATTCCAACCTGTTAGGAGTTGTAGTACAATGTATGCAAGAAGAGCCTACTACCCAAACATATAATTTCAACTACAAGAAGAGCTCACTACTCAATAATGCAATTTAATGTTATGTTCCTTCTTTCTTTTTTCTATCAACTGAACTAAGAACTATCAGACCTTCTACACCAAGTCACAAACCTTAGATCCAAATATAAAACATCAGATCACACAATAAAACCTCGACAATGAAGTTTCCTTCACTTCTGTTCTACTTTGATCAACTTTGCATTCAACTCTCTCTACTTCTTACAATCACTTCTTCATGTCATAATTCCATCTCATATGATAAAGAAAAATTTCCTTCCTTTATACCAAGTCCATAAAATAATTCCCTGAGTCGGCTGTTAGACCTTCTCAATTAATCATTATAGGAACACATTAAGAACACATTACAATTAGCAATAACATTAATCTTTTAAATTGAAACTTGAATAACTTTCCATACATGTAATATTATGATGAGAAAACTTAGCCATGTCATCATCAAGATGTCTTCTTCATATCCTCAACCTTAATTCTTAGAATAACAATTCTGCTAAGAGATATAACAAGTTTACTAGAACATGCCTCTGTAAACTCTATCTCAGAGCATACATCACCAAAACTTACATAACTTCTTCTAGACTTATCATTTCTTCATTTGACATTAACTACATAAAATAGATACTCAAAAGTATCTTTCATAACCTCAAATAGTGAGAATAGTCAACTAGCCATCTGTACCAACTTGATCTTTTTGTTGTTCTTTTGTCAGATACCATAAAAGACTACTATGTTTGATTTCAATGAAAAACTTAGTCATGAATGTAACATATCATCATAGTAACATATATAATACTCCCCCATAAGAATATCATTAGCATTCATTATTCCATCACCATTAATGCATTGCCTTTCAAGTTGGCTGTTTATCCTAAGATTGAAATGACTAAAGTAGTCCTTGTAGTTGATATTCCTCCTCACTATGGAATGCTACTCTCCAAAAAATGGAACATTGCAATGGGAGGTAGCCTACAATGTGACTTTTTATATGGCACTTTTTATATAGGTGAAAAGGCTATTGGGGTGTATAGAGAGCCAAGGGTTAATTATGTTTTTGGAGATAATATAGAAAAGGATGCTACATGTTTCTTAGATATAGATGTCAATGCATTTAGGGTTGTATTGATTACTCAAGAAGTTGAGAAGCTTCCACCATTGATTGAACAAGAAGTTAGATGGCGTATAAATTCATAGAATTTATAGAATATGTATTTTGATGTAGCAATTTCTAAGGAAGGCTCAGGAGTTAGAGTAGTGTTTATATCTCTAGAGAAGAAAACTTTTAGATATTCATTTAATTTGAATTTTGCATGCACTAATAAAATTTCTGAGTATGAAGCACTTTTTTTAGGATTGAAAGTTGCAGTAAGTCATGGAATCAAGAAAATGCATGTTATTGGGGATTCTAAATTGATTGTTTCCCATGTTAGAGGAGTTTATGTTTCAAAGAATAAAAGATTGAAACAATAGAAAAATGATGTTTGAGATACAATTGAATGTTTTGATGCATTTGGAATGATAGAAGTAACAACAAAATGGATTACCTATTAGCTAATGTGGCTATTAGATCTAATGAAATATTATTTTATGGTGTATCAAATATTGAAATACAAAGTAGGCCATCTATTCCTAATAATGTTTAGAGTTGGTAGGTCTTTGAAGAAGACAAGTATATAATTAGATTTCTCAATTGTGAAGACCAGTTCTGGGGACAAGAGATTGATGGTGCAACATGTGTTGAAAATACTAATGGCAAGGAGACTCTCTTCAGATAGGAAGTTGTATAGCTGAAAAAAAAAAGATCCCCAAGGGATTGGTTTTTTCATAAATTGTCTTTGATAGTGAGGATAGATCCAAATTAGAAAGCAAAGAATCTAATGCCATGTATCTAGAAGAAATAAATTTAGAGACTGATGAGGCACCTAAGAAGGTTTATATTGGAAAGAAGTTAGCCCCTAAAATTAGACAAGAATCGATTGGTCTACTAGGAAAATACATACATGTATTTTCTTGGTCATATGATGACTTGAAAGAATATAGAGAAGATCTCCTTTAGCATGAAGTGCCATTGAAAGGAGCTAAGTCTTCTAGGCAAAAGTAGAGGTTAATCAACCCTACTATTATACCAAAGATGCAAGAAGAGTTAATAAAGTTAAGAGATATTTAGATCATTAAACCTATAAGGCATTCCTCTTAGGTGTCAAATCTAGTCCCTATCAGAAATAAAAATGGAGATATAAGGTTATGCGTGGATTTCAAAAATCTAAACATATCTTCATTGAAAGATAACTATGGATTTCCAAATATAGAGGCAATGGTACAAAGAGTAATTAGATTAGAACTTGTGTCCATGATGGATGGGTTCTTAGGCTACAATCAAGTGGTTGTGAAAGAGTTAGAGCAATATAAAACTACATTTACAACACCTTGGGGGACTTATGTTTATAATAGAATTCCATTTGATCTAACAAATGCTGGGGCTACTTTTTGAAGAGCTACAAATGTAGCCTTGAAGGATATTATTGAAATATTTTTGGTACTATACCAAGATGATTTAACTGCTTACTCTAAAGATGAAAAGGATCATTGCATGCAGTTAGAAAAGATTTTTATTAGAGCATTAAAATTTGGAATATCTTTAAATCCTAGAAAATGTGTATTTTATATCATAGAAAGTAAGATCTTAGGCCACCTAGTTGGAAAAGAAGGAGTTAGAATTGATCCTAAGAGAGTTGAAGAAATTGATAAAATTCAAAAACCAAAGAATGTAAAAGGAATTCAATCATTCTTTGAGCAGATCAATTTCCTTAGAAGATTTGTCACCAGCTTTGCAGAGATGAGTAAGCCTATTTCCAAGATGTTAAAGAAAGGCTATAAGATAAAATGGGATGTAAAGCTAAGCATGGCATTAAATGAGGTAAAATAATCCATTAAGGATGCCCCTATTTGGAGAGCTCTTGAATATTCCAAACCAATGCACATTTTCTCTTTTTTCTTCTTTTCATATAGTTGTTGCTATGCTGTTGCAAAAAAATAAGGATGGGTTTGAATAGCTTATTCCATTTTTTAGTAAATCTTTGTAGGTTTCCAAACTTAAGTATGATAAAAATGGAAAACAAGCATATGCTATGGTTAAAATAGTAAAGGCATTCAAATGCTATCTAATGGGAGCCACTATAATTGCATTTGTTCCAAATGTTGCAATAAAGGAAATCTTCTCATAGTAAAAAGTGTCAGGAAGAAGGTGTAGATGGATCAATATGATCCAAGAATTTAACATTGATATCCAAATCACTAAGTTGGTTAGAGGTCAAGGCATTGAAAAATTGATGGCAGAGATGATCTTTGAAAATCAAACTAACTAACTTGATGATGAATGTAGGAGTGATCTACATGATATGGACACTTTAGATTGGTACAAAGATATAATATTATATTTGCAACACATGAAGGCTCTATTAGGATTGAATAAAAATTAGAGGAGAGATATGAAATTACAAGCTATTAGATATATTATTGTTAGAGGCCATCAATGGTGGAGAGACATGGAGGGTGTCCTTCTAAAGTGTGTTGATATAGAGGAATCAAGAAAGATTTTGAGTGAAATGCATGAAGAAGTTTGTGGGGGTCATTACATGGAAAAAAAAATAGCCTACAAGGTTCTTAGGTGTAGCTTCTAGTGGCCTATAGTGTTTAAAGATACACATGAATTAGTGAAGAAATGTGATGCATGTTAGAGATTCAGTGGAAAGTTAAAATTCTTTGGAAACTTACATTAAAACCAGTAGAGGTGAAAGCACCTTTCCAATAGTGGGGCATTGAATTAATTGGAGAAATTTCAAATAAATCTAGTGGAGGACATTCATGGATTCTAGTTGCTTCTGATTACTTTACAAAGTGGGTTGAAGCAATTCCTACCAGAAATGCAACAAGAAAAGTAGTAATAAATTTTATACTAAATAAAATCATTATTAGATTTGGATGTCCATGGAAAATTGTCAGTGAAAACTCCATATGTTTCATACCAAATGAGTACAAGAAGTTTTGTGAAAAATATGGCATTAATGACTCTACATCATCACCATACCATCCTCGAGGAAATGGTCAGGATGAATCCAAAAAATAATGCTTTCTCAAAATCATCAAGAGGATTCTAGGATAAAGAAGAAAGCTTGGGATTCCAAGTTGCCTCTAGCATTATGGGTAGATAGGGTTACAATGGAAAAAGCTATTGGCCGTGCACCCTTTGACCTAGTATATGACATTCGGGCAAGATTACCTTAGAACAATTTAAATGATATGTATAAGTTCCTCCAAGTATATGATGAAGATATTTTTGATGATATTAAAATGAGAATGGATGATATTTTACTACTAGATGAAACAAGGAGGGATGCTTCTACACAAAATGCAAAACTTCAGGCACATATGAAATATCTCTATGACAGAAAAGCATCGGAGAGGAAGTTCCATCTTGAAGAGTTAGTATTACTATGGAATGCTAGATTGGAGGAAAAAGGCAAGCATGGTAAGTTTAATCCTATCTAGCTTGGCCCTTATCAGATCTGTGGTAGTAAAAGAGAAGATTCATATTTCATAAGAGAGTTATCTGGTGATATTACAGAGCTACCAGTTCATGGATAGTTCTTGAAAAGTTATTTTAGCTAAAAATACTTGTTAATTTCCATGAATAGTAGTTTAGGATTCCCTATACTTTTCTATAATTTTTGTATATCCTTATATAGCCTCTTTTTGTCCTTGTACAATTTTTTTCCTGTATGTTGTTTCTACTTGGTTGGGTATGTTCTTTGAAAAAGTTGTCATGAGTTTCATGTGTGTTGTCTACTTCTTCCAAAAATTTTGCATTCTTGCATGGATACAAGTTATCCATCATTCCCAGACAGAGCCACTATTGGCCTAATTATTCACTTTCTTAGAAACTTATTAAAATTTGTGAAAAATAGGAAGAACTATGTGTAAAATGCGTAGGGTTTCTAAAAATTTATGTTAGATTTCATGAAAAAACCCTAAGTCAAATGATTGTCTTGGTATGTCATTTGAGTTCATACAAAATGCATTTGCATTTTAAAAGGAGATATGTGAAAACCCTTATTATACTTTTATCTCCTTAGGTTTTAAGCTAATGTTTTATTTTTCTATTTGATAAGCTTTCATATCTTTTAAGTCGTGATGTTGTGAAGTCTCAATAATTGCAACATCACTCTGCTTTTCTTACTAACCATTTCCAAGGTGGAAAAAGGGCAAAATAGTCTATCTTGAGCTCAACACAGCTTCACAGTGGCTAACAATAACATCAAGGTTGGAGATGTGAATGAGTGAGAAAAGGAAGAGCACATGGTCACAAATCAATTTTGACTTAAGGCATTTCAAGTGGTGATGCTATGATAAAAGAAAACAATCAATAGAGATGTTAGTGCAACATTGCAAGGGATTAGGTAAAATATAAAGACTAAGTTGCAAGGATGCAAACAAGCATTGATGATTAAGAAATATAAGTATGGGCACATTCATGAGTGAGTTAAAGAAACCTTAGGTTAATGAAGTGAGTCTGCAAAAGATTCTAGTCATGCCTTCAGGAGGGTACCTGTTGAGTTAAGGAATTAAGGCATAAAGAAAAGAAGGTAGTTAAATAAAACCCTCACCATATGACCACACAGTTAAATATGAAGGTGATGTCTAGGATGTGAAACCATGAAAGATGCTCAATAGTTAGAAGAAATTCTTGTTGCTACCTTGCAAAGGTTTGATGCAAAGTAATATGTTAAATTGTGATAGAGCAATTCATTGATCAATGAAATTAAGATTTTATACTATCATACCATTGCTGGAATTAATGAATAACTTAGAGTAAAGGTCATGAGGTGGAAAATTCTATGGATCACCCTTTCGCAAGGTCTAACTGCAATTGCCAAGTTGAGGTTGTGAACATGTGATGATAAGTTCAGAATGGCTAAGGTTAAAGACTAGAACAAGTTCACAAGGGTCTACATAACAATTAGAATTCAAGTGGAGAAGCTGAGAGAAGAAGATAATGGTCAAACAAAACAAAGGAGTGCATCTTCACAAGTCACGAGTAAAGGTAAATAAATAATAATGCAAAGTTGTGAACAAATGAATTGTTGCAGTTAAGAATGTTTGTCGCACTCTCATATGGTTCCATAGATGGTCAGGGAATTAAGTTGCAATGCTACAAGATGAAGAAAGTGTTAAAGGAAAATGCTTGGCACAACGTTGCATAGTTAGAATGAATATCTTGAGTAATAGTCGTGAAGGAGTGATAAGGTAAAAACATCAAGCATTGCAACATTGCAAGGGTAAAGGATGCTAGGGTATAAACAACCTCAAAGGTGCAAAATGGTAAATAAGGAATTTATTGCTAGATTGCAATGGTTAGAAAGATAAAGTAAAATGAAGCTGTGAAGGAGTGAACATGGGTATTCATAGCATCACATGCCAAATTCAGTAGTTAGAAAGATAAGATGTGAGGTTGCAAAATATTAGAAAGATAACCCTAGTCGCATGATCACAATTAGAATCAGGAAGAACATAGAAGTCATGTCAAAGGAGTGATGATTTGGTCTTTGCATCATTGCAACTATCAATTTTAAGGCATGAAAGCAATTTTAATGACCATGTCTGAGATGGATAAAAGAACATAAGCTATATATACAAAGATATGAAAAAGCATAGATTTTGCCAGCTTTAAAAGAATTGATAGGTTCTTCAAGTTTGCTGATCTTAAATGCCATTAATGCCACACTCCCATTGCAAAAAAAAAAAAACTTTGAAAGATAGAGAAATTTTTATTACCATTTTTATAATAGCTTAATTTTTCTGAGTGAATTTTGAGCTGCAAAGTGATTTCTAGTGACTTTTCAACATTCAGAATACATAGTTGATAGAATTACTTGTAGAAATGGCTAAGATAGAAGGAGAAATAATTGCACAAGTAGTGATTAAAGAACTGAATAGACAACCAAAGGTTCCCAACACATTTTTAGAATAGTGGATACATATTTTTCCTAGTTCCACCAACACCCAAAATGCAAATGATCTTGCTTTTGAAGAGCTGTATGCATCATGTAGAGACACAGAGGTTCCTAATAGTAATGGGTATGAATTGTTCTAGTATTTCTACAAGAATAGAGTAGCAAAGGTTCTAGTATGTAACCCTTGGGTAAGGAACTTGGGCAAATTAATTATGCCAGAAGTGTTTGTAGATGTAGACTTGGTGAAAGCATTAATCAGATGATACAATCTTATTAATAATTCATCCCAAAGAAGGGATAGAAGCATTTTCCTATCCTTATATAAAGAAAAATTTATAGAAGCATTCAGTTTGGGTGGACCTATGCATTGCCAATTGAGATAGAGAAGTTGAATGAAAATTTTAAGAATAATAGGAATTTTTACGTGGGGAGATTTTAAGAATCATAATATTGGGTATGATTTTGTGGAATATATTATTGATATTATCCATAAGGAGATCACTACTGCCCATAAAGGATAATTAAAGGATTTTAAATCCCATCATTAATCACTAATCATGCATTTGATCGTGTTCAAGAATGCTAATACATTTGATCAGAGCTTCTTCGAGTCTATACAAGAATTGGGAAAAAGGCTGCCAGTATAAAGATGGAAAAGGGTATGACAAATGTTCTACCTATATTCTAATGTCATTTATTTTTAGAATGATTTTTTTATCTAGTTTAAAAAATGATAGGGTTGTTAATTGAAAAAATCCCTAGGAGTGTTAGAAAGGTTGATAAACCTAAAATGTGTTTTGAAGTTGGAAGAAAATTGACACATGATTGGGCAAGTGTTTTCTTTTTTGAAGAGTATACTATTATAAGAATCTTTTGATGCCCTTTTCCATCCCATATCTTGCCCAAGTATGTCCCTAAGAGGTTAGGGTTTGTAGAATTGTTTTGACAATTGATTTCTTTGAATAGAGAATACTTGGAAAAAGGTGCCAAGAAAGGAACATTTTTGTGAAGATGCACTAAGGTGGGAGATTTTGAAATAGGTAACAATTCCATTGAGGAAACCAATGCATTTTTTAGAAATTTTAAGCTGCCAATTAGGCTAGCTAGAACCTATGATCCATTTAATGTAGTCAAACATACCCTTAAGAACATAAGAGGGTACAATTTTCCTCCCACAAAACCTATGTGGGAAGAAGATGTCAATTGTTGATAGGTTAAATGCAAAAATTTATAGGTAAAGGATGGTCAAGTGTAGGGATACTATTAGTTTTGAGTATGAAATGAAAAAAATAAAATCCATCATTCAAAGGTTTTTATCCTAATGAAAACTACTGGTCCAAATTGGATAAATGTGAGGAGAATTTTGATGAGTTAGTGCCTCAACCCTAAGAAATCAAGAAAATAATTGACCTTGAGTATTTTTATGATGAGATAATGGTTGAGGTTTTTGATGATGAAGATCAACCTAAAGAGGATATTCCTAAGAGTTTTGAGCAGGAAGAAAAAAGAAACAAAACACAAAAGATGGTAGAATTCCTAGAAAAAGATCACCAAAAGGCCCTCTAGATTCTACCAAGGGGTAGTAAATACTTTGATGACATTAGAAGGAGGTTCTTGATTTATCGAGCATTACAAGATGAGCAAAGAATGAAAAAATGTTAGTTGGAGGCTCAACTAGTTGATGATAGGATTATTGAAGCTCATGAGTTTATGATTGATGATAATTTCATCAAATTTGATGAATTAAAAAATTTCTTGTTTAAAATAAAGCATAATGAACTAGCTCTTCAAGTGAAGCCTGGAGATTCTAATGAAGTAGTTGCTAGGTTAGTGCAAAAATTGTAGGAATGTGATCCTACTAGTGAAACCCACACTATTGAAGAGGCAAGAGATTTGGTAACAAGGAGAGATATGATTGTATTCCTAGGATGGGATATTAGCTCATCTTTTCTACTAGATCAAATGAGGAGAAATGAGAGATCAATCTCATTTGAATATGAAAATTAGTATGGAGAGCTAAGAGGGTCAGGATATAACATAGATACTTAAACAATGACAATATGGAGTTTAGCTATAGAGCAAGATAAGCCTACCCTAATAGAAATCAAAGAATCCCCTAGGGTGAATGCCATTTTCTAGCATGCATAGTCTACCTCTAGTGATCAAATATATGGGATGCATACTTTAGTAGCATTAATGGGCAAGAATAAGATGGATACTATTTAGGCCCAGCTAGAAAGGACATACAAAAGATTTATCAAAACAAGAAGAAGCTACGAAGAGGAAATTAATAAAACATATGTCTTGTAGAAAAAGAATATTAAACTAGAAATGGAAGTAGCATCATTAAAGAAAACTATTAGAACTACTACAAAAATCCATGACAAAGGTGTGCAGATAGAAGGCCAAGCAGCTGAAATAGGGGAGACATCAGACCATGCAATGGAAGTTTATGAAAGAGAGTTAAAAGAAAGAAAGTATACATAAATCCTTACAATGAAAAACTTGCTGATTCATAAGATAAATTCACTAAAGGAAATCTCTCAGAATGTGCATAGTAGTTACCTTTCATTAGAGGGAGTAGAATATAGATGTTCGAAGGCTATTTCCTTGTTATCTCCACTTTTTAATACATAGGTCCCTTACATACCATTTTGTTGTGACTTTTAATTTAAGGAATTAGGTCAATGATTCAATAAAGTGATAGGATTTCTAGTCATATAAGAGGGATTTTCATAAGAATGGTTTTAGGGTTAATTGTTGATATAATTGATTGTAAGGTAATTCATTAGGTCAAAATTTGTTGGGTAGAGTCTAAATACGAATGGATAGGGCACTACTCATATATTCAATGCATATTGAAAATATCATAAGGTTGCAATGAAGCATAAAATTCAATATCAAATCAATTTTTACTTTCATGTATGAAAAATTTAATTGATGGTCAACACTTATTTGCAGCTAATCTCTATGCATTATAGTTAGCTACTATAACCAAGAATTATCTGTAAAACTAAGAAGAATTGTGACCATTATCTGCTATAAGGGATAAACATGGGGAAATAATATCATTGAATGAGTGAAGTGTGAAGAAAATATCAAGTATCAAACCCTTTTATCCCTAAGGTACACCCACTCAAGCCCTACAAAGCTTGAAGAGTAGAGAATCCATGAGATTCTGTAGAAGTTGTTCCAGATCTAGAGAATTTTCTACTAAAAATAGGAGATAACTAATCCTTAGGATTTTTTTTGTCTTTGAAGCCTTGGTATAAGGCATTTGGTTGGCTGATAGTTTTAAAACACTAACAATAAGTTTGTTAGAAAGACAGGTTTTTAGGACTACCTCATATGAATCAACCATTAGCGCGTAGACATATCTTGGCCTAAAATACTTCTTGGTCATGTCAAAGGATTGAGATTTTGAATTATCTTGTTGTTTAGCAACAAAAATAACTTTTTTCAAATAGAAGGATGTCTCTTTTATCTTAGGAGCATCTACGACTTCATTGACTACATATTTATTCTTGTTCCAAGGTTTCCCTTTCTCTTTTCCATTTCCATTAGAATTCTTGTCTTTATTGAGCATGATGTAACCCTTATTTATGGAAACATCCTCAATATGGTAAGAAATCTCAACCATATCATTGAAGGAGATAAAAAATTATTTCCTAAGATCATAGTAGAACTCAGGTACAAGTGTATTGACAAAGAGTCAATCTTCTTGATCTCAGGGATTTGCCGAGGATACTTAGAGTGCAAGGATTTCCAATGTTGTAGGTATGTAGAAAAGGGTTCTTCCTATTTTTTTTTTTGATATTGCACATGTCCAAAATAGTAATGGAATGTTCTATGTTGTATTAGTATTGTTGAATAAAGTGTTGTGCAAGTTCATCAAATGACTTGAGGGGGGGTGAAAATTTAGTGAACCACTCCATAGCTTGTTCCCTCAAGCTTCTAGGAAAAAATATCATAAGTATCTTCATGTTTAAAATCCATGCTAAGAGTATAGAAGTGATGTACATGGTCATGTGGATCACCATTTCTTTCATATTTATCATATTTTGGAACCTCATTATCCCTTGGAAATGGTACCTTGCAGAGACTCCTATCAAATGATAGAGCACATATGGATTCAAAAAAAGATGTTTTAGGTTACTCTTTTATCATTTGTAATTGTGTGAGTTGGCTTCTTAACTCTTGCCTACCTTTTCTCAAGATTTGAACCTCAGTTGGTTCTCTCTTTTGTATGTTCTATGAACTTCATAGTCATGGGGGAGTTTCCATTCCCTAAAGGACAGGTATTGGAAATATTGGTCTCCATTTTGTTCTAAGTCCTTGAGCATGAGTTTTTGAGGGATTTCATATTGTTGGAGCCTCATGAGGTCTTCACTAGTGACTTCTTTGTCTACTTCACTCTCATGATGTAATTGTGAGGGTCTACATGGTGAGGGACATACTTATGTGTGTATTCTTGGAGACCTAGGTAATGTGTTGTTCCCATTGTTTCCACCAACATGGTTGTTCATAAAAGGTTTACTGTAGCTACCATGAGCATGTATATTCTCAAAGTTATGTGCATGAGTGCTAGTCTCAGTATGTTGATAAGACATTTTTCTAATGACCATGCATCTAGCCTCTTCTAGCATTTCTCTATCTAAATGAGCTTGTTCTTCTTTTTGTGCAAAGAGTTCCTCTAGGTGGTGATTCATCTCTTTAGGATGCATGATGAGGGAAACATTTTTTTCAGCCCTAGGGGTGTCAAAAGGGACATCAAAGAAGTTATCAAAGCTATAGAGTGAGTTGTGCCAAGTGTTAGCCTCTTCTTTCTTATTACGGGTGAGTTCTTCCTCACAAGTTTTCCTATGAGGATGGATAGTTGGAGTTGTCAATTGTTCAAAAGTGAATGAGGGTCAACTTCCTTAACCAACTTGGAGCCTAGTTGCAATTGGTATATAAGGGTTAGTCTTTAGCATAGCAAGAAGAATATAGCCTTTCAAGGGAAAAAATGTATTGTCATAATAATCACTTGTCAAAAGATAACATATTAAAAGAGGCTTGTCAAGAGTTCTCAAGAATTTATAGCACTAATGATTCCAAAAAAAAAGATTGTGCAAGAAGCTTGATAGCAAGTAGCCAAGAGAATGAGGTTACCATATTTTTGATAAGTAAATGAGAGTGACGTTAAGTTTGCATCAAAGAGACTGAAAAATCTTTTTGGATTTAGACAATACCAAACATGGATATTTTAGATTAGACTTGGGTAGGACTAAGAAAAAAACCCTAAATTCAACTAAGACACAATTTAAACTCAATTTTGATAGCAGTGAGAACTAGATGATATTTCATAGTAAAGCATGTGACACTTGCTTAGAAAATATTATCGTACAATATTTCTCTCATTAGTCAGATGATACTTCTTTGAAATATAATAATTTTTGATAGTGGGTGTGATAAAACTTATAACAAGAGTATGATGGAGTTTTAAAATACCAAATGATACTTTCTTAGGTGCAAAGTATTGTACGATACTTCTCAGGAGGTCATGTGATAAAGGACTAGTGAACTATGTAAAATGCAACTTTATGCCTAGAATAACTATGTTTTAGTTTGAATTTTTTGGGTGTTTTAGACCACAAAATAGTAGTGACAAAATAGAAATTTAGCTTGTAGCAATAAATACAATGTTTTGAAAATAGTAATGCAAATGAACACATGTTTCAAATAGTTTAACAAGGGACAAAGAAACCTTGTCAACCTAAGCAATTGAGATATCAAAATAAAAATCCTATGAAAACTACCACCATGTTTGATATTTAAGAAAATTTACACAAGTCATGTCACATTCAAAAATACTTTCTAGACAGAGCTACCTAAGATAACAACTCATTACTCAATAACTTGGCCCACACTTGATGCCCCCTCACCTCACACAAACTGGTTTCCCCCAATAGATGTTGGCTTTATCATTGAGGTGCCATTGACACAACTAAAGGGACACAAACTTGGTGAGTGTAAAATCTTGGGGTGATCTGGGTAATCCACTAGGATTGATCTTTGGACCAAGATGTTGAGCAGATAAATAAGGTAGCTTCTATTCCTATGGTGTTTAGAAAGAGTCATGTTTGCAACACTCCTCTTACACCTATGAATAAGACACCCCACCTTGCAGTAGGTAATGGACCTCATAGCCATAAGAGTAACTTAAGAATTCTTGCTTAGTATTTTCCTCATGGTCCCAATCCCACAAGTACTTTTGCTAAACAAAGACAAGTGCTACACCCCCCCAAGGCTTTGGCCTTTGTCAAAGGGTTTGTGATTATAGTGCATCAAGTTAGCTAGGTTTTTCTTGTTCCCACTTTAGGTAATTCCTATTGGTATCTTTACACTAATAGCATGCTCTCTAAAGGTAAAATCTCTCTCGAAGATAGCAACAAAATGGATCCACTCTTGGAGGTCAAAATTTATGATTCACCCAAAGGGTGAAGAGCATACTCTCCTATTACAAGTGTTTCCCTCAGATACACCAAAAAGATTTATTAAAACCACTAAAAGGTAGAGTACACCACTCACTTTTAAATCTAAGGGTAGGTTAGGATTTCTGGTTCACCTCAAGGGTGAACTAAAGCATATTTTCCTACCACCAAATGACCCTTCTTGCAAGTTTTATGTTCTTGTGGAAAATAAACAACTAGTGTATTGCCACACATGAAATGAAATAATCAAAAAGCACACTTGGTTGTTTGTTTTTGATTTGGGTAGTGTTGGGAATTCATTTTACATGAGGTCAACGGTAGAAATCCATAGTGTAATTCCTCTCTTGAAAAGCAAATCTTTTTAAGGATCCACTCCAAGGTTCAGTATTTGTCTTGCGACATACCAAAATTTTCTCAGTAGAAGATAAATGTGAGAGTTCACTAGGAGGCCTTTACTGTTTGTAAGAAACTTTTTTATCTTGGAATTGAAGTAAAATCTATTCACTGTCTCAAAATATCACACCGAAAGAACAATATTTTTGTATTTTTCTATTTTTCAATGCATGCAACTCTAACAATGTAACTACTATGAGGTCCTACTCTAACAAGGGGTTAGCAAAGAAAATAATGAAACTAAAAGAAAATAACATGAAATCAAATGACTTGAAATTGAAATTCCTAAACAGACGTAAGCTACAGGACACAACATGCTGCAAGTTAAACCTTCGAAGAAATTGGTAGGAAACCAATGAAAATAGGAACACTGCTTCCTAGAATCCATTGATGCATTTTTTCGTGAGAATCTTTAACAAATCAAATGATGTTTCATTCTTCATCAAATGAAAAGGCCATGGAAAGTGCGCTCATGTGAGACAAAAAGCTACGTAGACACAAATCAAGTGATCTCTTCTCAAGCTCGTTATGTCAGTGGAATTCATATATCTATAGCAAACACCAAAACTAAAAGATCGCACAACTAGAAACAATGCAATAAACCTTTGGCTCAATCACAATATCATGAATAAAATCCACAAAACAATGACACATTTAGGCAAGAATAACTACATTCCAAATGCTAGCACCAAAAGCATAATTTTATTGCATAATAATGATGACCCTTCTTCCATTTTACAATGGGGTATTTATAAGAAATCATCACCTCAATTTGTGTTGAGAGTGAGAGATATCTTGATGCAATAAAATGCTTTAAAAATATTTAAACAAACTAAATATATACAAACTGACAATCTAACTGGTGCTTAGAGGGACTCCATCCATATTTTACTCATTATTTGGATGAATGAGCCCTCTACATGTCAAAAACAAAGAAGTGAGAAAGAAAGTAGGAGGAGGCCATTAGTAGAAGTGGAAGTGCATGGAGGCATCAAAAACAGAAACTAGCCCTTCACTAGGCATGTGTTGGAGTTAACTTGCCATCAGAATGCGCTCTCGATGCATGGAAAGTGCTATTTTTGGAACTGGTAGTCAACTGTCAGTGCACCTCTAAATTGCAGAGCTGCAGACTTGCGCAGCTACGAAGCTAAAAAATGTAGAGCTGTGGACCTACGAAGCTCAAAAATGTAGAGCTACATACTTGCAGAGCTCAAACATGCAAAGCTGTAGACCTGCATACCTACGCACCTCGATAGCTCAAATCACCGAAAAATCAAATTTGTTAATTTTGAAAATAGTTTTTGGGTTTTTCTCTAGTGGGGTTTTAGATCACTTTTTGTAAATATTCTTTGCCTATTTTTGATGATTTATACCCTCTTTATAGCCAATCACTTTCATAAACTTGAACTCCTTCTACTTCTTCGATCTAAAATCCTAAGGCACCTGTGTTTAATATTGCCATTAATAGCTGCATAAGATGAGGAACCTATTATACTTCATTTGTACAACCTCTGTATCTTCAACCTTTGTCTTCTCTCCAACTGCCCTATCATTCTCGGCAAGAAACCAAGTGATCCAGATGATCAAATGTTAGAAATTTTTTCATATTTTTTTGCAAAATTTTCTAGGCATTTTTAAATGGCTTTTTTGGAGGTCTTCTACTCAAAATTTCAAGTTGAAACTTTCATCAGCCCTTAAAATTGGGAAATTAAAGACTCACTATTTTAGGGACTGAAATTAGATCTTCAGTTCTTCTTTCCAATGGTGTAAATGGTTCTGAATTTTGAGCTCCGAGTCAAAAGTTATGACCCTGACAAGTTGAGGATACCTTTTTTACCTACAAAAAGAAGAAAATATTAGTTTAGAGAGATGAAAAAATACATGATTTAAGGAAAACCTTAATGACAACAAAATTTAAAAAAAACACTAAAAAACTAGTTGCACGATGCATTGTGGTGCGCACAACACATTTGAAGTGCATGCACAGCTTGAATGAAGCGCACACGGTGCTTGGTGCGTGTGCACAACATGAATGAAGTGTATGCAGTGCGTATGAAACATGCACATGACATCTTTTAGTGCATGCACACATTTGAAGTGTGAGCGACGCCTTTTCACGTGCACATGCATTTGAAGCCCATGTAGCACTTTTTGATGTGCACACACATTTGAAGCAGACATGATGCTTTCTGGTGCTCACACACATTTGAAGTGCGTGCATGCATATTTGAAGCATGTGCACACACATTTGAAGTGCACGCAATGCCTTTTCACATGTGCAACACTTTTTGGCCCCCACGCACATTTGAAGCATGCATGGTGCATTTTTGCTCATGTGGCACTTTTTGGAGTTTTTTCTTTTTTGAATTTTTTGACTTTAAGACTCCTAGCTATAATCAGATTTCTTCTCCGGACTCTTGAACTGTGAGTCTGGGAGTCAAAAAAAAGTAGGGGATCCCCATTCCTTGTGAAGAATGGGGTGTGTGTTGTGGAGACCACAACAGGTAGACTTGCAAACAAGAGTTAGTAGTTCTTTTAACCTAAGGTCTTTGACATGCGTTATTTTATAGAAAATTGCAAGAAATTTTTTAGACGAACCTACAAAACCAATGCATTAGTCCATCAAAGAGTTAGTCCAAATACCATAAAACTACAAAAGACCTTTATTAGACAATAGCTAACTCTGAGAATACCCAGAAAATAGAAATTTTCAAGACTTAAAACTTGATCAAATAACCCAAACACTAAACTATTCTAGAAAGGGAAATACTTTTTGCTAATAGAGTATCATACAATACTTCTTTATATACATAGATGATACTTTGTCTCTATGTGATGCTCTATATAAAATTCATGCAATAGATTTCACAACTGTAGTGTAATAATTTGTGAAAGGGAGTATGATACTTTAACTAGTAAAGTATCAACCATTGTAGAAGGAACTATCATAAGATATTGAGAAAATATTGCATGATATTTTTGTCTAAAAAATAAAAAAATGTACAGAACAACAAGTTGAAATGCACAACTAAATGCAAACATGGAGCCAAAACAACAATGTTCTGACCCATACTGGGTGCCAAAAATGTACTCTAGAATTGTGTACTTCTCTAAACCATTCTATCCAAGGTGTTCCATAGATTGGAAGGTTTGGATTGTGGCTTGGAGCTCCCTAGTCATTGACTAAAAAAGCACAAACACAATAATGAAAACAAATCTCAGTTGAACCTTAGAAATGCAACCCTTTCTAGTAAACCATGAAATGGGAGATTCTTAGACAAGAGCAAGAGTACTAATGTCAAAGATCTTCCAAAAGATGTAATTCAAGATGAGACTTATGCTATAATGAAATGAAAAATACAACTATAGAAACAACATGAAGTATTACAAGAACCATTCTAATTAATCTAAGTGAACTATGCTATTGCAAAGAAAACCAAGTTAATGCATATAAAGTTAAACTAGCATCACCATGAAAGAATGAGATGAGAGAATATAAGTTCTCCACAAAATTATCCAAGAAAAACTTTAAATAAACATGTAGGATAACATTGTCTCAAAATTAGGATCCTTAGAGAATGAAAGATCTCTCTCTTTTAAAGATGTACAGATGGTTGAGATCAAGATCAAGAGATGAATGATCAAGGATGGGGGTTGACTTTTGACATGATCCATGTGCACATTTATCTCCTTCAATAGAAATGAGTTGACTTTTCATGTGAGACAAAGTCTTTTCTTTTAATTTGAAAATAGTTGAAATGACTTATGTGTGCAACTTAGGAATATGTGGGAGTGGGGTCTTTTATTTAATTAAAAGAGGACATGTTCTTTTAATAAAATATGGACTTAGGACATTATAGTAAAACCATAGGTAATTTTTGAACAAATTGGATTTTGATGATTTGATCTAGGTAAATGATTAAATAATTTAGCCAGAGTGCTCAAAAGGTGGGGCTAATAGTCTAGATGAACATTTTTGGGTGATTATAGTAGACATGTTTAGTGGGCATAAGGAAATGTGAATGAATAATGGAAAAATTACCAATGTAAATAGACAAGTGAATATCATAAGTTTTTCCATGATAATGCATTCAAGAGACCAATCAAAAATTACTTTGCATTCTAAGAAAATGGAGAAAGACACGTATATAATGGGATGGGGAGTGATCAAGTAAAATGATATCATACAAAAAACCATGTCTAAGTACATATCATAAGAAAGAAGACATCTCAACTCATAAGCTCAATAAAGAATATTGTATGAATAAAATGTAATAGAAACAAAGAAATTACTTAGGACATCTAAGCATAGTAAACTACTTTCATTTTGTGTGTTTTCTTCAATATTATTGTTTTTACTACCTCTACTTTTGATTTTTTGATTTTGTGTCTTTATCTCAAGTTTCATATATTTAACTTTTCCGTAGGTATAATTTTATTTTGTATTTGATTTTTTTTCTTGTCATCAACATATTCTTCCCTCACCCCTCACACCTTGTATGAAGCTAGTATAATGCAAGGGCCTATTACTAAGGATTGAGCTATGCAATCATGAGCATTTTTTCAACTTTATTATTTTATTTCTTATGGCCTAAAGTAAGGCAAGTAGTAAAATGTAATTTTTTTTGTTTCAAATTAATCCATAACATAGGATAATAGCTAATTTTTCATAGTTTTACTTTTGTGGTATTTAGCTTAGTTGGAAAGAATAAAGTTTTCTAGAAAGTTACTAAACACAACATGTAGTGCCAACCTGAAGTTTTGTTTTTAGTTAATATTGTCAAACTCTTTTAAGCTACTTTTCATGTGTATTTCAGTGATAGTTAATGATATTTATGTATGACATCACACACACACACACACACACACACACACACACACACACACAAGAGTCATTGGATGTGAGACCTCATGTATTTACAATTAGATGACTATGGTTATTTTCAATTATATGACTGGTTATTTTCAAGATTGATAATCCATAAGTTATGATGTCATTCACATTTATGGATTTATTGGCATAATGAGCCCATACATGTATATGTTTAAATAGTGTGTATGTTCTATATTTTTATTTGATGTGCCTATATGGTTTAGGGATAGAGTCATAGTCACATGTTTGTGAGATCTACATGATGAAGTTCTCCACTAGGAAATCCATAAGAAATTAACCTAAAAATATTACTAAGTATATATAATAATTTATTTTCCTTAAAAATTTACACAACAATTATAACAATGTGGAAGTAATACAATCTAAAAATAAAATACAGGTTATAACTCTCAAGGGTTCCATAGTGTTGAATCACATGAATGTTAATTAATTATTTAGATTTACCATAAGTACAAAGTCTCACATCCATACATAAATATCAAGTGCTTCATTACATAGGTGAATACATAGATACAACTGATATCATAGTGTATACATAATGAAACAACATACAATGCACAAGTCATAGTGTATGTAGTTGTATGATCTTAAAATGGAAGAATCCATTATTTAAGACCTTTTATATTTTCTTTAGTGACTTTCTATACCATAGATGGATTTGTGATCAATCAACTCTTTCTTCTATTATGTCTCACTCTTTGCATTTTCATCTGTGCAGTTTTGAAGGCCTCAAGGTTAGCTCCTTGTGCACTAACTTTGGAATAGGTTTACTTGAGTCAACATATTCTAGAATAGGGGGGAAAATGTCAACCTATTGCCCGAGGACTTTAGGTCGTAGGGCTATTTTAGCCTTGGGGTTGCAAATTCAGAAATTGGGTGCCACAATCAGGTTTCTTTATTTTTGTATTAGAAAACTACTAGAAAAGGAAACCTAAGAACCTCATTTCTAGAACAAAGAGACATAATTAGAGATTCGAGGACATCCACTTGACATCCAATAATTTCAAGGAATTATTAGGCACTCAAGAAAACTGATTTTTATTAAGAATTCAAGGTATTCAAGATTCAAGGATCCTTTATGTGCATTTCCTCTTCAATATATGGTGTTTTGTTGGTCATAAAGTGAGGAGATTTAAATTTACATATTCATCATCTTATTCATTGATGAACCTATACATCCATGGCCCCATGATGTGGTTCAAAATTATAATTACATCCTTAAATCCTTCATTGTAAACTCAATATTGACAAATGCAAGTATTACAAAATCCTAATTGATAAGGGTTCTTTGACCAAAGTGAATGTTTTCATTTTTCTTTCTTTCATTTCATGTTTTACATTTTAATTTCAAGGTTGATTCCTCAATATAGATCTTGACCAATGCATTTTTTTATCAAACCAAAACCAATAACATGTTTTACTGTGTACATGAGTAAGATATCTGAATTGTGGTTACAGATCCAAAAACTACTCGTCAAGATATTTTAAAATATGTTTGGTCAAATTTTCTACTATTTTACAAGAACATGTCTATCTTCTCAATAAAGTGTCTAGATACTTTACCACCAAGTCAACTTGTTATGAGAGGTTTGAATAAATACAAATTTATGAGTTTTTTTTAATATCGTGATTGTGAATTCATAGTTAGAAGTTTTGTCATAGGCCTAGCTCCATGATTTTTAGAGAGAAATAACATATTACCTTGCACATTTTGAGGTGAGAACTTTATCATTTATTCCATACTTTATTCTAGACCTATTTCCATATCTTAATTAGGCTAATTGCATATATTTAGTACCTAAATATATTTTACTATTCTCATTAAATGAATTGGTTCAATTTCACATTTACATGACACATCTTTAATTGTCTTATATTGCATGAAATAGAACTTTGTTGCATACTTCATTTACATAATTTATGTGTAGTATTGGAACCCCTACATTTTATTGGGATTTTTCTAATTAAATTGGGTTATATTGTGATATATGTTTGGAAGCACCTTTTTCTCTTGTATTGACTATTATTGTGAAGTGAAAGTCTTATATTTACGAATCTCATTAAGCATTTCCATTTTATTGACTAAAAATTTTGGTTAACTTGACTTTTGTGATTTTCTTATTGGTGTTAGATTATTTCTTTTCATTTGGAGTTTACCTTCTTTTGGTGAACTTGATGTCTTTCACATCTTTCTTTCATCTTTAAGTTACTAATGGTGACACAACCCAAGAACAGAATGGACACAACAGAAAAGGGAAATTATATTAACTGAGAAAATAAGCTAGTACAAATAGTACAGAGAAAATAAACTTCAGAACATGACCTAAGGGCTTACAATAGCATAAATCTGGAGATTATTTCTCCTTTTAGCACCTCCTCTCAAACTCCACTCCGAATTGCCTTTTACAATGCCAGAAATCTCCTTAAATAGACCCCAGAGGGTTAAGGACTAGGAGTACATTCTAGAAAGTGCTAGTAGGCATCCACCAACCAAATAGAAGGTTCTGAAAGCTGCGTTAGAAGTCAGTGCAATTCTAGAAGAATCCAGAAACGGTAACCGAACTTCCGGGAGGCATAACTTTTGAGTCGTAGCTCCGATTGACGAACCGTTTACATTTTCAGAAAGCTCTCGAAGCACTCTATAGCCCTATGGACAAGCTTCACTCATCCCCCATTTTTGGCCCTTTTTGAGGTCATTTAATGCCCCTAACCTGACTTCGAAGCATTCTTAGGGGGTCTCCAAAACTCAAAAAATTGTAATAACTTTCAAACAGTGGGGCCTTTTGACCTGATTCTTTTTTTGGAATGCTCTAAATCACAATTACATTCATCTGGTCAATTCACACCTTCTAGGTCACCAAAATGATGGCCAAATTGCATGCTCCTATTTTTTTGGGATTTTCAAATGCACTAATAGTGGAACTGTGAGAGTTGGAACGTTTATTTGACCTAAATGGGTATCCAAAAATGTAAAGACACGAAACATAAACTAAGTCTAAGTACATTTTTTTTGGGTGACACAGGATTGCCCTTATACCTCTGGATGCTCCTGCATCAGACACCCAGGGTAGATTGAAAAGTGACCCTATCACTTTATGGATGGTAGAGGAAATCCCAAATGGGAAACCTCAGCTGCTGAAATCCAAGTTGAGTCCTCGATTGGCCGTCCTTTCCATTTGACCAAATACTCTTCATACTGCCTGTTTTTGGTACTCCTACCCACACGATGATCTAGAATGTCTTCTATCTCCTCCTTCTTAGAAGCAGGAATTAGACATGGCTCTAACACCAGCTCCTCATTTGCACCATCATCATGAGACTCTATTAAATCTGCAATGTTGAAAATGGGAGAAATCTGAATACCATCTGGCAGCTCTACTTCATATGCATTTTGTGAGTCATGTTTCTTCAAAATTTTGCAGGGGCCAAATTTCTTCATTTTCAGCTTGTTGTAAGTACCAGTTGGAAATCTTTCTTTTCGTAAGTGTACCATGACTAAATCTCCTACTTGGAATTCCTTATGTCTTCTCCTTTGATCAGCCCTAGCTTTATACTCTTGATTCATCTTGGTTATGTGTGCCTGAACCTCCTCATGTAGACGCTTGATATGTTCAGCAAATTCCTCAGCTTCAACACTTGTCCTCTCCCCTTGTTCTATGTTCCTCAACTCTGGTGCAGTCCTTGGGCTATTCCCATATACAATTTGGAATGGTGATTTTCCAGTACTCTTATTTATAGAGTTATTATAAGAAAATTTTGCCTGTGGTAGAATAAAATCCCATCCCTCGGGCTTATCCCCAACTAAAAATCTCACCAAATTTCCTAGACTTCTGTTTACCACTTCTGTTTGGCCATCAGTCTACGAGTGATGCGTGGAACTGAATTTCAAGTCTGTTCTCAACTTTTTCCACAATGTCCTCCAGAAATACCCCACAAATTTAGTGTCTCTGTCAGAAACTATACTCCTTGGAAGACCATGTAGTCTTACCACCTCTTTGAAAAACAAGTCTGCAATATGGACATCATCATGAGTTTTGTGGCATGGAATGAAATGTGCCATTTTGGAGAACCTATCAACCACCACAAATACTGAGTCATTACCCCTTTGTGTCCTTGGCAATCCAAGAACAAAATCCATACTTATGTCCTCCCATGGCCTTGATGGAATAGGAAATGGCTGATATAGACCAGTATTGTGACTAAACCCCTTGGCAACTTGACAAACCTGACAACTTTGTACGAACTTCTTCACATCCTATGAAATTTGAGGCCAAAAATAATGTTCTCTAAGAATGGAAATGGTCTTATCTCGAACAAAATGTCCTTCCATCCCTCCACTGTGTTTCTCCTTAATCAAATTTTCCCTCATGGAACTCCTTGGAATGCACAATTGACTACCTTTGAATAACATGCCATCCTAAATCAAATAGTCTAACCACTTGGTTCTATCTACAACAACAGGTTCTTTACAAGCTTTCCATGCTTCATCAAAATTAGGATCCTCGGGGTACAAATTCTTGAGTTCATCAAACCCAACTACTTGAACCTGCATTGTTGTAAGCAACAACTGTCTCCTACTTAGTGCATCTGCAACCCTGTTAGATTTTCCACTTCTATGCTTCAACACAAATGTATAACTCTGCAAGAATTCTACCCACTTCATATGCCTCTGATTCAATTTACCTTGGCTATTTAGGCACTGCAATGCCTGATGATCAGTATACAAAACAAATTCCTTTGGTAATAAATAGTGCCTCCATTTCTTTAAGGCCTGAACTATTGCATAGAACTCTTGATCATAAACAGAATACTTCTTCTTTGCATCATTCAATTTTTTACTAAAATATGCAATAGGCTTACCTTCTTGGCTTAATACAGCCCTAATAGCACTGCCACTACCATCACAATCCACCTGGAACACTTTTCTAAAATCTGGAAGTGCCAACATAGGCTATTCTGTCACCTTCTTCTTCAGCAATTCAAAACTTCTCGTAGCTGCTGCAGTCCATTTGAACTCTTTTCTATCCCCTCTTATTGTATCAGTTAGGGGTGCACATATGCCATTGAAATTCTTAATAAACTTCCTATAAAAACTAACCAAACCATGAAATGATCTTACCTCAGTAGTAGACCTTGGAGTAGGCCATTCCAAGATGGCTTTTACCTTCTCTGGATCCATTTTAAGACCTTCAGGTGATATAACAAACCCCAAATAGACTAACTCCCTTTTTGCAAAGATACACTTCTTTAGATTAATTAACAACTTCTCTTCCCTTAGCCTTTCAAGGACACTACGAATATGTAGTAAATGTTCTTCCAAAGTCTTTCTGAAAATTAAAATATCATCCAAATAGACAATAAAATTTTTTCCCAAGAACTTCTTAAGTACCTCATTCATGAGCTGCATGAAGGTGCTTGGGGCATTCGTCAATCCAAAGGGCATGACTAACCACTCATAAAGACCCTCCTTGGTCTTGAAGGCTATTTTCCACTCATCTCCTTCTCGAATCCATATCTGATGATAGCCACTCTTTAGATCTATCTTTGTGAAGTACTGAGCTCCACTCGAGCAGTCCATAAGATCATCCATCCTTGGTAAAGGAAACTGGTACTTGATGGTTATCCTATTTATAGCTTAGGAATCTGTACACATCCTCCACTCTCCATCCTTCTTTGGTGCAAGTACTGTAGGCATTGCACATGGACTCAGGCTCTCTCGAATCAAGCCTTTCCTCAACAACTCCTGAACCTGTCTATTTAGCTCCTCTGTTTCAGTAGGAGTCATCCTATGAGCAGCCTTGTTAGGAAAACTAGCTCCTGGAATTAGATCTATCTGATGACTAATTTGCCTTACTAGTGGCAATCCATCTGGAACATTATCAGAGATAATATCTCCAAATTCCCCTAGTAAATCTGAAACTTCAAATGGTATTTCACTACTACCTTCTTTCTCTTTCCTAGGAATCAAAGCATAGCACATATGCTGATGTTTCATGCCATCTAAAAACTTCCTTCCATCAACAAGACAAATCCTAGCACTACTACATACCTTTTCACCTTCCTTTTTCATGGGCTTCAATTTGTGGCAAACTCCATCCTTTGTCAGAGAGTATGTGTTTTCATGTCCATCATGTATTGCATGTCTATCAAACTGCCATGGTCTACCCAACAATAGATGGAAAACATCCATCGAAATAACATCACAGAGAACTTCATCATGGTAACTCCCAATTTTGAATTTTACTAAATATTGTTCACTTACCAGGACCTTATGATCATCTTTTACCCAAGAAATCTGATAGGGTTGGGGATGTTTCTCCCTCTTGAGCTTCACCTTAGAGACCATCTCTTCTGATACCAAGTTATCAGTGCTACCACCATCAATGATCACATCACAACATTTATCCTCACACTTGCATCTGTTATGGAAAAAACTCCTCCGTTGTCCTGGTTCATTCTCACCACTTAGTAGGACTCTTTCATTTACCAAGGTCTCTCCTCTTTCTGCATCCTCTGAATGTGATGATTGTGCATCCTCATCCACATGAGCAACCCTAGCTTGGCCCTCAGCTCTGCTATCTGTCCTTCCTTGTCGTTGAGGGCATTCAAAGGCATGATGACCTTCTTCATTGCAATGGAAATAGTTACCATGGAAGCCTCCTCTTCCTTGTCCATGTCCTCTACCTCTTCCTCTTTGATTTCCAAAGTCTTGATCATGGGAGCGATTGAAACCCTCATTCCTCTGGTTTCCGCTAGTACCCACATCTTCATTTTTATTTTGGGTTTCATTGCGGTCTCTAGATGATCTACCACTTCCCCTTCCTCCTTGACTACACCCTCTTTTTCTTCCTTCAAACCTTTTACTCAGCTTCTCTTCAACTCATAGGGAAAACTGGTATGCTTCTTCAACACTGGTCATTCTTATCAGACTTAATTCCTCTTGGATGCTAGGTCGTAACCCACTGATATAACGAGCAACCTTCTCCTTATTTTCTTCTGCATGCCCTGCTCTAATCAAGATTCGATAAAACTCCTCTGTATATTATTGGACTGATCTTCCTACTTGCTTTAACCCATGCATCTTCTTAAACAGATCAAGCTTGTAGTCCACAGGAATGAACTACTTCTTCAATTTGTCCACCATGCGATCCCATCTTGTGATCTTCTCCTTTCCTCTTCTAAGTCTTTCTAGTTGAACCTCTTGCCACCAGATTTTGGCATGACCTTTCAGTTTAGCCTTTGCAAACTTAACCCTATCTGGGTCCCTTATATCCTCATACTCAAAGTATTCTTCCAGTTCATTGATCCAATCGATCAACTCATCTGGTTTTAGATTTCCTGAAAATATACCCACTTCAATTGTAGGTCTTTTCCCAAACTTAGTAATGGCCCTAAAAAGCCTTTCCTCTACAGGATTCAGAACTTCCCTGTCAACTTCCTCTTCTGGTCCCATTACTTCCTCTTCATTGTCATCCTCACTGTTGTCACCTGCGGCAACATTTGCTCCTCTACGAAGCTCCTCTTGCAATGCTTGTACCTACCTTTGGAGGGGTCTAACCTCCTCAGGATCAATAGCTCTGGCCCTTCCACCACACTCTCTTCATGGAGGCATCTTCTAACTCAAACCCACAACCACACAATCCTGGTGCAAACTGCCTCACAGTCGACGCTCTGTCTACACACTCAGGAAAACCCGCTCTGATACCACTTGATGGGGACACAACCCAAGAACAAAATGGACACAAAAGAAAAGGGAAATTATATTAACTAAGAAAATAAGCTAGTACAAACAGTACAAAGAAAATAAACTTCAGAACATGCCTTAAGGGCTTACAATAGCATAAATCTGGAGAATATTTCTCCTTTTAGCACCTCCTCTCAAACTCCACTCTGAACTGCCTTTTACAATGCCAAAAATATCCTTAAATAGACCCCAGAGGGTTAAGGGCTAGGAGTACATTCTAGAAAGTGCTAGTAGGCATCCACCGACCAAATAAAAGGTTCTAGAAGCTGCGTTAGAAGTCGGTGCAATTCTAGAAGAATCCAGAAATGGTAACCGAACTTTCGGGAGGCATAACTTTTGAACTGTAGCTCCGATTGATGAACTGTTTACATTTTTGGAAAGCTCTCAAAGTGCTCTATAGACCTATGGACAAGCTTCATTCATCCCCCATTTTCAGCCCTTTTCAAGGTCATTTAATGCCCCTAACCTGACTTCGAAGCATTCTTAGGGGGTCTCCAAAACCCAAAAAATTGTAATAACTTTCAAACTGTGGGGCCTTTTGACCTGATTTTTTTTCTAGAATGCTCTAAATCACAATTACATTCATCTGGTCAATTCATACCTTCTAAGTCACCAAAATGATGGCCAAATTGCATGCTCCTATTTTTTCAAGATTTTCAAACGCACTGATAGTGGAACTGTGAGTGTTGGAACCTTTATTTGACCTAAATGGGTATCCAAAAATGTAAAGACATGAAACAAAAACTAAGTCTAAGTACATTTTTTTGGGGTGACACAATATTGCCCTTATACCTCTGGATGCTCCTGCATCAGTTACACCTTTTTCATAGTTCTTGAATTTGTGCATTATACTCTTTGCATGTTTTTAGAGTTAGATTTATCTATATTGTGTAGTTAGATATCTCCTTTTATGCTCCTTGTTAGAGTTATATTCATGTGGTTATATCTAATTAGAGTTAATTCTTTTGATCTTCCCTTTTATTAACTTTATTATATTAAGTCCACTTTATAGAATCCCCATTAGGAGAATTCATAGACTCATGGGGTCTTTTGATCATAATTCATATTTTCTTCAAAGGGCTCATAGTGATACATATGTTTTTCCTTAGTATCTCAACCCCATCATGGAGAATAAATCTTCTCACTCTTACCATGATGAAGATGAAGCCTAAAGAGTTCCTCCTTCTCAAGTTGATAAGTTCTCTCATTAGTTTGATAAGTTAGAAACTTGGCTTGTACAAGACAATCAAAAACCTGGCAATGTTGCCACTAATAAGGATATTAAGAATCTTATGAATCATGATGATAATAAAATTTCCATCTTGTGTGGTATATATCACCTTATCAATAGCTATGCCAACCCTTTTAAATAATACTCTCAAAAGTTAGGATACACTTATCCTTTCATAACTATTGCACCTTCCATTTATAGTATTCTCACTTATGCACCACCTCTCATGATAACTTTGAAAAAAGTCTCTAATACTCTAAGTGTTGGCCTTCATAACCATTTACTTCCATCAAGTGTTCCTCCTACTTCCTTGCATTCTTCATTACCTTCATATAATTTTTTGCCTTCCAAATATTCCAATTCTCTTCTAGTTCCTTCAATCCTCCATCAACATCTTTACATATTCCTTCTGCTTCCTACAATTTTTTTTCTAACACATCTAGTATGTCTATGCTTATTATTGTGTCTTCTAATCCTACCATTAGTAGATTGGTTAAAACCATCACTTCTTTGCAACAAGTGGCTCAATTAAGCAATCTAAATTCCTATGTTACATTGATAATCCCTTTCCTTAAACATCCTTTGGGATATTATCCCACAACAATGACATATTTTCTTGAGACTTATAATTGTTAGCGTGATTGTGTGACTAATGTTAGGACTTTCCAAACTATATGTAGTAATTTGACTATAGTCTCACATGTAAGTTATTCATGCATACTCTTAGGGTTAAAGCTTTATAATAGTATTTCTATTCACCCCCTTATTCTATTGATTTCTTTCAAACACTTGTCAATTATTTCAAAAATTTCAAAATAATATTGGTCCTCAAAATTACTTGAAGATTTTGATGAATTTTTAAAAATGTTAAAGAAAAGGTTAGTGGCTTCATTGGTAGATTCAAACATTTTTATGCTCAAATATCTTATCACATGTTAGATCACAATATGCAATGCACTTTTATTTCTTAATTGCAAAATGATATTAGAGTTAAGATTCTCCTTACTATGTATACACCCTTTTCACATATTTGTGTAGTGCTTCAACATTATTAATTATAAGTGATCTACCTTGAGAGTACCACTCTAATGGCTTTGGTTATTGGTTATAAGAGTGGTTTCTTTAGTCATCAAAAAAAGTTACCCAAGTCTTACACCTATAAAAAAATTAAAAATTAAAATAAAAAGTTAATGATCAAGTAGCTACTACATCTAAAGGTGTGACTACTTTTTCCTTCATGTACCATCCTAATCATAAATACGCTTCTTTATTTGAACCTTTGCATGTGTTGATGTTGAATTTAATTACTATTAATATTATTAAACTTTATCCTATCTATCCTATTGATGCTATAAAACTAATACCTGTGTCATTTGATCAAAATAATTTTTTGAGTATCATTATTAACCTAATGATGATTCCAAAAAGTGTTATTATTTGAATAATTATATCCAAGACCTTATACACTCCAAATCTACATCTGTTGATACCAAGGTTAATAATACAGATAAATCTATAATACCTCCTAATCAATTTTTTTGAATATACACCAACCATATACTTCATATTCAACAAATACCATAAATAAATCTTCTTCACATGTTATTATTATCACTTACAATGGCAAGCTAGAATAAGATAATTATTTGGTTAATCATATCGGGTCTCAACCTCAACCTTTAGTTTTATTTTCATCCAAACCTAAACCTTCACTTCATATTATCTTTGACCATTTTGAAACTTTTAAAGAACCTAATGATCCTCTCTACATTACTACTAGGTGATGGAGGAGCATCTAGTGGTGTAAGGGCAATCCTGTATCACCTAAAAATATGCTTAGTGTTAGTTTCTACTTAAAGTGTTTTCATTTCCAGATACCCATTTGGGTCAAATAGAGGTTCCAACTCTCATAGCTCCACTATTGGTTTTTTGGATTAGAGTTTTTGAGCACCTTGGGATACATGCCAATGTATAAAATAGGTTATTTTGTAATTGAGCCATAATTTTGATGAGTTAGAGGGTTAAGTTGGAGGGATAATTATAATTCTAATTTAAAGCACTCCACAAAAAGAATTAGGTCAAAAGACTTTGTGGTTTGAAAGTTATTACAATTTTAAATTGCTTGGAGACCTCCTAAGAGCACTTCAAAGTTAGATTTTAGCTACTAAATGGCCTTGTACGGGCCCAAAAAATGGGGGATGAGAAAAATGGTCCATAGGGATACAAGTGTGCTTAGAGAACTTTCCAAAAATGTAAACGTTTCATCAATCAGTATCCCAGATCAAAAATTATGCCTCCCAGAAGTTGGACTACCTTTTTTGGATTCCTCTAATTTTACACCGACTTCTGATGTGTTTTATAGAACCTTCAATTTTGGTGATGGATGTAAAATGACATATTCTAAAATGTATTCCTAACCCTAAAACTAATTTTTGTTACTTAAGGACATTTATGGCATTTTAGAGGCAATTTTTGGTTGAGTTTGGGAGAGGGTATCGTGAGAAGGGTTTTCTCTAGAATGTGATAACATTGTAAGCCCATAGGGCATGTGATGGAGTCTATTTTTGTTATATTGAATGTAATAGCATATCATTTTTGATAATAATATTCCCTCTTTCGTATTGTGTTCATTTTGTTGTTGTCTTGGATTGTGCCCTCATCAAGTGGTATTAGAGAAGGTTTTCATGAGTGTGTAGATAGAGTGTTGATTGTGAGGCAGTTTGCACCAAGACTGTGTGGTTGTGGGTTTTGATACAATAAGATGCCTTTATTAAGGGAGTGTGGTGAAAGGGCCAAAATTATTAATCTTGAGGTTAGAACCCTTCAGAGACAAATCTAGGCATTAAAAGAGGAGATCTGTAGAGGGATGAACGTTTCCATAGGTGATGAAAGTGAGGAAGAAAATGAAGAAGGAACTATTGGGAAGGAAGGGGAAGGAGATGAAGAAGTCCTAAACTAGGTGGAGAAGATGATTTTTAGGTCCATTTACAAGCTTGGAAAAATATCTAAAATAGATGTCGACATGTTTTCGGGAAATTTAGACCTAGATGAGTTGATCGACTAGATCAATGAGCTAGAGAAATATTTTGAGTATGAGGATAAAATCACAAGATGGGATTGCATGGTGGACAAACTAAAGAAGTTGTTTATTTCTATTGATTATGAGCTTGATTTTTTCAAGAAGATGCAAGGGTTAAAGCAAGAGGGAAAATCAATCTAGGAATACATAGAGAAATTTTATCAAGTCCTTATTAGGATAGGGCATGCAAAAGAAAAAAAAGAGAAGGTTTCCTATTACCTTAGTGGGTTAAGACCTAGCATTTAGGAGGAGTTAAGTTTGGTTAGAATCACTAGCATTGAAGAGGCATACCCGTTTTCCTTGCAAGTTGAGGAGAACCTAAAAAAAAAGTTTAATTGAAGGAAAAGAGGGTGTGGTCAAGGATGAAGGGGTGGTGGTAGGTCATTTGGAAGTTGAAATGAAAATCAAAAGAAAAATGAAGATGTGGGTACTAGCCAAAATTAGAGGAACGAGGGTTTCAACCACTCCCATGATAAAAAATTGGAGATCAGAGAGGAAGAGGTAGAAGACATGGACAAGGTTTAGGGAGATGAGGCTTCCATGGTACCTATTTTCATTATAATGAAGAAATTAATCATGCCTTTAAATGCCCTCAACACCAAGGAAGGATAGATAGGAGAGCTAATGGTCAAGCAAGGGTTCCTCATGTGGATGATGATGGATAGTCATCACATTTAGAGGATGTAGAAAGAGGAGAGTTCTAGTTAATGGAAGGGTCTTACCAAGTGGTGATATTGAACCTAGACAAAGGAGGAGTTTGTTTCATACTAGTAGAAAGTGTGAGGGTAAATGTTGTGATGTGATTGTTGATGGTGGAAGCATTGACAACTTGGTGTTAGAGGAGATGGTCTCAAAGCTAAAGCTCAAGAGAAAGAAATACCCCAACCCTATTAGATTGTTTGGGTCTAGGATGATCATATGGTCCTAGTTAGTGAGAAGTGTTTGGTAAAGTTAAAGATTGGGAGTTACCATGACAAGAGTCTCTGTGACATCTTTCCAATGGATGTCTACCATTTATTGTTGGGAAGGACGTGGTAGTTTGATAGACATGCTATACATGATGGTCATGTAAATACATACTCTCTAACAAAGGATGGAGTTCACCACAAATTGAATCCCTTGATAAAGGAGGGTGAAAAGGTATGCAATAGTGCTAAGGTATGTCTTGTTGATTGAAGAAAATTTCTAAATGGCATGAAACATTAGCATATGTGTTATGCTGTAATTCCTAGAAAAGATAAGGAAGGTAGTAGTGAAATTCCACTTGAAGTTTTAGGTCTATTAACTAAGTATGGAGATGTCATCTTTGATAATGTTCTCGAAGAATGTTGGAAATTATAAGTAGGAATAATACTTTTGAGAAGGGGGGGGTTGAATCAGAAGTACCAAACTTTAAGCTATACAAATTTTAACTGAAATCAATACATGCATGCAATGTTTCTAATTAACATGAAAGAAAAGGCATGCATGAAAATAGACAACACAATATTTAATCACCTAGAAACCCTCCAAAATGAGAAGGTAAAACTGGGGTGGGGATGACACCCACAATTTATCATTGCAACAATATGTAACTTGTCAAGGTTACAAAGTTTGATCATCATCAATGGTCTGCCTTATGAGAGGTGTACCTTGTTAATGGCTCCAAAACTCTGTTAAAAGTGTACCTGTCTAAAAGATTTACAAAAAATTCACTTGGAATGTCACCTTGTTAAAAGATTTATAAAATGGTTGTTAAACCAACCTATCTTCATAGGATTTTCATTCTCCTAATACAATGGCTAGAAAGTATAGTAGAATGTGTTGACCTGATAACTTACAGTCTTCAATTGCTAATTTTAAATCAATGTTTAGTCCATTCTAATCTATCCTCTTTGATCTAATATGATTCTATATGGAGTGCTAATACTCTATTTTGATGTTCATTAATCTAACAATTCCTCTATTTTTCTAAGTCACCTTGAATGTACTCTTCACCCTTTTGTTCTTCGCTCCCTTTCATTCTATCATTCCTCTTTTCAATTATCTTCTCACATACTCTCTCATAAATTACTAAATTATGGGGTTTTTACCTCCTTAAAAAGGTTTTATAAATTAGGGTTAGTTATGAATCTACAATTGAGATTCATTCATCTTTCCTACTCAATTATTTCTATTTTTCTGATTGGTTGCATGTTGATTTCATAGGGAACCAAATAGATTCAATCTTATCTTTTAATGCTTCAAGATTTATCATATGTCAGCTCAAAAATGATTTACATCTTAGTTTGTGAGGGCATAAACTCTTATGCTAATTCTGTGTTACTTGGCACTTACTGATTATTGATGCCCAACATATAGAAATTCTATCTTGCTTGGCACCTATAGTTTACTTAGCACATATAGTGGCTCAACATCTATTAGTCACTCGACAAATGAAACTTTCTTAGCACTGTCTATCTACTTGGCATTTAAATGACTCGACACATATTGAATTTTTAGCTCAGCACATATTGTAACTCAACATCTATATTATACTCAGCATCAACTTAGAAAATTTCTTAAGTGTGTTGACACTCAATTGTCAAAATCAATTTGAGATCAACAATCTCCCCCTTTGACATGAGTGTCAAAAAAACTTAACTATACACGATGAATCTAATTTCTTTGAGTATAATATTAATTTTGTTCAGAATATATATAAAACTTCAAAATTGTTCAAAATTTTGTGAAGGATTTTATACCTCAAAATTTGTATCTCTCCCTAAGTTGATGTGCCTTTGATGTATCGAAAACTTCTCATGCTAGATTTGTCTCATGCTGAGCCTTGCCTTATCATTCTTTCTCTTATCTACTCTCTTTTGACTCCCCCTTTTACATATCTTCCCTTGTAGTTATAGCTTCCTTTTGGCTTTTCTATTTCTCCCCCTCAAAATTTATCTCCTCAAAATTTATCTCCCCCTTTTTTGACACTTATGTCAAAGGAGTCTATACATTAACTGAATATTTTGCCAAAAAGGATTTATTTACCTTCATTACTATCCTTAGAGTAGTATCCCAATTCTATAGTAAAATTTCCAGTGATTTTATCTGGATGGTTGACATTGCAAAAGTTCCATGTGTGGGATTATTAAAAATTGTATCTGGATTAATTTGGCCTTTGTAGTTTCCTCATGTACTATCAACATAGCTAATTCCTTTTGTGTGTAAAGCATAGTGTTAAAATGCTTCTCGCTCTGAGCTAGATCTTTGGGTAGCTGCATGCTTGATATCTTTAAATTCATCTCCAAGCTCATTATTTGCTAGTTGGTTTCTCGTGTGAAAATTGATGGGTCACACAATTTTTAGTATAATGAGAATATGTTTTCAAGTACTGCCTTTACCTTTTCAATTTTCTTTGTCATCTGTACCTAGGATAGTGCTATCTCACTAGATATTCTTTCATTCACCTTTTTTTGAAACTTATTTTCTAACCATTCTAATAGTTTGGTGTTTGTATCAAGGTCCTCATTTTGTACTTGGTCCACTATACTAGATAGTTGCTCCATAATGGGTTTAGTTTCATCAGGTACCTACAAGTTAAATGCATCTAGAAAGATATCTTTTATTCCAATTAATGCTTGCCTTTGTTTATACTCATTTCTAAGCATCTCCTACTTCTTATTCCTTTCTAGTGTCTCTTGAACTTCATTGATTTGATCAATGTTCATAGTTTCATAGTCATACTTGGGAATGACTATGTCCTCATATAATGCAGGGTCTCCATAGTGAAGTACCCTTTCTATTCTTGTTGAGCTTGAGCCTAGTATAGATATTGGTAGTGGCATGGCAATAGTGCTTAGTTTCTGAAGCATTGTTGGAGTCCTTGTTGTAGGAAAATTTACTAATGTTTATATTGCCTCTTACTCCTTCTCCTTAGGACTTTCCTTTTCCTCTTTAGATCTTTCCTTATCAATTACTATGATCTATGGGGCTATACCTTGTACTTGTGTTGTAGAGACAGAAGTATCTATTTGTCTTGTTTGCTCCTTTGTACTTTGTGTCTTTTGTTCAATCATCAAGACTTGAACTATTCAGTCATCCTTTGGAGATGTATCTACTACTATTTTCACTATTGGTTCTCCTCTTGTGGCTATAGGGATATGAGAAGGTGTTTCTTGTGGATTCACCTTATCCTTTGTTATATCTACTACAACCTTTTTTAATTCTTCCACAGTCACCAAGAATGGATTTGTACACAATTGTGCTTGTAGTATAGTCTGGTGAAGGATCCTTTTAAGATCTTCTATAGTTAGTGGATTTATGTTCTAACCATAATTGTCAAGAACATCTTGTACAATTATTGTATCTACAAATGCGGAGGTAACATGTGGAGGACTTGAAGATGGTAATTGTGTGTCTTGCACACTCTATTCTATTTGTTGCACTTCAATAGTTTCCATATCATCCTTTTGTGTTTCCTTTTCCACTATATCATCTACCTTTTATTTGTCACCTTCTTCTTCCTTATCATTATCCTCTTCTTCTCCACTATTTTTTCTCTCAAAGGGATCTACCTTTCCTTCTTTGGTAGTTGTTAGGCCATAAATTAATTTTCACATTAGAGTGAACTTTTTGGCAACACCTTCAATTTTATTCTGAAGGATACTAAATGCTCTATATTTGGGTGCAAATTTTCTCCCATGTTTCTTATTTGCCTTACTAATTTTCCCTTTTGTGAGTTCAGGTGTTACTCGAGTCAGTGTTCAATCTCTTATTTCTTTTTCCATATTAAGGGAATAATGACATTTATTTTCTAAAAAATAATATAAATCCTTAGGCATTGAATTGTAAAATTCAAGTGGAGTGTTCTTGAACTTGGCCATCATAGTGTAGACTAATTCTTCAACTATGTTCTATTCTTCTCTAGTCAACTTATTAAAATCAATGCTTTTTAAGCCATATAAGTCTACATTATCTCTAATGTTATCACATATATTTTCTAAGTTAGACTTGGTGGTGTGACTTACCATTCTAAATTATCCAATGTCATCAGATTTAGTCCTTTCCTCATCTAATTTAGGAGGTGCAACATACTTTCTTCTTAGCTTCTTTTGAATCATTCCTGAAGGTTGTAGGTTGATCTAGGGTTGGATACCCTATGACTCAATGAATGATTATGTTGGTTACCTTTACTAGTCCTCCTTCTAACCATAAGTAGCCATCATGAATTTTTCTTAGGACAAGTCTAATCCATTTTGTTTTAAAGATCGTAGGGAAGTCTAGGGCATGGGTTAAGCCCTTCCTTTCAACAATTTGAAATTCTTCCTTCAATACCAAATTCTCACAAAGTTTATCATATGCTTCCCTAATCTCCATGATCTGATTAGGATCTAGGACTATTACAGAGGAATGCTAATTGATTACATATAATTAATTTAAAACTTTTAATGAATCAAATTAACATAAATTAAATAAGAGAACAACAAGATTAAGCTGATAAAAGAGAAATTGAGAGAAAGAAGACGCAAACGATTTGATCTCAGAGTTCGTCTGCATGGACGACGTCTTCGGGTCCTGCTCCAATAGGGGGACCGATCCGATTATTCCCAAAAATTAGGTACAAATGTTTACAAAGTCACTCCTTTGAAGTACAATAGCATCACGCTATTTCAAAGTACAGGAATGAGCACTTCAAAAATCTCCCTTACTCTCAGCACTTGGACGTTCTCTCCTTTTTCTTGAATTTGAAACCATCATAACTTTTATATCCGATCTCCGTTCTTGATGAAATGAATGCCATTGGAAAGATTTTGACGAGCTCTTTCGTTTGGAATCCATTGTCAAATACTTTTGAGATGATTATTTTTTCACCCTTTTATGACCTTTGGTCCTAGTTTGACCATTTTGACCAGTCATAATTTTGCACTTGAACTCCAATTTTGATCATTCGAGTTATGTTGGAGTCAAAATTGTGAACACTTGTAATGATTTTGATTCTTGGAGCATTGGGGACATTTTAATTTTTAGTAATTTTTATCCCTTGGATGAAGCCTCCCCACTGAAGAGCTTTCAAACCTTCGAAAGTTTGGATTACTCAAAAAGAAGGTGAGGGTATAGTTCCCTCACTTTACCAATCTCCATCCATCTTGCCTTGCTTGGATGCATCCCCTTCAATCCCACTCAGAGGTATTCAACTAGTCCTCTTCATGAAGTTCTGACATTCCTGTCAAGGTTGACATCTTGTGGCAATTCTAACATGTACTTTGGTGAAAGGTCATCAACTGATGGAACCTGAACACTAACATCTTCATCCAAGATCATTGGAGGCTCATACAACTTTAGATTCTCAACATTGACAATTGAGTAAATTTACATGTATGGAGGAAGATTAAGGCAGAAAGCATTGGTACCAATCTTCTCTAAGATTTAAAAAGGACCATACCTGATAGGCTTGACCTTCCTTCCTTCACCTTGCATTCTTTCCTTACTGATTTGTAACCAAACTCTGTCACCAACTTGGAATTGGTGATCAATACGATGCTTATCATGGCGAGCCTTGTATTTTGCTTGGCTCTGCTCCAACTATGCTTCTACCACTTGATGGATTGCCTGGACCTTCTGGATGAACTTTAAAGCCTTTTCTGCATCATGGCATCCATCTACAACATCATCCTTCCCAAAAGAAAAATCCATTGGTGTCTTAGGAAAGTAACCGAACCAAGTCTCAAAAGGAGACCTCTTTATAGAAGAGTGTGCCACATGGTTGTAAGCATGCTGCACATAATGAAGACTTTCATCCCACAACTTAGGTTGTTTTCTGCAGTAGCCTCTAAGTAGATGCACAACTGTCCTGTTCACTACCTCTATCTGTCCGTTGGTCTGCGGATGGAAGGCTGTAGTCTTCTTCAACTTAGTGTCCATGAGTCCCCACAAAGATGACCAAAATTCCCCTAAGAATCGAGAATCTTGATTTGATACAATAGAAGTGGGTAACCCAAAATGAACCCATACATTTTGAAAGTACAAATGAGCAGTCAGTTCAGTAGTAACTTGCTTTTTACAAGGCATTAAAATACACATTTTTCTGAACCGATCAACTACTACATACAAATAATCATGACCCTTCCTAGACATAGGTAAACCTCCCACAAAGTCCATAGACACACTTTCCCATGGACGGGATGGTATAGGTAATGGTGTGTACAAACCAAATTTCCTATTACTTGGTTTGCTGGTTGCACACATTACACATCCTTTTATATATTTGGTGATAGTTTTCTGCATACAAGGCCAATAACAATACTTTTTTAATTGAGCCAGTGTCTTACTTACCCCAAAATGTCCTGCAATCAACAAGGTGTGTGCTTCATGGATTACATGTGCTTGTTCATTTTTAGGAATACATAATTTTCTGAAGTGGTACAACAAATTATCTTGCATATAGTAATCTTTCTCTTCTACATGTTTACCCTGGATTAAAGTTTCATACATATCCTTAAAGTTCTCATCATTAGCATATTGTTCCTAAAAACTTTCATGAACCATAAAACTATTTTGAAGGATTATCAAAGCATTCTGAATAGGAGGTCTAGATAGCATATTTGCTACTTTGTTATGGGAACCCTTCTTATACTTAATCACCAAATGAAACTGTTGTAGAAAACCCATCCACCTAAAGTGCCTACTTTGTTGCAACTTAGATTGTGAGTGCAAATATTGTAGTGGCTGGTGATCAGTGTGGATTACAGTTTCTTTTCCCATTAAGTAGTGCTTCCATTTTTTAACACTCTGAACTAAAGCATAAAGTTCTTTATCATATGCAAGATAGTTACTTATTGCTCCTAAAAAAGTTTCAGAGTGGTAGTAGACTACTTTACCTCCTTGCATGAGTACAACTCCCATGGAAAACCCGCTCGCATCTGTCTCAATCTCAAATGGTTGATGTAAATTAGGTAGAGCTAACATTAGTGCAGTGCTCAACTTTTCCTTTAAAGTGTCAAAAGCCTTTTGTTGTGGACCTCCCCACTGAAAAATTGCCTTGGTACTGGTGAATGCATGTAATGATGATGCAATAAAAGATAAGTTTGCAATGAACTTCCTCCAGTACTGAATTGCACCTAAGAAACTCCTGACTTCTGTAATTGTACTTGGCTTAGGCCATTTTACAATACATTCAAACTTCGCAAGTTCTACTTTCAATTGACCATTCCCTACGACATAGCCTAAGTACACTAAGGATGTCTTTGCAAATTTGCATTTTGACATCTTTACATATAGTTTTTCTTTTCTCAGTACATCAAGTACTTTCTTTACATGAATTACATGATCATCCCAAGACTTACTAAATAAAAGAATATCATCTAAATGGACTATGACAAAATCATCTATAAAGGGATGAAAGACATCATTCATGACTCTCATAAATGTAGCTGGTGCATTACAAAGCCCAAATGGCATGACCAACCACTCAAAAATTCCCTGTTTTGTCTTAAAAGTAGTTTTCCAAATATCACTTTCTGCAATTCTTATTTGATGATATCCACTACGTAGTCTAGCTTAGTGAAATAAATTGCATGTTTCAACTGATCAAGTAAATCATCAATTTTAGGAAGAGGGTACCTATTCTTTACCATTATCTTGTTCAGAGCCCTATAGTTAATACACATTCTTCAAGTCCCATCTTTCTTTGGAACCAACACAATAGGAGAACCACAAGGAGAAGTACTAGGATGGATAACTCCTTTCTCGACCAGCTCTTGAACTTGCTTGTTGATTTCTTCATTCTGCAACACTGATAAGTGGTACATGCCAATATTAGGAAGTGGTGCATCTTGCTGCAACTGAATCTAATGTTGTATCTCTCTCTTAGGAGGCAATCCTTTTGATTCTTGAAACAAGTCATCATAAGTAGAAACAACTTTGACCATTTCAGCCTTACATTTTGGATCACATCCCTTAAATGCCTCAGATGTTTCATCTTCTTTGGTTTTTACAAGCGTTAACACAAAATTCTTACTAGAGTTGACTAACCTTTTCATTTGACTAGCATTGACTAATGCCAGATTAGTCTTAACCTTATGTGCCCGTACAATGTATTCAATCTTGTCTTTAAAAAAATGATATTTATTTTCCCCCCTATAGAAGATAGCCTGGCGATCATAGAAATAGGGACTCCCAAGTACAAGACCACAAATATCTAAAGGGACTACATCAGCTTCTACCTCATCCACAAAGTTTGCAGTGATAGCAAATCTTAACTTGCACTGTTTAGTTACTTGTAACTGTGCATCATCACAAACCCATCCAAGAGGGTATGGTTTTGGATGAGGCATTGTAGTCAAATTAAGCTTTTTAACAACTTCTTCAGATATCAAATTAACTTGAGAACCTGTATCAAATAATGTATCGACCTTATTATGCTTGATAACAACTCGGATGTGAAATAATTCATTTCTTTGCTTATCATTCTTAGGAGTAGATTCTTTACTTGTACTTGCACTTATACTAGAAGAACTTGTAGCTGATGAAAGAGATATACCTTTTCCTTTACCTTGAATCCTGGTAGCAACAATTTTTGTCTCATCTTCAAAGTCAGATCCAAGATCTTGTTGAGTTATAGCAGTAGTCTTTTGTTTGCCTTTGTTTCCACCAAATCGCTTTAGCCTCTTTTCAGGATGCAACTTCCAGCACTTAGAATCATCATGCCCTTCTTTCTGGCAATGTGAGCATGTGGGTTTCTCACCCTCTTTCTTTACTGTTGCTGTCTTTTTACCCTTTCCTTTGCCTTTGGACTTTTCCTTAGACTTAGATGGTTTTTTATCAAACTTATCAATGAAAGTGCCCTTACCCCTTGATTCTAAATGTGTTGCTTGGACACATACTTCATCCAAATTACAAGGATTTAGGACAAGAATAGAATGCCTAAGGTAAGAATGAAGACCACCTATGTACTTGAGTAAAGTGTCCTAGGTATATAATGGGACATTTAATGAAATAGCCTTTTTATGAAATTCATGGGTGTAATCCTAGACAGACTAACCTTTCCCTTGCCTAAAATGTTGCCAGTTCATCATTAATTGCTGCATATGGCCTAGGGGGTAGAATTTATTTTTTAAAGTAGTAACAAATTCTGACCAAGAGAAATTAAACTTACCATGTTGTGAAGTTTCATCCTGAGACCTACTCTCCCACCAAGTTAAGGCTACACCACCTAATTGAAGAGTAGCTGACTGAATTTTGTCAACATCATCTACAAGGTTTTGAACTCTACAGTAGACTTCTACTCACTGAATCCAATCATCTAGTTTCTCGGCATTTACCTCCCCACAATATTTTGGCAAGTCAAACTTTACATCCAACTTGATTCAAAGCTTATGTCCACCCTTAAAAATATTAGAAGACTCAGAATGGGTAGAAGAAGGAGAAGAGGGGGAAGAAGGAGAAGAGGGAGAAGAAGGAGAAGATGGAGGTGTCTTTGGCAGATCACGATCAGCTCCTTTCTTTATCCCTTTTTCCTTTCGAGCTGCACATCTTTGCATCTTCTCTTCTCTTTCTTGTACCAAAAATTCTACCATTTTTTGCAAATTCTGAAGAGTCTTTTGGATACTTCGATCTTCTAAACCTTGTCCACCACCTTTATCTTCCATCTGGGACAGTGGATTAACTCTTTGTTTTCCAATCTCAGGATTGTATTCCTCAAGCTTTCCTTTGCCTTTCTCAATCCTGGATCTTGTTAGTGTTCAAATCTATAAGACTAGTCCAACAAAAGCTTTGATATCATATTTGATCTGATTAGGATCTAGGACTATTACAGAGGAATGCTAATTGATTAGGTAGAATTAATTTAAAATTTTTAACGAATCAAATTAACATAAATGAAATAAGAGAACAACAAGATTAAGCTGATAAAAGAGAAATTAAGAGAAAGAAGACACAAACAATTTGATCTCAGAGTTCATCCGCATGGACTACGTCTTCGGGTCCTGCTCCAATAGGGGGACCGATTCGATTATCTCCAAAAATCAGGTACAAATGTTTACAAAGTCACTCCTTTGAAGTACAATAGCATCATGCTATTTCAAAGTATAGGAATGAGCACTTAAAAAATATCCCTTACTCTCAGCACTTGGACATTCTCTCCTTTTTCTTGAATTTGAAACCATCATAACTTTTATATCCAATCTCCATTCTTGATGAAACAAACGCCATTTGAAAGCTTTTGATGAGCTCTTTCATTTGGAATCCATTGTCAAATACTTTTGAGATGATTATTTTTTCACCCTTTTATGACCTTTGGTCCTAGTTTGACCATTTTGACCAGTCATAATTTTTGCACTTGAACTCCAATTCTGTTCGTTTGAGTTATGTTGGAGTCAAAATTGTGAACACTTGTAATGATGTTGATTCTTGGAGCATTGGGGACATTTTACTTTTCAGTAATTTTTATCCCCTGGATCACTCCATGTCTCATATCCCACCTACTTTGCAATTATAACATTTTTGAACATATTGAACCATGACTACTTTAGGAGGAATGATGGATAGCACACCAATTGGATCATTCTTGTAGGCTACCTCAGGAATTGGTTTGAATTTTTGCTATCTTACATCCATACTAACCAATTGAACTTCAAAAAATGCCTTATCCTTTGGGTTTCTAGAGCTAGATGCCATTTGTATAAACTAGGATTTCAAGATGTAGAAATTGTGTAACTGCATAGCTCGACACTAGAGTAAATACCTTAAATGAATGAAACAATGTTGAATCTTGGCTAGAATCTTTACAAAAGCTTTAATCTCTACTTGGAAATAATTTCTATGCTTGTGCTCTATGTTCATGATGATAAAAATAATATAAAACTTGACCTTATACCTTTCATTTCATAGCATTTAATGCTTAGTGCATATACAACTATCCACTTGGCTCCTTATGCAATTTCATTTCACTCGGCTTCCATTGACTTTCCAACACTCAACATTCACTGAAGTTTCCTTTACTTGGCTTCAATAGGATTTTCCCTTCACTCAAAAGCTACTACTAACTTGACTTCTGTTGACTTTGGAAAATAACTCGACATTTGAAGACAACTTTTCTTGCTCGTTAACAACGTGAAGATTTTAAAGATTTAACCTTGCATCTTTATTTATGCTAATCTATTCTTTTTAGTGCTAATTTATTCTAGGAAATGATGTATGATAAAGCATTTGAATATCAGTCCCACACACCTTCTTTTGGTTAGTTGGATGAAGTGTGACCACTTGACCTTTTAGGTGAAGTGATCCCTCTATTGGACATTCTGCTTCCATCTTTTCTTTTCCATGTTCTATTCATTTCTCCTCTGATTTGTTCAACATCAAATTTCCCTTTTCCTTTTTTGAATTTAGAGTTGGGTGCCTTTGATCTTGTTGGGCAATACTTGCTATTGTGTCCTATCTTTAGGCAGTTAAAAAAAGTGGTTTGACTCAACCACCTATTGTAGTTGCCACCAAAGTGTGTTCTTATGAAATTCTTAGGAATGGGTCTATATTCTTGATAGTAGTGATAGCTTTGCCTGGTGTTGTAGTCCCAATTGTAGTGATGTCTATGACTATTTGTCTTTACTAGTTGGTTTGGGATCCACATAGGCTTGAATTTGCATTCAAATTCTCTATGTCCATACTTCTTGCAATTGTAGTAGTGTCCTTCAAATCTTGGTGTCTTGATGGTTCTATTCCTATAGTCATGTGCCTGATGACCTTGCTTGTTGCACTTGTGATAGTGACCCATGTTTTTAGGTTTATCATTCTAATTGATGTTCTTGCTTCTACACACATTAGAGGTATGTCCCTTTTTACCACAAAAATGACAAGTGGGTTTTGTGTTCTTAGCTTTGTCACTTCTTTCTTTTGCAGTCTTAAATGACTCTACTTCATTTGTATTAGTGTATCCTAGTCTTGAAGTGTCATTACTAGATCTTGGTGATTTTAGTAGTTGTTCAAAGTACTTGATGGCTTCATTAGGTTTGTTGAGTCTTTCTACAATTTACTTTTCTCTTCTCAAGCCATTTTGTAGTTGTTCATTCTGCATCTTTAGTGTGGAGATCTCAATGTCCTTGACATTAAACTCATGATGGGCATTCATCATTTGGCTTAGGGTGTCTAGTTGCATGTTGGAAACTCTTGCAAGCTCACTTTACTTTTCCTCTAGTCTATTGGAAAGATTTCTCTTGTCATCTTCTATCATAGCTTTATCTTCAATAGCTCTCTTCTTTTGCTCAATCACTTCACAAAGCATCATGGCTTGTGATTCTTGTTCAATCTTGAGAGTTCTAATCTCTTCTACTTGAGCTCTATTCTTCTCCATTAGGTCTACAATTGTTGTATCAAACTCCTTAGAATCTCCATTGGAAAACACTTTTGTGGTGTCAATCTCATTGTAGTATGTCATTCTCAGCTATGACAATGTCCCTTCTTCTCTTTAGGGATTTCCTCAATTCTTGCCTAGCTACTTCCAAAGAATGTAGAATGAGATGTATTTAAATCTCTTGGTTCTCTATAATCTTCCCAAGCTTGTAGACCTCTATTTCCAGATCTTTTCTTCAAGTTGTAAGGCTTCTCCTTGTAAGAACTTGGCTTTGATACCAATTTTTGGAATTTATAAGTAGGAAAAATATTTCTAAGGGGGGGTGGGGGGGGGGGGGGTGAATTAGAAATACCAAACTTTAAGCTATAATTTTTTAAACTAAAATCAATACATACATATAACATTTCTAATTAACATGAAAGTAAAGGCATCTATGAAAATAGACAACACAATATTTAATCACCTAGAAACACTCCAAAATAAGAAGGTAAAACTTGGGTGGGGCTGACACTCACAACTTATCACTGCAAAAATATGTAACTTGTCAAGGTTACAAAGTTTGATCATCATCAATGGTCTACCCTAAGAGAGGCTTGCCTTGTTAAAGGCTCCAACACTCTATTAAAAGTGCACCTATCTAAAGAAATTACAAAACATTCACTTAGAATGTCACCCTGTTAAAGGATTTACAAAATGGATATCAAACCAACTTATCTTCATAGGATTTTCATTCTTCTAATACAATGGCTAGAAAGTATAGTAGAATGTGTTGACCTGATATTTTACAATCTTCAATTGTTTATTTTAGATTGATGTTTAGTCTATTCTATTTTGATCCTCTTTGATCTAATATGATTCTGTTTAGAGTGGTAATACTCTATTTCGATGTTCACTGATTTGGCAATTCCTCTATTTTTTCTAAGTCACCTTGAATGTACTCTTCACCCTTCTGTTCTTTTCTCTCTATCACTTTGTCATTCCTCTCTTCAATTATCTTCTTGAATACTCTCTCATACATTACTAAATTATGGGGTTTCAACCTCCTTAAAAAGGTTTCATGACTTAGGGCTAGGTATGAATCTACAATTGAGATTCATCCATCTTTCCCACTCAATTCTTTCCATTTTTATGATTGGTTGCATGTCAATTTCATAGGGAATCAAATAGATTTGATCTTATCTTTTAATCCTTCAAGATTTATAATGTGTTGGCTCAAAAAAAAATTACATCTTAGTTTGTGAGGGTACAAACTCTTACGTTGATTCTGTATTACTTGACACTTACTGATTACTAATGTTGGCACATATAGAAATCCTATCTTTCTTGGCACCTATAGTTTACTCGAAACATATAATGACTTGGCATCTATTAGTCACTCAACAGTTGAAACTTTCTTGGCACTATCTATCTGCTCGTCATCTAAATGACTCGATACATACTAAATTTTTAGCTCAACACATATTGTAACTTGACATCTATATTATACTCAACATCAACTTATAAAATTTCTTAAGCGTGTTGACACTTGATTGTCAAAACCAATCTAAGATCAACAAAGAATTACCACTAGTAAGGAAAATCAGTCATCAAATAGATTTAGTCCCAAAAGCTAGTTTTCCTAACAAGGCTTCTCATAAAAATGACTCCTAAAGAGACTGAGGAGCTAAATAGACAAGTTCAGGAGTTGTTGAGGAAAGGTTTGATTTGAGAGAGCCTAAGTCCATGTGTAGTACCTATAGAAGGATGGAGAGTGGAGAATGTGTATAGACTCTCAGGCCATAAATATAATAACCATCAAGTATTAGTTTCCTTTGCCAATAATGGATGATCTTATAGACTATTTGAGTGGAGCTCAGTACTTCACAAATATAGATCTCAAGAGTGGTTATCACCAGACATAGATACGAGAGGGAGATGAGTGGAAGACTACATTCAAGGCCAAGGATGGTCTATATGAGTGGTTAGTCATGCCCTTTGGACTGACCAATGCACTAAGCACCTTCATGTAGCTTATGAATTAGGTACTATCATGCCCTAAATTTACAAGGAAAACACAACCAAATTGTTTTTTTTTTGAGGGTGTTGGAGATTAATTAATTTGACCATAGAGATTTGGAGATGATATGGTTAGTGTAATAGAGTTTATTGCATTCAAAATCTAGACTACAAGTTTTCTTATGAAAGGCCACCTAGATGCCCATCAATGATTTGCAACACTAAGTTATAATGATGTTATGGTTATAAACCTTTAATCTTCTATACCCCAATTAAGACACTCCATATGCAAGTGAAGTTCAATTTCTTATCTTAATGTAGTTGCAATGGCTCTAGTGTTTGTGAACATGAAGATGTTTAATAATTGTCCTAAATGTTTTGAATACAAGTTACCCAATCACATACCTACCTATCCCATTTATCTTCCATTTCCATTTTATTGCATACAAATATTCCCTTAATGAACTTCTTATCTTTTATCCTTTTTCCACTTCAACCATATTGATAATTTACTAATTAGACACTACAACTGGGCCCCCAAATATTAATTATCTGTTAGATTTTTTATTTTATTTTATTATTTTTATTATTTTTACATATACATGTTTCTTTATTAGTACCTATATGTAAGTTAGTTAAATTACTAAATTTATCCTATAAATCAAATGTCCATTCACTATAACATTATTACTTTATAATTTAATCAATAAATCCGAATAATCCTAATTAAATAGAAATAATTTCCATTTATTCCTTTTAAATAACATACATTGTTAGTTAGTCAACTACAACAACATAAGTAATTCAAAAACCTAAAATAAAGTTACTTAAACATTACACTACTTATAAACATCTCAAATCTGCATTTTTCTTATTCCTAGTAATTATCTATGTCTAACATTACACATTATTGAATTTCCATAAAATACACTAACAATAATTGGGAACTACATTGATTTATTAATACTTAATAATCCATTATTTCACTACTTTCCCACTCACCTAAACCATCCCATTTGTTAAGTAACCTTGCCAAGAACAAGGAACTTATTATTAAAAAATAGAACACATCCCCTTTTTGGCACCTAGGAATGATGGGTGTCAAGTCAAAACTCATTCATGTCGCCCCCTCCTAACATAGGTGCCAGGTTTTGGTTTAATATAAGATAACTTTTTCCTAGAAAAAGGTTCCTAACATGTGGTAGGGACATGTCACATTCACAAACTTGAGAACCCTTCCAAAAGAAAGTACATGCTTTCTCTCTTAGCATGGTTTTCCCTTACCTATAATGACCCTCCCTTGCTTGGCACCCAAGACCCTAGGGAAACATGTTTGTCTTGGCCCAAGAGGAAGATGTTTGGGATTTGGGCTTTCCTAATGTCAGGGATGGTGTTCTTCCCCAATCTCCTTTAACATGCACCTAGATCCTCCCAAGTCAAAGTAAGCACTTGGGGAAGGGGGAACCAAGTTTATATATTATTTTTATTCTTATTTGAAAACACTTTATTATTTAGTGGGACATTTATAGGTGCGTTCTAGGTTTTTTTTCCTTTTGATTTTGACATAGACTAAATATGTTTATATATATGTTATTTTATTTATTATTATTTTTTCTTGTTGATTTCTAATATGATGATCTGCGGTCTCTAGATTTGAATGGCCTTTTCTTACAAGAAATCCAGGGAGAAGAATATAATTATTATTGAGTTTTACTTTTAGTACATTTATTATTTTATTAATCCTCCAAACTCATGATTATGGGTATATTATATTGATTAAAATATTGCTTTGTATTCTAAGGGATGATTTTATTTCTCTCCCCATACATTTTCCAGAAAGGAAATGTATGCCTATAGTAAGGTTTTCTCATAGTTTTGTATTATGCATTTTCTCTTCTCAAGCAACCTTTATTTTATTCAACCATGGAATTTTAGTGATGGTGTTGATGATATGATGGTGTTATTTGATCTAACAGCTTAATTAGACATGAAATATAAGTGAACCAATATTCTAGCATGTGCCATGAGCTAATGAATTCTTCTTCCATGGTATTAAAAGCATTTATTTTGAGGATGTATTGGTGATTCTTAACCTATGAAATTTTTATAACTTGGAAGACCCAAAGGACTGATTTTCCATGCGCATGAAATAGACTATGATATCTTCCTTTCATTATAATGAATGTATAACTCATACATTTATAATACAAACACTTATGAATTAAATTAAATCATCCATTACAAGAAAATTTGCAAATACTATGGAATATTCACACTAAAGAATTGTGAGGAGAATTTTTTCCATTACATGATTTTCCATATACGTCAATCACTCAATGTAAGGACTTACAATGAATCTTTCTTACAATATAACATCTCAATCAACTCTTACACCTTTTTAAAAAAAATACAATAATCTAAAATTTTCAGTTTACATCACATTGAAATAAAAATGGAGACTTAAAAAGAAACACGACACATTTAAGATGATATGAACATTAATCTCTCTTTATACACTTGAATCATTTCAACTGTATCAAGGGTGAAACCCTAATGCCTTCAAGGTATGCATCTTCAAAAAACCTACACTTAACACACAAAATAGGAACCATGGAGGCTCACCTCCCATCCTAGGCTTCTATGAAGCCACCCATCGAGAAGGGGAAACAAGACCCAAATGGGTTACACACATACATTACTTGCCATTGTATGAACACAAAACATAACACAAAACAACTCCCTCCCATGGCTTGCACAATGATTCACCATTGGAATCATCTCACATCAGGTGAAGGTGGACTCTTCAAAGAGGAGATGCCATAACCAAACATAAACATCATATTTCCATTGCGTTTTTCCTCTCAAGGCCATCATAAAAATCTCCTCCTTATGCACACAAAACCCCATGTATCTCCCAAAAACAAAAAAAGTATATGGTTTCAATGGAGCCCATACTCCATGAAATAAAAAATTCCTTATCATGAGGTAACTTTCTCAACTACAATGTTGAGCCCAACTAAGCCCTTCACCCAAGGCTTCACACATTCAAAAAAGAAAATCAAGAAGAAAAAAAAACTAAAAGAAAATTTTCAACAACACATAACACATTCACATTTCCACAACATAAGGCCAAAGTCCACAATGGAAGATTCACAATACAATGCATGCTCCATTGAAAAATCCTCCATACTTGTAGATTTATTTTGTCATACTAAAGAAAGAAAGAAAAGAAATATGTTTTGAGACACCAACCTTGGTACAAGCTAAAGACAATGATAGTTGTAGTAGAGCTCCCTTAATCTCCCTCCAAAATCCTAACTATCGTTAAACTTAGAGAGTGGGTGAACAACCCACTAATTTGACCAAGACTCCCTAATAAGTCCTTTCCACTAACTATTTTAGCAAAAAAACCTAGTCACTTCCTCTTACAAACTTGTCTCCTCTAAATTTTCTATATTTGACTTAGTGGGAACATGGGAGAAAACACATGTGACAGCTCCAAATTCGAATTGATGGAAGAATGCATGGGTAAAGGGCCCCCCTAGGCTATTTAAGCACTGACATGGTCAAAATTAGGTTCCTAACTTGATATACTATAATATAGGTAACTTATTTTAACATAAAAGACATCTTGGGACCACTTAATTACCCCTCAAAACCCTAACCAAGTCCAAATTAGAATTTCCTTTGATTGTGACCCATCCTACCCTTTGTTAAGTGTGTTTATTTACTCATTAATAGGGTAATTAGTTTTATGGTAAATTGCCACCATGATCAAAACCCTACATGACATGTCAATTACACCCAAAGTTCACAAGTGTCAAGTGACACATAAAAAAAATTCACATTACCATGACATGCTTCTAATGCATCTTTATGATTAAACATTTTCACAAGCAAGAAACCTTACATTTACAAAGAAAAATACGTTCACAAAGAGGCTTTTGAATCTTCCAAATATTTGCCTTGGTTGAACTGTGCTCACAAGATTTGGAACTTGTTTCCCCCAAGAATTTCCATGGTTCCACTTCCTACACATTAAACTCAAGCATTAGTAGTCCAAGGAGGTCATATAAAATACATATATCATAAATATATATAATTTCATAATTCAAATCCAATTTCTTTTCCTAGTCATTTTAAATAGTTAGTTCAAAATATTAGAGTATCAAATTCTCCATATCATAAGTCATCATAATCAAATTAACATTTATCTGCATATCATAATCATTCATCTACATATCATGAATTATCAAAATCAAATTAACATTTATCTACATATCATAAATCATCGCAATCAAATTAACTTTTCACATCACATCAAAACCTAATAGTATCATGTCATAAAATTGCATCCATATGTGTTCAATCATTTCATACACAATATTAGGTTCATAGTGCATATCATAATGTAAAACACTAATGCACTATCAAAATTAATAGATAAAAAAAATACACTATCCATCTAAGTCTTTAATAGCCATCAAAATATCAAAGTCTTGAATATTAAGATGTAAATAAAATGTCTATGCTCTGACAGGTCGGGTTGAGGCCTCACAAGTACTAAATAAATTTTTGGGAAATTCTTTTATTGTCTATATAGATGATATTTTGATTTTTAGTAAGTCTTTGGATGAAAATTTATTGCACATTCATAGAATCCTTGAAAGGTTGAGGGAAGAGAAATTGTTGATTAATTTGAAGAAGTGTAGCTTTGTCAAAAAGGAGTTGGTCTATTTGGGGTTTTTTGTATTAGCTAAGGGTCTCAAAATGGACCCAGAGAAGGTGAAGGTCTTATTGGAATGACCTACTCCAAGGTAAGATCATTCCATGGTATGGTTCATTTGTATAGGAGGTTCATTCAAAATTTTAGTAGTATATGTGCACCCCTAACTAAAACAATGAGTGGGGTTAGAAAAGAGTTCAAAAGGAAGGAGTTTTGAATTGCTAAAGAAGAAGGTGACAAAGCAACCTATTTTGGCACTTATTGATTTCAACAAATTGTTCCAGGTGGATTTATGCTAGTGGTAGTGCTATTGGGGTTGTGTTGAGCCAAGAAGGTAACCTATTGCCTATTTTAGTGAAAAATTGAATGATGCAAAGAAGAAGTATTATGTTTATGATCAAGAGTTCTATGCAATAGTTCAGGCCTTAAAAAAATGGAGGCATTATTTGTTGCTAAAAGATTTTTTTCTGTACTAATCAACAAGCATTATAGTACCTAAATAGCCAAGGCAAATTGAATTAGAGATATTTAAAATGGGTAGAGTTAATGCAAAGCTATACATTTGTACTAAAACATTGAAGTGGAAGGTCTAATAGGTTGCAAATGAATTATGTAGGAGACAGTTGTTGCTGACACTAATGCAGGTTGAAGTGGTTGGGTTTGATGAACTTAAGAATTTGTAACCTAAGGATTTTGACTTTGTAAAGTCTTGGAAGGCTTGTAAAGAACCTGTTACTCTAGATAGGACCAAGTCACTAGATTACATGATTTAGGATGGTATGTTATTCAAGGGAAGTCAATTGTGTATTCCAAGGAGTTCCATGAGGGATAACTTGATCAAGAAGAAGCATAGTAGAGGGATGGAAGGACACTTTGGTCAACATAAGACCATTGCCATTATTAGATAGCATTTTTTTTGCCTCAATTGTCACAAGATGTGAAGAATTTTGTGTAGAGTTGTCAAGTATGTCAAATAGCCAAAGGATTTAGTCAAAATACTAGACTCTAGTAGCCATTGAATTTTCCATCGAAGCCTTGGGAGGACATAAGTATGGATATTGTTCTTGGATTGCCAATGATACAAAGGGGTAATGACTCAGTATTTGTGGTGGTTGATAGGTTCTCCAAGATGGCACATTTCATTCTATGCCACAAGACTCATGATGCAATGCATATTGTAGATTTATTTTTTAGAGAGGTGGTGACGCTACATGGTCTCCCAAAAAGTATTATTTTTGATAGAGATACTAAATTTGTGGGGTATTTCTAGAGGAATTTGTGGAAGAAGTTGAAGACAAAATTTAAGTTTAGTTCTACACATCATCTATAGATTGATGGACAAAAAAAAGTAGTGAATAGAAGTTTGGGCAATTTGCTAAGGTGTTTAGTAAGGGATAAACCAAAGGGATGGGATTTGATCCTACCAAAAGTAGAATTTACTTACAATAATTTTTTAAACAGGAGTACTGGTAGATCATTATTCCAAATTATGTATGGAAGTAGTCCAAGGACTACACGAGAGCTAAAGAAGATGGAGCAAGGAGAGAGGACAAGTGCTAAGGTCAAAGACTTTGCTAAATATGTCAATAACCTACACGAGGAGGTGCGAGCATATATTACTGAGATGAACCTACAGTATAAGGCTAGGGAAGATCAAAAGAGGAGACATAAGGAGTTCCAATTTGGAGATCAGGTTATGGTATATTTGAGGAAGGAACAATTTCTAGTGGGTACCGACAACAAGATGAAGATGAAGAAATTTGGATCCTATAAAATTTTGAAGAAACATAATTTAGGGAATGCATATGAGGTGGAGTTTCCAAATGGGATTTACATTTCTCCTATTTTCAATATTGTAAACTTAATAAAATATCATGATGATGGTGCAAATGGGGAGTTGATGCTAGAGCCATGTCCAATTCCTACTGCTACAAATGAAGAGATTGAAGAAATTATGGATAGTTGTGTGGGTTAGAGTACCAGAAATAGGTAGTATGAAGAATATCTAATGAAGTGGAAAGGATGACCAATAGAAGACTCAACTTGGATATCTACAATGGAGATTTCCCATTTGGATTTTCCTCTACAAACTATAAAGTGATAGGGTCACTTTTCAATCTACCCTAGGTCTTTGATGCAGGAGCATCTAGTGGTGTAAGGGCAATCCTGTATCACCCAAAAATATGCTTAGTGTTAGTTTTTTTTAAAAGTGTTTTCATTTCTGGATACACATTTGGGTAAAATAAAGGTTCCAACTCTCATAGCTCCACTATTGGTTTTCTGGGTTAGAGTTTTTGAGCACCTTGGGATATGTACCAATGTAAAAAATAAGTATTTTTGTAATTGAGGAATGATTATGATGAGTTAGAGGGTTTAAGTTGGAAGGATGATTATAATTGTAATTTAAAGTACTCCAAAAAAAAATCAGATAAAAGGCTTTGCAATTTGAAAGTTATTGCAGTTCTAAACTACCTAGAGACCTCTTAAGAATACTTCAAACTCAAATTTAAGGCACTAAATGGCCTTGTATAGGCCCAAAAAATGAGGAATACAAAAATCTAGTCTATAGGGCTATAGAGTACTTGGAGAGCTTTCTGGAAATGTAAATAGTTTGTCAATTGGAGTCTCAGATCAAAAGTTATGCCTCCTAGAAGTTGGACTACCATTTCTGGATTCTTCTAATTTTACACTGACTTCTAACATGTTCTCTAGAACCTCCCATTTTGGCTGTGGATGCCAAATGGTATATTCTAAAATTTATTCCCAACCCTAAACCTAATTGGGTTACTTAAGGACATTTTTGGCATTGTAAAGGTAGTTTTTGGTGAAGTTTGGGAGAGGGTACTATGAGAAGGGTTTCCTCTAGAATTTGATAACATTGTAAGCACATAGGGCATGTCATGGAGTCTATTTTTGTTGTACTGAATGTAATAGCATATCATTTTTGATAATTCTATTCCCCCTTTCCTATTGTGTTCATTTTTTTGTCTTGAATTGTGCCCCCATCACTAGGGCTTCTCATATCCCTTTATGTGGTGTTTTAATTGATCCCTCTTCCTTTATGAATTCTATCACTGAAGAATATATTTTTAATAAATGACAGCATAAGAATACCTATGAAATATCTAATATTTGGTTTCAAACCTGTAATGGTTTTCTTTATCACCCTCAAGGTTCTATAAATCTTCATGTGGCTCTTTTCAATAAGGTTTTGAATACTACCTTTATTGACATTCCTACTTCCAAACAATCTCAAGTTAAGCTTGGTATTCCATGGCTCTTTCCCATGCAAGTTGTTAGCTCTCCTATTTATAAATGCATTAAATTTATCCATAATGGAAAATTTATCAACTTTTTGTTGGAAACTTACAATTGGAACAATAGTTGTTTTGTCATTGATGTCAAATCTTTTGATAAGACATATTTCTACCTAATCTCAATGTCATATCTATTTGATTTGTGAAGAGGATTTGAGAAATTGCTCATAACAATAACCTAGAGGAAAGGTTGAGTTATGAAAGGAAGCTACAATGAATATTTGATTAGTTAGACTTTGATAAGACAAAGTGATTGTTTATATCAAGAAAGTTAAGCTAAGCTAAGCAATAGAGAAAAAAAGTTAAGGAATGTCAAGTGATGGTAGTGTCAACCAAGTTGCAGTAAATGTCAAGCAAATCTAGTGTTGATCAAGCATCAATATCAACTAAGAAAGATACTCAATGCTGAACTAGAAATTTTACAATAATCAAGTGATTAATTGATGACTAATTGTCAGAACTTAGTGATTGACGAGTAACAATAATGAAAATGACTTTGAGAAAATTATAATTTTTAGCCAATTTAGTTGTTTTCTTGGGAGATGTAAACCATGTTGAAGATAATATTGATGAGTTGTATCATTAAGTTCAAGGTGAGGATTAGGTAAAGACCTAATAGACAGATTCTAGAGAAGTTTCTAGAGAATAATCAAGAAGGTGGACAGAAAAAAGGAATCATGTTGAACCTAATCGTAAACCCTAAGATCTATGGTGATCATGGAAAACGGAAAAAAGAAAGAATTGCCTATTTAAAGAGGTGTAGAGACAAAATTTAAGAGTGTGAGAGAGACACATATAGAGAAAGGTGGATAAGAGAGGCACAAGGGTGAACACAAGCGTGTAAGAGTAAATGTGAAGCTAAAGGATATTTATTGTGTAGATACTATTGATATTGATAAGTGTATATGAGAATATGGATTAAGTTTTGTTGAATGGAGAAGATTTATTTCTTGAAGGCTTTCCAAGTGAATCAAGAATAGAGATGACAAAGGAGATCTTATCAATGAATAAACACATGAACTAAACAATAATTTGAACTTGCAAAGTGATTTGTAATCATAAAAATCAAAACCTATTGTTTTCTCTCTAATCATTGTAAATAGTTTGTATTGAAATCCTTTTAATAGAGGTTGACCTAACAATCATTTGAAGGACTTTACCATCTATGTAAATCCTTTAACAAGGTGACATTCTAAATGGAATGATCAAAGTCTTCTGATAAGGCCACTCCTAACATGGTGATTAAATCCTCTAACCAGGTCACATTTAATATCATGTATTGCAAACCTTGAACAGGGTTAGATCCTAACAAAGCTCACTTCAAAAGAGTGAAAAAGTGGTGACATGTTGCTAGTGTTTTTTCCCAAATTTGGTTTCCACATAAAATCCTAGTGTCAAACTTGTGTTGAATTCTTTATATGTTTTATATTTGATAAAGTTTATATTAATAAAAGTATGTTATGTTTGGGATAGTAATTTCCATCTCAACCTTTTCATTTCTTTTATCAACCCATGTTTGATCCGTTGGAGGAAGTTAATCATAGTAATAACATGAAACATGGATAAAATGATGATTGTGTTCATTTTTTACATTCTATTAACCTTGATATGGAAGATACTCTTGATGATGATATTGATTATAATTTACATGTTAGTGATGATGAATATGAACATATCAATATGGATTATTTCCTATTATGCTTTCTAAAAAATTAACACTTGCCCCTAGTGACAAATGTGGTGTAGTGACTCTACCTATAGTCCTTTCTTGGATCTAGTTGTGGTTCTTACTATGTTAGATTTTCTTCCTTTTGGGAGTTTCCTACCTCTCCCTAATGATATAGATATAGATTGGGGGGGGGGGGGGGGAGGTGACAAACTTTCTGTGGATTTCTCTAGCATTGCAATGTTTGTGTGTTCATGTTGTATTTTCCCACATGTTGTGCTATGTGTTATATATTTAGTCTACATTACTTTAGACTATTCCTGTTTCTTTGTTGGTGCAAGATGATAAATTAATTTAACACATCATACACATTCTTATATTTTATCTCTTTTCTTCTATATGCTGTATATGCACTATTATTCATGCATGTACTCTTATGTAGTATGTTTGGATGCTTTTGACATGCTAACACCAATTATTTTTGGTCTCCATGTTGATGACCCAAAAAGACTTTTCCTCATATTTCTTATGTGATCTTCCTCCATTGTGTTGAAGTTATACTTCCTTTAGAGAAAGATGATATTTCACGCTTGATCTAATACTACATATTATCAAATGATCATACTAACCCCAAAGTTAGTAGATCCCTTTGTGCACTTTTTTATTATGGTGTGCTTGTTTTCCTTGAAGTGTTTTTGCTTGGGGGAGTTCATAGTGGAATTTTGTCTAGTGGATGTATGTGTACTTATGTTAAAGATATTTCTCACATTAAGGCATTTTAAATTATATTAACATGGGTGCATAATCTTTGCTCAGTTGTGCACACATACACATTGACAATTTGGATTTCTCTATTGAACTTTTAATAGTTCATAGGGCTTGATATTTTTTATTTTCTTGGGATCTCCCTTGGGAATACTCGTGTCCTTTATTTCATTCCCTCTTTAGTTTACTAAGAGTTTGGGAGGCTTCATCACTTTTAAATCCTTTTTAGGACTATTTATAGTCTGGGAAGCAAGATGTTACTTTTTATCCCTCAAAGGTACACACATCATTATGCTTGGGTCATTTTTTAAATTCTTCTCTTGGGACATGTATTTCTCTTGAGCATGAATATTGTCCATGGATTCATTAGCATGTCATACACATTTTTTGGACCATTCAATTCCATCTTTTGTAGAAACACAATTTTTTCTCATAGAACAATAAGGAACACAAACCTTATTGGAAAAGTTGACTTCGCTAGTTCTCTTGTTAGTGACATATCTCTTGTTGTGATTTTGGATATGATCAACAGTCAAGTCTATTAGGGGCTTGATAGTATTTTTCTCCTTGGTCATGATGAGATCATCTCTTTCTTTTTAATCTATTTTACTATGAATTTGAGGCAAATCATAGTCTTACTAAAGTGGGGGATAAATATACCATCTTAAAATTCAAGCACCCATTATTTAAGACCTTATAGCTCCTAACCTTTTGTGACCTTATGGGCCATTGATGGATTTATACTTAATTATCCATTTCTCTCATGTTGTCATGCTTCTTGTATTTTTATCTATGCAATTTTTGAGACCTTGGGGTTAGCTCCTTGTGAGATAACCCTCAAATAAGGTGATCTAGGTCAACCTATTTCCCATGAAAATTAGGTCATAGAGATAGTTTAGTCATGAGATTAAAAATTTAAAAATCTTCTGCCCTAGTAGACTTGATTTATTCTTGTTGGAAACTATAATTGGAACAACTGTTATATTTTCATTGATGTCAAACCTATTGGTGAGACACTATGAAACCTATTGGAGAGGCATTTACTAATAGTGTAGAGTGCCATATTTATTGATGAAGAGGATTTGATAGTAGAAGATAACAATGTGAGCTAGTCAAGTTGTTGAGAAGAGATAAGTTAAATATCATAGAATTACAATGAACACTTGATAAGTCAGTCAATGAAAAGATAATGCATTGTTTAATCATTACATGAAGTAAATAATACAAGTGAATTGATGTATGAGTGAAATAATAAGAAGTCAAGTTAAACTCTAAGATTGACCAAGTATTAGTGTTGGTTGATCAATGAAGGAGCTGAAACAAAAGATTAGGGAGATTAAGTAGAAGTTGAACAAATAGTATAAGTCTACTATGTTAGAATATATAGTCCACCAATACAATTGAGAGGGGGGGTGGGGGTGGGGGGGGGGAGCGGGGGGGGGGGAGGTGGGGGGGGGGGGGGATGGGGGGGGGTGTGTGGTGAATTAGTTACCCAACTTTTATCACAATTATCAACTTTATTAAATCTTAACCATATGAACAATATATTCAAAAACTACAATAAGATACTTGTTGATGTTACGAAAATGGAGGGTATGCCCATCAATAACACTTTGATTCTCGCATGAATGAATTTAAATTCCACCCTCCAATGAACTTCAATAAAACCCTCCTTCTAGTGCCAAATAATGTTAATGCCAATTTTTGTACCACTACATAACATATTAGCAATTGAATATTTGGTATGGAATATCAAACACACAATTCGTCTCTTGAAAAGTTAATACTTATGAAGACATAAGAAAAAATCCAATGTTCCTTACACCTGTGGATACTAACTCAATATATCAATGTGATTTTCTGGTAATCACATAGGCATCCTTACACTATTTTTTTGAGGATGACTTGGAAGTTTGTGGAATGATGGTGATGGTGATTTGGTGTGAATGCCAGATGATGTTGATGGAGGAGGTGATGGTGATGGATGGTGAATTTTCTTATGACTTACACTTTTCTAACTTTCCTCTTCAAAACTCCAACTCCTAAACTATTTTCTATTCTACTCCTACTTCTGTAAATGGAAAGACTAGCAAATGGATGAGAATCAAATCTAATAAAAGCTAATCGGTGGCTCCACCTCCATAGGTGCAATGATTCAAAGAAAAAGAACTAGTTTACCATACAAGGCTTCCCAAAAAGTTGTTAGGATGCTAGTGTTCTAGTTATAGGTCCCTATCAAACATCCACTAATGCTACCATGAAACTATCCATCTACTCTTAATCTTACTTAGCAACTTCTTGAAATGAAATTTATTTTAACAACTTCAAAATGAAATCTAGTGCTAACTATTGGAAGTAGAAACCATGAAACAAGACCAAAAGCTCTTAATCACCATGTAAGTCACAATAATAAGAAATAAAAGTGATTTTGGAATTATCTTAGTAACAATTTTCTCTGACCCTTTACAAATGAGAGAAAATGGCCTTATATAGAGGCTAGAATTTATAATCGATGGTAGAGATAAAGAGGCAAAATTGATGATCTAGATTGGATCCTAGAAACCCTAATTAGGGTTGCCACCCCATTGACCAATGAGAAGAAGCCACCTCATCAATGGACTAATAAAAAAAAGGAAAAGTGGCAACCAATGAGAAGGCACCAAAATGATAGCTAGTTAGAATTAGACACTTGTCCTATTCTAGAAGAAAGAGAAATTACCACTTGGGCTTACATCAAATGATCTTCTAATATAAATCTCCCTTTTCTTTGATCCTTTTAGCCAAGGCAATGAACTTAGCTAGCCTTTCATTGACTTCCTCCATGGGAAGACAAGGTGTATGTCTTGTCTTGAGCTCGGCTGAATTCATCATGCTACTTGCTGCTTGCAATGTCTTTTCATGGTCATTCTTGTATTCTTTTGCATATTTGATATAGGCATTGAGGGAGGCAATGGTGCCTAAATGTTTCTTCTTGATAGAAACCTTCCCTATCTCATCCAATCTTGATCCCAACTCTATCTCATTGATGCTCTCCTCTTTGATATCTTCAAAGTCAAGTGTTGCCCCAACATCACTCATCATGGTTGAAATGGAAGTGTCAATGCCTGGGCAGTGTTGTGTAATCACATTCTATATTTCCTCCAATGTTCTCAATCTAGTCATCAAGTCAACAAACCAAAACTCAACTCTGCTCAATCCTCCTTCATCAACCAACTTGGCCCTTTCCAAATATTTTTCTAGTAGCCCAATGAATGTCTGTAGCCTGGGAATGGCTAAGTCCTTAATTGGAAGGAAATCCTTCCACTCACCTTCAAATTTTTTGAAATTTTCTCTAATAGTCACTAATGATCAAAATGTTGAGATAAAGGAGGGAAAGAAATTTTTCTCATCTTAGATTGTATCATGGATCCAATCCATGACTTCATGCAGCTGAGCTAATATCTCTTCTATGTTGCTTCCACTATCTTGAGGAAGGGTTGCCTAGTGCAACTATTGGATAGACTGGCAATCTCTCCAATATTTGTTCCTAGCCTCCAACTTTATGATCCTTTCATTTGCCTTCCTCAACCTTTCTCTACTTGAAACTATACATTCTTGGATCTCCTCACATTCCATGTCATTTATGTTTCTTCCTAATTCATACTCTAGTATTTCATATTCTTGAGCCATAATCTCATCCAATGCCTTGTTAGCTATTGGTATAGCAATCTGAACCTTTTGATGACCATCGCTATCAATCCTAATCACCTTTGCCACTATTTTTGCCATTTTTTTCTAGTTCTCACTATAAACCTATTCCTTTAATCCTTGGAAATCTTCAACTATTTGGGAAAATGCTACTTTTCCTCTTGGCATAAGAATTTACCTTAACCATAGTGGTGTGGTGGATATCCCCAAATCTAGATTTGGTTTAATTATTCGATCATCACCAATGGCCTTGGGTGCCTGGCTTCCTTCCTTAATATCAATTAGCCCATCTTCTTCTCCACTAGTATTTTCCATATCATCTTCATGCTAATTCTCTGAGAGAGGGGAGTACTCAATGCTATCACTGCAACCACTTGATTTTGAATCAAAGCTCACCTCTATCATGGCCCTTTTTTCACTTGTGCTATCGTCTTGGCCTCTAGCCTCAATTATGTTTTCCATTGGTAGTGCTACATTCTATCTCTTTGTCAAAGGTTCTAGATGTTCTTTACTTTTCTCAACCTCCAAAGCTCTCTTCTTGCTTCTAACTATTCCTTGCTACCGGCTACTTCCTTCACTCCCCTGTTTGAATGATTCTATTGGACCATCTTTTGGCTTCATCTTCTCAAAAGTAAGGTTTATCCTTTGAATTTTCAATTCCTCAACTTCCCATTATACCATGACTTGGTATGAAAATCAACTACTCTTGTAACTACCTCCAAGGAAGGATCCTGGTGATCATTCCAATCCACTGGATTCAATTCTATACCTTCCACTGTATTATAATCTTCTCTTAACACATTTTCATCATCCTCTAGTTGATTACGAATATCAAGGCCTCTCTATCTGATATCTCTCATCATGTTCACTGCCAATCTTGAGAAAGCTAGCTTCCTCATGTGAAAGTCATCCCATGCATTGGCCCAAAAATCCTCTATAGTAGGAACATGTTTGAATGTATTTCCATGAGATGCCTTGATAAGACCATTAGGCTAAAATCCTTTCCTTGCTCTATACCATCCTAGATGATACCATTCCAATTCTTTCTCTGCAATTGCAAAGGTGACAAGATTGGGGCAACTATCATTGCCAATTTTGAATGAGAAGGTAATCCCTATCTCACCCTTGAGCTTCATTATTTTGTGAAATGCTCAAGTTTCCTAGCCAGCTCCATAAAAACTACCTTTTGGGGTGGGTACCTTGGAAGCCTCTTGCGACAAACTATGCTTCTTGCTATTCTAATGTATGTGAATTGTAGAAACTGGATGAACCAACTCCCATATTTCTTAATCTTTGCTTTGCTTCCAACGAGAGCCTCTTAGCAAGTGTCCCTTGTAATACACTTACTGTCTTCATGGAAAAGGTGTCACAAAATATTTTATAGTCTTTGTTGTTGTGCAAATGAAGCTATGGATAGCATTCATGTACCAAACATTGCCCCATCCCATTACTTATTAGTCCTAAAGCCTTAAGTCCCAGATTTTCATGAAATCTCACAATCAGGTAGAATAGATAGGATGACATATAGAATTTCTTTTGATTATGCATGGTTATGAGTTGCAATTTTAGATTCTCACTTATGATCATAGCCTAATCAAATATTCTTTTCCCTTTTTTAATTTCATCAATAAAGAAGTACATCTAGTTTTCAAGTTGCATACCTTGAGTTAGGTCCATGATCTAGTTGAGGAGCATAATGAGATCTCCATATTCTAATTTGAAGTCTGACATGGTGAGCTTGGATGATCTAGTGAATCCCTTCTTTCCTTCATGTAACTGATCTTACTTTAGATGCATGAAATAAGCCTCTTTGTTATCATGAAATGACTTGGTCATTTGGTCCATCATTACCACTATCATTCTCTTGTACTGGGGAATGTTAAATGCTTCTTCGATCACCTATCCACCAATATTGGCCAACACTCTTTTCCCTTCATAAAAAATGATGGATTTTCTCACCAAATCAAACCTAGATGCACATTCCATAACCAATTCTAGACAAGGAAAGGTAGGAGGAAAGGCTACTACATGTACAATTCCATTTTTGTATATCTTCTTTGCCATGAGGAATTGTCCTTCCTTTAGTCTACTCTTTAGCTATATCACGTTTATTGTATCAATATTGGTATCAGTTATTCACCTCACTTTTGAGAAGAAGATGGTCTTGGGAATCATGTTCTCTTTGTATTTCTTAGTATTTGTTCCCTTTGGGTTCTTTCTTGCACTATCAATATTCTAAATCTAATTTTTTTTAGACATCTTTGAAATTTTTTTTCCAAGGCAATCAAGAAAATGGTTCCTTGTAGAATAATAGAATTTTACTGTACTACTCCTTCCTCTTTCTTTGTCTTGTTAACTGGACCTCTACTCTTCCAATCTTAATATCAAATCACAAGCCTCACATTCAATAATCCCTTGGATCACTTACTCACATTCACTAAATATTCTACAATTGTTCACACCTCCTTTATTAGTTCAGATTACACACTTTACAAATAAGGAAAACATCTTTCCTTTATACCATATATTAAAAATTATTCCTTGAGTCGGTCTTGAGTCTTTCCCAATTACTTATATTAAGATAATTAATTATTTCATAATTAAAATAGCACTATCATCCCATGGTCTATACAACTTCTCACATGTGTGACACTAGGGCTTACGCATTCATTGATGTTAGTTGTAGACTATCTTCTATTACTATCTAATTGTGTATCTCTAGATTATATCTCTATGAGAAGATATAATGAAATCATTAGAAACTGCTTAAAAATTACTCTATCTCTATATTTCTCTTTATGAATCACTTACAACTTCTATATGACTTTGACTTATGTTACACACATTTAACCTTGTCATCAAGACATAGTGTCAAACATGTCCTTACTTGCATATCACCAGAACATTAAACCTCTTTCTATATGACATTGATTTCTATCTTCTACTATACCTATCTTCATATGCTTACTACTATGTTGAAATCAATGAAAAACACAGTCATGAATGCAACATTTCAATACTACCACATGCTCACCAATGCTTAGGATACTCCCCCAAAGGAATACCATCATTGTTTATGCTAACAAAGTGATAGTTATGACTAATCAAGTCATTAAAGCAAGTTAGAGTATTGTACAAGCATTAGTAACAACTGAGTAGAATAGTGTATATTGAGCTACATAATGATGATTGAGAAAAAGAACTTAGTGATTGTCGAGTGACAACAAAAGTTACAATTTGTGAAAGAATCAAGTTTGAGACTAACATAGTTGAATTTATGGATTAGTCAAAATGCATGGATGATAAGGATTGATGACATGGTTTATTCAATGCATGAAGAGAGTTTTTTATGCAATCAAAGGCAAGGATATGATCAAAAGTTTCTAGAAGTATCAAGAAAAGTTAAGGATAAAAAATATGATTGAAGGATTTGATGAATTTTACCTAATCCTAAGATCTACTATGATGTTCAAGTAGAAAAATATAGAAATTACCTATTTAAGGAGGCATACAAGATGTTTCCTATAGTTAGTTCATTTTTGATTGGTGGTCCTAAGGAGAACCTATGAAGAACAAAGTAACAAAGGATAAGTGAAGAGATTGGTGAAGTTAGATTGCTTGAAGGGATGACAAGCATATCAATGATGGAGATGATAATGAAGGCAAGTCAATGAACCATCTGATGAGTGAATGGAGATCTAAATTTGCAAAGTGAGTTGTGTTTTATAGATAAAACCTACTATTACATTCTAACCATTGTGACAATAAAACATCCTTTAATCATGGTTAACCTAACAATCATTAATCAAAGTGACATTCTAATGGAATAATCCAAAGTCCTCTAATAAGGTGAATCCTAACAAGGTGATTAAATCCTTTAATAGGGTCATATTTAACAATGTGTTTTGTAACCTTTAAAAGGCTTGACTCTTAGTCTAGTTCACTTCAAAAGAGTGAAAACATGGTAGCATGTTACTTGGTGTTTTTTCCCAAATTGGCTTTCCTTATTAAATCCTAGTGTCAAAGTGTTATTTACTTGTGTAAATATTATTTTATGCATGCTATTTTTAAGGTTGTTTATTTTACTATTAGTCAGCACACATACACAAAACAAAGAGTTAAAGAATGTTAAATTGTTAATGATATACTATATGGACCAACCTATTTTACTAGATTGATTAAGTTATTTGAAGCTATTGAAATTTGAATTAGTACATCTAAACTCAAGAATAATTGATTCACCCCCCATCTTGGTTATTCTAAATCATTTTAACAATTGGTATCAAAGATTTGGTGCTTGCAAGGAAAGTTTGAAGGGACTTACATCTAAAGCTCAAGATGTACATGAGAGAAATACTCAAGATGAACAAGGAGAGTTTCCCATCATGACAATGCTTGATGAGATTTCACTTATATGGCATTAGAGATTCTATATCATACTAGATAGATAATGAACACATTAAGGAACCAAGATCTATGATAGCTAAACAAATGAAAGAGAATTAGGAGGATAATCAAATGATGATTGAATTGGAAATAGACCTAAGTTATGTTGAACTTGATGATGTGAAGGATTGTGCTAATGCAAATAAAATGTGGGAAAAATTGGAAAAAATCCATGAGGAGACAAAATGTTTTGAGGGCTAAAACATAAATTTTGAGAAGTAAGTTTGATGATATGAGAATGAAAGAAGGCATGACCATTGCACAATACTATGGCTGAACCATTGAGGTGGTATATTCTATTAGAGGAGTTGGAGGCATTATGTCTAATGAGACTATGATAAGTAAGGTATTTAAGACCTTACTTCCTATCTATACAATTAGAGTATCTACAATTCAAGAACTGAAATATAGACTTGGTAATGATTAGACCTTGGATAGTCTAGTTGGTTGACTCACTACATTTTACCTGTTAAATTTTGATAATTATTCCCTTGCTAATGTTGAATATGCCTTTTAAAGAACACCTAACCCTTGATGGATCTAGAATAAAGAAGAAGAGAAAGTATGTAGAAAGTGACATTGAATATATTGAAGATATTGATACACTTGAAGCATAATTATCCAAAAGGATACCAAGAGGAAATAACAAATACAAAGGTAAAATCCCTATTATCTATTTTACATGTAAAAAAGTTTGTAATATTGCTACTAAGTATCATGACAGGAATGAGGAGGAAAGGAAATACTTTAAGTTGGTAATATTGCTACTAAGTATCATGATAGGAATGAGGAGGAAAGGAAATACTTTAAGTATTGAGGAAGGAGAGACAATAGAGACAACTAAGGTAACAAAAACTACAAGGATAAAGGTAAGAAATCTTTCTACATTATTGAAAAAGATGGTTATGATAGTAATTCTGATGATCATGATGAAGAAGTTGTTTATGCAATGAAATATGATTTTTATGAGAATGAGAAAACTAAATTTATTTCACATGTAAAAAATAATGATAAATGGACAATTGGTACTAGTTATTCACATCATATGACTAGTGATACAAATAAGTTTGTGAAGCTAGAACATAAAAATGAAAGTTGTGTTAAGTTTGGAAATGATGCACCATGTTATGTGAAAGGTAAAGGATCAATTATATTGAATGATAAGATTATATGTGATAATGCATATTGGGTTGATGGACTAAAGTATAATATGTTGAGTGTGGTATAATTTAATAGTTGAGGTTACTGAGTTGAATTTCAAAATAAGAAGGAACAGATCTATGATGCTACTGGTGAACTAATTGGAAGTGGAGAGAAAATAAGAGGTAAATTGTTCTATCTAGACCTATCTTAGGATACATGTTTACTTGTACAAGTTGAGGATGTTTGTATCAAAGATTATAGCATCAGTTGAATTGAGTCAACCTTAGGTTTTACTATCTATGTAATTTATAAATATATTAATTTGTATAGGGATGTGTATATACATATATGTGTGTATGTATGTATGTATATATATACATGTATCCATATACATGATCTTCTTATATATTTCAAAAGACTCATATATATAAAATTGCATATGCAAATAGAAATAAAATTTAGTATTGGTCAGGCATTATTATCTTAACTAATGCCTCATTTAGTAGTCATTCAAGTGGCTAATAAAACCAATGGTCATGACACATAGGGAGATGATCCTATATGGAAATAGCCACCTAGAGTTAGAGTTCATAAAATGTGAATTTATTGATAAAGAATTTATATCACCTCATTTCAATGGTGGTGTTTATTTCTAGCTACTAAGATATCAAAAGATCATTTTGAATAATAGTAGACCTAGGCATCACTAAAGAGATAAAAAATGTATATTTCTTGTTATATATATATATATCCTATCAATGATTTCATCTCCTACATAAAGAACTTGCAAATACGAGGATCTAAGAAAAATGATCATATTATTGAATATCTATCTCTAAATAAGTTATTAATTTCTTCTAATTACCAAGTATTTCATCTTCAAATTAGAATATGAGAATCATTGCAAACTTTAGTAGCCTATCATTCTTAGGTTCATGGGTATGCTCTTAGTGGACCAATGCTAAATCATAATTTGGTATATAAAGAGTTCATAAATTAAACAATTTCATTTGTGAATGTTTTATATTACTAAGAGAGATCTTTTGGTGATGTTGAGGAATGAGAATACCATCAACCATAAAGACATGAACATATAGAAAATATAGTCCCACTTCTATAATCATGGGGAATATTTACGATTCATGGAAGAAGCATAAAGTAATACCTATGACCATTTAAATATACATTTCACCCCATATAGATGATAGGTAGAAACAAAAAGGAAGTTTTCCATGTAAATAGAGTATATGAAGAAAATTTTACTAACACCAAGATAAAACAATTTTTCTTGATTGAGTTTTGTCAAGTCAAAAAATATGACGTGCTTCAAATATACTCAACACTCTTTAAAAAATGATCTTTGGTAAGAAGCAATATTTTTAATAAGGAAGCGATAAAACATTCAAAGAGACTGAAAGAGCCATGTTTATGAAGCTACAATAATTTCCACATGGTTCAAGACAATAGAAAACATAAAGTGATGATTACTATTTAGAAGCATAAATCTTAATAATGGATAACAATAATATATTGCCTCTAGTCAAGTGGAAATATTCAAAGATAAGGCCCTCACATAAGTAAAGGTCATTCATAGCAAAGAATTGTAGAAAGTTTGATCCCTAAAATTGAATAAGGAGAGTGTAAAAACATGATAGTATATATTAACACTTCGGTATTGAGAAGAACATGGTCTACCTTGAAGGGGAACATCTCGATGGAATAGTCAGCGATTGCATGGTACAATAAGAGAATTATTAAAAATAAATGACATAGAAATGGGGATATATGAATCCAACATAAGAGAACACACCTTTATTTTATTGAAAATAAGAGAAAATAAAAATAACAAATGACATTAAAAAAATCCTACTCATCACTGAAGTCAAAAGATGGCATCAAATAAGGAAGAAGAAATTAAATTTTAAGTCATTCACCTTTGAAAGAAAGATAGGGAACATGGAGTACAATAGGCAAAGGATCAACTGAAAGCACAACTAGTACATTTGAGGTCAATTTTTGACGTTTAATTTTGACCAAATTCCTTTTTGGCTTGTTCAACTCAATTTTTTTTTGTTTATGAGTCTAATAATGTTGAAATTTTGATGTTGATTTAATTTTGTGTCAAAATTTTGATGCCACTTTAGTTTTGCATCAAAATTTTGATGTTAACGAAAAAGAAAAAGGTAGGAGATCAAGTGATTGGCTCATTATCATTTGGGATAGTGGGCAAGGGGTTTGGACTTATTTCTCTACGCATACATGAGCTAAGCCAAAATTTGTAGACGTTAATGCCAAATCCAGGTTCCATCACATTTTACTCGACCACGTTCCTCCCTTGCATTTTAGTGCATGTGAAAATAGGTATGTGCTCCATAGACCTTTGCATTTTGGTTTTTGATAGTTAATTTTGGTATTTGATAGCTCTTTTTTTGTTGTTCTTCATTATTCTTGTTTATATGTTCTTGTGGCTAGGGTTTGATTTTGTTCTTTTAGCTAACAAATGGTAATGGAGATGAAATGTTTCTAAAATGTGCCATGGATAGAGTGAATAGATAAACCCTAGTTTGACCCATGAGTTTTGGCATTAATAAATTATCTAACCCATGAGTTTCCATTGAAGAAACAAATAAAACAATATTTTCAAAGGGCATATCAATATTTTCAAATTAGTCTTAATGCAATATAAAATAACCATGAAAAATCTCTAAATCAGATTACAATAGTTTTAATAAAAACCCTATATAATGATTTTTTTTTATGTTATATTAGTCATGTGCATTCAAAGAAGTTAGTTTGGCTATCAAAGCATGCTAGAGTGTTAGTTCATTTAAGAAATTATTATTAATACATGGATGTTGGTCATAACATTGAGATATCTATTATTAATAGATCATTATAATTGACTACTTAAAGACCATTTTTTTGAAATAGGGAAGGGGTGAAAAACTAGGGCCAAAGGTTCACCCAGCTATCCAAACCACCCTGCAAGAGTTAACACAACTAGAAGAAAACACAAATAACAGCAAGTAGAGGAGGAAGAAGAGTGAAATGTTTTTATTAATTCATCAAATATCTTCATACATGCCCAGTTGTAAGGCCTTCTAGGCTATGGCCAAATATAATCACATTCACATTCAAAGATCCAATATGCAATTTGCACTTTCTAGTTCTACTCTGCAATCCTCTTCCCAAAATCTACTCTAACTCTAAGCCTAAGCACTCTATATATACTTACCAAAATGGCTTACAAATAATTCTAGAAAATTACATAAGAGGAAGGCTAACCCAACAATGGTCTGGACACATCCCAAGAAAGATCTTAACATAAATATCATGATTGAAATAAATCTTACAAGTTGGCTCGCAAAAATCACATCCAAATTCTAACACTTAGCATAAATAGGAAAAGTCAGCACATGAAGGGTCACTCAACATACACTGGGTAACTTGACACATGAAGAGTTAATAGGCATACATTGGGTAACTTAGCATCAGCTAAGTGCTAGAGTAACTCAACACCAACTAAGTGCTAGAATAACTTGGCACCAACTAAGTTCTATAGTAAATTGGCACCAACTAAGTGCTATAGTAACTTGGCACCAACTAAGTGCTATAGTAACTCGACACCAACTAAGTGCTATAGTAACTCAATACCAAGTGCTACAGTAACTTGGCACCAACTAAGTACTACAATAAGTTAACACCAACTAAGTGCTATAGTAACTCAACACCAAATAAGTGTTGTAGTAACTTGGCACCAACATGAAAAATGAACAAAATGAGCAGGATAATAAGGCAACCTAGGATGCTCTTGCATCAAATAACTGGGGTTGAAAGAAATGATTCTCTTGAATCATTGAAATGTCACAATCTGAGTTGAATCCAACTTAGATTGAGAAATCCATGAACCATCTTAAATAGGCCTATTCTTCCACTTCACCAAACATTCATAGTAATCTTTTCCTCTTGTTCTCTTGCAAACTCTATGATCTAATACCTGTTTAACTTCTTCAACATACTTCTTAGGATAATCTTCTAATACAACAACTTCATCATTTAACTCATGATACTTATATAAATCAACAATATTGAATATAGGAGATATATCCATGTCATCAGGTAACTCAACTTCATAAGCATTACCACTATCAAACCTCTTCAAGATCTTACAAGGTCCAAATTTCTTCATCTTCAGCTTACTATATGTTTCAACAAGAAATCTTCCTTTCTTTAAATGAACCATCACCTCATCACCAACTTTAAAATCATGATGTCCTCTAGACTTATCATCATTCTCCTTATACTTCTAATTACTTTGTTCCAACCTCAACTTCACTTCCTTATGCAAAACCTCCATGAAATCAAAAAATTCTTCTCTTGTAGCACTTCTCTTTTCTTCACCAACAACATCTCTCAGATCTGATATACCTCTAGGCTACATTCTAGTAACAATCTCAAAAGGTGTTTTCCTTATACTCCTATTTATATAATTTTTATATGCAAATTCATCTTGTGCCAATACCATCTCCCAATTACTTGGCTTATCTTGAACTAAACATCTTAGCAAATTACCCAAGCTTCTATTCACAACCTCTATCTATCTATCTGTGGATGGAATGTAGAACTAAACTTCAACTTAGTACCCATCTTCTTCCACAAAGTCTTCCAAAAATAACCAACAAACTTACTATGTCTGTCATAAATAATACTTCTTGGTAATCCATGCAATCTCATAATCTCTTTAAAGAAAAGTTTAGTGACATGCTTAGCATTTGAAGTCTTCTTACATGATATAAAATGAGACATCTTAGACAATCTAACCACTACCAAAAATATGGAATCATATCCCTTCACTATCTTAGGTAATCCAAGAACAAAATCCATACTAATGTCACTCTAAGGTTTCTCAAGAATAGTAATAGGTGTATACAATCCAGTATTTTGACTTACTCCTTTTTCAATTTGACAAACTCCACAACTCTTTACAAATTTTTGAATATCCTTACACATTTGTGGCCAATAATACTTCTCTTTTAGCAAACTCCATGTCTTATCAATTACAAAATATATACTGAATCCACCACTATGCTTTTCCTAAATTAGATTCAACCTCATAGAACTTCTAAGAATACATAATTGAATGCCTTTGAACAACATACACTCTTGAATGAGATACTTTTCATACTTACTTATGTGATTTGTCAGATTTGGTGCTCTACACTCTCTCCATGACTCAAAAAAAAATAGGATAAGCATCATACAACTTTTTCATTTCATCAAAACCAAGAACTTCAACCTTCATTTTAGTCAACAAAGGATGTCTTCTACTCAATGCATCAACAACTATGTTAGTAACTCCACTTTTATGCTTAGTAACAAATGTGAAAGTCTGCAAGTACTCAACCCACTTCATATGTCTCTGATTCAATTTATGTTGACTTCCCAAGTATTGTAAAGCTTTATGATCAGTATACAACAAAAAATCCTTAAGAATCAAATAATTTCTCCATTTCTTCAATGCTTGAACAAAAGCATAAGATTCTTGATCATACATAGAATACTTCCTTTTGGCATCATTCAAATTTTCACTAAAGAAAGAAATATATTTACCTTCTTGACTTAATATAGATCCTATTGCATTACCACTTGCATCACATTCAACTTGAAATACTTTGTTGAAATTAGGCAAAGCCAATATAAGTAATTTAGAAACCTTTTGTTTCAAAGTGTCAAAACTCTTATTAGCTCCATGTGTCCACTTGAATTCCTTTTTTTTTATCTCCCCTCATTGTTTCAATCATAGCATTACAAAAAAAACTGAAATTCTTTATAAACTTTCTATAAAAACTAGCCAAATCATGAAATGATCTTACCTCACCCACATTCTCAGGTGTAGGCCATTCAAAAATAGCTTTTCTTAGGATCCATCTTCAATCCATCAGCTGAAATCACAAATCCTAAATACACAATCTCCTCTTGCATAAAAGAATACTTTTTTAGATTAATCAGTAACTTTTCCTCTTTGAACCTCTACATTACTTGTCTGATGTGCTCAAGATGTTCTTCCTTAGTTTTATTAAATATCATAATATCATCCAAATAAACAATCAAAAACTTACAAAAGAATCTTTTCAGAACTTCATTCATCAACTTCATGAAAGCACTTGGTCCATTAGTCAAACCAAAAGGCATAACCAACCATTCATACAAATCATCTTTTGTCTTGAAAGTAGTCTTCCATTCATCACCTTCTCTAATTCTGATCTAATGATAGCCACTCTTCAAATCAATCTTGGTAAAATACTTTTCTCCACTCAAATAGCCCATTATGTCATCCATCCTTGACATATGAAACTTATATTTCACTGTTATCTTGTTAATAGCTCTAGAACCAGTGCACATTCTCTATTCTCCATTCTTTTTAGGTGCTAATATAGTAGGTACAATAGATGGACTCAAGCTTTCTCTAATCAAACCTTTCTGCAACAACTCATGTACTTGTCTATTAAGTTCTTCATTCTTTGTAGGTGTCAATCTATATGGTGCTTTGTTTGACAAAATAGCTCCAGGAATCAGATCCATACATTGACTTATACTTCCCATTGGTGGTAAACAATTAGGAATATCCTCAGCAACAATATCCTTATACTCATTCAACAATTCTATAATTTCTACCAGTACTTAGCTATCACTATCTACTGTCACCTAATCATTACCAACTTCTACTATGTTGTCATTGCTACCAACACTCAAGCCTCTAGGAACTGTGGCAAAATAGACTTGATTCTTATTCACTTACTTTTCAAATTGTTTTTGATTAACCATGTGAACTTTTATTGTAGTACAACTAACCTCATCTAGACTTTCAATCAAAGGAAACAATATTTACTTCTTCCCATTCACCCAAAGAGTATATTGATTCAATCTTCCATCATGCATAGCATATCTATCATATTGCCAAGGTCTACCCAAAAAAAATGACAACAATCCATGGGCATAATATCACACAAAACCTCATCAAAGTAATGTCCAAGCTTTAACTTCACAAGGTATTTCTCACTTATCAATATCTTATGCTCATCTTTGATCCATGAAACATGATATGTTTTAGGATGTTTTAGCCTCTGCCAATGCAACTTTGTCACCAGCTCTTCTGATGCCAAATTTTTAGAACTTCCACTATCAATGATCACTTTGCAAAATTTTCTAGCCATCTTATATCTTTTCTTGAAAAGACTTCTCCTTAAAATAGGTTCCTCATCACTTCCCTTATTACATAAGGTTCTTCTCACCATTAGATTTTCTCTAGCCTCAAGTCCACTTGTTGAATCCTCATCATCTCCTTGAATCACCATGTTTCTATTACCTTGCCCACTTTCAGAGTATCTACATTCAAAAGATCTATGCCCTTCTTTACCACATCTAAAAAAATTACCATGAAATCCACCTCTAGAATAAGAATTACCTCTTCCTCAGTAAGAATTAGTACCTCCTTGGTAAGAATTACCACTTTTCTATTTCAGTCTTGCCTTTATCATCATTATTCCATATAGTTTTTCCTTTATCTTGCACTAAACTTTTAGATCTACCACCTTCACCATAAGATCTACCTCTACCTCTCTAGAATCTACCACCTCTACCTCTTTGTCTTTGTTCATGCTTCTTTGCTAAGATCTCCTCAACTTTCAAGGCATATTGATATGCTTCTTCAACACTTTTCAACTTCACAAAACTTATTTCATCTTGAATTCCAAATCTCAATCCATTAATGTACCTTGCAATTTTCTCAACATCATTATCCACATGTCCAGATCTGATGTCCAATCTATAGTATTCTTTGGTATACTCTTTCACAATCATGTCTTTTTGTTTCAAATTTTTTATTTTTCTCAACAAGATTACTTGGTAATTAGGAGGAAGGAATTTATTCTTTACCTTTTTCACCATCTTTGACCAAGTTCAAATCTTCTCCTTTCCTCTCCTTTGTATATCAATTTGCAAATTTTCCCACCATGGTGATGCATGACCTTTCAACCTAGTGACTGCAATATTCACCTTTCTATTATCCAAAATGTTTTTATACTTAAAGAATTTGTCCATATCTAACATTCAATCCAACACAAAATTGGTATCCAATTTTACATTATAAGGAACAACTACAACAAGCTTTGAATTTTCTCTAGACAACACTTGCAACAATCTTTCCTCATATTGATCTTCTTCAAGTTCTCAATTAAATTTTGGTGCTACTGCTTCATCATCAATTACATAATCAAGATGTACTACTCTCCTTTGGGCTATCTCCATAGCATCTAATCTAGCTACAATTTGTCTCAATTGATCCAATATAGCATTATCAATATTTCCTTTAACACAAACCATGTTTACAAATTAGGTTCTTGCAAGATTGTAACCCTCTACATGTTATAGGTCAAATTTGTAGATTTGCAACCCTACAACCAAATTCAAATTAGGTTCTAGATGATCCAATCTCCACAAGGATGGACCTCAAGCTCTGATACCACCTAACATAGGGAAGGATGAAAAACTAGGGCCAAAGGCTCACCCAACTATCCAAACCACCTTGCAAGAGTTAACACAATAGAAGAAAAAACAAAGAAAAACAACCAAAGGAGGAAGAAGAGTGAAATACTTTTATTGATTCATCAAAATATCTTCATACGTGCCTAGCTATAAGGCCTTTTGGGTTACAACCAAATACAATTACATTCACATCCAAATATCCAACAACCAATTCACATTTCTAGTTCTACTTTGCAATCCTTTTCCCAAAAAATACTCTAACTCTAAGCCTAAAAAATCTATATATACCTACCAAAATGGCTTATAGATCATCCTAAAACATTACAGAAGAGAAAAGCTGACCCAACAATATCCTAGACACATCCCAAGAAAGATCTAAACATAAATATCACAATCAAAATAAATCTCACAAGTTAGCTTGTAGAAATCATGTCCAAATCCAAATGTTGACACTAGACATAAATAGGAAAACTCAGCACATGAAGGGTCACTCGACATACACTAGGTAACTTGGCACATGAAGAGTTACTAGGCATACACTGGGTAACTTGGCACCAACTAAGTGCTACAATAACTTGGCAACAACTGAGTGCTACAATAACTTTGTACCAACTGAGTGCTACAATAACTCGACATGAACTAAGTGCTACAGTAACTCGACACCAACTAAGTGCTATAGTAACTCAGTACCAACTGAGTGCTACAGTAACTCAACACCAACTAAGTGCTATAGTAACTCATCACCAACTGAGTGCTATAGCAACTTGACACCAACTAAGTGCTACAGTAACTTAGTACCAACATGAAAAATGAACAAAATGAGTAGGAGAACAAGGCAACCCAGGATGCTCTTGCATCATTTTTTGCTTGAAATTTTCATGGTTGCAATATATCAAGCTAACCAAAGCAATCACAGAATATATGATAGTGAAATTTTTTTAATATATTTGAAGGAGTCTATGCTTTGGATCATGGAACAAGAGGGATACAAACTTTTACTTGAAATCTTCTAATGTTGTTTACTAGATAGTATGTTAAAATAATAGATGTATAAGTAGATGGGCATTTTTTTAGGGAAAATAATTGGACTTTAGATAATAAAGAAATGGGATTCACATCATTATGTACAATGAAAGGAAAATGTATTGCAATAAAATCTTGTTACACACAAGTATTGTAGATGAAAAAAATTGCAAAGATAGCAAGGTTGCATATGTTGTAGTTACATGTGACAATTCACATTATATCAATATTTCAAAGAATTTGATTATACAATCAAAGATTGAACATATTTCTATTTTGTGTCACTTCTTGACTGAAAATGTTGTGAAAACCAAGTAAAATTAGGGTATGTAAGGATCAAATTATAAATATATTCACTAAAGCATTGACAAAGGACACTCTTGAGTATCTGCAAAAAAATTTAGGATTTATTGAGCCTCTCCTTCTTCAAACTAGATGCATAAGAGTGGTGCATCTTTCTAGGGACAAGTGCATGGATATATTTGAATTGTTGGTTCTTGGTTGTAGTAAAATTGTTGGAAAGATGATTTATTCCTAACATAGGGATCATTATTATTGTTTGAATTATACCTAGAATGGGGAGAGTTATCTTGATTTTTAATAAGAAGATAGTATTTGTACTCGAAAGGAGGAGATATGTTTTATAATAAAACTAGAATATTATTAAATATTATGACATTTGTAATTGATGTTGTAGGGTGAGATCATTATTGATACCATGTTATAAGGTTGTGTTCATTTTTATTTTATTTTTAGTATTTGCATGAATGATAATGATGATGGTTACCATGAATAGTTCAAATTGGTTCACAAAATTATCCACATTGATGATTCTAGACATATTTTTGGGTGGACACATTATTAATATTAGTGTAATGTTTTAGTTTTAAATATCTTATGCTTATTGTGAAGTTATTGTTATCTAAAATTTTACCCATATTTAAAATTTAGTTAGATCCATGGTTATGCCAATAAAATATGCATTTTTATGTTTTGCCAAGTACAAGAGCTTTGATTTCATGTAAATCTAAAACTGAAACATTACATTTCAAGAAGAAAGAACATCGCATAAAACTTATTTTTACAAGCTTTTCCTGAAAATATAATTATTGATTGATCATATTGTTGGATACAATTAATTAATTGAGTGTTGTCTTTGATGTTACACAAATCTCATATTAATTGATAGATAGTGCTTACCGAGCTCACTTGGTTAGTGAAGAAAGTTTTCCTTATCTACCAAGTGTTCACAAGTTTACTCTGAATAGATGTCAGTGTCTACTAAGCTCACTCAGGCATTGAAGGAATTGAGGCATAAAAGAGTGTTAATTGATCTCACTCAGTTAACAAAGGGAAAGTTGGACAGAGTTAGTATTCATTGAATTCACTTGGTTGCCAAAGGATTTATGCAAGTTCATAGTGTTATCTGAGCTTCAGTTTTTTTACATAGGAAATCATTCCAAAGTTAGTTTCTATGGAGAAAGGTTGGCTTACGAAGGATTTTTCTTATTTTGGTAAATGAATCTTAATTACTCTATTTATTGATTCTAGCTGACTATGATGATGAATATTAGTTATTGTAATTTGAATTTGGGCTGACTTAACAATTTGGAAGGTATAAAAAAAAAGGTCAAGTTGAGACTTCTAGTGTGTGTGCAAGTGTGTTGATTGAATTGAAAAGAAAAGAGAGGGAGTAAACTCGAAGGATAAGTAGGTATTCTTGTGGAGTAGAAAAAGTCATATTCAATCAAGAAGGATCAAGTTTAAGTAGAAAAGAGATCTGGATTCAGCAATTTAATTGCATCACAATAAGGTAATTTTACTATTACTCTAACTAGTGTAGCAGTGATCTAAAATCTCTTAAAAAAGTTCCTTTAACAACCAATTGTAAATCCTCTAACAAGGTGCAATTCCATTGAATTGTTTTAAGACCTCTTTGAAGGCCATTCCTAGCAAGGTGATTAAATCCTCTAATAAGGTCACACCTAACAATGTGTTTTGTAACCTTTAATAGGGTTCACTTTAGAAGAGTGAAAAATAGTAACTAGTTACATTGGTGTTTTTTTCCAAATTGAGTTTCCACGTTAAATCCCAGTGTCTCATGTGTTCATGTTTTTTTCTCTTATGCTTGCAAGTTAATTATTGTTAATGTTTTTTCTTAGTCTAAATTTATTGTTGACATCTAAGGGATATAGGATTTATTTTAGTAGTAACTAATTCAAACCCCTCCCATGTTACTCCATCTATATTTCCAACACATATATGTTCAAATATTTCACACAAGTAGTGAAACTAGCTAAAGAACAAATTCAAATCTTGAGTTTGAAAACATGAACATAGGTGTGAAAAGAAGAACAAGACATAAGAGTCATAGGGGCAAGTCATTTTTTGAATCATTGGTGATGTTCTTTCTCTCTTTAACCATGTACACTCCTAATGCTTTGTTGCTCTTGTTTTCACACATTCTAGTGCCAAATCCTACAATCACAAGAAAGAATGGGGTTAGATCCAATGGTTTCAAGAAATGACTAACCTATCTCATCATTATACCTCACACATGCATCCATATTGCCAAACCCAAACCCTGATCTATTTTCTAACTAGTTAGTTTTATATACAATAACAGGTGCTTTGATTAGCAAGTGGACCTAAATGAGCCCCTCACAATGGTTTGAGCTTAGCTTTCTAATAAGGGATAAAGTTTCAGCAATTAAAGTGAGAATACTACAAGTACATGAGTAGAAAACATGATTACCTATGTTACATGATCAATGCTAGGAGCAAGAATGAGAAAATAAAAAAGACATGATAAGGATGCTATATGAAGATACCATTTAGCTACACATAGAGCAATACTAGTGTTTTCCAAGTAGTGTAGCAGTTAAGACAATATAAGGAAATGCTAAATTCAAAACAAAAGTATATTTTTTGTTTAGAAGCAAAGAGTTCAGCTTTGACTGGCACATAACAATTGTTCAAATAGACAAGATTTAAGTTTCAAACTTGGATGGAACTAAAAAAGCTAGATAATCAATATATCATAACTTTCAAATGTCCATGAAATTTGAAGAAATATTAGAACAAATGCAAGAAATTGGTACATGTTCCTTCTGTATCTATATTTTAAAGAAAGTCTCAAAATAATCAGCTACATTAAATGCAAAAGCCATGAAGAAGTGTCATAGGTTAGCAATAGTAGAGAGAAGTGTCATCATAAAAGTGTAAAGAAAAGGCCAATAAAGAGTATCATAAAAGCTCTCAACAAATAGATAGAATGAAGACCAATTTGTTGTTCTAAAATGCAACTATTGTGCTATTTAAGTCGGTGTCATTGGTTAAGTAAATAGTGAGGACATTTCTTAGTTCTTCATAGTTCCATGACTGTAAAATTAGAATATCATAAGGAAATTCTTCCAATATAGCAACATAAATAATCATATGCACTAATGGTTTTTATCCCTTCAAATTTAGAACTATGTAAGAGTAGTAGCCACAACTACAACAAATGGGAGGATATTTTGGAAATCAAAGGAGGCAAGTTTTACCCATCAAAGCATCTTTGACCAAAGCATTTCAAGATTTTTTTTAAAAGAGGGAAACTATAGTTTTTCTTCTTTTAATGCAATAAAACTAGATGTTGTGGAAGTAAAAGGATCAGAAGAAGACAACGTGGCTTACCTTTACAAATCTACAAGAGAGTAGCCAGAGAGGGAAATGCAATGATTCAAAATTTACATTTATGACTCCATTATTTCCTCCCAAATCCTCATCCTTCTCTAGGTAGCTAAAGCTCAAGCAAAGGAAAAGAGAATAAAATGAAAAACAATGAGGAATTTTAGGGTTTGATAAGGATTTGTGCCTTCTCATTTTTTTTTCTTTTTCCACTAAGCCTCATGTCATCGGAATGTACAAGGCTTTAATGCCTTTTCATTTTCTCTAAAACATAAGAAATGTTGTCCCTATGTAATGTGGTTGGAGAAAGAAGGCTTTATGCCTTTAATTTTTAGTTTTTTGCTAAGTCCACAATACAAGTGCCAAAGTGGTGTTTTTCCCACTTTATAAAATGTAAGCTAATATTAATCAAAGTGATACATCTAGAAATCATTTTATTAATATTTGACTTTAGAAATTAACATATTTATGATTTTTAATAATATACAAATATAGATTACTTATAATATAGCTTAGTATTGTTTATGAAATTATTTAATATTAATGATAAATATATATACTATATTGATGTTCTTAACTTGATTTAAAAATCATTTAAATAATATCAATAGAGTTTTTATTTATTATTAATAAATTTATTTATAATAAATATATAGAATATATCAATGTTATTGAGTGACTTAATAATTATTTAAAATAATATCAATATATTTAACATTTATTGTTAATGAGCTATTATAATTTCTCAAATAAATATTAAAATATATTGAAAATAAAAATATATTTTTATATTTAAAAAAATAATAGATATTTTTGGCAAGAATGACAAGGTGATGTGGTGATAGTTAGTTGAAGAGCTATGGCATTTCAAAGACTTTTGGGAGTTTTTTCAGAGATATGACTGCATTTATGAGGGGTCTTTATGTTGATATTTTTAGGCCATGACTTTTGGAGTACTATTTCATCTTTTGAGGGACTCAAAAATGGCCTTGAAGGTTGAATTTGACCAAGGATTGGTTGTTTGCATTTATGATGTAGTTGAATGAAAAAGGATAAGTATGGGCCAAGGGCTCATTTTTATGGGTTCCCAATTTTTTGTAAGAGAGATATTATTGTGATTTCTTCTTGAATCCTTCATAGTTTGAATATAGATTCCTTTTTAAAATTATGGGAATGTTATTGTCTCACCCTTTGAAACTTCAAATGGAAGGGTTGTTGGGACCTTTTCTAAGTTTCATCTTCTTGTATGAAAGGTAGTAATTTTATTATCATTATTGTGATTCATCTTGAGTCTTAAGTGAGAATCCTTCAATTTTTTAGCATATGCAAAATGAGTAATTTGTTATCAAAATTATGTCATAGTTGAATTATTTTAGGAAGCTTTCAATGTGTTAAGAATATCAATCTCATTACAAGTTTGGTGCATCACCTTAGTCCTAAGTTTTAATTATGTTATCCTTCTATCTCTTTCCCTCCCAAGTTTTAAGTTATGTTTGAAGATAAAATAGGTGAAAGCATCTCATGGGAATTGACCTAGAACCTAAAGATTTACTCCAATATTGGGCAACCCACAAACCCAAAGTATTTCCAGGTGTCTCAAAGTGACTATTTTTAGAACTCATTCAAGGGTGCAACTTTTAGATATAACAATTTTGGTACACATAGTGGGAACATTTGGGCTTTTCTAGTCCAGATATTTTCATTATATTGTTGTTGTTACATGTGTACAACAAATTCTACCTTTGGAGGAAACAAAGAGACACATCTAGCAACTCTGAAAGGATATCTATTGGTTTCAAGTAGATAAAGTACTAGTATGTGGAAAATCAAAACCTAGTCTTTATGGTTTTCAATGATTTTAGTGAGTTTCATGCTTATATGAATATTTCAACATGTCTTCTTTTCATACAAGCATACCTTATCACTCTAATTTCCATGAAAGTTCTCCCTATATCACATCCTACCAACCATGTCAAGAGGTATATTCTATTGGTTATGACCAACAAAATATAAAAAATAGTGTAGAAGAAAATACCTAGAAAGTTCCACATGTTTACCACCCACACATCCTTGCTCAAGTTTTTTGGGAACTTGCCAATACATATCATAACCTTTATGAGAACCAATTTATTTCCAACTGTCATGCTAATTTTTAGAATCATCCTCGACATATTGCAAACATGAGCCTAGATGATTATTTGTTACACTTTCAAGAAAAGATGAGAAGTATTGACATGCAAAAAGAGTATGATATGCATCATGATGAGTTAGTTTACCAAGCTCACCAAAATCAACATGAGGTGGATTTACAACAAAGGCAACATGACAAGTATTTTGTAAGAGAGATAGCTATAAACCATCCTATGAAGGTGGAGATTCCAAGATCTACATAGATTGAGCCTTGACAATATCCAAATGGGTCTCCTAATTTTAAAATTCCAAGTTTTAGGGGTCATAGTCTTGCAAAGGAAATAGAGCAACCTCTGCATAAGACTCTAAATGAGAAAGGTCATCTAAATCACCTCATTACTTCTCATTTACACTCACCTTAGGAGCCTTAACCAAAAAATTAAAGTATTGAGAAGACATGGCAACCTTCTTGGACCAACTATCCCAATTGTCAAATGCCAAACCTTTTTAAGTTTATCCCATCTAAGCAGGTTCAAGATCAAAGTGATGAAGGACATGATGATATTGTTGATTCTATGTTGGTAGAAGCAATTCAGGAAGCTCATGAGTATAGACATGATGATGAACAAGATGATGTTGCTGATTTTAATTTATTTGCTAAGTTTCCAACATATTTTGAACAAAATGGTGAAAGGGTGATAATTTTTGAAAATAAAGACCTCCATTAGCTACAATACAAAGAGATGATGTCATAACTTGGGTTGATGAATTACCATCCTTTGTTTAGAAAGGTGAATAAGCTACAATTGAAGAGGTATCTTCAAAAGATATGAAAGATGATAGAAGTATAGAGGAACCTTTTGATAGTATTATTGAGGATTTATGTAAGAGTATTGAAGTTAATATGTCAAATTTTTGCTTGGTGGAAGATAATTTCTAAATATTTAAACATTTTCCTATTGAAAGGGAAGGTAATGTTTTGGAGTGTGCTTCCTTGATCAATGAAAATGCATTCAAGCTAGAGCTATTTTATATTAAGATCTTTTAACAAGTTTATAGCTTTGATGAGTTGTTAGCTTCTTCAACAGAAGATGATGGTCCTTTGACCATAGAAGAGGAGATGACATAGCAAGTGATTATCTAAGAAAGCCATGATAAATATTTGGAAAGAAAAATAGCCAGCATAAAGAATTCAAAGTTTGGCTTCTTAGGATGCTGCCCAATTAGATATTTGTCTCAGTTTGAGACAAGTGAGAGAACATTAGATATATCAACACTTGAGTATGAAGATGTTGATGAAAAAGAGAAAATACAACTTGTTGTCTTATTCCAAGATGCCAATTTCTCCAATATGCTTGATGAAGTAAGTACAATTTATTTTTTACTTCAAGAAGTATTGCATGAACTAGTAAAATATTGGCTATTTTTCAATCTCTTTTTATTTTCCTATAAGAATATTTATTATTGCAATCTAGGGAGGAAGGGTAAATACTTCAATCAACCAGTAAATGGTTTTTTAGCTTTTTTGTTGTTTTTAGATTAAGGAAAAAACAAGTTTTAAAGGGACCTAGAACCCTTTAACAAAAGCTAAAGATCAACATTAAGAACCACTAAGTTTTACAAGGACCTAAAACCTAAAGTTTACCAAAAACCCAAAAAAACTAGGTTTTATAGGGACCTAAAACTACATGAGTAATCCAAGTAGAAAATACAACTAGATTTTACAAGGACCTAGAACCTAAGGTTTAAACAAAAGTATGGAAATAAAAATAGAATCAATAAAAAAACATGAACTAGCAATCAAAAAACCAACAACCACAACTAGCACCTACAACAACTCTTTTATGATCTTTTGAAACTCCTTACCTGCCTATGCAGCACTATGGATAATATCAAGTGTGGTAGAGTCAGGAACCTTAGGAGTCTCAATAATATTTTTCCTTATACTTTGTCTAGTTTTTTTACTTGGTCCTCTTGGACTCTTCACCCAAAAAATATTTGGAGACATAATCTCCTTATTGCTTTTCTTTCCCAAACTAGTTGCCACAATACATAAACTGGAAATGACCAACTCTATCCTCTGTCCACTATCCTTGATTAATTGATAGAGTTCCAACTCATACTCCTTAAGTTTTTTGGGAATGTTACCAACTTATATTTCTAGATGGTCTCTCATAGCTTTTTTCTTTTTTCTTAGGGTAGGATAGGTTAGGTTTTAGTTTTTCCAAAGTGTTGTACAAGCACAATAGAGTAGTCTTATTTAGTGTTTCCTACTTTCAATAAAGATTTTCTAAGTTTTTTGAAGAGTTGAGAAGAATGAATAGCCTTGCATACATGCAACTAGCCTACTCAGCAAAACAAATTCATACATATGATTCATCAATAAAAGTATGTATAGAAGCTTATTGTCCTAATGACTCATACATACAGACATGGCTAACTGGTTAAGATACTTGCACATGTCCAAAAATGTTCTTCTTTGTTATCCTTGTTGTTATGTTTCATGAAGCTGCATGAATAGGTTATCCTATCTTTCAATAAAATGCTATGTTCATATTTCATAATGATGAAGGGGAGCCTTCTTTATCATTACCAATCATGTAAATACTATTGGAAATTTTTTCAGTGCTCCCCTTAGGATTTGTGATAAGGGCTTAACCACCTCCTATGTATTATAAGTTGAGTGGTTATATTAGGAATTGGTAGATTGGTGCAATGAAAACCCTACTCTAACAAGTGGTATCAAAGATTGGTCATAGATTCAAATCCTTTGACCCTCAAGTAATGCTGAGGGGGAGATTGTTGGAAATTTTTTCAGCACTCCCCTCAGGATTTGTGACAAGGGCTTAATTGCCTCCTGTGTACTATAAGTTGAGTGGTTGTATTGGGCATTGATAGATCAATCTTTTGGTGCAATGAAAACCCCACTCTAACAAGTATCACTTGGCTAAAAAAAATAAAAGTCACCCATTCTTGTAAATTTGAGTTGACTCTGTGTCCAATGGACTGGTTTAAGCTACTGGTCTTGATGTCTAGTAGGAAAACATATAACAAATTTCACCAAAAATGTTACTTAAATTTTCACCCATGGTTAAAATTTAGTTAGAGCCATAGTTATGCCCATAAAATGTGTATTTTTGTGTTTTACCAAGTACAAGAGCTTTGATTTCATGTAAATCTAAAATTGAAACATTGCATTTCAAGGAGAAATAGCATCACATAAAACTAATTTTTACAAGATTTTTCTAAAAATCTAATTATTTATTAATCATATATGTTCAAATGTTTCACACAAGTTGTGAAACTAGCTAAAGAAAAAATTCAAATCTTGAGTTTGAAAACATGAACACATGTGTGAAAAGAAGAACAAGGAATAAGAGTCATAAGGGTTAGTAATTTTCTAAATGACTAGTGATGTTGTTGCTTTCTTGACCATGTACACTCATGATTCTTTGATTCTCTCATTTTCCTACGTTCCAACACCAAATCTTAGAATCACAAGAAAGAATGGGGATAGATCAAATGGATCTAATCAATGACTAACCCATCTCATCATTATACTATCAATGCTAGGGGAAAGAATAATCAAATAAAAAAGACATGATAAGGCTGCTATAGGAAGATACCATTCAAATACACATAGAGAAACACTAGTGCTTTCAAAGTAGAGTAACATTTAAGATAGTGTAAGGAAATGCTAAATTCAAATCAAAAGTATATTTTCAGTTTAGAAGCACAGAGTTCAACTTTGACTAGCACATAACAAGGTTCAAAGAGAAAATCTTTAAGTTTCAAACTTGGCTGGAACTAAATAGGGTGGTTAATCAATATCTCATAACTTTCAAATGTTCATGAAATTTGAAGAAAGATCATAATAGCTACAAGAAATTTGTACATGTTCCTTTTGTGTCCATATTTTAAAGAAAGTCTCAAAACAATTACCTACATGAAAGGCCAAAGCCATCAAGGAGTGTCACAAGTTAGCAATAGTAGAGAGAAATGTCACCATCAAAGTGAAAATAAAATGTCAATAAAGAGTTTCATGAAAGCTCTCAACAAATAGATAAAATAGAGACCATTTTTCTATTCTAAAATGTAACTATTGTGCTATTTAAGTGGGTGTCATTGATTAAATAGTGAGGATAGTTCTCAGTTCTTTACAAATCTATGACTATAAAATTAGAATATCATAAGGAAATTCTTCCAATTTAGCAACATAAATACTCATACACATGGAGGGTTTTTATCTCTTCAAATTCAAAACTATGTAAGAGCATCAACCATAGCTACAAAAAATGGGAGGAGTTTTCAGAAATCAAAGGATGATGAAAGTTTTATTTTCCATCAAAGCATCTTTGACTAAAGCATTTCTAAATTTTGTTTTAAAAGATGAAAACTATAGTTTTTCTTCTTTTTAATGCAAAAATTCCTAGACATTGGGGAAGTAAAAAGACTAGAAGAAGACAACGTGCCTTTTGTTTACAAATCTACAAGAGAGTAGTCAAAGAGGGAAATGTAGTGATTCAAAATTTCCATTTATGACTCCAACAAAGTGAGAGCATGAAATAATACCAAGAGTATTCCTAGAAATAGCTTCAAAATAAAGCCAAAGTGAAACACATATGTTGTTTAAACCTAGAAAATGTAGATTTAAACCTACTATTTAAGAGAATACCCAAAAATGTTTGAGCTCAAGCCACAAAATGGCTTAAAAATGCTTCCAAATCCTCTTCATTTTCTCTCATGGTGGCCAAAAAAGAGTAGAGGCATCAAATATAAAGAAAAGTAGAAAAAGCATAACTATTGTAGCCACAATTTTTTTCCAAAAATGCTTAGATTCGAACCCCAAAAGCTCAAAGAAAGCTTCAACAAAGTACTCTCATTTCCTTCTATGGCATTCGACGAATGGGAAGGAACATATTTGAAGGAAAAGGCAAAAGAAAAGGGCATGACAACCCAACAAGATTCCATTCTTTCTTCCCAAAACCTCATCCTTCTCTTGGCAGTTAAAACTCAAGCAAAGGCAAACAAAATAAAATGAAAAATCATGAGGAATTTTAGGGTTCGATAAGGCTTTGCACCTTCTTAATTTTTTATTTTTTTATTCACTAAGCCTCATGTCACTGAAATGTACAAGGCTTTAATGCCTTTTTCATTTTGTCTAAAACACAAGAAATGCCAAAGTCCCTATGTAATGTGCGCAGAGAAAGAAGGCCTTATGCATTTTTTTTTTTTTTTTTTGCTAAGTCCACAATACAAGTGCCAAAATAGTATTTTCCCACTTTATAAATGTAAGTCAATATTAATCAAAGTGATAAATTTATAAATCATTTTATTAATATTTGGCTTTAAAACTTATATATATTTTTTATAATAAAAAATATTTATTATTTATAATATAGATTAATATTTTTGATAAAATTAATTAACATTAATGATAAATATATACTATATTGATGTTATTAACTTGATTGAAAAATCATTTAAATAATATCAATAGAGTTTGTATTTATTATTAATAAATTTATTTATAATAAATATATAGAATATATAAATGTTATTGAGTGATTTAATAATCATTTAAAATAATATCAATATATTTAACATTTATTGTTAATAAGTTATTATAATTTCTCAAATAAATATTAAAAAAAATCTATTTTTATATTTTAAAAAAAATGATAGATATTTTTGGCAAGAATGACAAGGTGATGTGGTGATAGTCAGTTGAAGAGTTATTATATTTCAAAGACTTTTGGGAATGTTTTTGGAGGTATCACTGCATTTATGAGGGGACTTTATGTTGATATTTTCAGACCACAACTTTGGAGTCCTCTTTCATCTTTTTGAAGACTTTTGAGGGGCTCAAAAATGGCCATGAAGGCTGAATTCAACTAAGGATTGGTTGTTTGCATTTATGATGTAGTTGAATGAAAAAGGATAAGTATGTGCTAAGGGTTCATTTGTAAGGGTTTCCAATGGTTTGTAAGAGAGCTATTATTGTGATTTCTTCTTGAATTCTTCATAGTTTGCATACAAATTGGTTTGTAACAATTATGGGAGTGTTATTATCTCACCCTTTGAAACTTCAAATAGAACAGTTGTTTGGAGACCTTTTCTGAGTTTCATCCTTTTCCGAGTTTTATCTTGTTGTATGAAAGGTATTATTTTTATTTTCATTAACGTGATTCATCTTGAGTCCTAAGTGAGAATCCTTTCATTTTTAGCATCTACAAAATGAGTAATTTATTATCATAATTGTGTCACATTTGATATGTATCAAGAAGGTTTTATTATGTTAAAAATATCAATCTCATTTCAAGTTTTGTGCAACACCTTAGTCTTAAGTTTTAATTATGTTATCCTTCTATCCCTTTCCCTCCAAGTTTTAAGTTATGTTTGAAGAGAAAATAGGTGAGAACATCTCATAGGAACCATCCTAGAACCCAGAGAATTACTCCAATTTTGGGTAACCCATAGACCCAAGAGTATTTCCACATGTCTCAAAGTGACTAAGTTTTATAACTCATTCAAGGGTGAAACTTTTAAAGATAACAATTATGTTTTTAAATATTCAATATTATTTTATATCTTAGTTTGATTGGTTAACAAGTTCTAATATCTTACTATATGTTATATCTGATGCTAAATTTGAAGGATGGTGTAGTTCATGCACTTCGTTTAAATAATTTTCATTATTTATTTATTCAAATAAGTTGCAATAAAAACCTCACATAATTAATTTGACAACAAATTTATGGTATCTAAGTTGCATACATTCAAAGAAACTAGTTTGGCTCTCAAATCATGGTAGAGCATTAAGGATACCCAAGTGCACTTTGTTCAAGATATTCTATATTCTATACATATAATAGAATTACATGAAGCATTTCCTTTTTTCCTTCTCTTGAGGTGACCAAGAAAGATATATGCACTAAGTTCCACAAAAACTTAAAATCCATACATTATAAAGAAACTACTCAAATTATGTCATGAGCATAGATAAAGACTCACTTTACAAGATAAGCAAGTTACATCATGATTATTTAAGATGTGTCTAATCAAATTGGAACTTTAAATAGAGTTGAGCTTGGATATAATGAACTTAGTGAAATTCCTAGGTCACCTTCAAGAAAGGAAGGGAAAATGATAAGATCATGTATAATTCTTTGGACCTCAAATATTTCTCAAAATATACATCTTTAGCTTTTTTTAAGAATGAAAAACTTAATCTATTTCTTCAATCCTCTTGGAGATCATCCAAGGTGCAAGTTCTCTTTCTTGTAGGGGTGGGTGTTGGGTCCTAAAAAAACTAGTTTACATCCACTTATACCTACAACTAGCCCTACACACATGTAAGATATTCCATATGTTTTTTGTATCACTATTGTAGATTAATTACAATAGAATGTGATGGCTTGAATTTTCACCCAATGAAAATTTTGTGAAATCTTGTGAAAATTAGGAGGAATTCGTGTTTCAATTTGCTTAGGGTTTTTGAAAATTTGTTTTCCCTTGTGCAAAAACCCTATGGAAAATAGTCACGTCATGTTCTTTGTTGAAATATTTGTATCTATCACGTAATTATCAAATAGGGACATGTGAAAGTTTTTCTTATACTTCGATATCCCTAAGTCTTTGGATCTTTTGTCACTTTATATTTCATGTTTCTATAGACTTTTGAGTTGTGATGTTGTGAAAGTGTTTTACTCACAACATCACTCCTTTATGGTCCCTAACCTTTTTGAAGGGTGTACGGATGGAAAAAAGTCATCAATGTGGTTAGTGTGGCTTTGTAGCTATTAAGGTTAAATGGTAAGGTTTAAGTTATGAAGGGTGATAAGCTATTAATCACAAGGTCATAGGCAGTGTCAAAATTAAGGCATGTAGGGTTGCAAAGCAACGATTAAAAGCCATGTATTCAATGAAGAAATAGGGTCCAAGTGACATGTTCTTATTGGTTGTATACACTATTTCTGATAGAGGACTGTTGGTGTTTGAAAACATTGTAGGTTTCCAATTACCTCGATGACAATATGACATATCTAGGGGCAGCTAACTCCCATTTTCAACATATCTTTTCATACACCAGGCCAACTATAAGGCATGACCCTTCTTCTACTTCAGGCTCTGCAAAACCTAGGTGGGTGAACCTCAGATCCAATTAATATGGTACCAGTGCAAAACATATCCTTGGATCTAACAAAGTAGATTATGACCCTTATATCTCCTAATAACTCATGTAATAACATAGATCTATAGTAGAAAATTGCAAATCCTATGATATTCACAAGCTGAGTGAGGGCATCACATTTAGGTTCTTCAATATAAAATGTAAAGATGATTTAAATTTTGTTTTGATTTTATGTGGGTGGGGAAAGCGGATGAAAACCAAGTATAGAAAAAAAACTAATGATCCGATAGCTGATCAGTTCCTGATCCATTGGGTAATTCATGAATCTCCCTCATGCATTTTGGATATCTGATACTTATTCATATATTCAGATATATGATCTATCCATTCACCTTGTAAATAGACATCAATGTTCAACTTAAATCTCATTCTTACTTGATATCCTCCTAAATAAACCTACAACCCTATTGAATCTTTGAAGCATTTAAATAATTCCTTGAATTAAAAGCAACGATGAAACAACATATAGCCTTAAGGGACTGCACATATGATCTACACTCTTTGCTCAAAGACCATAAAACATCACAGCTCAACTAAGAAAGGAGACAAGATTTAAACTAAAACTAAACACTTGTTGTTCCTTGTATTGATTTCCTTGAAACAATACATAAAAATGTGTGAAATTAACTCACAAAGAACCTAATAAACCATACTATACAATGAGAAAATATTGTCATACAAGAGAGAAAATGGTAGGAATGAGAAGTTGATGGGATGGGAAGGGGGTATCATAGCCAAAGAAAAAGCTTCATGGTCTGGAACCAACACATCCCAGATCTTCCATTTAGAGTTCATCAATTCTAGGGCCAGTTCTACTAAATGCCTTCATTCTAGAGAAACTTTCCAATATTTTCCAACCCTTACAATAGATGAAAGAAAGAAAAAATATAGGAAAGAAAGAATTCTCAGATTTGATATCAGAGTGACATGTGTCCACTTGGAATTCCATCCCTTGCAATTGAATAACCTCTTTCATCTTTCTACCCCTTTGATCTAATTTTGTTTTCATCATTACTTGTAACTGATCTTGAAATATCTCTGCTCAATGATGAAAAACCTTTATGCATCCAAAATATATGATCTACCTTATGAAATGCTGGTAAATTTTTTAGTTTTTACTGAATATGGGTGACCAAATTCTACCTAAACTGCATTTTCATTGCCTTTTAACCACATTTAGGTCATTACCATTTCAAAAATCAATTCTGAAGTTTGTCACCTAAATATAGTTGCAAATTGGAACCTAAGAGAAAACCTTGAATAACTCTAACAAACTGGTTCTTGTGTAGAAACTAACCTCAGAAATGAAAAGTTTGTTCTCTCTTGATTTTGACGATATATAACATCGCATATTTTGCCTCCTAGAAACCCCCTAAATGTTGATTTGAAAAAACACTCCCCTGCTATAAGTGTTTGGTCTACAATTTTAAAAAAATTCAAAAATTCAAAAATCTCTAAAGTTTACACTTTAGAAAATATGCCCATTTTACAGTTTAGAACACCTATGCATGTGACCCCTCTATTTTTTAAAAACTTAAAATCACTTTTTAAAGTGTTTCAATTTATTTATGGATGAGCACACAAATAAAATATTAAAATTTAATATTTTATTTGAAAACTTCCATAGGCCTACTGGGTGCCACCCAGGTTGCCACATGGCAATTGCTGATAGAACAACCTAGGCAACATATTCTCCATCTTGGACCCATTGGACACATCATTTGACATGTGGCACCCTTTCATTTTTTTAATACTTGCCACCTTATCCACATCATCACCCTTAGTTTGCACGTATGTGTCATCAGAACATCATCACCGACGGGCCCACGGCCACGTGGTAGTAGCCCACTTACCCACATTATCTATCCAGCAAGCATCTTTGTATTGTAGAAATGTGCCAGCCATTAGATCATGACACATATCATGATTTGGGTGATTCTCGCATGAACCTGCTCCTGAGTGCCACTTCACCACACACAGGACCCACTGACACATGGCATCTTCCTGTATTCCTACAATATTTAACTCCCATTAAACTTCATCTTGCAGAATTGCACCAGCCCTCAATCTTGACACGTGGTGGCATTTCCATTTTACGTGCCATGTCAACTCATGTGCAACTTCATTCAAAACTAAGCCTAGACGACATGCCAACTATTCTTCTCGTCCACGTCAGCCATAGTAGTCCCACATGCAAGCATGGTTTGCCTTTGAAAAATGCGTGTCTTGAAGATGAAATGCTTATCATAAGCATTTCTATTTAAACACTTAAAGTACTTCTTTGCCCAACCAATGTGGGATATCTCCTTTGCTCAGGGTCTTTCTCATTTACATGCTCAACCTCTACGTGAGCTTCAATGCATGAGCCTTTTCCATGGAGATGCCTTCTTTTTATAGTGTAAGATCTCTACTTTGATGTGATTTGACCTATGTGTAGAGTCCTCTCCTTTTAACTGGTAGATTTGCTACTTTGCATAAAAGCTTCCTTTGTGGTTTCATGGAGAGTTCTTTTTTATAATGCATAGTATGAGACTGGTATTGCAAGCTTCCTTATTTATTGCCTATGTGGGTAGAGCTCCCTACCTACTACTATGTCTTTGCTAAGGCTTCCTATTCAAATGTTGCCCCTATTCTTTCTTATGCATGTGGAGTTATTTGTTTACTTTGATTGCATTTGTTATTGTGCAACAACTTTTCTTTTTTGACCATGTTGTGACCTCTTCTTTTAAACATGCTACTGTGCAGTTTTATATGTGTGAGGTTCTTTTTTGAAGACTACCTGTCCTTTGCACATGAGGCTTTTCTATCAAACAGACCTCTGTTCCTCTTTATGTTCTCCAATTGTAATGTAGATTCCTCTTTTACGAGGTAATTCTTCAAATCTACTACACTTTGGAGTTGATTATTAAACAAATGCTTAATAAAACTACAACTCATGTATGGAGCTCTAGACTTGTGACAACATGTATGATGAGGCTCGGTTCTAGTGTGTTGGCGTGGATTGCCTTTTACATAATGCGTGATCTGCTATGAGCATTTTCCATGTCTTGGTCTTTCAATGTTTCTTTTTCCTCTTTGAGAAGAGCTTCCTCCTCATCTACAACAATAAAATCATGCCACAGATTTACAAGAGAATCACTGCCACCACTTGCAAGCATTTTTGTCTTCTTGTCGATAGCCAAGGCCCAAATCTTATCCTCATGTTGATCAAAAGTTGCAATACATTCATTTGACTTAACTATCCACAAATTCGAAAAGCTATCGGCACTAGAAGAAATAAACTGTGTCCCATGAGTTAGGAATGAAGCTCGCAATACTCTGGCAGTATATCCTTCAAAAGTCTGATGGAATCAGCCAGGCCCCAAATTGGGTTCGGCTAATTTTTTTTTTCATTTTTGAACAACTAAACCATCAAATTGATCCACTAGCCACCTCGTACTAATTCAAAACAAATTTGACCTTCTAAACAATCATTCAAGGCTGATTTTACAATTATTTTGCAAACTATGAATTTCATGTCAGGAGGTCTGTTGACTGGCCTTAAAAACTGACCCAAACCTTTGATCGAGCTCTGAAATCTAGCAAACTAAACCTCTATTCTACACTCTTGCACCCTGTCAAATCTTGCCTCATGAAGAAATCTTAGTCAAAAGAAATTGACCATTAAATTTTGCTTCTTATAATAACCTACAAGTAAACATGTCAGAAAACACTAAATCTCATTCAGAATCAGCTTCAGAAACTAGGTAAACTGACACTTGGGAAGACAAAAACTGGGGCATTGGTTCTCTATCATGAGGAGATTATGGATCTATGATTTTGGCTCATGATAAATAACAAGACGCAAATGGCAAGTGGTCAAATTGGGCTACCCAGATTTTCACAATTGGAAATAATGATAGAAGACATTTTTTGCAAAATGGAAATGACCTGGAAAAGTGTGCAAATGGATTCATCATGACTTTAAAACTGGCATAGTTAAAAAAAATTTAGAGAAAAAAATAGTGGCATAATCCATTTGATCTCACCAATCATGAATTAGGAGTTATGACATCACGAACAGGGGTTCCAATCAATCTGCACTTTATGACACTAGTAAAAAGATAGAGATTGCATTTGGAATTGCATTTGAAAACTGATCAAATGGATTTGTCATAAGCTAAAACTTGAAACATAATAAGTATTTGACATCTAAAATGAAATGCAAAAGGAATTTAAACATTTTGTTCAACTAGCTCAAAGTTATAACACGTCAAACAGGGCTTCCCAAAAATTTGCACAATTACACAAAAGCATGAAATAGTAACTGGCCAACTTTAAGGGATTCAAAACCTAATCAAACGAACTTGAAATGACTCAAAATTTGAAACATAGATTCTATGGTGTGGAAATTAGATATTTTGAAAGTGGTGGGTCATGAAATATTTCTAAGTGTGAGATATTCAATCACAAACACAACCTCCTATCGTTGTCTAACACTTAGGTGAAAATGCAGATTTGGCAATTTCCCAAAATAGGACTCCGCAAAATGGCTCAGAATCTCATTTTAACTTCATGGAACACTTAGACAAGCTAAATGGAAGTTTCTAGAATAATTGAACACCTCTTAGGCCTTAAAGGTACAACCAAGTACAATCTCATTAAAAAGCATTTATAGGCCTGATTTTCTCAATGGTACTCAAAATTGGGAAGGCAATTCTGAGTCCCAAGAAGGACCATCATCTTCTCGACATCCTCCAATATTTTTTGATAAATGGTTGTCACTTTCCTACATTTGAAGTTGTATGACATTTAACCAAAGTGGGAAAGAAATGAAGAGACACATGCATCTATGGGCCCAAAGTTAAGGTAGCAACAAATAACTTTTAGGTATATCACATTGTCACAAATGGTTAATAGTAACCCAAGGTAATGGTTGTGAAGTAACACAATGCTTTAATTACATCTTGGTAGGGTTAAGTGTTGATTTAGAATTTCAAGTTGTGATGTTGTGATAAAAGGAAATAGTTAACCTTATATGGTCATCGCAAAGTCACAGGGGGCTGAATTATAGTGAAAGCTTAAGTTGCAAAGGTGTAGATAGGGTAATCAAAAAAATTAAGGTCTAAGAAGTGAAAACATCATAGAGAGTTAAGGTCAAACTATGGTCAAAGAACTAAAGTAGAAAAATGCTTTGATTGTATCTTTTTGGGGTTAAAGCTATGGTTAATATTTGAGGTTGTGAAACTATGAACAAATAAAATGTTAAGGTTGAAGTGGCTACCACAACATCATAGATGGTAATACAATTAAGAAATTTAAGTTACAAAGAAGCAATAAAGAATCATGTAGTTAAAATTTAAACCATTGCAAGAGGTTATGATTGACTAAAAGACAACATAATGAAGTGGAAAAAGCTTATAATTGCACCATCACAAGGTTTGACTACAAGTTCAAATCCTAAGTTGCAAGCTTGTGAGATGTATTCAAAAAATTGAGATAAATTGTCTACTACAACATCGCACAATTTCAAAGATAGTTAAAATTTTGAGTTATAATGTTGCAAATTGAAGTAATAGTTAATTAGAAAGGTTTAGTGCAACATCCCATAGTTAAAAAAAGCTTTGTGTCTAGTGGTTGTGAAGAGGTGACAAGGTTAATATCTTAAACATTGTAGTGTTGCAAGTATAAGAAGTGGTAAGTTCTAAACTACCACAAAGATGTGAAATGGTTAAATTGATGGTAATCACTCAGTTGCATTAGTCAAAGAATTGAAATGATAAGTAGTTGCAAAGCAGCGATAAGGCATAAAAAGATGTAATTGCAATTTTGCAAGTCCATGTAGTTGATGAAGAAGTGAGGTTGTGAAGTAGAGATTGAAGGGAATTGCAATGTCACAAGCTTAGCCTTAAAAATATGAAAAATGGTAGTGAAGCCATGAAATAGCCAAGATAACTATCTTCACATGCTCGTAGCCAAGGATAAGTAAAGAAAGAAGATTGTGACAAAGCAATGACAAAGAGGTCATCACATCATTGTAATGTTCAATTTTAAATACATAAAATAGTTTGATCATGTCTGAGCTAGAAGTAAAAATATGAACTGGAAACATGGATGATTGAAAAATGAAAATGCCACTAGATTTTCAAGGATTTCAAGCATGTGGGTTTTAAAGCCATTAATTCCATGCTCCCTTTTGTAGAGATAGATAAGTTATCAAAAGCACAAAGATTTTTATTACTAGTTGCATGATTTTTTTAGTTATCAGAGTAGAGATAGAGTTGTAGAGTGAACTCAAGAAAATTTGTATCATCCAATTATCAAAATTGTTGAGATTATTTTGCAGAAATGGGGTAAAAGGAAGGAGAACTGATAGCAAAAGCCATAATTGACAAATCTTCTTCAAAACAAAAATATCCCAATCCATTCGTGGATGAATGGGTATAGATTCTAACTAGTTCCTCAAATTCACAAGCTATAAATGACCATACTTTTAAGGATCCTTATGTATTCTATAGAGATGTAGAGGTTCCAAATAGAAATGGTAGTGAACTGTTTTGGTATTTCTACAAGAATAGGATAGAGAAAGTCCCAATTTGCAACCCGTGGACTAGGAATTTGGGAAAGTTAATTATGCTAGAGGTTTTTATGGATGTCAACTTGGTGAAGGAATTAATAAAATATTACAACCTAGTTAGCAAGTCTTTTCATATGAAGGATAGAAGTATCTTCTTGGCATCAGACAAGGAAACATTCATTGAAGCATTTGACTTGGGAGGCCCTATGTCATTGCCAATTGACATAGAAAAGTTTAATGAAAATTTCAAAAGTCACAATTTTTTTTACATGGGCAGGGTTATGACTAGGCATGTGTTGGAAGATTGGAGAGATTGTTGGAAGATTGATTTGATGGTATGTTACATTCATGATTGAGTTTGTCATTGATGTCAACATAGCATGTTTGATGTCTTTTGTGGTGTATGATAGAAGAACAACAGAAAGATTAAGTTGGTACAAATGGCTAGTTGAGCATGATAATAACCCAAGGTTATGGGAGATACTTTGGAGTATCTGGTATATGAAATTAACATCAAAAGTAGAAAAGATAAGTCTAGAAGAAGTTATGTAAGTTTTGGTGATGTCTATTTTGAGATAGAGTTTATAGAGGCATGCTCTAGTAAACTTGCTATATCTCCTAGCAAAGTTGATATATTGAGGATTGAGGTTGAGGACATGAAGAAGATGTTGGAAATAATCAAGACTAGCTAGGTTACTAAGAGGGGAGGGGTGAATCAGTAACCTAAAAAAATTTAAATCAATTTAGCACTTAACCATACAAATCATTCACCATTCATTCTTCTAATCTACTACATGCATGAGAAAAGATAAACATTCATAACACATGAACATAGTATTTTGGTGCCCAAAAATCTTCTAAATAGAAAGTAAAACTGGGGTGGGGATGATACCCACAAAACTTCACTATTGTAGTATAAAGTTGGCCTGTTAAGACTTACATTGACCACTTCTGATGATCTACCCTATAAGAGCAATTAGGATTGCTAGGTCCACCTTGTTAGAGGATTTACAAACATACAATTAAGTATGCACTCTGTTAGGAGATTTATACAAAGACTGTTAAGTCTACCCTATTAAAAGATTTAGAAAATTGATTCACCTATCAGGATGAAACATAGATCTGACTTACAACTTGATTTCTAAATAGATATTTGAAGTAAAAATCACCTCTTGTGACTGATATGACTTTTTTGTTCCTTAATGACCTTGCTAAATACTCTGCTCTATTGCCGATTCACATTCACTCTTCTCAAAACATTACATGTCCATTCCTTCTCATACTCATAATAATACATTACAAAATTGTGTAATACATTACATATATACCATTTCAATATTTACAATTGCAAGGTCAGCTAAAACACAAGTAAACAAAATATTATTGAGTTAGCCAAATAGTAGAAAACTTAGGTTCTTCAAGCTAACTTGGTGACCTTCTGATACTCAGCATCCATTGCATTACTTGGCATCATCATGCACTTGGTAGAATTAGAATCACAGTCCATACTAATCACACAACATAGCTTGGAATTCAGTAACCATTGGAGACTTGATAGATATAGTGTCACTTGGTAGATATTGAATCCTTTGTTTACCTTTTTGTCGCTCGGTAAACACTACACATCTATCACTTAGTAGAAACTAATTTTACATCAAACAAGATAATAACTTGGTAGACACTATGAAGCTTAGTAAACATTGCTAAACTACACATTCACTTGGTAGATCCAGGAATGCTCAATGTGAACTGCTTAACTATTGAACTTACAAGGTAACCGCTGAATGCTTGGTATAAATTGTAGACTGAGTGATGAGCTCAGTAAGCATTCAGAATCAAATAAGTGTTGTCACTAGTGAAAATACAATATAATTCCAATAATCTCCCCATTTGGCATTAGTGACAAAAACACTTATGAGCCAAAACTTATGTACACTAACATACTGATTTTTGATTTTTCAAAATTGATATTTGTAAAGCTACTATATATACATATCTTACTTATCTCCCCCATACATATGGCATATTATATACATAGCTTGTCACTCTATACATCTATCAACCTATTTTCTCCCCTTATTTCTCCACAAGTCTCTTACTATCTCTTTACTCCCCCTATTCTTATTATCTCATACTTCGCCTTTTTGACAATAATGCCAAAGAGCTATAAAAATATTCAAATAGAAACATCAAAATGTGAGAGAAATTCATAGTGTACCTTGAGAATAAGAGCCAATGTCTTATCCCAATTATCTTGCAAAATCTTGCAGGTGGAGAGGGCCACTTGAACTTTTGCAAAAATTTCAATCATATGATCTGCTATTGATTTTTTTTTAAATCTTGGACCAATGTTTTTGAATTTGCATTATGTTTCTACATTGGTTCCATAACTGGAAGGGTCATATTTTGTATATCAATCAGTGTAGAATCTTGGACCAATGTTTTTGAATATGCAATATGTTTCTGCATTGGTTCCATAACTGGAAGGATCATATTTTGGATATCAATCAATGTAGATCTGATCCTAGCTTCCTCTCTAAGTAACTCTGCCTACATTTCTAACAAAAAATTCACCTTCATGTGATGTAATGAGCTTGAACTAGGGTCAAGCTATAGCCTTTGAGCACTAGCCTTCATATCCACATCAATATTATTCAATTTCTCCTTTATATCCTTGACATACTCGATGACATCACAAAGCTTGCCAAAAAGTGATGTTACATTTGTGAAGGATTGTTCAAGGTTGCTCAAAATTGTAGATAATTCTACTTGATTTATTGCAATGTGCTCAAGCACCTTATTATCAAATTTCTTTTTTGCCTTCTTAATGAGCTTCTCTTGGCCAGAAGTTTCCTCATTGAACTTATTCACAAACTCTTCTAATTGTAATAAAATTTGTTGAGATGAGTCAACATCAACACCTATAGCCTCACTAATTATGTTTTTGGCATTCTCAATTATTGTAAATTCTCTCTCTCTCTCTCTCTCTCTCTCTCTCTCTCTCTCTCTCTCTCTCTCTCTCTCTCTCTCTCTCTCTCATCTCTTAGCTATTTTTGCCTTGCCTTTTGCTCTAAAAGCTAACTAACTAGTCTCATTTCATTAGCTATGGTAGTATCTAGATCTATCTTAGGAATAACACTTTCTTTTTCCAGGTCTATGTCTTCATCAATTGCTTTGCCACTAAGCAAAAGTTTTAGAGGAGTCTTTGGTTTTACTTTGAAGCTTACCTCCTTGGACATAGAAATAGAAACAATAGTAGAAGTAGCTGGACTAGCAGAAAAAACTTGGATTGGTCCAACTAAAGGAAAACTGAAAGAAGTACCAACTATATCCAAAATTGATGTGCTTCCCAAAAATGAAGTCCCAATAGGTAATGTACAAACTAGAATATTTACAACTGAATAACTGACTAGAACAAAAGCTAGTGTAGTTGAAGCTATAGTAGACAAAATTGTAGAACATGTTGGTAAACTTACTAAAAAAGTTGTAGTAGAAGTTGACACAATTGGAGAATTGGCAGTTGTGCATACTGCTGAAGTAGATTTCTCAAGAGCTAATGAAGAGGGTTGCAGTTCAGTAGATGAAGTGGTAGACAATTCCATTATAGATACCTATAGCTATGAGGTAGTAGGTGAAAATGATATTTTTGAGGTAGTTGCAATCATTGCTATTGAAGCTAACTCCAACCTTGATGATGTTGTTGGCTTAGGTGGAGAATGAGGAAGTGAAGCAATGACTTCCACTACAATTTTCATTGGATCATCTTCTTCATTTTCTTCCTTGTCTTCCTCTTCAACTTCTTCCTCTTTCTCTTCATCATCAACCATTAGTGCTTGATAGTCTTCAACATCAAATGTAACACATGGAGTGTTATCCTCTTCTTCATCATCACTGTCATCATCATCATCCTTTATCTCCACTAGATCATCACTAGGCTTATGTAGATGATAGATGTTTTTTCACATGTTTTTTGCATCTCTAACAACATGCTCAATATCTTTGATTAAAATCAAACATGTGTGGAACCTAATCATCATTTTACCTTCATTATTTTTCATGGTTGCCTTCACTTATACATTAGTAAGATTTGGCAATAATTTCCTCAAATATTGTTCATAAATATCTTTAGCTATCTGCACAATAGATTCCCACCTTGGCTGTAATCTCACTAACAATTCCTTTGAAGTTTGCGGAGCAATCTAGTTCAAGGAATACTTCCACTTTCCCATTTTAGTGAGTACTAAGTCTTCAATCTACATCTTCTTAGCATTAGTTCTTGTCACAAACTTTAGAGCCTTGAATTTTGTGATGCCAACTCCTTCTTCCATTTGTTTTAGTCTTTCCTAGAAGGTAAGTGGGTGCTTGCTAAGCACAACGTCACCTTTGCCTTTGCCTCTCCTAGTGAAAATAGTTATGGGGATCTTTTGAGGTTTTGTAATGATTACCCTCCCTTTCTTCTTCTCCTTCTCTAATTCTTGCTCTTCTCCTTCTTCTTCTTCTTCTTCTTCATCCTCTCCTTTTCCCTTGGTAAGCATTAGAGGGCTAGTGATAGTTTTCATCTTTGCTATTTTCCTCTTTCCTTTGTTGATTGCTTGAGGTAGCTTGATTACTAGTTCAATTCTATCTTTTGCCTCATCATATGTGCCAAAATCTAGTTTCTTAGGGTCTACAGGCTCATTTACCAATGCTTCAATAATGTCCTTGGTTTCATCAATATTGACCTCATAAGGGAGAGGTTTCACCCATGTAACTTGGGGCCTGGCTACCTAAATGTATACTCTATCATAGCCAACCATGAAAAAAACATCATCTTTATAATCCTCAACAAGTTTAGGAGGAATCCTGAACTTGTTGTTCATTCTTTCCTTGAAATCTTCAAAATAGTTATCCATAATACTATCAAAATTTACACCCATTTCTACAATAAACTCATTTATTTGGTATAAAATAGGAACATCCTTTCTCCACACAACAAAACCTTTGGATGGAAATAATTTTTGCACATAAAAGAAAAGACACATCAACAAAGAACCAAATTTACAAGGGTTGTTATTTGATGTTTAGATGCTGTCCATATTCTTGTTTAATTGCTTTAGTAGTAACTTTGACAAGTCAAATTCCATATTTTTCTTTACAACCTTAAATGCTAAGTCCATTGCCTCACATGGCAGGCTATTTAAATGACTAGAGCTATAAATCTTGTGGGCAATTACATGAATACCAAACCTTAACTCCACATCAGAAACAATGCTAATTTTCAAATGTATGACCTAATTTTCCATTGAATTTTTCTTTTACATATATACCATTTCAATAATTACAATTTCACGGTTAGCTAAAAAAAAAGTAAACAAAATATTACCGAGTCGGCCAAACAATAGAAAACTTGAGTTTTTCAAGCTGACTTGGTGACCTTCTAATACTCGACGTCCACTGAATTACTTAGCATCATCATGCACTTAGTAGAAGTAGAAGCATGGTCCATACTAATCATATAATGTAGCTTGGAACTTAGTAACCATTGGATACTTGGTAGATATAGTGTAACTCAGTAGATACTAAATCCTTTGTTTACCTTTCTGTCACTTGGTAAATACTACACATCTATCACTCGATAGAAATTGAGTTTACATCACACAAGTCAAGTTGTGAAGCTTGGTAAATACTTTTGAACTACACATTCACTCAATAGCTCCAGGAATGCTCATTGTGAACTACTTAACTGTTGAAATTACAAGGTAACCACTGAATGCTTGATATAAACAGTAGACTAAGTGATGAGCTTGGCAAGCATTCAAAATCAAATAAGTGTTGTCGCTAATGGAAAATACAACATAATTCCAATAGAAGATATATTAAGGGTGATGTGGCTAAGATCACTTATCATAATATTTCATGTATGGAAAGTTGGTAAAGTTTTTGATTAGATAAACATGTTTTATAGGGATATTGAAACCCGAGAGTTGATACAAATCAGGCTGAAAAATAAGTGTTAGAAGCCCAGCCACAAAAGAAACAAGTCTAAAGGCTGAAATAGCACAAGGCCCAACCAAATAAATGAAGGCCAAAGAAAAGGCCAAACCAAAAGGAAAAAATGAAATAGTCAAAATCCAGAATGAAAAGCTTGCCAAAAAGGAAAATAATAGGAACTACTCCTCAATCTTTCTTTCTAGCTCCTATGTGACTTGTGTAGCCTCATGTGCCATCTTGTTCTCCTTGGCCTCCTGTTGGTGAGTCCTAAGATCTTCCTAGTCTAGAGTAGAAAAGGTGATACCAGTGGTATTATCTTCATTAGATCTGACTTTACCCCTATCTTTTCCTTCCACACCCCCTGCATGCCTCTATCTTTAAGCCACTTAGTTAAAGATAAAATGTTGTTATTGATCGAGTTGAGCAATGAGATCATTTGGCTTGGTAGATTATGATTATAATTTTCCATATTGTGGATCCTCCTTTCTGCTAGGCTATGCCTATCATCATAATCTGTCCCTTTCTCCAAGCCCTTAAGATTCTTGGCTCCTTCCATTTGAACCACCTTCTCCTTAACCTCCTCTAGATCATGAAAAAGCCACTTGATTGACCTAAAATAATCAACCATACTATTGTGGGCATTGTTCAAGAGGTTCATCCCAGATTCCCTGGCATTATCAAAGATAGCCACTATCACAGGGTTAATGAGCTCTTCAAGATGCAGTTCCTCCTGATTGTTCACTAGGATCTGGGGGTTCATCACTTCCCTGAAAATACCCATTTTCAAGGTTCTCACATTAAAATTTCTCCATGCTTTCCTCCTATCTTTGGCCAGCACCTCCCCACACTTAGCACCAAAACTATCATGAGTCTACTCCTTTGGATGGGCTTGGGGATGGATAGGGCAGATAGGGATTGGGGAAGAGTCCAGGTCCTACTGCAACCTCTCATCCTCCATGCCCACCCTCTTGCATTTCTTTCGACCCTAGGAATCCAATTTTTCCCCTGCCTTTCCTTTTCCTCATCTTTAGACTCCATCATTCCTCTTCATCATAGGTATCCTATTCCTCTTTCTTAATCTTCTTCTAACCATGATCTCTAGGGCTAATTCTTCTAGGGATGATGGGGGAGGGAGACTTCTTAACATTTGGAAAAGCTTTTTGTACCCATGAAGGTAAGCCCTCCTTCCTTAGAACTAATGCTCTAAATATCATCTGAGTTAGAGGAATAGCTAGATCTATCAATTTCCTCATTCTCAGCTTGCAATGGTATGTTACTAATCGTCTGAGCCTTGAAGTGCTCATAGATGAGTAGTAATAGCCTATTATGCAGAGTAGGGTTAGCAGAGGGTTTCTTTTTGAAGCTTTACATTGCCTTGTTCATAGAATTAAACAAATAGAAAGGGAAAGAAACTTTTCTATCATGATGAAAATGATTTAGAAGAACGAAATGGTGGGTGTGAACATGATCAAACCTAGGGTCAAGAGTAATGTACTCAATGAAAACATGTATAACATACCTCCAAATATTCATTATAGACTCTAAATCATAAAATGTATCACTTTTTTTTAGGGCATTCAGCTCCTTAGGATTGTTGGCAAAGTCCTTCATAGCACTAGCTAAAATCTTTTTATCCCTAAAGAACTTAAAGCCCACCATTAGAATCTCAATCATAGTTGAGATCACCTCCTCCATTATTAGAAAAGCTATCCCATTCACCTTGACTCTACCATCCTTCCACAAATTGACCATGCTATTAGTAACATTTTGGTTGTAGCCATGCAGCCTCATGATATACCTTGAAATCTTGCCCTGAACCAACTTCTCCAAAACTTTCTCCTTGCTTCTCCATTTCTCCATTTTTCCCACCGGTTCTTTTGTGCACCTTTCTCCCACCATTTTGGTACTTTTCTCCCCCACAATTTTCATAAGCACAGCTCTTTGAAACCTCACCACTTGATAGTGTTCTCTGTGTTTTTGAGGGTAGTTGAAGAAATAGTTCTTGTCTTTGCTCAGATTATGAATACAACAAAAGACCCATGAAGTGTGCTAAATAAAATGTAATAATTCCCACTTCTTGCATTTACCAATGCAGCCTTTATGAGTTCTACCCTTTCCCCATAAGCCTTTCCTATTCATAATAGCAATTTGATCTCCTTTGTACTCCCTTGAATCTTATCTAGCTTGATCAGACTCTTAACATTCACCAGAAAACTCTTTCCTAGTTGCTACATCATTTTTTGGTCGGATTGGACACCATTATTTGCAAACCAATCTGCCATCAAGTTTGCTTCTCAGAAAACATGAGTGACATGGACTCTTTCAAATTTAGCAAGATTCTCATGTGTCTCATTAATAAGATTTACAATCGACCAAGAATAATGAAATTTTCCATTTAAACTTTTAATAATATTATTCGAGTCCCCTTCAAGCCATAAATTTGTAACTCCAACTTCAAAAGCTAGTTTCACCGCATGATAGGCCACACTTGCTTCCGCGAAGTGATTAGTTTGGAATCCAAGTGGGAGAGAGAAGGCCGCAACTCCATCCCTAAATTCATTCCTAATAATTCCTCCACATCCCAAGGAGCTAGGATTTCCCTTCAAGGATCCATCAAAATTGGCTTTATGCCATCCTTCTGGGGGGAAAAGCCACTTGGCTTCTTTTCTTTTTAACACTCTTTCTTTTTCCTTCTCCATTTTCCTACCACCCATTTCAATATCTCCCCACTTCCTTACTAGGTAGTTTTCCTTTATATTTTTGTTAATAATTTTCCTAAGGACAATTGTAGGTTCCTCTCTATCTCTAAAGATTCTATTTTTTCTCTCCTTCCATATGCTCCAACAGAACTGGGGTAAGATCCAGGTACCTAAATCTTGCAAACTAGGGGAATAGAACAAGGATTTCCATTGGTAGAAAAAATCTAGGAGATTATCTAGAATGCACCAGCTAATCCCTAAGTCTTGGGTCAGGAAGTCCCAGACCTCCCTAGAGAAGGTACAGTGAATGAACAAGTGATTGCTAGTTTCCAGCTAGCTCTTACATAAACTACATTTGCTTGGCAGAATATGACCTCTTTTTAATAGGTTGTCCTAAGTGAGAATTTTGTTCTATAAGGCTAGCCAATAAAATATATTGATTTTTGGAGTGAGGCCTGGGATCCAAGCTTTCAACCAAGGAGGTCTCTCTTTAGAGCTCCAAAGAGCCATATACCCAGAAGCAATAGAGTAATTACCACTGGAGTTGTCCCCCCAGATCATTTCATCCCTCTCATTGCCAAGAAACATTGAATTTAACATTAACATGATTGGAGTTAGATCTTTAGAGATTATAGATAGATCTATCCAACCCTGGTCATTCCTATAATTACAGACTTTCATCCCAAAAAGTTGGATACAATAGTTTGCCCAAACATCATAGACTAGATTGTTCATTAGGGGGCCCTAAAAAAGCCAATTATCAAACCAAAATTGGATATCCTCCCCATTTCCCAATTTCCAAGAAACTTTGACCTTTTCCAGGTCCCTAGCTTTAAGTAAACCATTCCAAATAGTAGAACCTTTAGGACTGTCCTCACTTAAGAGGGAGAACTGGATAGAAGGCCTCTTAATGTACTTGTTGACCAATGTGTCTCTCCATTCCTCAGTACTATTGAAGATACACCATAATTGTTTTTCCAAAAGAGCCTTATTAAGGTGAGAAAGCTTCCTTATGCCAATACCTCCATAGTGCTTAGGAAGGAAAACTTTGTCCCAGGCAACTAGTGGGTATCTTTTTTTCCCTTCAACACTTGACCATAAGAAATCCCTCTGAATTTTCTCCATCCTCTCTACAAATTTAACTAGGATCACAAAGAGGCTTAAGGCATACATTGGAAAATTCTAAAGGGTGGATTTAACTAGTTGACATTTTCTAACTTGACTAAGGATAGGTCCTTTCTAGCCTACAAGCTTTTTACTGAACTTGTCCATAATGCCCTCTAGAAGGAGTAAGGAGGAGTTGGACCCAAAGGAAGCCCAAGAGAGGTAGAGGGAAAATTTCCCACATTACAACCCAAAATCCTAGAGATTTTCCTCTATCTATCCTCTGGAGTGTTAGTAAAATATAAGGAGCTCTTATCCCAATTAATTAGTTGGCCCGACCCTCTGGAGTAGATATCTAGGACACATCCTTCATGGCTTTTGCCTCCTGCACAGAAGCCTCTCCCCCCATGATAGTATCATCAACGAAGTGCTAATGCAAAAAAGGATCACTTTTGGAGGAAGGTTTTAACCCTTTGATTATGCCTTCTTTCTTTTTTCTCTCAATATGTCTTCCCATACATTTAGCTAGGATAATGAAGAGAATAGGTGAGAGAGGATCCACCCTGCCACAACCCTCTTGAGGGTTTGAAAAAATTTGAAAGGGCTTCATTAACCAACACAGTAAGAGAGGAAGTAGTGACAAGCTGAGAAATTAGCTTGCAAACTTTGACATCAAAACCAAAAGCCTTGAGCACCATATCAAGAAAAGTCTAGTCAACTCAATCATAGGCTTTAGAAAGGTCCAGTTTAAGTAGCATCCCTTCTCATTTTCCAACTTCCAAAGAGTGAATCACTTCATGCACCATCATGACCGAGTCTAAAATTTGTCTGCCTAGGACAAAACCCATTTGTTGCTATGAAATGATCAAAGGGAGGAGCTTGAGCAACCTAGAGGTAAGAAATTTCTAGATAATCTTATAAAAGGAATTGCACAAGCTAATAGTTCTGAACTTTTCAAAAGAGTTAGCCTCAAGCACCTTAGGGATGAGGACCAAAAAAGTGGAATTAATCTCTTTAAGAATGCTCCTAGCTCTAAAGAAATTCTTGAACCACCTTCACCACATCTTCCATCACCACCTGCCAATACATTTGAAAAAAGAAGGTAGGGAACCCATCAGGGCTAGGAGATTTATCCATAGGCAAGGAAAAGAGAGCTTCACAAACTTCAACAGTAGAAGGAATGGCACAAAGCATAAAGTTATGATGAGGTAGGATAATCTGAGGAATAGAAACAACCAAGTCTTCTTGGTCCACCATAGATAGAAGAGGATCCCAAGACAAGAGAGATAAGAAGAAGGAGATGGCTTTAGCTAATATTTCCTTCTCCTTAGTCATTATATCTTACCCTTTCATGATACCTTCAATTTTGTTATTATCTCTATGCTTGAGGGTGGTTAGATGAAAGAACTTTGAATTCTGATCACCATCTTTGAGCCAGTTAACCCTAGATCTTTGCCTCCAGAATTTCTCCTCTTTGCTGATGATGTTATGTAGGTCTATAAGAATAGACAACTTAGCCTCCTTACTAAGCTCATCATACTCATCCTACTGAATAGAGGCTTGAATAGAAATAAGTTTGTTAGACAATACATCTTTCTCAGGAAGATATGGCCAAGATCAATCTTATTCCAAACCTTAACCATTCTCTTAACATTGCTTAGTTTCTTGGAAAATATGAACTTAGCAATGCCTTCCACATCTAAACTCCACAAAAATTTGACTTTTTCCAAAAGATTAGGATGAGAGGTCCACATTTTTTTGAATCTGAAGGGGGGGTTCCTTCTAGGCTCTATAGGAGCAACCGAGAGGGATATAAGAGAATAATCAGAACCCACTCTAGGTAGATGAGCTAACCTATAAGAGAAAGACTTCAACCAATCATGGGAGATTAGAGCTCTATCCAATCTAAACTAGATACAATCCTTCCCCAAGCATTTGTTAGACCAAGTAAAGGCACCTTCCATAAGATCTAGGTCCATAAAAACCATACCATTAATGAAGTTAGAGATGTCTTGTTTACTTTCCCAGTCCAGGATCAAACCACCCATCTTCTCCCCATCCATAAGAGGAGTGTTGAAATCTCCCATAATGATGCCTTTCTTTAGATTACTACTATGCACCAGGTTACCTACTTTAGTCCAGTGATTCTTTCTATCTCTTTTATTGTTTGGAGCATATAAATTAAACAAAAACCAATTTTCATTGGATTGAATATGATGAACATGACAAAAAAGAATATTACCCTCATTAAACACTACTTCAAATCTGAAATTCTTGGTATTAAATAGGGTTAGTAGGCCACTAGAGGCACCCTCTACATCTGAAGCCTCCCCACTCATCATACTACTAAACTTAATTTTCCTCAGAGATTCACTTTTCATCTTAGTTTCTTGGATCATCAAGATATCAGGATTTTGATCTCTGATCAAATTCCTAAAAATTTCTTGTTTATGGGCTCTATTTAAGCCCCTTATATTCCATGATATGATCTTCATTTTCCAATCTTGGAATACTCCTAAATAGTTCTCTGGCGCCCACTCGCTATGCATCTTCTGGTCTCCTCCTCTCTGGAATGCTTCTCTGATCTTCTACCTTTTTTAGCCTTTGATCCCACATCCAATTTGTAGTTGCTTCTTGTCTCCACCAGAGAGGCCAAAGAGGGTTGAAAAGTTAGTAAAGTTGCAAAGACGAAGATTAAGGTTATCACTAAGTGTAACATGTTCTTAATGTGGTCCTATAATAATTAATTGAGAAGGACTAACATCCCACTTAGGGAATTGTTTTATGTACTCATTATAAAGGAAGGACATTTTCCTTTATCATGGTGTGTGAGTAATGATTGAATGATCCATGAGAAGCATAAAAGAGTGTGAAATGAAAAGTTGAGTAGAGAAGTGTGAAAGTGAAGGAAACTTAAATGTCAAGCTTTTATAGAGTGATCTGAGGTTTGATATTTGGATCTAAGGTTCATGACCTAGTCTACAAGGTCTAACAATGATTGGTCTTGTTGAAAAGATAGAGGAAAGGATAGTGGAAAGAAGAAGATACTAGGAAACTATTTTTTTGAGTAGTGAGCTCTTCTTGTATTTGAAATTGCACGTTTGGGTAGCGGGCTCTTCCTACATACATTGTATCACAACTCCTAATAGGGATTCAAAGTCTCACAATAGGTACTCATTGTGTTAAATATTGTAATAGACTCCTAATAGGGCTCATCCTCTAACAAGGAATATTTATATTAGTACATCATCTTGTGGGCATCATTTCCACTAGGGTTTTCCCTCTGATCAAGGGTTCCCTAGTCAACATTTCTAGTGTAATTGTCTATGTGCATCTTTGTATGATTACTATTTATTTTGATTGAATGGTTAAGTTTTTTTAAATAAGATAAATTTTTTAATTGTTGGATGACTAATTCCCCCCCCCCCCTCTTAGTTATCTTGGTGGACTATTGTTTCTAATAGCATATCCCTCAAGTATACAAAGAGAAAGGTGAGATGCTAAAGAAATATGAAGTGGATGGAATCATGCCTCTTGAGTTTTTTTAGAGGTATATGAAGAATATTATTTTTTCTTTGAACAAAGTCCTAAGTTCAAATGGAACCATGTATGCTACTGGGGCACATTACATCATGGAATTAAACATTCAAGATCTCAACACAAATGTGGGATATGATTTTTTGATTACATCATCACCGAAATGAATGATAAAATTATTGCTGCTCAGTAGGGAAGAATGGAAAATTTTAGGTTCTTTCACTACTCCATTCTAATGTATATGATATTGTTTAGAAATGTAGATCTTTTTTATTAGAGTTTCTTTGAGTGCACATAGGACTGGGGAGCAAGATTACCTATGCAAAGATGGACAAGAGTATGACAAAGATTCTACCCTTATTCTAATGCTATTTCTTTCTATAATGACTTTATACATCCTATGTTAAAGATGATAGGAACTATTAATGAAAGAATACCACAGTGTGAAGAAGATAGTTAAGCCTAATTTATGCTTTGATGGGGGAAAACAAATAGGGCATAATTGGGGTAGTGTTTTTATTTTTGAAGATTATACTATTAGTGGGATTTTTGGATGTTCTCAGCACCCCCCACCCCCATCTTCTTCAAAAATATGTGCCAGAGAGGTTAGGAATTGTAGAAATATTCTAGCAATTGATTTCATTAAATAGGAAATACCTAGGAAAAATTGTCAAGAAGGGCACTTTCCTATGTAGGTGTAGAAAAGTAGGAGATTTTAAGATAGAAAAAAATGAAATTGAGGAAAATTATTCTTTCCTTAGAAAATACAATTAATAGTGGCCCCTGCAAGAATTTATGACCCTAAAAATGTAGTCAGGAATGCCTTGAAGAGCGAGAGGAATTATACCTTGCCTTTGACAAAATGCCTATAGGAGGAGCATATTATTGCTGATAGATTGGATAAGAATGTATGTAGGGACAGAATTATTAAATGTGGGGATGTAGTCTCTTTTGAGCAAGATACAAGGAAGAAAGATCCATCTTTCAAGGGATTTTATCTTGAGATGGGGTATTGGGCCAAGTTGAACAAGTGTGTTGAGGATTTTGATGAGATTTTAGGTCAAGTACCTAAGGATATCTGAAAAAGAGTAGACCTTGAGTCTTCTAACCAAGACATTGTGGTAGAAGTCAGTGATGATGAGGAAGATGAGGCTGAGAGTTTAGAATGGGCCCAATAGAGAAATAAGAAGAACAAAATGGTGGGGATTCTACCAAAGGCCACATAGAAAGCCTTACAAATTCTTCCAAGGGGTAGCCAGTATTTTGATACTATGAGAAAAAACATTTTGATAACCTAGGCCACTGAGGATGAAGAAAGGGCCAAGAAACTAGAACTCCAAGCTTAAATTCTTGATGATGAGATCATCAAGGCTAATGAGTTCATGAGTGATGAAAACTTCATCAAAACAAAAAAATTCAAAGGTTTTATGTTTAAATTGAAACATAATGAATTATCCTATCAAATGAAGCTAGGTGACTTAGATGAAGTAGTTGCTGAGATGGTTCAAAAACTATAGGAGTATGACCCTACTAGTGAAACCCTCACTATGGAAGAAGCTAGAGAGCTAGTTCAGAGGAGTGATATGATTGTCTTCCCAAGATTGGACATCAAATATTCATTTTTATTAGATCATATGAGAAGACATGAAAGAACCATATCTTTGAAGATGAGAGTCATATAGGAAAATTGAGAGGCTCTAGGTATAACATTGATGCCCAAACTATGGAAATATGGAGCTTAGCTCTAGAAAACCAAAAGCCTACTCTTATGGAAATTAAAGAATCCCCTAGTGAGAATCTTATATTTTTGAATGTGCGTTCAACTTCTACTAGCCAATTTTATGGACTACAAAATTTAGTGGCATTGATGGGAAAAAATAGCATATATGTACTAGAAAAACAACTAGAAGGAGCCTATGAATGGTACATTAAAACTAGGAGGCATTATGAAGAGGAAATGAAGAAGACCTATGTCTTGGAAAGGAGAAACTATTAGTTGGAGAATAAAATAGTAGTTTTAAAGAACACTACTAGGTCCACTGTAGAAATTGAAGATAAGGGCATCTAGAAAGAGGGCTAGGCATCTGAGATAGAAGGTACATCAAGACAATCTATGGTAGTTGATGAGGAAGATTTGGAGTCCAGCAAGGAGATTGAAATTAGAACTATCAAGGGCTTTTTGGCTCATAAGATAAATGCACTGAAATTGGTCTCTCAGAATGTACACAACAATTATCTTTTCTTGTAAGGGGTTGAGTACAAATACTTTGAGGTAGTTGCTCTGTTATCTCTACTTTTTAATACATGGGGTCCTTACACCTAGTTTTTTGATAATCTTGTACCTCTATTGGCACAAAAAAAAAAATTTCTAAAGGTAATGATTATAAATACCAGGAAGATGATAAATAAAAGTAAAGGATTTGAATGACTTCTTTGCTATAAAGTTGCAATTAATTCAGAACAAACTGAAAGCAATTGCCACATGAACACCCAATTTTTTGCCTACCATTTTGAACAATGATGGAGGAGTTAAATATTGGATGGAGTGGTCATCTTCCTTTAACAACATTCTAAATCATCCAAGATTTCAAGTGTATTGCAATGATGAGGCAAGTTTGGTAGTGGTATATGATCTAATAGACATGCTATACAAGTTGGAAGCTAAAATGTCAAAGATAACTATAGAGGTCAAGGCCATAACAAATGCAAAGTGTAGTAAACACCTTGAAGAGTTGAATACAGTTAGGGATACCACCTAGCCTAATGTAGACACTAATATTTCTATCTAGGAGATCATAGTAGATATAAAGGCCCTACCATCTGGAGAAAGTGACTAGGCAGTATAAAGATGTAGTTAAAGGTAGAAAGGACAAAAGGATTAAGAAAATATGAAGACAACAATAGGAAATTAGGATACAAATATAAATATTCTCAAGATGCTTGAAGAAAATGTCATCTACAAATTTTGCAACCACATCCTATTTTTGATCAAAGTACAAAGAATATTTTGTAATGTACCAATATGGAAATATCTTTGTATTTTCTCTCTAATAGAATCGTGACACATGTCCTTCCATCTAAGGATTGTTGCAATCCTTCCTATAAAAGGATTTCCAAGATGTAGAGTGAGGGTTTGAAGTCTATATAATTTTAGTGTCTATGCTATTTTACAATCAGTCTAGTTTTCTTTGTGTCAATTATGTGTTGTATTCAATTGTGCAAATATGAGAATACAAGTAAATCTTGAATGATAGTTTTTATTATGTCTTGGGTTATATTTTGAGTATTACACAAGTGATGTATTATATTCAAAGAATATTAATACAAACAGTGAGTTCTGAATATTCGTGTCCCTAAATTCTATTTCCATTTTCATATGGTTGTTATTTGGGATTGAATGAGCAAAGATCATGCAATTTAACATAGCTGGGATAGGTTGTATGTCAATTTATTATTTCTTTTAATTCAAGGAATTAAGTAAATGCTTCCATAAATTGATAGGGTTTCTAGGAATATGAGAGGGATATCATAAGAATGGAATGTAGGGTTAACAAATGATGAATTTAATTGCAAGTCAATTAAATAGATCAGTTATTTACCGGTGTGACTTTGTATAGTAATGGATATAGTACTAATCATCAATTTAGATACAAATTGACAAGTTCACGTGGTTGCACAGAGCACATTTAAATCAAATCAATATTTACTTTTTGTAATAAAAAATTAAATTACTAGTCATTACTTATTTTTAATAGCTTCCCTATGAATTATAATTGGCTACTATAATCAAGGAGTTAATTGCAAATCCAAAAAATTGTTGACCATTTTATGCTATAGGGGATAGATCAAAAAATAAGAGTATGAGTGAAGGAGTATTGAATAAGAATATCAAATAATAAATCATTTCATCCCTAAGGTGCACTCACCTTGGCCCTGTAGAGCCTAAAGTATAGAGATTCCTTATGCTCTGTTGAAGTTGGTCTTGATCTGAGATGAATTCAATTGAATATAGGAATTAGCTAACCCTTAGACCAATTTTTTTCTTTTGCATCCTAGTACTGGGTGTTTTGCAACTCGGTAGTTTTAAAATAGCAACAAAATGCTATAGTTTCATTGGAATAAACTACTCTGGCTTTTGATATCCCCATAGAAATAATTCACTAAAGATCTATTGGAACATTGATCAGTATCCTATTCAAACTCTTAGGCAAGAGCTAAAATGGGTTGTGTAGTTACCCATAATTTTTTAGTTTCACAAACTAGAGAAGAAGTAAGATTTTTTTTAAAGTATGCTCCATTGGAGGAAGAAACCCAAAAGATCTAGTAATTGATCCTCTAAAAGGAGGTAGCAACTCTACTTTCATTCAATAACTAAAAAAAGTGAATTTTTTTGTTATGTATATATCATAGAGAAAATCATTAATACCTAATGGCATTAGACCATTAGATCTTAGAAAGCACATTTACAAATCAAATGAATTAATTTAAACTTTGATCAATCATGTACCAAAGTTTTATAGAAGATGGAAGTAATTAGTAGATAATCATTTGAATGCATTTTGTGAATTCATAAATAAGAATAAAATATATGATGAATGCAGTGTGATGATATTTTTTGTAAAGTCATTAAGAGGTGATGCAAGAAATTAGTATGAACCTTTGGTCTCTGGATGTATTTAATCTTGGGATAAACTAGAGGATTGGTTTCTATATACTTTCCAAAATGCTAGTATAGAACATTGGAATCAGGAATAATATAACTTAGATGATTAACAAACTAAAAATAGTCTAGAAAGAAGTTAATTGATGAAAGAAGAGGGATAAACTCTTGACAAAGATGAAATTTCAAAATTACTAGAGATGGAATATCAAAAAATACCTTATAAAATAATGATAGTTTTCACAAACAAGTGATTTAGTGATCTTTGATAATGAAGAGGAAGATCATCTTTCTTTACCTATTGGTGATCTAGTGTATGCTAAGATTGATTGAAATAATGATAGACAAGAATAACATATGGAAGAAGGTGAGCATTCCAATTACCTAAAGATTAAAGATCATGACTAAATAGAGATCACTTTGGAAAAAGGATCATTGCACTAAGTAGGATGATCGGGATAAAGGATGTAAGGTTATATGCAAGAAATAATCTAAAACTAGTATTGAGACAATTGTTATTCATTGCAAGAAATACCTTGAATATTGGTCATACTTAAGATGTATTTGTGCTAGAGAAAACATTAAAATGAAGGATATATTATGATGTTGAAAGTTATTGAAATGAATCAACCATGTAATTATGAAACATGCTATGGTGATTTTCTTAGAAATCAAACCTTACTCATGAAATACATCAAAAAAAGATGCAAAAATACTATATTTAGAGAATGAATGATATTTGTATAAATAGCATACAATTTTTGATAGAGGTAGAAGTTAAAGATTACAATCTTCTCCTCAAGGAGATAAGAAGGATCTCATCATGCTTCAAGTAGATATGTGTTTCTAGAAAGAACCACTAATGGACCCTAGAAAATCCTTTTCTAGAAAGAAAGCAATTCAATGCATTTTTTCCATTTCAAGAAGAAGATATCAAGATATTAACGAGAAGATGAAATATCAGAATTGCAAAGAATTAGAAAAATAAGGTATCCAAAGTCATAATTTTGGGAGTAATCAAATATTTGATCTTTGAAATCACAATTTAACTAGATCCCAAAAGGAAAGTTCCCAAAATTGCAAATTTGCAAAAGACTAAAAGAATGAGTTCTGAGATTGCAATCTCAGAAAAGGAGTTGAAGAAGCTTATCAAGATTCTGAAAATCACAATTTTGGAGATGATTTCATAATGAAGGTAAGAGAATGTGTAAATAATTTTTTATTAAGTATCAAGAGGAAAAATTATTAATTTAATAGTTGAAAGTACAAATTAAGTACTCAAGTGATGTGACATATTGGACAACTTGCAAAGTGAATGTATGTGCAAAAATTTATGAATCATAAATATGGAATAAAAGTGAATTAATCACCTTGGAAAAAGGGTCATTTTTATCACACCATGATGCAAGCAAAGATGGAATAGAAGCTAGCAAAAAGATTTGAAAGCATCCTATAAAAATTGTGGAAAATAGTAATTTCAAAGCTTTCTTCTTACTCTAGGCATTACTTGTTTGATATAGATGGCTATTAAAGAAGATACTAGTAATAAAGAGTCAAGACAAATTCCTATTGAGAAAAATATTCAAAAGATGTTGTTAGATGTATTTCCTAATTCCTCTTCTAGTGGTTAGAAGTATGTCTTCTTTGACAAGTTTGAGAATTATAGAGATTTGTTCTAGTATTTCTATGCACATAGAGATAAGAAAGAACCTAGAGACAACTCTTGGAGGTTAGATTTAGGAAAGATTGTAGTCCCTAATGTGTTTGTGGATATATAGATCATAAACATTATGAAAATTCATTATGAGCCAACCACTAGGACTATGAGGAAGATGGACACAATGCTTTTGTTGGTCATTACAAAATCTTGCACTGAAGAATGTTTTGGACTAAGCACTCAAGTCCTCATGAAAATTGATATGAAACACTTAAAACATCAATATCAGAGAAATATTAAGTTCAAAAGGTTCAGAGAAATTGCACATTTAATGTATAGAGGTCAGAAGAATAGAGTTATGTATGTTGATCATATGGGTCCTCACTCTGTCGAATCCTTCATGGATTTTTTCAAATATGCCTTCTATGCATGGTTACAATTGTTTGGAGAAGATGAGCAAAAAAAGATTCCATTTGACTACATGAACATGTGCATAAAAATTCAAAACCCTCATTTACCTGGAGTTTGATTTTTCTAGTGAGATTGAAAAAACCCTTCATAGCTAAATGGCTAAATAGAAAACTACCAAGTCATTTATGAACTACTATTTGTTGTGCTATTTAATTCTTCATAAAAATGTTAGCCAATTTAGGAATTCTATGGAGTTAGCCACAATTATTGAGGAAGGTAGAAGACAACCTATTCAACTATGGTGCCCACTTTGGGACATGCATACTAGGGATGGGGGTTTCATAACCTTCAAGGATGTGTTTCTATAATGGATAGTGAGAGCACTTGGAGGAACAAACACCATAATGAATCAGTCAATTAAGAACATGTTGAAACCCAAGTAATTTTTAGTTGATACCCAAGGAATTTTTGGTTGATAAGGTTTGTGAGTATAACTTGTATGATTGGATTGTTAAATCAAAATACACTTTGATAAGGTTATATGGGTGTAGACAACTACCTCACAAGCTTCTTATGTTTATCCCTAAAAGATTAGGTTTCCTAGAATTTATTTGGTAGCTTTTATGGGTTGAGAAAGAATATATTCCACCAAGAAAGAAGGGCAACATGATACTTACATCTAAAAGATTTGAAGGGTGTGTAATTAAATATAACAAGATTCAAGATGTTTATAAGGTTCTTATGAATAAGTTTTCATTGGCTAGTGAAAAGACTAGAAATTATGACCTTGAGGGACATTATAAAGCTATAAATGCTACGTATTCTCATCAATTGAATATCAACAATAATATTGTTAGAAATTTTGATTATATATAGGATAAATGTTAGAGATTCAAGAAATGGAATGTCTTTAATGGGATAGAGAGCCAAAGATTAAGAAAAGGCTTGCCTCATTTTCATCCTAAAGAAGATATTGAAACCCTTAGGATTGAGAGATATATTTAGGACTTTGAAAAATCTAGATAAGGAGTATGTTGAACAAGAAATGAGAAAGGGAATAGAGAAAGTGTCTCTTACCCCCCTCTCCCCCCAAGCCAAAAAGAGAAAGTTGAAAGGTTCTAGTTCTTACTCTCCTACCTCCAAACCTTAGAAATAAAGAATTGATCTACCTTTCGTTTCTTATGGAGATTTTGATAGTGAATGTTCAGTAGAAATTGTTAATATTCATAGAAAAATGAAATTAGATAAGAGTGTCATGGCATCAGAGATGCCTCCTATATTTTCTGAGAAACAATAGGGTTATTGTGCTTAGAAAATGTAAACTTATGTTCTAATTGATATTGAAGAGGAGAGGGAAGCTATTTTCTTTAGATTTATTGAATAGGATAATTTCAACCAGACACAAAAACTCAAGGATTTTTGGATCAAGTTTAGAACTAGGGATTTTGAAGAAAAGAAATGGAAGAGACTTGAAGATGTTGATGAGTCTCAACATGCTTCAATAATTCAATAAATTATGGAATAATTGAATTTGGATGATATATCATGAACTAAATAAGATGCTAGAGAGATGGTAAAAAATAGTGATATTTTGATATTTTTTAGTTTGAGATTGAAAGAATTGTTTTTGCTTGATAAAGGAAGCAAGAAGACCAAAATTTTGTGTCAGAGTTTGAATCATTGGAAAAAATACAAGGAATAGGGTATGATCCCAAAAATCATGTTAGAGTATTTGGATATTTTCTAATTAACTCTAGTCTACTTAAGCTAAACTTTAGGCATCTAATAATTAATTATTATGATGTAACCTAGGTTAGAACTTTAGAGGGTTTCAATCTCCTTTATAAGGACAATATCTATTTGTAATTATTGATTGATTCAATTTTGATAATAGAAATCTCTCTTTTTACTCATCAAGAATGTCTTTTATGTCATCTTTGAATTTGAGCCTCCATAGTTTTTGCTTCTCTTTCCGTGATAGGTGTTTGCATGTAGTTGATTCTTGTGAGTTGTGGGGTTGATCTTTCATTAACTTCAACATGGTATTAGAGCTCTAGATCTTCATACCCTTATTCTATTTATGAGAAGTTTGGCTTGGCTTTCATATCAATGTTTTTTTCTTTCAAAGGGTTTCATTTTTCAAAGGATTTTTGTATTGAATATAGGGGGTCACTAATTTTTTATGCACATTGAGAAAAAATGAATATCATCGTTGAGCTCAGAGTGCCCAAAAATTGCTATTTTCATATAAAATTTGTCAAATTTGGATATAGTTGGAATTTGAGGCAAAAAATTGCTCCTAGATTTGACACATTTCCCAAGGTAAAGATTTTTTTTTGATAGTTTTTTTCTACTATCAAAGTTAGGGGTATAGTTTTACACTCTAGGAGGTATATCTTGAGCATCCAATCTTTGATTTGGGAATTATTTATATCATTGGAAAGGTCTTTTCAAGTTCTTTCTAGTGATGCTAGTTATTTTTTCAAATTATGCTCTAGGCACATTCTATTTAGTCTTATGCATTTTTTCATTCTGGTGGATATCTTTGTTGTTTTAGGTATAAGGATCAATTTCATTGCTTAAGATGATTCTTCATGACTTGTACTATCTATTATATTAGTATTATGTCTCTTCTAGTCTATTTAGACATCATTTGTATGCATTCTTGCAAACACACTGAGATAAAGTGCCATATTACATCTTTATTTTTGTTTAAGTAGTTTTTCCTTATTTTGCCTCCTGATTTGAGTAGTTTCATCTAAGGATACTCATACAAATTATTTTATTCTTGGGATTCATTATATATTATGCCTTATTGTACATGCACTACTCATGATTAAAGTGCCATGGGGGGTTGATGTTTTTCCTTAGTTTTTCCATCTTCCTTTATCAAGTGAGCTTCCCTTCTGTTACATTAGCCTCATGACATGCTTGAGATTGATCACCTTAGTACACACATATGTACTCTTTTATGCATCTTGATCATGGTTACTTGACATGTAGTTCTTTTGGCCCCCTTTTCTAGTGTCCTGTCACCTCACCCTTGTCTGCATTAAGAGGGGTTCTTCTATTGTTTCTCATGCTTTCTTTGTTTAATGGAGTGAGCTATGTATTTAGTTTTTATTCCTATGTACTAAGAAGATGCAATGGCTAGGTACTTATGCATTTTAGTGAGATGAATCATTTACCATATAGAAACTCTTCTTTTCATTCCTACTTTGGATGTAGCCTTCCATGTTTGATTGATCATCTCTTCAAAATTTTGTATTTCATGCCATCTATATGTTTGAGTTTAGTTGTTTTCCTTTGTGTGCCTCTTGATTTGATGTAGATTATGGTCTTCTCTATTTGGTCCATTTTTGTTTCAATAGAGGTTCTTCAAATCAACAATTAGTTTTGACAGAGCTTTGCAACTTCTACATGCTTCAGTGGTGTTGTTCATGATCATATTTTGTTCCTATATTTAGGGACATTCCCTAGTTTGGAGGCTTCTTCAGTCCTTCACTAGTCTCTTTTCAACATTATTTCCATCTCTTTTTGTAGTAGGTTTTTACCCATGTGGTTTTCTCTATTTCTCCCCTTTTCAAAGATTTGGTTATACTTGGGTACCTCATCAGGCTTTGTTTCTAGGAACCAAATCTATTTTATGTTGTAGTTTCTAGGTTTCTAGCTACTCCATAAGTTTATCTTAAGGGGTGGTTGTTAGAGTAATTAGATATTTTCTAATTAACTCTAGTCTACTTAAGCTAAACTTTAGGCATCTAATAATTAATTCTTTTATTAATTATTATGATGCAACCTAGGTTAGACCTTTTTAGGGTTTTGATCTCCTTTATGAGGATGATCTCTCTTTTTAATTATTGATTGATTCACTTTTGACAATAGAAATCTCTATTATTGCTCATCAAGAATGTCTTGTTCATGGATCTAGGAATTTCAACCTCCATAACTTTTGCTTCTCTTTTTGTGATAGGTGTTTTCATGCAAGTGATTCTTGGGAGCTGTGGGGTTGATCTTTCATCAACTTCAACAAATAAAACCCTTGCTACTTGGGTTACATTGATATTGCTAAAGAAGAAGGCATGGCTCTAGTATAGACTATATTTAATATTGATCCCATGGTTATTGCATCACATGTGATACATATATCTATGTTTAATCAAGCCCACATTAAACATATGAAAGAGATAATCATAGAATTATAAAGAAGAGAAATGGAAATGAATTCAATCATAAATAAGATGCATGTGAAAACTAGGAGATTGGAAACATAACTACATGATTCAAAATATGAAATCTCTCAAGCCATTGTGACACATAAAGTTGTAGATGTTGATGTTGAAAACCAAAATAAAGAAATAACCAGAGAAGTTGATCGCAAGGGGTGTACTTTCAAATACTAGAGTAAATTTGTGTTTATAGAATGAATCTTTGTTTATAGAATGAATCTTATTTTGGATAAATGTGATAAAGTGTATGAGGCATTTAATAACATTTTCAATATGTTAGATTTCTTTGTAAAAGGAAAAGATATACTTTCTAAAATAATGAAGAAATGGGGACCCTCTAGGTATGAATTAAGAAAACTCTTTGAAGTTACAAAAAGGGATCCTGAGGCCCCTACATAGATTTAAAAAACTATTGATTCCATTGATGGTTTTACAAAGAATTTGAGTTACATGAGCCAAGAACATCCAAAACTTGAGTAAAAGTTGAACCTAGTTGTTGTTGACCATTCATGTCTTCCCACCATCAAAAATAAAGAAAGAAAGATTAAATAGTTGGAAGAGTGGAGGCATAAGTTCATAGTATTACTTGAAGTAATAACAACCAAATTCAGGAGGAACAAAATTTCCAAATTGATTGATTTCATAGGTTTTTGAATAAGATAATTACTATAGAACCAAATTATTTTAGGTTTGTAATACATGTAAAGATTGCTTGGGGAAAGAAGTGGGTTGATGTGAAGGATTTTCCCCATTAGTTTCAAATTTTTATGGCCTAGTCACACCCAAATTATCAAATGGATTGAAGTCTACCTTAATATTCTTGAGGATACTTCTACGGAGATCATGGCTACTGATGAAATATAAGATAGTTTAAATTATTGTTATGCTTTTCAATTATTCTCTTCATAGTTATTTATGTTTATGAAGGGATCTAAAGCTATGTTGAACCTTTTCATTTTTATAAGGAAAGGTACCAAGGCCCCTATTTAAGAAAAAACATTTCTAAAGACATGGGATATGATCATTTTTTTAATACGATATGTGATACTGCTTACAACGGATATTATGAAGTAATTTTCTATTTTCATGCAATTACTTGCTTTGATATGCAAAGGAACTAATCTTTTGTATGTCCTTATGAATGAATTAATACAATGTTGTTTCCTCTATATCTAAAATGGTGTATGATTTAATATTTTTCCATATTTTACATTTTCCCTTTGGATATGCTATTGTTTTGATGGATGAGAATAATGCATGAACTTGATTCAGCATATACTTTTGTATAAAGTTATGGTATCTATCTGATTGGTCTCCTTTGATTGGGTTTAAGAACATTTATACTAGGAATTGTATTTATATATTATCTATCTAATAGCTAATGGGGTACACATTGTCTCTTAAGTTTTTATAATAGGATTATGTGGGAATTGACTCTGTACTACCCAAATAGATTAAGGATTGATCTATGTATATTCATTCTAAGTCAATATGTATAGTTGTATATTGGTGAAATTGTATCCACAAGTATTGCATGAATCCATTCTCTATATTTTCATTCACATTTTAAATACTATTACATTTGATTTCATCTTAAGGAGACACTTGCCAACTCAAGAGCATGAACTATAAAGTTTCCATTATGAAAGACTTAAGTTTTAGTAAACATCAACATAGGTACAACCACCTATGTCTTGCAGAGCCTAAAGTGTGGATGTTGAATAATTATAATTCACTCTTCTTCATTGACCAAAATTGTGTTGATTTTCTAGCATCAAGTAGGAAGCCTTGTTGGTTTTAAAGGAACAATTTTGAGGACCAACACTAGGTACTACTTCCATGATAGATGTTTCTTCTCCTGCCAATTGAAAATCCATTGATCAAGTTAAAATGGATAGGTATGTGGCTAGATTCTTTAATGATTGGGTGGAAACTTTAATGGGTAGTGGAATAAGTTACATCATCAAATTCACAAAAACTAGAACATGAGTAATAAATATGATGGCTAGACTAGAATCTAAACTGACTATATAAGAACCTAAGAAAGTAAAGTGGGATGAATGCATAATCTAAATTATAGAGGTTCAAACCTATGGTAACAATAAATTTATAGAAAATATGCCTAATGTAGTCATGGATTTTTATTTCATGTTCATGGTTAGAGACAAATTGGAATGGAGGAACATAACCACTGATCATGGTCTAGATGAGACATCAGAGTTTCTAAAAGAAATGGAATGTCTCAAGGAGATTTTAGACAATGAAATCAAAACCACTGATGTTAGATTCAAGGATAACAAGGATAGGCCCAATAAGGGAATCCAAGAGGTTTTGGTATTGTTTCAAGACAAAATAAAAATAATGAAGGAGATTCCAAAAATGATAGTCAAGAACTTCACCACCATCACCCATGCAAACTCCATGATGATTATATGCAAATACCACCTAGAAGAACATGAAATTAAAATGGATCACATTCAAAAGATCAAGCACATATAGAAAAAAATAGATTTCCCCTATCAAACGATTTGGTCAAATTCATTTCTACATACAAAAAATTGAAAGAAGAAGGTGATGGAATCCTTGAAAGTATGGAATAACATATCAATCCTTTATGTGTAGCTAGAAATTGATTAGATAAGACTTAGGGGCTCTATGCCTTAGCATACTTTCTTTTATTTAGGTTTTTAAAAATACTTTAATTAAGCATTTTGGTATATAACTTCCAATGAACTTAGTTTTTTACAACTAAATCTTAGAGCCCTTTGCTTCTATATAAGAATATTCTTATAATTTTAAGAGGGTTGGCTCTCTAGAGATTGAACTTTCATTTTAAGTTATCTAGTTTTGGATCTATGATATTAGCAAATTTAATGCAATGATATATTGGATTGTGTGGTGTTATAAATAAATTTTGGCTATAAAATTGTATGGTTTATCAAAGCACACTTCTCATTTTCATGCATGAGTGAATGTATGTAAAGCCAATTCTTTCTTTGTATTATATGTTAATCTTGACTTTGGAATAAAAAAGTAGCCTCAATTTAATGTTTTCTATTTAAAACTATTTCATATTTATAATTAGTTATGTGGCTAATTATCATTGTGAAATTTGAATTTCTTTTCAATCTTCATATTCTTTTCATCATTATGAAATGAGTGTTATGTCATATACTTTTGGGTCAAAAGTAATTGCAAAATGTTATTTTAAAATAAGATTCAATTTGTAAAACCTTTCAAGTCTAGAAGTTTTTAGTGCTCTCATTTTACGTAAATTGAGGAATAGTGTCAAGAACCAATAAAACCTTTGAAGGGAAAAAACTATTAACTAACAATTTTTGGCAACTCTATTGGGGGGACCACCAATGTTTGCAAGGCATCAATTCAAAAAAGTATGATATGGAATGGTGTTGCCTCACTAAGACAACTTTTCTATTCTTCAACCAAATTTAGGGTTTCACCATACCCAAGAAGATATTATCTCTGACTTGAACACCCTATCCTAGAATTCCAAAGAAAGCCTCACACAATACTTATAGGTTAGTCATGTTCTAGAGGAATAAAAATAGTGAGGAGAACTTATTAGAGGGATACCTATTGTACAAGAAGAAATAATTATGGAAATATTGGCCTAACATCCAAGATTAGATTCCCCTAACCCCAACCATCAACATAATCTTGAAAAATCTAATTTGGATAAACTAGTTAGTAAGAAACACACTCGTGGTGATAAGTTTAAAGGAGTTTTTGATGATGACTACAAGACTCCAAAGCAATTGAATTTTACCCCTGACCATATACATAAGAAGAAGAAAATTTTTAAATCCACAAATAGACCTTTTTCACCTCCCAAGAATTCCCCTATTACTACTAGCCTACAAGATCTAATTATACCTAGAACCTTAGTTCCATTATATTTCAACACCTAGGCTCTTAACTTCTTATTACCAAATATGGCCACAAATAATCCTTGGGGTGCCCAAGTTAGTCCTCTCAATCTAGGACCCAATCCAAATCCTCTCCCAAAAGGTGCAAGATACATTCTTCCCAAGTTCAGTGGTGATGAGAAGAAATATACCAATGAGAATTTGAATGCTTTTAACACTACATCTGGGTTTCTTGTTGTTCCCACTAAAAATGTGGTAGATAGGTTATTTGTGCAAACCTTGACTAAAGTAGCTATAGATTGGTTCCACCATCTACCAAATGGAGAAATCACTAATTAGACTGCTATGAGAAATAATTTTGAAGTGAAGTTCAAACTAGTTGATGATGAACACACCCTCATATGATAGCTAACACAACTTTAAAAGGAATTTTAGGAACCTATGCATGGTTTCATGGAAAGTTTCAAAAATATATTGCATAAAATACCTACTATAAAGAGACCAAATATTGAAAATAGAAAAGGATTCTTTGTAAATACCATGCCACGTAACATTAGTTTTCACTTAAGGCATGATAGGGTAGTGGATATTGATGTAGCCCAAAGATTGTTCATTGAGTTATAAGATGACCTAATATCTATGGGGAAATGGAGGAGGGAAGTATAAGAATCTATTTCACATACCTCTACATCAGGTTCAACAAAGTTCCTAGTATAAATATTAGTCAATGATGTAATAATGATCAAGATTCAATTACTGAGGAACACAATGCCATACCAAGATATTCCCAGAAAATATCCCAATCAAGGAGGAGGAATTTTTGGTAAAAGACCACATATGTTGTCTAGTTCACAATAATTGTTGATTGAAGGCCCTTCTGCTAGTAAGGAAAACATATGCACTTTTGATCTAACATATGACCATGATGGTGCTTCATGTCTAGAGATGGTATAGTTTAGGGAGATGGAAGTAAATAAAGAGATTTTAGAAGAAGTTCTAGCAGGACCTCATCAAAACCTTGTGACTTTTTTAGTGACTACCTCAAATATGATTATGATTTTGAGCATGGTGGTGATATATATTACTCTTGAGGAACCTTATAGATCTATTCTTACAAGGAATCAACATGGGATAAAGTCTCCAACTCATTCTTCTTCTACTACCTTGGTTGGAAAATGGAAAACATTGATGAACCAACTTAATGGCAATTGCAAAGTTCAAAGAGGCGTAGTACTAGAAGTAAAGATATTTAATCAATCTGATCTAGAACTTGCCATCGATATTGTTGAATTATATGAGTCCATTAAGGTCAAAATTTTCTCTACTAATTATTTAAGATCAAATCCTAATGAACTAGATTGATTAGTTGAATATATAAGAATTTCTTCTCCTCAAAACATTGCCTAGTAGCTGAATTTTGTGTCATCCCACGAACAACTTGCCATCGATATTGTTGAATTATATGAGTCCATTAAGGTCCACATTTTCTCTACTAATTATTTAAGATCAAATCCTAATGAACTAGATTGATTAGTTGAATATATAAGAATTTCTTCTCATCAAAACATTGCCTAGTAGCTGAATTTTGTGTCATCCCACGAACCTTCGATTAAAGTTGAAGTAATCCCTTTGGATCAAGATGTATCTATACTATTCAAAAAAATTCTTAAATTTCATATTGTCATTTATGTTCACACAAATCTTAGTATTAACCAAGTAATGTAGAGTTTGTAGTATTAACCTTGTATATCTTAGTATTGACCAAGCAGTCCTGTAAAGAAGACTTTTCCAATATTAATTGAGAAGTTGGTTAATGAAGGGCTTCCTTCTTGTAGTATTGACCTAGTGGTTGGGCATCAAAGGACTTGTATTATTAACTGAGTGGTTAGGCATCGAAGGGCTTGCAATATTGACCAAATGTCAATCCTAGTATTGATTGAGTTACAACAAAATGTAATTGTCTAATAATTAATTGTTTGAGGTCAACTATTTCAATGTTTATTATTGTTTTGAAAGGGCATTCAAGTTGAATTATCCTAACTTATGATATATAAGAAAAGTTAACTTATGAGGATAGGAAGAACACGTGGAATATGAAATAAAATGGATATGTAAGCTAAGGCAAAGGTAGAGAAAGAAAGTATGGAAGATAAGATGCAAAGAACATTTGATCAAGAAGGATCTGAAGGTCAAGCCGAAACATAGATATGAGTCTACAAAGGAAGTTTCTTTATCAATTAGGTAAAAATTTCTATTTCTTTCTAATCATTGTAATAGTAAATAAATCTCTTAATAGAGTTGACTAAATAGTCATTTTGTAAATCCTCTAACAAAGTGACATTTCAAGATTGAAGTGTTTGAAGACCTCTAACCAAGAAACTCCTAACAAGGTGATATAAATCCTCTAAAAAGGTCATACTTAATAGTATATTTTGTAATCTTTAACAAGGTTGGCTCCTAATAGGGCTCACTTCAAAAGAGTGAAAATTATTGTGACTAGTTATATGGTAGTTTTTCTCGAATTAGGTTTTATATGTTAAATATTGGTGTCATCTATGTTCATGCAATTTTATTTATGCTTTATGTTTATGCAACTAAGTTACTAAATGATAAAATAGACAAATAATCTTAAGATTTCTTTATTAATTGAGTATCAGTAATATTCTATTGTTAACTTAGCTAATCAGTATTGCATGATTACTGAAAGTTTGAATTGACATGTTAGGGACAATAAATTATTTCTTGGTAACTAATTCACCCCTCCCCTCTTAGTTATGCTCTTATATTTCCAACACTATACATTCTTAAAATTCCAAGAATTCTCCTATAATTGAAAAACCAAATCTCCTTTATGTCTCCTTATTCATTCACATCCATAAACTTAGCAATTGCATTATAGCCTTTGGAACCTCTGATAGCATCACTCCATCTTTTCTTGCCAAAGCCTTGGATCTACCCATGATAAAGACATTTTAAAAATGTTATTTAATGGATTCAAAGCATGTCCCCTTGACTAGATAGATCAAGGATGCTCAAGTCTCTCTACTTGAATTCTCTAATAAGAGAGTTAACTTGACCAACCTAGCAGTAGATATTTAAGCTAACTATGAAATTTTGTTGAGTAGGATATTTTGTAAAGATCTAGGAGGAGAGATCAAACTAGACTTGTCTTTAGCTACCATACTAATTGGTAATAAGAAATTCATCCTATACCATCAAATAAAGTCAAAATATATAGTTTTCCCTTCTAAAGACCCTATATCCCATATTTTGAATAATGAAATTGAGTTTTCTAACTACATGATTTAACCTGGAGACATAGCAAGTGCAGTTGAAATAGTTGAAGAAGGTATATGGGAGCTCAAATTTGATGGTAGTTGTTCTTCAATTAGGTTAGGAGCAAGAATTGTGTTAATATCACCCTTGAGAAGTATGACTCCATGTGCTTTCAATATGGAATTTGAAAACACTAACAACATTGCCAAATAAAAGAGCCTGCTAGTGAGAAATCAAGAAGCCAAGAGGAGGGGAATGAAACTCCTAAAGGCCTGTAAGGATGGAAAATTGGTAGTTAAGCAAGTTAGAATTGTTTTTGGTGTAAAAAATAGTGGTTAAGACATTGACACAGTAGAGTATAGCATAAATTGGAAGGATTAGATACCTTCTCCATTGAAGTAGTGCTTAGGGAATTCAACACTAGAGCTGATGGATTAGAAAGTTTGGCCTCCTTAATGATTCCACACCCTAATTTTCAAAAGGACCTCTGTATTATAGATTTGTCTCATCGACCTAGTGTACCCAATAATTCTAATTCTTGGAAAGTGTTCAATGATCATGCACACACAAACACTCTCCTACAAGGAATTGGGAAATTTGGAGACCTCTTCTTTGAGGGTTCAAGCTTGGAATGTTAGGATTGTTGCTCTGAATCTATGACTAAAATTGATGACAAAGTCATCTAGTTAAGAGGTAGCATAATTCCAAAAGGGTTGGTAGCACTAGAAACACATTTTGATAGGAGAAATCATTACATAGGGAAAACTATCAAAAAAATGAGTCACTCAAGTGAATGTGAGAAGGCAAATGTTGGCATTGAGGATAACCCCAAATTTGTGAATCTAGGTACATGTTGCAATGAAATTGAAAGGATGAGGTTTGTTAATCTACTAAAAGATATTGGTGATGTGTTTTCCTAGTAATATATGACATTTGAAGGATTTCAAACAAGGCCAATTCAAACATGAGATTCCAATAAAACCTAGAGAACCACCATTCAAATAGAAGATGAGGAATTATAATCCAAAAGTGGTGGATGCGATATTCAATGAATTTGACAAAATGTTGAAAGAACACATCATATATTCACACATAGCTCTATATGGGTGGATAACATAGTACTAGTTCACAAAAAAAGTGGTGAAATTAAAATCTATGTAGATTTTAGGAACTTGAATCAAGCAAGTCTCAAAGATAATTTTTTGTTGTTGAATATCGATCATATCTTGTAGACTATAGTAGGGTTAGAGATGATGTCCATTATTGATGGATTTTTGGGTTATAATCATATCATTGTAGATCCTAAAGACTAGCATAAGACTACCTTCACTACTTCATGGAACACTTTATCCTATAGTCGAATGCCATTTGGGATTATTAACATAGGCGCTACCTTTTAGAGGGAAATAAACTCATGTTTTTCTTATCTCTTATACAAGGTGATTTTCATTTCCTTTTATGATATGAATACCTTCTCTAGAAGGAGAAATAAACATCTTTTTGATTTAAGAATGATCCTTTAGAGATGTAGAGAACATGGAATATCTTTAAATCCAAAGAAGTCCATGTTTTGTGTCACCATAGGAAAGATGATAGGACATCTAGTGTCAAAGGATAAAATTAAAATTAATCTTGAATTTTTCTACAAAATCCAATAGTTATTCTTACCCTTGAATCATAATTAAGTATACTCTTTCTTTGATCAAATTAACTTATTAAGAAGGTTTATTCTTGATTTTGTTAAAACCACTAGACCAATTGCTAATCTTCTTAGTGATAAGCTCACCTTCAAATGGAGTAATGATGACATGAAGGCTTTTCAATAGATAAATTTTTTTGTTTCCCTTTCCCTAATTCTAGATCACCTAGATTATAAGAAATATTTCATAATTTATTACTATGCAAGTGAGCATACTATGTCAGCAATTTTATTCTAGAAGAATGATGTTGGCGATGATGTCCCTATCTCTTTCATGAGTACACCATTGAAGAATCATGAGTTGAGATATTTCCTTATGGAGAAGCAAGCCTTTTTAGCATTAAAGGAAGTAAAAAATTTTCCATTATTATATTTTTCACTCTCATTCGATGGTGTTCATTCCCAATTCTATAGTTAAAAGCGCCCTTACTCAATAGGAGATAGCAATAAATAATAGAGAAACTTGGACATAAATAATGTAAGAATTTAAATATGGAGATCAAACTAACAAAACTAGTAAGAGGCCATGTTTTATGCAAGTTAATGGCATGGAAGCAAGAAGGCTTTGAAGAAAAGGATCCCTTGGCATTGTTGGTTTGATAACTAGTTTTTGTAATCATCCAAAACTAGTTAGCTAGACTATCAGCCCCCTTTCTAGCATTTTTACATAATTTATCTAATGCTTATCCTTGATCAAATCTCCAAAAATCCATTTATGCGATCTTATCCTATAGTTTGACCACTTTATCATAAGTTCATATTCAATTAAAAGAACATGTCCCCCTTTTAATTAAATAAAAAACCCCACTCACCTCTTATCTTAAGTTGCACACACAAAGGTATTTCCCTTATTTAAAAATAAAAGAAAGGATATTGTTTTCCCACATGGGGGAAAAATTAATTCTTCATCATGATTGTTGGAAATTCTTGTGCACATGGATCACCCCCACTTTTAAATTCCACCCCTGATCACATGCATCTTACCTCATGATCTCTATTGTCTATTTCTATTTAAAAGGGAGACATATCTCCTCACTTAATAACACCCCACTTTTATTAACATTATGCTATAGGATTGAAGATGTCATTCTTGTAGAACTCCTCTTCTTCTATCTTCTATTCTTCATTCTTCATGCTTCCCATTCATTCTAGTTTCTCTCTAGGCTAATAGTTTAAATCATCTAGTATAAATAGCGGTTGTAATACTTATTTTCTAGTTTAGCATGAATTATATTTTCTCTCATTTAGCTTTCACTTGCATTACATTCATTCTAGATCTTTGGATACTATCACTCTTGCCTCTACTCTTTAAACCTCTTGTTCTATGGTGCACCTTGCAAGGGTTGCATAACTTGGTTTATTTGAGAGCCGCCATACTATTATTTTTCACCTTTGAACATCATAGATAGAGAGCTATAAGCCACCTCTTGAGATTCTCTCTTTCATGAGTATCTCAAGAATAATGTTTTATACAAGTGTGATACTTTTTCTACACACATTTTTGGTGCCCACCATGGGGCTAGAACAAAGTTTTTAGCTCCATTTTCTTGTTGATATTTTAGTTGCATTCTCATGTCTAGTTTTACAACAACTTATTGCATCTAATCAAGTGGTTTTTCAATTTTTCCACTTTAGTTTTAAGGCTAATCCTTGTGCAAATTGGTTTGAAGGCCAAAACCAAAACTTTGCAAATATTTGATCATATCTGTCCAACCACTTGGTGTTCAAATCTAAAATATATTTTGCAAATTAAGGATGCATCTAAAATGTAGTAGTCCAATTTTCAAATTATTTTGAGTTGATGTGCACCTATTATAATGTTTTTTTTCCCATAAAAAGTCATTTATGGCTGCAAATCAGCAATTTTTTTGGAAAATTTTACATTTTTGGAAATGTAAATGAATTATATAGGGGCTGAGTTCTTTGTGTTTTGAATTTAGATGTCATATTAGGGCTTAATAACTAAATTTTACAAATCTGGCCTATTTTAAAAAAATGAGTCCCTAGGGCACAAATGAAGAAATATTGCTGAATTTCTTTCACTTTTGGAAAGCTCTTTGGTTTTTAGTAGGGGTCTATTCTTTTTATTTCTATTTTTGGAGCTTAAATAATAGCAAAGAAATCAGATATTGTTGACTAGGTCAAAAATAAAAAGTTAAAAAGAGAGCATTTGTGATTAGCTTGCACTTTTTTTCATATGCTTGATTGGAAGAAAACTTGGATTTTTGAGGCAACTAACCACTTTATGTTGCAAGTCTTACTTATTTTTTATGCCCTAACCTTATTGTTTGTAGGGGTTGTACACTTAATGTCCAAAACAAAACAAAAGAATTCATGCCAAAGACTCAATGCTAAGAGGCTACTAATTCTTTTTTGTTGGGCTTCCTAAAAGCATAAAAACAAAAAAAACAAGTGCTTGTATTTCCCTTATTTTTGCTATGAAAATATTATTAGTTTTTCATCTTTCATAGGCATATAAATCTTGCAATTGAGATATTTTTGTGGTAGGAAAGTATGCTTTTCACCCTTGGGGTGAATCAAAAAACTTGACCCACTCTTAGATTTTAGAAGTAAGTATCATAATTGAGCTTCTCGGTGTATTTGGGGGAAATAATTGGAATAGGAGAGTATGCTCTTCACCCTTGTGGTGAATAAAAAATCTTGACCTCCAAAAGTTGATCATTTAAGTTTAGTCTAGAATCCTTTAGCAGGCCTACTCTTGAGAGATCAAGAGAAATGAACCAAGTGGGGACTATTAGAAATATATAATACTGAGAGGGGGGTAAATTTTTATTCTACAAATTGTTTCCCACAATTGGATATTATTAATTAATTTTCAATGTGCATATGAAAGTAAACCAATAATATTGAATATTAAATAAAACCATACACAGAGAGAACTCATAACACCATTATTTGTTAACTAGAGAAATCCTAAGCAAGGGAAAAACCTAATGAGGATGGTACCCACAAAATGATCCACTAAAAAAAAGAATTTGATTAAGGATATTGACCATGTTAGGAGTCAATCAAATAAATATAGTGTCTTAAGTCCTTGTTAGAGGACTAGGCATTGTTAAAAGCTTCAACCTTGTTAGGAGTTGTTTCAACCCTACTAGGAGTTTCTTCAACCCTATCAAGAATTGGTAAAATAATTACAGTGTATGCAGAAGAGTCCACTACCCTAACATGCAATATAAAAAAAACTTTCTTTATAAGTATAGATATACATACAATACTATCTCATTACTACACTTTTTGAATCCTCTAATCATACACCAAATCTCACATCATAAAAAGTTTGTATATCACATATACTTCCTTCACAATAGTTTGCATCACATATTCACTTATTTTATTGTGCAAGATATGATCTTTTCTTATACCTTGAAATTCATCAAAAATCTTGATCAGTCAGCCTTGAAGCTTCCACACACTTGGATAATTATAAAAACTAATTTGGGGTAAACATCTAGGATGTCGAACCATCATAGCTAAGTAGTTATTTTGTTACCAAAATAATTCCTTAGGCCATAAAATTCATTTTATTTTCATGCTCTATTCTTCTCTATCAATTACCTATATTGGTAATTCCTCTATAACTATCACCATAGTGTTGTAGTACCTAGAAAATGAGCTAAATGCATAACATACTATGAAAAAATCACAAAACTCAATAATCATACGTTAGCACCCACTAGTCTACCATGAAAGCCAAACTAATCAAAAGAAGAAAGCACAAGGTTAGAAACCCCCTCTTTCATTTTTAGCTCCCATATCCTTCTTTCTTCTCCAAATGATGTAGCTCCAACTTGCCTATAGTGCACACAAGATTGAAGAAAAGTCTATGATATGGATAATGTCATGAGAATAATTGAAGTTGTGATTTAAGCTTGAGAGAAATGGTATGAAAATGCAAAGAAGCTAAAGAATTGAAAAAGGCTCCAAAATCAGAACCTCAAGGACTGAAAATGAGAGAAAGAGTGCTCATTTTATAATGGGCATGGAGGATGAGAGCACTGGATTTGTCACCCTTAGATATGTGATGTGGCAAGAGATTCCTTTGAGAATCCATGATGCATATGACAAAAGATGCCAAATCTAGGATTCTATGATGCATGAAAGTCAAACTCGGCTAAATGTGGAAGAAAATCTATGATGCATCATAAGACACCTCAACCCACAGAAAGCCAAGAATCTATGAAAAATAAGCCAAATATGGATGTACATAAGAGAATAAGAATATTTGATTATGACATATTTTATCCAAGTGTCAAAGGAGAATCAATGAGGTGTCATATCCAAGTGTCATAATGATGTTAATATTCTATGGAATATTTGAATTAAAAATCCTTTTATTCCACAAAATAAGAATTAGTAAAAAATGGAATTAATGATGGAAAATGTGACTTAGGAAATTGTGATTTCTCATGGATTGCAGATAATGAATCAAATTAACTAATAAAATTAATTAATATAGGATGATAATTAGGAAGAATAATTAGAAAGAATAATAGGATTAAATTATGGGTTATTTAATCCTATAGGGAAAATTAGTAGATGATTGGCCAAAATTGATTAAATAAATGTGACATTACCCTTTGATGAAAATGTGATGATAATATAGATCAAATAAGATGATGACAAGTACACCAAAGCCATGGTTAGATTGATTGATTGAAATTGATAACATGCCAAGGGCTCATGACATGAATTGATTGATGTAGCAACCAAAATAGAAAGGACCTCATGCACATCCATCTAGGTAGTAGCAAGTTATAAAAGGGCTTTGAGAGGGTTTTGAAGGTCATTTTAACTCTCTCATTTGGAAGAAAAGAACTTTGGAGCAAGGAGAATGGATTGACTACCTAGGGTGCAACACCATGGTGAATGGGTGCGAACCTTCCAACAATAAGTAGATGCTAGACCTCTAGTGAGTACATCGAGGCCATATTTGTACTTTTTATATGTTTTAATTCTTTTTTACTACTTTTCCATGCTTTTTACTACTTTTTTTGAATTCTAGGCACATAGGAATTTTTTGAGGGGGAATGGGGGTCAAACAGGGTCAAATGGGGGTCCCAGGGCTAGGTAGGGCATCCAAACACCCCAACTATGCCCAAAACATAGCCAAGTGCATCCTAGAAATAATTAGCATTCCTAGGTGCATCTTGGATGTAGCTGGCATGACCAAGTGCATCCATGACATAGTTGGGAATCCCAACTGTGCCCTAGGATGCTCTGGGGCTCTGATCGAGGTTCGAATGGTCCTGGATCAAGCTGAAACTTGTCAAAGGCTAGCATAACCCTAGGGAGATGTTAGAAAAATGATAAAATTTAGTCAAAGGTGGTCAACATTCTTAGAATTTGGTCAAACATAGGATAGATGTAGGTCAAATTTGGGTAAATGCTGACAAAGAACTATGCAAAGGGCCCGAAAGGGTGCAAATGGACTCAAAATGACTCAAAATTTGGAACACATATTCAAAACCCTAGAAAAAGTTGAAAACATAAGTTAGCCGAGGCTAGTATAGTTAGCAAAAAGTCAAAACTTGGTCAAACTTAGCTAGGATGAAGGAGAAAGGCTAACTGATGGATAGGGATAGGGTCAAAATGATGCAAATGAGCTTGAAATGACTCAAAACTTGGTAAACATGTTCAAAACCATAGGAAGAGTTAAAAACATAGTTCAACTTGGTCAAACATGCTCCAAAAAAATCAAAATTAGTCAAACTAGAGTCAAACTTGGGTCAAAAGTAGGGTAAACTAGATGTAAAACCATAAGAGATTGACATAGGCTATCTAATTATGCAAGAGGAGCTACCCCTATTATGGATATAGGGACATAGGCCACAGAGCCTTACACTACATCATTAAATGACACCTGATGAGTGGGGGATATTGGTTGGGTTGGGTTATATCATGTGATGTTTATGCCAAAGGTGAGGGCGAATAGGGCTTTGTTGACAGCTTTGACGAAGAGGTGGCACTCAGAGACTAGTTCATTCCACCTACCAACTAGGGAGGTGACTATGACACTAGAGGATTTATGGCACATCCTTAGGATCCTTATCCATGGAGAGTTAGTAGCATACAACCTAGCTATAGGACAAGTAGCTCTACACTGGCTATTTGGATGTGAAGATGTAGAGCTAGGGATCAAAGACTATGTGATCAGATGGGACCTATTGGTGGCACACCATGAGCAACTAATGGTTGTGATTTGCTAGGTGATTAGTAGATTGCTGATGCTAGATAGCTAGGGACATGGATTCCTAGTTGGATGGGGTCAAGTACTTAAGTAGATGATCATGGAGGGTACCATGTTTGCTTGGGGCCCATGCATGTTGGGGATGTTATATTATTATCTGAATCAAGTAGCATATAGAGGGGGACTATCCTTCAACACTAGTAGGACATTGATATAGATTTGGGCCTATGAGAACATTGTCATATTTAGACCCCTAGTAGAGCAAGAGTTGGTGGATGATATGTCATATGCTTACAGCTACTGAGGTGTACTAGCCAAAGGACCCTTGGGATATATGAGATGCTTTTGCCATTAGATAGATAGGATGACATATTTTATTTGGAGACCATAAAAAAGAGTGCCTAGGATGGGATGATGATGGCATTCACTTGCAAAACTGTAGATATGAGTGCTATCTCATAGGGCACATAGTGATTGGGCATTTGGTCATAGAGATATACCTACCAGAGTGGGTATGAAGATAGTTTGGGGAGACATAAGATGTATTGACTGGCCTAGCATTGTTTGCTTGATCTAGAGTAGAGGTTTAAGAGTGGGGACCACCAATTAGGACATAGGTAGCATATGTGCAACTAGTAGAGTTACAGTTGAGACTATGGGGGGCAGAAATAAACATAGTTTATGCAGGCACATCAACAATGTATGATAGGTAGTTTTCATAGCATCAGCTGAGACCGTCGATAGATCCAGTAGTACCAATACCATGAGGGAAGCCATAGGAAAAGCAAGAAGAGGAGGACGATGAGGAGGAGGGGAATGGGGAAGAGGATGAGGAGGTAGGAGATGAGGGCAATTGGGGAGAGGATGATGCTAAGGAGGAGGATGAGGGAGAGGATGAGGGGGGAGGAGAGGAGGAGGAGGAGGAGGAGGAGGAGGAGGAGGGAGATGAGAATGTTGAGGGTGGTGTAGGGGGTGATGATGAGGATGTTGAGAAGGAGGATGAGGGAGATGATGAGGAGGGTGGAGGTAGTGGAGGTAGGTATCGTGTTGGAGGTGGTGACGAGGGAGAGGATGAGGAGGACTATTAGTAGGATAGGGATGCATCTACAATGGACATGAAGGAGGATCTAGTGGAGGACACTCGTAGAGCATTAGTACTAGTAGAGGTAGGGCCTAGCTAGGTAGAGTTGATGGAGGTGATCAAAGGGCTACAGATTTAGTTAGATCAGGTTTTGGCCAAGAGGGATGCCATAATAGGAGAGAGGGATGTAGTTATAGTAGAGAGAGATAAGGTGATGGCTGAGAGAGACCAGGGTAGGGCTGAGAGAGATGTAGTTGTGCATAGGGTAGAGATGGAAGCACAGGAGTCTCAGGAGTTCATCAATAGTATCAAAGATGTGAACTTCTAAGATCTAGCGATGATGATGAGTAGGGCTCACATGGAGGCACAGTACTGGCAAGATCAGTATGAGAGAGTGGTGCCACCTGGGAAGAGAGTAGAGAGTTTCCATGCATCAAGATCTCATTCCCACATGACATAGGGGACACAAAGTAGTACAGGGGTAATGGGGCCTATGAGGCCACCATAGAGAGCAGGGGGATCATCCTCGAGGCTAGACGGAGGCCATGAGGCTAGGATAGCACAAGATGACACTGACAGACTCACTATAGAGGGGCCTCTCTATGTTTCTTTTTTGTTTCTATTATTCTCTTTCATGGTTCATGCCTACAGGCAGTTAGTATTGATGTAAACCATGACCATGTACTCTGACACCTTTGTGAGACATTTATGAGATGGAATTATGCTATGATGACTATATGAGATGAATTATGTATATGCTTTAGATGTTTTATATGGATGTATTTATGCTTTTTTGTGTGGACTTATATATGATGACATAATGTGTTGATCTATCACATGCTATGTGTAGGAAATGCCATCTTTTTATTTTTTCCACATGTTTTTCTCATGAATGAATGCCTAATGTAATGTGAATGATATGGAATGAATGTAAATGAAATGTAAAATTATAGGGAATGAATTCAAATGAAATGTAAAATGGATGCAAATGAAATTTGAATATAATATAAATTCCATGTTTATTGCTTTGGATCATTTTGGACTTTGGACATATGTAGGAATGCAGGATGACAATGCTTTTTGTGTATCAGAGTATGAGACCAAGGCAGCGAATGAAGAAGATGCAAAAGATCGATGAAATGAGATGAAGAATTGTTAGTACAATGAGAAGACTTTTTATCTTGTAAAGTGCACTATATGTCAAATGGAGCTTTATTTTGATATGGCAAATGGAATGCAATGCATCATGGCATAAAGGGCTAGAGCGCAAATGCAAGCCATTTGCGTAAACATGCATGATGTAGACAGATAATGAACTTGTCCTTCCTGAGGCATATGTACATGCCCCAAACTCTTAAAGGTACATTGTAATAGATAAAAATAGAAAAAGATGACCATGAACCATCCCGACCACTCTCATAGATCAGTTTATATCATCGAGTGGCATAGGAACATGATTGAAAAGAAAAAAAAGAAAAAATAAATCACTCAGTAAAAAACATGAGCCAACAACCATTCTTGTCCATTATTACTTGCTTTTTAGTATTTTAGGTGTTCAAATGGTGTTTGATATGTTGATGATGTGATAGTTTTGGTTGTGGATTCAGTTGATAGGTTCATAGTAACATGTTGGATTGACTGTCAGTTCACATTGCTCAGATAGTGTGATTGTCTTGAAAGTGTAGTGCTTTGAGTTTCAATTTGCAAACTATAAGTGTTTATACAAAAGGGATGGTTATCCACAGTGAATATGTACAAGGTTTATTGCAAGTTTTTGGTGGGTTTTGTGATTTTTAGGGATTTTTGGGGATATTTGATTTTTTAAAATATTTTCTTAGGACATTTTATGATTTTTAGTGCTTTTTTCAAGATGTTTTATGATGTTTAGGGATCTTTTCAAGATCATTTTATGATTTTTATAGATTTTTTCAGGATATTTTATGATTTTTATAGATTTTTTTAGGACATTTTTTTTTTAAAAGATTTTTTTTAGGAAATTTTATGATTTTTATGATTTTTGCAGGATCGTATTTCAATTTTTAGGATTTTTTTTTCAGGATCATATAAGCATATACAAGTGTCAGCTCCAATTCGTAATGCGATAGGTCCAATGGATAAAAAATGCTTAGGGATATGCCCCCAGTTCAAGTTCAAACTCCTGCACTGTGTAGATAATATGCCCCTAGACAAGACACAAACTATGTACAAAGGTCAATGACAGAGTGTGTGCAGACTGGTGATGCTTTAGGTAAGATTACAAAGGATATTAACTAGTTTGTGAGTCATGATAAGGGACCAAGGATGTCTTGCAATATGAAGGATATGATCAAGGAATGATAGAGGGTGAAAAGACTAGATGGAATCCCAATAGATGGAGGAGAAACAACTGATTATGCATGGCACCTGTTTGCTAGGTTCTCACCATGGTACTTGCACAAAGTGCCTGTTTGCCAGGTTTTCACTCTTGGATATAATTTTTCTCTTGACTCAAATTTTCATGCCAAGATTCCTATTTGCTAGGTTTTCATCAAGGCATCCATTTTTTCATGACTTTTTTCACTTTTTCCTTTGTTTGTTTCAGACATTTTTCTATTTTATTTTATTTTTTTTGATTTTTTTTAGGACTTTTTTTTAATTTTTTGATATTTTTTCAAGACTTTTAGACAAAATCAAGTGTATTACTTGTGAAGATGCATGCTATTGATGGACATGGGTAGTGGTTCACCTTCTGGAGTTGCAAGTTGATATGCTCTAGACCCAAATGATTTAGTAACTACATAAGGTCCTTCCCAATTTGGCTCAAATTTTCCTTGTTTTTCTTAATGCTACTAAGTCTTGTAGTTCATCTTCATAACCAAATCACCAACCTCAAAATAGTGACCTTAAACTTTCTTGTTATAGCTCCATTTGAGTCAATTTTGGTAAGCTTGAAAATGTATCAAGGTAGCTTGTCTCTATTCATCAAGCATTTGTAGCTCATGGAGTCTAGATATTTGGTAGTTTTCATCATCAACAATATCCTATAGCGATACTCTCAATGATGGAATTTCAACTTCAATGGGAAGCATGGCCTTAGTGCCATAGACAAGGGAGTATGGTGGTGCACTAGTAGGAGCATGCACACTTGTTCAATATGCCCAAAGAGTTGGATTTAGTTGGAGGTGCTAGTCTTGACCCGAATCATTGACAGTCTTTTGAAAAATATTAACAATGGTCTTGTTAGATGCTTCTACTTGGCCATTTCCCTATGGATGGTAAATACCAGAATATCCATGGTACATGTTGTACTTCTCACAAAGGTTGTCTAAATCTTTGTTTTGAAATGAACTACCATGATCAGTAATAATAGCCAAGGGGACTCCATATCGACATATGATGTAGTTTAGGATAAACCTTGAGATCTGCTTGCCAATGGTGAAGGTCAAAGGGACATCTTCAACCCACTTGGTAAAATATTCCCTTGCTGTGATAATGAACTTATGACCATCAGAGGATGGAGGAGAAATACCTCCAATAAGATCAAATGCCCATTATGAAAAGGGCCATGGTGATATGATTGGTTGTAATTCTTGTGCTAGTGCATGGATTAGATTGCTATGTATCTGACATTTATGACATATTTTAGCAAAATCATGGGCATCCTATTCCATGGTAGGCCAATAGTACCTAGCTCTAACAAGTTTTTTGGCTAGACTTAGACCATTGAAATGGCATCCACATATACCTTCGTGAACCTCATGTAAGGTAGTTTTAGCTTCTTATGAGTTAAGGCATTTGAGAAGGGTTTGGTCAAAGGATCTCTTATAAACGGTGTCACTGATGATGACATATCTAGTGGCTTGATGGATAAAGTCTTGACAGTCATTTTTAGATAAGTTGGGTAGTAGGATTTGGGCATGTAGGTAATCATAAATATCTTGATAACAAGGCGAATTGGGACCAACAAGTTCACACACAAACTTAGATTGAGGGAGCTCGAATGCTGGAATCAAAAGATGCTCAACAAGGAATTAGCATTCCACATTTTGAGGCATATCAATTATGGAAGCAATGGTAGCCATTGCATCAGCTTGCTTGTTGTGTATTCTTGGTAGTTGATGAAAAGAGATAGTAACAAATTTAGACTTAAGGAAGTCTGCCATCTGCTTGTAGGCCATTAGTTTATCATCTTTGGTCTCATAGTCATTATTGACTTGGTGGATGACCAACTAGGAATCCCCAAAGACTTGTAAATGTTGAATGTTCCATTGGATGGCTATCTTGAGTCTTGTGATCAGTGCCTCGTATTCTACTATGTTGTTTATAAAATGGAATGCAATCCTATATGACTTGGGGATTATGTCTCCTTGGGGAATGATAAACATGATGCCAACTCCTAAACCATTTTGTGTATGTGATCCTTCAAAATAAAGCTTCCATTCATTAGCCACATCCATGTGAAATATGGCTTCATCTGGAAAGTCTATCAACATGGGATGATCATGTGACATAGGGGCTTCTGCTAATTGGTCTACTACCACTTGCCCTTTGATTGCCTTTCTATCTACATATTCTATGTCAAATTCACTAAGGACCATGACCCATTTGGCTAAGCGTCATATGAGAGCAGCCCTATTGAGGAGGTATTTTAGTGGGTCGATCTTAGAGATGAGCATTGTTTTTTGATGGAGCATGTAATGTCTAAGCTTTTGGGTTGCAAAGAGAATAGCAAGGCATGCTCATTCAATTAGTGAATAATTTAGTTGATAGCCCACAAGTGTTCTACTGATGTAATATATGGTTTGCTCTCTTCCTTGTTCATCATTTTGTGCTAAGAGAGCTCTTAATGCTATATTTGTAGTAGATATGTATAAAATGAATGGTTTTCCTGGAATAGGAGCCATTAAAATTGGTGGATGTGGAAGATAATCCTTCAGCCGTTGGAAAGATTCTTGGCATTGCTTGTTCCATTGAAAGGATACTCCTTTATGTAAGAGGTGTTGAAAGGAGTGACACTTATTTGCCAGTTGCACAATGAATCTATGGATAGATTTTAATCTTCCTTGTAGTCCTCTTAAGGTTTTTAGATTTTTTGGAGGAGGCATGTCAAGTATTGCTTTTACTTTCTTGGGATCCACTTCAATGCCTCATTGAGAAACAATGTAGCCTAGGAGCTTTCCAAAGACAACTCCAAATACACACTTTTTTTGATTTAGATGAAGCGTATAGCTTTCCATTCTGGTGAATATCACATCTAGGATGCCCAAATGATCTTTCCTTTTATAGGATTTGCACAGCAAATCATCAACATAGTCTTCCATGAGGATGTGCATGAAATCATGGAAGATTATGGTCATTGCTCTTTGATATGTTGCCCCAGCATTTTTAAGACCAAATGGCATGAAATTCCAGTAGTATGCTCCCCAAGGGCATGTAAAAGCTATCTTGTGTTGATCTTCAGGGGCTATTCTTATCTAATTATAGCCAAAAAAGCCATCCATTAGTGATAACATCTCATACCTAGCTATCATGTCTACAATGATATCTATGTTTGGTAAAGGAAAATCATCCTTGAGACATGCCTTGTTAAGATCATGGAAGTCAGTGCATATCCAGATGCCCCTAGAGTGTTTTCTTACTGGTACTAGATTAGATATCCACTCTGCATAATCAATGAGTCTTATGAAGCTGACATCCAATAGTTTCTTCAATTCAGCTTTGACAAGGAGGGCAAGTTGAGGATGCATTTTTCTCAACTTTTTCTTTAGTAGTTTCATTCCTGGTTTTAGTGACAAGTGATGAAGGACTAGTTCAAGATCTAATCTGGGTAGGTTTGCATAAGACTAGGCAAAGTTGATTTGCCTCTCTAGAAAGAATCTAACAAATTCCTCTTTTTCTTTTGGTGATAATGAGGCTGCAAAGTGTATGACTTTGGGGTTGTTAGGAGTTCCCAAATTAATCTCTTCTATCATCTCCACAAGTAGTGTTGATCTTTCCTTCAATGGGGGTGCATCCAATCTTCCATCCTTGGGTGCCTTAGAGAGGTTTTCACCTTAGGATACGTCCTTTACTTTTACTTTTTCATGGTCTAATGGTGCCTTTCAATTTTCACCAAGAGACCTACTTGTGTCTTTTTTTGTTATTTTCTCAATTTTTCAATTGGAAGATGGAGTTGACTCCCTGAAATATGCAATGATGTTGAGATCATTGGAAAATCTAGAATTGTGATCACCTTGTGGTACATCTTCATGGAGCTAAAAGAATTCTATGATGGCATCATCATTTTCAAATTGGTCAAACATTGGTGGTCCTTGTTGGTCCCAATCAATAAGTTTAGGGAAAACTAAGGAAATGCCATCATCAGTGTTGAATAAGCTTTGGTCAAGGGCATATATATATGGATATCTTCTTCAATGATGTCATTAGGATCATGTTTAGAAGTAGGAGGGCTTGGATCCAAAAATGTTTCGATCCAAGGTGAAGAATTGGTTTGAGTGACAAGTGTATTGACATATTTATCTTCCATAGGTAGGATATCTGTGTCTACAAACATATAATCAAGACCAAGGGAGGTATCAGGATCATCAATGTTAGATATAGATTGGGTGGGTTCAAGTTGATTGTTCTTAGGTGCCTTGTCATCTTTTGAAGCATTCACCTCCTCAAATGAGGATGACTCAATATTAGGAAGACCCAAAACAAATGGTTCAAATCCAAGTCCCAAGCTATGAGGTCATCTTGATATAGTGATGGGTTGAACAATGCCTTACTTTTGGAGTCCCAAGCCACTACATCCATCATATCCCTTTTTCTGCATGATTGTGAATCCAGGTCCATACTTGTCAGGGGATATAGGAGTGATTTCTTGTTCTCCTTTATCTTTTTCAATCCATGTAGAGGTATTTTCATAGACACATTCTTCATTAGTCTTCCTCCACTAGTGAAAGCCACATAAGGTTTCTTTTGAAATGCAAACTTAGGCTTGTTCTGTATAAGTTGAGGTTTACCATATGACTTGGGGGATAAAGGAAGTTTTCCAATGTGAAAGGCATGAGACATGGAGTATTCACCACAACCTTGGTCTTGGATTTTGAGCTTTCCTTTGGATGTAGGTGTGAGTGTGGAAGGATCAACATACTTGGAGGGCTCTAGGGGATTTTTTGCATGGTTTGTTAGGACCTGGTATGCAGTGGTTCCTCTAAGATTGGCACAAAACTAGAAGGGATCTGGATCACTCGGTATGGTTACCTCTACATTATTATAGGAGAACTTTGGGCACTAGTGATATGTAGAAGGAACTAATTTCATAGCATGGATCCATGGGTGGCCTAGTATCATATTGTAGTTCATTACTATATTAGGACCTAGAATAAAGTGTTCTTAGTAGCTAGACCAACTCTAATAGGTAAGATGATAACCCCTATAGAGAAATGTTCATCATCATCATAGGCTTTGATTGTGATCCTTCGAGAGGGATCCAAATTAGTTTCAAAATAACCCAAACCTTTGACTACTTTAAGTGTATAGATATTTAGCCCTGCTCCTCCATCTATCAAAACACATCTAACTTTAACATTATGGAAAAAGACTTCAAGGTGGAGGGGATCATTGTGGTTGGGTTTGTCTTTAGGAATATCCCAAGGGGAAAAAGTGATATGTTGTGATGCAGATAGGTTCCCAACCATGGCTTGGAACTGGGCAACATCAATGTTATCTAGGACTACTGAATCTTTAAGGGCTTGATCCAAGATCTTCTGATGTTGGGGAGATGCACGTAGTAGGTCCAAAATGGATATTTGCATAGGGATCTCGTCGATTTGTTCAACAAGGCTATAATCAAATGAAGTAAGAGTAATAGGTCTACTAGGGGGTGCAGGTCTAGTAGAAGAAGTAGGTCTAGTTGGGGCTCCAAGTAGGATGATCTTGCTACAGCGTGTAGTGACAATGCAACGAGGGTCTTCAGCCTTCAATGTGAATGTGGATATGCGAGAATCAGACTTATTAAAGCAATTGATGGTGTAGTCATATTTGGTGTGTGTGTAATTCACATTACCTTGTGAGTTTGAGTTTGAACTTGAGGGTTTCTCTTTGTCATGATTACCCAAAGGATCTTTGAATATAGTGTGGTTAGAAGGTTTTGTATTGCATGTTTCAATTGGAAGAATAATGAAGTCTTATGTCATTTGGAGTGATGGTAATCATAGTACTTTTTGTCATCCCACCAATTGGCTTTAGTCAATGGTTCATCTTTGATTGAGGGTAACTGTAGGAAGTTATTACTTAGTAACTATTGCAACACAGTCTCAAGAGGTATCCCCAATGTTGTGAATTTTCTATCCTTGGATCTAGGATTTCTTCAAGGTTTTCCCTATGTGGAAGTCTTAGTTTTCTACTATGGGCTTGATGTTTGATTGATAGTTTTTGAATTCATAGGGTTTGCACCTTTCAACATTAGTTGAGGTTGTGATGTGCTAATTGTTTGTACATCCACAATACCATCATTAGTCACATTCTTATTTTTGGAGAAAATTTTTGGCTTGTCATTAGAGGAAATAATGTTTGTGTTTTCCTTGTTTATCTTGAGGATTCCCTTACGGATAAGAGCATCTTCAATACTAGCCCCCTTTTTCATCAGTTTAGAAATAGTGCTTGGGCTCTTGATTTTGAGTTCATACATTAAGTCCGGGACTAAGTTTTCAATGCACAAGTTTACTTTTTGTTCTTGAGGACTGTCTAGTGAGCATTGACTGACTAAGCTTCTCTAGTGTAGTAAGAATGTGATAAATGGTTCTCCTAATTTCTGTTTAGTTGAGCACAAATCAAAAAGTGTCACTTCATTTGTAATGTTAAAGGAAAAGTGGGAGATGAACTTGTCTATGAGTTTTGACCAGGATTTGATATTACTAGGAAGTTTGGAGTACCATTCAAGTGTGGGCCCACCTAGAGAACAAGGGAACAATCTCATGAGGTAAGTGGGCTCACCACTGAGTTTAGTACATGAAGCACAAAATTCTCAGATCTGATCAACAGGGTTTCCTTTTCCTCATTATTTTTCGAACCTTGGAGCCTCAAAGTGTTTTGGGAATGGAGGCATATACAAACTTTTGTCAAATGAATTAGGATGTAGGTCCCTTTCTATATATAGAGCCTATTTCTTTTGGACTCCTAATGCCTCAAATTGTTTGGAAAGTTGTTTGAATTGCTGTAATAGCTATTCATTTCAATTTTGTATGATAGTCTTTCCTTCAAGTCCTTTGTGTCTATGAGTAGACCGTTTGCTATGGTGAGAACTATGTCTACTTGGCTTTGACATTTCTATATTTGATGAGTCAGGTGAAGTGTCATTGGGTGGTGGAGGTATGTTGGTACCTCAAAGATAGAAGGGTCCCTGTTGTTGGGGTACTTGTTGTGGTATTTGATGTGGCACTTGTTGCGGTATTGATTGTGATTGTTATACCATATGTTGTTATTGGGATACCTCTATTGGTTGTATGTGAGACCATGTACATGCTTGTTGTTGTAGAAGTATTTGTTGGGGTTTTTGTGGCAAATGTTGTTGTTGCAATAAGTTTTATTGGTATGTAATTTTTTGCTCAAGTCATCTTTGGTATTCCAGTTGTTTCTTGAGTTTCTCTTGTTGTTTAGAAAACATGGCTTATTGTTGTTGATACATTGTATGGAAGTCAAGTCGGTTTATGTTGGACTATGTATTAGGGATTTTGGATGTTTACACCACTTGAGGTTTTTTTGTTGTGGTTGGTGTTGTTGGTGATATGTGGAATGTGTTGGCACTCAAAATTGTAGTCCAAATTTTGAGCACCGTTGAAAAATTGACCCCTATAAATGCTTTCTGATGAGTTTGTACCCAGTTGTGCCTTTGAGGCCTAAAAGTTGTTCAATGCTTCTAGAACCTTGAATTTAGCCTATCCACTTGTTTCATGAAGTCAAATTGACATTTTGAGCCATTTCATGAAGTATCATTTTGAGCAATTGTCATTTCTGCATTTTCACCCAAGTGTCAAACAATGACAGGAGGCCTTGTTTGCATCTAGATATCTCAAACCTAGAATTTTTTTGTGACTTGATGCTTTGGGAATATTTAGTATTCATATCCAAGAGCCTATGTTTTAGATTTTGAGTTGTTTCAAGTCTGTTTGACTAGGTTTTGAATCCCTCAAAGTTGGTCATTTAATATTATCGTGTTGATGCAATTAGTTAAAAATTCTGGGAAGCCCTATTTGACGTGCTAGAGCTTTTGACCAGTTGACCAAAATACTAAATTTCCTTTTGCATTGTATTTTAGATGTCAGATACTTGTTATCTTTCAAGTTTTAGCTCTTAACAAATCCATTCGATCAGTTTTCAAACATGATTCCAAATGGAATTTCTAAAGTTTTACTGGTGTTAGCATTTGCAGATTTGTCAGTACCCCTATTTGTGACATCATAACTTGAAATATGTGATTGGTAAGATTGAATGGATTGTAATACTTTATTTTCCTCTAAAAATACTCCTAGTGTGTCAGTTTGTATGTCATGACGAATCGATTTCCTCACTTTTCCAAGTTAATTCCATTTGCAAAAATCGATCTCCTACCATTGTTTCATTTTGCAAAACCCAAGTAGCCTTCTTTGAACACTCGCCATTTGTGCCCTATTATTCATCATGAGCCTAGATCATAGAATCATAATTTTCTCATGATAAAGAACCAATGCCCAAGTTTTCATTTCCCCATGTGCTCATTTACCCAAATTTCAAAACCAATTCCAAACCCAGTTTATTACTTTCTGACATGTTTTCATGCAGGTGATTTTGAGAGGTTAGCTTTCACAAAAAATATCTTTTGACTTTGAATTCTTCATGAGATGTGATTTGACAAGGTAAGAGTATACGAAACAAAGAATCAGTGTGCCAGTTTTTAGAGCCCGATCAGATGTTCTGGTCAGTTTTTAAGGCTAGTCAATGGACCTCCTGGCATTAAATTGGTAGTTTACAAATCAGTGGTAAAATGGTTTTCATTTGATTAATTGATGATCAAACTTGTTTCTAATCAGTGCCAAATGGTTAATAAATTAGTTTTGTAGTTCAGTTGTTTGAAATAATTTTTTTTTAGCTGGACCCACTTTAGGGTCCGACTAAATTACATCAGATTGACAAGAATATTGTGAGTTTTTTATGATGTTCTAAGGGGAAGTTTATAGTGATGATGATTTTAAAGACAAAATGATTGTGCACCAATCAACATTTAGAAACAAGTGCATACTTATGAGAAAAATGAAGGAGCAGTATTCTCAGATAAGTGGGGCTGAGTCAAAAGCAATGGAGCTAAGGTGGCTTTGTTAGCCTTTTTCCTCTAACAAAATGGCACCCTTCATATGCTTCTTGTCCTCCAGTCAAGCCTCCTCTAGTTCCATGGATAAACAAATTGTTCCTTTGGATTGCACTGATAATATGGGATCCATAGATAATCAAGTAGAAAGTTCTTACAAGGGAGAAATCCATATTGTCCAAACTGAGTTGTAGGAAAATGGTAATTCAAGGGAAAGGTTAGGTGATAATCTTGAAATTGATGAAATGATAGTGAAGCTTCTTGGTATTTTCCCACAACTTGCTCCAAAGGAAGCATTATTACAACTTCTAAAGACATGGGGCCAATTTTCATGGGAAATTGTATTGCAATCTACCATTGACCATTTTCTACAACATGGAATTCTAGAGTAGGTACAAGATGAAATACAAGAAGACCATGTGAAGACAAGGGAGCAATGGTTTTGAACAAGACATGTGGGGAGTAGAAGGAAAGAACAGTCAAGTAAAAGAAAACAAACAAAGGCTAGGCACATGACTGGAAGGAAAGGCAGACCATGCTAACTACAAGTGGCATGTTGGAGAGCAACTCCAAGTAAAAGGCACGAGCCTCGCGCATAAAAGAAACCAAGGGTCATCTGCTAGTTTTAAAGAAGGAGATCCATATGTGTGCAGGAAGCATAAGAAGATATGCTAGCACTTTGGAAGCAACTATGCATTGAAGATAAGGGCACCAATGTAAAAGGAATGATCCATGCCATTAGTTAAGCAACCTGTGCAAAAGGAAGAAAGGCAATGGCATTGAAAGGAACTAATGCCCAGTGCCTCTATAGAGAAGACCACACCATTTTTAAAAGAGGAAAGCACAAGTATAAGGAGGTTCCATGCAGCATGAGTCAAAAGAGCTCATGGCTCAATCATGAAGTAGTTTGTGCCCTACAAAAGAGAAAGATGTCAGACAAAGAGAATGAAAGCCCTGCGCAAATCAAAGGAAGAAAAGAAGCCATGTGCAGTGTGAAGGTTTAGTCCCACATGGGTGCCGTGGGGAATATTTTATATTTTAAATATGATTGCACACAATATGTGTAATGAAAAAAGAAAGAAACTTTTGTGAGGCAAGCCATGTGCAGGTGGGCCCTATTGTTTGCCAACTGAGCAGATGGAAGTAATAAATTTTAACGAAGTACACCACTGGAGAAGGTTGCTAGAAAAATAAATTTGGCTAGTCGCTATGTCACTAGCCAAAAAATCCAAGAAATTATGGCTAGTGACATAACGACTAGTCGAAAAACTTTAAAATTTGATGACAAGTGTGAGAGGATACGTGGGTCCTACCTAGGAGATGTAGCAAACCGGGTAGCACCAAGTGGCAATTGACAGACTCATGGAGCGAAGATGTGGCAAAATGTTGACCAATCAGAAGATGCCACATGGCACAAATTCTGAGGTAGGTTGTGATGTGGTTAGCAGATCTAGAGACTCACTAGATCATGCCATGTGGTAGATCTGAGGATTCTCGTTAACTTGCTATAAGAAAGATGCAGGGAAGTTAGTATGGCAACATAGCGAGGGTTGATGTGGTGACAACATGTGGTAGTGGGTCTTGATAGCGATGATGAGGTAGCCAATAAGAATGTGACACATGGCAAGGTTGTTCAACAAGGTTTGACCTGGATTGAGAAAGCAGGTAATTTCAAAAAAATTTAAATATAAAATTTATTTTTATATTCCTATTTCATGTGTAGGCCAGTTTTTTGAATAAAGTTTGAAACTTTAATATAGTTCAAACTTTATAAAAGTTTAAATTTTTGTAAAATGTGTGAGAGCCATGGAGTCAGAGCTTGAAACTTTAAAGGGTTGTAACCTAGGCATTTTTTATCAAAAATTGGTACTCCAATATACCACCGAAACCTGGAGAATCTAAATTTTCTGAATCTAAAGTCAATTCTTGCACAAGTGCTCACTAGTTTGAGCTATAGGTCAATTTGTGTTTCCTGAGGTATTGGTAGCAGAATGATCAGACTTGATCAGGGAGCATTAGAATTGGTTAGAGAGAATTTTAAAAGCTTGTCAGGATCTGAATGTGGAGAAAATCAACTCTAAGCAATTTTCTTGCATTTTGGAGGTCACTTTGAACTGATTTTCAATTTTTACATTGAGTTCATTTTTTCGTCAAAATCAATTACATTATTTCATCATTAGGTTGTTGAGATATTTGATGCCCTTGAGAGGTATAATGAAAAGATCTTGATTCACCATGGAGGAGAGAGATTAGAGAGAATCTTTTGATGGAAAAGAGAGGGAATTTCAAGTGGACAAATCTCAGAAGTAGAGCGAATCTAAAAATTTCTTCTTCCTATATCAATCTTATTCTTTCTCATTGTAAGGGTTCCAATCTTTGTCACTGAGAAACCAGTAAGTTGGTAGTTTTTTCTGGGTAATACCAGTAGGGTTCCAGTTATTACTACGAAACCATTTTCTTTCAGCAAAATTTCTCTTGTATGAACAACACTAAGAAGGTTAATATAGATAGTTCAGATCTACTAGGTGTTTTAATGCTTTCATTTCATGCATATGGTTGTATTGTTTCAAGGAAATTAATACAAAGAATAGCAGAATTTCATGAGTTTCATCTTGAATCTTTTCTCCTTTATCAGTCAACTTCAATGTTTTAGCCTGGATCATAGTTGCAGTCCCTTAAGGCTATATGTTATTTCATTGTTGCTAATAACTCAAGTAGTTATGTAAATGCTTCTGGGAAATCAATAGGGTTGTAAGTTTAATGATGGGGATATCGTGTAAGAATGAGGTTCAAATTGAGCATTGATGTCTATTTACAAGTTGAATAGATGGATCGTATATCTAAATATAGAAATAAGTATTAGATATCCATATGTATGCATTTGATTCATGGATTTTCCCAATGGATTAGGCATTAGTCAATTATAGGATCATTAAAGTCCTACTGCTACATATCTGAAGGTTTTTTGAATTCAACATTATTTATCAAATGTGTTTTACCCTTTCATGTTGAAGGACCTAAATGTAATACCCTCACTCAGCTTATGAGATTCATAGATCTGCATTTAGCTATTGTAGATTGATGTTATTTCATGAGTTATTAGGAGATATAAGGGTTCTTATCTACTTAATAGATTCAGGGATATGTTTTTGCACTAGTACAATATTGATTGAATCTCAGGTCCACCTGCCTAGGTTTAGCAGAGCTTGAAGTAGAAGAAGGGTCCCGCGATGGAATGCCCATGAATAATTCTGTTTGCGAAAGCGTTTAACCAACTATATACGTCACATGCCCCCTGGCCAGTCATTAAATGGCAAAAATGGTCAAAAGTGGATGATGCCGGTGATCAGCCCCTACCTAACTATAGAAAGGGGGGGGGCATCTTTCGTCTCATGATCGATAACAAGGCGGGCCAGCAACAAAAAAACTCGGGGTGGGAGGGAGGATTAAGTACTCACCCAAGAGAACAAAAATATAGAGTAGAAGGGCAACCCTCGAATGGAAAACCTGCTCCTAGTGCTGCAATTATGCCCCCCACCCAACCCCACAGCTCGATCAATTGGATCTGCAACTGGAGGATATTAAACAACTGGCTCTGGGTCGCATCAAGCTATCGATCTTGCCTATAGATAGTAAGGGCATAATCTGGATGTACGATATTGCCTATAGATAGTAAGGGCATAATCTGGATCACTAAGGTCTGGATCTGGACCACGAGCATCATAACCAGGCTCTCGATCAGAAACATCATAATCTGGTCCTGCTCCTGCCATAGATAGGGGAGATAGGGCTTCTGTTGCTTCTCGGTAGTAACTTGCTTTGTTGCTGGTGGTGGATCAGATACTATAATAGGATGCTGCTGATGAAACTACTGCTCCTGATGCAAAGGTGGTGCTACTGGATCTGCTTTCCTTGCTTATACACTTGGGATGAGCAGGTGGTTTCCTTGAGCGGGTCAAGCGAAGGGCTAGAAAATTGAGTACCTCTAGAGACCATAGGGATGCACGCTCTACTGAAACAGATTTCGTTCTCGCAACATTAGCATAGTACGTCTTAAGGGTCATATGCTCTATTCAATTTAGCATGCCCGGTCCCCGGAGAAATAACTCGTCTATCATCAGCACATAAATGGCACTTTCAAAGCCCATTCCCAGTAGCATCTAAGCCAGTTCGAGAGCCATCAGTAGGGGAAAAGACATAGGGAGAGACAGTGAACTAGATAAAAGCCTGTTTGATGGGCCATGATAGATGATCAAATGATAGACCCTCATTACACATTGGTATAAGGGCTATGAGTCATGCAATAAGGCATGCACTTGAAAGGGCGGCGGGCCCCCATATAATATATAGGCAGCAGTGGGAAAGGCGGCAGTTCGAAGGTGAGATCGAGATCCCATGCCAACAGGCAAAGATTTAGTTCTTTACCTTCTTGTCCAAGGTCCTCCTGTTCCAGATTTCGAACAGATTCACTAGCGCCCTTACATGAACTATCTATAATAATTGGGACCAAGTGATAGATTCTTCAGTCCCCAATCCAACGATCGTCCAGTGGCAGGCAAATCCAGATATGTTGAAAATGACATGTTGAAAATGGGAGTTAGCTGCCCCTAGATATGTCATATTCTCATTGGGATAATTAGAAACTGGTAACATTTTCAAACACCAATAGAATGTGTGTTAAATGGATGTAGACTTTGTTGAGGGTTGGAAGTGTTAATTCCTTGTACCACTATTGGTTGATATTGTTGTGGGAGTTGACTAAATCCTTGTGAATTGACCATCATGTTGGTATTGTTGCTTTGACACCTTTGCGTGTTAGAGGTTTCTCCTTGTGACATCATATTGACCTGATCATGAGAAGTGTTCCTTTTGGGAATGGGTGCAATGTCAATAAGACTTTTCCTTTGTGCATCCATAGAGATGGTTGTAATTGATGTTGCACATAGTGTACTCGTGGAAGGCTCCATAACATTTGATGTCATACCACTTGGTAGAGGTAGGAGCAGAGGTGCACTTTGTTGATTTATCTTCAAAGGAGGCATGTCTAGTATCCCTAGAGAACAAGTCCCTTTAGGTGCATCTTTTTGTTGCATCATGTGACTAAAATCAAGTCTTAATGTCCTCTTGGGATATTTAGGGAGAGTCTTGTATCCCTTCATTGGTTGTGGTTCATCAAACAAGGGATTAATGTTGATGTGTTCAAATGTACTTTGGAGGATTTTGATTGTTGGTTCTTGATGGGACCTTATAGGTGCCATTATTATGTTTGACAACTCCAAAGGTTTTTTTCCCTTATCTAAGTCCAAATTGATCATGGGTTGAATGTTTTCAATGGTCATGTTGTTTTGATTTTTGGACTTAGGTCCTTCCACATTTGGGTTGAATTTGACAATTTCTTAGGCTGCCAAAAGTTTGAAGTTTTTATGAAAGTTTTTGTCTTGACATGTGCTAGCCATTTCTTCATCAATAATGCCATAGTTAGTGTCAAATTCATCAATAAGGTGTATAATGCCTTGTTGTATGTTTGATGTGTTAGGTTGGCTGAATTTGAACGAGTGTGATTTTTCATCTACGGGTGAGGTTGGTACACTTCCTCCTTCTGGTGGTATTGGTACAAATATAGGTTCAAATTTTGGACTCCATTGAACTATCCCATGTGTAGGGGAAATTTTTGGAGGAAATCTCATGGTAGCTACATTGTTCAAGGTTTGTTGTGTCATAGCTTAATTATGATGATCTTGCTTATACATGTTCAAGGGGTCTGCAAGTAAAGGTTGTGACACCTTGATTTGGTCTTTGTCAAATGTCTGTTGGGTTCTCTTGCTCTTCTTCTATCTTGGATGAGGTTTTTATTGCATTGATGTCTCAAAAAATAATGGTTGGTAAAGTTCTTAAGGCCTTTGAATTGATTGTGTCCTAGTAAGTGCTAGCATGATACCTAAGAATGTAGATGCAATGGAGGGAAACTTGAATGGACTTTCTACCTCCCAAGTGTGCACCTAAACTACCAACTACACTCAGCCAGTACCAAGTGCACCCATGATGTAGTTAGGGGTCTAAAGGTAAGCAGTTGGTAAGTAGAAGGTATGCAATGGGTAAAATGAGGTACTAGGGTGCCTAAAATGCAAAATTTGAGTGTTTTGACCGATTTAGAGTGTTTCCTAAGGTCTTGGGATGCAATGCAATGTGTGGAAGTGTAGATTAGGGTTCTGGAACCTAGAATGAAACATCTAATTACCAAGTGCATCTTAAAACTACCAAGTACATCCTAAAAATACCAACTACACACTTGAAGTGTGCAATTGGTAAAACAGGGTTGCAGTTGGTAAAAGAGTTCAAAACTTGATAATTAAGATGTGGGTATGCAAGATATGAGTGTTTTTGGGATTTTCAAGTGTTTAGAGATGTTATGCAATGTGAGGAAATGCTAAAAGAACTATGTTTTTGACATGCAAAGTGTAAATGTCCTAGGGATGTTATGTAAATGCAAATGCAAGGTGTCATTTTGAAGGTATGCAAGATGAAGATTATGGTATGCAAAATGGAGGTTAGGGTTATGTTTTGGACTTAATAATGACACTAAAGGTAGGTGTATGCAAGGTATATTATGAAAATGATGGTTTTCTAGGGTTCATAATGATGTTTGGGATATGCAAAATGAGGGTAAATACTCACAAAAGCAATTTGGTTGATGGACAATTTGATAGGGTTTGGTAGTGAAAATGATGCTAGGATTTTGATCAATACAAGTTGAAGGGGATATACCACTAGGGTAAGTAAAAATGATGTTTAGGAGTATGATTATGCTAATTATAGAGTTATATGCAAGGTTTTGAACTTAGGTAAAACCTTTAGAAAGTATTTTGTCTAGGAGTTTAACCTTATGATAAAGGACTTTGGATCTTGACCAAAAAGTGATAAAAATATGAAAAGATCAAATTGATAAAAGATGAAAAGGTCAATTCTATCAAGATAAAGATATATTTTGACCAAAGAAAATGATAAGAAAAGATAAAAAGACTAGTCAAGATCCATTATCCATCAACACTAGGAGATACTCTAAGACTCTTACTTTGTCTAGATTTTTGACTAAATTCAAAGGTTTCGTGGGTTCAAAATGATGTTTTGGGGACTTGAAATGGTGGTGATGCCGAGTAGATATGTAATGTGGACAATTCCTATGATGAAAAATAGGATTTTTGGTACAAGATGTGGTTTTGGGTCAAGTGCATAATGGGGAGGTACAAAGGCTCCTAAATGCAGTTTTAGGGTTCTAAAGTGTAGTTTGGAGGTCCAAAATGGTCATGCATGTGCACAAGTGCACCTTGATAGTGCCAAGTGAACTCCAATAGTGTATAATACATCAATTATGCATTTGGTAAGTTCTAGATGCAATTGGTAGTTTCTAGGCGCAGTTGGTAAGCTAGGAAGAATGTTTGCTAATTCTAAAGGGTATGGTTACCAAAGTGATATGCCAGGAAGCTAAGATATTGGGGTTGATGTTAGGATGGGTTGGGAGATGTGAAATAGATGTTATTACCTAAGTAATTATGTCCTAAGTTAATGTAATGAAGACTAGGAGGTGCAAAATGTAAATATGGGCTTGCTAATGCAATGGGAGCTATCTAGGTACCTAAAGACACAGTTGAAGTGCCAAAATGTTATTTGGAATCCAAAACTAGGTTTGAGGACCACCAAGTTCACTTAGATAGTTCAAAATACATCAATGACATAGTTGGTAATTTGTGGACATAGTTGGTAATTTCAGGATGCAGTTGGTAAACTGGGCTAAAACTAAGGCAACTCTAGGAGCTATGTTTTCCAGATTGATGTTATAGAGAGATAAGCAATAGGGGATAGTGTTAAGACCACAATGAAGGTTCAAAATGATTCTTAGGATACCCAAAATGAGGGTTAAAGTGTGGAAGATGATGGTTAGGTATGCAAAGATGCAAGGTGGTGGATGCAAAGTGCAAATTTTAAGATTGGAATGAAAAAACTAAGGGAGGTAAACTAAACCCAAATGGATGCAATATGAAAGGTAATGGATACTAAATAAGGACTAAAAGGTGAAATATGAAGTCTATATGATGCAATAATGAGGCCTAGACTAGGGTAAATGCAAGTGGATCCTATGCAAGGATGAGATCTATGTTTTGCCAAGCACATTTAAGATCACAAGTTGCCATGTTTTCCAAGTTGAGCCAAAGTTTGCAAAGTTTGGACAATGTTGAAATGTTTTGACAAGTGTTTGCAAGTTCCCAAGGTGTAAATTTGAATGTTGGATTTTATCTTGATTATGTTTTACACACATGCAAGACACATTAAGACAAGAATAGTTGTTGTTAAAAGTGAACAAACACACCACAACTTAGGCTTTTAGGATTGTATCCATTGAATTCATACCTGAACTGAAGTTTAGCCCCTCTTATCCAAAGTGAAAAACCTAGGATCTTGGCACCACAAGCTCCCCCTTATAGTGCACTCAATTCTTAGGGCTAACAAGATTCGCTTCCCAAGGTATTGTTGCCTCTATTAAGGACCATGAGAATGTAGGATGTCTTCACGGGTATGGGTGACCCCTTGAGCTAGTGGATAGAAAGGATTTTGGCCACTAAAACACAATATTTAGTAATGACATTCCATTCAAAAAGTGAATGATAAACTTCCACAGAAGGTCTCCCAGCCTCGAGAATTGGGGTTTGATGCACCACAAGGGTACTAGAGAAGAGCTATCACACATCAATACTGCCGACATGACTTTCACTGTAATTGAATTTTATATAGTAGCTAAAATGTTGACCTAGATTTTGGTTCATTACTGTTATGAAGTCATCCCCTGGCATACCCAATATTGAGTATCTTGGTCCAAGGTAGGCGTCCTATAGAAGTTACACTGATTTCTCCTACACCCAAGATTCACGAATGGCGAGGGGAGAGGATACATCCAATGTAACTCCTAGGGATTTAAACACTATAGACATGCCAGGTAGAAAAGAAAAAGTTCATTTTAAGCACCAAACAAAGTGTTATCTAATCTAGGAAATCCACACACATGGTTTTGACAAACACACAATGGTCTTTGAAAATGTCTTGCAAACAAACATTAGTAGTTTTTCATGATCATGTCTTCATCCCAAGATTGCCACATGCTTCAAGTAGACCATTAGTAACAAAAAATCATCTAATGTATTTTCTAGAAGCAAATGAAAACCTTACATGTAGATTCTAATTGATGTGTGTGTTTTTTGTGAACTAGGTGTGCTTTAACATAGCAGATTGTAGCCTAGAAGGCCAAAATGGCTCAAAATGCCCTCAAGTGTGCCCAGATAGTGTAGAATACATCAATGATGTAGTTGGGGCCTAGTTGGGCATAGTTGGTAGTTTTAGGACATAGTTGGGAGGTTAGGTGAAAACTATGGGGAAATGGTGTCTGAATAAGACCTAGAAATTGTAAATTTTGAAACCTATACTTCCAAGTGCACCCAAACTATGCAAACTATGTCAATGACATAGTTGGTAAGTTTTGGACATAGTTTGTAAGTTAGAAATAGTAGAAAGAGGTTTTGGTGGCTTCTAGACTCCTAAAACTACTCTTAGGGGTCCCAAGTGGGCCCTGATAGAGAAAAGTTCACCCTAGGACAACAAGCTAACAGAATGCATGAAACAAGAGCATACAAGCATGTTACTAGACCCCCTAATTAATCTAGGTGTGAAAAGGAAGAGTAGATAGTCATTATACCCTTCCAAGTTAGCTCCTTCCTTGCACCTACAAGTACAAAACAATAAAACCCAAGTTAGATAAGTATGTTCACGTCAGGTTCACCAATTGTAGTACCTAAAAAGTGGGCTAAATCCATAACAAACTATTAGAAAATCACAAAAATCAATAATAATACATTAGCACCCACTAGTCTACCATGAAAGCCAAACTAATCAAAAGAAGAAAACACAAGGTTAGAAACCCCCTCTTTCATTTGTAGCTCCCATATCCTTCTTTCTTCTCCAAATGATGTAGCTCCAACTTGCCTCTAGTGCACACAAGATTGAAGAAAAAGTCTATGATATGGATAATGTCATGAGAATACTTGAAGTTGTGATTTAAGCTTGAGAGAAATGGTATGAAAATGCAAAGAAGCTAAGGACTTGAAAAATACTTCAGAATTAGGACCTCAAGGACAAAAAATGAGAGAAAGAGTGCTCATTTTATAATGGGCATGGAGGATGAGAGCATTGGATTTTTCACCCTTAGATATGCGACGTGACAAGAGATTCCTTTGAGAATCCATGATGCATATGAAAAAAGATGCCAAATCTAGGATTTTATGATGCATGAAAGTCAAACTTGGCTAAATGTGGAAGAGAATCTATGACACATCATAAGACACCTCAACCCATTGAAAGCCAAGAATCTATGAAAAAAAGCCAAATATGGATGTGCATAAGAGAATAAGAATATTTGATTATGACATATTTTATCCAAGTGTCAAAGGAGAATCCACGAGGTGTCATATCCAAGTGTCATGATGATGTTAATATTCTATGGAATATTTGAATTAAAAATCCTTTTATTCCACAAAATAAGAATTAGTAAAAAATGGAATTAATGATGGAAAATGTGACTTAGAAAATTGTGAATTTCCATGGTTTGTGGATAATGAATCAATTAACTAATAAAATTAATTAATTGAGGATGATAATGAGGAAGAATAATAGGATTAAATTATGGGTTATTTAATCCTATAGGGAAAATTAGTAGATGATTGGGCAAAATTCATTAAATAAATGCGACAGTGCCCTTTGATGAAAATGTGATGATAATATAGATCAAATAAGATGATGAAAAGTAGAACAAAGCCATGGTTAGATTGATTGATTGAAATTGATAACATGCCAAGGACTCATGACATGAATTGATTGATATGTAACATTTAACTGACATTGTAAATGCTACAGGATAAGGTTGATCATAAGAACATCGATGAACTTGTTAATATTATTAAAATGGTTGATAATGCCATGATCCAACATTGAAAGCCTAAATAATGTCAAAGATTGGATGACATGAATGATAGTTGGAACTAGCACTGAGAGTCGTGACAATACTAAGGTTAGATTGATAAGATTGATAGACTGATAGGTTTCCAAGGCACAAAAAGCTACAACAATACCTAGGAATGGATAAATGATGATTGATTTAGGATGTTTGATATGTTCCGAGTTGATTAGGACTGATTTTGAGTTGATTTGGGGTGATTTTGAGTTGATATGAAATGGTTTTGAGTTGATATGAAATCATTTTGAAATGACATGAAATTGATATGGAGGATACAAATGATAAAGTATGATCAATTTGGCCAAAAGATCGAAGTTAGTACAATGAGAAAATGGGACAAATTAGTATGAAGAAGTGATGAAACCATAGATGTGAACCATTTTTGAGTGTCTAGAAGTGTCCATACAGATCTACGCATTGACATATGTGATCACGACACTATCAACTATCAATCCCCAATTGCACATGTGCTAACTTGTACTCTGTCATCCATACATACTAAATCTATCTTTGTACTACTGTAAACTATCCAATACTTAGACAAATTTTTTTATTTTATTTCATACTGAAATATCACAATATATATGTTTCAATAAATGAAAATACTCATTTATCTTCCTAGCCATATTTCTAACAATCTCCCCCTTTGGCATTGATGGAAACATTTGGAAAAATGGCTAAGTTTCAAAATGATGTCATGTGAAAACAACAATAAATACAAAAAGATATTACTCAAAAAATAGCCTTCAAAACTTGTAAATTTTATTCATGTTTTGATTGATCATTACATTCCTTATCTCTCCTTTTACAATGATTTCCTATATATAACTAAGCTCCCCCTTACACACACACATATATATATATAATATTTTTCTTTACATTCTTCTCCCTATTTGACATCAATGACAAAGGTGTTAAAAATTATACAGTCAAAATAAAATTATGTTACCTTACTCTATTTTAACTAGAGATTCTTAATATGTAATCTGCAAAACCATGTTTTATCTTCTCAAGCTCCATCTTCTAGTTGTCTTTTATTGTATTAGATATTCTAATAAGTGCACATAATGGATATGATGCAACTTCTACTATGCTCAAGTCTATGTAGGAAAATTTGTCATAGGACTCCTTTGTTGCAAAACACTCATCCAATTGCCTCTACAAAATGATAACTTTAGGCGATAAATATTCTCTAAGGATAAATAATTTCTTGATTACCTTCTCCTTTTCAAATTCAATGCCTCTAATAGCATTGTCAACTATCCCCATCTCAACTTCAATATCCTCAATGGTTATATTTGGCTGTTGTAATCTAATACTAAGTGTTTGAAGCCCACTTATTCTATCTTTGATGAGGTTATCAAACTCTAATAAGTAATTGTATGATATTACACATTGTCCATACAAAAAATTTACTCCATATATGCTCTTCCTCAGCTCCTTTATGCAAACATCTAGAGTTTTCAAGTCATTTCTAACATGTATGCATACTGTATGAAAGAATAATGTATCATGCTTAGTCTAAGCTTGCACTAAGGCAATATCAGACAAAGTGGTGAACTCTACATCAAATGAACTTATCATTTCCTTGGCCTTCTTCTAAATGTTAGGCTCTGTAATAATAGTTTGTACTATCATTTGCATTCTATCCAAAACTTTTGCCAAAATTCTCAAAAGACTTTTTCTTCTCCAACAATTTGCTCAAAGAAGTTATCAGCCCTTTTTGATCATCATCCTCATTAGAAAATTTTATTTTTTTCTTCTTTTCTCCCTTTCTCCTTCTTTTATTCTTTCATTCTTTCTTCATCCATTCTCTTTTTTTCTTTCCTTTTCTTTTCCTCTTCTTCAATCTTCTTCTTTTCAACATACTATTCTCCTCTTCCTCATCATCCTCTTCATTTGAGCTAGACTAGGTAGTAATATTGCGAACAATGTTACTCCCATACTTTGTAAAAGGATTTCCTTTATCATCTACACTTATATGAGAACTATCCACTTGCATGGATTCAGTCCTAATAACAATATGTGGAGGTGAGTCAATTTGTTGAGTTTTCTCAACCTCTTCTTTAGTATCAATAGGTGTACTGGCTTCAACATATACAAGATTTTCTCTTTCTAGTTACAAACTCTCCTTAGTGGATTTAGGCATAGAAGTCATATAGATGACTATGGTTTCTTCAATTTCCTTATTTATCTCTTCATAATTTCCTCCCATATGAAGAATTTCTCTTCTCTTATTTCTTAACAAAGGTTCAATACATTTCAAAATACTCTCTACATCATCATCAATACTTCACATAATTTCTTAATCAGATTTGATCTAAATTTCATATCCTTCTCTATAACTCTTCTCTTCCTACTTAGTAGCCTACTATACAAGTCTTCAGGGATCTTATTCTAAATATTATAGAATCTTTTATTCCTTAGAATCATTACTATAAAACTCTCTAGCTTCTTTCTATCCATGTTACTGTACAAACTATAATATTTAAATTTAATTGAACAAAATTGTCATTCTCAATGATCTTCATATTTAGATTTTCAACCTTAGGTTTCCAAGATTTCTTACCAATTTATGTTCTTCCTTCACCCACTATTTATTCCATGACCTTCTCTTTATTCTCTTCCTCAGATTCATTAGATTCATTGATCTGCAATTTTTTCCTTCTCTTTCCCAGACCACTAGTGGTTTGGTTGGTCCTCTTCTTAAGAGATGATGTAGGTTCTTTCTTTACCTTCACCAACCTTTTAGATTTTTTTTGCATAGATTCTATGACTACCACATCTTCATCAAGATTCTTCTTGTTGGTGTAAATAAGTATTTACTTATTACACTTACTTAATTCTACTTAGGCTTATGCATTATTTAATTATTTTGCATTATTTAATTATTTTTATTTGTGAGACACTTGAGAGTTTGCACACTTTTTGAGTTGTCATGTAGACAACACAGGATTACGCTACTCTATTTAAACACATGGTGTCTACAACACTATTTTGCATGTCCCACCCTTGTAGGCTTATCCTCTCATCACCACACTTACTTTCGTGCTTAATGGAGGATAACCCATATTTGGTGGACATGTGCTTGGTCATATGACACATCATGGTGTTGATTACGAGGCATTCTAGATGTATCTCAGAAGCCTTTATATTTAGGCACTCCTAATGTACTCTCATGAACTAGTTATTGAATACATTGTTATTTTGATCATACTCTCTCTCTCTTTGGTCTACTGTGTGCTTGTGTTTGAGTTCTTAGTTCCTGGATGAATTTTGCCCTTAGGCAAATTCTTACATGGTATCAGAGAAACTTGGAGATTTTCTCATCACATAGCCATTTGAGACCATCATCTTGCTTCATCACCGTAGCTCAACTCTGGAGTATCGAAGAAATTGGGAGTGTCCAGCATCAGATCTGACCTCACCACTACATCCGAAACACTAAATCAGTGAAAATTGGTTACACAACTACCAACCTTGGCTCAAAGTCGATTGTGAGGAAAATTCTTTTTGCAAATTGGCACTTGAAGGACTGATTTACATAATTGGTATGATCATTTCAGATCTATACATTTAATTTTTAGATCTATATTTTTTTCATTTGCATCTCTGCTATTTTTTTGGATCTGCATTATTTTCCAAAAAAAATTTGGCCATAGGGCCATAGGAGAGATTTTTCGCAGGTGAAGATTAAAGCTTATTGGTGCAAATTTGATATTTGCATCACATTCAAAAGGTCCAAAAACCCCCAGATCAGATTTTGTTTCGTCCAAATCAGACATCTGAGGCAAAATCTAGAGCAATTTGTTTTTTGGAAGCATGACGGCGATTCAGAAAAATAATAGTAGCAATGATTTTCAAACAGTGATATCTTCCTCATACAAACTCCTTTTTGCGAGCAATTTTTTTAATTTTGGAGTAGGATTTCATGATCTGCACATTGGTGCAGGTGGTTTGAGATCTCTATTTCTAAATTTTTTTGCAACTCCAAAATCTTGAATTTTTCCACTTAAATTGCTTGGCACGGGCTCATTTGGACTTCAAATCAGGTTCTATTTTTTTTTGAAAGTGCATTTTTTTGTCTACTTTATAGATCTGCAATCACATTATAAGTTTTGTAGACAAAAAATACTACTTTTAGAAATAGGCCCTAAATTAGCAAGTGGCTTTTAAGTGCTAATAGCATCTTTTTAAGGGGGGGTTCTTTGATTTTTTTGGAGGTTTCATTGATTGATCCATCATGGAAGAGGAATATTTGATTGAATTGACCCTACACAACTATCATGAATGGAGCCAACTTGCTATCAGATATCTCTCTCAGCACAATGTACTGCCCTATGCACTAGATTTTCAGTTTACTTTTGATCAGTGTGACATCATTTGGCATACTTTCTATTTACATATGGAATATAAAGTTCTAAAAAAGCTGATCAAAATTAAGTCATCTAATCCATATTTTTTTTGGATGTATCTTTGGGAGCATTATGGAGATCCAGCTATTCCTCCATTCCTAGAAGATCTTCTTCCTCTAGTTGTAGCTAACTCCTCTTCAGATGAGATCACACCTCTAGCTCTTGTTGCTCCTACTGATCCTATTTCAGCCATAGATGCTTTGGAATTAGTGCAGTAGGATACTTTATGTCTTCCTACTCTACCTTCATGTGAAGACTTCCTTTCAAACATTGCACAGTTTTTCATGGAGTTAAGATGTGGGAGATATTCTTGATGACATTCATCTTGTTTTTGAGGTTGATACTTCATTCTTTTTCATAGTGACAAATTCATGTACTTTAGTACTACAGGGTACTCATGGTCTTCTAGGTGATGATTTCTTGCCAGACATTTTAGTTCTATTCTTCGAGTCACACACAGTAGATATGGGAGACTTTTATGATGATTTCTCACTTCTCTTTGCTGAAGATTTTTCTACAATTATTGCACATTCTCTACATGATCAATCCTTCTAGGTTGGCATGATTACGGATTCTTATGTATAGAATCTATAGGAGGTCTCTTCATTAGTTGAGAAGATAATTGGTTTCCTGAGACAGGTTCTACCACACTCCTTGTTCGATCTGCTCTTCTCTTCAGCAATTTTGGAGGAAGCCATCATCAGTATCGACATAGGGGCTTTTGAAAAAGTTTCAAAGACACCAATCATCATAGAGATTCCTTCTCCATCCAAGGGATGCATCTCATAGGTACCCTTGCCATTGTTTCTTCCTAAGGGGAGGAACACCATTCTGCATTCTTGGACAAGCTTCTTCATCGAAGTTGCTTTCACTTGTTGGCATTCTTCTTTTGGGGGGGAGCCTATTCTGTCTCTCTTCCTACTCTTATTCTCTTATGTATATACTGGATGTATGTTGTAATGGGGGGTCTTGATTACTCCATCCATCCATGCATCCTTATTTATCTCTCTTTTTGGGGGAGATTTTTTCCCATGAGGTTTTCCCTCCTTCCCCGCTTTATGGGAGATTTGCATTTTCATTATGTATATGGGTACCTAATATGGCCTCATAGCTGGGACCCATTATGTATCTTCATCCTAGTTCATAAGCTTAAGGGCATTCCCCTAAGTTGCACTTAAGGGGGGGTGTCGATGTAAATAAGTATTTACTTATTACACTTACTTAAGTTTACTTAGGCTTATGTATTATTTAATTATTTTTCATTATTTAATTATTTTTTATTTGTGAGACACTTGGGAGTTTGCACACTTTTTGAGTTGTCATGTAGACAACATAGGAGTACGCAACTCTATTTAAGCACATGGTGTCTACAACACTATTTTGCATGTCCCACCCTTGTTGGCTTATCTTTTCATCACCACACTTACTTCCATGCTTAATGGAGGATAACCCATATCTGGTGGACATGTGTTTGGTTGTATGACACATCATGGTGCTGATTAGGAGGCATTCTAGATGTATCTCAGAGGCCTTTATATTCAGGCACTCCTAGTGTACTCTCATGAACCAATTATTGAATACATTGTTATTCTTATCATACTCTCTCTCTCTCTCTTGTCTACTGTGTGCTTGTGTTTGAGTTCTTAGTTCCTAAGTGAATTTTTCCCTTAGGCAAATTCTTACACTTCTTATGTCTAGATTGCTCTCTGATAGGTTGTACTTGTATAACTATGATATAGGGTGCAATAGGTACCTATGTAGTAGATCTTGCTACTATCACTCCCTTTAAAGATGTTGCAATGGAAATAGGAGTAGCTATCAATGCATTTGTTTGTTTGCTAGCCTTCATCTTCAAGGCTATACCCTTGATTTCATTAAATTCCTATCTTGTCATTCCTAATTCCTTGAGAATAGATTCTATCCTCTTCTCAATAATCTTCTTTATTTCCTTGTTGTGAACCTTAGAGTGAACTTACTTCATATGTTCCCCATCTAGAACATTCAGTGTTTCTTTCTAATTGAAGTATAATCTTTGCATAACCTTTAATGAGTTCTTAACTCATTTCATAAACCATAGGTTCTATGAATTTAACTCTTGGTTCCACTACCTCCATATAGATTGTATCAATTTCTACCATAAAACACATTTCATCCTTGTACTTGTCTACCATAGTAGGAGGTATTTTGTATCTCCATTTCATTTCCAACTAAAAATTCTTCATCATTATGTCTATTTCTCTATCTCTAACATCTTCAAGTCTAGCTTTGTAATACTGAGTGATCATCTTCATAGTACACTCATTACTATCCCAACTTGTCATTCTAGGGAATTGCTTGGTTTCTTTGAAAAAAAGGCCAGTAAAGAATCAAATCTAAAAAATGCATTCTTAGATTTCTTCAACTTTACAATGTTATCCAACAATTACATTATGAACATGTTCACCTTTTTCTTGAACTATGATTAAGCTTGTATCCAATAATCTTTCTCAAAACTCTAACTCTAGTATCCTCAATTAGGTCAACTCTCATATTTCTAACATCAAATTTGGTCTTCCAATTTGTTTCAACAATCTTCCTAACAATTTTTGTCATTTATTGGATTAACACCTTCATTTCTTAGTCCGGTGAGCTTATGAATTAAATCATTATCAATTATAATAGGTATATCTCCTACCCAAAACATTTTTTCATGTACTCTACTCAAAATAATCCTACTACCTTTGTGATTATCGAATTTCTATGAAACATATACTTGATTAGGTTCAACTCATTCATATGAGAACTTGGGTTTCAAGGTTAGGTTTACATTATAAATTATACCTAAATCCTTATGAATGTCTTCATCTAAAATACTCCCAAATTTACATTGAATGTAACTTCTTACATATTCTACATAAAGTACATTAGGTGGGATTTGTGAGAATGCTCCCAAAGGAACATTAATAAGAGAAATAAATAGGTGTTTCTTAAATTTGTACCTTAGTATTTCACTAACATCACATACAAACTAGCTTTCCATTATGCTAACTGACTATGCTGAAAATTCCAACTAAAAGCTTTATAAAATACATTGATTATTGTGTATTAGGGCTTCTTTAACTTCACACTTTAGATGCTTCAATTTTCTCTTAATTGACTATCAAATCACTCACAAATGTTCCAAATTCTTTACATGAACATGAAATGGCACTAAAGATATTTTTCACTATCCTTCAATAATTTTAAATTTAATTTTGTATTAAATGTGTATCTACTTCATCTTCAAAGTTGTTTTTGATTAATAGTAAGCATGTTTTCTTTTGTGCAACTTACTTTGATCATAAAAATGCATGTGCATTCTGTACACTCAATTTGTGTCACACTCTAAACCATTCTATCCAAGTGATTCCATGAGTTGGAATGTTCGAATGTCGGCTTAGAGCTCCCTATCCACGGAGTGCAAGAAGCTAGTATTCAAGCATGAAGGCTCTTAGCCAAGCCTTAGAAATGTTCTTCTTGCTAGTAAACCATGCAACGGGAGGTTCTTTGAGACAAGAGCAAGAATGCAAGTGTCTACAATGAGTTCCTCAAAGATGCAATGCAAGATGGAAGACTAAACTTGAATGGAAATGCAAGATGCAGCTATGCTAGAATATGAATGAGAGTGTTACAATATCGTTATTTAAACTATGTGAGATTATTACAAGAATGAAAGCTAAACTAACATGCAACTATACTAAGAATGCCATATGATCTTATGCTAATATGATGGAATGAATGAATATAGACAAGGAGTGAGAAGTTCTCCACAAAGCTCCCAAGAAACCTGTTAGAAAACCTGCAGCATAGCAATATTCAAAAGATGGATGGATCCTTTTAGGGGGAAAGCTCTCTCCCTTTTAAAGTCATATGGACGGTAGAGATCAAGATGAAGATGGTGGATGATCAATAGTGGAATTTGAAAAGGAGAGTGATCCATGTGCACACACAAGTCAACCAATAGAATATAAGTTGATTTGTCATATAAGACAAAAGTCACAAAGCCTTTTCTTTTAATTGCAAAATAGAAAAAGGACTGTATGTGTGCACTTTAAGTGGGTTAGAAGAATGGGGTCTTTTATTTAATTAAAAGGGGACATGTTCTTTTAATCAAACAATGAACTTAGGATAGCATAGTCAAACTATAGGTTATAATCAAATAAATTGATTATTTAGCAATTTGGCCTAAGTAAGCGATTAAATTAAATTAACCAAAATGCTAAGAGGGGGGCTAATAGTCTAGATGACCATTTTTAGGTGATTACATTTTCCCCTCTTTGAATAATGCGTGATCGATCTGGGAACACATTATGTCAAAGAAAATAGAAAGCCAAGTAGGCAATGATAGATATAGATATTTGATTCCAAAGAATGAAATACAAAAATAGATAGCAAGTCCTAAATGCACAGCTTGATAGCGGTAGTACTGAACATTAGGAAGATGATGTTAGGATCCAAAAATAATTCTAACACCTAGCAAAGTGAATAGATCGAGAGCAAGTGATAAGGTCAAACAAATGCTCCTAAGAAATAGATAGCTGTAACAATCAGCAATAGAGTATTTTTGCCCCCTTGGGATCGAAATTGAAATGAGGTAAGAGGAAGCAGAAACTAGCTAGATATGAGAAAATTGAGATATAGCAATGTTTGATATGATAGATAAATGATTAGAATCCAAGAATGACTATAAGAAACTGATAAAATGCCCCAATTTGACTAGAGTTGATCTTGAAGGATATCACATAAAAATTAGGTAGAAATGAGTAGAAAGGTGATTTTAGCCATGAAACAATGAATTGAAGCAGATATGAAGTATGGAAATGATGAAGACATGAAGAAATGAAGATGCCCCAGTGATGATTCGGAGATGAGACCTCAAAAGGTCAGCGAACTGCTCAAAAGAAAGTAGAATTTTAAAAGATAATTTTGACCATCAAGATGAACTTAGATTTGGATTTCGATCTCAAAAATGAATCTAGGATGTTGAAATTATTTAAGAGGTCAAAAATTTATATAATATGATGACAAGATAGAAAAGAGATGAAGAAAAAGATTAAGAAGGTGAAAAGACACGAACAAGAAGAAAGTAAAGAAATATATGAAAGGAGTTAGCCGATATGTCCACAAAAAGATGAAGAGAGAACTCTCCCCATATGCAAGAATGCAAGACTAAGGTAGAAAATGAACCCAAAATGCAAGCTAATATGCAAAGTGGTTTACCAACACGAAGTGTATAACATTTAGACTCTTAATTTCATCATTGAGCATTTATTAGGGACATCATGAGATCATACAACCATCACTAGTATAACTATGAGGATATGAATATGATCGATATCAGATAGGTATTTACACCTATATCAAGGCATAAGCGCAAGGATAAACCCTGAGTGCGGTCTTGCAAAACAATCAAGGATGATACATTTATAAGTCAAAATGTTGAATAGGTCAAGCATAAATGCTTACAACACTATAGACAAACAAAGTATACCCACAAGTAGAAATCAAGAAAACATGCCCCATGCCCCTAGTCTTCTAGTCAATGACATCCTTGAAAGACTATTAGGGATGGAACATATAGTAAAGAAATCATCATAGACAATACAAAAAGTAGATAAAGATCAACATAGCTTAGTTGTTTAAGTGTTAAAGTGTGTGTGTGTAAGTCACTTGACCCTTTCCTCAAGACTTGATTCTGATAGTGAGAAATATCGTGACATCGGAGATCGTAGGTAAACTATCTGAAAAGTGTTGAAAAACACTAGATGTCAAGGTGGGGGAAGTGTTGAGAAACATTGTTTTGTGAGTTGTCAAAGAAACCCTAATGCACAAGAATACCTCAAAAGGCTAAGCAGCTATGCCCCCACGATGAGGACAAGAAACAATTCCAAGCTAGGAAATGTGTAGCAAAGTGGATGATTGAGACTGATAGACATAGGTGCGAGGGTTTCAAGTAGTGCCTGTTTCCAGGTTTTCACCACTTGACAGATTTTTTCAAGACTTTTTTCAATTTTTTTGTATTTTTTTATTTTTTTGGTGATACATCAAAGTGCCTATTGCTAGGTTTTCACTAAGATGATTTTTTTTCAGGACATTTTCTGATTTTTAGGATTTTTTCAGCATCATATATGATTTTTTGGATTTTTTAGAAGGTTTTTAGAGATCACTAATTCTCAAGCAAGATCACATCATTTTCTCCTAATGTCTAGCAAGGTATAGGACACGATGGAGAAACAAGCTAGTGGATAAGTAGAGATGGATAAGAAAGGAGTATGAAGCAAGTAAAAGTGATCCTCAAGAATGGACTCCTCAAGAGTACCCAAGCTAGGGAAAGAGGTGAAATAGTCATATGAAGCATATTTTGGATAAGCAATGGAAGTAATGAGAAAGATAGCATGTAGGATAAGAAATGAAGCCAACAAGTGAGATAGCATGAAGTGTGTAGTCCAAAAGAGTAGTCATGTCAAGAGACCTATGAGAACCATGTTTCATTTATTATGATCAAGACCAAGGGGTAAACTAGATAGGATAGTGATGGGATAGAGAAATAAAAATAAAGTTCAAGATGGAGGCTATGAGGGAATGAGAAAGCACAAATAAAGAATCTCATGGATAAGATAACCAATATGCAAAGATAGCTCAACATTGTCAAGATCAAAGAGAGAAGAGGGGATATATGGATGATGGAAGAATTATGCATGATGCCTGTTTACCAAGTTTTCATCATGGTACTTATCCAAGGTGCCACAAGAAGTAGTTTTCACCAAGACACATTTTCATTTTTATTTATTTTTGCTTTTTTTTTCTTTTTCTATTTTTTTTTTTTTTGAATTTTTAGAAAGAGCTCAAGCTATTTGAATGTAGATAGTGCTCCTATAGAGAAGATAAGTCATGATAAGCCAAGACCATAGAAAGGTATGCTCAAAGATGTTGATAGGGTGATGAAAGAGAAATGGTAGTAGGAAGAGTATATGGAGGATAAGAGTTCATGTATAGAAAGTAAGTGTAAGCTTTAGAGGATTTCATGAGGGTAGTTGAAATATTGGACAAGATCAACATTGACACACACCTTGAAGGGTATTGGAATGATGGAGGAATCATGGATGAAATAGCTTGAGATTTAGATGTATGAGGTGGTAGAAGATATTTGGAAAAAAGTGGAGTGGAAGGCTTTGGAATATTTTTAGGAAGATTTTTGGAAGAAGATAGAATGGAAGCCTTTGGAAGCTTGAATGTCAACTTTGAAGTATTTTCAATATTCAAGTCTTTTAAAAGAGACTTGGGAATCCACATAGCTTTAGATTTTACTTGTTCTTTGGGTGCTTGAGAGTGCATTTCTTCAATGATAGATTTAGGAACCCACATTTTATTTGATTTAGCTCTCTTAATAGTGGACCTTTGTAGTCTCTTTTGTGAATTTTCCTTCGTAGCATTCACATTTCAATTAGATGGGACATAGTGATCTTCATTTTTCAATGGATTCTTATGTTTGTTCTCACTTCCATAGGAATTGGGATTTGTGGATGAATAAGGCTGATATGACTAGTTTAGATAGATAGATGGGTGAAAAGTCATCAAGGATGAGTGTCTTTGTTGATCTTGAGGTATGATGGGAGAGCTAGGAGTGGAAAGTGTAGGAGATGAATGAACATAAGGTCCTAATATAGATGTAAGGTTTGAAGGCTTTAGCTTTGATGGATAAGGACCAAGGATAGACTTAGGAGATGCAAATGGATAGTGAAAAGGGATATCAACATCTTTAGAGTGAGCAACGTGGTCAAAGCCATCAATAGACTCATGAGTACCTTTGATAGGAACACCATTTTTAATAGGAGCACTTAAAGCTTGAGCACAATTTTGAAGTGGATATGGAGAAGTATAACATGAGGGGATGCTTTGATCTTGACAAGTAGCTTTGAATAGCAGATGAAGAGAACTTTTCTCATAATTTTTAGTAAGCTCAAGGGAGATAATGGAAGTGATATCTTCATCATACTTAGGAGGTGGATGAGATATAGGATATGGAGAGGAAAAATCTTGAAAGAGATGAAAGGGTGCTTGATCTTGATCTTTCTTGACATTTATAGCTTTTTCTTTTTGAGAGTCCTCTTGACATGGAGCCACTTCTAAGGACAAGGGAGAATGAAGAGTGAATGGAGTAGTGTTTGGATTAGGCATAGCAGTGCATGAAGGTTGAGGATGTTTAGGATTAGTAGCATGGAAAATGTTTGCAGCCAAGTGAAGGTTAGCTTGAGTTTCTTTTAGAGGTAGCCCTTGAGGATACACATAGTTAATGTGGAAATTATTATGTTCTTTATTTGATGGAGGCATGTTGGAAAGCTTTGAAGTGTTGGGAGATGCATGATTTTTGGAAGAAGTGGAGGTATCAAGGAAACCATCACTAGACATAGGTCCATTAATATGATCTTTCTCAAGAAAAGTATCCTAATCACATGAATCATTAGAGGCATCAATAATTCCATTATCAATAAGATCTTTGATTTTATGTTTTAGCTCAATGAAATTCAAAGTACTATGCTCATTATGTTGATGATAAGAACAATAGATATCCAAGAATGGGTTTCCATATGAGCTAGACTTAGGTAACATGATGATCTTATTGCCAAGAAGTTTTTGCAATGTGTCATCATAAGAATCCTCCAAGGGAGCAAAAGTTCTATTAGAAGTATGTCTAGAGTCCTTTTGTTGTTTCTCAAGTGAATGGTATGCATCCATGTCTTCATCATTAGCTTGGTCAAAGATAGGTCCATCATGAAATTTTAGCATAGGCTCAAAGGAGGTATCACTTTCTAGCTCTCTAAAAAGGCCTTTAGATCTAGTAGGTGAAGACAATTGATGTCTTGAAGTAGAGCATGTAGACCTAGAAGAAAAGGATGACCTTAAATAAGGTGACTCACATGCATGTAAAGACCTTAAGGAAGATTGATGTAATGATGCAATCTTCTCCTCTAACCTTTCCTCCAGTTTAGACTTCATTTTTGTCATGCGCTTAGAGAGATGAAGGTAAGAAAGATCATTTGTCTCTTCTAGTTCTTTGTATTGTGCATATAGATCTTGAAACTCTTTAGTGACATGGAGGATATCATGATCATCTAGATTTGGTTGAATTTTGGTAGGACAAGGTTTAGATCCCATAGTTTTAGATGCAAAGCCAAGCATAAAAGAGCCTAGAAGATAACTTGATGTTGAAACTATAGGAAGTAGAGTGTTCACTTGACAAGATAGTAGAGAGAGATTAAAATGAATTGTCAAACAATATGTCCAAGAAACTTACGACATGAATGACTCAAGTCAATAGCTAGGCAAGATGCCAAAATAGCCAAATAGATAGAGCAAGTAGGGTGACAAGTGAACAACTTTCCCAACCCAAGACTGTAGTCAAGAAATCAAGGTAACCATTTTAGCAAAAGGATAACTAGCAAGCATGCATAGACCATGAAGACAAAAAGACCAAGAGCACTAAGACCAAAGAGCCACTTTAAGCATGTTTAAGCACTAGAGACATAGAAAATAAAAATCAAATGATGAGACTCCCCTTAGCAAGAAACACAAGAAAAATGTTAAGACTTGATGCTTTGACTTAGTTGAAAAAGTTTGACAATAATTGATAGCATAGAAAGTTTGATGGTCAAAAGCAATTTCTTTCCAAGCAAGATAGTGACACATGGAGTAGTCTTCAAACAATCAAGCAAGGGACAAATCAACCTTGCATGATACAAGCATATGTGAGGTCTTAAAAGAAATTCCTAGAATTATCGTCATGTGTATGTTCAAAATATTTTCACAAGTATACCACATTTGAGAACACATCAAGCAATATCTACCTAAAGGACATGGTTCATTACTCAAAAACTTGGCCCACGCTTGATGCTCCTTCGCCTCATAGCAAATGGTTTCCCACAAGAGATATTGGATTTGTCATGGAAGTGCCATAAGCACAACCAAGGGAACACATATGGTGAGTGTAAAATCTTGGGGTGATCCGGGTAGTCCACTAGGATCGATCCTTGCACCAAGAAGTTGAGCAGCTAAAAAAGGGTTGTTACTAAGTTAGGGTGTTTAGTTAGGGCTTCCATTCATAGTGTTCCTCTTGCTCTCAATTACAAGACACCTCACCTTGCGATGAGTAATCGATCTCGCTATCACAAGAGTACCTTAAGCATTCTTTCCTAGTGATCTCCCTATGGTTGAAATCCCATAAGCGATCACACTAGGCAAAGGCAAACACTACATCTACCAAATTTTTGTGTCCTTGATAGCCTTGAGTTTATAGTGGGTTGGAAGAGTCAGGTAATCAACTTGTCCCCACTTGGGTCGTTCCTCTCAGGTTGTCCGAGAGCAGGCCCTATAAAGGATTCTAACTACATAAAGATTGAATCAACTTTCAAAAGTCAAGATTTTTGATTCACCACAAGGGTGAAGAGCATACTCTCCTATTTCAATTGTTTTCTCCCAAACACACTAGGTAGATTTAGTTACCCCTTGCTTTTGAAACCAAATGGCAAGTCAAGATTTCTGATTCACCACAAGGGTGAAGAGCATACTCTCCTATTACCAAAAGACTCCAATCACAAGTTTTATGTGCCTATGAAAAATGAACAATTAGTCAATGCCACACACTAAAACAAAAAAGTAAGAAATTTTGGGTTTTTATGCTTTGGGAAGCCCTGCAAACAATGTTAGTAGCCCTTGCACATTTGAAGCTTTGACATACGTTCTTTTTATGCAATGTTTCAATTTTTTCATAAGGATGGCAACCTGTAATCACAACTTGTTAGTACCAAAAGTTAGTGTGAAATAACATAAAAATCTGCAATAAAAATTTTTAGTTTCCTCAAAAATCTAATTTATCTTCCAACCAAGTGCATGCAAAGAAAGTGCAAGTTAATCACAAATGCTCTCATTTTTACTCTTTGATTTTGACCTAGTCAACAAGATTGGACTTGTTTTCTATAATTTCGGATCCAAAAATAGAAATGAAAAGAAGAGGCCCCTACTAAAAATTAGAGAGCTTTCCAAAAATGCAAGAAATTTAAAAAAATCTCTTCATTTGTGTCTTAGAGACCCATTTTGTCAAAATAGGACAACTTTATCAAATCAAGTTTTTGATCATATTAAAGTCAAAACACAAAGATAATACCCCTCTTAGAATTCAAAAAAAATTCTGAAAATGTAAATTTTTCTGAAAAATGCACTGATTTGCGATCAAAAATGACTTTTTATGAAAAATAAAGAAAAAATCATAACTCTTGAAAATCATGTCAAAATACTTGGAAAATTAGACTGAGACATTTTGAACACATACCCAACCTACAAAAAAAAATTCAGAACCAAAATCCAAGCGGTTTAAAAGATATGATCAAATCTTTAAACCAACTAAATTTTTGGCCTTCAAACCTATCTACTTATGGGTTGGCCTTAAAACCAAAGTGATAATTCTACAAAAGAAATTGATTAGATCCAATATGCTGCTATAAAAAACTAAAGATAAGAAATGAAAGCAAATGGAGCTAGAAAGTTGATTCATGCCCCAGGGTGGGTGCCAAAAATGTACACTCAATTTGTGTCACACTCTAAACCATTCTATCCAAACGATTCCATGAGTTGGAATGTTCGAATGCTGGCTTAGAGCTCCCTATCCACAGAGTGCAAGAAGCTACTAGTATTCAAGCATGAAGGCTCTTAGCCAAGCTTTAGAAATGTGCTTCTTGCTAGTAAACCATGCAACGGGAGGTTCTTTGGGACAAGAGCAAGAATGCAAGTGTCTACAATGAGTTTCTCAAAGATGCAATGCAAGATGGAAGACTAAACTTGAATGGAAATGCAAGATACAGCTATGCTAGAATATGAATGAGAGTGTTACAATACCATTATTTAAACTATGTGAGATTATTACAAGAATGAAAGCTAAACTAACATGCAACTATACTAAGAATTTCATATGAGCTTATGTTAATATGATGGAATGAGAGAATATAGACAAGGAGTGAGAAGTTCTCCACAAAGCTCCCAAGAAACCTGTTAGAAAACCTGCAGCATAACAATATTCAAAAGATGGATGGATCTTTTGAAGGGGAAAGCTCTCTCCCTTTTAAAGTCGTATGGATGGTAGAGATCAAGATGAAGATGGTGGATGATCAACGGTGGAATTTGAAAAGAGGAGTCACACACAAGTCAACCAATAGAATATAAGTTGATTTGTCATATAAGACAAAAGTCACAAAGCCTTTTCTTTTAATTTCAAAATAGAAAAAGGACTTTATGTGTGCACTTTAAGTGGGTTAGAAGAATGGGGTCTTTTATTTAATTAAAATGGGACATGTTCTTTTAATCAAACAATGAACTTAGGATAGCATAGTCAAACTATAGGTTATAATCAAATAAATTGATTATTTAGCAATTTGGCCTAAGTAAGCGATTAAATTAAATTAACCAAAATGCTAAGAGGGGGGATAATAGTCTAGATGACCATTTTTAGGTGATTACACATTCAACCATAGCTTCCTTACTATGTCCTCTAGCTTTTGTTGACTACACAATTTTTGGTTCACTTTCTAACATCAGTTCTGATCAATTGACACTCTACTTCTACTAGAATTGCTAAATTCAAGTAGGATGAGTCACAAAATTTTTTTAACTTCAATCTTCCATCAAGTGCATCATAATACCATCTTCTAAAATTGTATGTGAACTTTTTGAGTGTTAGCCCTCACAACTACTTCTTTGAATTCATCAACACACTATTTAATTTCTTCCTTCTGACTATTATAACTGAATGATCATTTCCTCTATCATTTCTATTATTGTTCATTTTATAATTAGGATTCCTATTGAAATTCTTTCTATCCATTCAAAAAATCCTTGTTCTATGTCCAAAGTTATTGCATAACTGACATACATGCATATTTCTTCTCTGATTGGTTCCATTCTAACTATCAGGTGCTCTACAATTCCTTGCAATATGTCCAAGGTTGTTACATGTTTAACATATAATCTAGTTCCTTCCTCTATTAGTTCTTTCTCCATCATTGGATCTTCTTTAAGATCTCCCTCTTTCATTACCTATAGGTTTAGTGTTCCTAAATATTTTACTATTTCCATTACTACTATCAAACTTAGGTTTCTTACAATCTGCTACTTTATGACCATAACCATGACAATTATAACAATAGAAATTAGTGATAGGCTTAAAAGACTTACCTATGAAATCTCTCTTCATATGACCAACTTCATTGTATATAAAACATCTACCTTTGAATTGATGTCTAACTTCCTTAGGTGACTATTTTGTTTGCTTTGATTCATCATGTTTCTCAATGGATTGATTATATTCATTTACTTAGGTTTTTCATTTTTCTTAAACAAATCAACTTTCTCAATTTATTAAGACACTTCTATAGATATGATTGATTCTATCCTACTCTGATTAATTTCTTTAGGCTTAGGGGTCTCAACAACTGGATTTGGTTCTTTCCTAACTTTAGTTTTGTTGGTTGACTTTTCTGCAATAAGATATCCAAGGCCTATCTTATCATAAAAAGATCTTTGGTAAAATAATTGTCCATCAATTTTCTCACTACTACAATAAAAATTCTCTAACTATTGTTTATCTTGTGTTAATTCTCCTTTCACAATAATATTATAATTTTCTAATTCTACATGTTGTATCTTAATAGAATCTAATTCATATGTTACTTGAGACAGTTGGGATCTTAGGTCTACAATTTTAGATTTTAGATCTAGTTCAATTTTACTGTCATCCTTCTTCAAACTTAACTTAAGTTTAACAATTTTCAACTCATGTTTTGAGATTTCTTTCTTGAGAGTTCCTACTTCATCATTGTGAGTAATCTTCTCTTTTAATCCCTTTCTAGATTTCAAATCATCAATCTTATCTTTCAATCTACCAATGTAAACTTTTCCATCTTCATACCTATCTTCCAGGTTATCTCTTTCTTTAGTAAGAAGATAAATTGTCTCAATAGATTCTTGAAGACTTCTCTTTAACTATTCCATATCCATAGGGATATTACTTAAGCTATTAAGCCTCTTCTGTGTAACTATGCTCTATTACCAATTTTTATAGAAATAGATAATACTAAGAGGGGGGTTCAGTATTGTACAAACTTTTCCCCATAATTGGATATTACTAATTACTTTGCAACATGTATATGAAAGTAAACCAATAATTTTGAATGGTAAATAAAATTATATGTAGAGAGAACTCATAACACCATTATTTTTCAACTAGAGAAACTATGGCCAAGGGAAAACCCTAGTGGGGATGGTACCCACAAAATGATCTACTAAACAAAAAAATGTGGTTAAGGATATTGACCCTGTTAGGAGTCTATGAAATGCATATAGTGTCTTAAGTCCTTGTTAGAGGACTAGGCATTGTTAAAAGCCTCAACCCTACTAGGAGTTGCTTCAACCTTGTTAAGAGTTTATCCAACCCTGTTAGGAGTTAGTAGAACAATTACAATGTATGCAAGAAGAGCCCACTGCCCTAACATGCAATATACAAATAAGTTTCTTCACAAGTATAGATGTACATAAAATATTGTCTCATTTCTACACTTTTCAAATCCTATGATTATACACTAGATCTTCCTTCACAATACTTTCCATTACATATTCACTTCTTTTATTGTGTAAGATATGATCTTTTCTTATACCTTGCAAATTATCAAAACTCTTGATTAGTCAACCTTGAAGATTCCAAATGCTTGGATAATTATAAAAATAACTTAGGGTAAACATATAGGATGTTGGCCCATCATATTTAAGTGATTATTTTGTTACCATATAATAATTCCTTAAGTCATACAATTCATTCTACTATTGTGCTATGTACTACTCTATCAATTACCTATATTGGTAATTCCTTTATAACTATCATTGCATTGTCCATATATATATGTGCATTGACATACATCATCATGACACTATCAACTATCAGCCCTCAACTATGCATGTGCTAACTTTTATTTTGTCATCTGTACATACCAAATCTATCTCTATGTTTTTGCAAACTGTCCAATACTTAAACAATTTTATGTCTCTTATTTCATACTAAAATACCAAAATATATATATTTCCATAAATGACAACACTAACTTATCTTCCTACCCATATTTTCAATAGGGAAAAGCAAATCTATCTCTTTCAACCCACTATAAACTCAAGGCTATCAAGGACACAAAACTCTGGTAGACATAATACCTTTTTTCATCTAGTGGAAGTACTTGTGGGACTGTAACCATGAGGAAATTACTAGGTGAGAATAATTAAGGTACTCTTGTGGACACAAGGTCCATTACTTATCATATAATAAGGTTTCCTATATCAAGATCAAGATGAGTGCTATGAATGGAAGCCCTTTCTAAACATCATAGGATTAGAAGCTACCCTCTTTTTCTGCTTAACATCTTGGTGCGAGGATCAATCCTAGTGGATTACCTAGATCACCCCAAGATTTTACACTCACCATTTTTGTCCCTTTGGTTGTGCCATTAGCATTTCCATTACAAAACCAACATCTATTGTGGGAGACCACTTTGTGTGCAGCAGGGGGCATCAAGCATGATCTAAGTTGTTGAGTAATGAATTGTGACCTTAGGTACATCTTCACTTGTGAAAAGACCCATGAAAATATTTTGAACATACACATGATGATAGTTCTAGGGCTTTATTTTGAGAACTCACATATGCTTATATCATGCAAGGTTGCTTTGTTCCTTGCATAATTGTTTTAAGACTACTCCATGTATCACTACCTTTCTTGAAGACCTTGCTATGCTATCAACTATTGTCAATTTTTTTTCTTATGTTTCTTACTAGGGGAGTTTCATCATTTGAATTTTATTTTCTATGTCTCTAGTGTTTGAACATGCTCAAAGTGGCTTTTGGTCTTTTCCACTTTATTCATCTATTTCCTCTTTCTAGGACCCTCTTTTGTTAAAGGTTACCTTGATCTATTGACTACACTCCTTTATTGGAATATTTTTTCACTTTTTTTTTCTTATCTATCTACTTGTCTATTTGAAATTCTTTCCTAGCTCCTCACTTGAGTCACTAGTGTCATAAGCTACTTGGAAACTTTTTTGGACAAGTCACTTGCTCATTGATACCTATCTATGGAAGTGAACATTCTACCTCTCTAGTTTGGACATCAAGGTATCTTGTGTCACTATATTATCTTCCTCTAGTCTCCTCCATGCTTGATTTTATATCTACTACTATGGGCTTCAAATATTGTGCTGCCAAACCTCAACCAAGTCTAGATGGTCATGAGTTCTTCTATGTTGCTAAAGAGTTTCAAGATATATACACTAAATACAAAGAGCCAGAAGAGACAAATGATACTACTTACCTTCATCTCACTAGGTACATAATGGGAATGCACTCTAAATTTGAAAAAATTATAGAGTAGAAAATTGCATCATTACATGAATCCTCCTTAAGGCCTTTACATACATGTGAGTCCACTTCTTTAAGGTCATCCTCTTCTTCTAGGTCTATGCATTATAATCCAAGACATCAATTGTCTTCATCATATAGATACAAAATACCTCTTTAGAGAGAAAAACATTATATATTATTTGAGCCTATACCAAAATTTCATGATAAACATATCTTTGACCAATATGATGAAGACATAGATGCATGCTATTCACTTTAGAAAAAAACAATAAGATCCTAGGTATACTTTTGAGAGGACTTTTACTCCCTTTGAATATTCTTATGATGACATTTTGCAAACACTTCTTGGCCCTAAGCTCATCATAATGCCTAATTCTATCTCATATAGAAACCCATTCATGGATATCTATTGTGCTAATCATTAAAATAATGAGCATAGTACTTTTTATTGAATTGAGCTGAAATATAAAGTCCAAGATATTATTGATGATGGGATTTTTTATAACTCTATTGACTCATGTGATGAGGATACTTCTATTAAGCAAGATCATATTAATGAAAATATTTCTAGTGATGGTTTCCTTGATACCTTCACTTCTTCCAACACTCATGTACCTTTCAACACTTCAAAGCTTTCCAACACAACTCCATCAAATAAAGAACCTAATGCTTTCCATATTGACTATGTGTACCCTCAAGGGATACCTCTAAAAGAAACTCATGCTAATATTCACTTGGCTTAAAACTTTTTCCACGAGCTACCAAGCCTAAAGATCCTCAAACTTCATGAAATTCTATGCTCACTATTCCCACTTCACCTAATTCCCCATTATCTCTTCAAGAGCCTATCATGAAAACCTCTATTTTCCCATGTCCTCAGAAGTGGCTCCATGTCAAGATGACTCTCAAAAAGATAAATCTATAAATGTCAAGAAAGATTAAGATCAAGAATCCTTTCATGTCCTTCAAGAGGTCATTATTTTATATCCTGTGTCTTATCCACCTTCTAAGTATGATGAAGAGATCACTTCCACCATTTCCATTGAGCTTACTAAAAATTATGAGAAAACTTCTCTTCCTATTCTATCCAAAGCTACTTGTCAAGATCAAAGAGTCCCCTCATGTTCTACTTCTCCATATCCACTTAAAAACTATACTCCTACTAAAATTATTTCTCCTATAAATTTTTCTTATGGGTCTATTGATGACCTTGGCCATATTGCTCACTCTAAAGATGTTGATATCCCTATTCATTATCCCTTTGCATCTCCCAAATCTATCCTTGGTCCTTATCCATCTTAGCTAAAGTCTTCAAACTTTCCTTCCATATTGAGACCTTATGTTCCTTCATCTCCTACACTTTGCACTTATAGCTCTCCTACTGTACCTAAATACCAAAAAAGACGTTCTTTAAAAAAAAATATCCATCCACTTAGCCATCTAAACCAATCATATTAGCCTTATTTATCTATAAGTTCCAAGTCTTTTAGAAGAAATTTGGATGTTCAACATAAGAAATACAAGAATCTATTGAAGAATTAAGATCACTATGTCCCATCTAATTGAAATGTGAATTCCAAGAAAAAAAATTATTCAATAGACCACAAAGGTCTACTACCCAAAGAGCTAAATCAAAAATAATATGGGTTCCTAAATCCATCATTGAATAAATGCGCTCTAAAGAATCCAAAGAAAAAGATAAATCTATAGCTATATGGATTCCCAAGTCTCTCTTGAATGACTTGAATATTGAAAATAAATCAAAGTTGACATTCAAGCTTCCAAAGGCCTCTACTCCATCTTCTTCCAAACATCTTCATAAAAATATTTCAAAGCCTTCCAATTCATCTTCTCCCAAAATTTCTCTACTACCTCATAAATCTAAACCTCAAGCTATTTCTTCATCATTCCAAAACCCTCTAAGGTGTGGGTTAATGTTGATCTTGCCCAATATTTCAGCTAACCTCATGAAATCCTCTAAAGCTTACACTTACTTTCTATACATGCTCAGTTGGTTCTTTCAAGACATGAACTCTTATCCTCCATATAATCTTTCTACTACCACCTCCCTTCCATAACCCTATCAAAATATTTGAGCATACTTATCTATGGTCTTGGCTTATCATGACTTATCCTTCCGATAGGAGCATTATCTAAATTGAAAAATCTTGAGCTCTTTCTAAAAATTCAAAAAAAGCAAAAAAATCAAAAAGGAAAAAAAATAAAGGAAAAAAAAGTGCCTTGGTGAAAACCACTTCTTGTGGTGCCTTGGTAGAAAAATTAATGAGAAATAAATTCTTCCTATGGTGAAAACCACTTATTATGGTGCCTTGGATAAGTACCATGATGAAAACCTAGCAAATAGGTGTCATGCATAATTCTTCAATAATCCATCTATCCCCTCTTTCCTCTTTCATATTGACAATGTTGAGCTATCCTTGCATATTGGCTATCTTGTTCATCATCTTACCTATTGTGGTTTCTCATTCACTCATAGCCTTCATATACAACTTCATTCTTATTTCTCTATCCCATTGGTATCCTATCTAGTCAATCTCTTGGTCTTTATCACACACACATGTTGCAATATTTCTCATTGGAAGACTCGAGTCATAAAGAGATAGTCATATGACTTCCACACACACATCTAAACTAATAAATTTACAAGACCTTATTAGTAATAATGTGTTTCAACCTTGGATAATTCCTTTTCTTATTATTATTTTTGTAAATGTATTCTTTTCAAATAATGTAATTAAGTGTGAGTGTACATGTCTAGTTGGCATGTTGATGTGTCACTTTACTTGTATGTGTTGGCATCTTGAATTGTGTGTAAGGAGACCATGGCTATAATAGTTATGAAAAATTCCTATGACATGTAAGAGCTATCTCTAGAAGATTCAATGATGGGTGAATACGTGAAGACATGTGGTAATTGATTGTTGAGTACTATATAGTAAAGTCTCCAACTCATGTGTTGGGTTTGAGGCATTGCCCCAATTTTTTTTGGGTTCCTATTTTTCTAGAGAATGGTAAAACAATAATACAATTGTTCTTTAGGGGTTTCACTAAAAATGGAAAGTGCATGATATAATCATTTTTAGGGTTACAGATTGGAGAGTGAGAAAGTGTATTGTTGGTATGGTATGTTCCTACTATATTGGTCTTCTATGTCATTGTTCCCCTAAAAGAACTTGCATTGCAAGTGTGTTGTAACCTTCTTTGTTGAAGATAATACATTATATAGGTTTTGGAGGGGCAGAGTTGTTTTACTGAAAGGTTTTTCCCCATCGTCATATCATTTTTTTAATGTATTTTCTTTCTCTATCTATTTTATGTATCCATGGTGGACAACAATATTATTGTTTACATAATATCAAATCTATTATTGATTCCTTATAGACTTGGTGGATTTATTTTTCTTTGTGTGTTGTTTATGAAAATTTCTTTATTGAGTGTTCCCTCCCTATTAGTCTCTCAAGGATGTTATGGACTAGAGGATTGGGGGCATGGGGCATGTTTTCTTTTGATTTTATCTTGGGTGCCTTAAGCATTTTTATTGGTCCCATTAACACTTAGAATCAATTCAAAGGCCTCATCCTTGTCTATTTTATGAGTGTGTACTTATAGTCATCTTGAATTTCTTGTGTCTTGATGCAAGAAAAATCTCACTACATGAAAATTAGGGAATCTAACTGCATAGTCATCTTGGCCTATATGTCTTTGATGCATAGGTTTGATTCCCAAATTTTTATCTCATATAGGTCATATTCACATCCTCATAGTTTATGCTAACGATTATTGTATGATCTTCTAATGTCCCTAATAAGGCTCGATGATAAAAATTCGGACCTACTTATGTAACCCTTACAATTGCATATTTTCATACTAGCTTGCACTCTAGGGTCCATTCTAGCTTATCTTTCTATTTTGCATGTTGAGAGAACTCTCTTCTTTAACTTTCATGGATGTGTCAGCTAACTATGTTCATTGTTCTCTTGTCTCTTCTTGATCATATCTTATCTCTTCTTTTCTATCTTACCATATCATCTATTCTTTTCACCTATCTTTTCTAATCTCGATGTCTTGGATCCATTTCTAGGATCAAAATCCAAATTCAAGTTCATCTCGCTAGTCAAAATTTCTTCCTTCTTCTATGTAGTTGGCTGACTTATTGAGGCTTAATCTTTGAATCTTGTTGGTGCAATCATGATTACTTCATTTCTTCATCATTTCTACTCTCTTCCACTCTTTGCTTTCATTTCTATTTCATTTCTTTTCATCTTTCTTCTTTCTTTGACCTAATTCTTATGCTTTATCTTTCTTGGTCAAATTTAGTCAAATTGGGTTATATATTCATTGCTTGGTGGTTACTCTTTGTTTTTAATCTCTTATCTATCACCATGGAATTTTATTTGTTCTAATTTGATCAAATCTATCTTATGTTTGTATCTCCTCTATCTCATTTTGATTTAAATCCCAATGGGGTAGGAATATTCTACCATTGTTGCAAGTTGCTTTCCACTACAACTATCTATTTTCTCTTGATCTATCTACTTTTTTTTCTCAACATATCAGTTATTTTCTCATGTATTGATATTGTCTCTTCTCTCTCCAAATTTTTAGTATTGTTGCTAATACATTGTGCATCTCTCTCTATGTGCTTCGTTCTTCAAAGTTAGAACTCTCTGTCATCTTGGTTTCTTCATTATTTGACGTAATGTGTTCCCAGGTCAATCACACATTAGTCAAAGAGGGGAAAATGTAATCACCCAAAATTGGTCATCTAGACTATGAGTTGCCTTTCTAGTAGTTTTGCATAGTTTATCTAATGCTATCCTTGATCATATCTCTAAAAATTCACTTATATAAATTTATCCTATAGTTTGACCACTTTATCCTAAGTTCATATTTAATTAAAAGAACATATTCCCTTTTAATTAAATAAAAATCCCCACTCATCTCTTATCCTAAGATGCACAAACAAAATCATTTCTCTTATTTAAAAATAAAAGGACATTTTTGTCCCGCATGTGGGATAGAAGTCAACTCTTCATCATGATTGTTGGAAATTCTTATGTAAATGGATCACTCCCACTTTCAAACTCCACCCTGGATCACATGCATCTTTCCTCATGATCTCTGTCATCCATATCTCTTTAAGAGGGAGATCTCTCTCCTCACTTCACAACTCCACTCTTTTACTAATGTTATGTTGTAGGATTGAAGATTTCATACTTGTGGAGCTCCTCTTCTTCTATATTTTATTATTCTTTCTTCATGCTTCTCATTCATTCTAGTATCTCTCCATGCTTATAGCTTACATCATCTAGTCTAAATAGGGGTTGTAATGCGTATTTTATAGTTTATCTTGCATTCTACTTTCTCTCATTTAACTTTCATTTGCATTACATTCATTCTAGATTCTTGGATATTGGCACTCTTTGACTCTCTCATTCTATGGTGCACCTTGCAAGGGTTTCATAACTTGGTTCATTTGAGAGCCACCATACTATTATTTTGAACCTTTTCACATAATAGATAGAGAGCTATAAGCCACCTCTTAAGATGCTCTCTTTCATGGATATTCTCAAGGATAATAATTTTGTTGAGTTGTCATTTTGCACGATACTTAACGATAGGAATTCTTTCAAACTCCTCTCTTGAAAAACTGATCTGGGACTAACTCCAAGGTTCTGAGTGATATTTTGACCTACTAGAATCCACTCTATTGAAGATAAATGTATTTATTCAATGGGAGGCCTTTGTTGGCTCAAATAATTCAGATAAGATGTAGAATCTGTTTATTATCTCAGAAAAATAAAACATACACAAAAAGAAATATAGTTTGTATCTTTCTATTTTTTAATGAACACAATCTAACAATGCAACTATATGAATTCCAAAATTAATGAAATGTTTATAAAATAAAATAATGAAGATAGAATAACAAGAAGTTTAAGAAAATAACATGAAAATTAAATTCCTAATGGACATAAACTACAGAAACAACACATTTGTGAGTTAAGCCTTGAAAAGATTGGTAGTAACCAATGAAAGTAGGAGTAGTGCTTCCTTAATTCCACTAATGTAATCATCGGTGGGGAATTTAGTAATTGTAAAATATTTCACTTTTCATCAGATTACAAGACCATGAAAAGTGCCCTCATATGAGACAAAAAGCTATATAAGAACAATATGATAATCTCTTCTCAAACTAAGTACATTAACAGAATTTGTAGACTTGTAGCAAATGCCAAAATTAAAAGATTGCACAATCAAAATAATGCAATAAAACTATTGATTCAATTATACTTCATGAACATACATTCACAAAATAGAACACACTTAGGCAAGAATCACTACAATCCAAATGTGAGCACTAAAAGCATATATTATTGCATCAAAATAATGACATGGAATACATATTACATTCCTAAATTTATAAGAAATATTCTCCTCAATTTTTATTGAGAGTGAAAGATATCTTTATGCAAATATATGCTTCTAAACTAATAAAATAAATCTATTTATGTACAAGATGACTCTCTAACTAGTGCTTAGTGGGACTCCATCCTATTTATATTATTAAATGGATGCATGAGCCTTTAAATGTCTTAAAAAAAAAAAATCATGGTAAAATAAGAAGAAGAAAGCCATTAGATGATGTGGAAGTGTCTAGAAGTGCCAAAAATAGAAGCTTCATCTTCACTAGGTGTTTGTAGGAGTTAAACTGCTATCAAAATGCATTTTTGATGCATGGAAAGCTCTAAATTTAGAACTAGTAGTTAACTATTGGTACACCTCTAAATCTCTCAAAATTTTTAGAAAACCTCTAAAAAGTGCACCTGTGCACCTCAGAAGTAGGTTCCAAAAATGCAAAATTTTACCAAGTGTCAAAACTGAAATTCTAGCTTCTAGGTTTTGTTCCCCTTAATACCAGAGCTATGTCTGGGTATTTGACCTTGAATTTCTCAATAACCTTAGTGACTTGAACTACATATAGAAAATCTAAGGCTTCATACTTATCCTTCATTTTCTACCTACAGTTGCCCACCTTGATGCAAGTCTCTACAAAATCTCTAGGTTTCACATCCAAATATAATAATGCTTCTTCCATTCAGAATACTTGTCTGATGTCATCATCATTTGAAGCTTCTTCAAAAGTCTTCTAAAATTTCTCAACTACTACCTTATAGCTATCAATTTTCCCCTTGAATCATCTTCAAAAAAATCTAAACATGCATCACTATAATGTTTCTCTACCTCCAAAATTTTCTCTTGGGTTTGATCCTTAAGCTTATGAATCTCTACATGTAATGTTTCCATTACTTTATTTCCATCCACAATCTTCTCTATCCAATCATCAATCTTATCTAACTCTTTTGTTGTGTGTACCTCCATTAACATCTGATATCTTTGTCCTTTGATCAAATGTAGTTCTTGCAAGTATTTTGCCCCAGGTCTATACTTTGTCCATCAAACCAAAATCTTGATTCAAAATGGTCACTAACCTATCTACATTATCCTACATATGGGATAGTATCTTAATATTTTCTTGTATAATATATAAACCTTTCTCTTCAAAACTCTCTCGCCATTGCTGACAAGATTTTAAAAATGGTTCTAAATGTATTGTCCCCTTATCCCTTCTATCTAGTGTTGCATTTAAAGTTTCCTTAGGATTTGTAGGATCTAAAGGACCAACAACTTCATTCAAATATCCTTTTAAAATCTCATTTTGTCTCTAAAGTGTTATCAATTCTACCCCACCCTATTCTAAGTGCTTACACACTTCTTTAATTCTCATTGTCACCATCAACTTAGCAGTGCCCAATGTAGGTTTCCCAAGCATGAACTCCCTGATCTGATAACCTCTTAGAGTCAATTCTTCAACATCTATATGGGAAGGAGGGCTAGCCATGTGAGCAAATAAGTCCTAGTTCCGATCACTCGTAATGAAGGCGAATTCCCATGTATCCTTTGGTGGTGACATAGGTTTCCTTAAAACTTCAATCAATTCCATCCTACCCACTTCCTCAGTAGTGAATTGTTGTCTTTTATTTCTAATCACTTCTTTCCTCAACCATCTTGGAACATGCTTTGTCAAGGTTTTTCTTTTTGAAGATGAAAGAGTTTTCTCTACTATGCTCTTCCCCTTATCACTCCTCTTTAGAGTCTTCTCCTTCTATGAGAGATCCACACCAAGAGTCTCTGTATCCATGGAGTCCATATTTCTCACCTCTATATCATGGGAATTTTGCTAAGGATACTCACCTATTTGTCCTTCCTTTGACACTTCATTGACAGATACTTGTTGCAGCTCTTCCTCTTGTTTTGCTTGAACTTGTTCTTCTTCATTGTTTGGAGGAAGAGGAGTAGTTGAACCTTTATCCATAGATAATGCAACTTTAACTAGAGATAGTAGGGCTATTTTGGGCCCTTGTAGCTTAGGTGGCAACTAACTCCAATCCTTCTATTGAGGCTGATTAGTTGGAGTATCCCTTATTTTGTCTCCCACCAATTCAATGCCAACTAGCATAAAATCAAAATTTGACATCTTGAAGACATTAGTCCCCTCAACATCATTCCCAACAATCCATTGCTATAGTTCATATTCTAATGTAGTAGACTGAATAGACTACTTAGGAATGGATGGTGGTGTAATTGTAGAGCTTCTTCTCCATTCCAACTTTGTGGCTCTTGCGAGATGAGTCCTCCAATTCAAAGGAAGGTTATCCTCTTCATCCTCATTATCCTCTTCTTCTTCTTCTTCTTCTAGGATAACTTTCAGGACTGATGGGAAGGGAATAACTCTTCTAATGACCTTTTGTCTCCTCTTGACTAGAGTCTTGATCTTTTTTCTCTTAGGAGTAGATGGGGAGGCTTGTACCTCTTCTTGTGGTGGAGACACCTCTTGTACTTCTATTTCAGCTTTGCCTTGCCCTTTTTCATTTGTGGCACTTGAGAATTTTCCTGGGTCTATGTAGTTTTGACATTCTTTGACCCTTGTACATTTTTTGCCCTAGATTGTGGTGTTGCTTGAGTTGGTTCCTCTTCTGGCTCAACTTGTTTGGGAGAAGTCATCATCCTCTTACCTTTACCTTTTGAGCCCTATAATATCCAACTTCTCTATCAAGTTGGTGTACTATTTTTTTCCTTATTGGGGACTGAGCTATAAATGTAGGCATTGTAACCTTATCTCCTTAACCTCTTTCTAGGTAGGCTTGAGTGTGGAAGACTACCACTTGAGGAATTATATCCAACTTGAAAGGTCTCTTGATCCAATCCATTTTTAGTTTGATGACATGTCTGGCTCTGTGATTAATGTTTGAGTTCTCTTCCTTATCAACCTCGGCATTCATGATAGGTTGATCACCATTCTTGTCCCTATTGAACAATGGATCAAGGACATCTTTGGTATCTTGTTGCATAACCTTCAAAGGAATCTTTAGCCTCAAGGCACTACTTGACAAATAGGGAGTCATCCTACAATAATCCGTTATATAGATATCATATCTAGTGATCCTCAATTGCATCTTCATGCTAAAATTTCTTGCTAGCCAAATACTGCACTCTTCTAATGTTATAAAAATAGGGCCAAGGAGAATTATATTTATCCAAAGGTTATTGATCCCACTCATACTCAAAAGATGGAATATCTTATCTCTGGACCACACTGAATGGTCTTATTGAAATAGGTCATGCCCATGTTATTTTATGCTACTTTTGTACTCTGTCATAGGTAGACAAGTGTTGTCAAGCAATCTCAAGTAGTATAAGTTTTTCACTTGGATACCTAGGGAGCTTCTTGGGATTGATAGTGGTACCTACTACCCTTAAATAGTTAAATGTCTAATACTAGATGTAGTAGGCTCTAACCTTTAAAATCTTAGCCATTGCATCCTCTAACATCCTCTTTGCATAATCCCCCTCAATGAGCCAAATAATTGTGAATGTAAATGCATCATTTACTATCTTGTATTCCTTAGTATGCTCTAGAAGCCTTTTCTTCACCAACTAGGGATAAACTATATATGGCCATGTATTTGCATCTTGTATACTACCCTTTTTGTATAGTCTTGGATAATCTATCACCCTTGTAGCTAACAAGTATACCAAATACAATGTCATATAGAATTTTTTGTTATTCTTAACTATCCTTAGCTACTCACCTAAGTTCTCACTAAGAATGGAAGCCCAATCAATTGGCATCTCTGCTATTTTGATAGTCTCAATAAAATACACCATCCATATGTTTAAGTGTCCTGACACTAGAAACTCCATGACTCTACTCAAGAGTATGATATAATATCCAATATCTTCTTTCCTACAACGTCTTTTCATGTCCACTTCACCTACTTTATGCCCTAGAGGAGTCTTCTTGATGAGGTATGAAGACTAGATGATTTTGAATGCTTCCTCTACATGTTCCCTATACCATCTCTTTGCTTGGTGATAGGTCAATCTGATGAATTGATATGCTCTTGGAAGATGGAACACCTTCTCTATATTATTAGGTTAAAGATCTAGGATGATCTCTTTGGTTATACTCTTCATGATCTTTTCTTCAAAAACATAGTTTTTTGCTAGTGTCATGATAAATTATGAAGATCCATTGATACTAGATGTGATGTTGCACTGACAAGTCCTGATTAGATCAGAGTGCATATCATCAGGGATCTTTTGGTGGGTTTGTTTCATAATGCTAGGAATGCGCTCAAGTCTATGTGACCAAGTTTAGTGTCCTAGATATCTAAATAATCATCTTGAAAATGTGACTTTGTCATAACACCTTGAAACTTGAATACCATAGGTTTGGGAACCATCTTTATAGCAAAGGAGGATGATGAAGAGTTCATTGAATCTACACAAAAGAAACATCTATTAGTCCAAATTCAAAGAAAAAAAATTAATATCAACCCTAATAACAACACAATAAAACTAGAAATCCCTAACTATTTAAAACATTAAAAAAATCCAATTTGTAACCCTTATATGTAGAAAAGGGTGCACCTGGTGCAACTGATAGGTGCACTAGGTGTGCCTTATCCTTTGATTAAGCTTTTTAGAAAATGGGGTGCACAATAGTGCACCTCATGGGGTGTGGTGATGCGCACCCTATATACTCTTTGGCACAAAAGAGGTGCACATTTGGCACACCTCATGGGGTGTGCTAAATTCCCACCCTTTACCTTTGTGAGTGATACTTTTTCTTTAAAGGTGCATCACTGCACACCTAGATAGGTAAGCAACCTTTGTGAGTGATGCTTTTTCTTTAAAGGTGCATGGTTGAACACTTCGATAGGTGGGTAACTGTGCACCTTTAGTTAGGTTTTCTTATTTTTAAGTTTTTAGGTTTAAGGTTTTAATGTAAATAAAAAAATTTGCCTAGCTGCACACCTAAATAGGTGTCCAACTACCCACATTTATTGGTGTTTAACATGTTTCTTATTTATGTGTAGGTGGAAGGAGGTGAGGTGGTACAATAGCACACCTATTAGAGCTACACTAGTAAATGTGTTTGAGTTGGAAGAAGCAAAATGAATAGTGAAGAGGGTATGGGGTCCCCGGGTTTTATAAACCCAACTACCAACGCACCTCTTGGTGCTATGTAGCTACATTGCTATGCAAGTGCACTTTACCAAGGGGTAATACCTTTCTCTATGTTTGGCACACTAGTGCACATAATGAGGTGCATTGGTGTGCCATTTTCTTTCCAAAAATGACTTATCCACTCTGATGATGAATTTTAAAATTGGGGTTTTCGAACTGGGACCCAGATCTAACCGTAAATGCTAGATAGAACCCTAAAAAAGACTCAAACCCTAGACTAGGGATTTGAAAAGTTGAAAAATAAAGTAGGGGGTCCCCATTTCTAGGTGAAATGGGGCTCGCATTGTGAAACCACAACATGGTTTATAGAAGTGTGACACTTTTTGTACACATAGTTTTTAGACATTGCATACTATCCCACTTATGGCCAATGTCCTGATCACATTACTAGTAAGGGAAAAGGAACTCTGAGATTGAAGTTTGCTAAGCATATAATTTTTGATGGTGTTCTATAAAAGTAAGGTTTAGATGGTGCGTTGTTAAGGTATGTGGATTAGGAATAATAAAAGAATATATTACAATATTTTCATAATGAAGTGTGCAGAGAGCATTATTCGTCCATAGTCACAACCTTCCAAATTCTCAAAAATGGTATTACTAGTTTGGGATGTTTAGGAATGCCTAAAAATGGGTAGACTTGTATGATAAGTGCAAAAATTTCACAAAAAACCTTAATTAGCAACATTTCCTTTAAGGCTTGTAGTCATTGAAGAGTCATTCAAACAATGGGGTATGGATTTTATAGGACCTCTAGATCCTCCTGTTTAGTGGTAAAATAGAAGCACTAAATAAGATATATACTTCCACTTTCCTTATTCACTAATTCATTCAATTTGAATGTAAAAGGGAAAGACGAAAATTTACAAATATTTTTCCACTTCTAATCCAAATTAGATTAGCTAAGACCCAAAAGAGAAAGGGTGCTAAGACTAAATGTGGATTATACGGGGAATACAATAAAAGGAAATGTTCTCTTTGGCCCTTTGATAGGATAATATGAATATGAAATTGAACTAACTGCTTGGGAAATGTATATCTAGATGCTATATGAATACAATTATCCCAATTAAGATACAAATCTAGGGTAAAGATATGGGAGGAAATAAAATATGAAAGACTCACCTTGAAATGCATAGAGGAAGATGTATTTTTTCTCCATAAATTTTAGACCTAAATCTTTTTTGAACTTCTGACTGTGAATTTTCAAATAAAATGACAAAAGGAACAAAATCTAGAAATCTCTCTGAAATTTGAGATTGAAGGACTAGGTTGACTTATAAAGATATCCTACAACTAGGTTGACATAGTATGTGATTGTAAAACTAATGACCCTAGAATTCTTATCAACTTTAGATTCCAAATCTATAATCCTTTTCACTCCCAACCTAAAAATAACCACAAAAAAGAAAGTCTTGGGGGTTAGGGCTTGATGAGGGCTTACCTTGGTCAAGCCCTAGGTTAAGGAATTAACCATAAATGAGAAAAGTAAATTTAAATTATTGAAAAGAAAAAAATAAATGTTAGTATTCACCATTATCATGTGTATGTAATGTAGATCTTGAATTAGGAATATAGGGTATCTCCACTTTTTGCAATCGATCTACCATAATTCCATCATGGTGCCATGGATATGACTATGCATCAATGATGAAGAAGATGAATGATTCAATGTGGATCTCCTCCCTTGATGGCAACAAAACATTGGATCTTGAAGGGTAAATTATTAAAAAGAATTCTTCAATGCTAGGTAGAAATATCCTTTCTTGAATGCTTGAACTCCTTCAATGAAAAAGGAAAAAATATTCACTAGAGAGAAAGATCTTGAGTGCATAAACAATGATTGAGATGAGATATGAAAATGAAGTTTCTAAGTATCCTTATATGTGAGTTTTTATGTTAAAAAAATATAGGTCCACTAGGTAATGGTCATAATCTAATTAAACCTCCAAGGACTTTTGGACCCCAAGATCCAGAACTATTGGGGACTAGGTTGTCCTAGGTCAGCCTAGTCTAGGATTATGTCAACCTTCAAGGACTAGGTTGACCTCATCCATAATAGGTCAACCTAAGTTGACCTTGTCCAGGAGGATAGATCTAGGGTGTCATAGAAAGCTAGGGTATATGCTAGAAGGATAGGTTGTAAAGATGGAAGAGAGAAGAGGAAAAGAGGAACAAGAACATGCATATCCATGGTTTGAAGAAATAATCATAAAGAGGAAGGAGAAAAAATATCTTTAAAGGAAATTGTATCCATTTTAAGAGGGTACATTTATCCCCCACTTTAGTGGGAGTATGAGTTTCCTAAGACTCATGGTAAAGTAGAGGAAAATAAAATCTTGTCATGACTAAGGAGGAAAGGAAATTATCAAGTCCCCAATAGAATTAAGTCTTTGTTTCATTTGGAATCATAATAAGAGAGATAAGCACTACAAAACAAAAAAGGGAGTTATTACTTGCCCAATAAGTTTTGTGTGCCTTATTGTGAAACACACAATGAAAAAGAAAGAACTAGGGGAAAGGTCTTTGCAAAAAGAGGATGGCATTGAATGGTCTAGAAAGTGTGTGTGGTATGTTAGTCAAGCTATCAAAGATTAACCAAATGGTCTAGAAAGTGTGTGCAACCTGCTAGTTAGTCCATCGAAGGATTCAACTTCAAGGAAACTCCATGTCCCAAAAAGAAAAATAAAAAAGCAATCCAAGCATAAATATTTGTGTGTCCTTATGGGATCAAAACAAGATTAGGCTTCCTAGACTATTAATAGTAAAAAATAAATGTCAAAAATAGGGATCAGGCCTCCCAAATTGTGAATAGTTTAGAGAGAGATCCAAAAAGAGACCAAGCCCCCAATAAGTACCCATGGCTCCTGAAAATTTTTTTAAAAATGAAAAAGAGAGGCAAAGCATGGAATAATAATGCATAGATTTGGGTGTTGACACTCAAAATTGCATTCCTATTTTGAGTGTCCATTCTAAGTTTTGAGCCCCTATGAATGCTTTTCATGCATATATACCTGGCTATTGTCTTAATGCCTAAATGGTGTTTTATGTTTCTAACACCCTTAATTTATCCTATCCATATGTTTTATGATGATAAACTGACATTTCAAACCATTCAACGAAGTCTTGCTTTCAGCTAGTATCATTTTGCATTTTCTGCCGAAGTGTCAAACATCGACAGGAGGGCATGTTTTCCTTTTGAATATCTTTCACCTGGTTAAGATTCATGATTCACCAATTTGAGAATGTTTAGTATGCATATCAAAGAACCTATGTTCCAAGTTTCAAGTCATTTTAAATCTGTTTGACTAGGTTTCGAACCCCTCAAAGTTGGTTAGTCACCCTTGTTGTAAATTTGCATATTGTTCATAATTCTAGGTAGCCCTTTTTGACAAGCTATAACTTTTGACCAATTAACCCAAATGAGAAAATTACTTTTGCATCATGTTCTAGGGGTCAAAGAATTTCTACACTCCATATTTGAGCTTATGAAAAATCTATTTGATCAGTTTTCAAACGCGATTCCATTTGCAATTTTTAAAGTTTCATTGGTATTCAGAAGTGTAGATTGATTGGGGGCCCTGTTTGGATGTCATATCTTTGAGTCCATGATTGGTGGGATTGAATGAATTGTACCCCTATATTCTACTTTGGAAATACTACAAGTGTGTCAATTTTCAAGTCTTGAAAAATTCATCTACACACTTTTCCAGGGTCATTTCATTTGCAAAAAATGCTATTTTACTGGTGTTCACTATTCTGCAAATCTAGGTAGCCAACTTTGCACCTTTTCCAAATGTGCCCCATGATTCATCATGAGCCAAAATCATAGAACTATATTCTCCTCATGAAAAAGTACTAGTGCCCCAGATTCCAGATTCTCACATGCCCATTTGCCCAGTTTTCAAGGCCAAAACCAATCACAATTCCCAGCTTTCTGACATGTTTATGTGCAGGTGATTTTAAGTTGGCATGTTTGGAGGTCGATATCTTTTGACCCCAATGTCATCATGCGACGAGATTTGGTAGTCCTGTTGAATGTGTCAGAGAAAATAGAGATCTTGAGTTTTAGAGCCCTACCAAGTGTTTACGTCAGTTTTTAAAGCCAGGCAACAGGCCTCCCGATACAAATTTTACAGTAGTGCAGAAATGATTTAAAATGAGTTTTAATGATCAAATTGTGACCGAAATTATTTCCTGACATGTTTGAAAATCTCAATAGATCAATTCCAAGAATCAGTTGTTTGAGAACAAATTTTTTTATAGCCAGACCCACTTTGGGGTCTGACTGATTCCATTAGATTGATTGAGGATCAAATGTATTGTGAGTAATGGTGGTGCAAATATGTGAGAGTAATAATTTGTTTTTCTTTTATAAATCAAAGGTGTGCATTAAAACATTGTGAGAATAGAGGATGAATACATGTTTTTAAAAGAATATGCAGAAATCAAAGGAAAGAGAAAATACTATTGTATCTAGAGTTAAGAAGGCCTTCAGTGTTGGCAAAGCCCTCACTAAAACTTGTGAACAAATCTCGAAGCAGGGTCAGTAGTTAAACTAATGCCATAGCCTGCAACGAGATTTCCACTTAAAGGCATAAGCTACAACAGCTATGATAGGTGCTTCATGATGTTGGAGGTGACTTTGAGTTAGGGCGATGCAACATTACAAAATATTTCCATTCCATTCATAGCATGTAAAATGTAGAAAGCAGTACATAATGAAGTCGTGAACCACAAGGGAGACACCATTTGTAGGAGCTAGTCCACTATTGGAGCAAAGTTTAGCAACATCCAAATGAAGAGAAATTCATGTTCATGACAGTTGAAGCATTCTTAGACACATAAATAAAAATAGAACACCTACATTAAGAATTTGATTGAAAAGTGAGGGGAGATTTATAGAACATGCTCTCACTATGATTGGATGAAGATGGCTTTTGCAAGGTTATAAGCATTGATAACAGCGTATGTTTTGAGCATAAGTCGTGGATTGAGAGAGAACGTCCATGACAGGGGCATTTTGACTAAAGTGATGCCCACGTTTAGTAGGGATGGCTTCAACACAAAGGCCCACGTCTGGAGAAATCGTTCCATAGCAGGGCAGTAGTATGAAAAGGCCCATGCTTTCACATGGAAGCCGCAGGATGGTCGTAGCATCAGAGGAAGAGCACATGTGAGGGGGGGAAGTATTCTTGCAGAAGAAAAAAACTTTAATGCATGGAAGACCATGCCTCCACCTATGCGTAAATCGCAGGCCATGTATTGAAGGAATGCATCCAGGCATGGCTCACGCAGGGCATTCATGTTTTAAGATGTAGCCAATGCAGCGTCAAGAGGCTAGGATTCACGTCCAAAGTAGGACCTCATGCAATAAGGTCCACGATGGAGGAGACTTGTGTTTTAGGTTTCATGCTTAGCGTTGGAGGGAGCCTCATGCTTTGGAATAAGGGGGCACGTCAGGTTTAAGAAGGGCCACAGCCTATAAATGGTGTCAACCCACGTCAATAGGCCATATGAATGGGAAGATCTGCTTGTAGGGCATCTCACATCCAACATGGGATGTATCTGCAAAGGATGTCATTGCCAGTGGTATCAATTACATGAGGAGGTGGCCTCTCACCAATGGTAGATGCCAGGTGTTTAATCCCATGTGCATGGGAAATTAAGTTTTCTTATGTTGTAAAACAGGGCAGGCTCGATACAGTAGGATCTTCAAAGACATGAAGATTATGTTACACTAGGTTTGTATATGTGGTGGGGCCTCGTCTGGCCAGCTTGCATCCTAAGTCAAATGAGTTGGACTTCTCAAATATGAGGAGGCCGTGGAACCAAATGAGGAAGGGCACGATCCTACGCATCAGGTGATCGAAGGACAATTGTGAAAGCCCTACGATCTTACGACTGTTGTATGGCCATGGGAGTCAAAATTCTCATATAAGATGATACGACGTAGCCCATGCCGTAGGGTCATAAAACAAAATTTCTAGCCCATGCTACGAGAATTGCCTTTGTTGGGTGGTTGGGGATTGATTTGTATATGCTTGTGATGCTATGATGTGGATTAATCAAAGATTTAATTAATTAAATGTATTCAAGCAAACTTTTCACTTCATCAGGTAGGGTGGATTCATGAGCTACGATATTACGATTAGGCTTAAGATTAAAAATTTTTCAAATGAAAATATAAGTGGGGCCCACTCAACAAATAAAAGATTGACAGATGGATTGGAAGATAAGTGGAAGAAAGTGAAAAATGATGATAAAAAATAATTTCAAATGATTTGAATGCTTAGTTTTTCAACTTGAAGGATTTGAATTATTTTAAAAGTTTATATAGTTTATACTATATAGACTTTTTAAATTTTTTAATTTTAATTGCTCTATTCAGTCATTGAAGCCTGATTTTTAGAGTGGTCTAAGGGGGGCAATTTTTGTCCAAAATGTGAAGTGTAATATATCGTCAGAACCAGGAGAGAGCGAACTCTTCATTTTTGCAATCAAATTTTGAGTAGGTATTAGCAGGTAGCAGCTACAAGCAATTTTTTGATTTTGGGGCTTCATAGTGAATTGTGCAAATTTAATGTTGTAGATGAAATTGAAATCAAATATAAAGATATTTTCATTTGATTTGACTTCTCCAACAATTGTAAGGATGAATTGAATGTTTTTTGATGCAGTTGGGAGCAGTTATGTTTTTGGCAACAACACAAGTTGATTTTCATAGCAAAGCAATTGAGACATGTTGAAATTAGATTTTTGGAGCCTCAATACAGATTGTGATGATTTCTTGATATTTCTCCATGAGATATTTGCATATTTTTAAGTGGAATTATATCAGATATTTTGGGCTTCATTTATGGTTTTCAATTATAGGTAGATGAGGAAGTTCAGTTTCAGCAACTCCAGATTGAGGATTTTTTCAGTGGGATAGATGTCAATTCTAGATCACATTTTCTAAGATATCTTCTCTCTTATATATCTTCCTCTTCTGCTTATTGTAAGGGTTCCAATTTTTAGGACTTGTGAGACCACAAGGTTGGCTCCATTTTTTAGTGTTGTGATACCAGTTTTCTCAATATTTTTCCTGTTATCAACAACATATTGTATCTCTTTTGAAGCATTTCATATTATACAGTCGTCTCTTGGTGTTTCTCTTCTAAATTTTGATTTACAAATGATGTATTATTTTTAATGAAATTAATGCAAAGAGTTTAACCTTCTTAGTTTCATTATGATTCTCATCTCCTGCTTTTGTTACTTGCAATGTTTTGTGCTTAAGAACTAAGGTCTTGAACCTAGTTGCAATCCCTTAAGGTTGTATATCATAATAGATTTTCTATTGGAACAAAAAATCCATGTAAGTGCTTGTTTATACTAATAGGGTTGTAGGTTACATTAGGAGGATATCATCATAAGTATGAGATTTTTTATGAAGATTGATGTCTGTTTGCAAGTCAAGCAGATAGATCAAAGGTCTAAATGTATGAGTATATTTTAGGTATCCATCTGTATGTGAAGGTTTAGTTGATGGCTAATGGATAAGTGACTGGTCAGCTTGAAGGATACATATTATCTGTTGTTGTATACTCGGGTTATGCTGAGATCAAAGATTTAATGAACATCAATTTCCCTTTTTATTTTTTGAAGAACTAGAATTGTAGGTCATGGTTTGTTTGCTATTTCTTTCTTCGGTTGTAATCAGCTATTGCAATCAGGAAGTTTATCAACAAATCATAGAAGATATTGACCATTTCTACTATAGGGAATAGTCTTGCATAGAAGAGTATCAAGTTAATTAGACAGATCCCTTAGGTTTTCCCACCTTGGCTTAGCAGAGCCTAAAGTGAAGCGAGTCCTGACGACTCTACTAATTGGTCCAGAATTGAGATTTAGCCTTGCTGATCATAGGATTTAGCTCATCCTTAGGCTTGTCCTTGGTATTTGTTTCTTAGTATTAGGTTTAAATCTACCTGATATGTTCTTTACTAGAAAGAACACCAACATTGGGTATACCTTAAAACTCATACCAAGCATTAAAGGCTAAAGTACTCCAAACTATACACAAAATCCATATTTGTATTCCATTAAAAAATCATGAGGGGAGTGTATACGCCCACTATAAAGAAATTTCAAATTCCTTAACTGGAGAAATAAATTTATAAGAAGTATACATGCATCCACAAAAGAAGATTTCCACAATGAGACACCTCCAAGAGGAAAAACATATCAAGGGAAATGAGAACAACAAAAAGATAGAGCACAAAAGAAATCTACTAACTAAGGGGTTAGTAAGATCATATGATAACATGTAATTTTATGTCAAGTATAAAAATATCATCATTCCCCAAAGGAAGTAGAGTCATGACACAATACAGGAAGAGAAAAAAAAGAGATATAAAGAAGAGTCTTTTTGGGCCAATAACATAACCAAAAATAGTTAGTGCTACCATATCATAAATATCCAAGAAGACTAGACAAGATCACTGGTATGAACAATAACATAGGTACAACACAACATATAGAAGTAGAGAGGTACAAGTAGAAGAATAACAAGATGGTTACTTTATCCTCTTGAGTTCAACAAAGTAACAAGGATCATCTAAAGAAATCAAAATACAAATACAAAAACAAAAAAATAACATAGGAGAAACACAACACAAGAACTATAAACTATAATAATGGATCGAGTACACATTAAGTTTTTTGTGTGCCCCTATCTTGGTCTGAAATATTAGGGTAAGGATAGTGACTCACAAGAAAAAAATAACATCCATAATAGTAGGAATCACAAAGAGTTCTAAGCAAGGACTTTGAGTGTCATTGTGCTCATTACTAGGAGTGATTGTAAGCTACAGAAAAGACATGTTAGGAAAATCACTATCCATACTAACTATATCTTCATCACTACTATCATCTAAAGTATCTTACATATCTAGATTAATGGAATATAAAATATGAACAAAATTGTTGTATAAAGTTTGACCTTTTGTATTTTCCTTTACAATCTAATCAAAGGAAGGTAAAGGTTGAGATGAAGATGTAGGTTGAGAAGCAAGAGAAGGAGCTTTAGCCTTAGCTTTAGCTTGATGTTTATTGTGATGCTGACAAGAATGTTGGTTATAAATATTCTTATGAGGGATAGTAGGAGGAATAGGATCAATAACCATAGGTTTTGAAGAAGGAACATCAATAGGTTGAGATGAAGGAATAGATGCAAAAGTATAAGGAAAAAATAGAGTAGCAAAGATACATAGAGGTGAACAACCCTTAGGAATATTATTTGTGTTATTAACTTGAGAAAAAATATAAATAACCTTAGAATCAATAAGGTCCTGAATATCATTTTTCAAACCACAAAACTTTTGAGTATCATGATGTGGTTGACAGTGATATTAATAGAAAGTATTAGAATCAAAAGACTTAGGTAAAGGTTTACTATGACCAATAGGATGAATAGAAAGAAGATTAATGACACGAGAATAAATCAAATTAGTCATCACCTCATAAAAAGGCTTGGATAATTGAGCATACTAATGATTAAGAAAAAATATAGATGAAAATGTAGTCCTTTCCTCGAGACATAGTAGCCACTTGATCAACAACTATATTTGTAGACTTGATTTGTATGAAAACTTGTTTCAATTCTTGGTAGCATCACTCTTATCACTAGAAATAGGTGCCATCAGAGTAGAGCTCTTGAGTTGGCTCACTTGTAACTAGTAAGGGTGAAGCACTACACATAGATGTGAAAAAGAGGTATACTCAGTAAGGAGGGTCTTATCCCTAATGTCTTTTCATAAATTAGAAATAAATCAGCTTTGAATATCATGATCAAGCATAGGATAAGAGATCTAAGAATAAAAATTCTTAAATCTACCAGTAAATTCATTAACTTTATCTTTAACATTCTACTTACAATGAATTAAAACAATTAAAGAAACCTGTGGACCAATATTATTGTGAAATTATTGAATGAAATCATTACCAAGAGTTTGAAAATAATCAATAGAATAAGAAGGTAGAGAGAACTACCATTGCAAAGCTCCATCCCTAAAGGTGCATAAAAACAACTTAGCCATAATACTATAGTCATGAGAAAATCACTACATATAGTTTGTAAATTGTTAGCATGAATTACAAGTCTCCCTTACCATTATAAGTCTCAAAAAAAGGCACCTCAATATGTTGTGGAATAATGGAACAAAGGATATCTAAGGAAGATGAATTATAAACACCTCATGTAGGAATATTTTACTTAGATTGACTTAAATGTGTGAGTTTCTGTTGTAAGACAGAGAAGGTTTGGACCAAGGTACTAATGGTAGGATCAGAAGACATGATAGTAGGCATAGGTATGCTAGATGAATTAGGAAAGGTATAAGAAGTAAAAATATGTAAAGATTTCAGTGGAGGATGAGAAGGAATAGGTAAAGGGTTTAAATAGGATAAAGGAACCACATTATTTGAAGGTAATGAAGAAGGAATGGAAGTAGGAGGAACACTAAAATGAAGTGAAATACTAGGAAGACCAACACTTAAAGGAGTAGATAGTTGTGTAGAAGTAGTCATAAGAGCTGGATCATAGGTTGGTATGCTAAAAAGTGTGTTATTAATCAAAATAAAAGGTTCAAAAGTTGTGGAAGGACAAGGATATCCTAACTCTTGAGCACATTTTGTCAAAGACTTAGCATGAGTATTAATATGATGAGATATACCGTGCAAGATAGAAAGATTATTGCCATAGTTATTAACAAGCTTAATAAGAGATTCAATTACATCAACTCTATTAGGATTATGATTTTCTTGAGAAATCCAAGTTTACAATTTATCAAATTTATTAGAAATCTTATCAAATTATGAAGGAGGAACTCTTAAAGTGTCATCATCATCATGGGATGAGTCAAAATAGTTGTGCTTCATGATAGCATTAAGATCATGAGAAAATATGTGAGTATCATCATGAGTGTAAGGAATAAAAAAACGAATCATGATCAAAGGAGCCCATGAGTCTATTCTTTTCCCTAATAGGGATGCTATAGGTTGAGCTTTGTGTAATTAATCTCATAAAAAGGGATATCACAAAAGGAAACCTTAAAGAGATCTAACCATGAAAATGTAATAAAAAGCATTAAAGAGAGATCTAGACCACAAGCAAGGTAGCCAAATCTAACTCTATAAAAGAATGAGAATGTAAGATCCACCAAAAGAAGGTAAACACCCACAATGATCAATCTAACTCCAAAAAGAAAGGGGCAAATTTAGGTTCACCAAAAGAAGGTAAACACCTAGATTAACCAATCTAACTCCAAAAGGAAAGGGGCACAAGTCAGAATCACAAAAATGGTTAGTGGTAACACTTTAAATAAGATGTAGACTTCCACTTTACTTAGTCACTAAGCCATTCAATTGCAATGTGAAAGGGAAAGAGAGAAATTTACAAATATGATTCTATTTCTGACCCAAATTAGATTAGCTAGGACCCAAAAGAGGAAGGGTTCTAATAATAAATCTAGATTATAAAATAAAAATAATACAAGAAAATTTTCTCTTTGGCCCTTTGATAGGATAACATGAATATAAAATTTAACTAATTTATTAGGAAATGTAAATGTAGATGCTATATGACTAAAACTGTCCCAATTAAGACACAAATCTAGGGTAAAGATATGAAATAAAATGAAATAAAAAGACTCATACTTGGAATGCATAGAGGAAGATATATTTTTGCTCAAGCAATAGTGGATCTGAATCTTTTCTAAACTTTCAACTGTGGATCTCAAAATAAAATAAAAAAAGGAACAAAACTAGAAATCTCCCCGAAATCTAAGACTAGAGGACTAGGTTAACTTACAAAGATGTCCTACAACCAAGTTGACATAGTCCATGACTCCAAAAATAATGACTCTAGAAAGTTTTTGTACTGTAAGTTCTAGATCTATAATCCTTTTGGCTCCCAACTTGCAAATCAATATAGAAAATAAAGCTTTGGGGATTGCGTTTGATGAGAGCTTTCCTTGCTCAAGCCCTAGGTTAAGGAATCAATAATAAATGAGAAATATAAATGTAAATGATTTTAAAGAACAAGATAAATTTTAGGATTCACCTTTCCAATTTGTATATAACGTAGTTGTATTGTAGATTGTGAATTAGGAATGTAGGGTATCTCCACTCTTTGTAATGGATCTACCATAATTCTATCATGGTGACATGGCTATGAATATGCATCAATGAAGAAGAAGATGAATGCTTCAATGTAGATCTCCTCTCTTGATGGTCAAGAATATGCTAGATCTTGAAGAAGAAATGCTCACAATGTACTCTTCAATGGTAGATAGAAACATCCTTGCTTGAATGCTTGAAAAAGGCTTGAATGCTTAAACTCCTTGAATGTAAAAGGAAGAAGTCTTCACAAGAGAGCAAGATCTTGAGTACATAAAAGATGATTGAGATGAAATATGAATGAGATATGAAAAATAAGCCTCCAAGTCTCCTTATTTTTTATTTTTTGAGTGAAAAATTAATACATGTCAATTGGGTAATACTCATAAACTAATTAAACCTCAAGGAATTTTGGGCCCTAAGATCAAAAACTATCGAGGACTAGATCAACCATGGTTGATCTAGTCCAAGACTATGTCAACTTGGAAGGACTAGATTGACTTGGGTTGACCTAGTGTAGACTAGGTTGACCTAAGTTGATCTAGTCTAGGAGGACAGGTCCTTGGTGCTAGAGAAAGCTAGGTTAGATGCCAAAAGGATAGGGTGGAAATATAGAAGAGAGAAGAGGAAAAGAGGAACAAGTACAAGCATATCATTGGTCTAAAGTAGGAATCATGAAGAGGAGGGAGCTAAAAGGTCTTAAAAGAAAAATATGTCCATTTTAAGATGGTACACGTTCAAGTGTCACTTAAACTCATATTCCTATAGAAATAGACTATTTTACCAAATGGGTTGAGGTTGTCCCAGTGAAAAAGACTACTTTTGAAGTTGTGCAAAACTTTATGAAAGAAAACATTTTAGTCAAATTCAGAGTAATAACTAAAGTGGTAGCTAATAATGCTTAGAAAGGTTCCTCAAGAAAATTATAGCTCTTCTTCTATGATAATTGTACCCATGTTTTACACTCTTTTGACTACTTTCCATAAGGCAATGGTTAGGCAGAATCAACAAATAAAAATTCCATTGCTATCATGAAGAAGTTAGTCAGTGAGAATGCTATGGACTAACACAAGAATTTATTTGAAGCATTATGGGCTAACAAAATATCTCCCAAAATGGCTCTAGGAATGAATCCCTTTGAGATAGTATATGGTGTAGAATCTCAATTATTCTTACCTCTTGAACTAGCTATAACAAAACTCTAGAAGGTGATAGAAGACAAGGTCTTTTAGATAGCTCTAGAAAAGATGATCTACTATCTTACAAAAATTGAAGAAGAAAGAGAAAGTACAGTAGATCGCATTACAAGTCATCATGCACAAGTTAAGAAAATCTTTGGTCATAGAGCTAGACCAACGAAGTTCATGGAGAATGACAAAGTACTACTTTGGGACAAGAAAAGAGAACCCCAAGGAGCTCATCAAAAATTTAAATCACTTTGGAAAAGAACTTTTGAGATTGGTCAAGTACTTGGGCCCAATTTTTTTTAACTAAGGTACTTAGATGGAACGAAGATTATCATGTCTTATAATGGACATGTCTATCATTTGTGAGAATCTTCTTTGTCCATGTATATAATGTGTATAGTATTTTTTTAAGTCTCATTTTGGTCTTCTCCTTAGTTCTCTTTCATGTTTTTCTTAGTTTAGTCTAGTTGTTGTGAAACTAGAGACTTTGGCCCCCTCTTTAGTCCTCTTACAAATTCCAATCCTTAGTCAAAGCTAGTTGTTATCCACATTTTAAACTTGGTTTCCCCTTCATTTTATGGTCTTTGAAAAAAATGTTAAAAGATGATTTTGAGTCTTGAACTTAAACCCAATAGTTCAAGAGTTCTCCCTTTCTCATGTTGGGAATTTTTCTTGAGTCATTTTTCTTTTCAAAACCCAAATTTTGAACTTGAACTTATGAACCATGTAGTTCAAAGAAGAAAGAGAAAGTGTAGTAGATCACATTACAAGTCATCATGCACAAGTCAAGAAAATCTTTGGTCATAGAGCTAGACCAAAAAAGTTCATGGAGAATGATAAAGTACTACTTTAGGACAAGAAAAGAGAACCCCAAGGAGCTCATCAAAAATTTAAATCACTTTTGAAAGGAATTTTTGAGATTGGTCAAGTACTTGGGCCCAATTTTTTAAACTAAGGTACTTAGATGGAATGAAGATTCCCACGTCTTACAATGGACATATCCTTAAGTTGTATCATTTGTGAGAATCTTCTTTGTCCATGTATATAATGTATTTATTATTTTTTTGAGTCTCATTTTGGTCTTCTCCTTAGTTCTCTTTCATGTTTTTCTTAGTTTAGTCTAGTTGTTGTGAAACTAGAGACTTTGGACCCCTCTTTAGTCCTCTTACAAATTCCAATCCTTAGTCAAAGCTAGTTGTTATCCACATTTTAAACTTGGTTTCCCCTTAATTTTATGGTCTTTTAAAAAAATGTTAAAAGATGATTTTGAGTCTTGAACTTAAACCTAGTAGTTCAAGAGTTCTCCCTTTCTCATGTTAGGAAGTTTTCTTGAGTCATTTTTCTTTACAAAACCCAAATTGTGAACTTGAACTTATGAACCACGCAGTTCAAAGTTTGACATTTGAGAGTTCATTTTAATGTGTATTCTTTGGTTATAAATTATTGTGTCATATGGTGGATGTCAATGCTTTTGTTGAAGATGAACCTTGAACCCTTTAAGTTGGTTTAAGTTCACAGTTTCATTTAATCAATGTTTTTCATGTTAGTCAAGTCTATTCCCTTAAAATGAGCACTTTGTCCCTATATTTTAGTGGATTAAACTTGAACCTTGGACTAACCATTTCATGGTTCAAGAGTTCAAGTTCACAAGTTTCAAAAGTTGACTACTCATAAATATGTGGTTGTACAAAGATAAAAAATCTTACCAACAAAGGTGAAAATATATATACTTAATAAGAATTGGTAAAGGTGACGGCATGATGAAAATCATATGTACATAAGTGAAGGTACTCATTAATGCACAAGGAGCCCTAGCATATCACTACTTTCTTGATCATTAAGTGATTTTGTCCTTTAGGTATGTGTTGCCATAAAAACCCCTTTTTCTATTTAATACCATGATTTTTTTTTAAAGAATGAATTTTATGTGTCTACCTAAGTGTTAAAGTGAATATAAAGTAATGTCTATGTCAAGAGATTTTGTGAATTGAAGCACGATGAGTCTGCATTCCCTTCTCTAAACCATTTCTTTTGTTTCTTTTAGTAAAACTTTAAGGATATTTCTTTGGTTGCCTTTTATACATTTGTTTAGTTCTGCAAGTCAAGATCAACTTATTCTCATGGCCACCCCTCATCCTAAATTTCCCACAGAAAATAAACCCAAACCATTAATGAGATTTTTAACAAAGTTATGAGACACAACCCTTGTAGACAAAGAAATTGTAAAAGTTGTGGCTAGGTTCAAAATTTCTTTCCCTAGTTCCATGGTTGAGCATATGTCTAAAAGTGGTCTCATCCAAGTCACTATTTTTCCTAAAGCCATTCCCTATCTTGAGTTGGTCCTAGAATGTAAAGACAAATATGATGCCATTAAAAGGCATATCTTGAATTATAGTGATGAATTTCTAGTATATATGAACCATGTCACCTTTATGGGAGCTATTTGAACTCCACCCAAGGAAGTATATTAGGATTGGACTATCACTTTTCCATATTCCTAGTTCAAAACCAATTACAAAGAATATAATAATGCAATTATAAGAATTAGTTGTTAAATCCTAAGAAAGGTGGCTCTTGCCTACCAAGACCTTTAAATAAAGAGCATATGATACTAGAAGCTAGGGATGTGATTTTTTCTTGAATAGGATGAAAGGGAAGCAACACAACTTGTGGGAAAACTAGATGTACTTATTCATCTAGAATGTTCTTGATGAAGTTATATATATTGATTGAGCCAAAATCATCACATACATGCTGCATGGAGAACTTTCCTAGGTCTTCAGGACTTCATGGTTTATAACATCCTATCCATTCTATATTTTTTCTTATTATAGAGAATGTTATAGTTAACCACATTAGACATGGTTTAACAATAAGGCCATTACAATTATAACCCGTTACTATAGAAAAAGAGAAATTCTGGAGATTTATGTAGGGTTCAAGATGCTTTTCTTGCTAGGTTGGTGTTTGAAATACAAGTTAAAGAAAATAAAAGGTTGTCAGAAGAGGTCATGCAATATATTACAATATATAACAACTATTTTAGACAATTCCCTAAATTCACTTACTTAAGGATGAGAGGATTTTAGGGAAAAGCCTTAAAGTTACCAAATTATTGCCTAGACAAATATGCCCTGATTGAGTTGTGCCATGAAATAACTAAGGTTGATAAGAATTGTAGAGCTAAGAAAGGATCAAGATATATTTATCCTATTGAGCTAGGTCACTAGCATTACAAAAATATTCAAGAAGCTCTCAACCTAGAGGAAGAATTGAAAACCATGAATCTACATTTTTATTTTGCTAGGCCTAAATAAGATTGTAAAAAAATTTCTACATCCCAATTTGAACTCGACCCTTCATTTTTTCATGAACCCCAAATCAAGGACTATTAGGTAGACTATGAGGATAATATTGAGGTAAGTTAGAGATTATGGGATCAATTTACCATGAGACAAATTGTGGAATGCAAGCTTGCCATGAAAATAACTAGAGTTGAAGAAGATGAAGATGAAGAGGTCTTGGACCCTATGTACATAGAACAAGTTGAAGCCCTTACCATAGCTAGTTTGGACTAGGAAAATCTACAAGTGGATGATATATGTATAAGGAGTGTACCTATTATTGATAGAACAAATACTTAGCTCAAGAGGAAAGTATAGTTGAAGCCAAAAATAATAGAGCATTCTCAACAAATAGCTTCAACTAGTTCTAGTTCAGTGTTACCTTCCCCTAATACTGATAAGGTTGCACTATGTTCCCCTACAAGTGAACAAGTTCCAAAATAAAAATTTGAATTTCCAACTAAAGAATTAGTTCAAGTTCAAGCTCAGTGATCCATATGGATCATTTGTGCCTAGAGTAAGAAAGTAAAAAAGAAAAAAAGAGGTTGTAGTGATCCTAGATAATGAATCTAGTGGAGAAGGAATAGTAGAAGAGTCTACTATAGAGATCCCTACAAAGGTGATAAATCAAATGGATCACAACAAGAAACTAATTGATATGACCAATGTTTTCATGGGGATGGATGTATTGACAATTGAAAATCTAGCTGAGTCTCAAACTCTACAAACTTGGGGTAATCCTTCCACTTTAAACTAGTTTGATCTTTCAATAAGTAAGAAAAGGAGCATAGTACCAATGACTCTCTTGATATAGGACATGGCAGGCAAGTATATTGGAAAAAATCTAAAGAGAAAGAAGAAAAAGGTGGAAGCTATTCTTGATGTGGATGTTAAAATAGGGCATTGGGTAGCTAACATTTAAAAACCAATTTGCTACAAAGACCAAGATGAAGTTCTACCATAATACTTCTTAGTCAAAATAACCAACCTTGTAATGACCACTAGAGTGTTTAAACTGAAGATATTCAATGATATAAATAAAAAAGTTGAATATAAGATATGGAAAGACTCGAAAGATAAGGAGATGAAGAAAACTATATTCATGGCCTCCAGGATCCTGATGCATTGGTCATCCTAGGTAGTACTTCCATAATAGATGTTTCTTCCCTTGCTAATCCAAAATTCATTGATCAAGTTAAAATGGATAGATTTGTAGCTAGATTCTTTAATGATTGGTTGGATAGTATAATGGCTAGTGGGATAAGTTACATCTCTGAATTCACTAAAACTAGAACACAAGCAACAGAGATGATGGTTGAACTAGAATCTAAACTGAGTGCATGGAAAGATAAGAAAGTGATATGGGGTGAATAAATCATCCAAATTATAGAGGTTTAGACCTATGGTATCTATAAATTTAAAGTAGACATGCTTGATGTGGTCATGGATATTGATTTCATGTTCGTAGTGAGAGACAACTTGGAATAGAGGAACATAAACATTGAACACAACCTAGATGAGACATAAAATTTGTTGAAAGAAATTAAATATCTCTAGTAAATTCTACATAATAACATCAACTATATTGTTTTTAGAATCACAGAGAATGAGGATAGACCCAACATGGGAATCTAAGAAGTGTTGGTGTCATTTCAAGACAAAACGAAAATAATGAAGGAGATTTAAGAAATGAGAGTCAACGACTTCACCACCATCACCCATGCAAAATCCATGATGATTATATGTAAAGAACTCTTGGAAGCACATGAAAATAAAACAAACCACATTCATAGGATCAAGTATATGTGGAAACTAAGACTGGATAGATTGGAGTTCCTGTATGGTTTCATAATAGATAAAGATAATCACACCATTGTCTCTCAAGGATACTATATCTATTCTAAAGACTACCTATTCCATCATAAAATACGCTTGAATTGTCAACCCAGGTACATAGGACTTGAAATGGGTCAACACAATATGTGCATTAAGTTCCTTTAAGAGTATTAACACATAATGCTACAGGAAGGTAAAATGCATGAAAAGAATCAATACTATTGTTACAAAATAGTAAAAACACTAGGGCTAACAATATCTAACTATATAAATCTTTAGTTTGCCTCCCTAAGAGGTACAAAGGTCTGGGCATTAGAAAGATCACCCACCTCAATAAGGCTCTCCTAGCTAAACAAATATGGCGGATCTTCAGTAGCACCGGTGAATGGAGGGACACCCTGGTAAACAAGTACCTTAGAAGACCCACTCTTCTTTTCACCCTTTTTAATGAAGATATCCCAAAAGGATCAAACATTTGGAATGGGATCATGAAAGCCAGGGACCTGGCTAAGGCTAGGATATCATGGAAATTGGGAAATGGGAAGGACATCCAATTCTGGTCGGATAGATGGCTTTCCCAAGATCCACTTATCAATAACCCTATTTTTGAGAGATGGATGCAAGCTTGTACTGATCAAATTGGGTCCAAAGTTTGTGATTATTGGAATGGCCAGGAATGGAGTGACCTATCCCTCATCTCTGAGGACTTGACTCCTATAATGCTTATGCTCAATTCCATGATTCCTATCAATTTGGGGGATGAGCTGGTCTGGAGGGATAATCCCAATGGAAGATACTCTGTTGCCTCAGGCTATAATTCCCTTTGGAGCTTAAAAGAGAAGGCCCCTTGGGTGGAGGCTTGGATTTCGGTTCTCACTCCAAAGATCAACATTTTTTACTGGCTGGCTCTTCAGAACAAAATCCTTACTCATGACAATCTCATGAAGCGAGGACATGTTATGCCCAATAGATGTCCCTTGTGTAAGAATCAGACTGAGACCAGAAATCACATTTTCATCTTATGTGACTATGCCAGGGAGGTGTGGAATGTCATCACACATGATAATGAAACCCTCTGGTGCAAACCGGATAATCTCATGGATTTTTTCCATCAGTGGAAAGGTCTTTGTAAGATTGCTGGTCGGCAGGATCACTCGGACTGGATTTTACCCCATTTTTGCTAGGGAATTTGGAAGGAAAGGAATAATAGAATATTTAGAGACAGAGAGGAGCCGGCTATAATCCTTGGTAGGAAGGTCTCAAAGAATATAAAGGAAAATCTCCAAGTGCTGAAGGAGGAAGAAGAAGAAGAAGGGGACGGAAAGATAGCTAAAGAAAAAGACAAGAACCTCAAAAGGCAGGATGCTAGCTGGCTTCTCCCCCCAGATGGTTGGTCAAAAGCCAACTTTGATGGGGCTTCTAAGGGTAACCCAGGCCCTTCAGGTTGCGGTGGAATCATAAGAAATAGCTATGGGGAGGGAATAGCTGCCTTTGCTTCCCCGCTGGGAATCCAGACTATTCATCTGGCTGAAGCAAGAGCTGCGAGTAAGGTGGTCAAGTTGGCTTTTGAAGCCGGGATTACTAAACTCTGGCTTGAGGGGGACTCCAAAAACATTATTAATACCATTAATGGTATTTCCCCTCCCTCGTGGACAATTGTGAACATAATTGCTGAGACTTGCGCCACTCTCACAAAGTTCGATAAGGTCCACGTCACTCATGTTTACAGAGGGGCAAACCCAGTCACTGATTGGTTTGCTAATAAAGGGGTTAACGCCACCAATAATCTGACCTGGCATGCTGGAAAAGATTTTTTGGCGGAGGCAAAGTTGCTTATCGACCAAGATAAAATCTTGGGAAGGACGGCTCAAATCCAATGCAATTATGGATAATAAAGATTGCTTAATAAATGGTAAGTGCCATTATTGGCATCGTGATTTTCACTAGCAAAAGGGGTTTCCTCTGACATTTTGACACGTTCGAAAGGATGATACCATTATTTTCAGAAAGGGGTATATTCACGGGTATCATAAAAGAAACATCACCATTTTTTCGAATGCAAATAACTTGCACAGTTCAGAGTTCATGAGAATTGTGGAAGTTGATCAGGTAAACATGACGGGTGAGAGGAGCAGAAAGGAGCCGGTGGGGGAAGTTCAGAAGTGGAAGAACAAGGCCAAAGTTTGGAGAGAGCTGGAAAAGGGTGGGGTTACTAATTTCTTCGAGAAACTTCATGGCTCGGATCCTGAGATCACTAACAGCATGGTGAATTTGTGGAATAATGGTAAGGTTAAGGTGAACGGGGTCTACTTTCAAATTACTGAGGATGTGGTTGCTGAAGTCACGGGGATTCAGATGGAGGGGCATAAATTCTTCAGAGACAAGAAGATGTCTTCTAATGCAATCAAGGATTTTGTGAAAAACACTGAAGAGCTGAACAAGCTGGGCAAGAAAGAGACGTTTTTTGTAACGGATACTATAAAGAAGCTCTGGAGGTATGTTCTCTACGCTGTCATTGAATATATAACCCTAGACCCCAGGTTTGATAGGGTTAGGACTCACCATTTTGTGATTCTGAATCATTTTCGCCATGGTAGTAAGATCTCCTTCCCATATTATCTTTTTAACTCGATGAACAAGGCCATTTCTAGTTTTAAAAAGAAAGCTACCATCAACCCGGCACTGCATGAGGGTCTTCTGCTTCTAATTCATGAGCATTTCCACGCTCAAACCATTAGCAAAAACCCTATCCAGGGGGCGGATGTTGACAAGAGCAGCTCCAGTTTTTCCTCAGATTCCGACGATGTCGAGAGCATCAGCTCTGATGAGGTTTTTGAGCATTCAGGTAAGAAGACTAAAAGCCATAAGAAGGATTACCCCTCTATCAAATTACCCAGCAGAAAGAGCCCTAGAGGTCATACCCCAGCTAAAACTGGCTCTGCTGAGGTGGAGGAGGAAATGGATACTGATGATTCTGACAAGGTTTCGAAGGAGGAGCTGGATGAGGAGAAACTGAGAAAAAGACAGAAGAGGGAGGGAGAGAGCATGGAGCGCTCCAGTAGTCAGGGAAAGGATTCTCTACCCATTCCCCTCTCCCCTATACATCCTCAGCCTCCTTTGGAGGAAAATGACAACTCTAGACAGATTGAGGGGGAAGTGCAAGTTAATAATAGAAGGAAGGCTTGGAAGAACTTCAATGTGAGAACGGCCACTATGGGAATCTACAGAGAGGTGATGAACCCCCAACTCCTGGTGGACGACCTCGAGAAGCCTAGACTCAATGAGCTAATTAACCTGGCTATAGTGGCTATTTCTGATAATGCAAGAGAAACGGGCATGAATCTGTTGAACAATGCCTGCAATAGCATGATCGACAACTTCAGATCAATTAAATGGCTTTTCCATGAGCTTGAGGATGTCAGAGATAGGGTTTCCCAAATGGAAAAAATCAAGAGCAAGACAGGTGCAGAAAGCCAAGGCGACCGGAACAGCTGGGAGACTCTGATGGAGAGGAGAGTAAAAAATATTGAGAACTACAATCACAACCTGGCAAGTCAAATGATCTCCCTCCTCGCTTTGATCAGTGACAACATCCTCTCTCTCTTGGAAAATCTCAAAGACAGGAACCAGATGGAGGAAGATGATAAACATAACAGAGACAAAGATAGGCTGGATGTGGATAAAGCCAAGGACAACACTATGGAGCAGGATTTGACGAACGCCCAGGATCATAAGGCAGAAGAGCAACAAAAGTGCGCTGAAGCTGCCCAGACCATGCTCGAGATGGAGAAGTAGTCTGCTAGGTTGGGTCTCTGTCCTTTGGTTTTTGTTTCTCCTGGCTTTGGCTTTTTGTCTGGTCTCTGTTTTTCTGGTTGGTTCTCTGGCCTTTTTAGTGGGCAGTTGTTTCGGGCTGGGCCTTTGGGCTTATTTTCAGCCGTAAGGCTTATGTTTTGGCTGGGCATTTTTTCGCTTATTTTCAGCCTTTCTTGTTGTTAAACTTATGGGTTTCAGGACCCCTTAAAACCTGTTTACCTTATCAAAAACTATATAAATCTTTGGAAAATGAATCTAAACTAGTTAACAACCCAAAAAATCTACCATGATCATTTTCTAAAAGTGTTATAGGAACTTTCATAGTAACAATGTTGTAGGACTAATATAATAAATCTATATTGAAAACAAGAAATTGCAAGGAATGCATCTACTCTACCTAAATCTATTCCACCTCCCAAGAGGGCCCCCTTGGTTGGTTTCAAATAACTATAAACATAATAAGTATTCCAAAATCACTCTTTCATTAAAATCCTTCTTTGATTACATCAATTGAATAATTCATGAAGAATAGTGATGCAGGAGCATCTAGAGGTATAAGGGCAATCTTGTGTCACCCGAAAAAATGTACTTAGACTTAGTTTTTGTTTCATGTCTTTACATTTTTGGATACCCATTTGGCTCAAATAAAGGTTCCAACTCTCATAGTTCAACTATCAGTGCATTTGAAAATCCCGAAAAAATAGGAGCATGCAATTTGGCCATCATTTTGGTGACCTAGAAGGTGTGACTTGGCCAGATGAATGTAATTGAGATTTAGAGCATTCCAGAAAAAGAATCAGGTCAAAAGGCCCCACGGTTTGAAAGTTATTGCAGTTTTTTGGGTTTTGGAGACCTCCTAAGAATGCTTCAAAGTCAGGTTTGGGGCATTAAATGACCTCAAAAAGGGTCAAAAATGGGGGACAAGTGCAGCTCATCCATAGGGCTATAGAGCGCTTCGAGAGCTTTCTGAAAATGTAAACGATTCGTCAATCGGAGCTACGGTTCAAAAGTTATGCCTCTCGGAAGTTCGGCTACCGTTTCTGGATTCTTCTAGATTTGCACCAACTTCTAACGCGGCTTTTGGAACCTTCTATTTTGTCGGTGGATGCCTACTAGCACTTTCTAGAATGTACTCCTATTCCTTAACCCTCCGGGGTCTATTTAAGGAGATTTTTGGCATTGTAAAAGGCAGTTCGGATTGGACCTTGAGAGGAGGTGCTAAAAGGAGAAATATTCTCCAGATTTATGCTATTGTAAGCCCGTAGGGCATGTTTTGAAGTTTATTTTCTCTGCACTATTTGTACTAGCTTATTTTCTCAGTTAATATAATTCCCCCTTTCTATTGTGTCTATTTTGTTGTTGGGTTGTGTCCCCATCAAATAGAAAAAGAGTAACTTCTGAATCTTAAACCAGAATTGTCTATGTTCTCATTATATTTAACTAGGATGATCTAAATCCATTATATAGAGGATTGGATACTTATTAAAAGCATGACATAAAAGTCTTGAACAAACATCAGTAGAAAAGAAGGTGAAAGATCAACCATGAAATAGTACATTTATTACTAAGCAACAAAATAACAACTTGTAGGAGATATAACAAGTTGTGTCTCCTAGATTTTCTAGAATAGTAACTACTCTGTAGGCATGGATGATCCATATAAACTAAATGACACTTCCCTTGCCACAATTAGTCTCCATCATCCTTTTCCTTTAATGCAATAGTCACCATTGTTTGTGTCTCTCTTAATTTTTGTGAAAGTTATAAACATCTAAAACCTATATGCAAGATAATACTCTTACTCTTATTCAGATATTAGAACACAGCTTAAGATATTTATATGAAATACTACATTCTATGTATAATATTAAGCAAAGTATGTCATACACACTACCCATAATTTTAGTAAGTTCTAGTTGTCTCTAGCATAAGTTTACAAGATATTTATGCAAATGTTTTGGAAATGTTTTTGACAAAGCACAAAGAGTAAGTCCAAACTATAAAAACTATATCAAAATTAAGACATTAATATGACTAATCATCTACCCCTCACTATTCATATGCTTTTCCTCAAGAATTATACTTCCTTTCCATAGCTCTGAAGTCCCCTGCTATAGTTTTTCCTTCCTTCCCACTTCTAGAAGTGTAGAAGAATCCTCTAGTGCACTTCCAATGTTCACCTAATTGTTCCTCAACCAATGGATCTAGTTTGGTAGCATCATTACCATAAAGAGGCCAAAGAAAGGTAGGAGGCTAAAAAGTGAACGAGATCCATAGTTCCTTTCTAATTTGTCTTCCTAGTTCTATATACTTGGCCACCCTATTAACATCTACCTCATAGTTGACAACATTATGTGGGTCTTCCTTTTTGAAAGCTTCTGGCAATTGGTTCCATTGGTTCCTAAGCCCTATAATAGCTCTTTTCTGTGTAAAGTTTGGAAGTGTCTGGTAATCTCTATAAACATTTTCTCTTTTTGCAAACACTTTCTCTCTGATATTTGGTTTTGGTTTCCCACAGGTTAGTTTGAACTAGTCTCTTAGAAGGTCATTAGGCTTGTGTGATTAAACCCATAGTGGTAATGGTTTAGATTTCTCAAGATCTATATAGGCATTTAACTACCTATCATAGTTTGTCTCATTGTGCATCTAGGACATTAAAGTTCTAAGGTGAAGATCCCCTATGTAAAGTAGAGGGTTCCACTCTATCTCATGTGGAATTATAAAATTATGTAAATAAAGTTCACACAAAAAATTCTTCTACCATGAAGGAAAAGTCTGATACACATTGTAAAAATCTTGAGCATTCTTAAATTCATAATAAACATCACTTATTGTCATCATTAGTTGAAATAGTAGAAATTGCTTCTTCAAAAAAATGGTATACACCCTTGGTGGTGTCCTATAGGCCATTACCTAGTGAACTAACTTTAAAGCCTTATTCATTTTTTGTTTCTATTTCTTAAGTTTCTCTTTCAGTTACTCAATTTCCTCATCTTTGTCAAATATTACTTTTTGCATTTGGTCTCTTTCTTGCCTCCACAAGGCCTTTTGAAAAATGAAGTGATTGTGTAGACTAAATAATATAGATTGAATTTTAGATGAAGGGAATTCTTGAGCCATAGATTTATTATTTTGTTCCTTAGGAACTTGTTGGAAGTAATGGGTATACCAAGAGGATCTATAAGGCATGATAGAAACATTACAATATACAAGGACTGTCGATGAAGTAGGTTGATCATTTTTAGGGACTTTTTCTAAGAAAACAATAGGGTTCAACTCATCCATTTCTTAGTTTCCCTATGGAATTTTATTATTAGGCTCATTTTTATTTGTTTCCACATTTTGGGGTTCCAACCATACATAAGAGTCATCTAGAATATTCTCAACCATTGATTCTGTATGAAAATTTGAAATTGAAGCATTTAGGTTTTCATTAGAAACTGGGGTTACTTGACCTCACATACGAGTTCTTCAACACAAAAGAACCTCTTTAACTTCTACTATTTTGTAGGTCTACTTTTGTTTAGGTGCTACTAGGGTAGACACTATAGGAGTGCTTGTAGTAGGAATAGACCTTTTTCTCTTTGTCACTTTAATAGAAAGGTTTTGGGCTTCCTTTTCAAGATTATGGCTCTCTTTACCAACCTTATGCTTGCCTTTATCTCTGGAAGAGCTAGGTATGTTATCCTCTAAAATAGGCTCAATAGGTTTATCAAGAGAGGGTAATGCTAATTCTTTTTCTATTTCTGCTAGATTCTAACTAGGCTCTGCAATTTCTTCCTCATTCCCTAAATTTTGTGGAACAAGGTTGGGTTGAGGTTGCAAGGTTTTAAATTCAACAAATTCTGCCCATGATATAGGGGAAGAATCCCTAAGAGACCTTTCAACTAAAAGTTTGATGAGGGCATGATGAGAAATATAATTTGCATTTCCTTTCTGAGTTTCTTCAGTGCTAATACATAACATATTATAAAGGAAATTGAGGACATTAACTTGAATATTATGTCTTACATAATAAGCAACTTAAAATGTTGAGCATGCAAGTTTGAAAACCTACCTTCATGGGTCAAATACCTGATGATATGGGTTGCTAATTCTAAATAGAGAGCTGTGAGAGAGTCTTTTACACCATTTCTCTATAATTTCTAGTAGAGGGTCACCTGGCCGAGAGAATTGCTCCTGTGATGACTTGGCATCATGTTTATTCAGATAATGCTCCCCATTAGTTGGTAGTCCTATGACTTTTGTTATTTTCTCCTCAGTAGAAATTACTGTTAACCCCCATACTATGGCTTCCCCTTTATCAAATTTCCTCATAAACTCCATTGCTACTTCTTCATTGAGCTAATTAGTTAACTATAGGAAGTAGCCAAGCCATCCATAGGCATTGAATTCTCAAACTACTTCCACATCTGCAAGTAGAATACTATGAACAACTAGCTTGTTTCTCAGCAACTATCCTCCCCTTTTCAAAGTGCCTAACATCAAATTTATCTATTCTCACCACCCTAATAAGTTTTACCCCTTTAACAATTCTGAAAATACCCTCTTCTCAAAATTTCAAATTGATCTTTCTAAGAAATGTTGATACCACATTCTCTTAACAAGACTCTATTATGTTTGGCATGTAAAATAATGATGCAATTAATAATAAAGTTCATCAAGGTTTAACTAGAAGTGTTCTTGTAATAAATCATAGTGCTTTTCAATCATGTCAAACATAGGAGATCTTTCCAAAAATCACAATGAAAAGGTACGGTAGATACAAAAAGATTTTTAAATTAAAATTAGACCACCACCAATGTACAACCTATATCATGGACATGATTAAGATGATGTGTATATGAAATTTGGAAATTAATACACTTTCTTAGCCCCCCACTAAATTTTGAAAAGTGTCCACATTTAAAAATTTTGGCATAGGAATGAGAAACTAGCTTAATTATTATATATAAATATTGAAACCTATGCACTAAAAATGAATAAAGAGTAAAAATGCTATACCTAAAAATTTTAGAGTGTACTTTTGCATGCAAATTGATGAGGTGGCAAAGTCTAGTGACCACAAAAAGGTGTTGATGGTATGTTTTATTGAAAGTAGTAAAAATAGAATTTGTGGGTGATGTGGAGTGTGAGTGGATCATAGATAAAGAAATGAGGTAGTTGATATGAAGAAAAAGAAAAATGAATGCAAGAATGGACCTCAAATTAAATGAGGTTTTATTATGAGTGCTCATTGATGGTTTTTCATGGTAAGACTGTAGGAAGAAGGTTTGTGCCCTCTGCTACAGGAGTTGTGTCTGTAGGAGATGGTAAACTATTTAGTTGGAACTATTACAAGAACTCATCTTTGGTCTGTGGTTTATGATAGAGGCACAACCTATTGCCACTTCTTTTGCTACAAATGAATGATCTCTACTCTTTCCAAAGCTGTCTTTCTCATTTCATTCAGTGAGTTCAAGTGGAGAAGTCTCTCTTCTTATGTTGCAAGAAGACTAATTTTTAATTCCAAAGCAATGTACAATGTTTTATGTTCAAATTCAATAGGAAACATTGCTACTTTTCTATACACAAGTTAAAATGGAGTGAATCTAGTTGTTGTCTTCCATGTAGTTTGAGATGCCCAAAAATCTTTAGTTAACCTATTGCTCCAATCCTTCTTGTGTACTTGCACTGTTTTGGTCAAAATGGCCTCAATTTTTATGTTGGTGATCTCTACTTGCCCATTTTCTTGAGGGTGATAAGGACTAGATTTTTGGTGCCTTCTACTATATTCTTTCATAAGTTTAGTGATCAAGTTTTATGTGAACTATGCTCCTTGATTTGTGACAAGTTCTCTAGGAACTTTGTAGTGTGTGAATATTTCTTCATATAAGAATTTAGATACTTTCTCATCTCTTGAATTTTTCATTGCTTTGACTTCCACCCATTTATTTAAATAATTCATGCATACTAAGATGTAGGATTTCCATTTGATGGTGGGTCAATTGGACTTATGAGGTCCATACCCCACTTGTCAAAGGGTGTTACAAAATCTATGGATTCAGTGGCATCTCATCTGACTTGGTTGGTCAAACCATCCTTTGGCATTTGTCACGCTTGTTTGTATACTTTTTTACATCCTTGTGTAATGTTGGCCAATAATATCTAGTTGTAAGTACCTTTAGTGTTTTTATTTTTCCTACAAAATGGTCTCCACATGGTTCATCATGATAGTTATGTAGTATGTCATATATCTCATCCTCCCTAACACATCTCCTCGTGAACTGATCTAGTCTAGTATAGAAGAGATTGTTATCTATCCATGAATAGTGAAAAATTTTCTCTGCTAGCTTCCTCTTGTCTTTGTGAGAGAAGTGTGGGGGCATTCTATTTGTAGCAAGATAGTTTTTTGTGTCTACATATCATGGTGTATGAGTTTCTATGTGGAACAAATGCTCATATAGAGAGGTATCTTCAATTGGAGTCAGATCTTCATCAGTAATGTGTAGTGTAGACAAATAATTAACAACTATATTGGACTTTCTTGGCTTTTCAACAATGGTAATATCAAACTCCTACAACAACAAGAGCCAACTTTCTAATCTACCAGTTATAGTAGGTTTGTTCATTAAGTACTATATAGCTAAGTGGTTAGTATGAACAAAAATAGGATATCCAGTCACATATCATCTAAATTTGTTCAATGGATAAAGTACAATGAAAATTTCTTTCTTAGTTGCTGTGTAGTTCAGTTTAGGACCATGGAGGGTTTTATTAATATAGTAGATTTCATTTTCAAGGTTAGTAGGATTTTTTCCTAATACAACACCTACAACATAGTCTGATGCATCAGTATGGATATGAAATGGAAGTGATCAATCAAGTCCCTTCAGAACTAGTGTTGTGGTGAGGAGTTTCTTAAGCTATAGGAAGGCTTCATTACATGCAGGTGTCAAAATGAATTTAGCTTCTTTAGTCAACAGTGTATACAAAGGACTAGCTATTTTACTAAAATCTTTTATGAAACACCTATAATAGCTAGCATGACCTAAAAAAGACCTTACATCCTTTGGTTTTGTAGGTATGGGTAATGTTAGAATTACCTCTATCTTAGTTGGGTCCACTTGTATCCCTGCAGCTGATATAAAATGACCAAGCACCACTCCTTGCATGAGCATGAAACATTTCTCACTATTGAGTGATAGATTATGTTCTTTTCATCAGACAAGAACCTTTTCAAGATTCATCAAGGATTCCTCAAAGGTGACTCCAAACACTATGAAATCATCCATGTATATTTCCATGCAGTAATGTGATATATCAACAAAAATTCTAATTACAACTCTTTGAAATGTCACAGGAGCATTACACAAGCCAAATGATCAAGACAAAATATGCAAAATTACCCCATGGGCATGTAAATATGGTTTTATCTTGATCTTTTGGAGCTATACTTATCTAATTATAACCGCTATACCCATCAAGAAAAGAAAAATATTTCTTACTAGCCAAAGTGTCCAAAATTTGATCAATAAATGGTAAAGGAAAGTGATCCTTCTTGGTTGCCTTATTCAATTCTCAGTAATCTACACAAATCTACCATTTCCCTCCCTTTTTAGGTACTATGACTAGAGGTGAGACCCATCTACTATTAGATATAGGGTATATAAAACCAACATCAAGCACCTTTTACAATTTAGTTTTAATTATTTCTCTAAGTGTTGGATTAATCCTCCTCTGGGGTTGACAAAGTGGTAGTCACCCTTCATTGATATATATTCTATCAGTGCATAATGTAGGATTTAACCCTTTCATATCCCCATAGTCCCATGCAAAAGCCTTTTCATGTTTTTGAAGAAGCTCTATTAACTATTTCATATGTTTGGGAGGTAGTTTGTTATTAACATGGAGACTATGACCTTTTGACAACTCAATAGTAGTTGTGAGATCAACCATATCAGCTTTAGAGATTGGACTTGTATCTAGTTCACATGGTAAAAGTTGATGGATAATGTTTGGCTCCTTGGGAAAAAAATAGTTCTCAATAAATTCCTCATATGTAGTTAGTTCCAACATAGAAATATCAGATACATCCTTTTCTACCACACAAGTATTACTAAGAATACTCTGAATTACTGAATCTTCCTCTTGTAGCTTTAGAAAAGACTGTCTATGTAACATAATAAGTTGTGCTATAGAGTTTAACTCTTCCTCTCCATCTCTTAAATCTGGCCATACAGGTGTGCTTAAATCTACTTGGGGTTGTGTTGGAGGATACAAGACAAATTTCTTTATTGCCTATCCATCTGATATGCTCATACTCCCTAACCTACAACTTATATTTGCATTAGTTGTAGCTAACCATGGTTGTCCTAAAATGAGAAGGTAACTAGCTAAGTTGATTTTTGGAGATAGAATCATGAAATCTATAAGGTACTCTAGAGAGTCCAGGGTTACTACTATGTCTTCTATTATCCCATTAGAAGTGATGGTAGAACTATCTACAAGTTATAGAATTGTTGGGGTAGCCCTTAATCCTTCTAAATTCATCTTTTTTATAGTATCCTTGGTCATAATATTTATAGCAACACCAAGATCAATTAAAGCATTTCTTTATAGACCAACCATTTATAATCACATTCACAATTGGACTTCCTAGATCAGAATATTTAGGAATAACCAATTTTCCTAACATAATATTAGCTAATTGTCCTATAAGATAGACTATGGTTGGGTCATTTTTCCTTCTCCAAGGTTTTTTCAGATAGGTTTCTCTAATAGCTTTGTCATAAATAGGAACATCTTTAATAGCTTGGAACAAAGGAATCTAGACATGCATTTTCTTTAGCTGATCAATGATGTCAAAGGATTGTTCCTTTATTTGTATAGGTTAACTTTGTATGAGCTTTTGTGGAAAAGGAGGTTCAATTGCTATTTGAGTTTTAGCTAAGCTAGTTACATTGGTTGGGTCAACCATTTGTGGCAAAAAAGTTTCTAGTTCTAATGCTGCAAGAATATATAGTTATTTAGTCACGAAAGGTGATTTAGGGGTTGGTAAGGTTGTACCAAATCTCAAATGTATATCTCCAATATTTAGAGCATAAGAAGGATATTGTTGAGCATCAACATAATACATGTATTGTTGTGGTTGTTGGTTATTTGGATTTGGCTAAAGTTGTATAGGCAACTGAGTTTGATTTTGAGGTCTAGAACTTATAGGTGGTGGCATTAGTGTAGGTTGTTGGACTAGAGGTGATATTTGTCATTTACTAGAATTTTGGTTAGGCCATTGTTGAGGTCCTCTGCATTGGTTTGTAGACTGCCAATTCCCTTGGGGTGGTTGCCATTGGTTTTGCTAATTTTTCTAGTTAGGCCACTAGTTATTTTGTTGGTTTGGCCAGAAAGGTTGGAAGTACTAAGGCCGTTGAGGCTATTGTGGATTATTTTGCCAAGAAATATTCCAATTAGGTTGACTATACTGTGAAGGACCTTGGACACTATGGTTTTGCCATTGATTACCATATGGATTTGAATTTTCTAAAGGGTCTAGAGGCATACCTTGATGTGGCACCCATGGCCGGTGTTGAGAAACAAAGAATACTTGCTCATCCTCTCCTTCCATTCTAAGGTACTTAGTTGGAAGATGCTAGTTCTCCATGCTAGCAACCAATTTGCATTGACAATCTTTCTTCTACTTCTAGTTGTGTGGATAGTAATCAACTAACTACACCTCAACCTCTACATGCTTCTTCTTTATAATAATTGTCTAATCAATATAACACCCTTTTAGTTGCAGGATTGGACATCCCTTACCACCAAATTACTATGCTGATTTTCATTAAATGTCAATCCAGGAGCGTGAACTTGAGATGATGTCTGCAAAGTATATGCTCTAGTTTTCACTAAAAGTCAGTACTACTTTGAATGCAATTACTGTTAAGAAAATCTAGTTTATCCAAAGGAAAGATGACTATTTAAATACTCGAAAGGAAATTCTAATTATTTAGCCATACATTTATGCACCTACTACTGCAGGAACAGTGACTGGGTCTGTTTCTAGTGGCTGCAAGAATAGCAGTTCTAACTTTAACTTAGAAAATTGAGTCTAACTTCTACTTACTAAACTAAAACTCCACCTTCTGCATGGGCCCCCATAGAAGAATGAAGGAAAGACAACTTAGATAAAAGTGTAGAAACTCAGCAAAGGCATGTATTCATCAAATATGCAGTATTACAATAACTCAGGAAAAATATTAAGATGTCTATCAATTCTGTCTATTCACTACTACTTAACCTCATAGGTACAAATGAGGTCTTATTTATAGAGAAGAACAAAAAAATCCTAAAACTATGACTTCCTCATGAAGGAAAGCCAGTTACAACTTTAAGACTGCAAACATGCAATTAGAAAGACATCAATTCTCCCTTAAATTCCCCACAAATGTAGAGATCATAGCGAATGCTAGATTTGCTCATTTATCTATCTTCAAATAGCTTTCCAGGAATCCAGGTATCGTGCTTTACATGTTTAACTGATTTCTTTTATGATTACTTCCTTTCTTGGCCCCTTTATTGGGTCCCACTTGGTTATTCATTAAAATAGGTCCCTTTTGACTTTGCCACCAAGTCTTCTAGTTGCAACAGTGTCATAACGTTTCTCCTTAATGTCATCAATGCTTTAGCGTTATTCCTTTGTAGTTTTTTTAACTCCCGCTCATCTTGTATCCTGAGATCAACATTTAATATGCACAAGACTTCCCGCAAACATTTATTTTTATTTATTAGTTTATAAAGAAAAGGCATTAATTATTCAACTAATAGTTTTTGCAATCTCTTCGGCTGCAGGAAGATCTACCCATATTAAACATTCATGAAGAAATATTTTTACACAAAATGAATCCCTTTTTAAATATAATTCCGACTATCATTTTATACCCTGTGTCCATACTTTATACATCAAAGAGTTCAAAACATTTATACTAAAGGATGATAAAGTTTAGCATGTTATAAACAAATGTTCATAAAAAGGGCTAATAAAACTTCTATTTCTTCATGTCATCATTTTTCCACCCAACCATCCTAAGGCTGGTCCCTTCAGCATCTATAGGCTTCTGATCCTTATCTGCAATCTGAGGTCATTGGCAATTTTCTCCCCTAATTCATGAGCTTTGTAATTAAAACACCCATGTTTTTGTTTCAATCTTTCCCATTTCTATTCTTCAACAGTCATGTTATATTCAACAAACAGATCATGTTTTCCAAGCATAGGATGCAGGACTATTGGCGGTTGGAAATGAAGAGGTACCGAATATTTTTTTTGATTTCTTCCCAACGTCAGATACCTAGGCATCCTGCTAATGGCTAATTCCAGATTTTGGAGAGAGTGCAACTCCCTAGTTTTCAGGTCTTCTGGAAATCAAATCCATCTTTGAAGAGAAGCTTGTAAAGCATCAGGGGCATTTTCAGAACAATGCTGCTCCCAATCCAAAAATGCCTATTCATGGATAGGATGGATTTTGGTAGCAGTACTATGATTATTGCTAATGGAAAGCCAATCGAAGAATACTCTGTAAGTGTTTTGTATTTTTGGCCGAATGTACAATGGTTCAAACATTTCCTTTTCCCTGTAAGGAGTAGCCTGGTTCTCTTGACTGATCTCATTCTGCATCCATGACATAATGGCCCTAAACTATACATCTCCCACATACAACAATGAATTCTAATCTTTATCATCTGATACAACAAGATTATAAACATATAATTCACAGAGGAGATTCTTCAAAGTCATTAGAACTGAATTGAATGTTGCATAAAATTCTTGAGGAGTATGCAAAGAAGGCTTCAATCCTCGAGTAACTTGTGACAACTGAAAATTAATCATTTGCTCCTTTAGGGATAGTGTATAAATTGGAGATGGGGACCTACAATTTACAAGCTCTAGAATGAGCTCTGTGATCTTTGTGACACGTTGCTACAGGATCTTAATTTCATCATCCTTTTCTTCAATTTGCTATGCTTGTTCCCTGATAGTTTTGAGCATTTGTTTCTTCTCTAAATCCCAATTTTCTTTCTCCCACTGAAATTGTTGGTACAAATTAAAGCTAGCTATGAACGAAGTGGAAATGTCTAGTGGTGTATGACGATAGACAATAGGTGTATAATCTTCAAGGTAGTGCTCAGGATGATGGTGGTTAGCAATGCTGTCATCCTAAGAATGATGTTGTTCAAAAAAATCATTATGTTGATAAGTAATAGTGTTATCAACTTTTTCTGAAGGGGCAATGGCTGCAGGATGGGGTGCAATAGTTGTTTGATCTAGAAATGTTTCAACAATTTCCTGAACCATTTCTTGTGCAACAAATGAATATTCCTCTGGTGGTAGATTATCAATTTCCTGTGCTGGGTGTCCAATCTCAGGCTCTATCTCTTCTGAGGACTCTATTTCACTATCAATATTAATAGGACTATTTGGTTTGCAAAAATTTCCTCAAGATTATTTTTATGTTCAGGAGTAGGTGCTTTATGATTTGGTGACTGTGTAGATGTAGGTATTGGAGTTTCAATATCAATAGATGGTACATGAGGCTCAATAGGTGGCGCAGGAGTTTAGCAGGTGGCGCAAGAGGTTTAGTTCTTATATTCACCCCAAACATTCTGGTGACTCATCGTGAGGTAGAAATTAGTTTTTTACCCTTATCAATAGATTTCCCTTTACTTAGGTTAGGTTCTTGTGATACTAGAGGTTCTTTTTCTGAACATCCCCCTACGGCAACTGTGTGTGATCTTCTCCTCCTAGGAGTTGAGGCTTCTATGGTTGAAATTTTCCTCTTTTTAGGTGTGGAAGCAGAAGCTAAAGCTTCTTGAGCTGTTCTATATACTACTTTTTTGACTCCAACAACATTTTTCTCTCTTGTCCCTACTCCTTGCCCTTTAGGTCCACCCCTTCTCGGTCCATCTGACCTTAACTTTACAAAATCATCCCATGTTCCCAAGTGCTGCCTAGTCAATTCTTTTTCAATTATAGCCCTAATCAAGCAATGGTAGGATGCCAACTGGGTTTTGCCTTGTTGTACCTAGGTAGCTTGCCTTTTGATGATATTATAAAGGAAACTTGGAAGATTTACAGGACAATCCCCATGTCGCAAACCACTCAAAATTTTGAAATGAACAACATGCAAATAGGAATATCTTCCTTCATAGGTAAAATATCTTATGATAAATTCAGCAGGGTGGATAAATTACAGAGGGAGAGATAACTGTAATGTACCTTGCTTTTTGTTTTCCTCTAGCCGAGGATCTCTCGATACTGAGAATTGCTCCTTTGCTTGTCGTGCATCCATATCTTCTATCCAACATTCTCCAATTGTGGGTAACCCAAAAACTTCTGCCACCACTTCTTCGATGAATTCTACCTGAATACCCTTAATAGTTGTATATCCATCCCTCAATATATTATGAAATTGGAGCACAATTTCTTGATCAAACTACTTCAAACTGAGACAATAAGCTAGCCAACCTTGTTGTTGAAACAAACTACATGTGGCTGGGTCTGCCAGTAAGACTCTGTGATTTGTTGGTTCATGCTGCTGATGTTCTCCACCCATATTTTTGGAAAAAAATGCTAGTACAGGCAATTTCACTACAAGTGATTTTGAAAGTATGGGCAGTGATAGCTACAGGGGTTTCAGCAAAGGGAACTTGCAATGCTTCAATATTTTCCAAACATCACATCCTTCAGTACTTCATGATGACATTTTAATCACCAAACCATAACAGGAATAAAGATCGTGCTAAAAAATATACACCATTTTAATGAGGAGGTATGTGAAATCATGATTTAATATTATTTCACACATTTTGAAAGTACAAAGCGTTGCCAACTCATTACTAAAATGAGCCTTCCCTATACATCCTATATGTTAACTTAAGATTTCCTTGATTTTGCATTCATGATCAATTTCCCTCCCCGGGTCCCACCAGACCGTAAAGATTGCAAATTATGAAAATTGAAATAACATGCTTTCCTAAATAAATAATAAATTAAATAAATAAATGCAAAGGGGTCGAGTGTGACTGACCTGAGGTACGATAGGAAGGATGAACCAAAAAATGCCTTTTTAGAGAAAGAAAGTGAGATGGAATGATGATGGAAAGACAAGAAGATGGGATGGAATGAGGTGAAAAAGGAATAAATTTTTGCATGAGTGCAAATTTTTTTTATTATGAAGGCCTTGAAAATAAATTCAAGGGGCTACAGGCGTCTAAGTGGAAGCCTCAAATGAAGTGGCTATAGGAAGAGATGTTTCTATTGTTGTAAACTGTTGAAGAAATTCTTCCTTGGTTGCTAGTTTATGATATAACTTCAGACGATGCCCATTAACCAGGAGTTTGAATCTAACCGGATCAATTGTTGACAGTTGAACTACTCCATTGTCAAAAATTGTAATGCTTTCATAGGGACCAAGCCATCGAGTTTGGAATTTTCCTTGGTGATGCTGATATCGTGAATCATACAGGAGTGCCCAATCACCAATAGAGAATTCTCTGTCTTCAATGAATTTTTCATGCCATTGCTTCCTTTGTCTTTGAATTAATTCTATATTATGAAGAGCTGATTTTTGCCATTTATCCAACTCATTGAGATGCAGAATGCGATCTTGTTGTGCTGCAGGAATGGTAATATCAAGTTCCAAAGCTGTCCGTAGAGTTTTATGTTCAAATTCAATAGGCATGACAACTGTCTTCCCATATAGGAGTTGGAAAGGCGTAAATCCAGTAGTGTATTTCCATGTTGTTCTGTATGTCCATAAGGCTTCAAGAAGTTTAGTTGGCCAATCTCTATGATGCAAAGAGACTATTTTAGTGAGAATATGTTCCAGTTCTCTATTTGTTACCTCTTCCTATCAATTGGCTTGTGGATGATACAGAGATGATTTGTCATGCCAAATTTTATATTCCTCCATGAGTTCTACTATCAAGTTAGATGTGAACTAAGGCCATTGATCTAATTTTAATTCTCTTGGAACACCAAATCTAGTAAAGATACATTCGTATAGAAACTTGGCAACATTATTGTCACGGGGATGCTTCATGGGTTTTTCTTCAGCCCACTTAGTAACATAATCAGTACAAACCAATATGTAACTTTTCCCTTCTGATGGTGGTTCAATAGGGCCAACAAAATCAATTAATATCTGTGGCTGTAGGGGCATTTCACCTTTTCTTGTCAGTCTACCCATTCTTTGACATTTATCACATTTTTTTGTATACTGAGCCGCATCTTTGTGAAGTGTAGGCCAATAATAACCTGTATTCAAAATCTTTAATGCAATCCGTTTGTTAGCAAAGTGTCCTCCACAGGGCTCGTCACGATAAGCATGAAGAAAATCATATGTTTCATCTTTTTTAAGACATCGTCATGCTACTTGATCTGGCCTAGTATAAAACATGAATCTTGAGATCCATGAGAAATTAAAACTCTTTTCTGCTAGCAATCATTTTTCTTTTGTAGAAAAATGTGAAAGAGTTCTGCCAGTAGTTAGATAGTTGGCAATGTCAGCATACCAAGGATTTTGCATTCATAAAAGAAATAGATGTTCATCAGGAAAGCTATCTTCTATGGCTGTAGGATCATTAGGTGTTTGAAGACAAGACACGAAATCAGCCATGACATTTGCTTTACTTGGCTTGTCAATAATGGTGATGTCAAATTCTTGCATTAGTAGCAACCATCGAGCCAATCGTCTAGAGACTGTTGGCTTGTTCATCAGATATTTGATAGCAGAGTGATCTACATGTACAAATATTTGGTATCCTGTAATGTAATGTCTAAATTTGTTCAGAGCATAAATTACAACAAGCAGTTCTTTTTCTGTCACCGTATAGTTATACTTGACTCCTTGAAGATTTTTGCTAATATAGTAAATTACATATTCTACTAAATCTATTTTTTGGGCCAAGTACTACTCCAATGGCATGATCTAAAGTGTCTATGTGTATATGAAAAGGTAATTCCCAATTTGGTCCTTGAAGCACTGGTGTTGTTGAGAGGACTTCCTTAAGCTGTAGGAAAGCTTTTGTACATTCTGAATCCCATACAAACTCTGCATCTTTTCGAAGCAATTTGTATAAGGGTGCTGCAATTTGGCTAAAACCTTTGATAAAACATTGATAATATCCCACATGTCCTAAAAAAATCCTAACTTCTTTCAATTTGACTAGTACAACTAATGTATGTATGACTTCTATTTTTGCTGGATCTACTTCAATTCCTTTAGGAGAAATAAAGTGTCCCAAGACCACTCCTTCTTTCATCATCATAAAGCACTTTTCACTGTTTAATGACAAATTTTAGTCTTTTCATCTTTGTAAAACCTTGTCCAAGTTTTCCTTGGCTTCTTCAAATGTTTTCCCATATGTGGTGAAGTCATCCATATACACTTCCAAACAATCTATAGATATCTCAGAAAAAATGCTAATAATAGTTCTTTGGAAGGTTGCGGGTGCATTGCACAGACCAAATGGTAGGATAGAATAAGCAAATGTTCCCCATGGACATGTGAATGTTGTCTTGTCCTAATCTTTTGGTGCTATTTGGATTTGATTGTAACCACTGAACCCATCTAAGAATGAAAATTATTTCTTTCCTACAAGATTGTCAAGTGCTTGATCAACAAAAGGTAATGGAAAATGATCCTTCTTGGTAGCCAAATTAAGTTCTCTATAATCTATGCAGACTCACCATTTTACCCCCTTTTTGGGAACAATAACTAATGTTGATACTCATTGGCTATCAGAAATAGGATATATGAAGCCAACATTGAGTAACTTTTGCAATTCATTTTTGACAATATCCCTTAATGTTGGGTTTATCCTACGCTGAGGTTGTCTCACAAGTTTATAATTTAGACTAACATAAATTCTATGGGTATAGAGTGCAAGATCCAAACTTTTCATATCTGTATACTCCCAAGCAAAAGCATCCTGATGCTTTTGTAACAACTACAGGGTATCATGATGTTGTGCCTGTGATAAGGACTTGCTTATATTTAATTCTCTTCCTGGAATGATTGTTGTTTTGAATTCTTTTTCAGCCATTTAAATTTGCACAATTGGTTGTAAATCTATCTCATTTGGCAGGAGTGAATGCAGTTCATCAAATAAAGGCAGAATGCTTTCTAAGACATAGTCTTGTATAGAAGATGTCTCAGGTTGTGTTCCATACTCATTCAGTATAATGGAAGAAATGACATCTTCTTCTTCTTTAATGTTTACAAATGAGTCTCGTGAGATCATCATCAATTTTTGAATAGAATCTATGTCCATATCAGAGTCATCCATATTTGGCCAGACAACTTGATCATCCTATAGCAAAGGCTGAGCAAGAGAGTACAAGGTCAAATTTTTAGTGTTTGTTCCATCTGAAATAGTCATTTTCCCTGATCAGCATGCAATATAAGCATCTGCTGTTGCTAACCATGGTCATCCTAAAATGATAGGGTAGCCTCCAGTACTTGTTTTTGGAGAGAGTACAACAAAATCAACTAGATACTCCCATGAATGTAATATAACAGTGACATCTTCTAGCATACCATCAAGAATGATGGTAGAACTATCTGCTAATTGCAAGATTGTTGGCGTCTGCCTGAGACCAATAATACTTAATTTGGACACCACTTCCTTGGTTATTACATTGATGGATGCTCCTAGGTCTATTAAAAAATTTTGTACTTGTACTCCTTGAATGGTGAGGGTTACTACTGGGCTACCAAGGTCTGCATATTTAGGCATTTTGCAGTTATCAAGCATAAGATCAAAAAGCTATCCAAGTACATGGATAGTCTTTGGGTCTTTCTTTTTCCTTCCTAGCTTTTTAACATAGGCTTCTTTGATGGCTTTTGAATATATAGGTACTTCCTTGATTGCATCAAGTAAGGTAATTTTTACCATCATTTGCTTGAGTTGCTCGAGCAAATCTAGTGCAGCTTGATTTTCACTTGGCAGTATTTGTTCTGTTAACCTACTAGGAAATGGTGGTACTTTGGTTGCAAGAGAAATAGTGGTGGTAGGTTCTTGAACTGATGCAACACTTGTATCATCTATTTCTATTATAATGGGCTACTAAGGTGAAGGAAGCATTGTTCGAGATCTTAGATGAATATCATTTAGGGTGATGGAATAACTTTGTTGCTGGGCTGAAGGTTTTGCACTATTAGGGTTAGGTGCAGGTTGTGCAGGTAACTGGGGCTATTTTGGAAGGGCTATATTGGCTGTAGGAGGCATTAAGGCTTGCTGTTGAGAAGGTTGAGTCAAAGCTGGCTACTGCTGATGCTACTGCCAATTCTGAGTTTGCTGCCAACCCTGCTGAGGTTGGTGCTAGCCTTGGTTATGCTGCTGGCAACCTTGGTAAGGCTATTGCCAACCTTGGTAAGGTTGCTGCCAACCTTGGTAAGGTTTCTGCCAATGATTATAATTACCATGTTGTTGTTGCCATTAACTATTACTACTGTAATTATGGAGTGGGTCTTGAGGAATACCTAATCTTGGAGCCCATGGCCTTTGTTGAGAAACATAAAAGACTTCCCCATCTTCATCAATTGCCTTGAACTTAGTAGGCACATGCTATGATTCCACGCTAGCAATAGGCTTACATCAACAATTGCGTTTCTTTTCTTTGTAAGGGGGGCAATATTCTGCCAACATACTATCAGCATCTTCCTTCTTCCTTCATGCTTGCATGGTATCCAATTGTGTAGCAATATCATTAATGATGTCTTGTTTGAAATTTGACAAGAGGTTTGATAACTCTGTCTTAGATACTGCTATCCCAGGAGTCTTTTGGAGTAAATCCCTCAAACCTCATCCTTTTTTTGTTGTTTCTCTAGAATAATTTAAACAAATATTCTAGATTTCAGCCATGTCTTCTGTGTAATTTCACCTCTAGCCATTAAGTCTAAATCTTCCATACTCTGTCATGTACTCCTTTCAGAAAGAGGTGCTTTTGAGACTCCTCATTCAGCTGATGTTGTGTGTTGCGCTATAGGTTAAACATGAACCGGACAACATAGTCCTCCAAAGTCTCATCCTCCTTTTGTGTCATTTTAAAACTGCCATCTCCTTTCAAATCATGGCCTCTACAATATTCCTTATATTTGCTAAGGAATAGATTACTCATAGTTGGCCAATCTGTCATAGCATTGGCACCTAAACTCATGAACCATCTCAAAGCAGCTTCTTTAAGAGTTGATGGCAATAGTTTCAGCTTATGGGCATCAGTTGTGTAGCCATAACTTCAACAAAGGATGTTGAACTCAAAGAGAAAGGTTTCTAGATCTTTAGTAATAAGGCCATAGAATTTAGGTAGGGTAGCTGAGGGTATATTTTTAAAATTTTGATTACCCTGCTAAGGAGGAATTGGAAAGGGAAAGGTAGGTTGAGCTGCTGCCATTTGTAGATGTCCTAGTGGTGGCTGATAAATTACTAGAGCTAATGGATTATCTTGATATTCTGGCTCAGCAAAAAGATTATTCAAATGAAAAGATTCTTCAGATGTGGTTGGTGATTGTACTTGTTTTGGTACTTCTACAAATATGTTCTCAAATAGTTCTTCTTCTCTCTCTTCTCTTTCTTCTCTTTCTTCAGAGTTAGGATAAGAAGGATCTTCTTGATTGAAGTTGGGAAGAAATCTTCCAATGTGATCTCTTCTTCTATGCATGCAAAAATGCTGAAAATGAAACTAAATGACTCAATAGTAAATACTAGATTGACACCATCCCCGACAACAATGCCAAAAATATGTCTAATCAATATAACGCCCTTTTAGTTGCAAGATTGGACATCCCTTACCACCAAATTACTATGCTGATTTTCATTAAATGTCAATTTGAGAGCGTGAACTTGAGATGATGTCTGCAAAGTATATGCTCTAGTTTTCACTAAAAGTCAGTACTACTTTGAATGCAATTACTGTTAAGGAAATCTAGTTTATCCAAAGGAAAGATGACTATTTAAATACTTGGAAGGAAATTCTAATTATTTAGCCATACATTTATGCACCTACTGCTGCAGGAACAGTGACTAGGTCTATTTCCAGTGGCTACAGGAACAAAAGTTCTAACTTTAACTTCGAAAATTGAGTCTAACTTCTACTTACTAAAGTAAAACTCCACGTTCTGCATGGGCCCTCATGGAAGAATGAAGGAAAGACAACTTAGATAAAAGTGTAGAAACTCAGCAAAGGCATGTATTCATCAAATATGCAGTATTACAATAACTCAGGAAAAATAGTAAGATGTCTATCAATTCTGTCTATTCATTACTACTTAACCTCATAGGTATAGACAAGGTCTTATTTATAGAGAAGAACAAAAAACTCCTAAAACTATGACTTCCTCATGAAGGAAATCTAGTTACAACTTTAAGACTGCAAACATGCAATTAGAAAGACATCAATTCTCCCTTAAATTCCCCACAAATATAGAGATCATAGTGAATGCTAGATTTGCTGATTTATCTGTCTTCAAACAGATTTCTAGGAATCCAGGTATCGTGCTTTGCATGTTTAACCGATTGCTTTTATGCTTACTTCCTTGCTCAGTTGCTTTATCAGGTCCTTCTTGGTTATTCATTAAAATAGGTCCCTTCTGACTTTGCCGCCAAGTCTTCTAGTTGCAACAGTGTCATAACGTTTCTCCTTAATGTCATCAATGCTTTAGCGCTATTCCTTTGTAGTTTGTTTAACTCTTGCTCATCTTGTATCCTGCAATCAACATTTAATACAGACAAGACTTCCCACAAACATTTATTTTCATTTATTAGTTTATAAAGAAAAAGGCATTAATTATTCAACTAACAATTTTTGCAATCTCTTTGGCTGTAGGAAGATCTACCCATATCAAACATTCATTAAGAAAGATTTTTACCACAAAATGAATCCCTTTTTAAATATAATTCTGACTATCATTTTATACCCTATGTCCATACTTTATACATCAAAGAGTTCAAAACATTTATACTAAAGGATGATAAAGTTCAACATGTTATAAACAAATTTTCATAAAAAGGGCTAATAAAACTTCTATTTCTTCATGTCATCAATCATTGTGTCGAGATGTGTAGTGACATAATTAATGATGTCTTTCTTAAATTCTAAAATTAGATTAGATATCTCAAGCTTTGAAATACACTAACTGATCCCTTTAGTGGCTATCGACCGGTGTCCTCTGCCTTTCTTCATAGTTGACCTTGAGTAGTTAAGATAGATTTTCTTAAGGTCAACCCAAGAAGATTGACATACATCACCACTAGCCATCAAGTCTAGTGTTTCCAAACAATTATCATTTACCCCTCTCAAGAAGACTAGTTTCTGTGAATCCTCCACTAGTACATGCTAGGGGTTCTTCTGCAGTGTATATAAGAAACATGAAACATAGTCTTCCAATGTTTCATCCTCCTTTTATGATATTCTAAAGATATCATCTCCTCTTAGATCATTCCACTTGCTATAATCTTCTTATTTCTCTAGAAACAAAGTTTGCATTTCATCCAAAGTACCTATTGCATTGGCTCCTAAGTCCATGAACCATTATAAGGCTGATTCTTTCACTATTTCTAGAAACAACTTGAGCTTATGGGCATCAGTGTTATAGTCAAAGCTATGATAAGGTATGTAAAAATAAAACAAAAAAGCATCAAGATCCTTAATTACAAGACCATAAAACTTTGGAAGAGTAGCTGTGGGTATATTTTTGAGATTAGCATTGGTTATGAGGCTCAGGAGAGGAAATGGAAAAGTAGGTTGTGCCATTATTGGAGGTATTTTTTTATGGGGTTGCTGTTGAAAAGGAGCATTGGCTATAGGATTTTTAACAATAGGTGGATTTGGACCAGAACTATCAAGAAAGTTTCCCAAAATTTCAGCAAAAGGTTGAAGACTGCTTATGTCCAAGAGTTCTACTCTAGAGGAAGATCCTATATGAAAATGAAGACTTCCATCCTCAAAAGGAAACTCAACTTCTTCTTCAATTTCTTCATTCAAATTAATAGACTCCTATGGAAGAAATCTGTCATATTCATCTCATTGTCTTTTTCTTCAATGCATGTAATTGAATTGGTGACTTTTTAATCAAGCCCACAACTTTTTAGTTTTTAGTTAACAAACTAATCTAAAAATAAAGGACTCATGAAGGTTCCTAGTTTGACACCATCCCTGACAATGATGCAAAAAATGTACGGTTTCATAATGGATGAAGATAATCACACCATTTTCTCTCAAGGATACTATATCTATTCTAAAGACTACCTATTTCATAATGAAATACACTTGAATTGTCAACTTAGGGATGTAGGACTTGAAATGGGTTAGTATAGTATGTGCACTAAGTTTCTTTAAGAGTCTTAACACCTATGCTACAGGAAGGTAAAATACATGAAAAGAATCTATACTATTGTTACAAAATAGTAAAAAAACTTAGGCTAACAATAGATAACTATAGAAAGCTTTGGAAAATGAACCTAAACTAGTTAACAACTCAAAACATCCACCATGATCATTTTCTACAAGTGCTATAGGAACTTTCACAATAACAGTGTTGCACGACTAATACAGTAATCTGTCTTGAAAATAGGAAATTACAAGGAATGCATCTACTCTACCTAAATCTATTCCACCTCCCAAGAGGCCCCCCTTGGTTGGTTTAAAATAACTACAAACACAACAAGTATTTCAAAATCACTCTTTCATTAAAGTCCTTCTTTGATTGCATCAACTAAATGATTCATGAAGAACATAACAAGAGTACCTTCTGAATCTTAAACAGCATTGTCTATATTTTCATTATATTTAACTAAGATTATCTAAATCCATTATATAGAAGATTGGATACTTATTAAAATCATGGCATAAAAGTCTTGAACAAACATCGCCAGAAAATAAGGTAGAAGATCAACCATGACATAGTACATTTATTACTAAGCAACATAATAACAACTTGCAGGAAATATAGCAAGTTGTATCTCCTAGATTTTCTAGAACAATAACTCCTTTGTAGGAAGAGCTGATCGATAGGAACTAAACTATGCTTTCCCTTGCCACAATTGGTCTTCATCATCCTCTTCCTTTAATGCAATAGTCACCAGCCTTTGCATCACTCTTCATTTTCCTAAAAGTTAGAAACATCCAAAACATATAAGCAAGATAATACTCCTAATCTTATTCAGATATTAGAACTTAAATTTACATATTTATATGAAATACCACATTCTATGTAGAATATTAAGCAAATTATGTCACATAGACTACTCATAGGTTTAGTAAGTTCTTGTTGTCTCTGGCATAAGTTCACAAGATAGTTAAGCAAATGTTTTGGAAATTTTTTAGACAAAGCACAAAGAGTAAGTCCAAACTATAGAAATGATATCAAAGTTAAGACATTAATATGCCTCATTAGTTCCCCTACAAAAAGAGTTGATTGATTTTTCCACTACATACAAGAAGTGGAAAGAATTAGGAGGTAGAATCCCTAAAAGTTTAGAACAATAGGCCAATCCTATAGATGTAGTTGGAAACTGATTGGATAGGACTTAGAGGCTTTGTGCCTTATAATGATTTTTTTATTTAGTTATTTTAAAAGACTTTAATTAAATATATTTATATATAACTTCTAATTAAGTTAGTTTTTAAAACTAAACCTTAGAGCCTTACATGGTTATATAAGCATGTTCTTATGATTTTGAGAGGGTTAACTCTTTGGAGATTGAAACTTTCATTTTAATTTATTTGATTTTTGATCTATGATATTAGTACATTTAATATAATGATATATGGGATCATGTGGTATTATATATGAATTTTGGTTGTTAAATTGTATGGTTTATTGAAGCATACTTTTCATTGTCATGTGGAAGTGAATGTATGTGAAGCTAGTTCTTTCTTTGGATTATATGTTAATCTTGAATATGGAATAGTAAAGTAGCCTTTTATATTTAAGATTGTTTCATAGTGGTAATAAGTTATGTGGCTAAGAATTTGTGGGGCAATCATTATGCATGAGGTCAACAATAGGAATCCATTACGCAATACCTCTCTTGAAAAGCTAATCTTTTTGGGATCAACTCCAAGGTTCAATATTTGTCTTGTGATGTACCAAAATTTTCTCAGTTGAAGATAAATGTGATTGTTCATGAGGAGGTCTTTTCTAGTTCTATTTTTTTATCTCAAAATGAAGTAAAATCTATTTGTTGTCTCAAAATAATACACAAAAGAACAATGTCTTTGTATATTCTATTTTTCAATGAATGCAACTAAAATGAGTTCCTATTCTAACAAGGGGTTAGCAAAGAAAATAAAAAAATTGAAAGAAAATAACATAAAATTGAAATAACATGAAATTGAAATCCTAACGAATAGAATCTATAGAAAACAACACACTGTGAGTTAAGCTTTCGAATAAATTGGTAGGAAACCAATGAAAATAGGAGCAGTGCTTCCTAGAATCCACTGATGCAATCATCGGTGAGAAAATTTAACAATCATATGATATTTCACCTTTCATCAAATCACAAGGCCATAGAAAGTGTGCTCATGCAAGACAAAAGGCTATGTAGGCATAATTCAATGATCTCTTCTCAAGCTCGTTACATCAGCCGAATTCATAAATTTGTAGCAAACACCAGAACTAAAAGATCGCACAACCAGAAACAATGCAATAAAATTTTGGCTCAATCACAATCTCAGGAACAAAATTCATAAAATAATGACACATTTAGGTAAGAATCACTACACTCCAAATGTGAACACCATAAGCATAATTTGATTGCAAACAAACTAATTATATACAATCTAATAGTTAATTTGGTGCTTAGAGGGACTCCATCCATATTTTATTCATTAATTAGATGCATGAGCCCTTTACATATAAAAAACAAAGAAAATATGAGAGAGAAGAAATAAGAGGAAGCCTTCATTCAAAGTAGGACTGTCTAGAGGTGCCAAAATTAGAAGTTGGTCCTTCACTAGGCATGTGTCAAAGTTAAACTATCATTAGAATGCATTTTTGATGCATGGAAAGTGTTATTTTTGGAACAAGAAGTTAACTATCAGTGTACCTCTGAATTGTGGAGCTGCGGACCTGCATACCTATGCACCTATAAACTAGCAGAGCTGTGGACCTGCACACCTTGGAAGCTCAATTCACCAAAAAATTAAAGTTCTCAATTTTGAAAATGGTTTTTGGGTTTTGTTCAAATGGGGTTTTAGATCAATTTTTTTGTACATTCTTTGCCCCTTTTTGATGATTTATACCCTCTTTATAGCAAATCATTTTCATAAACTTGAACTCCTACTTCTTCAATCTAAAATCCTAAGGCACCTCTATTGAATCTTGTCATTAATAGCTACATAAGATGAGGAACTTGTTCCACTTCTTGTGTCCAACCTCTGTATCTTCAACCTTTGTCTTCTCTCCAACTACCCTATCCTTCCCGATGAGAAACCAAGTGATTTAGATTATCCAAAATCATCAAATGTTTGAAATTTTTTCATATTTTTTCACAAGTTTTTCTAGGCATTTTAAAATGGCTTTTTTAGAAGTCTTCTGCTCAAAATTTCAAGTTGAAACCTTTGTCAGTCCCTAAAATTGAGTAGCTGAAGTATCAATGTTTTAGGGACCAAAATTAGATCTTCAGTTCTTCTTTCCAATAGTGTAAATGGTTTTGAATATCAAGCTCTAGGTCAAAAGTTATGACCTCGACAAGTTGAGGATGCCTTTTTTACCTACATAAAGAAGTAATTATTAGTCCATAGAGTTGAAAAATAGTTAATTAAGACACACCCTAATGACACCAATTTTTTTTCCCCCAAAAACAAGTTACTTGAAAAATCCAAACAAAACCTTAATTTTAACCTTACAAAGCACAAAAAATAAAAATCAGTGCACCTGGCACACCTAATAGGTGCAGCTAATGCACTATTTATTTTAGCAAAAGTTCATGTGTTTGGGTTGTGTGGTGCATGTGTGGAGTGATGGAATAATATCATCAATATCATAAACTAGATTATAAGGGAATGTTCACATTGTGGTGTAGATACCTAATTTGTAAGCCCATAAACTATATGTTAACTATTTATTCCAATCCTTAGTGTGACTATTAATAATATTATGAAGGATTTGATTAATAAGCTTATTAGAATATTTTTATTGACCATTAGACTGGGAGTAATAAGGAGTAGAGACTCATTGATGAATATAAATCTTTTTAAAAAATTTGGCCACTTCCTTATTCTTAAAAGATGTTTCATTATTACAGATAATTGTAGAAGGAATACCAAACCAATAAATAATGTATTGAAAAATGAAGTCACATATAAAATTAGTTGTGGTGGAATTAAGGGGGATATATTCAATCCACTTAGTAAAATAATTAGTAATTTTTATAATGTATGTGTTTCCTAGAGAAGAAAGGGGTGATATTTGTCCAATAAGATATGAACCCCATATGCTAAAAGGCCATAAAGATACTTAAGAATGGCACTCATGTGTGAGAGCAGGATAGGTTTCTGTGATGTTGACATTGAGTACACTTTTTGAGAAAAGAGAAAGAATCTTGTTCCATAGTCTGAAAATAGTATCCCATATGAAGTAACTTATTAACTAATGACTTTCCACAAAGATTCCCTCCACAAGATCCAATATGAGTTTCTTATAAAGAAATAGGAATATCATATTTACTAATGCATCTTAGTAAAATGTAATTATAAGAGTTTTTATAAATAATTTTTGGTGGGATGATCTATTGAGAGGCTATCTTACTAATCCTATTTTGAGTATTCCTTGTTGTGGGTTTAGGGAAGTTACTATCTTTACAGCAATGATAAATGTGTGAATTCCATTCATTTCTATGAAATTGAAAACTACAAGTATCAAGGGAAGAATTATCAAAGATGGAAGGAGAGATAAGGTCATGAGTAGTGAAATAGTAACTACTCATGACATTCTCAAGGGAAATAAGAGAGGTTTCACTAGCCATAGCAAGACCATTATAGGTATTCCCATGCAAACCAATAGGACCAACTAATAAGACTTTATAGTCTTCTTCCCTTTGAATTCTATAGGATTAAGGTAGGTATACCTTGGAATTTATCTTCACATTCCTCATTAGCATCATTTTGCATAAATTTAGTTATATAAGACATTTTCCTTTAACTCTTCTAACTTAGAGACAATAATAGGGATGAAAAATAGTTAATTCTTCATACCCTAAAACTCTCCAAATCAAGTAGAGGCTAACTTTATAGATCTATAAATGAGACAAGGAAAATTTTAAGATGTGACTTGTACATTTTGACACTATGTGGCCTTGAATGACTTGTTCAACATCAATTTATGATCAGTGCTTTATCCATTGGGGCTATCTATTCATAAAATATGACACAAAAAATTAGATCTATTCTTTCACTTCATGAAAAGAAAATTAATGCTCAACTTTAAATCTCATACTTATCAAAATCTCCCTATGAGATCTTCAATTATCTCAAATCATAGTAAGAATTTAGTTAATTGATTTGATCAATAGAAAAATATGAAATAAGATATAACTAAAAATTAATCACAAGTAAAACTCAATATACTTTGTCATCAAATCACAAAAAATCAAAGACAACCCAAGCAGAGACAAGATCCAAATTGGGAACTCAAAATGATTCTCTATTTATATTAATTATCTTGAAATAATACAATCAATATGTCAAATCATGTGAAGTAGAATGACTCCAAATAGACTCAACCCACTATAACTCTATATTTCTATCATAAGAATAAGACAAGAATTTTGTACTATAGAGTATTAGACCAACTTAAAACATGAAAATAACATTCATTCTCTCAAAATTTAGACCCTTCTCTAGCCTTGAGAACTCATTTATATATGAGTTTCAACAAGCTTTAGGATTAGAGGGAAAATACAAATGTGACATTTTCATTTGACAATTAAAACTTGTCACATATGACACAAAATAACAATAAACAATAATGGAGATAGTTTTAAGATGAATAGTTGATAGCATGTAAATTCATGATCATCTCTCTATTTTTAATGTAGGTGTATCCATAGTAGGTGAATCATAAAAGTAAGATACCCTATTTTGATGGTTGTACTTCCTCTGTTTTCTCTTCATAATTTATTTAATCTCTTCTTATTCAATATCTCCATTGGGCAATGCCTTGATCTCTACTACAACTTCCCAAATAATATCAATGTCAATGTAAGGCCATGTGGCATGTCTAACTATATTTAGTTCATTTAAATTATTGATTCACCTTGCATCCATTATGACCCTTGCATCATCAACCACTTTATTCATATACATTTCGATCTTGTAGAAAGTGTCAACAACCTCATATAAACTTTACACATCAGCATAACCATCACAATAAGCCACCACCTTCTCATGATTCAAAATATTCTAAAAATATGTGGCCCACTCCTGTCATTCCATCAAACCTCCATCATTATCAATAATAGGGTAATAAAACCATGCATGCCATCTGTAATAATTTTCATTTTATTTTGTATCAACCTCATTTTCCCTTAGAAAACCCCCTCTAATTCCTTAACCTTTCCAATAAAATTTCTAGTGGGAATGATAATTTCCTTTGGTGATTCCATTTTTTGAGTTATGATAGGAATTAGTTTATCAAAAAAATGGTTGTATGGACCTCATTTCTTAAATAAAGGGCTTAACAATGAAAGTTCCTTAGAACACTAATGTTATGCACCTTGTAAAGAGATCTATACACTATACACATTCTATGACACATGTTTTAACACATTTATTCTATGATACAATATACCTTTCATTTCTTTTACCTCTAAATTTCCATGTTGGTTGGTTGATCAATCATTACAATGAGAAATGATCCTTCTTCTGCCTAGATCTCCTTATCACTAACCTCTATTATAGGTCTAGTAGCATCTTTCAAACTTCTTATTTATGCTTCTAGCTTTGAGATTCTTTGTTCATCACATAAGTCTTTTTCATCTCTTCCCCATATTGTTTTTTGGTATTGACATAATCTTTAAAAGTTGGATGTACTTGGTCCTCAATTTGAATAATTTTTTCTAGACTCATAGCTAATACTAGTCTTAAAAATATAGAAATTTATTTGCCATGTGTGGACTATACACTCCAAAAAATTACATTTTCTTGAGTTGTGCCTTTCACCCCCATTAGAGTAGGCTTATTTGATTTAGGAGCAATACTCAATACAACTAAGGTCTATGCATCTATATTATATCCTAGCCCTCTTTGTAATCCACTAGGGCAAAAAGCTTCAAAAGAAAAAAAATCTTGTCTTCTTATTTGATCCAACATAAAAGAGGAACTTAAATCCAAACTAGGAAAAAACAACATTCCACTTCCTTTTACTAAGTCCCTAACCTCTCACTAAGTCCCTAGCCTCCTCCACGTTGCACCAAGTAACCGGTTCTAAGTTAATGTCTATGATGGATGTATTCTCATGATAAAATCAAGTCTTGGTGAAAGAAAATGAACAATTCAAAACAACTTTCACAACTCCATGGGGGTACATATGTATATGCCAAAATTCCATTTGGGTTGATTGATGCAAGAGAAACTTTCCAAAGGACTATAGATGTAGCCTTCCATGATTACATTAATAAATTTATGGTAGTGTACCAAGATGACCTTACAACTTATTCCAAGAAGGTTGAAGACCATTGTAGACACTTGGAAAATATTTTTATCAAGTCCTTGGAATATGGGGTCTCCTTAAACCCTAAGAAATGTACATTTGGGGTAACTAAAGGTAGATTACTAGGACATATAATATCAAAGGATGGAGTAAAGCTAGATCCTAAAAGAGTGTCAGCCACTAACAAGGTGCCTAAGCCAAAAAATGTGAAGGGAATACAATCTTTCTTTGGAAAAGTTAATTTTTTGAGAAGATTTGTCACAAATTTTGCAGAGATTAGTAGGCCTATTTCAAAAATTCTCAAGAAAGGAGCTACTATTAATTGGGATGGTGAATCTTCACAGGCCTTTCAAGATATTAAGATTTCCATAAAAAATTCTCCAATTCTTAGAACCCCAAATTACACTAAGCCAATGCACATATTCTCTGTTGCATCTTTTTACACTGTATCTGTAGTCTTATTACAGAAGAATGAGGAAGGGTATGAGAAGCCTATTACATTCTTTAGAAAATACTTGCAACCTACTAAATTAAAATATAAAATAAATGAGAAATATGCTTATGCCTTAGTGAAATCTATTAAGGCTTTTAGATGTTATTTATTAGGTGCCATTATCATTGCATTTGTACCTAGTGCAACTATCAAGGACATTTTTTTTTAGTAGGAGGTATCACGTAGTTGGTGCAGATAGATCAACAAGATCCAAGAATTTAATATTGAAATTTAGATTAAAAAATCAATAAGGGTTCAAGGGTTACCTAAACTTATGGCTCAATCCAACTTGGATGCTAATCAAATAAATTTGGTAATAGATGATTTGAGATCATATCTATGTGATATGAATCATTGTGAATGGTATACTAATGTTATTCATTATTTACAACATATGGAAGCCCCTTCCCATTTGATTGAAAATGACAAAAGAAGCACAAAATTACAAGCTATCAGATATATCATTGTTGAGAGTAATTTATGGTGGAGAAAATTTGAAGGAGTGCTACTAAAATGTCTTGATCAAGAGAAATCAAAAGAGATATTGAATGAAATGCACGTTGGAGTCTATGGTGGACATTATATGCCCAAGACCACTACACCCAAAGTAATGAGAGCTATATTTTGGTGGCCTTCCTTTTTTTAAGTATGCTTAGTTAAGGTCATAAAGTGTGATGCCTATCAAAGATTTGCAGGTAAATTAATTTTTTTTAGGTAACACTCAATTAAAACTAGTGGAAGTTCAAGCACTATTCCAGAAATGGGGGATGGATTTTATAGGTCAAATCTCTCATTAGTCTATTACTAGTTTTACATGGATCTTGGTTGATACTAATTACTTTACAAAGTGGGTGGAAGCAATTCCAAAAAGAAATGCAACTAGTAAGGTTGTTAACAATTTCCTGCTAAATAATATCATTTCAAGATTTGATCATCCTTAGAGGATTGTGATAGATAATGCAATGTGCTTTAGATCTAAGGAGTTTATCAAGTTTTTTAATAAGTATGGAATAAAAATATTAGCATCTTCTCCCTATCATCCATAGGGGAATGGACAAGCTGAATCCATAAATAAAGGCTTGTTGAAAGTAATAAAAAGAACCTTGGATGATAAGAAGAAGGCCTAAGATTCCAAGTTGTAGCTACCAATATGGGTTGGCAAGGTGATTGTGAAGAAAGCCATAGGTGTAGCACCTTTTGATATTGTATATGAAATCTAGGCAAGGATGACTTAGAATAACCTAGTGGGTTTGTATAACTACATTCAAATGTATGATGAAGACATCATTGATGATATGCAAGAAAGGTTAGATTAGTTAGTTGGATTGACTAAGACCAAGAAAGAAACATCACTCAAAAATCATCAATTGCTATTACAAGTCAAATTACTTTATGATAAAAGAACAGTGAGCAAGAAATTTCAAATTGAAGATTTGGTCCTCATGTGGAATGCCAGGATTGAGGATAAGGGAAAACATGGCAAATTTGATCCAATATGGTTAGGCCCCTGTCTAATTAAAGCTACATGGGGAGAGGAGTCTTATATTCTAAAGGATCTATCAAGCAATATTCTTGAACTACCACTTCATGGATAGTTCTTGAAGTGGTATTTTTAAAAAAAATACTTGTCTCTTCCATGAACATTAGTTTAGGGTTTTTGTATATTCTGTGAATCCTTTGTGTCTCTTTTATAGCCCTTGTATATATTTTCTTTCTAAGTATCATTGCTCTCTTGGGAGTTATCAAAAGAAGGATGGTCAAGTTTATGATTTGCTTCTCCCAGAGATTCTAAGCTCTCATATGAATTTTTAGTTATTGATTATCCCTAGACAAAGCCATTGTTGGCCTATTTTTCACCTTTTATGATAATTTGTTCCTCCCAATGAAAAACCCTAGGGTTGTAATTTAAATTTTTTTATTAATTGTTAAAACCCAAGTTAAATTTTCTAAAGTTCGTACAAACCCTCATTTGTGTGTCCTAACCCTCAAAAGTAATTAAGTATAATTTGCAAATAAAATATGCAGGACATGCTTATCTTAAGTATTATTTGCCCTAGGGTTACTTTATTTTTTCTATGGATTAAACATTTTATTTGTTAAGCTTAACCTAACCATAGTTATCTTTCTTAACTATTTTATGAAGCAATTTAACTATGATAGTTTGTTTTGTTGAACCATCAATCTTTGGAAGATTGACAGTTAGAGCATGCCCACAATGAGAAAATGCATAGTTTTTAAGTAAATTGTGCAAGCACCTTATTAGCACCTATCCCTAATGACATTATGAAGGATATTTCATGTAGTTCAAAAGATGCAAGTTATTTATCATTGATGTTTTCAATATCAACGGGTAGTACTTTACTACTATATAAAAGTGCTTGACATTTAAATAATGCAGGCAAGGACCAACAAGACTTGTGGCATATGATGATGTCATGGAAGCAATCTCTAAAAGTATGAAGTAGTTTGTGCTGTTGGAAAATTGTTAGACACACTGGTGTAAAAGGGAAGCATTCTACTGGTTCATCTAACTAACTGGATCTCAAAAGGATGCATTTTTCTTACACCATTGATCTTCCCAAGATCAAAAGAAGGCGCATACCAACAAGACATATCTATTAAAAATTTAAAAAAAGTGGGGAAATGCCTTGGTGACACTTGTCCTAGATGACATCATGAAGGATGTTTCTCAAAGTTCAAAGAATGCAAGTTACAAACCATTAATCTTAATGAGATCAACGGTCAACACATGCCTACAATATGAAAGTGGAAGGATTTTAAGCAACGTGGGCAAGCACCTTGTTGACGCATGACATGTGCTGATGTTACAGACCCACTTTTGTGAAAGGTAAATAGTGTAGTATGTACTAGTGGTAGAGTTTTCAGACATGTTGGTACAAGTGTAATGAATTAATGGGCTGATGTGGCTGACTTGATTGTAAAAGGAATATTTTTTGTCTCATCATTGATCATGGATAGATCAATAGATGGTGCTTACCTACAACACCAAGATTCTCAAAATTTAAGCAAAGTAGGGAAGTGCCAGCATGTTATGTGGCATGGTAGGACCTATTGCTAAGAGAATTGTCAAGTCATGCTAGGCTAGAAAATAAAGATTTCAGTGGGACATTATTTTAAGAAATTAATTGCAAGGTTATAAGCATTTTTTTATGATCATTGATCTTTTGGAGATCGATGATCGATGCTTCACTGCATTACAAAGGTGCTAATGTTTTAAGTAAAGTAGGGAAGCACTGACTTGATGCATGGCAAGGATTTTAAAACTATAAAATAGATTTTCATTTTCAAATAAGGTCATCTAATGCTGTGTGATTGCTGGATGAATTTTCAATCTAAGGCATGACATGGAAAGTAATGGTTAGAGATATTAATGTTATTCAGGGCTCCTTTGTGTGACCTTAATGCTATAGTATATCTTGCAAATTCACCATTAATGAGCCACACAATTGCAAATTTTTTAGAGCGCAAAGGTTTCCAGAGCTAGGGCATGAAATTCTACAATTTTTTCAGTGATTGAAAAAGAAATTAATAGAGAATAGAAAGTAGGAATTAGAAAGCTAAGTGGTCTATAACTCTTGAAAAGTTGAAAGTTATAATTGTGCTAAGCTGAGTTTAAGATGCTTCCCTGAAAGGAATTTTCTAGCTTAACAGATTACCTAAAATGATCTATTCATGACAATTTTCTTGAACAAATGCCTCTATCTATGAACAAATTAAAAAAAGGTAGAGAAATCATCCCTAAAAACCTTAGGTTGGTTGTAGGTGAGGGTTTCTATGATAGGGCCAATTGGGTAAGAGATGCACAAGTTTTAGTGGGGGGTTTGGAATTGTTTAAAAAATGGTTTTCAAAACATAATTTGGACACCCCATTGAGCAATGTATAGGAATTTGAAATTGGAAAATTGGTTGTTCCTAGAGTATTCTTTGACAATGACTTGTTAATTGACATGGCCAAAAAATATGACCCCATTACTAGAATTGTAAAAAACCATTCTGGGGATAATCTCTTTAGGGTTTCTCTTGAATTGATCAGAGAAGTGTTTAAACTCAACCCTAACTATGCCATCCATGAGAAAATTCACATGGAAGAATTTCAAGCTAGGTATGATGCACAGAGGGTATACTTGAGGGGAGAACTATTGCAACAATATTTTGTCAAGATTGGATCATTGCCTTTGGTTACACCAAACACCTCATAGCCTTTGATGAAAAAATACTTTAATCCTAGGGCTCAAGCTTTATATTTTTCTCTCTACAAGATATTTGGAATGGATGAGTAAGAATATATTCAAGACTCCATTTTCCTCATCATAGCTTAGACCCTTCAATTTAGAATGAGCATAATTCTTGATTTTGCCACCTATCTAGCTAAGGAAATTCATAATGGTTTAATTGGAATAGCTCAAGGTAAGGAAAATAGGCCTTTCTAATGGTATTCCTTTTTGATGTACATATGTCTATATAAAGGAGTTACCTTCTTCTCTAAAGAAATGAAATTGGACATAGAAAGAGATGGAGAGAAGCTCCCAATGTAATTATGGAGTGCTAAAATGACATGCAAAGTCTTAGATGCTAGTTATGTTAAATTTGATAGATACTTTGCTTCAAGTCTTAGATTTATTTTGAAAGGGGATAGTTGAAGGATCACACAACCTTTGTTAGAACTGATAAGACCCAAGGACCATGCCAAGGGGCTGTTGGTTAGTCATAATTGGGGGGATATAATTCCATACCCTATTTACAGTATGATTAGAGTCTATGGCTTTTTGGGAAAACCCTATGTACTTCCTTTTCATATGCCTTTAAAGATAGGAACTGTAGAGTTACTATGGTAGATTCGGCTAGTTGAGGAAAGGGATATACTAAGAAAAGGTAAAGGCACATTCTTCCCTATTGTTACTATTATACATGATTTTGTTTTTGCTGAAAAAGGATGGAGAAATTTGAGCCTATTTTTGGATAAATATCAAATGGCCTAATCACATGCTTGATACATTGATCCAAAGGGATTTTATGAACTCCTTAGGGAGAGAACTAAAGATAAGGTTCTTGTACAAACTATATATTTCCTAGAGGATATTATTAGAAATGTATTTTCACTACAAGAACAAAGGTTAGAAAAGAAAAATGGGTAGTTTTTAGAAAATTTTTGGAATTTACCAATGCTTTTGAGCCCAACTATAACCCCCTAGTAGATAAGAAATATTGGGGAGCCAAAATGGATGCTCTAATGAAATTTTTTCTATGATAATGTAAACCTTGTGTTGGTCTAATTTTTTATGGTATAAAATATCAGACCTCGAGTCAAAATTGTAGCCCTGGTTTTGATTGCCATGGAGATTTCAAGCCTTATAAATGCCTTTTAATGCATATGTACCCAATTTTACTTTTGATCCCCATGAGGTGTTTAATGCTTCTAGCACCTTTCATTAGTGTTTCTATGTGTTTCATGATGATAATTTGAGATTTTGAGCCATTTTCTGAAGTCTTATTTCGAGCTAGTGTGAAATTTTCATTTTCACCTAAGTGTCAAATAGTGATAGGAGTTTGTGTTTGTAATTGAATATCTTGCACCTAATAATGTTTCATGAATTTCAACTTTGAAAGTGTCTAGTGTCCATACCAGAGAGCCTATGTTTCAGATTTTGAGTCATTTCAAATCCATTTGACTAGGTTTTGAATCCCTCAAAGTTGGTCATTTAATGTTGTCATGATGTTGTACATAGCTCTAAATTCAAGGAAGCCTTGTTTGATGAGTTATAACTTTTGACCAGTTGACTAAAATGATGAAATTCCTTTTGTGTTTCATTTTAGAGGTCAAAGACATGTTATGTTTCAATTTTTAAATCTTGAAGAATCTGTTTGATCAATTTTTGAACGCGATTCCAAATGTAATTTCTATCTTTTTACTGGTGTTAGCACATGTAGATTTGTCAGAACCCCTATTCATGATTTCATAACTCCTAATCCATGATAGGTGAGATCAAATGGATTGTACCACTACACTTTCCTAGGTCAATTTCATTTGCAAAAATTGCTTTTCTGTCATTGTTTCTAGTCATCAAATTCTGAGTATCCCACTTTGACCACCTTCCATTTGTGCCCATTTATTCATCATGAGCCCAAATCATAGACTTATACTCTGCTCATGATAGAGAATCTATGCCCCAATTTTCATGTCCCCAAGCATCAGTTTACCAAGTTTTCAAAGCCAAATCTGAACCCAATTTATTGTTTTTCAACATGTTTTCTTATAGGCAATTTTGAGAGGGTAACTTTGATGGTCAATATTTATTGACCTCAAACTCATCATGAGATGATATTTGATAACATGCAAGAGTGTAGAGTAAAGAATCAGTGTGCCAGTTTTTGAAGCCTGATTAGGTGTTTGAGTTAGTTTTTAAGGTCAGTCAAGAGACCTCCTAGCACCATATTCGCAATTTACAAAATGTGGGTAAATGAGTTTTTAATGATAAAGTTAATGTTCGAAATAAATTTCAAAAAATTCAAGGTGATCATTGGATCATTATGCAAATTCAGTTGTGTGAAAACAATTATTTTTTAGCCAGACCCATTCTGGGGTCTGACTGATTACTTCAGACTAATAAAGATAATCATACATTTCTCCAAGATAAGAAAGATGGGGTACCTAAATCTTGGGATGAAGAGTGAATCGAAGAGGAACTCAAGAAATATGGTGAAATTGTGAAAGTTCAATTGTCATATAACATGCCCAAATCAAAAGGAAAAGATTATGGGTTTGTTCATTTCCCTTCTCATGAGGAAGCCTTGGCATATGTTGAAGGTGTAAATAACAACGAGCTTAAAGAAAGGAATAATTTTAAAGCTGAATTCTAGTTATTTTAATGATGATAGATTACATTGGGATTTAATTGCTTCCATGGACTCTTGGAGAAAACAACCAGAGGTTGTAACTAGTGATCAAGCAACCTTAACAAGTGGCAATTTTCTTGGGTTGATTAATGTCTTGATGTAGTTATGCAAGGTGTGTAATCATCGAGATCTTTTTGAAGGAAGGTAAATAATAATCTCATTTGATATGCTAGTTCTTGAGCAAAAAGTAATCTCAAATACCTGTTCCATTTTTAATAATAGGCTATATTCAGCAATTGATCTAGTGAGAATGTTGTTGGTTCAAGATTGATCAAGTATCCATATAAAGTAATGTTTTTAGATGATATACAAATGCATGTACCTAGTCCATCGAAATGTAGTAGAGTTTGAGAAAATAACATTAAAGGATCATAAAGTCCTATTATAATATGTTGACAAAATGTAGTCAAATTAGTCAAGAAGCTCACCTTGGAGTAGTGCATCATAGACTTCCTCACTACCAAATAAAGACTCAATAATTTCATCATCCAACCTGTCAAGTAGAGTCCTCAAGATTGTTAATAAGACTACCACCATGAAGTATATGATCTTGCAGAGCTAGAGAGGGATATCATCTTGAACCAAGAACAAGAACAAAATCATTTTAGGCTTACAAAAAGATGTAGGTGTTAAACACTAGTACCAAAGGCTTTGGGTTTTTCCCAACTATGCTCACCAAATTTCCTTCATGGAAAATGCAATTTAAGCCATTCCTAAAGGCAACTACAACTCAATTTGTAGAGATTATAGATTTGAGATCTGTGTAGTAAAAAGGAGATTGTCGAGTTGAGCTAAGGTCGGAAAATACTATGTGACTTCAGGAGCCTCAACAACTCTCTGACATGGTAGGAAATAGTACCCACATAGACACATCAAATGAGATTGATAGGGAGCTAGCTAAGGCAACCTGTAAGCATCAAAGCAGGAAGCTAGCTAGTAGCTCCCATGTATGAAGGAACAACTATCCAAGATGAAGAATGCGGCATGTGAGAAGGAACCTCCACACATAGACAAAAAAAGAGCAATTAATTAACAACAACTAAGGAGGCCACAACATATGAAGAGGAACTTGTGCAGTCAAAGATAAGAAGCCAAACAAAAGGAGTCCCACAATCTTATAGTTTTGCCATCACAGGGATTTGAAGGCTAATTTACAAATAGTTAAGAACCCACAAATAGGGGAGCTGGCTAGGAAGCCACACATAAAGATTTACAAGGAAAGCTATCTCAGTCCAAGGTAATAGAACCAAAATCATGTTAAAGGAGAGCAAAACATGCCAATAAGAAAGAGAACCCACAAGAAGAGGAGTAGTAGCGAGGTGTCTTCCAGAATCCACACAAAGATGTGAGGCATGTGAGGCCACGACAATAAATGGGGTAACCCACATCGATGACAAGGGGTACTCAACTTTTAAAAATGAGGAAGTTCATGCATTAGAAGCCAAATAAACAAGTGAGATGCCAACAAAATAGGGGCAGAGCCCACATTAACACAGAGAATAAGAACCCACGTGAACAATTAGGGCTGGTCTTAGAGAGGTAGGCGGGCAGGGTTTAATTTCTCAAACAAATGGGTTGAAAATGTGCGCAGTAAGCATATAAACATTCATGCATTAGAATGGAAAGGTAGTGTGTTCCAAAGGGAGAAATAGTTTAAAACAAATATCCCACATTTGTGAGGAAAGAGGACTTCATATTGTTTAAATACAATACAACACTTCACTCAAAGTGAATTGAAGATGGAGTCTTTTGGAGCACATACAATGCCTATGGGGGCCATCAATGGCCAATGTGCACATGGAGGATAGCTAGAAGATGAGCTAGAGTCTAGCTAGAGGTGATATCAACATAATTTTAAATGAAGTTGCACGCGAGCTGATGTGGTGTGAAGTGCTCAGATCACGCCATGTATCTAGATTGGATGATTGGTGCAAGCCCACAAAACCAAAGTGTTCAACTAATAAATATTGTGGGAATGTGGGAAGATGCCACGTGGTAGTAGGTCCCAGTTGGTGGTGAGGTGGCAGTCACGATCAGTTTCAGATGGAGGTCCCAAATTACGATACATGTCTAGATTGAACAACATGCATAATCCACATTTCAAAGATGTACACCAGTTAAGTAATGTGGGTAAGTGAATGACTGACATGTGTCAGCAGGCCCTACTCAGATGGTGATGTGGTAGATGCAATAGGTAGGCCAATTAGATCATGACACATGGCACTCAATGGCAAGGGTCAACTAATCCTAAAGTGCCATGTGGCACTCAGTCAACATAATTTTGACCCTAAATTTAGAGGATAGGGGAATGTTTGGAAATAATAAAAAATAATATTTTATTATTTTCTCAAATGAAGGCACGTCAAGTCTTTTAAATAAAAAAAGGGTTATAGTCTAAAGTTTCAACTTTAGATTAATTTAAATTTTTGAAAATTTAATTTTTCAAAGTTGCAAACCTCAGTCATATACCAGGATGTATTTTTCAAACTGAGATTTAAGGGGTTATTGGTAAGAAAAATATGCGATGTCATATATTGCCAAAACCAAGAGAAATTGATTTTTTTGAATATGAGGTTAGTTTTCACATAGGAAGCAATATGTTCGAGATATAAGAGGTTTTCTCCCAAATTCCCAACTTGTAACTATATTCAGGTGATGAAGTTCAAAATTGTCTTATAACATGGTAATGACATGAATAAACATAAAAGACAATGAAAATATAGTTGGGGTCAAATTTATCCACTTTCAAGTTAGTTGAATCAAGGTTTTATTAGGATTCTTGATGCATATTAGATATTTTGGCAAACAAAAGGGGTTTTCATCATTGAATAGGAGATTTTTAAGACTTTGTCAAAAAGTAATGATCAATGTGTGAAAAGAGGAAGGAGCTTTTGCAACTAAAAAAGATTGAATTCCAAATGAACACATGTCATTCTGAGATTAGATTCAAGAATTCATCTATCTTCTATATCTTTCTATCTTTCATCCATTGTTGGTTCCAATTTTTTCACTGTGAGACCATTGTTGGTTCTAGTTCTTGGAGAAAATTTACTCACTACTGTGATACCAAGTTTTGGTTCCAATTTTGAAGTGTTCCCATGATTGTGACACCATTCTTTCAGCAACTTCTCTTGTATGAATAGCAGTAATAAAGAGAACATAGATAGTTTAGATCTTTTAGGTGTTTCTATGTTTTGATTGCATACATTTGAATGTATTATTTCAAGGAAATGAATACAAATGAGCAAGAAATTCATTAGTTTCATTCTGATTCTCATCTCCTATCTCAATAATCTTCAATGTTTTATGGTCTTTGAACGAAGAGCCTAGGTCATAGTTGCAGTCCCTTAAGGTTGTTTGTTGTTTCATTTGTTGCTTATAACTCAAGGGGTTATGTAAATGCTTCAGAGAAATCAACAGGATTGCAAGTTTACTGAGGGGGATGTAAGAATGAGATTTAGATTGAACATGGATGTCTATTTACAAGGTGAATGGATAGATCATATATCTAAATATGTGAATAAGTATTAGGTATCTATATGTATGTCATTGATTCATCAAATTGCCCAATAGATAAAACACTGATCAACTATAGGATCATTAGTTCTTACTATTGCATATTAGGGGATTTTTTGAGATCAACATCATTAATCAAACATTTTTTCCCCTTCATGTTGAAGACCTAAATGTAATGTCCTCACTCAGCTTATGAATGTCATAGATTTGCATTTAGCTACTGTAGATTTGTGTCATTGCATGAGTTATTAAGAGAAATAAGGGTTAAATCTACTTTGTGAGATTTAGGAATATGTTTTTGCACTGGTACCATATTAATTTGATCTGAGATTCACCTGCTTAGGTTTTGAAGAGCTTGAAGTAGAAGAATGGTCTAGCCTTATAGTTCACCCAGTTTCTGAAGTGATGTGTTGAAGATGGGAGTTAGCTACCCCTAGATGTGTCATATTCTCATCGGGGTAATTTGGAAACCTCCAATGGGGAAACCCTGCTAGGGAGATGCATACAAAAAGAACCAAAATCCCTGACATGAAAAAGATTGAATATAGCAAATATATAGTAAGATGTGTTTTCCTTGCTAAAGTTTCATGTTCCCTAGTATCCTTGTTCATTGATAGCAGTAGTTTGACTAAATTGAAGAGATTGTAGTATCAAAGTCATTTGACATTTTATCAAGTTGTTGTTAGATCACAAACTTATATGGTTTGTTTCAACCTGTCAAGTATTTGGCATTCCATCTTGTTGATCAATATTTTCATATACTTTTTATAATTTTTTTGGATTGGCTTGTAATTTTGTGCAAGCTGATATATTCTTTCTCACTAAGTGAGTGGCAACTTGAAGTCAAATCTCTAAACTAGTGCAATTTGAGATTCATGGTATGATTGAAAGATATAGTAGCTGGAAAGAATTTTGAGAGATTTTATCTATGGTTCTTGGCAATGGTTGAATAAATTGTGTGGTTTTTAGTTGCAAAGAGATATTAAATTGTAGAATAAATTTAGATCTGTTGTTGTTTCCAGCATCAAAGTTGTTTGTAGCCACCACAATTTAGGTATTTCTATTTTCATGAGATTTTCCTTGCATGAAAAAAAAATTATTTAGAGGTATTCTCCATTTGGTGATCAACACTATACATAGGAGAATTTGTTTTATAAGTTTTCATATTCTTGAATTTGGATTTTGAAAAGAATATGGTTGAGTATGAAAATTGGTAGAGAGAGTAAATATTGTTGCAGTTTTATTATAGACTTGTTGAAGTATGTGTGTAATTTTTGTGATGGAAAAAACTTTGAGAGATTAGGCTTTTAGAATCTTGCAAATTGCAGCACTTTTTTGATTATGTTCTTTCTATGAGATCAAAAATTAGAGCCTCTATTTAGTTTTTTTAGCACTAGAAGAAAGATGTAGAAGTCTTATGTTAAAATGGAATCAGATCTCATATCTAAAATTAGTTTACCAAGATATGAAGATGTGCTAGAAGATATGATAGAAATTAAGAAAGCTCTTCACAATCAGATTGTCATATTTATAATAAATGTGGTAGGAAGTGTTCAAGGTCTAGAAGATGATCAAGTCTATCAAAGGTTTAAATCAGCACTTATGGAGTTGTATGTGTCTTTAAGACCCAAGGAATCTTCATGGCCTATTGCTTTCCTAGATGTCTTTATGCCTATTTTAGTTAATTGGCCATCTCATTTGAGGGTACAAAAGATTTTTCATGTTGGTAGTCTTTTCAAGAAATTTGAGAATGATTTAAATAGCCAGTGTGAATGTGTTGAAAGTAGTAGGAATCTAGTGAATCCATAGATAATGAAAAAATTTCTTGTGATTATGAAGACCTAGATTTTAGATCAACTAAATTAGATGATTTTAGTCAGTTGGATGAAAATGGTTATGTGACTAAAAATGAATCATGTGATGGTATGCATGAGAGTGTGGAAAGTTTTCACAGTAGTACGAATAATTCCTCTTTTGGTAAAAATAAGAATGACATACCTAGTAAAGAGGTATTGTGTAAAGAAGAGGTAATATGTTGTGGTATGGATTTTGATTTTTTAGATTTTCATATTAATGGTACTGCTGCTATAAGTTTTTCAGATCATCTGATTTATGATCAGAACCTAGGAAAAGGTACTTGTGATGAAGTCTTGTTGAATGTTGATGAATTTTTAGAACTCCTATCTTATGATCTCAAAAGATATGTAAATGTTTTTTTGGATGGTCATGCTGTCCCTTGGGATATTTCTTCTCATGGTGAGGTCACTTCCCCAAGGTTTGATGTTGAATTTGATATAAAATTAGAATATTTGTTGTCAAGTTTTGGAGGTGTATTTGATAATAGATCAAGTATCAATACACATGATGAATTTTCTAATGAGGAGAGTACCAATAGGGAGATGTTTAATTTTGTTTTAGATTCATATCATGTTGTTTATATTGAGATTGGTTTTGAATATAACAAAGAAGCAAAGGCTAGAAGTGATAAATCTGATTTTGAGTTTTCACAATATGTTGTTATTAGTTCTTCAAATCATTCAGGAATTCATTGCAATCAAGATGAAGAAGTTTGTGAAAGGGATCTATTTAATGTTGATGAGGTTTCAACCTTCTTACAACACGAGTTTGAAAGGTATGCATCAATGAGTGATTCAACTATGCCTTTATTAGTCTGTGCATCTCTTAATGATGATGTAAGGTATGATGTATACCCCTATGTTTATTCTCCTACATATCAGCATTTTTATTCTTTTGGAGACTTTCAGCATAAGCATGAAGATTTTTTTGAAGAAGTGAAGACTAGTAGAGATGTATTTACTACTATCATAAGTGATGTTAAATCAGATTTATGTAATACATATGATAATGAGAGGATGTTGATATTTTTCAATTATGATTTAACATTGAATGAAGGGACTCCTATGAGTAATGTTACTAATAATATTGAGAGATCAGTTGGTTTTTTATCTGATCTAGATGGAGTATATGACAGTAAAATGCAGTTATGTGAGGTGAGTTTTGATGATTCATGTATTGAAGTGAATACTAACAAAAGTATACGTGAATTTGAAATTAAAACTTCTCTATAGGTTGGTGAGTTTTATGCTAATGATTTTAATGCATTCACAAGTGTCTCTAACAATTTCTTTGATGAGAATATTGATGCCAGTAAGCTTCCTGTTGATGAAGATTTCAATGAGGATTCCTTTCATATGTTTATTGAACATTTGCTTGAAGACTATGATGATAATTTTTTAGTAAGTTTCAGATCTGATTTGGTATGTGATGACATGACAGATGAAGTTTATTCAGATCTATTGTACTCTTTGAAGCTAGAGGCATAAGGTGAGTTGCAAGTTTTTAGTACATGCAACTTAGTGAATGATGTAGAATATGAAGTCTTTGTGTTTCTGATCAGCATGCATGAATCATTGTTGGATTTTGATTCTCAGTTTAGTTTGTGTAACTATGAGCATGCTGATGTTTTATCTCATAATGAGTGTGAATACAAAGTTAATGCTGATGAGTGTATGCATTATGAGAATGAAGGTGTGAATTCAATTTTTCCAAATGTTCTGTTTCAAGATGCTAATCTAATTGGTGGAATTGACTGGAAAGATAATTTTAGTTTACCTCAGAAAAATGAAAATGAAAACCAGGTTTATGATAGAGGTAAGAATTTTTTTTGAAGTTTGGTGACCCGAGGTCATCATTTGTACATAGTAGTGATAGTAATTTTCTTTCTTTCAATAATGTTGTTCAAGAGGAAGTTTTTTGTTGTCAGGTGTGTGGTCTACTTCTTCCAGAGATCTAAATCCTTGCCATGCCTACAAGGGACATGCATCCCCAGATAGAGCCACTTTTGGTCTAATTTTTTACAGTATAAAAAATCAAACCTTGAGTCAAAATTGTAGCCTTGATTTTGATTGCTATGGAAATTTCAAGCCCTATAAATGTCTTTTAATGCATATGTACCCGATTGTACCTTTGAGCCCCAAGAGGTGTTTAATACTTCTAGCACCTTTCATTTAGTGTGTCTATGTATTTCATGATGATAATTTGAGATTCTGAGCCATTTTGTGAAGTCTCATTTTGAGCTAGTGTCAAATCTGCATTTTCACCTAAGTGTCAAACAGTGACAAGAGGCTGTGTTTGTAATTGAATATCTTACACCCAGTAATGTTTCATGAATTTTCACTTTGAGAGTGTCTAGTGTCCATACTAGAGAGCCTATATTTTAGATTTTGAGTTATTTCAAATTCATTTGACAAGGTTTTGAATCCCTCAAAGTTGGTCATTTAATGTTGTCATGCTAATGCACATAGTTCTAAATTCTGAGAAGCCCTGTTTGATGAGTTATAACTTTTGACTAGTTGACTAAAATGATGAAATTCCTTTTGTGTTTCATTTTAGAGGTTAGATGCATGTTATGTTTAATTTTGAAGTCTTGAAGAATATGTTTGATCAATTTTCGAATGCGATTACAATTGCAATTTCTATCCTTTTACTAGTGTTAACAAATGTAGATTTGTCAGAACCCTTGTTCGTGATGTCATAACTCCTAATCTGTGATAGGTGAGATAAAATAGATTATACCACTACATTACACTCTAAAAATACTATGAGTGTGTCAGTTTTCAAGTCTTGACAGATCCATTTGCACACTTTCCCAGGTCAATTTCATTTGCAAAAATCACTTTTTTGTCATTGTTTCTAGTCATCAAATTCTGAGTATCCCACTTTGACCACTTGCCATTTCTGCCCTATTATTTGTCATGATCCCAAATCAAAAAATTATACTCTCCTCATGATAGAGAATCTATGTCCTAGTTTTCATGCCCCCAAGTGTCAGTTTACCTAGTTTTCAAAGCCAAATCTAAACCCAATTATTATTTTCTGACATGTTTTCTTGGAGTCAATTCTGAGAGGGAAAATTTGATGGTGAATATCTTTTGACGTCAAATTTATCATGAGATGAGATTCAATAGGGTGCAAGAGTGTAGAGTATAGGATCAGTGTGCCAGTTTTCAAAGCCCGATTAGGTGTTTGGGTTAGTTTTTAATGCCAGTCAAGAGATCTCCTGGCACCAAATTCACAGTTTGCAAAAAGTGGGTAAATGAGTTTTTAATGATCAAGTTAATGCTCGAAATCAATTTTAGACAATTCAAGGTGATAATTGGATCATTATACAAAGCCAATTGTGTGAAAACAATTTTTTTTTAGCCAGACCCATTCTAGGTCTGATTGACTACTTTAGACTGATAAAGATAACATAGTATGGAGTCTCTCCAAGATAAGAAAGATGGGGTACTTGAATCTTGAGATGGAGAGTAAATCAAAGAGGAACTGAAGGAAAATGATGAAATTGAGAAAGTTCAATTGTCATATAACATGCCCAAATCAAAAGGAAAAGATTATGGGTTTGTTCATTTTCCTTCTCATGAGGAAGCCTTGGCATATGTTGAAGGTGTAAATAACACCGAGCTTAGAGAAAGGAATTATTTTAAAGCTGAATTCTAGTTATTTTAATGATGAAAAATTGCACTAGGATTTAATTGCTCCCATGGACTCTTGGGAAAAACTACCAGAGGTTGTAACTAGTGATCAAGTAACCTTGACAAGTGGCAATTTTCTTAGGTTGATTAATGTCTTGATGCAGTTATGAAAGGTGTGTAATCATCTAGATATTTTTGAAGGAAGGTCAATAATAACCTCATTTGATATGCTAGTTCTTGAGGAAAAAGTAAGCTCAAATACTTGTTCCATTTTTAATAATGGGCCATATTCAACAATTGATCTAGTGAGAATGCTGCTGGTTCAAGATTGATCAAGTATCCATGTAAAGTAATGTTTTTAGATGATATACAAATGCATGGACCTAGTCCATTGGCATGTAGTAGAGTTTGAGAAAATTATATTAAAGGATCATAAATTCCTATTATAATATGTTGGCAAAATGTAGTCATATTAGTCAAGAAGCTCACCTTGGAGTAGTGCATCACAGACTTCCTCATTGCCAAATAAAGAATCAATCATTTCTTCATCCAACCTATCAAGTAGAGTCCTCAAGATCATCAAGAATCACTTGATTGGAAGCTTTCAAACACCACCATGAAGTATATGATCTTGCAGAGTTGGAGAGTGCTATCATCTTGAACCAAGAACATGAAAAAAAATGTTTTGGGCTTGCAGAAAGGTGTAGGTGTTGAACACTAGTACCAAAGGCTTTTGGTTTTTCCCAACTATGCTCACCAAATTTCCTTCATGTCCAATGCAATTTAAGTCATTCCTAAAGGCAACTACAACTCAATCTATAGAGATTACAGATTTAGGATCTATGTACTATAAAGGAGATCATCGAGTTGAGCTAAGGTCAAAAATACTGTGCGACTTCAGGAGCCTCAACAACTCTCTAACATGGTAGGACATAGTACCCACATAGACACATCAAATGAGATTGATAGGGAGTTGGCTAAGGAAACCTACAAGCATCAAAGTAGGAAGCTAGCTAGCAACTCCCACATATGAAGGAACAACCATCCAAGATGAAGAATGTGGCATGTGAGAAGGAACCTCCACACATAGACAAAAGAAGAGCAATCAATTCATAGCAACTAAGGAGGCCACAATGTATGAAGAGGAACCTGTGCAACCAGAGATAAGAAGCCAAAAAAAAGGAGCCCCACAAGCTTATAGTTCTACCATCACACGGATCTAAAGACTAATTTGCAAATAGTTAATAACCCGTAGATAGGGGAGCTGGCTAGGAACCCATGCATAAAGATTTACAAGGAAAGCCATCTCAGTCCAAGGTAATAGAACCAATGGTATGTTAAAGGAGAGCAAAACACACCAGTAAGAAAGAGAACCTACAAGAAGAAGAGCAGTAGGGAGGCATCTTCCAGAATCCACGTGAAGACGTGAGGCATGGGAAGCCACAAAAATAAACGGAGTAACCCATGTCGATGACAAGGGACAATCAACTTAAAAAAAAGAGGAAGTTCACGCATTAGAAGCCAAAGAAACAAGTGAGATGCCAAAAAAATAGGGGTAGAGCCCATGTTAACACAAAGAACAAGAACCCTCATGAACAATGAGGGATGGTCTGAGAGGTAGGTGGGCGGAGTTTAATTTCTCAAAAAAATCGGTTGAAAATGTGTGTAGGAAGCATATAAAAATTCATGCATTAGAATGGCAAGGCATCATGTGCCAAAGGGAGAAATAGTTTTAAAAAAATTTCCCACATTTGTGAGGAAAGAGGACTTCATATTGTTTAAATACAATATAACACTTCACTCAAAGTGAATTGAAGATGGAGTCTTTTGGAGTGCATGTAATGCCTGTGGCCCCATCAATGACCAACATGCACATGGAGGACAACTGGAAGATGAGCTAGAGTATAGTTGGAGGTGATGTTAGCATAATTTTAAAAGAATTTGCATGTGAGCTAATTTGGTGTGAAGTGTTCAGATCGTGCCACATGTCCAGATCAGATGATTGGCACAAGCCCACAAAACCAAAGTGCTCAAATGATAATTATTGCAAGAATGTGGGAAGATGCCATGTGGTAGTGGGTCTCGACTGGCAGTGAGGTGGTAGTCATGAGCAATTTTAGATGGAGGTTCTAGATTGTGACATGCATCTAGGTCAAATGGTGTACGCAATCCTACATTTTGAAGATGCACACTAGTTAAGTAATGCGGGTAAGTGGGTGATTGACATGTGTCAATGGGCCTCACTTAGATGGTGACATGGTAGATGCAAAGGGTAGGCCAATTAGATTATGACATGTGGCACTCGATGGTAGGGGTCATCCAATCATGAAGTGCCATGTGGGACTTGGTCAATGGAAGTTTGGCCCCAAATTCAGAGGATAGGAGAAAGTTTGGAAATAATAAAAAATAATAATTTATTATTTTCTCAAATGAAGGCACGTCAAGTATTTTAAAAACAAAAAAGGGTTATAGTCTAAAGTTTCAACTTTAGATTAATTTAAATTTTTGAAAATTTAATTTTTCAAAGTTGTAGACCTCAGTCATATACTAGGGGGTGTTTTTCAAACAGAAATTTAAGGGGTTCCTGATAAGAAAAATATGCAATGTTATATATCATCAAAACTAAGAGAAATTGAATTTTTTGAATATGAGGTTAGTTTTTGCATAGGATGTAGTCTATTTGAGATATAAGAGCTTTTCTCCTAGATTCCCAACTTGTAACTAGATTCAGGTGATGAAGTTTGAAATTGTTTTATAACATGGTAATGACCTGAATAAACATAAAAGATAGTGAAAATGCATTTGGGGTCAAATTTAACCACTTTCAAGGCAGTTGAATCAAGTTTTTATCAGGATTCTTGATGCATATCAGATATTTTGGCAAACAAAAGGGGTTTTAATTATTGAATAGGAGATTTTTACAAGTTTGTTACAAAGTAATGATGAAACCAAATTAGATCAATGTGTGGAAAGAGGAATGAGGTTTTGCAATTAAAAAATATTGAATTCTAAGTGGATGCATGTCATTTTGAGATTAGATCTAGGAATTCATCTATCTTCTATATCTTTCTATCTTTCATCCATTATTGGTTCCAATTTTTTCATTGTGAGACCATTGTTGATTCTAGTTCTTGGAGAAAATTTACTCATTGCTATGATACTAGGTTTTGGTTCCAATTTTGATATGTTCACATGACTGTGACACCATTCTTTCAGTAATTTCTCTTATATGAATAGTGGTAATGAAGAGAACATACATAGCTTAGATCTTTTAGGTGTTTCTATGTTTTGATTGCATGCATTTAAACGTATTGTTTCAAGGAAATGAATACAAATGAGCAAGAACTTCATTAGTTTCATTCTGATTCTCATCTCCTGTCTCAATAATCTTCAATGTTTTATGGTCTTTGAACAAAGAACCTAGTTCATAGTTGCAACCCCTTAAGGTTGTATGTTGTTTCATTGTTGCTTATAACTCAAGGGGTTATGTAAATGCTTCAAAGAAATTAGCAGGATTGCAAGTTTACTGAGGGGGATATCATGTAAGAATGAGATTTAGATTGAACATGGATGTCTATATACAAGGAAAATGGATAGATTGTATATCTAAATATGTGAATAAGTATCAGGTATCTATATGTATGTGATTGATTCATCAAATTGCCCAATAGATAAGGCATTGATCAGCTACAGGATCATTAGTTCTTACTACTACATATTAGGGGCTTTGTTGAGATCAACATAATTAATCAAACTTTTTTTCCCTTTCATGTTGAAGAAGGTAAATATAATGCCCTCACTCAGCTTATGAATTTCATATATTTGCATTTATCTACTATAGAGTTGTGTCATTACATGAGTTATTAGGAGAAATAAGGGTTAAATCTGCTTTGTGAGATTCATGAATATGTTTTTGCACTGGTACCATATTAATTGGATCTGAGGTTCACCCACCTAGGTTTTGTAGAGCTTGAAGTAGAAGAAGGTTCTAGTCTTATAGTTGGCTCGATGTCTAAAGTGATGAGTTGAAGATGGGAGTTAGCTGCCCCTAGATGTGTCATATTCTCATCGGGGTAATTTGGAAACCTCCAACATTTTCAAACACCAACACCTTGAATGAGAAGATGGGTATCTTAGTGAAAGCATATCTAGATAAATTAGCAAAGGTTGAAAGAAGAATAAGTTGTAGGATAGGTTGTGGCTCAAAATGTACAACACATCCCAATTTACAAAAGGCTAAGATCAGAGAGTCCATCTGACACAGGTGTCCCTAAGAGACAAAGGTTAGAATAGGGATCATCCTCTCAAGTAGGAGAGTATTCACCATTCCAGATCCCACTCAAAGTAGATGATGAAGCATCTTTGAGAGAGTAGCTGAGACAAATTAGAGGGGAGAGAGATATAATTATCACTACTGCTAATATAGGAAGGGGAATGCCTGAGGAGCCTCCTATGCCATCCTTTGACCTCACTGTTGTTGATTACAGAGGTAAGGAGATAGATACCATCATTACACAAGCATATAAAAGTTTGTAGATGATAATTTTTTTGTTAAATCTAGGGCCCTTGCACAATTTTTGTGGAGCAAAAATATAGAAAATTTTGAGGAAAAGTGTAAAATAATAAAAGCAGAGCAACCAAACAAATTGGACTCTGAAATTGAGGAAGAGGTAAAAGACAAAATTTTGGAGGACTTTTCCCATCTAATACCTAAGGCTATGAGATAGTTGGCTAGGGAATCAAGAGTTTTGGTTCTACTTGAATGGGACATAGCTGATGCTATGATTTTTTGATTCCATTAGAAAGGAGAAGGATGTGTAGTATAAAACTAAAGAAGAAATATTACAAGTACATAGAGGGGTGAAATTTAGCAATGATCACCAAGATTTGGTGATTTGGTCCATTACAAAGAGAAATAAGACCAGAATACAAGATATTTCAAGTGTTGAAAATACTGGTACACTTATAATGTACAGAACAGATGAAACAGATAGTGAGGAAGCCACTAAGATGACTAAAGAAATAGTGGATTTCAGCTCAATGGTTGTGGGGAAAGAAAAGCATAAAATCCTAGAAGTCAATGCAAAATTTGAAGAAGTATTGAAAGCATATGAGGAAAGGGGAAATGGGATATAGCTGCTGGAGACTCAAATATCCTAGTTGGATAAGCAGCTAGGAAAGAGGAAGGTGGAAGAATCAAGTAGGCCTTGAGTCACATACCCTCACCCTCCTATTGAGCCATTCAAGTCTAACCCAATTTTTGAGTCACTTGATACCCCAAAAAGGCTTGAGTTCTACACTAAAAAAGAATTTGAAGAAGAAAAGAATAAACTATGGGAGTTACATGTTGAGCTAAACAATCAATAGGAAGAGAAACTCAGGAATACAATCTTATATTTAGTGGAAAAAATTGATTGGCCAAAATTTTATGACTAGTTGGTTAGAATCTTAGAAATGTGAAATGAAATAAGGAAAGATGAAGATACACTAAAGCCCATTGTGCAAAAATGGAGCAATAGAGATGATGTTGTTACTTCTATGTGTATCTCTGTCATCACCTTATCATGTGATAAAATAAAGAATTTTTTTGATATAGTTAATGATCTAAAAGAATTTGATGAAAAAAGTATTTCTACTCAAAAGAAAATAATGTTTTGTCTTTTTAAGTATATAGAAAAAAATTTTGATCTCTTTCCCAATGCTCTTAAAAAGATTGACAAAATTAAAAGAAAAAGAAGAATGGGGAAAGGAATTAGATGATTTGTTATGCCATAGAATGAATTAGGTCATAAATGAAAATGGGTATGTACTATGGGAAATGACTAATGAAGAATTTTTCAAAGTACAATTATTTTATAATACTATTAGAAAAGATTTTTTTGAAATAGAACAAATAGGAAGCTTTGTATTAAAAAAGAAATGGGAGATCTTAAATTTTGATTGGGCCTGATGATATTATTTTCAACAAGTGGAAGGAAGAGATTTTGTCTTTAGAATAGAGGGAAATAGAATAAAGGGGTAAGGGCCAAGAAGAAGATCAAATAGATGACACCTCAGTGATGGAAATAGAACAACCAATCATAATTGTTAGCCCAAAAAACCAAGCTGATGATGTGGCAAGCAAGGACTCAAAAGTAACTATTGCTTTAACAGTTCATGATGATGAAGATGGAGAGCCTTGAGTTGGAGTAAAGATACATGAAACAGAAGTAGATACATCTTTAGCAAGCCTAATGACCTCATATTTTGAGGAATTAGAATAATGAAAGAACAAATCATAGAATTTGTAGCATCTAAAAGTGTAACAAAAAATGGGCCCACTAAAAGAATATTTTGATGTGAAGTTTTTCTGTTGCATAAATTTTTGTTTTTTGTGACAACAATAAATGTAAATATCTTTTGTATAAAAGACAACTATAAATTCTCTATCCCTAAAGCTTGTTGTATCTCACACTATATAAGTGAGATTACAGGGCTAGAGAGGGGGTCCAAATTGTTTTATAATCTTAGTTCTTACTAAGTTATTTGGTTTAGGTTATCAATGAAAACTCTGTGATGTATTTTCTCTACCAACATTTGAGAATACATTGATGTTATAGGATTCTTGAATCATTTCTAAGTTGTTACAATTGTATACAATTTTCAAAGGAAATTAATACAAAGATGAATTGTCCCCATATCTATTCTTGTTGAGTCTTGTCTCCATTTTTATTTCCTAGTTACTTTGAAGTTGTATGAGAAAAGCTTTTCCAATTGAATACAATTAAATCAAGTTGTATGTCAATGTACTATTGCTTTTAATTCAAGAAATTAAGTAAATTCTTTAGTGAGATTGATAGGGTTTCCATGGTAATAGGAAGGATATTCATAAGAATGATTTTTAGTAAGAATTGCTAATAATATTGATTGTAATGCAATTATTTAAATCCAAAAATTGAATGGACTTTGAATTCCAATGGATGAGGCACTAATATATTGATTCAGTATGTAGATGAAAGATCATGAACAAGCATCAAGCCCAAATTCTAAATCAATTTTACTTTACTATTTGAAGAATATCAATGTTGATCAACACTTGTTTGCATTGAATCTCTAAGTCTTAACTAGCTACTATTTCAAAAAATACTTGTAAACCTAAGAAGAATTGTGACAAAATCTACTTTATGGATGTTTATTGTAGTATATTATCATGGAATGAAAAAAATATGTATATGGTATTAGATTAAAAATCTTCCATCCCTCAGATGCACCTACCTTGGTTTTGCAGAGCCTAAAGAGTAGAAAGTCTTTATGATTTTGTTGAAATTGGGTTCAGATTTGAAGAGAAAGTAACTATTTATAGGAAGTAGCTAATCCTTAGGTTTTTGTATTCTTTATTTTCTTGATATTAATTATTTTATTACTCAATAGTTGAAAAACACCAACACTCCACAAAAAGAGTTTCACTGTTGGGGTCATAAGCTTGTAGTTTCTCAACCAAATCAACTACCTTCTCATCTAAATCTTTAGGTTGTAGTATCAATGATGATTAATTTTTATTTACTTTAAATAATAAACTTTTTAACTCTTCACTCTTTACAAAATCATCATCATGTAAAAATTCTTGAGCTTGATGATCCTGTCATCCAACATTTTGGCTACAATCTCCATGTCACTAGGAGCCTTTTCATTCCCAGTATCTTGGTTTATAAGAATTTTTTTCCTAAATCAGCAAAATACTAAAGTAAAATTTTTAGAGCCTTCTCCCTTTCCTTTTGAGGGATTTAAATTCTTTTTTCTTTTTTCTCCCTCCTTGTGCCCATGCTAATTTCTTAGATGGATCTTCCTATTCATCAAGATCAAGTATAATATCAAGCTCAAGGGAATTAAGGTTCACCCTCTACTCTTTCAACAGGCATATGGGACATTATATCTCGATAATTTTGGATGCATTTATCCAATCTGGCCAAATATGTTTCTTTATGATAAAAACCAAGAAAAGAGGGATCATCTCTTATCATTTCTTCTTCTACCCTCATAATATCTTTCTATTTTAAACTTCTACCCCTACAGATTTGTCTTCATATAAAAAAATTCAATCACATCCTCCTCCCATAAAGGCTTACTCTGAGGTAAATTATATCCTCTCATTTGCCTTAATGCATTCCTAAGTACACTATTTGGGTCATTAAATCCTTGTAACTAAGGATGAAAATTTGTAATGTCTAAGAAAAATATAAATTATATCTATTACATATTTACCAATATTAAAATCCCCAATCTTAAAATTTCTGTAAAGGAAAGTTCCATTTTCTCTTGCACACCCTAGAATCTCTTGATTCATCAGAATCAATTAGAAAAATATTTCTATAATCCCTAATCATTCTAGAAAAAAATTGGGAAGAACATGGGGTGATTATGGACATTTTTAAATCCTCATAATAGTACAATTTTCAAACAAGAAAAGGTCTTCCCAAATATGTTCTAATTTACAATCACCATCATAACACCTAGATGACTTAAGCAATTTTCTCACATTTCATGAACTTCTTTCCAAATTACTATCTAGCATACTCTATATAGGGAACATAAATTCATTTTAAAATGAAATTGATGTAGGAGCATCCTAGGTTGCACCACTATCCTACATATTTTCTATTTTCCTAGTTTTTTCCAAGTTGCAATATCTTGTATTGTCGAGTTCTTAGAGGGTGTCAAGAATTTAGTGGATGTCAAGCTTCCTAGTTGATGGTGATTTCATAATTGTTGTCAAGTGTTCTTTGCTTGCCAAGTCATCCTTTGGATGTCAAGTTCACGTGGTTGCTGAGTTTGTGTGGTTTCTGAATTTATTTGGATGTCAAGTTCATGTGGATGCCAAGTTCATTTAGATGTTGTGTGTCAATATTTTGTGGAGCCTTCATTTGCTGAGTTATCTATGTTTGATTTTATGTTGAGGCTGACCTTTACATTTAATTTAGTGCTGGACATCTATTATGAGCCAACTTGTGGATTATCCTAGCATTTAATATGAGAATTTATTTAGTCATATTTGCAATTTTCTCACATTTCATGAACTTCTTTCCAAATTACTATCTAGCATACTCTATATAGGGAACATAAATTCATTTAAAAATAAAATTGATGTAGGAGCATCCTAGGTTGCACCACTATCCTACATATTTTCTATTTTCCTAGTTTTTGCCAAGTTGCAATATCTTGTATTGTCGAGTTCTTAGAGGGTGTTGAGCATTTAGTGGATGCCAAGCTTCCTAGTTGATGTCAAGTTCATAGTTGTTGTCAAGTGTTCTTTGGTTGCCAAGTCATCCTCTGGATGTCAAGTTCATGTGGTTGTTGAGTTTGTGTGGTTTATGAATTCATTTGGATGTCGAGTTCATGTGGATGCCAAGTTTGTTTAGATGTTGTGTGTCAATATTTCATGGAGCCTTCATTTGCTGAGTTATCTATGTTTGATTTTATGTTGAGGCTGACTTTTACATTTAATTTAGTGTTGGACATCTGTTGTGAGCCAACTTGTGGATTATCCTAGAATTTAATATGAGAATTTATTTAGTCATATTTGCAATAGACTGACTTGTGGCTATGTATGTATTTAAGAGACCTTGGTTAGAGTCTTAAGAAGTAACATAGAGAGAAGTAGAATGCAAAGTTTGATCATCAAAGGTTGTAATTGAATTGATATATATGGTCATAACCTAGAGGGCCTTACAGCTAGGCATGTAATAGATCTTTGGATGAATATATGAATGAAGGCACTTTATTCCTCTATCTCCCAAGTTGTTTATTTTTTTTGGTTATTTCTTCTATGTTGACTTTGTGTAGGTTGTTTGAAAAGCTAGGTGTGCCTTTGGCCCTAGTTATTTGTACCTTCCTACGTTAGGTGGTATCAGATCCTAGTTCATCCTTGTGGAGATTGGATTATGTAGAACCCTAAGTGAATTTAGTTTTTGGGTAGTAGATATGAGGATTTGACCTATAGCTTGTAGAGGGTTACAATCTTGTAGGAACTTGATTTGTAAAGATGGTTTGAGGTAGAGGAAATGTTGATAATGCGATATTAGATATATTGAGATAAATTAAAGCCAAATTAGATGTTGTAGAGACTATCTAGAGGAGAGGATCACATATTGATGATGTAAGTGATAATGAAGTAATACCACAAAACCCTATTCCAAAACCTAAATAAGATCAAGATGAAGCAAGGTTGTTGAGAGTATTTTCTAGAGAAAATTCAAATCATATTATAGAAGTTGTTCCTTATGATGGGAAATTGGACACCAATACTATGTTGGATTGGATCTCTAAAATGGAGAAGTTATTTGAGTATGAAAACACTCCTGATAATAGGATGGTGAAGATTTTAGTTGCTAATTTGAAAGGACATGCCTCACTATGGTGGAAGTATTTGCAAACTAATAAGAAAAGGAGAGGAGAGGAAAATATTAGAACTTGGGTGAAAATGGTGAACAAGGTAAAGGAAAAATTCCTTCTTTTTTATTATCAAGTTAGTTTGTTGAGAAAAATGCAAAATTTAAGACAAAGAGACATTACTATAAAGGAGTATACTAAGTAATTCTATAGATTGGACATCAGATCTAAACATGTGGATGATGATGTTGAGAAAATTGCTATGTACATAAATGGACCGAGATCTAGAATTTAAGATGAAATTTTTTTTGTGAAATTGGAAAGTGTAGAAGAAGCATACCAATATGCCTTAAAAGATGAGGAAATATTGACAAAGAAGCTCAAACAAAGACAAAGTGGTAGAAGTGGTAGGTTCCAGAGAGGCAAAGGTAGATCTTATGGAGAAGGTGGAAAATCTGATAGTTCTATACAGGATAAAGGGAAATCTAAATAGAAGAATGATGATCAAGGAAATACTGAGTGGAAAGGTGGTGATTCCTACTAAGGAGGTACTGGTTCTTATCAAGGAAGAGGTAATTATTATTCTAGAGGTGGTTTTCATGGTAATTATTTTAGATGTGGTAAAGAAGGGCATAGATCCTTTGGGTGTAGATCTTATGAAAATGGGCAAGGTAATAGAAATGTTATGATTCAAGGAGATACTGAGGGTTCAAAAAGTGGACCTGAGGTTGGTGAAAATATGATGGTAAGAAGAACCTTATATAATGAAGGAAGTGATGAGGAACATATCTGAAGGAGAAGTCTTTTCAAAACCAAATGTAAGATAGCTAGAAAATGTTGCAAGGTGATCATTGACAGTGGAAGTTCTACAAATTTGGCATTAGAAGAGTTAGTTACAAAGTTGAAATTATGGAGGTTGAAGCATCCTAAACCCTATCATGTTTCATGGATCAAGGATGAGCATAAGATATTGTTAAGTGACCAATATATTGTGAAGTTCAAGATTGGACATGATTTTGATGAAGTTTTGTGTGATATTATGCCTATGAATTATTGTCATATTTTGTTGGGTAGACCTTGGAAATATGATAGATATGCTATACATGATGGAAGATTGAATCAATATACTCTTTGGGTGAATAGGAAGAAGAAGATATTGTTTCCTTTGACTGAAAGTCCAGATGAAGTTAATTGTACTACTGCAAGAATTTTTATGCTTAATGGAAAACAATTTGAAAAGGAGATGAAGAAGAATCAAGTCTATTTTGCTATAATTCCAAGGAGACCAAGTTGTGTAATAGCAAGTGAATGCTAGTTAGTGGTGACCAAGTGATAACTAGTAGTATTGAACAAGTGCTAGAAGAAATTGAAAATTTTCTAAATAAATTCAAGGATATTGTTGTAGAAGACATACCTAATGGTTTACCTCTAATGAGAAGTATGCCATTTTTTGGATTTGATTCTTGGAGCTAGTTTGCCTAATAAATCACCATATAGGTTGACACCTACAAAGAATAAAAAACTTCAAAGACAAGTGCACGAGTTGTTATAGAAAGGATTTGATGTAGTAAAAGGTAGGAGAATCCCCAAAGGATATGTCCTAGCCCCTAGCTATATAACCACACAATGGAAAAAAAAAATGCAAGATCTGATAGCAAATTACATTTTTTGATTCATAGATATATAACTAATTACATGCAATATGGCTAGCTATAAGGCCTTTTCGGTTAGGTCCAAATAAAAATAGAAAATTAAAAAAATAGTTCTACAAGATCAAAATTACAACCAATTTTAGCTAGTTCAGATACACAACTAGATAAGAACACCAAGAAGAATCCACACTTGTACCCACAGGTCTACCGAGAGATCCTCTACTTCCTAAGCCATAGCTCTAGCTCTTCAAATTTGCATCTATCCTTCCTTCTATCCCACCTCAAATAATAATAAAATACTCCAAAAGACCCCTACATATACCAATATAATCCACAAGTCAGTCTAGAACACAAATTATATATAAATACATAAATTAAATGCCACAAGTCAACCTACAACAACAATTAAATGTCCAAAAATTGATATCTAAGTAAAATCATTATATCTCCTAGCTTAGATTGAATTAGAACTTGTGCTTCAAAATATGGGTAGAAATATAGGTCCTCTAAAACACCTTAAATTATCAAAGGATTATCCCCAAGGAAAAGTGTGCATCTATCCTAAAATTCACCCACAACAGACTGTCACGTAAAACTACCAAAAATTGATACTCTAGGAGAATTTCCATATCTCCCAAGCCATAATGAATAAGGACTTGTGATCTTCATACAAGGAATTAATATAGTAATTATTCATTCCTTTAAGTGCATAGACTCTCATTCATTAAGGATAATTAGTTATATTCTCTACAACAGGCACCTAGAAACTAGAAAAAGCATAGTTCCAACAACAAGGTTCAAATAGTTCAAACTTCAACTCAATCCATCCCATCTCTATGAAATCATTAGGAAAGGCTCCCTCATGTGTCTCTAACACATCCCTAACCATGAAAACATAACTCCACCAAAATCCAAGCTTGATGCTCCTCAACACTTAACCAAAATCCCTCCAAACATGTAGGATTGCAGGAAAGCCTAAGATGCTATTGCATCAGACACACGAGGTTCAAAAAGATGTTATAGTAATTGGAAGAACATATTCAAGGATTCAACACATAAATATCAATTTTTTTTTTCACATACACATCCTCCAAGTCTTCAACTTGCACACTCTTTCCCTTTTTTTTTTCTTCTTCTTCTTCTTCACATCCACCACATGTGTTCTATAGGTATGCTTTCCATGCTGATCTCCAACCTTGTTAGAATCTACCAACTCAACTTGGTTGCTAATACTCATGTTTATCTACCAAGCTCTTCATTTTTAAAATTAATTAGGGAAAATTCCTACCAACTTTCTTAATAGTTAATACATTCCTAACACAATCATGTATAATCCTGCAATCATACTGCCAAGGTTTGCCAAGTAACACATGACAATTATTCATATCCACAATATCACACAACACTTGATCATTATAATACCCAATATGGAAATCAACAAGGCATTTTTCCCTCACTTCCAAAGCATGAACACCTTATAACCAACCATTCCTATAAATATAAGGATGTCTCATTCTCTTCAAACCAAGTTTTTGAACCATCTCCTCAGAAACAAGGTTATCCATACTACCACCATCTATGATCACCTTGCAAACTTTACCACCAGACTTACAACAAGTCTTGAATAAACTAGTTCTCTAATAATAACCCAATGTCCTCTCACCAATAATTACTCATCAAGCCAACAAACTCTCTCCTTGCTTAGGCTGACGATCTTGTATTACAACCTCATTTACAATAGTAGTTGTCCTTCCAATTGGATATTCAAAAGATCTACGCCCTTCTTGACCACACTTGAAAAAATTACCTCTAAACCCACCTCCACTTGTCCTCTTCTTCTGATTAGTGGGTTTTGGTTCACCTTCTTCTTTTGGTTTAGCTTGTGTTGAACTATTTGACTTCTTCTTCCCTTGAGAACTACCTTGATTCTTCCTCTTTAGATTCTCTTTTTCTCTCAAAACATACTAATAAGCATCCTCAATTTAAGAAATATTTAGCATACCAACCTCATCTTGAATATTTAATGTCAAACCATTAATGTACCATTCTACCTTCTCCTTTGACAATTCTCTATGCTTAGACTAAATAGTCGACTTGTAGAGCTCCTATGTGTAATCCTTCATAGTCATATCCTTCTGCTTCAGGTTCTGCAACTTCTTAAACAACCCAAGTTCATAATCAATAGGAATGAAATTATCCTTCAACTTAGTCACCATCAATCTCCATCTAGTGATATTCATTTTACCTTCCTCTTCTCTGTCTCTTTGCAGTTCCTTCCACCAAAGAGTAGCATGTCCCTTCAAATTAGTTTGTGAAAAAATCACTTTGAGTGGATCCTCAATATCCTCAAGCTCAAATTAGTCTTCCAATTCACCAATCTAATCAATCAAGTCTTCAACATTCAAAGTACTTAAAAAATTAGAAACTTCCATTTTATGCTTTAGCTTCAACTGAGATCAAGTTGAGCAAACTAACCATCCCTAATTCCAATAGGTCTCTCTTTATGATCATTTCTATCCTCACCACTCGATCCAAAAAATTCAAAGTCTTTAGAAACTTCCTCATAACTACATTCAGTACCCACATGTCGTGGTACACCACTTAAAGCACTCACAAATTCAACAATCATGTCACTCTTCATCAATGCAATCTTAGATATGAAATCTACTCTTATCTTCTCTGAGATCCATTCTTCCATAGCATCACTAAGATCATAAATTTTGCTAGGGTCTATTCTTCTTAGTAAAAAACCCTAAGAAAAAAATCCACAAATCTAGAAGATCAATCAACCACAAGCTCAACCTTCTTTACAAATCATGGTGTAAACTACCTCATGTTTGGTGATCTATCTACACACTCAGGAGCTCCCACTATGATACCACCTAACATAGAACAAGGTATAAGCATCCTAAAAGAATATGTCCTAGCCCCTAGCTATATAACCACACAATAGAAAGACAACAGTGAGAAACAAAAATGCAAGATTTGATACCAAACTACATTTCTTGATTCATAGATATATAATTGATTACATGCAATATGCCTGGCTATAAGGGCTTTTGAGTTAGGAAAAAATAAAAATTAAAAATTAAAAAATTAGTTTTGTAAGATCCTACTTACAACCAATCTTAGCTAGTCTAGATACACAACTAAATAAGAACACCAAGAAGAATCCACACTTGTACTCGCAAGTCCACCAAGAGATCCTCTAGTTCCTAAGCCACAGCTCTAGCTCTTAAAATTTGCATCTATCCTTCCTTCTATCCCAAATCAAATAATAATAAAAGAATCCAAAATAACCCTAATTATTACAATATAAGCCACAAGTTTTCTTAGAACACAAATTAAATACAAATACATAAATTAAATGCAAGAAGTTAGTCTGCAATAACAATTAAATGTCAAAAAGCAACATTTGAGTAAAATCATGATATCTCCTAGCTATAGTTGAATTATAACCTATGCTTCAAATTGTGGGTAGAAAGATAGGTCCTCTATAGCTCCTTAAATACATAAATGCTGATCCCCAAGGAAAAGTGTGAATCCATCCTGAAAGTAACCCACAACAGACTATTGTGTGAAACTGCCAGAAATTGATACTCCAAGAGAATTTCTACATCTCTCTACCTATAATGAAGCAGGAATCTCTTGATACAAGGAAGTAATATATTCCCTCTTCAATCCTTGAAGAGTTTAGCCTCTCATTTTAGTTATATTCTCTACAATAGCCATCCAAAAACCAAAAAAAACATAGTTCTAGCAACAAGGTTCAAACAGCTCAAACTTCAACTCAATCCATCCAATCTCTATGAAATCATGAGGAAAAGTTCCATAATGTGTCTTCAACACATCCCTAACCATGAAAACATAACTCCACCAAAATCCAAGCTTGATTCTCCTCAACACTCAACCAAAATCCCTCAAAATATGCAAGATTATAGGAAAGCCTAAGATGCTCCTACATCTGGTTTAATCAAAAAAAGTTTGAATCCATGTGTTGTACTTGTCATATTAGCACCTAAAAAGAATTTAGAATGTATAATTTGTATTTATTATAGAGATATTATGAAGACCATAATGAAATATAGGTTTCCTATGCCAAGGATAGATTACATAATGAATTATTTGAGTGGAGTAAAGTATTTTATCAAGATTGATTTAAAGAGTGGCTATCATTAGATCAAAATTAGAGAAGGTGATGAGTGGAAGACTACTTTTAATACAAAAGATGGTTTTTATGAATGGTTGGTTATGCCTTTTGGTTTTACTAATGCACCTAGTACTTTCATGAGGTTGATGAATGAAGTTCTAAAATGATTTTTTTGTAAGTTTATGATTATTTATTTTGGATAAAATTTTGATATTCTATAAGAATAAGGAAGAACATATTGAGAATGTTAGACAAGTGTTGTAGAGATTGAAAGAGAAGAAGTTGATGATTAATCTAAAAAAGTGTTATTTTACACAAGAAGAGATTATGTATTTGGGATTTGTGATTTCAGTTGATGGTTTGAAGATGGATCTAGAGAAGGTTAAAGAAATTTGGAATGACGTACATCTAAGAATGTGGGTTAGGTTAGGTCATTTCATGGTTTGGCTAGTTTTTAGAGGAAGTTTATAAGGAGTTTTAGTTTTGTTTGTAATGCTATAACTAAGACAATGAGAGGAGATAAAAAGGAATTCAAGTGGATACTTAGAGCTGATAAGAGTTTTGAGACTTTGAAACAAAAGGTTGTTGAATTTCCTATGTTGGCTTTTCTTGATTTCAATATGGTATTTCAAATTGAATGTGATGCAAGTGGCAGTGCAATAGGAGTTGTATTGAGTCAAGAAGGTAAACCTATTTCTTTCTTTAATGAAAAGTTGAATGATGGTAAAAGTAAATATTCTATATATGATAAAGAGTTGTATTCTATTGTTCAATCCTTGAACAAGTGGAGACATTATTTGATTCCTAAGGAATTTGTGTTTTATACTGAGCATAAAGCTTTATAGTACTTGGAAAGTCAACATAAATTGAATTAGAGACATATGAAGTGGGTTGAGAATTTGCAGAGTTCTACATTTTTGATTAAACATAACAGTTGAGTTAGTAACAAAGCTTTTTATTCATTGAGTAGAAGACATTCTTTATTGACTAAAATAAAGGTTGAAGTTCTTGGTTTTGGTGACATGAAAGAGTTCTATGATACTAACCCTAATTTTTCTAAGGTGTGGAGAGAGTGTACAACACCAAATCTTACTAATCACATAAGTAAGTATGTTGAGTATTTTATCCAAGAAGCTATGTTGTTCAAAGGTATTTAGTTTTGTATCCTAGAAGTTCCATGAGAGTTAATTTGATTAAGGAAAAGCATAGCGGTGGATTGGCTGGACATTTTGGAATTGATAAGACATTGAGTTTTCTAAAGGATAAGTATTATTGGTCATAAGTGTATAAGGATATTTAGAAATTTGTAAGGAGTTGTGGAGTTTGTCAAGTTCCAAAAGGAGACAATTAGAATACTGGCTTGCATACACCTATTACTATTTTTGAGAAACTTTGGAGTGACATCAATATGGATTTTGTTCTTGGATTGCCTAAAATAGTGAAGGGGTATGATTCTATATTTATTGTTGTGAATAGATTTTCTAAGATGAATCATTTTATTCCTTGTAAGGTGACATCATATGGTGAGCATGTTGCTAAAGTTTTCTTCAAAGAAATTGTAAAATTTCATGGACTACCAAGAAGTATTATTTATGATAGAGACAGTAAGTTTGTTGGTTATTTTTGGAAAACTTTGTGGAAGAAGATGGGTACTGAGTTGAAGTTTAGTTCTACATTCCATCCATATATAGATGGATAGATAGAGGTTGTGAATAGAATCTTGGGTAACTTATTAAGATATTTAGTGGGAGATAAGCCAAGTAATTAGGAAGTAGTGTTGGCACAAGCTAAGTTTGCATATAATAATTCTATGATTAGGAGTACATGAAAGACACCTTTTGAGATTGTTACCGGAATGCAACCTGGAGGAGTATCAAATTTGAGGGATGTTACTGGTGAAGAGAAGAGAAGTTTTGTAGGGAAAGAATTTTCTAATTTCATTGAGTCTTTGCATAAGGAAGTAAAATTGAGAATGGAACAAAGTAATCAGAAGTATAAGGAGAATACTGATAAGTCTAGAAGACATCATGTTTTTGACATTTTTAATGAGGTGATGGTTCATTTGAAGAAAGGAAGATTTCCCATTGGAACATATAGTAAGTTAAAAATGAAAAAATTTGGACCTTGTAAGATCCCAAAGAAGTTTGATAGTGATAATGCATATGAATTTGATATGGATATATCTTGTATATTCAATGTTGCTGATTTATACAAATATCATGACTCAAAAGATGAAGTGGATGTATCAGATGATTATTTTAAGAAAAATATTGAAGAATTTGAATAGATACTGGAGTAGAGATTTGGTAAGAGCACAAGAGGAAAAGATTACTATTAGTATTTGGTAAAATGGAAAAATAGACCTAGTGAAGATGCTACATGGATTTCTCAATTTGAGTTGGATTTGGCTTAGGTTTTGACACTTGTATGATTCAGGAGAATCATTTCTTTCTACCCTAGTTGTCTGATGTAGGAGCATCCTAAGTTGCACTACTATCCTACATGTTTTCTATTTTCCTAGTTTTTTTCGAGTTGCAATATCTTGCGTTGCTTAGTTCTTAGTGGGTCCCAAGCATTTAATGGATGCTAAGCTTCCTGGTTGATGCTTATTTCATAGTTGTTGCCAAGTTTTCTTTGGTTGCTAAGTCATCCTTTGGATGCTAGGTTCATGTGGTTTTCGAGTTCATTTGGATTTCGAGCTCATGTGGATGTCAAGTTCATTTGGATGCTATGTGTAATTATTTCATGGAGCCTTTGTTTTCTAGATTGTCTATGTGCAATTTCTTGTAGAGGTCAACCTTTGTATTTAATTCAGTGTTGGATATTTATTGTGAGCTGACTTGTGGCTTTGCCTAGCATTTAATATGAGAGTTTATTTAGTCATATTTGCAATAGGCTAACTTGTGGCCATGCATATATTTAAGAGACCTTGGTTAGAATCTTTAGAAGTAAATTAGAGAGAGAGAGAGAGAGAGAGAGAGAGAGAGAGAGAGAGAGAGAGAGAGAGAGAGAGAGAGAGAGAGAGAGAGAGAGAGAGAGTAGAATGCAAAGTTTGATCATTGAAGATTGTAATTGAATTGATATATGTGGTCATAACCTAGAAGGCCTTACAACTATGCATGTACTAGATCTTTGGATGAATATATGAATGAAGGTAGTTTCTTCCTCTATCTCTCAAGTTGTTTTTTCATTTTGATTATTTCTACTATGTTGACTCTGTGCAGGTAGTTTGAATAGTTGGGTGTGCCTTTGGCCCTAGTTCTTCATACCTTCCTGCATCAGAAATAGAATTTGCATAAATGTAAAATTTATTCCATACCCCTATCCATAATTGCATAGGTAATGTTTCACCATCTCCTTAGTTTTCTCAATAAAACTTTGACTGATATGGCCAATGTTCTTGTACAAAATCAAGTGCATTAGGAATGAATAATGGTGAAACTTAAAATTTGCCAATTCTCCTTATTGTGAAGACACAATCTCATTGTGCATGAATATAATTATGTGCTTCACATAATCATATCCAACATTTTTGAATTGATCCTCAATATTGATGGTCATTACATATGTTTCACTAGTAGCATTAATGGTGCCATCAACTCCTAACACTATGTTCAAGCCAAACATGTTGTTTTTGAACTATCCCCTAAAATATTCAAGAGAAATGAACTAAACCACTTTCTTTGGAATTTCTCCCAATTTCTTCTCTAAGGGAATATGCTACCTCATGAATCATCTAAGGAAGGAAATATTTTGTGACTGGAAGGTATCTCAAGATTTTCCAACTCAATTTCTCAACCCATTGGTCCCTCCAGACTAAATGCTTCAATGAATGACTCTTTGTCTATTAAGCATAGCATACTCCTCTTTTGTTTGTGAAATGAGTGACTGGGAGAGTTATAAGACTTAATCAAGGCTTTCACTAAATATGCATTAATGAATACTTCAACAACAATCATTTTACCTAGATTCATGTACCATGGGTTCAAAGTTTGAGGATCCTTTAGTCTATTGTTATAGAGGACCTAGAAAAATTAGTTTCATTTATATCTAATATATTTGCATCTATATAGAAAATGTATGGGTGCCTTCACTCATGTGAGTTAGTAGATTGTGGATTGGAGTAACCAAGGAGAAAATATACCCGTTCATTTGCAAAAGGGCTTTGACTTTTAGCTTTGGCCTATGCCAAGCCAGATGGAGCCTCTTCAATTTTGTAACTTAAGAATTATGGAAATAATTTCTATTGTTATAGTCTTAATAGCTTCTATGAGTTAGCAATGATATAATTGCATTAAATCTTTATTGAACTCTTAAAAAACAATATTACTTATGTAATGCCTCACTTGGAGATCCTTGGAACACAAGGATAAAACATGAACAAAATATTTTTTTCTTAAGATAAGTTACTCAACAATAGCGTAAAGTATCCAAGTGCAAGAATGAAACATCTAAAGGTGATAATAATATGAAACATGGTTAAATTACATGTTCACCTACACCAAAAAAAATATTACAAACACTTCCAAAGATATTCAAGCACTAAATCACAACTTACAAACCAAAGATCACATGAATCATAAGAATATACGAAAGGGGTGTTCTTTTTAAAACCTAAAGGAAAGGTTCCTAGCATGATTAGACATATGAGTCAATTTTCACTAACCATATCAAATCAAAAATTACAAGTAGAGACCAACAAAAATCATGCACAAGATGAGGGCTCAAATTTACAACCACTCATCTACTAGACACCATGCTGAAAGAAAAATGTTGAATCCTAAAATTTTGGCTAAGTTTGAATTGTTGAAGCCCTACAATTTTTGTATAATCTTTATCTTATCTTAGAGAGGTTTAGAATCTATCTCAAATTAATTCTAACATATATTAAAATATATCTAGATTATATGGAATTAAATGGATATACTTAAACAATATATTTTATTCACCTTAAAGCTTATCGGTTATGATATGGGAAGTGTTGGAAATATTCAAGATATGACAAGTTACTGAGAGGGGAGGGGTGAATCAGTAACTTTTAAAATTTCAAACAATAAAACTGCATACTGATATATTCACCATTCATCCAAGTAACCTACTGTAAGCATGAAACAAAATCATTTGCAACACTTGAACACACAGATTTGGTGACCCAGAAACCTTCCAAATAGAAAGTAAAACTGGGGTGGGGATGAAACCCACAAAGCTTCATTACTGCAGTATGAAGTTGGCTGGTTAAGGCTTACAATGACCACTTCTGGTGATCTGCCCTGTTAGGAGCACAAAGGATTGCTAGATCCACCTTGTTAGAGGATTTACAAACATACAATAAAGTATGCACCTTGTGACTCGGTGATAGTTAGTTTCCTTGATAACTGTCTGAGCTCGGTAAAATTAATTTCCTTGATAACCTCAGGAGCTCGGTTATCACGAAGTTCTTGGTCAATACTAAGTACATCTTCACTCGGTCAAAACTGATTCCTTTCTTTACCTCGAACACTCGGTAAACACTGGCTGCTTTGTTCACCTTGATCACTCGGTAAACACTGACTTCTTTGTTCACCTCGATCACTCGGTAAACACTAAGAACTAGGTAAAGCTTGGCTTACAAAGGAATGTCCGGTAAGAGCTCGGTAAGCATTCAGAATCCAATAAGTGTTGTAACTAATGACAAAAATGTATCATAATGCCAACAATCTCCCCCTTTGGCATTAGTGACAAAAACACTTATGAGACAAAATTTATCTAACATGCTGATGACTGATTCTGAATATACATAGCTTCGTTATATACAACTCCCCCATAGAATGTACATACAGTATTTACATGAGCTGTATATCTCTTCCTTTGTACAATTTCTCCAAAAACACTTATTCACCCATAGTATACATATCCAACAATAATCTCCCCCTTTTTGACAATAATGCCAAAGAATAAAAGAATATATATACTTATATAGAAACACCAAAATGAGAGATGAACTCTGAATGTACCTGAAGAATAAGCTAGAGAGTCTTATCCCAATTCTCTTGCAAAATTTTGCAGGTGGAAAGAGCTACTTGAACTTCAGCCAAAATTTCAATCACATGATCTGCAATGGAGAAGTTATTATCATGGATTAATGTCTTTGAATGTGCAATGTGCTTCTGCATTGAATCCATAATGGGAAGGATCATGTTTTGGATATCTATCAATGTAGATCGGATCCTTGCCTCTTCTCTCAACAGCTCTGCCTACTTCTCTGACAAAAATTTGATCCTGAGGTGATGAGATGAGCTTGAACTGGGGTCAAGCTTCAAGTTCTGTGTGCTCACCTTCAGATCCTCATCAATTTTATTTAGTTTCTCTCTTATTCCCTTAGTGTACTTGGTAACATCACAAAGCTTAGCAAAAAGAGATGTTACATTATTAAAAGAATTTTCCATATCTGCCAAAACTGAGGTTAATGCAACCTGATTTATTGCAATGTTCTGGGCAATGTGCCCCAACACCTTATTATCAAATTTCTTTGCTGCACGCTCAATCAGCTTTTCTTTTCCGGAGGCATCTTCATTGAATTTATTAACTGCCTCTTCCAATTGAATCAAAATGTGTTGAGAAGTATCAACATCAACACCTATAGCCTCAGTAATTATGTTCTGGGCATCCTCAATTATCCTGTATTCCTTATCCCTTTTCGATCTTAACTGCATCTGAGTAGCCTTTTTCTCAATAAGTTGACTAGCATACCTCATTTCTTCAATGGTAGCATTATCAAAGTCAATCTTTGGAATTACTATCTCTGTGTCCAAGTCAATGTCTTCCGGAATTTCCTTTCCAGTGATCATAAGTCTTAATGGTTGCTTTTGTTTGACTTCTGAGATGACTGGTTTTACCTTTGGAATAGACACAACAGTAGAGACAGAAGGACTAGCAGTAAAAACTGGGATGCTTGAGGGTTGAGTGCCAATAGGAGTATGTACAGGGTCAAAAATTTGAGTACTGGCCAAAAATGGTGATACACTTGGTAATATAGTATCTAAGCTCACTGTGCCTGAAGTAGATGGCGACAAAATTGTAAAACAAATTGGAGTAGTCAAATTTGGAGAGCTCACAGCAATACCAACTAATGATGATGGAGTCAAGGAGGCCAACTCGGTAGATGAAGAGGGGTGTAGCTCGGTAGATGAAGAGGGATGCAACTCAGTAGATGAAGTGGTAGTCACTTCCACTGATGATACCTAGAGCTGAGATATGGCAGGTGTAGATGATAAATCTGGTGTAGATGAACCTGCTGAAGCTGACTCCAACCTTGATGATGTCATAGGTTTAGCTGGGGAGTGAGGAAGGGATGCAATAACTGTTGCTGCAATTTTTACCAGATCATCCTCCTTATCTTCCTCTTCAGCTTCTTCCTCTTTGTCTTCTTCCTCTTTCTCTTCCATCATTGCATGCAACTCTCTTGGTGTAACTGTGATGGATGGAGCACTATCTGATTCATCACTGCTGCTGCTACTGTCATCATCCTTTATTTCTATTGGGTCTACACTGGGCTTATGTAGATGATAGATGTTTTTCCACATGTTTGTAGCATAATTTACAACATGCTCTATATCTTTGATCAAAATCAAACAAGTGTGGAATCTGATCATCATTTTACCTTCATAGGTTTTCAATTCAAATTTTACCTCTGCTCTAGTGAGACTAGGCCGAAGATTCTTCAGGGATTGCTCATATATATCTTTTACCTTCTTGGTGGCTAACTCCCATCTTGACTGTACTCTCTCCAGTAGTTCTTTAGAGATATGAGGAGCAATCTGGTCCGGGGAGTATTTCCATTTTCCCATTTTGTTAAGTACCAGTTCCTCAATTTGCATTTTCTCTGCATCAGTCCATGTTTCAAATTTCAATGCCTTGAAATTTGTGATGCCAGCTCCTTCTTCCAATGATTTGAGCCTTTGCTCGAATGTAGGTGCAGGCTTGACCAATACAGGTTCCTGAATACCTTTTCTTGTCCTCTGAGTAAATACTGTAGTAGGCTACTTCTTGGGCTTGGTAATGATTACCTTGCCTTTCTTCTTTGCCAATTGCTCTTCTTCTGATTCTTCTTCTCCTTCTTCTTCTTCTTCACTTTCTTTATCTTCACCTTTTCCCTCGGTGAGCATAAGAGGACCCATTGCAGTTTTCAGTTTGGCCACTTTCCTCTTACCCTTGCTGATGGCCTATGGAATTTTGATTTCCAGTTCAATTCTGGCCTTTGCTTCATCATAAGTACCAAAAATCCATTGCCTTGGGTCTACTGGCTCATTTACCAGTGCTTCAATGATATCCCTTGTTTCATCAATATTTACCTCATATGGAAGAGGTTTCGCCCATGCAACTCGGGGTCTAACTGCCTGTATGTACACCTTGTCACAGTCAACCATAAAACATACGTCATCCTTATATTCTTCAACAAGCCTAGGAGGATTTCTGAATCGGTTATTCATCCTCTCCTTAAAGTCTTCAAAATAGTTATCCATGATACTATCAAAATTTTCTCCCATCTCTGCTATAAACTCATTAATCTGATACAAATTTGGGACATCTTTTCTCCATTCTACGGTTCCCTTTGATGGAAAGAATTTTTGTACATAAAATAGTAAACATATTAACAGAGATCCAAATTTACAGGGGTTATTCTTCAATGTCCTTATACTATCCATGTTCTTGTTTAACTGCTTCAACATTACTTCTGACAGATCAAACTCAAGATTCTTCTTTACAATTTTCAGGGCCAAATCCACAGCTTCACACGGTACACTATTTAACCTGCTGGAACTATATAACTTATATGCAATAATATGTATGCCAAATCTTAGTTCCGGATCTGTTACAGTGTTAACCTTCAAACCTCTACCGTCCCACTCGGCTAGGGTTTGCCTCTGTAACTCATCCTGTCCTAGGGTTTTGGTGGTTTTGGCTTTGCTGAGCATCGGGAGACCCATGATTTTGTGAATCATCTTCTTGGTTATCAAAACGAGTTGTTCCAACCACAACTGACCATTATGCACTCGACTCAAGATATACCTAATCCATTTGATTTGGAAGTTTCTAGGCATATGCGTGATGTGAGTCAAACCTTTAGTTTCCAAATGCTTGTGCTCAATTTTGAGAGAACCATTTACACATAACTCCGCTAGGGCATTATCCATGTCCAATGTCCCTATTTCTTGAATAGCACACTTAAAATGAGTGCGAATGTCATTCACGAGGAGTACCTTGGGTGGAATCTGTGATTGAGCTCCATTGGGATCGAGCGATTCAGCGATGGCAGGAACGAGCTTGAACGTAGGTGCCTTCCATTCCGTTCCCTTCACAAGCATTTTGGAACCCTTCTTCGCCTTGCTGCTGCTGGTGCTTGCAGATGCCATTGCTGCTCGATGAGTGAAAAGGTTTCGTAAGAATACTTCGCTGGAAAATCTCTTCAAATCGCTTGAACTCGCTTGAAAGCCCCTTTTTTTTCTTGTGTAAATCTCGAATTTGCGGTGAAAAATGAGGTCAAAATCTGCCCTTTTGATGAAAAATTTGCCATTAATGTTCAGTACGGAGGTAGCTGCGATCGATAGACTGTCATCCACTAGCTTGGCTTAAACTTCACAACTCGATAAGAGAAGAACCAACCATGCTCGGTAAGTGCAACTTGGTGAAAGAAGCCTTATTGCACCCGACTGAGCTCGGTAAGGTCATGTACCGACCATGATCCTGATGTATCTGAAATACTGATTTGATCATATTTTCATTCTAGGATTGCTTAGGATATTGCTTTGTAGATACAGTCCTGGTCTTATCCTGATGAGTCTTAATTGGAAATGGTAGAGTCACTCACTTCTTGAGTGACCATTCCATCACTTGAATTATCTGGCTCGGTAGACTTAGGAATCCATTGCTGCTTCATTTGCTTCCAAATATTGTCTACTTTGATTTTCTTCTCATCCTTGACTTTCTTTATGTTCATGCAATTTTTAGATATATGACCAAGTTTTGTACATGTATAACATCTTACAGTGGTATCTCTTTTTCTTAGGTGATGCCTTGCACAGTTTATGCCAGTATGACCATATTCTCCACAATAATGATATCTGAACCAAGTGTTGTAGTCCCAACCAAATATTGCTTTGACAAGTTGTTCAGCTGGATTAAATTATTTGGATTTGCATTGTGATGCCTTATGACCTTGCTTTTGGCATTTGTGACATTTACCTTCAAATTTCGGTTTCTCTTTGCATTCATTGGCTTTGTGTCCATGCTGATTGCAATTGTAGCACTTTCCATTAAATTTGCCTTTTCCATTGCTCCAACATCTGTTAGATGTATGACCTAACTTACCACAGTGGCTGCAAGTAGGTCTTTGATTCTTTTGAGTACCCTGTTTGGAGGATTCACCTTCTTCCTTGTATCCAAGGCCTGATTTACCATTTTGTTTATGAAAGTTTTCTTCATTTTGCAGATTCAATTGATCCATGTCCTTTTGAGATTTTACCATTCTCTCATTGACTTGTTTTTCAGAGATTAGATCACTTTGTAAGCTTGCATTGATTTGCCTTTCAGTAATTAAGTCATTTCTCAAATTCTCATTCTCAGATCTTAGATTCATAATTTCTTCATTTGCATTAGATAATTGAGTTACAAGATTTTCAAGCTGAGAGGATTGATTATTCCTTACCTCTAAGTCTTCAGCTACCTTGTTCCTTTGCTCCAAGATTTCACATAGCCTAATGGACTGGATTTCTTGTTCCCTTTTGAGCTTTCTTACTTCTTCCTACAGAGATCCATTCTTTTCTAAAAGTTCTTTGATTGCTTTGTCAGCTTCATCTGAACTACTTGATGGTGAGAGATCTTCAATCTTTTTTTCAACATACTGATGGTCATTCATTTGCCTTGCAAGTTCTTTTCTTCTTTTCAAGGATTGTGAAAGATGCTCTTTTGCTTCATTGAGTTGAGCCATGGCCATTTTCAGATCTAGCTTTTCATTCTCAATAGTTTTGTCAAGTCTGAATATCTCCATTGTCCTTGATCTTTGCTCAAGCTGTGAAAATTTTATCTTGAGAACCTTATTGCTTTGATACCAATTGTTAGAAATATTCAAGATATGACAAGTTATTGAGAGGGGAGGGGTGAATCAGTAACTTTTAAAATTTTAAACAATAAAACTGCATACTGATATATTCACCATTCATCCAAGTAACCTACTGTAAGCATGAAACAAAATCATTTGCAACACTTGAACACACAGATTTGGTGACCCAGAAACCTTCCAAATAGAAAGTAAAACTGGGGTGGGGATGAAACCCACAAAGCTTCATTACTGCAGTATGAAGTTGGCTGGTTAAGGCTTACAATGACCACTTCTGGTGATCTGCCCTGTTAGGAGCACAAAGGATTGCTAGATCCACCTTGTTAGAGGATTTACAAACATACAATAAAGTATGCACTCTGTTAGGAGATTTACAAAAGACTGTTAAGTCTACCTTGTTAAAGGATTTACAAAAACTAATTCACCTGTTAGAATGAAACAGTGGATCTGATTACAACTGATTGCTGATAAGATCCACTATGCTCTGATTCACCTTGATGTGATAGATAAAACTTTTTTGCTCCAAAACTTGACCTTGCTGAATACCTTCACAACTCAACACACATACTTTCACACGCATGTATTTCTTTCACACTTTCACATTTTCATTCATTACCATTACCATTACATTTGAATGATACAATACATTGCATATATATACCATCCAAATAAACAATACATGCAAGGTCGGCCAAAACAACAAGTGCAAATCTCTATACAAAGTCGGCCCAAGCTAAAAACTCGAGTTCACTGAACTGACTCGGTGTCCTTCTGATACTCGGCATCCACTGCATTACTCAGCATCGTCATGCACTCGGTAGAAGTGAAGGCACGGTCCATACTAAACACTTCGAGTAGTTCTGAACTCGGTAACCACTGGAGACTCGGTAGAAGAGATGTCACTTGGTGAACACTTCTATCTGAAATGTAGCTCAGTGATCAAAGGAAACATTCGATAGAACCTTGTGACTCGGTGATAGTTAGTTTCCTTGATAACCGTCTGAGCTCGATAAAATTAATTTCCTTGATAACCTCAGGAGCTCGATTATCATGAAGTTCTCGGTCAATACTAAGTACATCTTCACTCGGTCAAAACTAATTCCTTTCTTTACCTTGAACACTCGGTAAACACTGGCTGCTTTGTTCACCTCGATCACTCGGTAAACACTGACTTCTTTGTTCACCTCGATCACTCGGTAAACACTGAGAACTAGGTAAAGGTTGGCTTACAAAGGAATGTCCTGTAAGAGCTCGATAAGCATTCAGAATCCAATAAGTGTTGTAACTAATGACAAAAATGTATCATAATGCCAACAGGAAGATGTAGGACCCAAAAGGGTAATCAAAACCATATTTCACATCTCCTCAAAGTGTGTACAAAAAATCACTATTTTCCATGTGAGAAAATAGCTAAGATGCTTGTGCGAGTCAGGATTCACTCTCACACAAGCTTTCCCAATGAGTCACATGAGTTTTTCCATCAGATGTACATACTTGTGTGAGAATTCATTTCATCATCCGATACTTCATTTCATCATTTGAGGAAGTACATTTTTTCATGAGAGAATGTATGCTCACAAGAGGGAGAATGTATGCCGATGCAAGACAATATGTTCTCGTATGAGAAACTACCCTTCCTAGGTGACAAATGCCAATAGTGCATCAACAAGGCAAGAATAAAATACATAAAAACATGAAATCTCCACATTGGGAAGTACCAAATCCATGTAAATTGAGGAATGGTCACTCAAGAGAATAAAGGAGATCAAATAAATCAACCCCTAATCTATAGCATCAAATGAAATCATATAGAAAGAAACATTATAGTGAACATACATGATCATAAATCAAGTATCACAAGAAATAAAGCCACCAAACTAAAAACAACCATGCTCATTTCCTCCCAACCATAATGGAATCATGAGACCTCAAAGGCCCTAACCATATCCATGAGCATGAATATCAAATTGCCAACAAGATAGTTGGAGCTGTCTCAAGAAATCATTCGTAGCAATAACCATCAAATAACATCATAAGAACAAGTATGTAAGGCCCCTTCCCTAGTACCCTATTATAAATCTTAATAACATGAATATGATTAGAGCTAGGAAGAGTAAGGGTATGAGAAGTCATGTTTTTGTCTCTTGTGTATGGAATATGAATTATGGATTGTTACCTTACACCTTATGATAGAATGATGGTAATAAAGTTTGGGATCTAAGTGTGTCATAATTGGAATTTTCCTTAGCAATAATGAGCCTAAGATCTTATGGAGACTGATATATATTTTAGCTATTTTTGTACTAAGTATCCTATTTGAAATTACATTAGGTTAATCAACCAAGACACTATGAAATAAGGGCTCAAGATGTCATAACTTAGAAACTATGTTGATAGGTTCATGATATTTCATGACCTATTAAGATAATTGAATTAGATGGTTATTATGGAAAGATGAATCAACACCCACCCTTATGATATTACTTATAGTCATAGATGAAAATTGTTATCAAAATTGGATAAGGGTCTACACAATAGAAGTCTATATGATGTAATCTAAAGGATTTATTCTAAGATTGATTTTGAAACTATGTGACTATATAGAGATCCTGATTACCTAATATAATTGATAGACCTTATAATGTATTATCTCATAATGATAACAAGATATTGTTAGTAATCAAAATATATTTAATGGGATCAAAGGACACTAGTTGTGATGGTTACATTTTGGTGATTTTGACCTAAGATATGTATTCGAAACTAATTTTCATGTTGGCTGATTTAACAATATCGATTTAGCATTTCATCATTATGATAGGAAATGGATTATGATGTTGTTTAGAATGTTAGTTGGATCATTTGATATTAATGTTGATATGTAGATTCTGATATTTTAATGTTTTAAATGATTTATATGAAAAAGATTAAAAAATAAAATTGATTATGATGTTAAGGTGAATTATTTAATATGAAATTGTCATGCACCTATATACATGCATTTTGTATGATTTTTCATCGGGATACTAATGTTTGAGTTTAGTATGCAAGAAATTGAACCATGAAATTTAATTAGGGAAATAGGGCCCAAACTGATGTGGACATAGTATAGCCAAAGAAATTCTTTGAAAGATTCAAAGACTCCTTGTGATGTGTTTATAATGTAAATGTAAGTTACATGTGTGTAATAAATATATATTCATGAATGAATGAGGGACATGTCATTTTGATGTGTAATATATTTTAAAGTGTCACTTGACACTTGTAAATTGTTTATGTGTTCACGACATGTCACCTAGGGTTTAAGTCATGGTTGCACTTAACCTTAAACTAATTGCCTTTAAAAGGATTTAAGAAAATCCACTTGGAGAAAGGATAGGATGGGTCACCATCAAGGGAAATTTCAAATTCAAACTTGAAAAGGATTTTAGAGGGTCAATAGGTGTTCCCAAAGTGTCATTTTTGTGAAAATAAGATACCCATATGTTATCATAACATGTTAGGGGCCTAAATTTGACCATTATCATTCTTAGCTAGCCTAGGGGGGCCCTTAACCAATGCATTCTTCCACCAATTCGAAAATTGAGTTGTCCCATGAATTCATCCCCATATTTCCACTTAGTCAAAAGTAGAAAATTTGGTAGGTACAAAGTTGTAAGAGATAGTGGGAGAGTCTTTTTAGTGAACTCGAAAAAACCAATAGGGTGTTCACCCACTTTCTAAGTTTAGAGACAATTAGGGTTTAGAAGGAGGAATTACTAAGGAGAAAGGAGCTCTACAAAAACTTTCATTATTGGCTTTAGCTTGGACCAAGGTTGGTGCCCATGCCATAACTCTCATTGCACATTCTCAATGATATTGTTCTTGTTCATTTTGTGTTAAAAGCCATATAATGTGTTTGTGTTGAGATTGTGGGTATGTACCATTCTTTGTGATGGATTTCTCTTGAAATTTTTCTTTTTTTTTGAGTGTTGATTATAAATGGGTGTGAAGGATTCACTCACCCTTGGGAGAGAAGAGATGCCTTGGGTGAAGGGGTTAGTTGGGCTCAACATTGAAGTTGAGAGATTTTCCTCTTGGAGAGGGTTTTATTGTTCATTGAATATAGGCTCCATCGAAGCCATATGCCTTGTTATTATTATGAGAGGTGTAAGTGTATGGATGTAATGAGGAGGATGTATTTTGATAGCATTGAAGAGAAATTATGCAATTGAAAATGTATTTTTGTATTTGGATATGGCATTCTCTTCTTTGAAGAGCCCACCTTCACCTATCATTTCGTGATTTCAATGGTGAATAATTTTGTTAAGCCTTGGAAGGGAGTTTATATGTGTTGAAATGATATTTTTTATGCATTGTCGGTGCTTGAGTGTTACCTGATTGAGCCTCGTTTCCCCAGTTTGGTGGGTAGCTTGTTAGAAGCCTAGGATGGGAGTTGAGCCTCAATAGTTCTTGGTTTTATGTTATCTTTGCAAGGTTGTGCTAATTGGATTCATGAAGATAATAGGGTTCTCCATTATTTGTGGAAGAAAAATTGATATGTCTTTGTGTAAGGTGTTGGAGAGAATGAAATATTCCTTTAGATCTATTGGTCTAATTTTTTACAATGCAGAAATTTTGAGAAATTAATAGTGAAAAACCATTTGAGTCTTTGTGTCGTGCAAATTAGGGTTTTGTTCCTTGTATTTTTCAAACCCTTAGATTACCCTAGTTCATAGCCTGGTCTCATGTCTTTGAAATTCTATTAAATTCTAAATGTTTGTCTTCATAGAATTTCTCAGAAACCCTAGTGCCCTGTCTTATTTTACCCTAGTTTTGAAAAACCCTTGAAATATTTTAGAAATTTTTTTTTTAATGGTATATCATTTTACCCTAAGATTGGACTTGCACGAGCATGGTTTTAATAAAAGCTCATTTAAAAATCATTGACCACATTCTTTTTTACTTGATTATTTTATTGAAAAATGCCCAACATGTTACAAATTTTGTATGACCGTTGATCTCATTCAGATCAATGGGTACCACATTCCCACAATGTTTAGATGCAAGGCTTTTAAATAAAGTGGGCAATCAGTTTTTAGACACATAGCAAGGTGGGGTCAGGAAGCCCTAGTGTATGCCATGGTGTGCCAAGTTATAAAGTGATTGCTAATGTATATTGCTAGTTGTGTTGTCAAGGAGGTTTCTCTACTAGAAATGATCAAAGTTTTGTCAACCATAGATCCTTCAAAGATCAAGGGCTTGCACAAGCCTACATTAAAGAACTATTCAAAATTTAAGGAATGTGGGAATGCACCTTCGTGTCGCATGTCATAGTAGGGCTAGGATTGGGAAAGAAAACTAAGTCGTGACATACTGTATGCCACATGTGCTTAGCTGGAAATATTTGTACTATGTGTGCGAAAACCTCAGAAGTAAACATAGTAGTTAGTTGGGTCAGAGCACGAGGGTTGAGAAGAGTTATTTTATTGGTCCAAGTGGATGATGCAAGCATAAAATGTAGAATTATTTCACACCATTGATCTTATCTTGATCAATGAAGGGTGCTTGCCTGCATTAAGAACTTGAATGAAGTTTAAATAAAGTGAGTATGCACCATGTAGACATGTGTCCATGGTGATGTCTAAATTCTTAACTCAGAAGCTCTGCAAGGTATAATTAGTATCGCCATTGATATTTCAAAGATCAATGACTGGAACAAACCCACAATATGGAGATGCTCATTCAATAAGAAAAGAAAGAATGCACCAGCTTGACACATGGAAAGAATGATGTCAAGTACTCACCTGCTCAGAAGATGGTATGGGACCCACCTACATGGAGGTTGTCAGAAGGCACACACTCACATGGAAACTTCCTATTGGTTAAAATGGCTTACTGGGCCTTAGTCAACTATAAATTTGTGTAATCATTGATCTTGTCTTAATCAATGATTGGCACTTACCCACTATTTTAAGATGCAAGAAATTTAAGGAATGTGAGTAAGTAGTAATGCGACACGTGGCACTAGGTGAAGATAAATGATGACATGGAAATGCAATGGGCAGGCCAATTAAATCATGACAAGTGGTGCTAGGTGGGAGTGGTCAACCAGTCAGGAAGTGACATGTGGCACTCGATCAAACCTACTTTGACTCGAATTTAGAGGGTGGGAAAATTTGAAAGAAATAAAAAAATAATTATTGTTCATAAATAATTGTAGCATTAGTGAGTTTTAATTTCAAAAGGGTCATTTTTCTGAAGTTCAGACATTAGAAAATTTTTAATTTTTGAAATTTAAAATATCAAGGATGCAGACTTGAGTTTTCTAACAGAGGGGGACATTTTCAAACTGGCTTTCTAGAGGTTCCTGATAAGCAAAATATGCAATGGTATATATTGCTAAAATTGGGAGAGAAAAAACTTTCTGAATCTAAGGTTAGTTTTTACAAAGGAAGCAATCTGTTTGAGTAATTTAAGGTTTTCTCTTAGGTTTCCCATTGTGCAACTGTATTTAGGTGAGGAAGTTCAGAACTATTTTATAGTAGGGTAATGACCTGAATGTGGTTAAAAGACAAGGAAAATGCAATTGGGGTCAAGTTTGGTCACATTCAAATTAGTTAAACCTCAATTCCTCCAGCATTTCATAAGGCACATCAAATATTTTGGTGAAACAAAAGGGTTTTCATCATTTCATCAAAGATATTTGCGAATTAGTTACAAAGTAATGATTAAACCAAATCAGATCAATAATGTGAGAAGGAAGAAAGAGGTTATTCAATTGTAGAAGATTGAATTCCAAGTGGACACATGTTTGGAAAATATTAGATCTAGGAATTCATCTTCTCCTATATATTTCTTTCTTTCTTTCATCGTAGGGGTTGGCAGTTTGCTTTGGGTAATAGAGTAGGGTTCCAGTGTTTTACTGTGAAACCATTTTCTTCAGCATTAGGAAGGTTAATATAGATAGTTCAAATTTGTTAGGTATTTTCATGTTTTCATTTTCATGCATATGACTATATTAATTTCAAGGAAGTAAATGCAAAGAGTAGTAGATGATTGAGTTTCAACTTGAATCTTGTCTCCTTTATCAGCTAATTTTCAATGTTTTACAATCGTTGACATAGATCTTAGGTTGTAGTTGCAGTCCCTTAAGACTGTATGCTATTTCATTGTTTGCTATGACTTAAAGGGTTATGTAAATACTTTAGGGAAATCAATAGGGTTGCAATTTTTCTAATGGGGATATCATGTAAGAATGAGGTTTAGATTGAGCATAGATGTCTATTTACAAGTTGAATAGATAGATTATATATCTAAAGATACACATATGTCTCAGATATTCATATGTATGTTTATGATTCATGGATTTGCCCAATGGTTAAGACACTGATCAGTTACAGGATCATTAGGTCTTATTGTTGCATATGAGGGGTCTGCTAAAATAACATTATTAATCAAAAGCCTTTTCCCTACCATGTTGAAGAGCTATAATTGTTTAACCCTCACTCATCTTATGTATTTCATATATTTCCATTCAACTACTATAGATTTGTGTTATTACATAAGTTATTAGGAGATATAAGGATTTTTATCTGCAGTAAATAGATTTAGGGATATGTTTTTTCACTGGTATGGTATCAATTGAATCTGAGGTCCACCCACCTAGGTCTTGTAGAGCCTGAAGTAGAAGAAGGGTCTAGCCTTAAAGTTGGCCCAGTGTCTGAAATGGCATGTTGAAAATGAGATTTAGTTGCCCCTAGATATGTCATATTCTCATTGGGATAATTGAAAACCCTTTAGCATTTTCAAACACCAACAAAATGGCAACTCTATTTGGGAAGCTGTGAAGTAATTCACTGTTAAAAGGACGAGAATCTCTGGTATAAGTTGAATATTTCAAGTCCTATTCTCAGTAGGGTTTTTGCCCATCCAAGTCACCAACAAAATGGTGTCTCTATTAGGGAAGCTATGAAGTAATTCACTTTTAAAAGGACAAGAATCTTTGGTATAAGTTGAATATTTCAAGTCCTATTCTCAGTTGGGTTTTTGTCCATCTGAGTCACCAACAAAATGGCGACTCGGCTAGAGAAGCTGTGAAGTAATTCAATATTAAAAGGGAAAGAATCTCTGGTGTATAAATTGAATTTTTAGTCCTATTTTCAGTTGGATTTTATCCATTCGAGTCACCAACAAAATGGTGACTCTGCTGGGGATTGTATTGAATCTAAATGGTAGACAAACCTTGAGAATTTAGAAGAGGATATTCAATACAACAAGAGAAACACAAGGAAAGTAGTACAATAGTGAGGTAATTGTGATGTTATTTTCATATCCTTGCTTAATTTTGTGTTCCCTAGTTAAGCTTTGTTCATGGAAAATAGTATGTTGTGAGACTTGGATTTAAATTGTGTTTTATGAATACTACAAGTTTTTGTTCAATCGATTCAGTCTTTACAAGTGTTGTTATAAAGTTTTAGAGTCAAAGGATGGATCACTATCTTGTTCTCTTTTCAAAGTGTTTGAGGATCTGCAAGTTTATTTCATGCTAAAAGTCTAGTTCAGAATTAGATCAGTAATAATCTATTTTTCAAAATATTTTCTCACAATTGTGAGTGGCAACTCTATCTCTGCAACCAGTGGCATTTAATTGTATTTGTATTTTGTTGAGGGTTTTCAGCACATTGTTGGGAAGATCTGAAGTTTTTGTTAAAATTGTTGTTTGAAAAGAGAAGTGTAGTTTGGATCTGATGCTGTTGAAGAAGTTGTGTTTCAACTTTGTTTAGAGATTTCAAATTTGAGATAAATCTAAAGAGGTTTCTTCTCTTTGTTGTTGTTTCAAATCAGTTTGTAATTCTATTCAAACCTAATTCAATTCATGTCTCACTTAATGTGAGTGGCAACTCGAAGTTAATCTATGTACTAGTGTAGTATTATACATGAATTGTGGTTAGTTGCTGTAGGAGAAGAACAGATCTAAAAGGTTGAGACATTTAATGGTTGCAAGATTTGTGGTGTGTTGATTCAAAATGTTTAGTAAGGATTTGATAAGATTTTGGGTCTATACTATTGTAAATGGTAGGGAGAGAACTTTCAGCCATCCAGATCTTGAGGTATTCTCCTTTTCATTTATTTTCTTTTCATGAAATTGATTTTGAAAAGTGTATTCTCCATTTGGTGATCAACACTATACATAGGAGAATTTGTTTTATAAGTTTTCATATTCTTGAATTTGGATTTTGAAAAGAATATGGTTGAGTATGAAAATTGGTAGAGAGAGAAAATGTTGTTGCAATTTTAATATAGGCTTGTTGAGGTATATGTATAAGTCTTGTGATAAATTTTTTTGAGAGATTAGGATTTCAGAATCTCGAAGATTGCAATACTTGTTAGATTATGTTCTTTCTATGAGATCAAAATTAGGGCCTCTATTTAGTGATTTCAGCACTAGAAGAAAGGGGTAGGAGTTTTTTTTTAAATTTCAAGAGATGGATTCTGAGTCTAGGTCTAAAAATGATGTACCAACTCCTGAAAGTGTTTGTGCAAACATTGCTAGATTGAAAAGAAAGATTCATGATAAGAATATCTTAATGTTAAGAAGTATGATTGGTGATATTAAGGGTCTTAATAGATTTGAAACTTACATGAAGTTCAAATTAGTAGTTATGAATCTTGATGAGTTTTTCAGACCTGAGGAGTCTTCATGGCTAGTGGTACTCTTAGAAGTTTTTATGCCACATTCAGTTGATTGGCCAGCCAATATAAGATTAGATAATATTTATGAAATCAAAGATTTTATCATGGAGGTTGAAAGTGTTTTGAAGTCTAATGAGTCTACTATTAATGAATGTAATGAATCCATTGAAGGTGATACTGAATATGAAGAGTCTTAGTTTTATAAATCAGAGGATAGTAATCAGCATCTTGATGACATGCATAATGTGGATTCATCTTTTTATGATGATGATTGTCAAGAAGAGGAAAAGTGTAATAGTAGTAATAGTCCTTCTTCTAGTGATGAATGTGAATGTGTTACGATGCTGGTTGTTGAGGTATTGTCTAAAGAAGAAGATCTATGTGATGATCAGAATGTTGATTTTTTAGAATATGTTACTAACAAGTCTATTGTTACAAATGTGTCAAGCTATCCAAATAATAATCACAACCAAAGAGAAGAAACTAGTAATGAAGTCTTGTTAAGTGTTGATGAGATTTCTGATTTGTTGGCTCATGATTTTGAAAGGTATGCTAATCTATCCAAGGATGCTTGTGTTATGCCATGTTTTGCATTTCCATATGGTGAAGTCATTTCCCCTAAATTTGATTTTGAAGAAAATGTAGTTTAAGAATATTCTCTGTCAAGTTTGGGAGGTGTATGTGATGGTAGTTTGTACATCAATACACATGATGACTTCTTTATTGATGAATTCTATGTTGAGAAGAGAGATGTAAAGATAAGGTCTATTGTTGATTCATTGTCTTCTTGTTTTCATGAAGCCGAGATACATTTAGATTACTCATATGATGAGGAAAGTAATACTAATGAAGTGGTTTACTCTAATGAGTTATTTGAAGGAAAATTTGATATGGATCAGCATATTATGAACATGCAATTTCATGATGATTCTTGTGATTTGGTGTCTAATTAGTTATTTGAGTGTAAAGAGGTTGTAGTGAATGTTTAGTCTGATTTATGGAATACTGATATTACGGATAAGGAGAAATTAGATTTTCATACTCTTCACACCCGGAGGCACAAGGTGAGTTACAAATTAATTCATGTAACTTGTTGAATGGAATAGAGTACCAAGCTTTTGTGTTTCTAGTTGAAGGAATCCATGATTCAGTTAGTAGTGATTAGTTTCAGTTTGTTGTCAGTTGCTATGATCACGCTGATTCATATTTTCATAGTGAGCAAGATGAAGAAAGTATCTCTAGTTTTTATATGCACTATGAAGATGATGATAGTTTTGTTTTGCTTAATGAGCTGATTGCAAATGTTGATGTGCTGGGTGAAACAAATGGGAATGAGATTTTTAGTTTACCTCAGGAGAATGTAAATGAAAATCAAGTGTATGATAGAGGTAAGAAGTTGTGAAAAATTTTCAGTGGCCTAGGGCCATCGTTTGTATATAATCTTAGTGGTAGTTTCTTGCTTTCAATAAAGCTGTTTGCGAGAGAAAGTTTTGCTAATAGGTGTGTCGTCTACTTTTCCTAGAGATCTGAGATCTTGCCATGCCCGCAAGGGACATGCATCCCTAGACAGAGCCATTGTTGGTCTTATTTTACCCTAGTTTTGAAAAACCCTCAAAATATTTTAGAAAAATGTTTTTTAATGGTATATCATTTTACCCTAAGGTCAGGCTTATGCGAGCATGGTTTTATTAAAAGCTCATTTAAAAATCATTGACCACATTCTTTTTTACTTGATTATTTTATTGAAAAATGCCCAATGTGTTACAAATTTTGTATGACCATTGATCTCATTTAGATCAATAGGTACCACATTCCTGCAATGTTCAGATGCAAGGCTTTTAAACAAAGTGAGCAAGCAATTTTTAGACACGTAGCAAGGTGGGGTCGAGAAGCCCTAGTGTGTGCCATGGTGTGCCAAGTTATAAAGTGATTGCTGACATATATTGCTAGGTGTGCCATCAAGGAGGTTTCTTTGCCAGAAATGATCGAAGTTTTGTCAACTGTAGATCCTTCAACGATCAAGGGTTTGTGCAAGCCCACAATAAAGAACTGCTCAAAATTTAAGGAATGTGAGAATGTGCCTTCGTGCCACATGTCATAGTGGGGCTAGGATTGGGAAAGAAAATTGAGTCATGCCATACTATATGCAACATATGCTTAGCTAGAAATATTTGTGCTACAGGCACAAAAACCTCAAAAATAAATGTAGTAGTTAGGTGGGTCAGAGCGCAAGGGTTGAGAAGAGTCATTTTATTAGTCCAAGTGGATGATGCAAGCATAAAATGTAGAATTTTTTCACACCGTTGATCTTATCTTGATCAACAAAGGGTGCTTACCTGCATTAAGAACTTGAATGAAGTTTAAATAAAGTAGGTATGCACCATGCAAACACATGTCCATGGTGACGTCTAAATTCTTAACTCAGAAGCTCTATAGGGTATAATCAATGTCACTATTCATCTTTCAAAGATCAACGGCTAGCACAAACCCACAATATGGGGATGCTTGTTGAATAAGGAAAGCAAGAATACACTAGCTTGACACGTGGAAAGAATGATGTCAAGTACTCACTTGCTTAGAAGATGATATGGGACCTGCTTGCATGGAGGTTGTCAGAAGGCACAAACTCACATGGAAACTTCCTATTAGTTAAAATGGCTGACTGGGCCTTAGTCAACTATAAATCTGTGTAATCATTGATATTGTCTTAATCAATGATTGGCGCTTACCCATTATTTTAAGATGCAAGAAATTTAAGGAATGCAGGTAAGCAATAATGCTACACATGGTATTGGGTCAAGGCAGATGATGACATGGTAGTGCAATGGGAAGGCCAATTAAATCATGACAAGTGGTGCTAAGTGGCAGTGGTCAACCAATCAAGAAGTGACATGTGGCAATCAGTCAAACCTAGTTTGACCCAAATTCAGAGGGTGAGAAAATTTGAAAGAAATAAAAAAATAATTATTGTTAATAAGCAATTATAGTGTCAGTGAGTTTTAATTTCAAAAGGTTAATTTTGCTAAAGTTTAGACATTAGAACATTTTAAATTTTTGAAATTTAAATATCAAGGATGCAAACTTGAGTTTTCTAGCAGAGGGGGACATTTTCAAACTGGCTTTCTAGAGGTTCCTAATAAGTGAAATATGCAATGTTATATATCACCAGATCCGAGAGAGAAAAAACTTTTCAATTCTGATGTTAGTTTTAACATAGGAAGCAATCTGTTCAAGTAATTCAAAGTTTTCTCTTAGGTTTCCCATTGTGCAACTGTATTCAGTTGAGGAAGTTTAGAATTTTTTTATAGCAGGGTAATGACTTGAATGTGGTTAAAAGACAAGGAAAATGCAATTGGGGTTGAGTTTGGTCACATTCAAATTAGTTGAACCTTAATTCCTCCAGCATTTCATAAGGCACATCAGATGTTTTGGTGAAACAAAAGGGTTTTCATCATTTCACCAAAGATATTTGTGAATAAGTTATGAAGTAATGATGAAACCAAATCAGATCAATAATGGGAGAAGGAAGAAAGAGGTTATTCAGTTGCAGAAGATTGAATTCCAAGTGGACACATGTTAGGCAAAGATTAGATCTGAGAATTCATCTTCTCCTATATCTTTCTTTCTTTCTTTCATTATAGGGCTTGGCAGTTTGCTCTGGGTAATACTAGCAGGGTTCCAATGTTTTATTGTGAAACCATTTTCTTCAACATTTTCTCTCTTGTATGAACAACATTAGGAAGGTTAATACAGATAGTTTAGATATGTTAGTTATTTCTCATATATTCATATGTATGTTTGTGATTCATGGATTTTCCCAATGGTTAAGGCATTGATCAGTTACAAGATCATTAGGTCTTATTGTTGCATATGAGGGGTCTGCTAAAATCAACATTATTAATCAAAAGCCTTTTCCCTACCATGTTGAAGAGCTATAATTTTTTAACCCTCACTCATCTTATTCATTTCATAGATTGTCATTTAGCTACTATAGATCTATGTTATACATAAGTTATTAGGAGATACAATAGTTTTCATCTACAGTAAATAGATTTAGGGATATGTTTTTGCACTAGTATGGTATCAATTGAATCTGAGATCCACCTACCTAGGTCTTGTAGAGTCTAAAGTAGAAGAAGGGTCTAGCCTTATAGTTGGCCTAGTGTTTGAAATGGCATGTTGAAAATGGGAGTTAGTTGCCCCTAGATATGTCATATTCTCATTGGAATAATTGAAAACCGTCCAACATTTTCAAACACCAACAAGATCTTTGATGTAATGTATTGTAAAGGAAAATGTCCATTGTTATTCTATTCTGTTGTGTTGTAAAAAGGTGGATCTCTATCTTGTTTACTTGTTTTGATGAAGGGTTACATGTTGGCAATATAGGATATTGTAAGAGATGTAAATTGTATCATTATTGGTGATGTTTATTTATAAGTAATCAATGAAGAGTTGAATATCATGGGTGACATAGTTGGAATGTAGAGGATCCATTGCATTTAATGATCATTGAAAGCATCCAGTGTATTCTTAGTTACATCATTTTTTTTCAAGCATGAAATAATATGAGGAGATTGTATTTTCAAATATATTATTCATTAAAAGAAGTACCCATAAGGTAATTAGTTGAATGAGAAATATCATATAAATTCTCATTGTAGAAAATAGGATCAAAATTAGTAGATTATAAATAGATTCAATTTGTCTCTTAGTTCATACTTGATCTTGTTTTCATGAAATGCACCACATGTATTAAACTTATTGTTCAAATGAGTTTGAAGGATTTATTAATATGGACATATACATTAAAATGTACATAGAAATATAGCTGAGTAGAGAAGGTAAACTAAATGGGAAAATATAGCTTAAGAGTACATGAATAAACAAGCCTAAACAAGCCTAGAAATGCATGTCATGCTTTTTGGATTTTGTATGAGGATTCGAAAAAAATACCCACTATCTAATAAAGACCATTCTAATATTCAACCAAAATATTCCCCCTAGACTCTTATCTTATAAAGATCAATAAAATTATTAAGTCTTAGAGGAACCTATATATTTACCTAGTTCAAAAAATCATGCACAAGAAGACTCACAAGAGTCATGTGCATTTGGAAGGGAAATCAAAAATATTTTCACAAAATAAATAAATAATAATAATAAATATATCACTAAAGCTTTTCCTAGGAGGGCCACACAATCGAAGTAAATGACATGACATTTTCTCATAACAACCAAAAATATTAATTGGAATAAATGTTATCACTTACCCTCTTTCCCACTAACCTTTCCCCAACCCCATACACCCTTTCCCACCAATCCATGTCTCTCAAATAAACATGCACTTTGGATGATAGTTCAAACCTCATACCTTGCACCATATCTCCACTAGCAAGGAAGCTTGGAAAGCAAGTGGCAAGAGGAATGTGAAAAGATTTTTTGAGGGTGGTGTTTTAAAAAAAAACTTGATCGGCCTTCCCTCCACATGTATGTGCCCAAATTGGAGAATCATGGGCCTCCACACACTACCCCAAACTTGACAAGGCTTGGGAAGTGCACTCTCCCATGTGTGGAAGTACTTAGGTGTTTCAGGATTAGGGAATGTCATGCAAAGTATTTAGAAATAAAGTTAGGGTATGTAGTGTAGCATAGAAATTTCAAATGCTGATTTTATTAGTAATTAGTAATATTTTTAGTAAGTGGATAATTCATAGGATATTTAGAGTCGACTTAGCATTATGAAATAATAAAGTGATAAGGAAATTATAAGGTGATAGAAAGATTGATAAGTGATTAGTATATGTTAGGGAATAATAATAATAAAAATTAAGATTATTATAGCTTATAGTAGTTATTATTCATAATAATAATGTTTTAATAATGAGAGTCTTATTTGGTATATATTATTGAGGGATAATATGGCAATTGGAGGTGACTTAGTAGTCAGTGATATGTCTTTAGATATAATTTATATTAATATGTTATATATATGTCAAATAATATATATAAAATATACATATATGGTATCTTTATGAAATCAAATTATTCATAATTAATGTACTTATTACATAGGACATATTGGAATCTTAATAGGTGATTTAATGTATCTTTAATCCATATTATATGTTACTCTTAAACAAGGATATAGGTTAGAACCTTAATTGTGAAAATAAAGATAAACCATTTAATGAGGTATGATATTGAGGACAAAGGGAGAATCATCTAGCTTGTAGGTTATAAGTGATGAATAACTCAAAATTTGGGAATTGGACTATATGATGCAAGTCAAATTGTATCTTGGTAGTTATATTTCTATAGTTTGTATCAAGTAAGTATAATTGCTTATGTTTTGTATGTGAAGGTAGTAGGAACAAGTGGTCTTATAATGGACATAACTATGCAAATGTAAACATAAAGATGAATAGTAAAAGTCTTAAGTAAATTTTAATTATTGGGAGATAGAAAAAGTTAGTAATTTGATCAATAAAATAGAAAATAATGGGAAGGAATAATTCTCTATTTGATTTATGTACCATAATGCTCAAGTTTGAATCTCATAGTTAACCCTTCATGTTCACTCCATAGCTCAAATATAAACCAAGTTTTTGATGTTCTAACCATGACCCTAGTGCATAGCATGCATATATATATGTATATATATATATATATACATATACATACATATATATATATATATATATGTATATATATATGTATACATATACACATATTTACATATAGATATACATATATATATGTATATATGTGTATATGTATACATATATATACATATATACATATATATATACATATACGTATACATATATATATATATATATGTATATATATGTATATATATATACATATAGATATACATATATATACATATATACATATATATATATGTATATATGTATATATATATGTATATATATGTATATATACATATATATAGATATAGATATATATATACATATGTATATAGATATATATACATATGTATATATGTATATATATGCATCTATATATATTTAAGATGCATATATATACATATATATATGTATATATATCTATATATATATGTATATATATATATACATATATATGTATATATATGTATATATATATGTGTATATATATATATACATATACATATATACATATATATATACATATATATAGACATATATATATACATATACATATATATATATACACATATATATGTATACATATATATACCTACTTGAATGCCTAGACATGATGATTAGAAATACCTAACCTATCCTAGCATCATGGACTTTAAGGTTTGATTTCTTCCTATCTAAGTCATGATGTTGTATCCATTGGATACCTACTAGCTATCTAAATAGAACCTTCCATCAACCTATTTAAGATCATTTTGGTTAAGGATTGGAAGTATGTTGCAGCTTTATGAACATAATTGTTAGGCACCCTAAACTCTTGACCATTCAATACCCTAGTTGACGATGTAAAGTACCTTAGGAGTGATTCCTAGGTGTTATCATCAAAAGAAATTGTAGTTTTATTTTTTCCTTGTAAAAATTTGGGCATAAAAAAGTATGTACAACTTGCTAATCTACTAATAGCATCAGTAATCCAAGGTAGTGGTATGAAACACCATCTAGAAATATGATACAACATCATGATAAAGGAATACATAAAATAAACATACATGATATGAATGCATCTAAGATAAAGCATAAATGACAAGAGAACATACTCCAGATACACCAAAGTACCAAGTGAATATCCAACACCGATCTCAAACTAGAAATAGACCATCTTTGTACATTGGTTCCCAATAGTGGTATAGGTAGCTATGCCTTCAAGCCATTTAGAACCCATAGGCCCACTCCCACTATGCTTATGGAGGTAATTTTCTAACCACAATCACACAACACAATCATCCATGACTAACACTCACACCAAACAATATAGAGGACTGAAACCAAAATCATGAGACAATTTGATAGAATAGGTCTTGGTTAGATGCTCTATGGGTCTACTATGTAGGGACTATAGTGGAGAGAAGATCACTTGGCATCATAGAACCCAAGATAAACATCATGCAAAAACTCTCACTCAGGAGGCCATCATATTGTGTGCTCGATAAACCCATATAAACACTCGCCCTTAGAAAACCCATATAGGAACATACCCTCAAATAACCCATACATGTATTTTCTTTTTATTATCTTGGTTTTATTACCCAGTAATTTATTTAGTTATCACTTTTTAGAAAATTCTTCACACTTACCTTGTTGAGAACATAACCCAAGGTCACATGAGAAGCACCTCCACTTGTCTACCCTACATACTCATGATCATCACCTATAGGCAATGTAGTTTCCCAACCCAATCCCAATGAACATATCTCAACCAAAAAGAATTTGGAGTTTGGGTCTCACAAGAAAATAACAAGTGCATGCTCATGTGCTCATGTGTGGGCATAACAACTATATAATGGACAACAAGGGTTGGATGAGAAACAATAAAATTACCAAGTATAAAATCACTCAACTGAGCACATATATAGGAGTATGGATTTCCATGAATCCCAATGCAAGAAGAATACATCTATAGTTGGATTGGATTCCTCACAGATAATTCAAAGCCATAACCAACATTGGTACCAAAAAAAAACTAAGAAAACTAGGTGGCACACAAATCGAGGCAAAATCAAAATGCCCAAATCCATGCTGACAAAAAATCAATGAAATTAAAACCCTTTTTACAACCAGGTATAAAAATCCAGATATCAAATAAATTTTGGGTTTGGAGTTCATATGCAAAAATGACTAGCCTTATGGTTTGAAACTCCCAATCCCCACTCCAAAAGGTGAACAAATGCTCATACCCACCTACTCAGGTAGAGCCAACATATAGGAATGGAGAGGAACACTAGTTCTCTACCTCCTAGAAAACTAGTACCAAAATAGACTCAAAAGTGGAGCTGAGACATAAAAATAGAAGAGCCCTACTTGGCAGCGAAAAGGGAAAAAATGGAAATGCTCACAATAAAATAATCACTTTGCTAAAACTACTGAAAGTCTCAATAAAACAAGCTCTCCCTGAGATGGATCCAATGAGATCAATCCTATGTCAATCCCACACCCATAGCTCTCGCAATGAGTAAAACAATAATACCTCCTTAAGAGGGTTTTAGGATTTTTGCTCTCAAATTCAAATTCAAAAGTGAGAAGTGAGAAAGAACTCACTTTTTGGGATATATATATTCACTTTAAAAGAAAAATAAGAAAATAGGAAAATAACTAGCTCACTTAATTAAATCACTTTTTAACCCAGACAAAATTGGGCAATTCCAATTAAATGGAATTCAACTACGATAAAGCTGTTGGTAATTAAAATAATTCAATTAAATAATTAAATTCCTCTAAGAAATTAAAAATTATTTAAATAAATAACTTTCACAACCACCATGGATTCCTAAATGAACAGACATGCATATGGATCTAGATGCATATGCATAATGAATTTGAATTTACCAATTACAAGAGGGTTAAAATAATAATAAAGATACATTCCCCATGCAGGGATGATATTGACCTAACATGAAAGATCTTATCACTAACTCCATTTGCCACTACTAGCAATATAAGTGTTGCACAATAAACACACCTAAAATTAAGTGTAGATGCACAATAATGACAGTTGAAGTGATATTTATGTGAAATAACATAATTAAAGAATTTAATTAATTTCATTTGAAAAATCATTTAAATAGTCCATTTTGCATAACAACAAAAATGAACAAGCTAAATATCCGTAGCACATAATTTTTTGAATCTAATATGGATAGATTATTCTCTAATTCATTAAGAATTCAATAATAGATAATAGTAATTACTTAACAATGGAAGAAGGCACCATAAAAATATAAGTTAACATGGTCCAATACATGAGTAGCATTTCTACAAGAATCTAGTCAAGTGTAATAGGATCATAATACACCATACAATCAATGCACACATCTCAAGGTAATCATGGAATAACATCATGATACCACATATATCCTAGTAACCACTAGCACAAACCTTAGAAACCATCCTACACATCATAATCTTGTAAATTAGGCAAAGGCATAGTCAACTAGATAATGCAACAATATAACTCAAATCACCCCAAGGGTGTAGACCATTCATGGGTCCTAACCACGATCACATAAGGAGAAAGATCATCAAGGTAACATCCCTCAAGATGAATTATAGAAATAAAATGGGAGAGTCACTACATTATCCACCCCTCCACCCTCCCTAATGACTAGGCTTACTCTTGGAAGCCTATAATCCAAGAATAGGAGTCTTACACAACAAGTGTAGAATCAAAATAAAAAACACTCAAGGAAACCTCATTGACTTCTCCACAAGTCCAACCAAATCATTCCAACATTCACAAGGAATCTTGTCAATTACAAAATAGGTCAACCAAAGAGAAAAACAGAGTCACAACAATTCAAATTCCTTCAACAAGGAACTTCCTATACACTGAGAAAACTCATCTAGCCAAAAACTCAACACTACAAAGTAAGTAAAAAGCCACTCTACCTCATCAATAGGTGCTCCACTACAACATGCACCTACAAGTGACTATGAATCAAGGTCAAAACTTTAAACACTTCCAATAAGAGCTAGAACCATGGGGAATAACCATCCCAAAATTCCCAAGAACACTATCATGCAACACATGAGCATTCTTGAATCCATCTAAACTCACCATTTAAACACAAAGGATGATAGTTCACCACCAAAATTGCATATTCTAGAAGGATACTTGGTACACAAAGCTTAACTATTACTAAGAACTAGGGTTTTCCTAACCTAAGTAGTCAGGGCATCACTTGTAACCAAGATTAGAAGGAATTCCATTAATGGAGAAAATCACATAATAACTTCATACCAACTCATAAGATGGTAATATGTGTCCAAAGATACCATGTTCCTTCATAAACATGCTAGAAATACTACACCCAACCTACTGCTAAACTCAATTTTCATCCTCAAGTCAACCATAAATGAGAAACTTGACTGAGATAACCTTCTAAAGATACAAGATTAGGGAGAAAGAAACTATAGAATATTAGGATTAAGAGGGAGTCTCTCTCAACCTCTACACTAAATCAGCCCAAGATGCATTAGGGGAACTTCACAATTCCTCCAACCATCTAAACACTCCTCCAACACTATCTAAGCTAGTGGCATAACCATGGTAGCCTACATTCTATAGAGACACAAGGGTAAGAAGATGCACCAAAGAGAATGTCCAAAAGGAGGATCTAGACTCACCTAAAGGACTGAATCACTCTCAAATGACAAAGGCAACATCTACCCAAAGCAAGGAAACGCTCACAATCTACACTTCAGCTCACATAAATTGATTGGTGCTATAAGGAACATAAAAACCCAAGCATGAATCCCAAATAAGTATCAAGTAGATTGTGAAGGAATAATATCTCATCCTTTAAGAAACAACATGAAGATTTAAACTTCTCCAATGGCCATAAATATGATCTCTCATGATTAAATTGGCCTCTACTTGATGAAGGGTATTTAGAACATCAATTTACACCTTTTACAAGTACTAAAAAGTTCTTGTTGTTCCCCAAGTGACATCTTTCATTAGCACACTCTCATGTGGGGTTTCTCACATAATCAAGTGAGATAATGTAATTTCCCAATTGAGTAATTGCATGACAACTTGTTTACTTGCATGAAATTTAAAATAATCACAAAATTGTCTTTTCTCTAAAGAACATAACTTTTAAGTCCAAACTCTAATTGACTCCATTCAAAATGTGTCAGAAAGATCTCAAGACCTAAAACATGATGGAGTTCAGAGAATCCTAAAAATTATTATTTTGAGTCACCAATCAAGATAGAAAAAACATAAGAGAAATCATATAGTCTCAATTACCAATACAAGCAATAGACAAAATGTCCAAAACAACCAAAGAGAAGACATGGCCAAATTGACATAAGACCTAAAATGAAATATAATCCACACATGAGTAAAAAATATTACTTTTCTTTCATAATTTTATTAGTTAACCATAACACAATAATTTATAAAAAATGAAGCTGAAAGGTTTTTGAAGCATGGGATCAAGAGTCACTTACCATATAATAGGTACATATCTTTTTACATTTCTTTGAAGAATAACATTAAATTTAGTTATCATTTAAATAATTTCATCTTTAGTAACACATTTACCTCTATTCACAACACACTAGTATGTTCTCTATGATGTTATCTCTTGTACATACTACCAAAGGTTTGAAATGAACATGATAGGTTCACAAAAGAAAACCTATGGAATAGTCACTATGAAACAAAAGAGAGATCCTAAATGGGTGAATTATCAATTCTAGTAGTAAATAACCAAAAGATCTCATTTCAACAATAATTCAAGTGTGCCAATAGCCACAAAGAGAGTGATAGAGAAATTTGATGACTAGTCCAAGAAAGGAAAATATTGAAAACCAATGCTAGCTTAGCAACACAAGGAAAGTACCTCTAGAAAAATAAAATAAGGCATCAATCAAATCACAGTACATGTGATGACTAAGAATAGTCACATGAGAGGGATAAATCACCACACAATGCTAAGGAATACATCATCCTAGAAGCATTAGAGAACACACTCACACAAATCAAGTAGTATACTCTTAGTAACCTCATGCTTATAAATACTATAATAATTTCCTTAATTATTTTCCATGCAATACAACATTTAGGATATGCAACAAAACTATTAAAACTTTTGTAAGCTTAAGAAATAAGCAAGTTGTGGATGCAAGTCATTAACCCAAATGATCTAATGCAATACCTACTTTGCAATGATTTACAATATACACTTATTTCTCAATAAAAGGATACATTTCATTACTACATTGAAATCACACAAAATTTCAAATAAGATTCATTTATTTACTTACAATAGGAGAATACAAGGAAAACAATGCACCTTATTCAATAAGGAGAAGCAAGAGAAGTGCTCAAAGCCAATACATGAACACTAATTACTTGCTCTATTTAAGAGGGCCACACAAGAAACTAGTCATGTTAAGACACATTGATTCCATCTGCATAAAAATAAAAGACTTACTTCCTTCTCCTCAAACTACTCTATTCACATCTACTGGGAGAGAAAGTCCATCCCAAGTAGATACTTGAGAAACAAAACTCGCAATCTCTCAAAGAGGCACTTTTACTCACACAATTACAACATCAACCACATGGGAAACATATACACAAAGATCCCAATGTTTAAAACTTGATTTGATACTTGATGTAATGCCCCACCTAGAGATCCTTGGAACACAAAGATAAAATATGCACAACATAAAAAAATTCTTAAGATAAATTACTTAATGACAACATAAAGTAACCAAGTACAAGAATGAAACATCTAAACAAGGTGATAAGAATAGGGAACATGGTTAAATAACATGTTCACCTACACTAGCAAAAGTCTTACAAACACTTCCAAAGATCTCCAAGTACTAAATCATAAATTAAAAACCAAAGATCATACATATCATGAGAATTTACTTAGGGTATTTCCTTTTTAAAACCCAAAGTAAATGTTCCTAGAATGATTAGACATACAATTCCATTTCCACTATTCATATCAAATCAAGAATTACAATAAGAGACCAACAATGGTCATACACAAGACAAGAGCTCAAAGTTACAGCCACTCATCTATTAGACACCATGTTGAAAGACAAAATTTGACTCCTAAAATTTGGCTAATTTGAATTCCTAAAGTCCTAAAAATTTCCTAGAATCTTTATCTTAACTAAGAGAGGTCTAGTACCTATCTCAAATGAATCATTGCATATATTAAAATATATCTTAAGTATAAGGAATTAATTATACATTTTGATATGTATGATGTAGGACTACAAAGGGTAATCAAAACTATTTCACATCTCCTTAAAGTATGTGCAAACACTCACTATTTTCTATGTGAGGAAACAACCAAGATGATCGCATGAGTCAGGATGTGTTCTCACACAAGATTTCCCAATGAGTTGCATGAGTTTTCCCATCATATGTACATGCTTACATGAGACATCATTTCACCATGTGAGGAGGTATGTGCTCACATGACATAATGTATGATCACATGATCGAGAATGTATGTCCACATGAGATAATACATTCTCATGCAAGAAACTTCCCTTCCTAGGCAAGAAATGCCAACAATGCATCAACAAAGCAAGAAGAAAATACATAAAAATATGAAACCTCCACATCGGGGAGTACTAGATGAATGAATCTAAAGGTCTACCCTCCTAGGTTTTTCATATCCTAAAGTAGAAGGAGTTCAACCTTATAGTTAGCCCAATTTATTGACAAATTATTTTCTATCATAGGAGATAACTACCCTTAGATTCAATCTCGTCTTGTCTACTTGGTAGTTGAAATCACTGTTAAATTAGGAGCCAAAAAAATGGAAACTCTACTAGGGATAGGGTTGCAATAAGCCTTATTAAAAGGACTAAAATCTTTGGTATAAATTGCATATTTTCAGTCATGTATTTCAACATGTTTTGCTCATCCGAGTCACCAACAAAATGGAAACTCCATTGAGAAGGTATTAAATCTCTCTAATAGAAAAACCTTGAGAATATAGAAATGGATTCAATACAATAGAAATAAATGCATGAGACAATTTTTAGCAATGAGTTTTTGATGTAATTTCTAGTTTCTTACCTAAAATCATGCATCCCAGTGGATACCTTATTCATTGATAGTAGTAGTTTTGGAGAATTGCAATGATTGTTACATTGAGATCACTTGAAATTTTTGCAAATTTTTTGTCAAAATTGAGAGTTGATATTAATTTTATTTCACTTTGTCAAGAATATAAAGTTTCAAAGTTGTTGTATAAAGTTTTTCAAACACCAATTGTAAAATTTAGACCAGCTTGTTATATTGTGCAAGTTGAGGAAATCTCGTCTCACTAAGTAAGTGGTGAGTCAAAGTTATATCTTTGTACTAGTGTATTGTGAAGTTGAAGGTATGGTGAATGATACAACAATTCAAAAGTATATTTGAAGAAATGATCTAAAGTTTATGGAAATGGTTAAAAGGATTATGTGAGATGTTATGCAAGAGTTACTAAATTGGGAGACAATTTGAATTTGTTGTTGTTTTCAACATTGAAGTGGTTTTCAAGCATTACATATTAAGGTATTTTTCACTTTCATGAGATTTATTTTCCATGAAAGTAAGTTATAAAAAAGCTTCTCCATCAAGTGATGTTTTTGGCACTATGTAGGAGAGTTGTTTGATGCATCTTTGTATACTTTATGAAAGATAGATTCCAAAAATGTGTTTACATTTGGAGTATGTTTGGAGATTGAATTAGTAGAAAGAAATTTCAAATCTTCTACAAGTTACAAATTCTTAAAGTTATCTTGGTGAAAGAGTTGTAAGTTTGCAAAGAATGTCAAATTTCTTTTCACCTAGTATGAAGTCTATTGATGAAAATTGTGGATCTATTTCTACCAAGAGATACTTTCTATTACACTTTGATGTGATTAATGGTTTTCCAAATACCATTTCATGTGATCTTAGAAAGAATTTTCCTAAGTTTAATAGGAGCCCATTAGATTCAACCAATCATCATATTCAGTTGTTTAGTGATTTGATGGGTGACTTTGAGATTTCTCATGAAGACATGCATATGAAATTATTTGTCCAAATCTTGGAAGGTGATGCTAGATATTAGTTTTCATTTTTTCCATAATCATCTATTTCATCTTGGAATGAGTTATATTCAGCCTTCATGAAGTGATTTGGAGAAAGAATAAGCATATCTTATTCTATTGAGATGTTCTTGAAGATCCAAATTAGGGATGGTGGACTTATTCCTAAATTTAATACCAAATTGGCAAGAGCCTTGAGTGGGATTCCTAAAAATCGTAGACCAGATGATCAATTCTATTTAGTAGTTTATCTTGATGCATTTGATGAAAAATGAGCTATCTATTGAGGGGTAAAGAGCCTAAGACTTTGCATTAGGAATTCATGATAGCAATAGAGATTGAAAACAATATAAAGTATGGACTAACCAAGAGTCATTTCTCTATAAAGGTTTTTTGGCAAGATGAAGATGAGAAGAGAAACCAATGTCATGTTGAGCATTCAAATTCAAATCAGCATGTAGGTATCCCTGCTGTTGTAAATAACCATGTTGAGAATTTAGATTTCAAAGCATGTGTTGATGAGGTTTCCTTGTTATAGTATAGAAATATTCTTGATATTGTTGAGGGGAATACATGTGTTGATAGTGCTATAGTGGTAGACGATAAAGTTAATTCACTATTTGAGTTCTAAAATCGTGAAATAGTTTCAGCAATTACTTCTCCTAGTGATGGTTCTTATGTTGTTGAGAATATCATTACTCTTAAAGTTGCAGAATGTTCATCTTAGTTTTATAAGGATGAAGAGGCTGAAAGTTATGACTCAGGTGATGAAAACAAGGTTGTTGATCTAGTATGTCATGAAGAAGCATCATATGAAGAAGATGATGAAAGTGGTTACTCAAGTGGAGATGAGGACAATGAAAACGCATACTTATCTTAATGTGATTCTGATGCAAATTGGGAAGAAGAGAGCAATGATGAAAGTGAATACTCTTATGCAATTAAAGGTCTGATTCTTTCTAAAACTAAAAATGAAGTTTCATCTTTGTATTGTATGAATCAACTTGATGTTGAAAATTATGAAGAGGAGCTATTTACTCAATATGAGGATAAAGGGATCATTTACAAGAATGAATTACCTAGTTTTGTAGAAGAATACCATGAGGCTGCATAAAGTTGCAATCATCAATATGCAAGGGATTCTAAGGTTTATATATCAAAACATATTGATAAATTAAGAGATGATTTACGATGAAGCCATATGAGTCATTTTAGAGAAGACAATGAAAGTAATATTGATCTAGATTACACATGCTTAATTGTTGAAGTGGACATTGTGTCTTCATATAATAATTCTTATCTTTCTTCTTCATATGTTGAAAGTATTCATGAAAATGATTTTGTAAATGGTTCAAGATTTTCATGAATCCGCTATATGATAAAGAGTTTTATGTTGATCATCACATCACTTGTTACAATTCTTATAAGGGAGCTTTACGTAGAATTATCAACCCACTTTTTGAAGAGCACATGGAATTCTCAGATTTGTTCAATATTGATCTTGATGATGATACATTATGATACTATTTTAAGATATCACAATTTTTTCTTTTAGGTACAACAATTATTGTGATGGTAATGTTGCATCTTGTGAAGTTAATAATGAGGTGTTAGATGAAGTTATTGTTAAAGATAAACTTACACCTTGCAATGAGTTTTATGGAAAATTCTCTAATGTGATTTCTAATCCATTTTTTGATTGTGAAGAACAATTGGATAACCCTAGATTAGATTTAGTCACAATGAAGATACACATGAAGATACACAATTTCAAGGTATGTGCGATCCCCTTCACCAATTTGAATATGAAAAATTCATATTCAAGGTTGATAGCATGCATGAATCATGTATTGAAGAGGAATTTCACTTTAATTCTAAAATATTTGAGCATGTTGATCCATATGTTTATACTCAGCATTTTGTTGAAGTGGTTCCTAGCTTGTGTATCTACTATGAACATGAAGATGTAGATTTTGTTTCGCCAAGTGAATTGATTCAAAATGCTAATATAAATGGTGAAATTGATTGAAGTAACATTTTTAGCTCACCTCATGAAAATTAAAATTAGGTGCATGATAGATGTAAGTTTTGTTGAATTTTGGTGGCCCAGGGCCATCATTTGTACAACTTATGAGTAGTTTTCTTTCTTTCAATAAAGTTGTTTGAGAGAAAGTTTTTGAGTGACCTACTTCTTCCAAGCTAAATCCTTTCCATATCTACAAGAGACATGCATACCCTAATAGAAGCACTATTGAGACTCAAAATTGAAGCCCTAATTTTGAGTACCATTTTGAAAAATTGAGTCAAATTAAGCCCCTATAACAACTTTTCGTGCATGCATATCCAACTATTATCTCAAGGCCTATGAAGTGTTTCATGTTTCTAAAACCTTTCATTCAGAATATGAATACATTATATAATTATAATTTTTCATACCAAGTCATTCCATAAAGTTTCATTTTGAGCATTGCTTAAATCTACATTTTTGCCTGTGTGAAACAACAATAGGGATTCCCAGTTTGCAATTGAATAGCTTATACTCAGTTAAGTTTAATGACTCACCAATTTGGAAGTTTTTAGTATGCATATCATAGAACCTATATTTAAAATTTCAAGTCATTTTTATGTGTTTTGACTAGTTTTTGAATCCCTCAAAGTTGGTTGTTTACTATTGTCATGCTGATGCATATTTCTCAAAATTCTGGGAAGCCCTGTTTGACCAGCTATAACTTTAACGCAGTTGACCAAAATTATAAAATTCCTTTTGAATTTCATTATAGGGCTCAGTAACATACTATGTTCTATATTTTAGCCTATGATGAATATATTTGACTACTTCTCAAACATGATTCCAGATGCAACTTCTAAAGTTTTACTAGTGTCTAATGTGCAGATTGATTAGTAGCCCTATTTGGGATGTCATAACTCTAACTATATGATAGATGAAACCAAATGGATTGTACCACTATTTTATACTTTGAAAATGCTTCAAGTGTAATATTTTTCAAATCTTTAAAAATCCATTCGCACACTTACCTAGGTCCATTTTGTTTGTGAAAATCACTTTTCTGCTAGTGTTCCCAATTCTGTATTTCTGAGAACCCAACATCACATACTTGCCAAATTTTACAAGTTATTCCTCATGAGCCAAAATAATAGATTTATACTCTCCATGTGATAGTAAACTAACTCCCTAGTCTTCATGCCTCCAATTTATTGTTTAACCTATTTTCAAAGCCAAAACCAAATATAGTTTATTGTTTTGTAACATGTTTGTTTGTACATAGTTTTGAGTGAGAAAATTTAACGGTCAATATATTTTGACCCAGATGTTTTCATGAGGTAAAATATGACAAGATAAAATAATTTGAACCAAAGAATAAATATTTCAGATCTTAGGGCTCATTTGTTTGATTTAGTCAATTTTTAAAGCTAGTTTCAGAGGCTTCCTAGTAGAGAATTAGAGTTTGCAAAAAGGTGATAAAATAAGTTTTAAGTGAGGTGGAAGTGATTGAGTTTGCATTTAATTAGTGTCAATTGATTATTTGATCAGTTTGAAGGATCAGGTGTTTTAGTTTAATTTTTTTTAGCCAAACCCACTTTAGGGGCCTGACTAATCCCATCAGATTAATAGGGCATTATGGGGATTCAAGATGGCCAAAAGAGTTTTAGTGATTTTGATCACTAAAAATTTTCAATGTGTAGATGGCATCATCTAAATGAAAAGATGATAGTGGAGGTTGCAACATACACTAAACAAAAGGATATGAATATGGAGCCCTTGAAGCTTATATACATGTGGTCCACTTTAGCAATGGCTTCCCTTGTAAGGAACCTATATGATGACATTGTTTAAGAAATTTGGAGTATGATAAATTGAAAATAACCCCACATTGTGTATTTAAGGAGTGACTTGTGGGGATTCTCTTGGGGATGTTGATGACAACATGAGTGGTGTTGTATTGACCTTATAAGGAGCATGTTTTTAAAATGTATTAGAGATGGTTATAAATTTTAGAGAGGTTATTTTATTTTCCTCTTCACCTTCTAGTCTTGCAACAAAGGAAATTTTTTTTCCATAGTCAATCTCTTATTATGCATATCATGTACAAACTAATCTTGCCTCATTCCTTGTGACTTCACTATTTTCATCTAACTTATTTTTTTATACCCATTTGGTACCAATCACATTTTTGTCTTCTGGTCTAGGAACTAGAGTCCATGTCTTATTTTTCTCAATTTTTTCAATCTCTTCTTTCATGGCTTTACTCCATTCCACATATTCTAAGGCATCTTTCACTATTTTAGGTTCTTGCATGCTCAACAAACATGTATCATTTCTCAACTTGTTCCTTTTCATTGGTTTAGCATCTTTATCTCCAATGATTTGTGTAGTAGGGTGATGTCTCTTGACATACCTAAACAATCTTGGTTCTTCTTTTTTTTCTTCACTTGGTATCTCAACTTTTGAATCACTATGCACATCTCTATGAGGTAGTTCAACATATCTTTCATGTACACTAATCTTAGTATCAAAATGTGCCTCAACTTCATTCTATAACTTGACACCTGAATCTAGCTCAATTCCTGAAGGCAAATCGACATTCATAGTATGTGACTCGATAGTCATTGAAACTTGATGTTGGTTTGCAACTTGATTTACAACATCTTCATCAATAGGAATACCTTCATAAATGTATAAAAATGATTTTTATTCATCTAGTTTCTTCATAGGTTCAGCCTCATATACTTTTATATATATATATATATATATATATATTCATCAAACTTCACATTTGCACTTTCTACAACTTTGTTGGTGTTAGTATTTAAACACTTATAATCTTTACTTGTGGAATAACCAAGAAATATACCTTCTTCACTTTTTGCATCTAGTTTACCATTGCTGAAATCTTTGAGAATATAAAACTTTCTTTCAAATACCTTAAAATATTTTACATTGGGTGAGTATACATACCATAGTTCAAAAGGTTTTAAATGAGTACCTTTCTTGACTTACACATAGTTCAAAGTATAGATAGTTGTACTTAAAACTCTCCAGTATTTCAAAGCAACATTTTTCTCCATCATGAGTGTCCTAGCATAGTCCATTATAGATTTATTCCTCCTTTTAGCAATTCCATTTTTTGGAGGGGTCCTACAAGTAGATGTCTATCATTTTATTCCTCTGTCATTACAAAATATCTCAAAATAATTTGATGTAAATTCTCCTCCTATGTCATATCTCAAGCATTTTAGGATTTTACCTATTTGTTTCTCAACTCTTTCTAAGTACCACTTAAACATTTGGAAAGCATTAGATTTATGTTTTAGAAACATAATAGTTATCATTCTAGAATAATCATCAACAAGTAGCATAATCTACTTATCTCCTTTGTAGCTTTGCACTTCAATTGGTCCACAGAAGTCAATATGAACAATCTCTAATATTTCTTTAGAGGTATGAGTCTTACTCTTAAAACTTGACTTTGCCATTTTGCCTAACTGACATTGTTTACAAATTATGTTGTCAGGCTTCTTCTATTGAAAGTATGAATGCTAATGATATTCCTATGGGGGAGTATTGTAGAAACATGATTAGATCATTATCATAATGATATGTTACATTCATGATTGTGTTTGTCATTGATGTCAATATAGCATTTTTTTTGTGGTATCTAACACAAGAACAACAAAAAGATTGAGTTGGTACAGACAAATCATTGAGTACTTTTAGTAGTGAGGTTAAAGGGAGATTATACTATGTGTCTAGTATATGTAGCTAACCTTGGAAGCATAAGATATTAAGTCTGGAAGAATTTATGTAAGTTTTAGTGAATATTATTCTAAGATAGAGTTTACAAAGGCATGTTCTAGTAAATTTTTTATGTCTCTTAGCAGAGTTGTTATTCTAAGAAGCCAAAGCTATATATGTGAAGAAGACATGCTAGTGTTGATGTGGCCAACCTTTCTTGCCATAATGTTATGGATAAGTAGAGAAAAGTGAATGTGAAGGAAACTTTATTGTTGAAACTTTATTATGTGATCCAAAGTTGGATACTTATGTCCAAGGTTCATGACATGGTCAAAAAGGTCTGACAGTGATTGTGATTGGTCTGGTTGATATGAGAGAGGAAAAAACTTAAAGTTTAGTACATACAATTATTCTACAAAGAATAGTTGAGAGATCAATTGGAAAGTGAGTTCAATGATCTTTCCCCAGAAGCTATTTGGACAATGGGTCCTTCTCTCCTCTACAACTCTTAATAGGGTTTGGATCTTCTAACAAGGATTCAAAGCCTCTTAATAGGGATTCATATGTACTACATGTTGTAATAGACTCCTAATAGGTTCCATCCTCTAAAAAGAAATATTTATATTAGTACATCATCTTGTGGGAATCATTCCCACCATGGTTTTCCCTTTGATCAAGGGTTTCCCTAGTTAACATATCTAGTGTAATTATCTATGTGCATCTTGTTATGGTTTCTATTTACTTTGGTTGATTGGAAAAGATTGTTTAAGATTAATAAATGTTTTAGTTATTGGATAACTAATTCACCTTCTCCCCTCCCCTCTCAATAATCTTGGTAGACTATTATTTATAACAATTGTTATCAGAGCATCAAGTCCTTGAAGATAAAGTTTAACAACTTTGGGAAATCCATGGTGAACATGTTTAGGAAAAATAGTCTAAATTTTTATGGAACAAATTATGAAAGTTGGAAGGAAAATATGAAGACACATATATTGTGTATGGGTTTAGGATATTGAATTTTGACAAAATTAGAAAAGACAATCATTTCTGAGAAAGACTTGGAAACTTGTACTGAGGAAGAGAGAGATCTTTTTATCTACGACATGAGAGCTAGAGAAGCACTATTTTCTACACTTATTAAATTTGAGTAAAATAAGGTAAAGTCACTTGTTACTTCTCATTTGATTTGGAAAGCTTTAGAAAATAGTTTTGAAGGTGATGAACATTCTAAGAAATTGAGGCTAGAAAGTTAGATTTGTGCATTTCAAGATGCTAAAATGATGGAACATGAATCTATAAGGACATATGTAGGCAAGATATCAGAAATTATTGCAAGTATTAGATCTCAAAGAGGAACTAGAGAAGATGATGAGGTGATATGGAAGATATTGAAGAGCTTAACACCACCATTTAAGTTAGTAGTTCAAATGATATATTGTTTTACATCTTGTATCAAATATTTCACAAAGGAGACATTGCTTGGGAGACTTGAAGCAGTTGAGAATGAGCTTAAATAGTTTGGAGAATTGTCAAGAATAGAAAGAGTTTTAGTGCCTTGAATGTTCTACCTAGTTTATCAAGGAGAAAATGTGCTAGAGGAGACTTTTCTAGTAGCAATAGATCTCATGAGGATAGAAATATTGAAGAAGGAGTAACCCTTCTAGTAAGAAAAGAAAAGGATGGTAATAAAATATTTAACTATTGGACTTGCAATGAATTTGGTCATTATGCATCTAAGTGTCCTAAAAGAGAGAAAAAGTATAGAAGAAATTTCAAACCTAGAAGAGATGAGACTATTTGTATGCAAGTGAATAAGATGATTATGATGAACAAGTAGTAAGTGCTAGGGATGAATGAAATTAGATTTGTAGTAATTAAAGAAGAAAGTCCAAAGAAAATAGCTTTGGTATCATAGGTTGAAAAGAAATCAGATTGGATAATTGATAGTGGTTATTCACATCACATGACTGGTGATTTGAACAATTTTTTTGACTTCAAAAGTCATGATGGAGGCATTTTTAGAGTAAAAAATAATGTAGCATGCCATGTTAAAGGTATTGGATCTATAACTCTTGATGGTAAGACTAACAATAAAGATGAATATTCTGTTGATGGTTTGAAGCACAATCTTTTTAGTATTAGACAACAAGTGGATAAAGGTTATTAGGTTTAGTTCACAAAAAAGACATGCATGATCAAAGACAAAGACAGAAAGGTAATTGGAATAGGAACCAAATCTAGAGATAACATATTTTAGTTGAATCCTATTGAAATGACATGTTTGGATACAAAGGTAGATGACAGTTTGTTATGGCATAAGAGAATTTGTCCTATAAAGTTTGATAGTATTGTGAAGACTAGTAGTATGTTGCAATTAGAGATTTTCCTAAGATTATAAAGCCTACTAACACAATTTGTAAGGAGTATGTTTTGGCAAAGCATAACAGAACTTCTTTTCCTAGCAAGAAGTTTACTACTACAAAAAAATTGGAGATTGTACATACAGATCTCAATGGTCCTACAAAGACTAAAGGATTCTATGGTGAAAGGTATTTCATGATTTTAGTTGATGAAATTTCTAGAATGATGTGGGTTGAATTTTTCAAATAAAAATCTAAGGCATTTGATAAGTTCAAGAAATTCAAGAATAGAGTTGAGAATGAATTAGGCATGACGATTAAATGTTTAAGATTAGATAGAAGAGGAGAGTTTACTTTAAATAAGTTTAACATCTTTTCTGAAACTAATGGAATCAAAAGATAGTTATCAACTCCAAGAACCCCTAAATAGAATGGTATAACAGAGAGAAGAAATAGTTTAGTAATAGAAAGAGCAAGACCTATGTTAACTGAGAATGATATATCCAAGTTGTTTTAGAGAGAAGCTATCAATATAACATTCTACACTATGAATAGAGTGCAAGTCAGGAAAGACAAAAAAAAGACCCCTTATTAACTATGCTTTGGTCACTGACTTACAATTAAGTATTTTAGAATTTTTGTCAGTAAGTGTTATATCAAAAGAGATGATGATACTATTAAGTTTGATACTAGAAGTGATGAAGGTATGTTTTTTGGTTATTCATTGAAGATCAAGGCTTATAGATGTTTTTGATTAGATAAACAGGTTTTACAGGGAACTTGAAACCCAATAGTTAATACAAAAAAAGGTTGATAATAAGTATGAAAGCTGAGCCAAAAAAATTTAAGTTCATAGGCTGCTAATAAGCATTAAGAAAAAACCAGAAAGAAGAGTTCTAAGAAAAGACCAAGAAAAAAAAAAAAAAAAGCCACAATCAAAAGCCAGAACAAAAAGCCAAAAGAAAATGATAAACAAAAGAACAGGCGAGAGTTATTCCTCGTTCTTTCACTCCATATCTTGCATAACTTGAGCAGCCTTGAAGGCCAGTTGATTCTCCTCTGCTTCCATCTGTTGTGCCCTTTGGTTCCCTTGGTCCTGATTAGGATTGGAGTTGTCCTTTGCCGAGTCATCCTCCATTCTGGCTTTATCCCTGTCTTTTCTATCCTCGTCTTTGTGCAATTCTCTATCTTTGATCTAGCACATTAGAGAGATGATGTTGTTGTTAATGAAGCTTAACAAGGAGAACATCTGATTCGCAAGGTTGTGATTGTAGTTTTCCAAGTTTTGTATCCCTTTTTTTGTGCTAGACTAAGCCTGTTAGTCGAATCTGTCCTCTTGTTAGCATCCATCCCTTTCCTTGTTGCCTCAATATGTTTCACCTGATTTTTAACCTCCTCAAGCTTATGGAAAATCCATTTGATTGATCTAAAATTATCAATCATACTGTTATGAGCATTATTCAAGAGGTTCATTCCTATCTCCTTGGCTCTATCCAAAATAGCCACAATCACTTGATCAATGAGTTCTTCTAGCCACTATTCTTCTTGATTATCCACAAGGATTTGGGGATTCATGGCCTCCCTAAAGATGCCCATCTTGGAAGTCTTGACATTGAAGTTGATCCATGCTTTCCTCCTATCATTTATTTGCACTTCTCCTTCCACATACCCAGCTTTCTCCTCTATCTGCTCCTTAGGATGGAGATGGACAGGAGAAAGGGGTAGCACTAGCACCTCCTCAAATTGAGAGTGCACATCCTCCAAACTCTCCCTCTTGCATTTCTTCCTTCCACTTTCCTCCTTAATTTCCTCCTGCATCTCTTTAACCACCTCCTTAGACTCTGGTTCCTCCTCATCATCGGTGTCTTCCTCCTCAGCCTTCTCAAGAGTCTTCTTCCCAAGATCTTTGGGGCTTTTTTTGCTAGGGGTTATGGGGGAGGGTTATTTTTTAGCATGGTAAGTCGTTGCTTTCCCTGAAGAAAAAATCCCCCCTTTCTCAGAGCTAAGACTCTAAATTTCATCCAAGTCAGAAGAGTAACTAGAACTACCAGACTCCATGTTCTCTATCTAAGGGGGGGCAATGCTTATAGTATGAGCCATGAAGTGCTCATGGATAAGTAGCAGTAGCCCCTCGTGTAGAGTTGGGTTTGTGATGGGCTTCTTTTTGAAGCTGTCCACCGCCTTGCTCATTGAGGTTAATAGATAATAAGGAAAGGAAATTTTGGCATTTTTCCAAAATTCAAAATAACAAAGTGGTGGGTATGAGCTCTATCAAATGTAGGGTCTAAAATTATGTACTTGATAATAGCTTTTAGAATATACCTCCACTGCTTCTTCACGAAGTTGGGGACATAGTAGGTGTCAATCTTTTTCAGCACCTTCAATTCCTTCTCACTCTCCACAAAGTCCCTAACCATATTGGCAAAGGGCTTCTTATCTCTGAAGAATTTAAAACCCTCGATAGGGATTTTAGTGACAGCTACAATCACCTCCTCCATTATCTGGAGGTAGATACTGTGTGCTAAAATGTTGTCACACTTCTATGAATCATTACATGTAAGAAAACTCAATAATGAGCCCTCACAAATTGATCCATAGCTCTCTACTCATAGAGTGCAAGGGTTTGCAATGGAGGCCCTCAGTTTGACCTATTTTTGTGCCCATGCAAGTACACCATGAGATGAGAGATTCAAAGAGGAAAAGCAAGAATGCTAGTCTCCATGATCTTCAAATATGCATGAAAATAAGATCTATTCTATAAAAGCAAAATCTAATCTATAAATGCAAGATCTAAACTAAAAGCCCATGATGGGTGCAAGAGAGAAAAAGACAAGAAAATAGAAGTTCTCCACAAAAAGTTTTTGGATTCAAACTCCTTCAAAAATTGGTCTTCAAACCTGCAACATAACGATAGCATAATCATGGGTCTCTAACATGAGGAGAGGGCTCTCCCTTATAAAGGAAATTATGGAGGTGAGAGGCTTCTCACAACCAATATGGGATAATAGAGCTTGATCCATGTGAGACAAAATTCCACCAATGAGAAAAGAGGAGTGGTTGAGAAGAAAGTGGTGATCCATGTGAGACAAGATTCCACCAATTAGAAAAGAGGAGTGGTTGAGGAGAAAGTGGAAAGATAAATCCCACTTAGATCACATTTTTAAGTGTAGAGAAATTAAATAAAAAGAATTTATTTTATTTCCTTTTTTCATCAAAAGAGATATTTAAGTGGGATTTTTATTTAATTAAAAGGGAGCAAGTTCTTTTTAATTAAATAGAAGATATTTAATTAAATTAAAAGAGAGGTTTTTCTCTTAATTAATTAAATGTGGATGAACTGTTTAATTAAAAGAGAGGTTTTCTTTTAATTAAATGGGGATTTTATTTTATTTAATTAAAAGAGAAGATTTTCTTTTAATTAAATAAGACTTGGAATAAAATGATCAATCTTAGAAATGAAATAAATCGAATTTGATCAAGGAAATTGATTTGAATATATTACAAATCATTGATTCAAAAAAATTGATAAATTGATAAATTGAATAATGGGGGCCCATAGTCTAGGTGACCATTTTTGGGTGCATACATTTGCCCCTCTTTGACTAATGTGTGATCAATTCGAGAACACATGTAGTCAAAGAAAGAAATTGAAGTGTGAGGTCAATTTGGGATCACAAAACAACCCAGATGTGTGGTCGACTCGGGAACACATCAGGACAAAGAATACAAATAAATTTTAACTTGAAAAAGTCGAGGATAAAATTGATAAAACTGAATCAAGGATTGAAATTGATAATTACTGCCCCCTCATGATCGAAATCGAAATGAGATAGAGGAGAAACAACAAATTGATAAATTTGATAAAATCGAACAAAAGATAAGGTTCTTGATGTAAGATGAAAGATATAAGAATCATAGAACCAAGGTAGATCATCAAGCATGAAATATTATGCCCCAAAGGTGATTTAGAAGAAAAGAAGTGGGGAAAAAGAAAATGGAAGATAGAAGTTTGAAAGATATGGAAAGAAATAGAAATAAGAAAAGAAAATGCTCCAAAAATCAATCAACTGTTTAAGATAGAAATTTCGATTGAGATCACAAAAGAAAATAAGGAAATGTGACCACAATTGATTAAATTTCCACAATAAAGATGAAAGGAGAACCCTCTCAAACTCATAATGCAGCCTAAAAATGCAAACTAACATGAAGTCTAATAATGCAAGCTACATGAAATGTAATGGTGTACTTGCAAAAGAGCAACTGTAACATAGGATTTTGTGTTCATAATTCATTAGAGAATGTAAAATAACTTATTCTCATCATTGGGCCATTATTAACGGACATCGAAAAATCACACAATCATCACTAGTTACAAATGCAACTATGAAAATATGAATGTGATTTATATTGGATTGAAATGTGGAAAGATTCTAACATAAGCATCAAAGACATAAAGGTCAAGATGACTTCGATGTTAGCTTACCCAATTTAATATAGAAAAACTATACTCACATCAAGGCACAGATGCCAAGATGACTATAAGAATGGTTGTGCAAAAACAATCAAGGATGATGTCTCAAATCTCCTAAGTGTTTCAAGGGGACAACAAAAGACACTCTAGAGTTCAAGACCACACCCACAAGCAAAAATAAATAAATAAAAACATGTCTTATGCCCCAAGTCTTCTAGCGATGCATCATGGAGAGACTTATCAGACAAAGACACTCAACAAAAATCAATAACAGTTAGTACACAGAGAAAAAAGATCATGACATAAGTCAAGCATTAAGTGTTGCGTTTAAAAATTTAAGTGTGTTAACTGATACTAAGTTCTGAGGACAAGGATCAAATGCTTGCAGGAAGGTAAGATCACATGATGATACTGGGTATGACCAAACCAATAAGTGTTGAAAAACACTCGATGTCAATGGGTGTTGAAAAAAACCATTTGTGAGGTGTCCTAAAGACTCACACATCTAAGAAACCAAAGCTAACATAGTTATGCCCCCTAGACAAAGACCAATTCCAAAGCAAGGTAACAAGGACAAGGCAAGGTGGAGAAAGGCTAAGTGTCGAGGACATGTGCTAAGAAACAGGGGTGTAAAGGCCTCAAGTAGCACCTATTTCCAAGTTTTCACCACTTGATTTTTTTTTTTTTTTAATTTTTTTTTTTTTTTTTAAATTTTTTTTTGCTACCAAGGCGCCTGTTTCCAGGTTTTCACCAAGGCACTTTTTCTATTTTTTTTGAATTTTTGAATTTTTATTTTTTTTTGTATTTTTGGAATATATTATTTTTTTGAAGATACATCAAAGTGCCTTTTGCTAGGTTGTCACTAAGATGATCATTTTTTCAGGACATTTTTCAATTTTTAGAATTTTTACAATATATCATTTTTTTGGATTTTTTAAATATATCAATTTTTTTGAATTTTTTTTTTTTAGGATCAATAAATATGTACAAAGATGCCCCTAGATAGAATGGGCATTAAACTCTTAAGCAAGATCACATCGTGCAGTCCCAATGTCTAACAAGGTGGAGGACATGATGAAGCAATAAGCTAATGGATATTATGGATAAGCAAGGAGTGTGTGAAGCAAGTGAAAGTGATCTTCAAAGGTTGACTCTTCAAGAGTACCCAAGCTAGGGAAAATTTTTCATGTAAAGAACATTTGGACAAGAAATGAAAGGCCATTATAGGATAATTCAAGAAAGCATAATGTAAAAGTGGGAAAGATGCAATCCAAAGAAGTAGACATGTCAAGAGACTTTATAACATCATATTTTACTCTATTTTATTAGATCAAGACCAAAGGGGTAAATGGGAAAAGGGTAGCAAAAGACTAGAATGAATGGAGGAAAATAGATATGAAGGCTAAACATGAAAGGAATGAAAACAAGATCATCATAAGATATCTCACAAGATAGCCAAATGTTTGTCTATAGGTCAACATTGTCAAGATCAAAGAGAGAAGACGAAATGAATGAAAGATGTAGAAGAATTATGCATGATGCCTATTTGTTAGGTTTTCATCATGGTACTTATCCAAGGCACCACAAGGGAGTGGTTTTCACCATAGGATGAATTTATTTCTCTTTACTTTTGCTACCAAGGTGCCTAATTACCAGGTTTTCACCAAGGCACATTTTCAAAATTTTCATTTTTTTTTCAATCTTTTTCAAATTTTTTTTTTTTTTGGAAGAAGTCAAGCTTTTGAGATAATGCTCTTTGAATGTTTAAACCATGACATGCAAAGGAGTTGAAATGATATGCTCAAAGATGTCGATAGGGAAAGGAAGATGGAAGACAAAAAAATGGAGGATATGGCTTTATGCAAAGCAAGTGAGATTGGAAGATAGAAATGAAGGCAAGATCAATGTCAACACACACCTTGAAGGGTGGCGAAAGGATGGAGAAAATGTGAATGAAGGAATATGTGAAGGAATATGGTGAGTGGATAGAAAAGGTTGAAGTTTAGGCACATGGAATGGAAGAATGCTTTTGGAAGAAGATGAAGCGGAATTCTTTGGAAGCTTGAATGTCAAATTTAATTGTTGTTCAACATTAGACTCTCTCAAGAGAGATTTTGGAATCCATATAGCCTTAGGCTTCTTTTCATTTCTTTTTGATGATTTAGAGATAATATCTTCAATGATGGATTTTGGAACCCATACTTGTCTTGTTAATTTTTTCTTAGATATCTCTTTTGACTTAATGCCCCCATGTCGATTAGAGGAGACATGGTGGTCTTCTTTTTTATATGGATTCTTGAATTGCTTCTTTTTCTTATATTGAACATTCAAGTTACTTCCAAAAGACTTGGGACTTGTGGAAGAAGAAGGATGATATGACTGGTTTAGGTGAGTGGGTGGATGAAAAGGATTTAAGGATATGCATCTATGTTGATCGTGAGAAAAGATAGGAGAGGGAGGGATGTAAGGACCCAAGATGGATGAAGAACTAGGATAATTGGGAGGGGAAAGTGAAGGGACATAAGGACCCAAGATGGAAGGAAAATGTGGAGGATTTAGTATTGGTGGGGGAGGTCCAAGGATGGATGCGAAAGATGCAAAAGGATAATCAATAAGTTCATCAACATCTATATCACAATCAAGGACATCAGCATCTTTAGAGTGAGCATCAGGATTTTCAATAGGAACATAAACATCTTTAATAGGAGCAACTTCTTTGATAGGAGAACTTATAGCTTGAGAAGACTTAGGAAGAGTAGAAAGTGGAAGGGAACATGGAGTGGTAGAACAAGAAGATGGAAGATTTTGATCTTGACAAGGATCTTTAGATAACATAAGCATAGAATTGTTCTCTTGATTTTCAATAGGCTCAACATTGGAAGTAATAGCATAATTTTTAATAACCTTAATGGAAGTATCATCTTTGGAAGGAGAAAGTGTACTAAGGCCATTTTTATTGTCAATAAGCTCAGTGGTGCAAATAGTATCTTGATCTTGCTTAGGAGAAGACTTAAGACATGGTGGAATGAATGAGAAAGGGTGTAAGGGATCAAAAGAACCATGAAATGTACCAAAAACATTGTGAAAATGATTGGATGACATGGAAGGTTCTTGATCTTGATCTTTTTTTATATTCTTTTCTTTATCATTTTTAGAGTCCTCTTGACATGAAGCCAGTGCTAAGGAGAAGGAAGCATGTTGGAATTGTATGGAAGACTTTGGAATAGATGATGAAGGACTAGCTGAAGTAGGCATTATAGTGCATGAAGGCTTAGGCTCTTTAGGTTTAGCATTGTCAAAGGTATTTGTAGCCAAGTGAAGGTTAGCTTGAGTTTCTTTAAGAGGTAGCCCTTGAGGATAACTATAGGGAACTGCATGAAAAGCATTAGGATCTTTGTTGGACAAATGATTGGTAGAAGATTTGAGAGTCTCAAAATCTTTAGGGAATGTATGGATAGTGGAGGAAGTAGAAGATGGAAGGGGAGCATCAGAAGACAAAGGTTCAACATTAACATGATTTTGCTCAAGAGTGTAATCTTTATTTTCAGCATGAGGGTTCTTAGAAGAGGAACTCTTATCCCATTGATGTTGTATTTCAGCACAAAAAAACGCTTTCTCTTCATCAAAAAATGCAGATTTATCATTTAGGTATTGTTCAAAAAATTTATCAATGTTGTTTTCAAGATTTGATTCATGTGAATTACCATCAATATCTTTTCGTGACTCATCCCCTTTAAGCACAAGCATAGGACTAGGAGGACTTTTAGGAACTGTTGGAATGTAATAATCATCACCATCATAATCATTGTCACTAGAATAATTATAGATAGGCATATCACAAGACTTTTCATGTTGTTCATTATCATATGTCTTAATAAGAGGAATAAGACTCTTGGTAGAAGTAGAAGAAGAATGATATCGTGAAAAAGAGGTAGGTGAAGACCTAGATGGATGATATCTAGAAGAGTCATGGTAAGATTTAGAATATGAAGAATGTGAATGATATTTAGAAGAATCATGATAAGACTTGGAGGATGAAGAATCTGTATGATATTTAGAAGAATCATGATAAGACTTGGAAGATGGAAAATCTGTATGATATTTAGAAGAATCATGATAAGACTTGGAGGATGAAGAATCTGTATGATATTTAGAAGAATCATGATAAGACTTGGAAGATGGAAAATATTTGGAAGAAGGATATTGTGATTTAATCTTGCACATGATCCTAGCAAAAGTGTCTGATTTATCCATTTTTTTAATCATTTTTGTTGCAATGTTAGCATCCATGCATCTATTGGAGTGACAACACTTTTCAAATTCAAGAAGGAGGTGGATTTCATCTGAGCTCAAATGAGGATCCCTAAAAATATATCCAAGATCCATGGTTCTAGAAGAAGAAGAAGAATCAAGTATGGAAGAAGAGAAAGAATGAATAGAAGAAGGTAGACTATATGATAATAGGAGGAAAAGAATCAAGAAGACATGAAGAAGAGGAAGAGTGGAAATGACAGATTAGAAAGACATGGAAGATAAAGAAGAAAGAAGACCAAGAGTCATTTTGGAAAATTTGATACCATTTGAGATCATTTGAATGTTGAGCAACATGTAATAGCACTTGTAATCAACATGAAAGAAAAGGCACTAGTTGATAGGATAACCCTAAGAAACATTGGTACCAAACTAGGATAGTAAAAGCTCTAACTTGTCCAGAAGAGATGTGATAAGATAGAATTTTGCAATAGGCATAAATCAACACTGCCATAGAGGTGCTCACAACTTTGGGTGAATACCCTAGCACATATGGACCAGGAGGATGATTTACCCAAATTATAAATAATTAAAATTGATTTATTTATTTTTTTATGAAAGTGTGGACAAGAAATTACTAAAACTCTCCAAGTGTAATATCAAAGGATCCAAGTGTATATCTTTCTCAATAAGGAAAATTTCTATCTTACCAACTCCAAACAAGGTCTCTTGTGAAATCAATGACTACTAATTCAAGAGGTCAAAGCACAATGACCCATGGTGCAAAAAGGCTTTTAACAATGGGTTAAGTAGCCTAATCCAAATAGGATCAACCTAGGGAGACTCAAAATAATGGGACAACAAAGTTATTTGATCGTGAAGTCTCAACTCAAGAACCCATATTTGTTTTAAAAGATCAAGTAAGCACATAAATAGGTTTTCATCATTGAATAGGCACATAAGACAACAATCAAGGAGTTCAAGCAAGCAGTCTTCAAACAATGAGCAAGGGCAAAAGCAACCTTGCGCATGAGCAATCAAGTGACTTAGTTTATGCTAATCCCTAGGAGAGCTACTTGTGTATGTTCTCAAAGAGTTTCACAATCATTGCATACATCCCTAGAAAATAAAAGTTGGCCTCTCTAAGGTTTTTAGTAATGGTTTGACTTTGCAACTTTTATGATTCACAAGGGTGACCTCCAATCCCGGCACACCGAGGTTTTGACACAGTCTGAGAACTTAATCTTCAAGAGCTACTAGGGAGATCTGACAACCCACAATGAACCATACCCCATGGAGATTTCTTCCACGAGGACATTTATATAGCGATTGTTGCAACCATGGTAAAAGTGGCTATTACCGCTTGACGTTCCGTCCGCAGTTTTCCCTGTATAGGGATTGTCTGCTATGGTTAACCCTCTCTAAAGTTGACCAACTCACAATAGTGGACCACAAGGGGACTTAGCTTTCAGATCCAAGGTTTTGACACCTTTTCACTTTTAGCCCAATCAAAGCAAGTAGATTAATCTAACACGCTAACTAAGATTATCTCAAGATCTATGATATCAACCCCTAGCAATCTATCAACCTCTCCGGAGAAAGGATGCCTCAATCAACAAGTTGAAGATCCATCTATCTAAGAGATTCTCAAAGTATCCTCCCCACCTACAAGGAATCCGTCTTTGAGAGGAGTTTTACTAGGAACTCACTCCCTCAAGATCCATGAATAGTATTCATGGGGCCTAATTACTATGTGTGTACAGATGTTAATTCCCCAAAAGAAAATCTATCCAAGACAAATCAAAAAGCACAAGGTGGTACACTTAACGCTTTAACTAATGCAAGGTGAGTCCAAAGATGTGGAACACTTAACCCCTCACACAAGCCAAAACAAGTCCACAACTCAAAGATTAGTGAGTTCTAGAAAGCACAAGAGGTTTTCCAAGTGGAGCACTTAACACTTCTATCCTGTAGACCCCTCCCCTTTAATGTGGCGCTGATCTTGCAGCCACGGGGTGGAATGAGGGGCCAACGGATTCAGTGAGTCCAATAACCCAATATAGCTATCTAAATCTATCACTAATAATCAAGCTTGCTAAATAAAAATCAATGGAGATTACAACCTAGTATCAATTATGCATGTGTTTGAAAACTAAAAGCATAAGCAAAACACACAAGCTAGACACATGAGAGGTTCATTTTAAGGTTCTAAATCAAAGTGTTATCAGCCAAAGAAGAATACCTGAAGTCCTCGCAACGCGCTTAGTAGATCTTACCTATTTTTAACAACTTTAGCACTTTTTTCCAATGAAATCATAACTTGCTGCTATGCTGTTCCAAAAAAAATCGAAAAACATAGCAAAACCCAAAACAGTGAGCAGTTAGCAGAAAAAACCAGAAAAACACGAAAATCTCTGCAAAAAAAATACTAATAACCTAGTCAACATGATTAGACCTTTTTTTTGCTATGATTTTGAACCCAAAAATAGAAATAAAAAGAAGAGACCCTTGCTAAAAACTAAAGATCTTTCCAAAAATGTAAGGAATTCAAAAAAATTTCTTCATTTGTGCCCTAGGGACCCAATTTTTCAAAATAGGCCAGATTCCTCAAATCGAGTTTTTGATCTTTAATACAGCCTCAAAATTCAAAACACAAAGAAAGAACCCCCCTTAGAATTCAAAAATCTTTCTGAAAATGTAAATTTTTTCTGAAAAATACACTGATTTGCGATCAAAAATGGCTTTTTATGAAAAATAAAGATAAATTCATAACTTGCGCAAATTATGGAAAAATGCTTTAAAAATCGAGTTGGGACATTTTGAGAACATACCCAACTCACAAAAAAAATTTCAGAACCAAACTCTAAGTGGTTTAAAAGATATGATTGAATCTTTAAACCAACTAGATTTTTTGCCTGCAAATCAATCTATATATGGGTTGGCCTTAAAACCAATGTGAAAAATTTACAAAAGCACTTGATTAGATCCAAAATGCTGCTGTAAAAAACCAGAGATGAAAAATAAAAGCAAATGGAGCTAGAAACTTGATTCAAGCCCCACGGTGGGCGCCAAAAATGTGTGCTAAAATGTTGTCACACTTCTATGAATCATTACATGTAAGAAAACTCAAGAATGAGCCCTCACAAATCGATCCATAGCTCTCTACTCATAGAGTACAACGGTTTGCAATGAAGGCCCTCAGTTTGATAACTATTTTTGTGCCCATGCAAGTACACCATGAGATGAGAGATTCAAAGAGGAAAAGCAAGAATGCTAGTCTCCATGATCTTGAAATATGCATGAAAATAAGATCTAATCTATGAAAGAAAAATCTAATCTATAAATGCAAGATCTAAGCTAAAAGCCCATGATGGGTGCAAGAGAGAAAAAGACAAGAAAATAGAAGTTCTCCATAAAAAAGCTTTTGCATTCAAACTCTTTCAAAAATTGGTCTTCAAACCTGCAACATAACGATAGCATAATCATGGGTGTCTAACATGAGGAGAGGGCTCTCCCTTATAAAGGAAATTATGGAGGTGAGAGGCTTCTCACAACCAATATGGGATAATAGAGCTTGATCCATGTGAGACAAAATTCCACCAATGAGAAAAGAGGAGTGGTTGAGAAGAAAGTGGTGATCCATGTGAGACAAGATTCCACCAATTAGAAAAGAGGAGTGGTTGAGGAGAAAGTGGAAAGATAAATCCCACTTAGATCACATTTTTAAGTGTAGAGAAATTAAATAAAAAGAATTTATTTTATTTCCTTTTTTCATCAAAAGAGATATTTAACTGGGATTTTTATTTAATTAAAAGGGAGCAAGTTCTTTCTAATTAAATAGAAGATATTTAATTAAATTAAAAGAGAGGTTTTCCTCTTAATTAATTAAATGTGGATGAACTGTTTAATTAAAAGAGAGGTTTTCTTTTAATTAAATGGGGATTTTATTTTATTTAATTAAAAGAGAAGATTTTCTTTTAATTAAATAAGACTTGGAATAAAATGATCAATCTTAGAAATGAAATAAATCGAATTTGATCAAGGAAATTGATTTGAATATATTACAAATCATTGATTCAAAAAATTTGATAAATTGATAAATTGAATAATGGGGGCCCATAGTCTAGGCGACCATTTTTGGGTGCATATAGATACCATTCACCTTCACCCTGCCATCCTTCTAGGACCCCACCATACTTTTGGTCACTTCTTGATTGAATCCATGCAGCTTCATGATATAGTTGGTAACCCCACCATCTTCAAGCTTTTCCCATACTTATGGCCTACTTCTCCATTTCTCAAAATCTCCCATCGGCTCCTTTCTACATCTCTTTCCTACCATTTCCACACACTACACACCCACTTTACTCATGTGATCTTCACTCTATGAATGAAAAGGACCTCTGAGAGTAAGCAAAGAATAGAGAAAAAAAACCCTACTATTGCCCTAGAAGCGATTGTGATAAACAACTCCTAAAGCATGTTGATTAATCAATAATGGATTACTACATTTATGATTTCCCATGCTTCTATTATGAAAAGTACACTTATTTGTTAACCCCTTCATATTCATAATTAAAGCTTGATTTTATCTGTACTTCCTTGGATTTTATCCAAGTTGATCAGAATTTTAACGTTCGCCAACAAACAAGTTTTGGGAAGCCAAGTCATTTTTTGGTCTGTGCCAACCCCTATATTCACAAACCATTCAACAACCAAGTTTACTTCCCAAAAAGTATGGGTGACGTGGATTCTATTAAATTTGGTGAGGGTCACTCTAGTCTCATCAATAAGATTTGAAATTGTCCAAGATGGATATGAATTGCCATTGATGCACTTTGTAATGTTATTTGAGTCCCCCTCAAGCCATAAATTGATTACCCCAATTTCAAAAGCTAGTTTAGCTACATTGCACATTGCGTTGGCTTTCACAAAATGATTAGTTTGGAAACCCAACGGGAGAGAAAAAGCTGCAATGCTATCTCCATGTTCATTCCTTATCACACCTCCACTACTTGAGGATCCAAGGTTTCCCTTGGAGGCTTCATTGAATTTGGCTTTGTGCTAGCCTTCAGGGGGGAGGAGCCACTTGGCTTCCTATGTTTTCCTCACTCTGTCTTTTGCCTTCTCATTTTTCCTACCTCCTATCTCAAAAACTCCCCCCTTCCTCATAGAAAAATTATCCTTTATGTTACTAAAGATCTTCCTACCAAAAACTAAAGCCGGCTCCTCCCTATCTCTAAAAATCCAATTGTTTCTTTCCTTCCATATGCTCCAGCAAAAATGGGGCAAGAACCAGGAGCTAATTTCCTACAAGGCAGACCCATTGAACATGCCATGCCATTGATAGAAAAAGTCCAAAAGGTTAGAAGGAAAGCACCAGCTATGGCCTAGGTCCTAGCTGAGGAAGCCCCAAATTGTCCTAGAGTAAGAACAATGAACGAACAAATGATTACCTATCTCTGACTTTTCCTTGCACATAACACATCTGCTAGGCAAGATATGACCTCTTTTGATGACATTTTCCTGGGTAAGAGTCTTGTCCTGAAGAGCCAACCAAAAAGACATGTTGACTTTTGGCGTGAGGCTCGAGAGCCAATCCCTCGACCTAGGGGGAGACTCTTTTAAGCTTGATAAAGAAGAGTACCTAGAGGCTACTGAATAGAGCCCATTGGTAGTATCCTTCCAAACCAGTTCATCCTTATAGATGTTATAATCTAAGAACTAAGACTATTATGGAAAGTGCAAATGTAAGAGTTAATGAGAAATGTAGGATAAAAGAAAGAGTAATTTATTACAATTTAGATGATGATTTTGTTACTAAACCAAGGAATGATGAAGAATTCTTTGATACTAAAAATGATTTAGAGAATGAATGAGAGATAAGATAGGGAAAAAGCTTATAACCTTCAATAGAGCCAAGAGTTGAGATAACAACTACTTTGGCTAAGAATATGACAAAGAATCATCCACCCAAGTAGATCATCAAAAGAAGAGATAAAGGTGTGATGATAAGAAGTAGAATCAATGAAGAACTATGCTTGATATCTCAAGTTGAACCTAAAAATACATATGAAGCATGTAAAGATGACTATTAGAAATAAGCTATGAAAGAGGAATTGGATTCTAGACTAGCATACAAGAATGTGATAGGAACTAAATGGGTATTCAAAAATAAGATGAATGAACAAGGAAAAGTAGTAAGGAATAAGGCAAGATTGGTAAGTAAAGGTTACTCATAGCAAGAAGGAATAGACTATGATGAAACCTATGCTCCTACAGAAAGAATACAAGCAACAAGGTTGTTCTTAGCATATGCAACATATTAGAAATTCAAAGTATATTAGATGGATGTCAAGTCAACATTTATGAATAGAGAACATGAAGAAGAGGTATACATAAAATAGCCTAAAGGTTATCCTTTAATAGATGAAAAAGACATAGTTTGTAAATTGAAGAAAGCATTGTATGGCTTAAAGCAAGCACCCAAAATTTGGTATGCAAGGTTGGACAAGCATTTGAAAAATCTTGGATGTAGAAAAGGTATGGTAGATAGTAATATCTATTGGAAAGAAATTGATGTTTTATTAATGATTTTGGTAATAGTTGTTAATGATATCATATTTGGAGGAAATGATGATGAAAGTGACAAGTTTGTAGAATAAATGAAGAAGGAATTTGAAATGAGCATGATAGGAGAAATGAAATATTACTAGGATTACAAATCATACAGGACACAGAAGGAATTTTTACTTCTCAAACTAAGTATTTAAAAGATTTACTAAAAAGGTTTGGATTGGAAACATGTAAACCTATTGGGACACTTATGGAAACTAGGCACAAGTTATCTACAAAGGATGAGACACCTACTATTGAGCAAAAGAAGTATAGATTTATAATCAAAGGATTGCAATATTTGACTCACACAAGGTTGGATATAGAAAATGCAGTTGGAATTGTTGTAAGATTCCAAGCTAAACCTAGAGAAGCACATTATGCAGTCAAAAGGATATTTAGATATCTAAAAGGAACACTACAGTTGGGATTGTGGTATGATATATCCAATAATTTCACTCTATATGCTTATATTGATGCTAATTGGGTAGGTAGTATAGATGATAGAAAGAGCACTAGTGGTGGAGCCTTCTTTCTTGGAGGAAGATCAGTTTCTTGGCTAAGTAAGAAGTAGGATTGTACCTCATAGAATACAATAGAAGCAAAATATGTTGTAGCAGCAAACAGTTGTAGTCAAGTTGTTTGGATGAAACAAATTTTGAAGGATATAAGGATAGAATTTAGTGAACCTATTGCCATACATTGTGACAACACAAGCATAGTAAATATGTCTTAAAATCCAGTGTTGTATTCTAAGACCAAGCACATTTCTATCAAGTATCACATGTTGAGAGAGAAAATTATAGAATGGAAAATTATATTGGATTATGTGAGCACTGAAGAGAAAATTGTAGATATCTTCACTAAGCCTCTTCCCAAAGAGACTTTGGAGTATTTGCGAGGTATGCTAGGGGTATGTCCCTTCCTACATTATAGTAGATGATGCAAGAGTGCATTAGTCCAGTATAATAGAGCACTATTATTTGTCTAGATTAAATGCTAATGCTTCCTATATTAGGGAGTATCTATGATGGATAGAGTCATCTAGGACTCTAGTTTGATGTTGTTTTTGAATAGTGTCTTTGGACACTTGATCTAGTTAGAAATAGTTGTTGTAGAGTTTTATGGTTGTTAACAAATTTGACATTGATATCAATGGAGGAGAAGTATAACATGAAAAAAAGCACAACATGTTTAGAAAATTGGTTGGAAAGAAGTATAATAGAAGTAAAACATGAAAAAATAGTTTGATGTAAAGCACATTGAGGTATATGAATGGGGAAAATGATTGATGAAGAATATTTGAAAATGATTGATGAAGAGGATTTGAAAAGAAAGGTTAATAGTCTTTTCCAGTTGGTATTCTTGGAACTAGATGTTTTCCATGTATGATGCCATAATTGCCAAAGGGGGATATTGTTGAAAGCATGAATTCTAATGATATTCCTATGGTGGAGTATTGTAGAGACATGATTAGATCATTATTATGATGATATGTTACATTCATGACTATGTTTGTCACTGATGTCAACATAGCAATTTTATGTTTTATTAATGAAGAACAATAGAAAGATGAAGTTGGTATGGAGAGATCATTGAGTACATTCAATAGGGGAGATTATACTATGTGTCTAGTATACATAGCTAACCTTGGAAGCATAAGATATTAAGTCTGGAAGAAGTTATGCAAGTTTTGGTGAAGACTATTTTGAGATAGAGTTTACAGAGGCATGTTTTGGTAAACTTTTTATATCTCTCAATAGATTTGTTATTTTGAGAAGCTAAAGTTAAAGATGTCAAGAACACATGTTGGTGATGATGTAGCCAAGCTTTCTCATCATAATGTTACATGTAGGGAAAGTTATTTAAGTGTCAAGATGAAAGATTAATGTTATCATTAAGTGTAATGTTCTTAATGTGATCCTATAATAATTATTTAAGAAGGTGTAATAGCTGACTCAGGGAATTATTTTATAGATTCAGCATAAAGGAAGGATATTTTCCTTTATCATATATATGGATGTATAGAGGAATTTGAATTCTTGTTAGTAGAAAAAATAGTGAAATGTGAAGATAAGTAGAGTAGGGTGAAGGTGAAGGAAAAATTTTTGTTGAGGTTTTATTGTGTGATCCAAAGTTGGATACTTGGATCTGAGGAACATGATCTGGTCTACAAGGTTTGATAGTGATTGGTCCAATTGAAAGAATAGAGGAAAGAAGTTAAAGTTTAGTACATACAATTATTCTATAAGGAATAGTTGATAGATCAGTTGGATAGTGACTTCAGTGGTCTTGCCCTAGAAGCTTTTTGGATAGTGGGTTCTTCTGTATTCTACAACTCCTAAAAAGGTTGGCACAACTCTTAACAAGTTTGTGTTGAAACACTTTAGAATAACTGAGAAGGGGGGGGAGGGAGTGGGTTGAATCAGTTATCTAAGGTTTGGATGTATAAATAAACTTCTCACAACTTAGTGAACCCATAAAACATTCATATCCATGTATGCATCCATAAGATTATGTAATCACTAAAAATTGTAGGTTACTATCAAATCAACTTATAGAAATATAAAGCATGGAACATAACATTTTCATCAACACACTTGATACAATGATTTACGTGGAAACCTAATTTGGGAAAAACCACCAGTAACATGCTACTCCTTTTCACTCTTCTGATGTGATGCCATGTGAAAGGCCAACCCTATTAAAGGTTATAATACACACTATTAAATGTGACCTAGTTAAGAGATTTCAATCACCTTATTAGAGTGAGCCTTGTTAGAGGACTTTAGGCTATTCACCTAGAATGCCACCTAGTTAAAAGATTTATAGATGACTATTAGGTCAAACTTAATCCAAAGTATTTACCCTAGACTGATACAATTGTTAAAGAGTAACAGTAGAGCTTTGATTTGATACAACTTACAACTTCTCATGTAGATTACAGATCTTTATTTAGTCGTCAATTCTATTTGGCCTTCATACTTTGTAGCTTTGATAGCTTGTTCATCCTTCAAGCATCGATCTCCTTAAGCCTTCTTGCTTAACATGCCATTATCGACTCTTCTCTTAAGTTACTTGATAAAGAAAAACCCCTAACTCCTTCTCTCCCTTAGGTTCTCGCACATGAAAACTTTGCTTCATGACTAGACATTCCTATAAGTAGGAAATTAGGATATTTTTATGCTCACTTTCCATCATCAAAATTTAGGATATAGTTGGATTAGGTAGGATACAATGAATCTACCCCATATCTCATATCTATTGTAGAAATGTCTTCTAAAATATATTTGAATTTACTTGAAAATGGTTTACCTCAAATTATGTGCCACCAACTCATCAACCTTATCTTCCATTTGGTTCACAAAATTCAATAATAAAAAATTGTTGGCTCAAATTTAGCAAATCTTTGATCTTATAAAATAATGCAACAACTTGGCATTATCATCCTTCTGATGGTTGGCATCCATTTTGAAAACACTTGGCACCAACTAAAGTTTATTGATGCTTGACATCAACTAAAATTTACTTGGCATCAACTGTCTTAATTAGCATCCACTAGAATTTTCTTTTACTTAGCTCCAACTAACTTTCTACTTGACTTGCACTAACTTTGCTTGACACTTACTATCCACTTGGTCAAGCTTGGAAGACAAACTTTGTGTAACTTGTTCTTCTAAAATTTCTTAGTGTAACCAACATTTGTAACCTCAAGTAGATTATCAATACATCATATCATGACTATCTTAACTGACCATTTTACTTCATTACATATTATAACTCAACTTTTCCTCTAGGTGCTTTTGTTGCATCTTATCGATCAAATCCTCTTCATCAATCAACTAAGTGATAGTACTTGAATCTTATAAGAAATTGTCCTACAAAAAAATAGTAGGTCTGATATAAGTGAGAAAATAATGATTGAAATACATTGTCTTCTTCAACAATATGCCTCTTTCAATAATCTCTCTCAATAATGATCTTTTCAATCATATCTTAACAGGTTTGATAGGATTATTACTCTTGTAAGATGTCAACTCTTGTATATTTTTTTGATCATACATGTGATTTTTTTCTAATATTGCTAATCAATAACACTCTTAATCTCTTTGACAATAATCTCTTGATATTTACTTCTCTATTAGTAATTATACTGTTGATCAGGAATATCTCCCTCTATAATTGTACATTTTGGCTTTGATCTATTTCCCCTTTGATCAGTAAATCTCTCCCTATTTTCTAGCTCTTGATCAATATATCCCTATCTATTTTGACTCTTGATTAGTAGAATATCTCCATCTTTAACAACAATGCTAGAGACATATCATCTTTACATCTTAAGCATACAGATATAAACTCTTGTAGTTTCTTCCGTTTCTCTCTCTGTCACCTTGCTTGTGACTAATTTGAAGTTTTAGCTCTATGATTACTTTAGGTAGCTCATAAAGTAAGATCCACTACATCAATTTGCAATATATGGCAATTGGATTATTTGATGCAGGGAACTCCTCTTATTATTTAGATAGCCTTTGATAGAGGTATCACCCCTAATTTACCTCTTAGATACTCATGAGCATCCTTAGATAATTATTTTCTAAAGATATCAACAATTTTCTCCTTTGTGTTAACATATTCCATCTTTACCTCTTTATCTTGAACTAACCCTCTCAAGTAATGATACTTGATTGCAATGTGCTTTGTCTTTGTGCACATCACTAGATTCTTTGATATATTGATAGCACTTGTATTATCACAATAAAGTATCACTGATTCTATGATTTCTTCCTTAATTCCTTTAAGTAGTTGTTTGATCCATACAATATTTGTGCAATTTATAGTAGCAACAACATATTTAGCTTCAACAATGGATTGTGAAGTACAACTCTATTTCTTGCTAGTCCATGTAACTAGTCTCTTGCCTAAGAAAAATTCTCCTCCACTAGTGCTCTTTCTATCATCAATGTTTCTATCCTAATCAACATCAATGTAGGCTCTCAATTCAAACTCTTGTAGTATAGACCAAACTCTTCTGTTCCTTTTAGATATCTCATTATTCTATTCATAGACATTAAATAATTCTCCATGGGATTAGCAAAGAATCTTGCAAATATCCTTATAGATAATGCAAAATCATGTCGACTATGTACTACATATTGTAATTTTCTAGTTATAGACCTATACATGGTTTGGTTCACCTTAGAAGAATCATCATTCTTTGATAACTTGTGTCCTATCACCATAGGTGTACTTACTAGTTTGGAATCTTATAATCCAAAAGTTTTCAATATACTTGACATACTTTGACTGAGTGATGTTTATACCATGTTTCATCTAATATACTTGTAAACCCACAAAAAAATTGATCTCCAAACATAAACATTTCAAATTCTTGCTTCATCTGATTTGCAAAATCCTTACATAAAGCATCTTGACCTCCAAATATGATATCATCAACAAATATTTCAAATAACAAAATACCTTTTCCTTTCTTTATATTTATGTACAGAATGTTGTTATCATTAGTCCTTTCAAATCTAATCTTCACAAGATAATTATGAAGTCTCTCATACCATGCTCTTGGTGCTTGTTTCAAACCATATAGAGCTTTGTGCAATCTACATACCATATTTTTATTACTGCCATCATTGTTCTATGCAAAATTCTTCCTCTAATATGCCATTTAAAATGTAGATATAACACACATCTGATAAACTTTGAAACCTTTGTATGTAGCATAAGCAAGTGGAGTTCTTACTCCTTCCAATCTAGTAATAGGGGAAAATGTCTCTCCATAGTCAATTCCTTCTTCTTGTGCATATCCCTTGCAAACTATTTTTTCTTTTTTGCTTATGACTTTACCATTTTCATCTAGCTTGTTTTTGAATACTCTCTTGGTACCAATCACATTCTTGTCTTCTGCTCTAGGAACTAGACTCCACATCTTTTTCTTCTCTATTTTTTCAATCTCCTCTTCCATGGATTTGTACCACTCAACATCTTCTAGTACATCTTTTACTATTGTAGGTCCTTTCATGCTCAAAAAACATGTTTCACTTCTCAATCTATTTCTTGTCATTGTTCTAGCATTTTTATCTCCAATGATTTGAGTAGTAGGATGATGTCTTTTGACATACTTAGACAATCTTGATTCAAATCTTGTTTCTTCATTTTGTCTTTCAATTTTAGAATCACTGTGTGTATCTCTGTCAGGTATCTCAACATCTCTTTCATGTGTACTATTCTCAAAATTGAAATGTCTATCCACTTCATTCTATAACATGGCATCTGAATGTAGCTTGGTTCCTAAATGCAATTCAACATTCATAGGGTGTGACTTGGCAGTCACTCTAACTTACTATTGATTTGTAATTGTAACTTGATTTGCAACTTCTTCTTCAGTAGGCATACCATCATAAAAGTATACAAATTATTTGTATTCTTTTGTCTTTTTCATAGGTTCAGCCTCATTTACTTGTGTTTATTCATCAAAATTCACATTCACACTTTCCACAATTTTGTTAGTATTAGTATTCAAACACTTATAAGATTTACTTCTTGTAGATTATCTTAGGAATATACCTTCTTCACTTTTTGCATCAAGCTTTCCATTTCTAACATCTTTAAGAATGTAACACTTACTTCCAAATACCTTAAAGTATTTTACATTGGGTGGATATCCATACCATAGCTTAAAAAGTGTTGAATGAGTACCTTTTTTATTTTCACATAGTTCAAGGTATAGATAACTATACTTATAGATTCTCTCTATTATTTCAAAGTAACATTCTTCTCCATCATGAGTGTTCTAGCATAGTCCATTATAGATCTATTTCTCCTTTTAGCTATTCCATTTTATGGAGGGGTTCTAGGGGTAGATGTCAATCTTTTGATTCCTCTGTCATTGCAGAATATCTCAAACTCATTTGATGTAAATTCTCCTCCTCTATCAAATTCAAACATTTCATACTTTTACCCTTTTTTTCAACTCTTTCCAAGTACCACTTAAACATTTGAAAAGCATCATATTTTTATTTTAAAAACATAATTATCATCATCCTAAAGTAATAATTAAAAAATAGCATTATGTACTAATATCCCTTGTAGCTTTGCACTTCAGTTGGTCCACTCAAGTTAGTATGAATAATCTCTAGTATTCCTTTAGAGGTATAAGTTTTATTCTTAAAACTTGATTTTGTTATTTTTCCTAGCTAATATTGTTTGCATACTACATTATCAGGCTTCTTCAACTTAGGAAAACCTCTAATGTTCTTTGTGGTGCTAATACTAACCAAGTTATCAAAACTAACATGACATAACCTTTTGTCCCAAAGCCATACATCATCAAATTTTACAACAAGACAAGTAGCATCCTCTAGATCAAGATAGAATATATTACTTCTAGTTTGATCTCATTTTCTAATTAGTTCCCCATTTGTGTCATATATCTTAGCAATCTTGTTTTCAAATTCAACCTTGCATCCCAAATTGTTCAATTGTGACACACTCAAAAAATCATAGTTTAGTCCTTCAACATAGTAAGCATTGTCACATGAAATCTTATCTATGAATTTGATAGAACCTTTTCCTTTTATCAAATATGGTGCATCATTACTAAATCTTACACTATTTCTGTCATAGCAATTTAAGGTAATAAACTTAATATTGTCTCTAGTCATGTGATGTGAGCATCCACTATCAATGATCCATCTATAATTTTTGTTCACACAAGTCACAAGTGTAGTAGCCTCATCTTCATTAGATTCATCCTTCATTGCAATATACACCACTTCATCTTCATATTCATTAGAATCATTCTTTGCTTCCTCTTCAATAATGTAGCATGGATTTTTGCCTTTATCTTTGTAATCTTTGCTATCATCTTCTCTTTTGATCTTGTACTTATCACCACCTTTGTAGTTCTTCTTTTGTGTACATCTTGCAACAATATGACCAACCTTATTACAATTGAAACAAATGATCAGTAACTTCCCTTTAAACTTTCCTTTAGCTCTATGGAATCTTTTTTCGTAGTGCTTCTAATTGTTCAACATCTTCCTCATCTATATCACTATCACTAGACATATATTTTATATTTCTATTCTTCTTTTGCTTCACCTAATCAGAATCTTTCAATAATAGCTTAGCTTTGAAAGAAGATTCAAGGCTCTTAGGTTTTTAATTATCAAAGTTAGATAGCTCAAAAGTTGTAAGTCTACCTACTAGACATTCAAGGGTTAGATTATTTCCTAGAATACATCTTAGTTCTTGAATTATAGAAACTCTAATAGCATAAATATACAGTAATGTTCTCAATACTTTTCTTAGCATAGTATCATCATCTATCTAACTAGTAGCTCATTTTATTGCACTAACAAGTTCTTTTATTCTAGCAACATATTTAGAATTATTCTCACCTTCTTCCATTCTCATATCATCAAATTTACCTTTAAGACTTTCATATTTGGCTCTTTGAACATTTTTGTCTCCTCCATAGATGGTATCTAGGGCATCTCATATTTTTTTTGTACTATCAAGACTGCTGATATCATGAAATTTGGCATAACTTAGGGTAGAGGCAATCTCCAACATCGTTTGATTGTGTTCTTTCTTCTTCTTCATATCTTCAACAGTTAGGACTCTATATGGATCAACATGTTCCACTAAAATGGTAGATTGTGCATGATCTCCAAGCCCTCTAAGGTGTAGATTCATCAAACTTTTCCATGCAAGAAAGTTATCTCTATTGAGCTTAGGTACTTCTCTTTTAGACATCTCAATCTTTGTGCTTCTAGTACCTTAAAACTAGTCCTCTTAAGAAAATGACTCTAATATCAATTGTTGGAATACTTTAGAATAACTAAGAGGGGGGAGAGGTGAATAAGTTATCTAAGGTCTAGATGTATAAATAAAAATTCTCACAACTTAGTGAACCCAAAAAAACATTCATATCCATGCATGCATCGATAAGAATATGCAATCACTAAAACTTGTAGGTTACTATCAAATCAACTTGCAAAAATGTAAAGCATGAAACATAATAGATTCATCAATAATTGATAGAGTATTTTATGTGAAAAGACAATTTGGAAAAACCACTAGTAACATGCTACTCCTTTTCACTCTTTTGAAGTGATGCCCTATGAAAAGTCAACCTTGTTAAAGGTTACAATACACACTATTAAGTGTGACCTGATTAAGGGATTTCAATCACCCTATTAGAAGTGATCCTTGTTAGAGGATTTTATGCCATTCACTTGAAATGAAACCAAGTAAAAAGATTTTCAAATGTGTATTAAGTCAACCTTAATCCAAAGGATTTACCCTAGACTGATACAATTGTTAGAGAGTAATAATAGAGCTTTGATCTGATACAACTTACAACTTCTCTTGTAGGTTATAGATCTCTATTCAGTCCTCAATTCTACTTGGCCTTCATACTTTTTAGCTCTAATAGATTGTTCACTATTCAAGAATCTATCTCCTTAAGCCTTCTTTCTTAATATGCCATTGTAGAGTCTTCTCTCAGGTCACTTGATGAAGCAAAGCCCTTAATTCCTTCTCTCCATTAGGTTCTCACACATGAAAACTTTTCTCCATGACCAAACATTCTTATAAGTAGGAAATTATGATATTTTCCTGCTCATTTTCTATTGTCAAAATTTAAGTTTGGATGGATTAAGTAGGATACAATGTATCTACCCCATATCTCATATCTCTTCTAGAAATTTCTTCTAAAATGCATTTGAATTCATCTAAAAATGGTTTACCTCAAATGTTCTACCGCTAGCTCATCAACCTTATATTCTACCTAGTTCACAAGATTCAAGAAAACAAAATTTTCATCTTAGATTCAATGAATATTTGGTCTTTTAAAATAATGCAGTAGCTTAGTATTATCATCCTTCTAATGCTCAACACATACTGCATTGCTTGACATCTATTGTGAAATCACTTGGCATCAACTAAAGTTTACTTGGAATCAACTATCTTGCTTGGCATCCACTAGAATTTTCTTTTACTCAGCTCCTTCTAATGCTCGACACATACTGCATTACTCAACATCTATTGTGAAATCACTTGGCATCAACTGAAGTTTACTTGGAATCAACTATCTTTCTTGGCATCCACTAGAATTTTCTTTTACTCAGCTCCTTCTAATGCTCGACACATACTGCATTACTCAACATCTATTGTGAAATCACTTGGAATCAACTAATGTTTACTTGGAATCAACTATCTTGCTTGGCATCCACTAGAATTTTCTTTTACTCAGCTCCAACTAACTTTTTTCTTAGCTTCCATTGAATTTTCTTGGCACCTACTATCCACTCATTCAATCTTGGTAGAAAGAATTTGTGTAACTTGTTCTTTTAAACTTTCTTAATATAGCCAATATTTGTAACCTTAAGTAGATTATTAATACATCATGTCATCACTATCTTAACTGGCCCTTGTACTTCATTACATAATCATAACTCAACCTTTCCTCTAGGTGCTTTTGTTACATCTTATTGATCAAATCCTCTTCATCAATCAACTAAGTGATAGTACTTGAATCTTATAAGTAGTTGTCTTACTAGCAAATAGTAGGTTTGATATAAGTGAGAAAATAATGATTGAAATACATATTCTTCTTCAACAATCTCCCTCTTTCAATAATCTCTCTCAATAATGATCTTTTCAATCATATCTCAATAGGTTGGAATCTTCTAACAAGTATTCAAAGTCTCCTACCAAGGATCACGTATACTAAATATTGTAATAGACTCCTAACAGGGTCCATCCTCTAATAATGAATATTTATATTAGTACATCATCTTGTGGGCATCATTCTCATTGAGGTTTTCCCTCTGATGAAGGGTTTCCCTAATTAACATATCTGGTGTAATTATCTATGTGCATCTTGTTATGGTTGCTATCTACTTTGGTTGATTAGATAAGATTGTTTAAGGTTGATAAATATTTTAATTATTGGATAACTGATTCACCCTCCACCACCTTCTCAATTATCTTTGTGGACTATTATTTCTAAAAATTGGTATTAGAGAAATATGTCCTTGAAGATAAAGTTTAGTAACTTTGGGAGATCCATGACAAACATATTTAGGAAATATAGTATGAAGTTTGATGGAACAAATTATGATAGTTGCAAGGAAGAGAGGAAGACACATCTACTATGTATGGGTCTAGGATATTTGATTTTGAAAAAATTAGAAAAGAAAGTCATTTCTAAAAAAGACTTGGAAACTTGTACTGAGGAAGAGAGATATTTTATGTGTGACATGGGAGCTAGAGAAGCACTATTGTTTGCACTTCCTAAAATTAAGTACAATCTAGTAAAGTCACTTAATACTTCTCATTTAATTTAGAAAGCTTTGGAAAATAGTTTTGAAGGTGATGAACATTCTAAGAAATTGAGGTGACAAAGTTGAATTTATCCATTTCAAGAAGCTAAAATGATGGAAGATGAATCTATAAGGACATATGTAGGTAGGATATTAGGAATTACTGCATGTATTAGATCTCAAGAAGGAACCAAAGAAGATGATGAGGTGATATAGAAGATATTGAAGAGCTTAACATCAACATTTAAATTAGAAGTTCAAATGATATTGTTGTTGATATCTTGTACCAAATATTTCACAAAGGAGACATTGCTTGAGAGAATTGATGTAGTTTAGAATGAGCTTAGACAGTCCAGAGAATTGACTAGAATAGAAATAATTTTTAGTGCCTTGAATATTTAACCTAGTTTATTAAGGAGCACAAGTTCTAGAGGAGATTTTTTGAGTAGCAATAGATCTGATGAGGATAGAAATATTGAAGGAGTAGCCCTTCTAGTAAGAAGAGAGAAGGATGGTAATACATTTTTTCAATGTTGGACTTTAAATGAATTTGGTCATTATGCATCTAAGTGTCCTAAAAGAGAGAAAAAGTATAGAGGATTTTTGTATCCAAATAAAGAAGATGATTTTTATGAACAAGAAATAAGTGCTAGTGATGATGAAATTGGATTTGTAGTAATTAAAGGAGAAAGTCCAAAGAAAATAGCTTCAGTATCATAGGTTGAAAACAAATTAGATTAGCTAATTAACTGTGGTTGTTCACATCATATGACTGGTGATATGAACAAGTTTTTTGACTTCAAAAGTCATGATGGAGACATTGCCAGAGTAAAAAATAATGCAACATGCCATGTTAAAGGTTGGATCTATAACTCTTGACAGTAAGACTAAGACTAAGGATGTATATTTTTTTGATGGTTTGAAGCACAATCTTCTAAGTGTTGGATAACTGGTGGATAAAGGTTATATGTTAGAGCTTACAAAAAAGACATTCATTATTAGATATAAAGATGGAAAGGTAATTGGAACAAGTTCTAGATCTAGAGGTAATGTATTTCAATTGAATCCTACTAAAATGACATGTTTGGTTGCAAAGGTAGATGACAGTTGGTTATGGCATAAGAGATTTTGTCATATAAAATTTTACAATATTGTGAAGACTAGTAGTATGTTTGTAGTTAGAGGTTTGCCTAATATTATAAAGCCTATTAATATAATTTTCAAGGAGTGAGTTTTGGAAAAGCATAACATAACTTCTTTTCCCAAAAAGAGGCTTACTACCACAACAAAATTGGAGATTGTACATACAGATCTTAGTGGTCCTACAAAGGCTAAATGATTCTATGGTAAAAGGTATTTAATGATTTTAGTTGATGAATTTTCTATAATGATGTGGGTTGCATTTCTTTAAGAAAAATATGAGGCATTTGATAAGTTCAAGATATTCATGAATAGATTTGAGAATGAATTTGGCATGAAGATTAAATGTTTAAGATCATATAGAGGAGAAAAGTTTACTTCAAATGAGTTTAACATCTTTTATGAAGCTAATGGAATCAAAAGACAATTATTAGCTCTGAGAAGCTCTGAATAGAATGGTATAGTAGAGAGAAGAAATATGTCAGTAACAAAAGCTGAGAATGATGTACATCCAACATGTTTTGGAGAGAAGTTGTGAATATTTTAGTCTACACTATGAATAGAGTGTAGGTTAGGAAAGACACAAACAAGACCCCTTATGAACTGTGGTGTGGTCACTCACCTACAGTTAAGTATTTCAGAATTTTTGGTAGTAAATGTTATATCAAAAGAGATGATGATATTGGTAAGTTTGATGATAGAAGTGATGAAGGTATGTGTTTTGGTTTCACAAAAAACACCCCATTTGAAATATAAATGGGGACCCCCTACTTTTTTTTTGTCTTTTCAAATCCCTAGTCCAGGGTCCGAATCTTTTTCTAGTGTTTTTCGACCTAATCCAGGTCTTGCTTCAAAAACCCAGTCCCTAAAAGTTAAGTTTCTACCAAAAGAAGTCATTTTGCAAAAGGAAAAGATACACCAGCACACCTCCCTAGGTGTTCTAGTGTGCCAAAGAATAGAGAAACTACTCAAAAAAGGTAAGTGTATAGATGGGTAATAGTGCATCAACATAGTTGTGCACCTCCTCAACTGTTCACTTACTTTTTCCTAGACTTTGAGCTCCACATCATCACACTAGTTGAGGTGCACCTCCTTTTCTCTCCTAACCACACAAAACACACAAAACAAACATTAGAATTTAAATTAAGGTGCATAGTAGCACACCTAATTAGGTGCACTATTGCACACCTTACTTTTTCATGCAAAAGTTTAAAAAGCTAAAAATCCTTATAAAAAAACATCCATTTAAGGTGTGTAGTAGTGCACCTAATTAGGTGCACTACTATGCACCCTTAAATATTTAAACCTTTTTACACTAAAGAGATCATAAGGTGCACAATAGTGCAGCCCAGGAGTTGTGCTCCTATGCACCTCGTGCATTAAAACTTAACAAAGAATGATGTGCACCAAGTGCACCTCAGTGTTCTGCCAAGTGCGCTCTTTTTTGCTTATCAAAGGTTTGAATGAGGTTTTGCATGTTTTTAAAACTTTTTACATTCTTGGTATTTTTTCCCATAATTAGGGTTTTTTAATGTTTGATTTTCAACTCTCTAGACTAATGTTTACTTCTTTGTGCAGATAAAAAGGCATCCTTAACTTGTTGAGGTCATAACTCTCAACCTAGTGCTCAGAATTCAAAACCATTTACACCATTAGAAATAAGAAATAAAAATCTAATTTTAGTCCCTAAAATAGTGAGCCTTTAGCTACCCAATTTTAGGGACTGGTGAAAGTTTCAACTGGAAATTTTGAGTAGAAGACCTCCAAAAAAGCCAATAAAAAATGCCTAGAAAATCTTGCAATTTTTTTTCAAACATTTGATCATTTTAGATAATATTGATCACTAGATCTCTCACTAGGAAGGGTAGGATAGTTGGAGAGAAGAAAAAGATCAAAGATATAGAGGTTGGAAAAATGAACCAAAACCAAGTTCCTCATCTTATGCAATTATTAATGACAAGATTCAACATGGGTGCCTTGGAATTTTAGATAGAAGTAGGAGTTCAAATGTATGAAATTTTTTGGCTATAAAGAGAGTATAAATCATCAAAAAGGGGCAAATTAAGTATAGAAAAGTGATCCAAACCCCCATTTGAGCAAAACCCAAAATCCATTTTCAAAATTGAGAACTTTGATTTTTTTGTGAATTGCGCACCTTGCACAAATTTTATGCAGGTGCACTAGTGCAGTACTGCGCTAGGTGTGTAGGTGCATTTTTTTAATGTTATTATGGAATATTTTGAAGAATTTAGAAGTGCACTAATATTTAAGAGCTTTCCATGCATAAAAAATGCATTCTAACAATAGTTTAACTCCTATAGATGACTAGTGAAGATGCAGCTTCTATTTTTGGTACTTTTAGACACTCCTATATTGACCGATGGCTCTCTCTTTCTTATTTTCTCATGTTTTCATTTTTTTAAGACATGTAAATACTCATGCATCCAATTAATGATATAAAAATGGATGGAGTCCTACTTAACACCAGTTAGATAGTCAATTTGTACATAAATAGATTTTTTTTATTAGTTTAGAAGCCTATGATTGCAAAAAGATATCTCTCACTTTCAACATAAATTGAGGAGAAGATTTCTTATAAATTTAGGAATGTAACATGTATTCCATGCCACCATTATTTTGATGCAACAATATATGCTATTGGTGCTTGCATTTGGAGTGTAGTGATTCTTGCCTAACTGTGTTACATTTTGTGAATATATGTTCATGAAGTGTAATTGAGCGAATAGTTTTATTGCATTGTTCTAGTTGTGCGATCTTTTAATTCTAGTGTTTGCTACAAGTTTATGAATTTTGTTGATGTAGTTAGTTTAAGAAGAGATAATCATATTTTTCCTACATAGCCTTTTGTCTCACATGAGTACACTTTACATGGACTTGCAATCTGATGAAAAGTGAAACATGTTATAGTTATTGAATTCCCATTAGCGATTGCATTAGTGGAATTAAGGGAGCACTACTCCTATTTTCATTAGTTACCTATCGATCTTTTCAAAAGCTTAACTTGCAAACATGTTGTTTCTGTAGCTTATGTCCATTAGGATTTACTTTTCACATTAGCTTTTTAAATTTCTTGTTACCCTATCTTTGTTATTTTCTTTGTTAACCCCTATTTAATTTATAAATTCATATAGTTGCATTGTTATATTGCATTCACTCAAAAAATAGAAAATACCAACAACATATCTCTTTTGTGATTAATTTTGAAACAATAAGCAGATTGGTCATTTGATCCAAAATTAGCTTGAACTAGCAAAGGCCTCCTTGTGAACATTCACATTTATCTTTAACTAAGCGAATTCTAGTAGGTTGCAAGATTACCTAGAACCTTGGAGTTGATCCCAGATTAGCTTTTCAAGAGAGGAGTTTGAAAGGATTCTTTTCATTAAGCATCATGCAAAATGATAGATAAATAGTATGTTTCTTGGTTATTCATTTAAAAGAAAGGCTTATAGATGTTATAATCTAAGAACTAAGACTATTATGGAAAGTGAAAATGTAAGAGGTGATGAGAAATTTAGGATACAAGAAAGAGTAGTTGATTACAATTTAGATGATGATGTTGTTACTAAACCAAGGAATGATGAAGTGTTCTTTGGCACTAACAATGATTAACACAATGAAGGAGAGCTAAGATAGGAACAAAGCTCAGAACCTTCAATAGAGCCAAGAGTTGAGATAGCAACTCCTACTTTGGTTAAGAATATGACAAAGAATCATCCAACTAAGTAGATAATCAAAAGCAGAGATAAAGGTGTGATGAAAAGAAGAAAAATCAATGAAGAACTATGCTTGTTATCTCAAGATAAACCTAAGAATATATATGAATCATGTAAAGATGACTATTGGAAACAATCTATGAAAGAGGAATTGGATTAGATAGTAAAGAATGAGACATGGGGATTGGTTCCTAGACTAGGAGACAAGAATGTGATAGGAACTAAATAGGTATTCAAAAACAAGGTGAATAAACAAGGCAAAATAGTAAGGAACAAGTAAATATTGGTATGTAAAGGTTACTAATAGTAAGAAGGAATAGACTATGATGAAACCTAAGCTCCTATGAAAAGAATAGAAGCAATAAGGTTATTCTTAGCATATGCAACATATAAGAAATTCAAAACATGTCAGATGGATGTCAAGTTAGCATTTATGAATGGAGAACTTAAAAAAGAGGTATACATGGAATAGCCTAAAGGTTTTCCTTTAATATATGACAAGGACATAGTATGAAAATTGAAGAAATCATTGTATGGATTGAAGCAATCACCCAAAACTTGGTATGCAAGGTTGGACAAGCATTTGACAAAGCTTGTAATTAGAAAAGGTATGGCAGATAGTAATCTCTATTGGAGAGAAATTGATGTTGGATTAATGATTTTGATAATATTTTTTGATGATATCATACTTGGAGGAAATGATGATGAAAGTAACAAGTGTATAGAATAAATGAAGAAGCAATTTGAAATGAGCATGATAGGAGAAATAAAATATTTTCTAGGATTATAGATCATACAAGACATAGAAGGCATATTTATTTCTTAGACTAAGTATTTAAAAGATTTACTAAAAATGTTTGATTTGGAAACATGCAAACTTTTTGGAACACCTATGGTAACTAGACACAAGTTATCTACAAAGGATGAGACAACTACTATTGAGAAGAAGAAGTACAAATCTATGATTGGAGGATTGCAATATCTGACTCACACAAGGTTAGGTATAGAAAATATAGTTGGAATTGTTGCAAGATTCTAAGATAATCCCAAAGAAGCACTTTATGTAGTAGTCAAAAGGATATTTAGATATTTGAAAGGAACACTAGAGTTTGGATTGTGGTATGATAGATCTAATGATTTCACTCTATATGCTTATACTGATGTTGATTAGGTAGGAAATATGGATGATAGAAATAACACCAATGGTGGAGCCTTCTTTCTTGGAGGAAGATTGGTTTCTTGACTAAGAAAGAAGAGGGATTGTACCTTATAGAGTCCAATAGACAAAAAATATGTTGTAACAAAAAATAATTGAAATTAGGTTATTTGGATGAAATAGATGTTGAAGGATATAAGGATAGAAATTAGTGAACCTATTGTCATACACTTTGGCAACACAAGCATAGTAAATATGTTTAAGAATCTAGTGTTGCATTCTAATTCCAAAAAAATTATATAAATCATTATATGTTGAGAGAGAAAGCTGCAAAAAAGGAAGTTAGGTTGGAGTATGTGAGCACTAAAGAGAAGATTATAGATATCTTCACTAAGCATCATCCTAAGGAGAATTTTGAGTATTTTTAAGGTATGCTAGGGGTATGCCCCTTCCTACATTAGAGTAGATAATGCAAGAGTGTATCAGTCTAGTGTAATAGAGCACTATTGTTTGTTTGGATTGAATGTTGATGCTTCCTATATAGGGGAGTATAAGTGATGGACAAAGTCATGTAGGACTCTTGTTGGATGTTTTTTTTGAACAATGTCTTTGGAAAATTGAGCTAGTCAAAAATAGGTGTTGTAGAGTTTGATGGTTGCTAAAACTTTTGACATTGTATCAATGGGGGAGAAGTACAACATGAAAAACAAGTAAAACAAGTATAACTTGTTCAAAAAATTATTTGGAATGAAGTACAACATGAGAATTATAGCATGGAAAAATAGTTTGATGTAAAAAACATTGAGGTATATCAATGGGGAGAATGATTGATGAAGAGCATTTGAAAATGATTGATGAAGAGGGTTTGAAAAGAAAGGTTAATAGTCTTTTACAGTTGGTATTCTTGGAACTAGATGTTTTTCATCTATGTTGCCATCAATGCCAAGGGGAGAGATTGTTGGTAGCATGAATGCTAATGTTATTCCTATGAGGGAGTATTGTAGAAACATGATTAGATCATTATCATGATGATATGTTACAGTCATGACTATGTTTTTCATTGATGTCAACAGAGCATTTTTCTGTGGTATCTGACAAAAGAACAACAAAAAGTTCAAGTTGGTACAAAAAAATTATTGAGTACTTTTAGGAGTGAGATTAAAATAAAATTATACTATTTGTCTAGTATACATAGCTAACCTTGGAAGTATAAGATATTAAGTTTGGAAGAAGTTATGGAAGTTTAGGTGAAGACTATTTTGAGATTGAGTTTACAAAAGCATGTTCTAGTAAACTTGTTATATCTCTTAGCAAAATTATTATTCTAAGAAGCTAAAGTTAAAGATGTGAAGAAGGCATGTTGGTGATGATATGGCCAAACTCACTCATCATAATGTTACATGTATGGAAAGTTATTTAAGTTGCAAGGTGAAAGATTAATATTATCGCTAAGTGTAACGTGTTCTTAATGTGGTCCTTTAATAATTAATTGAAAAGGTGTAATAGCCAACTTAGGGAATTTTTTTTGGATTCAGTATAAAGGAAATAAATTTTTCTTTACCATATATATGGATGTATAGAGGAGTATGGATAATTGTAAGCAACACAAAGAGAAGAATGTGAAGATGTTGAGTTGTCATTTTGCATGATGCTTAATGGCAAGAATCCTTTTGAACTCCTCTCTTGAAAAGCTAATTTAGGATCAAGTCTGAGGTTCTAGGTGATCTTGTGACCTACTAGAATCCACTTAGTAGAAGATAAACGTGAGTATTCATGAGGAGGCATGTGCTAGTTCTGACCAATTTTGGATAAGATGTTGAATCTGCTTGCTATCTCAAAAGAATACTGCACAAAAAGAAATATATTTTTCTATTTTATAATGAATGCAATTTTGACTATTCAAATATATGAATTCCTAAATTAACCAAGTGTTTGTAAAAGAAAATAATGAAGATAGGGTTTCATTAGTTTAAGAAAATGACTTAAAAAATAAATCCCTAATGGACATAAGCCACGAAAATAAAACATATGTGAGTTAAGCCTTTGAAAAGATCCATAGGTAACCAATGAAAATAGGAGAAAATCTTCCTTAATTCCACTAATGTAATTGTCAATGGAAATTCAGTAACTGTAAGATGTTTCACTTTTCATCAAATTGCAAGGCCATGAAAGTGCGCTCATGTGAGATAAAAAGCTATGCAAGAACAATTGGGTGATATCTTCTTGAACTAAGTATGTTAGTAGAATTTTTAAATACATGGAAAACACTAGAATTAATATATCACTCAATCAAAATAACACAACAAAACTATTGGCTCCATTACACTCCATTAACAAACATTCACAAAATATAACACACTTAGGCAAGAATAACTACACTCTGAATGAAAGCACCAATGACATATATTGGGTGAATGCACAAAGTTGGGTTGCAATTCCGTTGAAGTCAAATCTGCAAAATGAAACTTCTTAGAAACAGGTACCTGATTTTAAAGAACGGGCACCTATTTTTGGTTCGGGTGCCCGACCCTAAATTTAAAAAATGGGCATCTATTATTTTTTAAACTCGGGTACCCATTTTTTATTTTCAAAAAACGGGTACCTGTTTCTCAAAAAATTAAAAATTTAAATTTTTAAGAAACAAGTGCCCATTTAAAAAAAATAAAAAATAGGTACCCATTTTTTAAAAATTGAGTACTCGTTTCTTAAAAATTCAATTTTTTAAGTTTTCAATGGATTTTACATGCCGCTTTTAGCTTTTCAAAATGGGTACCCATTTTTTGAAATTCAAATAACGGGTGCCTGTTTCTTACAACATGAGGCGGGATTTTTTTTTCCTTGCCTCAGATTTTGGTTTGGGATAGGCTTGGTGAGACTAAGCCTATGCCTTGGCCTCTTAAGATTTGGCTAAGGCATTGAACTAATAAATTCATGCCTTGCCATAATTTTTAGAGGGTCTTCCCAATCAAATTTTTTTACGAAACAAAAACCCATTAGAGCTCTCACTGTCCTGATTTCAAAAATATAAATTTTATAGAGTTATGTTTTCATTTACTATTTTTTTAAAATTTTTAATCAAAGGTGGTACCTAAATGTAAAATAGCAACTTCACTAAAACTTTAATAACTTTTTTATTTTATATTTTTTCTTAAATTAATTTATATGTCACATTCAATTCTTTTGAAATTTAAAAAAAAAAAATTTAAAAAGTGAAATTTTGATCAAATTATGGTGTTTGTACATGAGAGGTTTTAAAATTTTCTTTTATAGCCAATTAAAAATTAATTAAAAAAATATTCATTAAAAAATTCAAGAAAAATATTCTCATCAATCTTTGGTGTATCAGGTAGCTCCATTTAAAAGGATTCACAAAAATTCATTCATTTGTGTCAAATTATGGTATCCGTACATGAGCGTGGTATGGTCCTGAAATAAGCATTTTGAAAAAGTGGTTTTTAAAGATCCATACCAAAAAAAAATTCTATTATATGGGTATACAAATAAATTACATATTCAAAAAGAAGATTCCAAGCACTACAATTTTTATTTCTGAAATTTTTTTATATTTAATCTCTAAATGGCTCAAATTTTGGCATCAATTGACAAAATATTTCAAAAACAGGAAAAAAATTTCCACTTTTTGGCCAAAAGTGAGACCCAACTTCCTACACTGACCCTATTATTGCATAAAAATAATGGATTGGAATACATATTACACTCTTGAATTTTTAGGAAATCTTCTCGTCAATTTGTACTTAGAGTGAGAGATCTCTTCATGCAAATCTATGCTTCTAAACTAATAAAACTAATCTATTTATCTACTAACTAACTTTCTAACTAGTGCTAAGTAGGACTCCACCCTTATTTATATCATTTAATGGGTGAATGAGCCTTAACATGTCTTAAAAAAAGAAAATATGAGAAAGTAAGAAGTAGAAAGCCATTAAATGATGTAGAAGTCTCTGGAGATGTCAAAAATAGAAGCTCGACCTTCTCTAGATGTTTTTAGGAGTTAAACTACCGTCAGAATGTGTTTCCCATGCATAGAAAACTCTAAATTTGGAACTAGCAGTTAACTGTCGCCACACCTCTGAATTCTTCAAAAAATTTAGTGCACCTTTGGAGAAGCACACCTTGGAAGATGGGTCAAAAAAATACAAAATTTTACCAAGTGTCAAAACTGAAATTCTAACTTTGGGTTTTGTTCCCCTTCATACCAGAGCTATATTTAGGTATTTTCTCTTGAATTTCTCTATTATCTTCATCACTTGGGTTGCATCTGGAGGATCTAAAGCATTATATTTATGCCTTACTTTTTTTCAATAGTTTCCCACTTCTATGCGAGTCTCTACAAAATCTCCTAGTTTCACATCCAATTCTAGCAATGTCTCTTCGGTATTAAATGCTTGTCTAATATCCTCATCAGTGGAAGCTTCTTTAAAATTATTCCAAAAATTTTAAACAACTTCTTGCATAGTCATGAGTATATCCCTTGAATCATCTTGAAAAATATCAAGGCAAACATCGATGTAATATCTCTCTACTTCCAAAATCTACTCTTGGGCTTGATCCTTGAGCTTATGAATATCTGCTTGTAATGTTTCCATTACTTTATTACCATCCACAATCTTCTCAATCAAATCATATATCTTATCTAACTCATCTATAATATATACATCCATCAACATTTGATACCTCTAAGCCTTTATTGATTATAACACGTACAGGTCTTTATCCCAGGTATGTATCTCATCCATCAATCCAAAATCCTACTTCAACATAGCAACCAGCTTGTCTACATTATCCTACATGTGGTGGTGCAATAACTAAATATTTTCTTGTATTATCTACCCACCTTCTTCTTCTAAACTTTCTCACCATTTCCAACAAGTCCTCAAAAATTGATCTAATTGTACATTCTCCTTATCTCTCCTATTGAGTGCCACACCTAAAGTATCCTTAGGATTTTTGAGATCCAACAAACCAACTACTTGTGCAAATAACCTCTTAGGAGTTCATTATGCTTCTAAAGGTTTAATAGTTCAGACTCATCATATTCTAAGTGTGTAAACACTTCTTTGATTCCTATAGTGACCATCAATTTGGTAGTATCCATAGTGGGTTTTCCAAGAAAGGCCTCTTTGATTTGATAATCTTTTGGGGTCAAATCCTCATGAAATTTGTATGTAGAGGAGGGATAACAACATGGGAAAACAAATCCTAATTTTGATCGCCCATAATAAAGGCTAATGTTCATGCATCACCCACTGGTGGCTTAGGTTTCTTAAGAGCTTCAATTAATTCTCCCATTCCCTCTTCCTCAGTACAATAAAACTACCTTTTGTGTCTAACCATCACCTCTTTTCTTCACCATCTTGGAGTATCTTCCATTAGAGACTTATTTTTAGATGAAAAGGGAGCTTGTACCATTAGTCCCTTTCCTTTAGCACTCCTCTCTAGAATCTTCTCCTTTTGTGAGAGATTTATATTAGACATCTATGTGTCTATTGAGTCCATAGTCCTCACCTCTATATCTTGGGAAGTCTGTTGACGTTCCTCATCTATTTGCCCCTCCTTTGATACTTCATCAATAGGTATTTTTTGAGGCTCTTCTATCTATTTAGCTTGTAACTATTCTTCATTACCTCAAGGGAGAGGAGTAACTAAACCTTTATCCAAACAAGACAAGTCTTGACTTGGTGATGGTGGAGAAATTAAAGTTCCATGTGGCTTAGGTGCCAATTGACTCTAATCCTCTTGTGGAGATTGATTTGTTAGTGTATCCCTTATCTAATGTACTACAACTTTAGTGCTTATAGGCATGAAATCAAAATCTAACATCTTAAGACATCAATCCTTGGTCCTCTTGCTCATTAATCCATTGTTACAACTCATCCTCCAAAGTTGTAACCTAAATAGGTTGTGTAGGAATGGATGGTGGTGTTATAGTGGAGCTCCTTTTCCATTCTACCTTAGTAGCCCTAGTAATATGAGGCCTTTGACTCAAGGCAAGGTTATCCTCCTCGTCTTTGTCATTCTATTCTTCTTCCTTTGGAATAACTTTCTTATCATCTTTTGTCTCCTTATCCTTTTAATTGGAGTTTTCACCTTTCTTTTCTTAGAGCTGATGGAGAGGCTTCTTCCTCTTAATCAAGTAGAGACACTTCCTATGCTTCTTATTTAGCTTCTTTCCCTTGTTCTAGAAGTGGTACTAGCAGATTATCTTGAGTTTGAGTAACTTCTACATTTTCTGTTCCTTAGCTCATAGGTGCTTGAGTTGCCTCCTCTTTGGTCTCAACTTGCTGAAGGGAAGTTCTTTTCCTTTTATTTTTACCCTTTTGTACCTTGAAGTATCAAACCTATCTATCAAGCTGATGTACTATTTCTAGCCTTATTAGAGATTGAACTATGAATGTTGGCATTGTCACCTTTGTTCCTCTACCTTTCACCGGGCTAGCTATAGCTTGGAAAACTACTATTTGGAGAATTAGATCTAGCTTGAATGGTCTCTTAATCTATTTCTTGGTTAACTAGATGATATGCATCGCCCTATGATTGATATCTATATTTTCTTCTCTATCAATCTCTGTATTCATGATAGGCCAATCATTTATCTTATCTCAATTATATAAGGGATCTAAGACTTCTTCAGTATATTGCTACAAAATCTTTAATGGGACCTTCATTTTAAAGCCACTGCTTGCCAAGTAAAGGGTCATCCTACAATAATCCCTTATCCAAATCTCATAGTCATCTACTACATTCATCCAATGATCCTCTATGGCATTTTCATGTTTGAACTATTTTTCTGCCAAGTATTAAACTATGCCAATGTTATCAAAACATGGAAGAGGGGATTTATAATCCTCCAAGGGATATTGATCCATTCTAACTCAAAAGTCATGATATCCTACTTCTATTTGACACCAAAAGGACCTATAGTGATGGGCCATACCCATGCCTTCTTATGCCACTTCCTTACTCTATTATACACAGATAAGAGTTGTCATGTAATCCCTAGAAATATGAGTCTATCACATGGATACCAATGGATTTTCTTTGGATTTATAGTTGTAGCTGCTACCCATAAATAGGTGAATGTCTTGAATTGGATATAGTAGGCACCTATTTCTATAATCTTTTCTACTTCCTCTTATGACATCCAATTTGCATAGTCTCCCTTAATGAACCAAATGACTACAAAAATGAAAGCATCATTCACTATTTTGTATTCCTTGCTATGATCTAAGAGCTTTTTCCTCACCAGTTGGGGGTATACCACATAAGGCCATGCATCAACATCTTGCAAGTTACCCCTTTTAAACAATCTTGGATAATCTATTGTTCTAGCTACTAATAGATACACCTAATAAGATGTCATATAGAACCTTAGGCCATTTTTGACCTCCACCAATTGTTCATCTAAATTCTCACCGAGAATTAAGGCCCAATCAATTAACATCTTTATCATTCTAATGGTTTCAATGAAGTGTACCATCCATATGTTTAAGTGACCAGCTAATGGTAATCACATGATTCTGCTCAAAAGAACTATGGAATGCCTGATATCATCTTTCATATAACCTCTTGTCATATCTCCTTTCCTTGCCTTTTTTCCAAGAAGATTCCTATCAATAAGATATGAGGATTGAATAATTTATATGGCTTCTTGGTCATGCTTTCTATACCATCTTTTTGCTTGATGATATATCAACCTAATGTATTGATCTTCCCTTGAAAGATGGAAAATTTTCTCTATATTCTTAGGCCTCAAATCTAGAATGATCTCTCTAGTTATTATTTTTACCACTCTTTCCTCTAAAACATAATTCTTTGCCAATGCCATAACCAACTTAGAAGATTGTAATAAAATTGAGTGTGAAGATGCATTTACTAACCCTGATCTTATAAGTACATACACCATAGGGGGCCTCTCATTTGGTTTGTTTCATAGGACAATGAATTTGTTCCAATCAATATGGCCTAGCTCAATGCCTCAAATCTCTAAATGTGTATCCTGGAAGTGTGATTTCAATGGAACACCTTGAAATTTGAAGGCCACCAATTTTGGAGCCATCTTTGTAGTGAGGAAGGATGAGGAGAAAGTCATTTTATCTTCTCAAAATAGATATCCATTAGTCTAGAAGGTTGAAAAAATTAATTTAAACAAACCCTAGTTATGATAAAACAAAATCTAGAACTTGAAAAGGTTCACAAAACACCTACAAAATGTATTTATACTCTTATGAACAAAAATTTGGCCCACCTTGTACACTTTAAGGGTGTGCTAGTTGTGTCTTTCCCCTTTATTAAACCTTCAACACTAAGGGTGCACACATAGCATAGCTTGTGGGTGTACTATGTGTGCACCCTTGTAATGCAATGTATGTCAAATATTGAAAAAAGGGTGCACACATAGCACACCTCATGGGGTGTGCTATGTGCACAACCTTACTTTGTGTGTGGGGGATGATTTTCCTTTGAGAGGTGTGCATGTGCGCACCTTTCACTTAGGTGAAGTTTTTTTGTTTTTAAAGTTTTATTAAGCTTTTGTAAAAAAGGTGTGCACCTCCTTACTTAACATTTTATTTGTGTTGTGTATAGGTTCTGAAAAGGAATCACACCTCTCAAGGTGTAGAGGTGCACTTGCCAAAGATGTAGAAGAGAAAGTGAGTAAGGAGGAGAATAGGTCCCATGCTTTTATAAGCCCAAGATGGAGAACACCTTTGGAGGTGTGCACCTATGCATGTGCACACTTCCAAAGGTAAGTGCTCCCACACTAGTGCACTTAGCATGCTAGGGAACCTTTAAGGGTGTGCTAGATATTCTAGTGCACATCTAGACATTAAAAATCACTTTTTCTTCAAAAAACCTCTAGTTTCTAGCAATTGGGTTCTTCAAGCAAACGACTAGACTAGGCTTAGGCACCATGTAGAACCCTAAAAAAGACTTAAAACCTAACCTAGGGATATAGAAAGCTAAAAAAATACTAGGTAGTCCCCATTTCTAAGAGAAATGGGGCGTGCATTATGAAACCACAACAAATATCCCTAACAAAAAGGAAATAAATGACAAAACCACTTCTTCATCAGCAAATATTCCTCTAATGTGTGTTAAATACCAATTGAATCCTAATTAATCCATGTGTATTTTGAGTAACTTCATAGTCAAAACCTCATAATCTTAAATCTCAAGTTTAATGTGTGTTCAGTGTATCCATTTTGTTTTACATCTCAAAATGTAATCTATCAAAAGCTTCTAATAGCTTCAAAAAAAATTTCCACCCCATCAGTCAATTCATTGGAAATCCTCATGAAGGATGTTTATCAATCACTTGTCTGACTAGATAAGAGAATCAGTTTTGAGGGCTCTTAACGAGTTATCACTTTTCATTTGAAGTTTAATGTCCCTATATTTTTATCCTCTCAATGGAGTTCTTAACCTTTACGTTCTCTAAAGGCTAAGTAGACAAATAAGAAGAAATTGATTAAATTAATTTCTTATAAAGTCATTAAATAAATTAAAATTAAAAGGTACCTTTATATTTAATTAACTTAATTTTCTACAAGCACAACTAATTATTATATTGGAAAGCGGGAAGCTTCTAGAGAGTGCATTTTATAGAAGTATAACTAATTATTGCCTTGAGAAGGGGGAAGCTTCTAGAGAGTGCAATTAAATAATATTTTATTTCCTTCTAGAAGGGTGAAGGAAAAGTATAAATAGAGGCAACTGATTCATTGTTAAGCATCCAATTATTGTTAATTGCATTTGATATAAACTTGGGAGAAGAATCTAAGGGTTTCTAATTTTAGTTAGCCATTGGAGAACGTCAATTCTTTAGTGTTGCAACAATTTGAGGTGGTGAAATATCCACTAAATTTGGCATTCAAGAGAGCTTCATTTTGGAGTTCTATTTGAGCTTAAAGTTAAGGAATGACTGAAGGGTTTGAAAAATATTGAATGACTATCAAGTGTAGACTTGAAGATTCATCTTTGGTAGCCATTAGTAATCATTTTTTCTTTCTACTATAGTACATACGAATAGTGCCATGCTACAATACCCACACTATAGTATTTATGCTTGATTTCAATTGCAACTTTCATCTCTATCCTTGGGCATCATTATTATTAGGCTCCTCTTGCAACTATTACTAGTTTGGATTGTAATATTAGGCATATAATTTTGTTGTTGTAAGTGATAACTCAAAATCAGATTTGGCATTGTTGTAGTCATTATTGTAAGCCCATTTGTCTTGGCAAATTCATAGCAACATTGTACATGAGAATGAATTCAAATAAGGAGATATATGTTGCATTTTGTTTTTTTGACAAAACGTCCATCTAATAGCATATATGATCGTCATAATAGTTGTATTCCAATTATTTTTCAAAATGTTAGTTGGCTATAGGTATACATTCCATATCTTGTTTCCATGTATATGCATTGAAAATACCAAAAATAATTGCACTTGCATATTAGTTCATAGTAAGAGGTATTGTAATATAATTTGTGAACATTCTAAATTTCTTAACATCATTCAAACTATATCAAACAATCTAAAACAAAAAAAATATTTGAAATGAGAAAGGTGGCATACAAGTGTTTGACAGCATTCCTTGAGCTAAAATTAGTCAATTTAGGCAAGGGATATTATAGTGGTATTAGAGCTTGAATTAAAAGTGTTTGAAAAAATGTAAAATAGTTGAATTTGAGAAGGATTTGGTATTTCAAAAAGTTGTAATTGGTTAGGGTTATTACATGAAGTCCTGGCTAATCTTCTAAATATTTGCTTCATATAGCTCACATGTCACTATTTGATTCTTTGAAGAAGCAATTATTTTAATAATAGAAAGCCTAATTGGAGTGCATATCCCTATAGTTAGATTAACTTTCTTAGACTTTGTAGAATCTTTATTCTTAACACCATTTTTGCTTTTTATTTTCTTTATGTACCCTGATCACACTTAGACTATGCGGCCAAGACATTGATGTCATTTCTTAGATTCAATCTTTAGTTAACATCCCTTGCATTCCTCTTTCAATAACTTTATGAAAACTCTCATGCCAAATACTGATCTTAGTAATCCCTTTGAGAAGACCCTTTTGTTTGAACTGGTAGGGTTTGGACTATCCCTTGATTCCATGGATCTTGGTTTGAAAATACCTAAGATGATCAATTGTCATGCCCAAAATTTGGGGCAAAAACACACCAATTTTTTTTAAATAATAATTAATCTACTAAGTTGATACATGCTACACTAATCAGGTCATAGAAAGATGACAAATGTTTAAAGTGAGTTTCAAATATAAATCATTAAGATGCAGAGTTGACATCTTCCACAAGATGTATGGGTTCAAACCCCTAAAGTCCTATTGATATGGGAACACTTAGTTTCAGTTGAATGAGTTGATCAATTAACATTTAGGTTCAATTTGCAAAGGTATGACTCCCAATTTAGATTCCATTTTAGGGTTTCTAGATTCATATGTTTGCTATGATGCCATCCCTTTTAAAACTATACTAGATCAAACATTAGGAGAATCCTATTCTATATTTAAAAGTTATTCTTTCATAACATGTTAATACCTAATTTTGGATATTATCATAACCTAGTTAGAATATTAAATATTAGAATATTTGTTATAAAACTAAATTACAGCATTGAACCATCTTCTAATCAAAACCTAAACCATTCTATCAAGCTATTTAGACAACTTTACATTCATTACACATCAAAATCCTGTTATAGCCATTTGAACTAATTTAATCATTTCTATACATCATTTACTTTGTTTACAACATTCACATCATTTTAAAACATAACTAGACTCCCTAAACAAGATATCAAGTTAATCTTAATCTATAACACTCTCAAAACATTAGCATCTCCTGATTTCAATTTTTATAACTTAAATCTCACATCTTTAATTATTTCTATTTATTATATTTTGTCCCAAGCATCTTTAGGATGTTTGACCTTAAGACATTAAATAATAGTTCATTTCTATACAAACTTAAAACCATAATCCTATTGACATACCAAAATACTACTAACTAATAACCCCTCTCTACTATGGAGTAAAAAAATATTAAAACATTTTATTAACCTCTCTACCTCATACTAAGCTTATCTAACATCTATCACCTTCCATATAATGTAATTAAAAATATCAATAAGGACACAAACTTCCTCTTATGAAAATAATATTTACCAACACTAAATTCAAATATAATTTATAATCTTAATCTTAAAACATATTAAAACATTTCATTTAGGTCTAAATATAACAAAGGCAACATTATTTTATAGTTAGAGGCTTAATAACATCAGTATACTCTATTTAAATAATATTAAACTTATAAAAGTAAAAAAAAGATAACACACAAAATAAATATATAACACTTAACTAATTCTAATAACTAACTTTAACTTACTAACTAAAAACAATAATAATTCAACACTAATTACTTTCTAACATACTACAAATCTTGTAATACATTCTATAAAACTAATTACTAACTAATTAAATCCTAAATTAATTACTAAAACTAGCCATTTTAATTTTAAAAAAAAACAACAACTAACAACTAACCTAACCACTCACTAACCTTAACTACACTACCTACCCCCTTACCCCACCCTCCTATCCTAACCATGCATCATGACATGGTGCCCAAACCCCCTCCACATTAATTCTGCCCCCACATCTCTCTCTTTAATTCTGTCCAAGGAGGACTTATGCAAGCATGCCAAGTAGGGATTTTGTTTTTTTAATACAACAAGGTAGGTCACATGCAAATTTCAGCTTTAACTTCCCCAAAAAGTATCCTGCATCCAAGTTAAAGAGGTTGGGAGAGTGACGTCAACAACATCATGATGACACCCTTCTCTTTTCAATGCCTTGGTAAGGGGTATAAAGCATGCAAGGAAAGAGAATAGATGGGTCTTTAATGGGGATGAGTATTAATATCAAAGTTTAGTTGGTAGTCTTATTTTCATAAGATAGAATAGTTATTTCATAAAGATTTGTTGGTAGGTTAGGATATTTAAGATATTTGAAAATATATTTTCTTTCTTTGTTTTTCCTTTTTTGTTTAAATATTTAATATTTTTAAAGGTACTTAGAAAATATTTTTGGATTCTCTATTTCAAGTGAGGGGGATTAATTCATCCCCATACAAAAAGTAGAACCTTTTCTCTCAAAGATGAGTAAATTTTCTCAAGCCCATTTTTTTTCTAAGTATAGATTTTCCAACAATTTATTTTTATAACAAGCGGGGGGGGGGGGGGGTTGTTTATATTTTTCCTTTCTAATTTGAATTACCAAGTGCCTAGTTAACCAAGGGGATGAATAATTCATTTTAACAACAATGTAAGATTTATTTTATCTCCTAATAAGCATGCAATTAAATTGAAGTTCCAACCATATCAAATTTTATTTAACATATTTGAACTTAAAAGTGCATAATTGCATGTCACCATTTTATCTATTTTTTAATATTCACATGCATAAATTGAAATGAACTAGAAATATCATAAGCAAGGATATTACTCAATCATTTTTTATTGACCACCTGATTCAAAGGCTATGCTGGGAAAGAACTAGGAAGAAAACCTGACATCGTTGCCATTTCAACAATAAGTTTAAATAACATTTTTACACATGATTCCAATCCTGAGAAGAAACCTCCCAACATAACTAAAATCCATGAACCATTTTGAATTTCCTTCTTGGCCCTTAACAAGGGATCTACTATGAATTTTGCAATACATCACGGTGATCATGGAGAGAACAAAAACTAATTGAGAGACAACCAATCATAACATGAAGACAAATCAACCATTAACTCCCATCCCAATTTTCCCAATAGGTTTGATATTGAACCAAACTAGGGAGAAGGTGGATTTTTTCAATAGGAGATTTCAGACACAACACCATAACAGGTGCCCTTTTAGGGCTATAAAGTCAAGAACTTCCGTTCTTCTATTCTTACATTCCAAAACTCATACATGGTTTGTGTTAATGATTAGGGGCCCATAACACCGTACCCTCTCTCCCTCTTCTCATCTTGAGAAGAGACTTTACATTGTTGGAGTCCAACTAAAGACCTTCCCTCATACATGGCCACTTTAGCCCTATCCAAGGATGAGTAATGCCAATACAACCCATACAATCCCTTCAAAAATCAAAGAAATGTTCAAAGAAAAACCTTTCAAGAAAACTTATTTCAATCCCTCCCAAACATACTCAACACACATATGAACATACATATGCAATAAAACTGAAACATGAAGCACAATATGAACAAAATGAGGTGAAGTATTCCTACCTTCCAAATTGGGTTATGGAAATTGAAAAAATTTGAGATGAGCATTCACTTCCTTCTCCTTCTTCTTCAATCCTAAGTTCCACTCTAAAACTAGAGGTTGGGTGAACACTCAAAACCCTCTCAAAATTGCCTCTAAATAAGATCCTAAACTCAACCACTCCAAAAAGAAATAACTCGCCCACTTGCCTAAAGTTCTAGAGGCTTCTAACTCAACTAGACATATGCTAACCTCAAGGTGGAGTTAAAGTTATCCAATCCATGATGAAATCATTCAATTTTCGCAATAAAGAAAAAATGGGGTTTTTGAGTGACCATAAAAGTCAACAAAAGGGGCTAGGGGGTGGGAAAAGCCCCTAACCCATACCCATACCCCTTAGGTACTTAGATTTCATGATTTTAGACCTTTAGGATTAATTAGGGACCTATCAAAAGCTAGAAATTTTTAGGACTTTCTAACAACCTTCAAAATGCAGATTACTCACTAATCCTGATTAGGGTAATTTACCTTGATTACTAACTAGTTAGAAAAAATTTCACTAACCTAGTCTGACTTAGATCTTTAGGTTACTTAGTTAACCCTAACTTTCATACTGGAATGCATATACACTTCATGAGTGTCAAGCGACACTAAAAAATCACTATTACAAAACATTAACATTTACTGATTACGAAATGATACATTCATTCATCTCACAATACAAATAAAACATGAAGAACAGGGTTTGCATATTTTTCTAGATTCAACCTTGGTTTCCACAATCAGTACATAGGGTTCAATTTCATTTCTCCATTAGATTTTTCGGCTAAAATATCTTGCACACATTAGTAGCTCAAGAAAATCACATGCATATATTTAAAACTTATCTGGATAGTTAAATAAATCAAAACATGAATCTTTCATTTAAGTAATCCTTTCTTATTTCTACACATGTTTAATCATCAGTAATTACATAATCAACATAACTTTATTCATTAATTCATATTAAATACTAGAATAATCATCATTAGGCATGCATATAATTAAACATCATAAACATCATTGAATAATGCATATTGAACTATTTGAAAGCATAAAACTTAATCATTGGGTACCAAAATCAGAACCCTCATTATCAGGTGAAAATACCTTGCATCATTGTTAGTGAAATTTTAATGTTTAAACACTTGAGATAGTGTAGCAGTTCTCAAATCACTGAGTATTAAAATATGGATATATCAACTAATCTCAATTTTCAATAGGACATTAACAACATAAAACATAACGTCATATTTGTTCAAATCTCTTATAACATATTTAATAGAGAAATTCATATTTAATAAGTACGTGCGAGGAGGAACCTTACATCAATCTTTAAATTTGAAAAGTGTTGAAAACTTGTTGATATACAATTTTGAATTCAAGACTAAAAGTCCTCTATTATTGCAAGTAACATCCATTCCTCAGTTGGTATAAAGCAAAAAAATCATTTAAATGTTTTGACAAAGAAATACCTCTTCCCAAAAGTCAAAACCAAAAAATGGTTTAAATGAGATATATTAAGATAAAATCTTGAGTGCACCTAACCCCCAGACTGATGCAACTTTGAAAGTAGACACACAACTGAAAGAAAACACACAACTGGATTTAAACACACTTACAAAAATAAACACACTTGTAGAAAGGAATTTTTTTAAAATTTTTTTTTTTTAGGCCTCAAAATAATGTTTTAGGAATTGCCCATTGACTGGAAACGAAACCAATTCCCCTTGTAAAGAACTCAACCTAAAATTATTTTCTCCTAGAATTTATGTGATCTAATAAGGACCAATCCACAAGCATTGAAACTTAGTGTGGCTGCCCAACTTTTCTTTTTCCTTGTCCCACAGAAGGACAAGGTCACATATTTTGAAAGATTTTATCATGGCCCACTTGTCAAACCACCTCTTAACGACAACCTAATGTTTTGCCATATGCTCCAAATTATATATATGTTTCTTGTTCATCTCCAAGAGATTCATGAGTCTACTCTGAACCCTATCAACATCTTTAGCATACCCACTCATGAATTTTAAAATAGGAATCTTGAGGTTAAGTGGAAATACTAGCTCTTATCTGTAGATGAGAAAATATGGAGATGTTTTGAAAGCATTCTTGACCCTAACTCAATATGTCCATAGCACATATTTGAGTTGAGTATGCCAATATTTAGGATTTTCCTCCAACAAATGTCTTGTTAACATGATCAAAGTTCTTATTTGTAGATTTGGCCACACCATTTCCTTATGGATAATAATTTGAAGAGAACTTGATAATGACTTGATTTTCCAATGCCCACTAAGTAATTAATATTGATGCAAACGATGATCCATTATTGCACACTAGAAAGAATGACATCCTAAATCTAGTAACAGTGTGTTCTTCCAAGAAGTCTATAACCACCTTTGTCATGCAATTTCTAAAAGTCTCAGCTTTTATCCAGTGCATACAATAATAAATACCTATAAGAACAAAAGTGTGTCTAGTTAATGATGGTGGGTTTACTATGTTGGTGTTTTAAAATGCACTAAAACTACTAAGCGAAAAAATGCTTAATACCAAAATGATAGTACATACACAATCTAAAGACTAGCCAATTCTTATTAACAATTGCATATGAAAAGTATTTGGACCCAACTTCAACAAAACCATAGGTGGTTTTCTACTCTTTTGGCTCTGCAAAACCAGGGTGGGTATACCCAGGGATGATTCAAAACTAGAACAACTGTATGAGGATTATTCTTAGTTTCATTCTGATTCTCATTTCAAAATCCTCAAACATATACATAATTCTTACTAACTTGATAGACACATCCCATAAAATAGATATGGCCAAGAAATCTTCTATATATCTATAGATGTTCTTAACAATAGTGGCTAACTGAAGCTAAAACATTCCATGCAGACAAGTGCTGGCCAGCTTTGAAGATCTATAGGAAATAAAAGTAAAAATTGATTTGATGCTACATTTTGATAATCATTTATGATATATTTCTCCTTCAGCTGTATCAACTTGATCAGTGCCTAATCCATTGGGGTTCAGAGTCTATAGCAAGTTCTTAGATCTAGTTTGTTTCCTTACAACAAATTCTATCAGCAATTCTTATCAGAATTCATCATTCAAAACCCTTTCCACTACTAAAGAAACCTTATCACATTCATCAAAGATTTTTATTTAATCCATTGAATTAACAATAGTGATAAATAGATATAAAACCTAACTAGATTGCATTCAATTGCACAAGCCTTTACTTATACAATATCAAGACAACCAAGTAATTGAAAGGAGACAAGATTCAGAAAGAACTGATATGGGGACAGTTCACAATTTGTATTCATTTTCTTTGAAAATGGTATATCCTTTACAATAGACTCAAAATGACCTTCAGAAAGAAACACAACTCATTCTATATTCATGTATTCTCAGAGAATTGACAGAAAAAATACATTATAAACTTGCTTTCAAAATTTGGACCAAAAATAGACTAAGCATAGTACTTAGAAAAATAGAATTTAGACAATTCTTTAGCCTTGGGATCTCACTTAAATAGTGTGAGATGCAACAAGCTTCAGGATAAAGAAAAATGACAGGTGTCCTTTAAAAGACACTTACATATACTTGTAACAAGATGACAAAAATGCAAGTAACAGAAAAAGTTTTACATTAGACATTCCTTTTGTGGGCCCTTTTGTTACACGCTCTTGTGTTGCTAAGTTGGTTGCTATTCTGATCCTTCCTCGTATGTAGCAGCCAAATTAACCAACAATGAAGTTTGTTTAGATGATGGAACGTCAACCTCCACCTATGGGCTTTCACCAGCTTTATCTAGTATGGGGGAAATAACTTCTACCTTTTCCCTTTCTTTAGTTGTATCGGCATCCTATGGTCTCGCATCTATAATTGAAGGTAACATATTATCCTTGTCTTCTTGTTCTAGTTGGGTCTAAGTAGTGACAAGGTCAATGATTTGGATCTCCTCACCTTGCATTTCATCACTATCATCTTCATTTTCATCAAACTGCTTAATGGGAGCCATATCTACCATCCATTTGTCAAATAATGTATCATTTGGCCAATTGAACTATAAAATATCCCTCTGTCTTTTTAGCACATATTCAGCATCCTTATTAATGGTAACAAATTCTTGCTTTAAAGAATCAAAGAATATTTGGGCCTTCACCATTTCTTCTGTTGTGGCGGCCCACCATGCATGCCCTGATTCATTAATGACTTGATTCATTCTTAAATAGAATAAATCATCAAGTTCCTTTGCCCATTCATCTTTGCTTTTCAAATTATTCTTTTTATCTAAGGCATGAGGAAACAAATTGAATTTTTGGCTTTTGTACTTTTCAAAGTAGCCTACTACTACTTTTTGTAAATGAACCCTTTTATTATTAAAATCAGTAAGATTAGAAATAATATCAAATGTTTTTTCAATTTGATCAAAAGAATTATCTATGACAGAGAAACACAAAAGTGTTATTTCTTTCTCCCTTGTCACCCATTTATTCAAAATAGGCATTAGAGCCTCATCATTAGATTTCAAATCCTCCCAGATACTGATCACCCTGGCCAACTGATCATTAGTGGCCATTCAATCTTGTCCCCCAAATATGTGAGAGCTTTTCTCAATTTATCTTCATATTTGGATTCCAATTCTACATGTAAAGCCCATAGTTTGCCTTTTTCTTCTTCAAAGTCCTCAGCAGTGTAGTATTGTGGCCTTTGGGGTGTATCTGGTATTTCTATGAGAGGGGTGGATTTAAAAGGTTCAACCGGGGGGCGAGGGTATGTTATTTTTGGCCTAGTGGTTTTTCCCAATAGCTTGTTCTCAAGCTCAATTCTCTTTTTTACTTCTTTATTGTAGGCATCCACCACTGTTTCATACTTGCTCTGTAGGTCAGTCATTTCCTTTTCTTCTTTTTCTGCAGTGGCCAAGGCAAATTTAGAATAGTCCACATTCATGTGGGCTACCTGTACATGTGAAGTATCAGCGACTCTCCTCACAATGATACTCCCTATTAGTCCTGAATCATTAGGCTATGATGGAGTAGTCCTGGATCCTCTTCTTAATGACCATATAACAAGAGCAACTTGGTCATTACTGAATGCTATTCCCAAGAATTCCTCTTTATCTGGATCCTGTAATCCCAAATTATTTGACACAGAATTAAAAATTAAGGCATCAGCAATATCCCAATTGGGCAATAATAAAGTATTTGTATCTTTCACCATCTTTCTACACTCTTCAGGGGTTATATTCTAGAACTCTTTTATCATTTGTTCCTTTATTTGATTCTGAATAGAGGCTTCATCCATTTTTGGATGCTCTATTTTCATATTTCTACATATTTTCTCAAAAATGTGCATGTTTTCCCTCCACGCAAATTGATGGAAAGCCCTAGATTTTACAAAATTGTTATCAAACAAAAATTGTTGACTAGCTTGTTCTAAAATAGGGTCTAATTCCCTTCCCTTGAAATCTGCTATAGTTAATTCAAAACTTGGGATAGGAGGCTCTTGGGGATTCCCTTCATCAATTTCTGCCTGAGTAACAAAAACTCCTCCTTGTGATCCTATTTGTTCAATTTTCTCAATGGTGAGCTGCTGCTCCTCAATTCTCATTGGAGTTTGGGAAGGTGAGTAACCTTCATCATGTGATTCCTCTTCCCTAATTATTTTTCTTCTTTTGGGATAGGGTTCAGGTGGTCTTTCTTCAAAAATAGTACTAGTAGATTTAATTATCTACTTTCCTTTTTTTATAGTGGGCATTTGACCCCAAATGATAGTATATCCTGTCCTCTTTCGCACAACCAGTGGACCTACCCCTATGTTAGGGGTGAAACCCAATTTCCTCATTACTTCACTAGCTTTATCTGGAAAAGAATCAATAAAATGATGTTTCTTCTCATTCATTACCTCCATTATTTTGGGGAATGTACTCATGAGCTTATTTATTCTATCTGCATTAGTTGCAGCATTACTAAGAGGACTATAATCCTTGTCAAAACAATTAATAAACTCCAAAACTTTTGAATAGACTCTCCATTTCTCTTTCTTTGTTTCTTGCTCCTGGAGAGAATATTCATTCTTTATTACATCTTCAGGGAAATAGAATTCATGCTGAATTGGACGAAGCTTGATCCTATGTCTAAGAGCAGAATTAAAGAAATCTTCTGCATCACAAAAACAAGAGTGAGATATTTCCATCTTATATTAATCCAAAAATTTGTAGAGGAATATCCACCCCTCCTTAGTTATTACAAATTGGTGAGCTATAGTGCAAGTAGGAAAAATTGATCCTATTCCCCTTTTGAGCAAAAAGGTCTCCTCCACTCCTCCCAACTGCCATAAAAATTCAGCTACTCCTACCTTTAAAGGCACCTGATAAGGTAGTACATGGGGTGTCCCTTTGAATCCATAAACTCTAATGACAGTTGAGACTAGATATGGGATGATATCTCCCCAATTATGTGAAACTTTTAGACTATGGGGTCTGTCCATAGGCCTAACAAGGTGCATTAGTGCCTTAGGAATTTTGGGATTGTCACTCAATATGAGGCACCTTAGCTGAGAAGCAAAGTGCCTATCAAATCTAACAAAACTAGCATTTTTTACTTCCCCAATCATGTCTGTACTCCATAATTGAATTGGTAGTGCTTCCCCCTCTTGTTCCCTATTTAATACCATTTCTTTACCGAAATATGTAACCCCTTTAAATAGAAACATATGCATCAATAGGGAGTACTGACCCCAAACCTTCTCCACCTTGCCCTTTGCAATCCCCACCAATCCACTGTGAATCTCATTAGCCAGATAAGATGCAAAATCAAAAATTATTTCTACGCCAAAAGAGCAGATTTGGGTGATCATATACATGAAGCTCATAGGAATAAAATCTTCTTCACCCTCTTTGAAGACTCTGCACAGGGTCCTATATATCTCTACTGCCCTGGCATTAAAGCATGATTTCTTGAATAATTCTTTAGAAGATGATGTTATTGCTGGTAGGTTTCTAATTCTACCTATGTGGGCCTTCAGTGGACCTTGTCTAACTACATCCCTTTTTGACATATATTCTTTTTCTAATTCTATCAAATCAATGGGCACATGATACCTAGTGAGAGGTCCCAAACTGAAAACTTCCCTAATCTCTTCTGGACTGATGGTAAATAAAACTTCACCATCTACTCTTCTGACTACCCTAGTGGCTTGATCATAACTCTTCACCACAGCCTCAAGAAGGTCATAATCCATAAACACACTGGGAACAACCAGCTTTCCCAGATCAAAATTCCATATATTGGCATGTGGGGCATATAATTTCCTTTCTGCAAACCATTTTTTGAACAAACTCAAACTAGTTTGAGAAGTTTGAGCATCTTGGACCCAATTACCCTTATCATACAATCCATCAACTATCCTTAGCCTATGGTTTAATGAGGTTAACCTTTTAACTTGCATTGTCTCTACAATAGACTCTGGGAGCAATTCAAGCAAGTCATCATGCACATTTCTATCCAAATAGTTTATGTGACCTGAAAATCCCTTCTTTAGAGGCATCTTGGATTATTTTTTACAGAACTGAAAAGCCTACAGAGATTATGGTAGTACTACTTACTTGAATTCTATCTTTTCTTTCCTCTGCATTTCTGCAAACTTTCTACGAACAAACAATTTCACAAATTTTTCTAAACTTCAGCACGCTTTCCTTCAGTAATTGCTTCTACACAGGAATGGCTCAGAATCTTTGCTCGTGTAAGATGAAACTGATGAAATCTTTTGTGTTATACTCTTTTTTTTCTTATGCATGATGCTTTCATGTCTAATTAATACAGAGAGTGGCATCACATTCTGCCTTTAAATCTGCGCCATCGATCTTCAAAAATCCTACGATCATGTGATACGGAGAAAACAACTAGGCATTGCACTCGACATGTTGGTCAATTTATCCAATGAAAATTCACCATGTACATAACTCTTTCCTCTATGGCACTTAGTCTGGACCCATTGGTAACTGAGGACATGTGTCAGTAGGTTGCTACTTCATTATGCATAAAGAACAAGCACCTTGCCATAGCGAAGCAGTGACAACCATTGATCTGATCTAAAACTGGTAGATGATATGTTACTGGGCTTGCTCAGAAAGATAGCGGTGGGCCCTTATTTGCTATGTTGCTATACGCATCTCCCTAGCAACTCTTCATAGCGAGAAGATGATGGTCGTTGATAAGAGACCTAATCAAAGGTGGGGAAACTGCACACAATTTTTTGACTTATACTCACTACGTCACATAGCTTAAATAACATGCAACTTTTCAACACGAGATAGCGAGGATTGTTGATTCTATTTTAATCTGATGCTTAAGATCTCTCGCACAATTGATCAATAGGGCATTGATGAAGTATGGAATTCTGCATAGTTGGCACCCTTTAAGATCTTACTTTGGTCGTAGTCATCATCCCATGTTACTAAAGGTCCCATCGACTCTTGATTTCATGGGCCCTCGCTACTTTGCTAATGGTGAGATGTCAAATTTTTTCGATAGTGAGGTAGCAAGTTGTGGTAAATTTAATAAATTTTGGCACCATGAAATGCAAGGGTCCATCAGATTACTATTGCTGCTATTAACTGCTTCTGACAACGATAGTTATTACTTATCATGCCACCTAGATTAGTCATGGTACTGATGAATTTCAATGTTACAGACTCTTCAATTTTATGACACCTTGCTACTTCGCTAACGGTGAGATCTCAAATTTTTTCAATAGTGAGGTAGTGAAACATCGAAAAAACCATCATTCTAACGCCGACTTCAAACTGCTTCTGTCGGGTCCCCTTTCTTATTTTGATGGTAATTGCAATATGTACTTGACTAATAAATCGGCCATAGAACAAAGCTCTGACTACCGTATCTTCATTTTGCGGTCCCATTTTATAAACTTTTTAGCACTCGCTACCTCGCCATATATAAAAAGTGCCCATGTTTGCATAGTGAGGTAAGGACAACGGTGGATCTACTTAGATCAGACGGTTGGGGAATATGAGAGGAAAGGTATCTCGGGGGCACGAAAGATAAAAGACAATAGAATATTCACCCTATTTGAAAATTCAAATATTTTGCACCTGACAATTTATGAATAGAAAGAAACGTAGGGTTTTCACAAAAAAATTTCAAAGGCTAGCAAACGGATGAATTATCTAGAAACCCTATTATCCACTAGAATGAAAAAATCTGACTTTTCTACAATTGGACAAAAGACTTCTATCAAACAAAAAGTTAGACCAAAACACTAGACCAATGAAATCCAACCCCCACTTTGCAAAGGGGTATACCTAAAACATTTGTTGTAATGGCATTGTAGGATGTCTCTTTGTTGGCACTAGTCTAACAAATGTGACAAGTACACACATATTCAAAAGTATCTTTTGAAGATCATAGGCCAAAAATAACCTGATCTTAAAATCATATGGGTCATAGCCTTTGTTGAACCATGCCCTATACCATACCTATCATGAAATTGTTCTAAAACTTCTTTAACTTCTTTGCATCCTAGGAACCTTAGGTAAATCCCTTCATAGTTCCTTTTGTATAATTTTCTATCATGTAGCATGTAAGATTCACACTTCATTTTGAGTTTTCTACACTATGAACTATTCATCCAATTGGGGTACTAATTTATTAAAATATAGTAAACAATATCCTAGTAACAGACATCTATTATTATACCTTAGTTAATATCAACTTGAGATACTATAATCTTCTTCTAATCTTCCACCTCTGTTCCACCATCAAATCAAAAATTCTTCTCATCCTTGATCTAGTTATCAACTATAATTTTTGATAATCCTTGTCCTCTTACCAACTTTATGGGTTGAATCTCTAAATCAAACTCTTGAAGGATTTCCATCCATTTTCCTTTCCTTTCACCTAGCTCATTTTACATCAGTAATGATTTAACTATAGGATCAGGCATAATTGGCTATACCTTTCTTTTGAGTATATAATGGCAGAATTTTTTTACCACTTTGATTAAACAAAAAGACTATTTATCAAGGTTACAATAGTTTAACTCAACATTTTTCAAAGGGAAACTCATAAAAGAAATGGGCCTTTCATCTTGTTTATCTTTCTTTTGTGTAGGAACTCTGGCATGTGAATTTTCTAAATAAAAAGAGTATATTTTGAAAGACAGTCCATAATCTAAAATTAATAGCATTAGGGCCATGAAAATGGCCACTTTAATATCCTCAAATGATTTCTTAATCTTTAGAACCAATTCTATTTTTTCTCCATTTTTGAGTAAATCATTAAGGGGCTGAACTATCTCTACAAATCCACTTATAAACTTTCACACAAAATTTATAAGAAGACTTAAGTACCTTTTGACTATGTGGAGGTGACAATTTTAGAATGGCTTCAATCCTCTTAGGATCAATAGAGATTACAACTTTAGAGATAATGTGACCTATGAGCTTTCCTTTAGTAACCCCAAATGAACATTTCTTGGGATTAATTGATATGCCATATTTACGACATCTATTGAATAACTATGATAAATCAGCAATGTGATTGTTTTGATCCTTTGAAAAGATAGTTAAGTCATCCACATAGATGACTATACACTTATTTATTAATCCCTTAAAAGATTCATCCATGATCATTGAAATGTAGCCCCTATATTAATCAACCCAAAAGATATTATTCTATAAGAAAAAGTCCCCCATTTGGTCATGAAGATCATCTTTAGCCCATATTCTTCATCAACCATTACCTAGTAATATCTTGTATATCCATCTAAGAAAGACATCATCTTAGAACCATTGCCAATTTGCAGAACTTCAACTGGTGAGGGAAAAGGGTAATTATCCTTTTGAGATGCTAGGTTCAAATTACAAAAATCTACACAAAGATGAATCTCTCTAGTCTTTTTCCATAGAAACTAAGTTATCCACCCAAGTAGAATGGTAAATGGGGAAGATAATATTAGCATCCAGTAGTTCTTGACTTCCTCCATTATCAAGGGTTCAATAATGGGATTAACAGGTCTTTTCCTTTGGCAGAAGGCTTTGGCGTCTAGTTTCAATAGAATTTCATGCATGATGATTTCAAGATCATATTTTTTGATCTCTTCATAGCCCTAAGCAATGACATCCTTGTATTTTGTAAGCAATTTGAGCATATCTTCCCTTTCTTGAGCATTGTACACCTTTTTGACCCTTACCATTTTAAGATCTTTGTCAGTAACTAAATTATATAAATCACATTCCTTGATCTCCTTTTCTTTGACCATTCTTTTGTTAAGCACTAATTCATTGCAATCAAAAATGTGTTCCAACTCAACCATCCCCTTAGGAATAGTGTTGGTTTTCAAATTGAAAGTCCCATCTTCATATTCAAGTTCATCATCCTTAGGTTTGTCATCTAGGGTATCATCAATCTCTTTCCCTTTAAAATGGCCATTATACATGATAAATTTGAGTATATTTTGAGCATCTTGAAAAACTTGAAAGTTCATAATATTGTTTAGGATAGACAGGGTAGCAACCAATTCTACTAAAAATCTTTTTAACTTTATTCTCTCGACTAGTTGTAATATGCTAGCTAAAATGGCAAGGGCATCTAATACCATTTTTTTGTCCTTGGGATAGACTTTATGTTCAAAGATTCAAATTCATCCATTAGATCTCATACTCTCTTTCGGTAAGTGAGCAACCTCCTATCATTGCAAGAGTATACTAATTTCACCTATCTTATAACCAACTAGGACTCTCCTTTAGTTATGAGAATTGTGATCCCCTTCTCTAATGTGAAGAGAAGTCCTCAAATTAAAGTTTTATACTCTGCAACATTATTAGTACATCTAAACTGTAATCAATATGCTACATAGAAAGACCTACCTTTTGGGTTGATTAATATAATACTTACCTCAGGTTCTAATTTGCACTTGGAGCCATCAAAGTAGAGTATCTAGATCAGATCCTCTTTGGGATTCCTAACCTTTTTCTTATTCATCCATAACTTTTCTTTTACTTGGACTTTAAAAGATTTTCTATTTGGAACCCATTGTAATATGTCACGAGGTGGACTTGATGATTTCCCATTGTCATCCCTTGATACAGGGGTGTATGTTTTTCTTGTTTTTCTTGAATTTCCCCTATCAATTCTATAATTTTGTCCACTTTAGGCTTGGGATGAATGACTACTAAAGTCCATCCTTGACCTTTTATGTAACATCTCCTTCTTTAGACTTTGATCATTCTCGGTGGAGGAGAAGACAAACCTCCATCATCTAAAGAGGTATAATTGTAGGATGCATTTAGATCTTCAATTTTCTCTTCAACTTTTTCCATAGATTCAGATATATTTGTCAATTTTTGACCTTCTATGGATATTTCTTTTGGAATGTTACCACTCTCTATTTCTATTATCTACATTAATACTTTAGTAATTGATTCATGGTAATGTGAACATTCAAACTCTAAATGACTAAATTTATGCAATCTACAAAATCCTAAAAGAAGTAGAATACTAGGGTCAGCTTCTCCTAAACATTGTAAGTTGGCTTCCATATTGTCTATGAATTGTGTTACTATCTCTTGCTTTGGGATTTTAATCATGGATCTTCCATCTTGGTCATCTAATATTTTAGTTGAAGTTGTATCAAAAACCATTACTTTATAAGAGCCCAAATCTAATTGTAAGAATGTAACCTCATTTGGTGCATTGTATTCAATTATCATTTTTTTAAAACTTTGGCTCCGCATCTATCTTGATTTGATTATTCAACCCTTTCCATGGTAAGCACAATTGAGAAAAATCTGTAGAAAACCATTTTTTTTTGGAATTTTGCCCATTCTCTTCTTAGTAGCAATCTATATCTTTCAAGCATCTCAACCACATGTATGTCAACGATGTCTTGAATTTGGGTGTCAACTATCAATTATATCCAAACATCTTTCAACACACCAATGACATTTACTTCCATTTTATCCATTTGTATGACTATTCGATTAGAGGGATAAGGAGTGATTCCAAACCTTTGTGCTATCAAAAGTGACATAACATTAGAAGAAGCTCTTGAATGAATTAGGAAATTATGAATATTCTTCCCATATATTATGATGCTAAGCAAAAAGGAGGCACCTCAACCTTGTCTTCAAACATAGTTGGCATGGCTTTTGAAGCATTGACCTATTGAGATATTGCCTTTTGAGGAACAATATTTGTATTATGGGGTGCCTTTGTATGATCAAGAGTTTTCATAAGTGCTTCTAATTGATGAGGGTAGTTTTTTAGCATGTCAAACATGGACATGTTTCCCTTCTTTCATTTCAAATCTTCCACCACACTATACTTTTCAGTAGACCAGGTAGGATTTTTCAAGATTGTAGGCACATTTCCTTGATTATGATTTTGTTGTCCTCCATATGGGAGTTGGGTTAGTACTAGATTATTACTTGATCTTATATTGAGAGGAGTTGGTTGTAATGCTAGAGGAATCCCATCTATTATAGGTTCTTTTTGGCTTCTCAGATTGTAAGTATTTTGATTGTCATTTCAAAAAGTAAGCATCTCTTCTGGTTGCATATTTAATTCTTGACTGAATGGGAAAGAAAATTCTTTGCTGATTTGCAGTTCCACTTCCATGTTCTATGTAGAATTGTAAGATTCTAGTATCATAGCATTAAATTGCATGGGAGGCACATTATCATTTTCTTGTGAATTTTGATTCACTTCTTGATTTCCATTGTAACATGAACCATCATTACTAGGTGCATTTTGACTACTTTCATATTGATTGATGTCCACATAGTGAGCATTATTGTTAGTGTTATTTTTAGGAGTGCTTCCATTGTTTGGAAAATTGTTCCATTGCCAATTTTTTCTTTGGAAACTGTTGTTCCAATCAGGAAGATTGAAATTGTTTCTTATATTTTTGTTTCCAGCATTATTGTTTCCATTAAAATTCTTATTGTAGTTCTTACCATAATTTTTATTGTTGTAAGTACCAACATTATTTATCTAAAAGTTGTTATTCTATCCTTGCAACAACCTCAAGTGGGTCATCTCATTATTCATTTGGGATATAGTCTTCTCCATTTGACCAAACTCGGGCGCAAAACTATTGTCTTCTTTGATAGAAGTTGCTACCTTTTGTTAAAAAAAAGCATCTTTTGGAGGTTCATATCATAGATATGTTATAGCTAGGGTTTGTAGAGTAGGTGCCTACTATAATGGAATTGGATTCATTGGTATGAATTGGCTAGGCATCATAAGTGCTCCAATAAGATATGTTGGCATCATTGTAATAGCTTGAGCTAGAAGCATCAATCCTTCTCCATTAGGATTAGCCTACTTTGTAAAGGCAATCACTTCCAAGAAGACTTTATCAAATGTGTTGATATCTACCATAGGAAGTATTTTTAGAAAAATAGCAATAAGATGGTCCATAGAATTCAGATAGATCTGAATTACAGTTTCAACTGGTATAGTGTATGGTGTTAAAAAACTTTCAGTAGGCCATATGAAAATGATGATTAAAGCATGAAAACATATTTGTTGGGTCCCTTTTGATTGATATGAATTGATGATGTATCACAACTAGATTGATGAAAGTTGTGAATTGTTCCAAGAATAATTTTTTTAAAGTGTCCCAATTTCCAACACATCTAAGTGGTAAATTAACATACCAATTAAAGGTAAATTTTCCCAAAGAGTAGAGGAATAAGTGAAGAACCACATTCTCATTAGAAATCTATTTTTGGTTGTGATTTTCCTTGAATACCTTGATATGATCTTCAATAGTTCTTGTCTCTCTATAGATGAACCTTAGGCAAAATTTCTTAGGATTCTTAGGAAGGTCGTTGAGTACACTTGTCAAGTTGATTGGTGAGTCTATATCATTTGTGAAAAAGGCCATTGGAGGATTTAGTGGAATAATGGGTGGTTGTTGTAGAGGTAGAACTAAGGAAGATGATGAAATGTTAAATGGAAGTAGTAGAATTTGAGGGAATCCTTTATCATTGTGAGGCTTATGAAAGTAGCTAAGTTCAAGGAACTCATGTGTATGAGGTGAAGATCTCAAAGCTCATAGAAATGGAGATGATGAATTAGGATCTTCCAGTTTTCATCAATTCTAGAAAATGTGTACCTCTATAGAAGCATACTTTCTCAAAAAGATGGTGCACGTTGAAACCTTGCACACCTTAGATGAGTGATAGTTCAGAAAATTTTCTAATCTTGTAAAAAATGAAAAATTTTGAAATTGCAATTTGTTTTCTTTTATTCCAAATAGTAAGGGCCCTCCTTCTAGTGCCACTTCTATTGAGCTATCATTTTGCACGATGCTTAATGGCATGAATCCTTTTGAACTCCTCTCTTGAAAATTTAATCTGGGATCAACTCCAAGGTTTCGGGTGACCTTATGACCTACTAGAATTTGCTTAGTAGAAGATACATGTGAGTGTTCATGAGGAGGTCTTTTTTGGTTCTGACCAATTTAAGATAAGATGTTGAGTGTGCTTGCTATCTCAAAAGAATAACCACACAAAAATAAATATATTTTTGTATTTTTCTTTTTTATAATGAATGCAATTTTAATTATGCAACTATATTAATTACTAAATTAACCAAGCATTTGTAAAAAAAAATAACGAAGATGGGTAACAATAAGTTTAAGTAAATGACTTAAAAAATAAATCTCTAATAGGCATAAGCCATGGAAACAACATGTCTATGAGTCGAGCCTTTGAAAAGATTGGTAGGTAACCAATGAAAATAGGAGCAACACTTCCTTAATTCCATTGATGCAATTGTTGATGGGAATTCAGTAACCATAATATTTTTCACTTTTCATTAGATTGCAAGGCCATAGAAAGTGCACTCATGTGAGACAAAAAGCTTTGTAAGAACAATACGATGATCTCTTCTACAACTAAGTATGTTAGTGGAATTTGTAAACCCATGGAAAACACCAAAATTAAAAGATTGCTCAATCAAAATAGCACAAAAAAAATATTAGCTCCATTACACTCCATGAACATACATTCACAAAATATAACACACTTAGGCAAGAATAACTGCACTCTGAATGATCATGCCAATAGCATATATTTCTACATCTTCTTGAATTTATAGGAAATATTCTCCTCAATTTGTGTTGATAGTGAGAGATCTCTTCATGCAAATATATGCTTCTAAACTAATTTAAAAAATCTATTTATGTACAAACTAACTCTCTAACTGGTGCTAACTAGGACTCCAACCTTATTTATATCATTTAATGGGTGCATGAGCCTTTAGATGTATTAAAACAAAGAAAACATGAGAAAATTAGAAGAGGAAAGCCATTAGATGATGTAGAAGTCTTTGGAGATGCCAAAAATAGAAGGTCAACCTTCTTTGGATGTTTGTAGGAGTTAAATTACTATTAGAATGCATTTTTGATGCATGGAAAGCTCTAAATTTGGAACTAGTAGTTAACTATCAGTGCATCTCTAACTTCTTCAAAAACTTTAGTGCACCTTTAGAGAAGCACACCTTACACACCTTAGGAGAAGTGCACCTTGGAAGAAAGGTCCCAAAAAAATAAAATTTTACCAAGTGTCAAAATTGAAATTCTAACTTCTATGTTTTATTCCCTTTCATACCAAAGCTATATCTAGGTATTTGCTCTTGAATTTCTCTATAATCTCCATCGCTTGGGTTGCATTTAGAAAATCTAAAGTATCATATTTATCATTTAGTTTTTATCAATAGTTGCCCACCTCTATGCAAGTCTCTACAAAATCTCCTAATTTCACATCAAATTTTAGCAGTGCTTCTTTAGTCTTAAATGCCTATCTAATATCCATCAATGGAAGCTTCTTCAAAAGTGTTCCAAAATTGTTCAATAACTACTTGCATAGTCATGAGTCTATCCCTTGAATCATCTTCAAAAATATCAAGGCAAGCATCGCTGAAATGTCTCTGTACTTCTCAAATCTTCTCTTGGGCTTGATCCTTGAGCTTATGAATATCCACAACATCTGATACCTCTTACCCCTTATCGATTGTAATGCTTGTAGGTCTTTACCCTAGATATGTATCTCATCCATCAACCCAAAATCTTGGTTCAATATAGCAACTAGCTTTTTTTCATTATCTTGCATGTGGTGCAATAATTTAAGATTTCCTTGTATGATCTACACACCTTTTTGTTGGAAATAGTCAAGACTATGCTAAGTTACCAAGAGGGGAGGGGTGAATCAGTAACTTCTAGAATTTCAACAATTTTAACTCTTAATCCAATAATCCAATTAGCATTTAATCCATCACATATAGTCTGATCTAATTGCATGCATAAGAAATTGAAAAATATGAAAGCATTCATAACAATGTGACACAAAGATTTGGTGACCCAAAAACCTTCCAAACAGAAAGTAAAATTGGGTTGGGGATGATATGAACAAGCTTTAGTATTGTAGTATAAAGTTATCCCATTAAAGCTTACATTGATCACTTCTAATGATCTACCCTGTTGGCACTCAAAATTGTAGCCCAAATTTTGAGCACTTTTGAGAAAATTAAGCCCTATGAGTGCTTTTAAATGCATATGTACCTAGCTGTACCTTTGAGGCCCCTAAGGTGACACCCATAAATGTTTTGTGATTTTTAGCTTTGGGAGTGTTTAGTTTCCATACCTGAGAACTTATGTTTCATATTTCAAGTTATTTTGAGTCTGTTTGACTAGGTTATGAATCCCTCAAAGTTGGTCATTCATTGTTTTGTGCATTTGTGTAAGTTGTTCATAATTTTGGGAAGCCCTGTTGGACCTATAATAACTTTTGAATAGTTGATCAAAATGGTGAAATTCATTTTGTGTTGCATTTTAAAGGTCAGAGACTCGTTATGTTTCAAGTTTTAGCTTATGACAAATCCATTTGATCAATTTTCAAACACGATTCCAAATGCAATTTCTAGCTTTTAACTGGTGTCAGCATTTGTAGATTTGTCGGAACCCATGTTCATGATGTCATATCTTGAAATATATGATTTCCTAGATTGAATGGATTGCACCATTGTGTTTTACTATACAAATTCTTTAAGTGTGCCATTTTTTAGGTCATGACGAATTTGTTTGCACACTTTTCCAGGTCAATTCCATTTGCAAAAAACACTTTTCTGACATTGTTTCCATTCTGCAAATTTAAGTAGCCTACTTTGACTGCTTGCCATTTGTATCCTATTATTCATCATGAGCCCAAATCTAAGATTTATAGTGTCCTCATGATAGAGAATCAACATCCCAATTTTTTGTTTTCCTAGGTGTCCATTTGCCCAGTTTTCAAAGCCAATTCCAAACCCAATTTAGTGTTTTTTGACTTGTTTTCTTGCAAGTAGTTTTGAAAGAGTCAGTTTAATGGTCAATATATTTTGACCCCAAATTTTTCATGAGATGAGATTCAACAAGGTGCAAGAGTGTGGAGCAGAGATTTAGTGTGCCAATTTTTAGAGCCTGATCAGGTGATTTGGTCAGTTTTTAAGGCCAGTCAAAGGACCCTCTAGCATTAAATTGGCAATATGAAAATAACTGATAAAGTGAGTTTTAATTGATGGTTCAGTGATTGAATTGGATTCTAGTTAGTCTGAGAGGATGAATGAGTCAGTTTCACAGTTTCGCAGTTTAGTTGTTCAGAAATGAATTTTTTTTTAGTCAGACCCACTTTGGGGCCCGACTAGTTATACTAGATTGGTAGGATTGATGATAATGTTGGCTTTGATGGGTCAATGGATTCTTTTTAGGGAAGGTCTAGTAAAGATTATATTCACCTTACTTCTATCAATAAAAATGATAACATGGAGCTAGAGACCAAGACATTGCTAGGATCTAAAGAATCTAAATTGGTTGAAGTGATAATTGAAATGCAAAAAACTGAAGTCTGAGCTCTCATCACTAGAAGTCAATGCAAGAACAAGGATAAACTTAGGGTGGCTCTTTTGGTTTCAAAGGTAGCATTCCACTTTATTGATGTTGGCCTTTTGAGGCCTTATACATACAATGTGCCAGATGATGTCAAATCAGTTGGATTTGGTATTGATGCTGATGAATTAGCTTCCATAGTAGATGACCATGATATAAAAGAGCTGAGATTCCAAGGTGGAGCTGAAGGAATTGCTGATAAACTCTTTGTATAACCTACAATGGGTATCATTACAAATGAAGATAACTTAAAAGGAGGCATAAATTTTTTGGATTCAACAAATTTGATGAAAAACCACCTTAGGAGTTCTGGATTTTTGTGTGGGAAGCATGTCAAGATTTTATGCTCATGATTCTTACAGTTTGTTCTAAAGTGCCACAATGTTGAAGGGGTTTTAGTGAATCATAAAGAAAAGTATTTGAATAAAGAGACTTGGAATGGCAATGTTTCAGGCAAAGCCCACAATTTCAAATAGGGGAGCTATAAGTTAAAGATGTGGAGGATTAGATGGCATCACATCTGATATTGCAAACTCTGCAAGAAGACCATGTTAGAGAATAATCAACAAGTGGCATTTGAAATGGAAAAATTTCAATGATTTTGTAAATGTTGATATCAGCCCTTATGGATCTATTCCTTTAAAGCCTCGTTGTATGAGTTTTGCTCATGTTCTACATTGGCTTGGCTCTATGACATCTCACCATCTTTGACTGACCTCCCATAGACACCACGCAACAAGCAGCCCATGCCCAGTAAATGAGAGAGCTATCCACATGAAGAAGAGCTCATGCTTGGCATTCAAACCCCCACACAGAAAGGAAAAGTAGAGACCACATCAAGAGTAGAGTGGTAAATGAAAAGAATAGGGCACGGTGGTAGGAGAATCGTGTGAGTCAAGTGCATTGAGTAGAGTTCCCTATATAAAGGAGAAATATTCATCACTGAAGATGTTGATATGCAGTGATAATGCAAAGTGGTTAAATATGATTGTATTAAAAAAATGCAAGCACCAAAAATGCAGAATATGTGGAGCACATTTATCCCACATTGGGGGCACTGCAGGTTTTATTATGTTTATATTCAAATGCACCCAATAGGCACTATTTCTGAAGCATGTGGGCTTTTGTAAACCAAGTGACTGCATGGTGGGCCTGCCGTGGATGGCTAGTTGGACTGAAGATTAAATTTTGAAAGAACACAAAGCTTAAATTAAGATGATGTTAGCAGTTATGAACTCGCTGAAAAATCCAAAATCTGGCTAATCGCTATGTGACTAGCTGAAAAACCTAGGGTTTTCTGGCTAGCGACATAGTGAGTTGCCAGAAAACCTCAAAATCCAGCGCAGTTCCAATGTGGGTCCCACTTAGGTATAGATGACCAATCCCAAAGTGCCATGTGGCACAAGTTTCAAGGTAGATTATGATGTGGTGGTAGATACCTCAGGCACATGAGATCGTGACACATGGTGGATCATGTGGTTCTTGCTATGTCGCTAGAGGAAAGATGCATGCCAGTTAACATAGCGACATAGTGAGTATGATGTGACATCCAAGTGGCATTGACATGGCAGTGAGATCAATGAATCTGGTGATGACACGTAGTGCCTAGTTGGAGGTGTCTGACAGCTATGCATGGAAGGAACAAATTATATGTCACCATGTTGCAAGGTTGGTCAAACTAAGTTTGACTCAAATTGAAAAGAGGCAGGAAAATTTGAAGGTCTCAAATATAAAATTTATTTTTATTGGTTTCACGTGCAAATCAGATTTTTAAAATAAAGTCTAGAAACTTTTAATATAGTTGAAACTATATAAAATGATAGAATTTTTGAATTTTTAATGAGAAGTCATGGAGGAAAGGTCCAATTTTTAAATGACCATAACTGGAGTCATTTTTATCCAAAATAGAAGCTCCAATATACCACCAGAACTGGGAAAATCTTATTTTTCCAAATATGAAGTCAGATTGTGCACATGTATTCACCAGTTCATGCTATAGGTCATTTTGTGAAATCTAGGGCATTGGCAATAGAACATGCAGATTTGATCATTGATCATTAGTAGTGGCTAGGAGGTAGATATAAGAGTTTGTTGGAGCTTGATGGTGAAGAAAATTGACTCTAAAAGGTTTTCTTGTTTTTTGGAAGCCAGTTAATTAAATTTTCACTTTTACTATGAGTTCACTTTGATATCAAAATTAGTTATGATTCTCATCGAGTTTTGAGATATTTGATGCCTTTGAGAGGTAAAATGATGAAAGATTTTGATTTACCTATGGAAGAGAGAGATTAGAGAGAGTCTTTTTAGGGAAAAGAGAGGGAATTCTAAAGGGACACATGTCAATTGCAAGTTGAATCCAAGAATTTCCCTCTTGATATTTATACTTTCTTCTTCTCTTTTGTAAGGGTTGGAAAATATTGGAAAGTTTCTCTCGAATGAAGGCATTTAGTAGAACTAGTCTTGGAATTGATGAACTCTGAATGGAAGATCTGGGATGTGCTGGTTCCTTACCATGAAGCTTTTTCTTTGGCTATGATACCCCCTTCCCATCCCATTAGCTTCTCATATGATAGCATATGTTATTATGCAATCTGGTTTATTAGATATTTTGTGAGTCAATTTTATGTATTTTCATGTATTATTTCAAGGAAATGAATACAAAGAACAACAAGGGTTGAGTTTCATTTTAAATCTTGTCTCCATTCTCAATGAGTTGTAATGTTTTATGATCTTTGAACAAAGAGCTTAGGTCATATTTGTAGTCCCTTAAGGCTATATGTTGTTTCATTGTTGCTTATAATTCAAGGAATTATGTAAATGCTTCAGAGAAGTCAACAGGGTTGCAGATTTAATGGGGAGGATATCATGTAAGAATGAGATTTAAATTGAACATTGATGTCTATTTACAAGATGAATGGATAGATTAGATATTTGAATAAATGAATAAGTATTAGATATCCAAAATGTATAAGAGAGATTTATGAATTTTCTCAATGGATCAAGCACTGATCAACTATAAGTTCATTAAGTTGTTGTCTGTACCTAGTCTTCATCCACTTTCCCCACCCACATAAAATCAAATCAAAATTCAAATCATCTTTATATTTTATGTTGAAGAACCTAAATGTGATGCCCTCACTCAGCTTGTGCATTTTGTAGAATTGTAATTTGCTACTGCACTTTTGTGTTACTGCATAAGGCTCTAGGAGAATAAGGGGTTTTCATCTGTAGTAAATAGATTCAGGGATATATTTTGCACTGGTATGATATCAATTGATTCTAATGTCTACCCGACTAGGTCTTGTAAAGCCTGAAGTAGAAGAAGGGTCAAGCTGCCCCTAGATGCATCATATTCTCATCGGGGTAATTGAAAACCCTCCAACATTTTCAAACATCAACATACCCTATTAGGAGCAATAAGGACTGCTAGGTCCATCTTGTGAAAGGATTTACAAAAATACAATTAAGTATACACTTAGTAAAGAGATTTACAAAAGATTGTTAAGTCTCCCTTGTTAAAGGATTTGACTGATCCACCTATCAAGATGAAATAGTAGATGATCTCTAATCTACAATTGGGTTTGCTAAATGAGATTCCTTTAAGTACAAATCACCTTGCTGTGATAGATATGACTTTGCTACTCCTTATATTGTTATAAGCTTTGTAATTTATTCTTTTTTCTCTTCTTTGATTATATTCACTTATATTGCATTCACATTCACTTTCCTTACACACTTGGATATGATACAATTTATTACATGTATACCAATCCAATTATACACATTACAAAGTTGGCCACAATACATGTTAACACAAATATTACAAAGTTAGCCCAAATGAAGACACTTGGGTTTTGAAGACTAACTCAGTGAGGTTCTAATACTCCATATCCACTATCAATGTGTAGCATTGTCATGCACTTGGTATACATAGAAGCTTAGTCCATACTAATCACTTCCAAGTAGTCTTGAAGTTGGTTTACACTAGTGACTCGGTAGATATTTTAAAACTCATCATATGAATTAAATCACATGTTTACCATGGCAAGACTCAGTAAACACTATCACCTCAAGCTCAGTATGAATTAAGTCACTTTTTTAGCACTGAGTAGCTCAGTTAACACTGGACTCACATCACATAGACTATGAACTTGATGAACACTGCATAGCTCAGCTTGCATTGGTAAACTTAGTATACACTGAGATGCACAATTTACACTACTAATTTTTACTGTAACTGCAACTGCTTGGTAACCACAGGGATTTTTCCAAAGGACTTGGTAGCAACTGTAGAACTCAACAACAACTGAAATGCTTAGCAAACATCGATAACTATACAATAATCTCGATAGCTATATACAATCTAAATAAGTGTGTCACTAATAACAAACTTGATTGATATGTCAACAATTTCCCCCTTTGGCATTAGTGACAAAAGCACTTATCAGCCAAAATTGAATTCAAAACATTTCCTGAATACCTTTTATCCATCACCTTGTGATACTAGGTTGGTAGAGTATATTATTTTTAAGATTTTTCAAAATTGATTTTGTAAGGTATAGATCTATACATGGTGAGGTTCTTTCATATAGTATAATATACATCTACTTGCTATATACAACATATCTTACTGTACATATCCTACTCCCCCATTGTTTTTATAACTTATTGTATGTTCTCCCCCATAACATATGTCTTTCTAGATACATGTATCTTTCTCCTACTTTTTGACATTAATGCAAAACATTTACTCTATTTATTTACATAGTAACACCAAAATGAGATAAAAAAATTGAATGTATCTTGAGAATGATTGCCAAGGTTTTATCCCAATTGTCTTGCAGGACCTTGCATGTGTGAAGTGTAGTTTGTACTTCTGTTAATAGTTCTATCATATGGTCCACTATGGAGAAGTTATTGTCATGGATGAGAGTTTTTGAATATGCAATATGTTTTTGTAATTCATCTATGATGGGAAGAATTATATTTTGTATATCTATCAATGTGGATCTAATTCTTGCTTCTTCTTTGAGAAATTCTACTTACATATCTGATAAAAATCTTATTTTTGGAAAATGTGTAGAGCTTCAACTAGGTTAAAGTTGTAGCTCATGATCACAAGCCTTCATATCTTTATCTATTTTGGAAAATTTATCCTTTATTTCCTTAGTAAACTCAAAAACATTGTATAGCTTTCCAAAAAGTGATGACAAATGTGTACAAGATGCTTCTAAATTGCCCAAAATGGTAGAAAGTTCTACTTGATATAAAGCTATCTGCTAAACAATGTGCTCCAACACTTTATTATCAAACTTCTTCTCTACTTTCTCCACTAGCTTATCTTGTCCCTCAGTGTCTTCATTATTTTTTTGTACTAACTCTACTAGCTAATACAAAATTGGTTGTGAAGAATTAACCTCAATACCTATGGCCTCTACCAAAATGTTCTTTGCATCTTCAATTATCTTGAATTCCTTATCTCTCTCCTCTCTTAATCTTTGCTATTTAGCCTTCTTTTAGAGGAGTTCATCAAATGATTGCATTTGGTCTAGAGTAAGCTTGGAAATGTCCCAATTTGGGATTACAATTTCCTCATCTAAATCTATTTCTTCCTCCAGCTCTTTTCCTTTTCCCAAAATTTTTGTGCTTAGTTGAACCTTGGGCTCAACTGTCCTTACACTTATTGCTTTTGTAACTAGAATAGAAATAATTGTAGACATGCTAGGACTGGCTATAAAAACTAATACTATGCTTATTAAAGGAATATTTATAGAAATACTTGAAGAATCCAAAATTGATGTGCTCAAAATTGAAGTAGCCAACTCAGTTGATGAAGGAAGAGTCTGTAGCTTGGTAGATGAAGTGGAGGTCACTTTTGTAAGTGATGTCCTGAGCTGAGTATTAGCAAAGAGTGATTGGATCATTGGATTGGCACTAGTGGTCATAATCAAACTTGTTGGGGCTATCTCTGCACTTGATGTTGTCACTAGTTTTCTTGGAGAGTGAGGAAGTGAGGTAATGACTACTACAACTATCTTAACTAGATTAGTCTCCTTATCATCTTGCTTTGCCTAGTTGGTAGCCTCTTTTACTTGATCCTCTTCATCTTCTTTGTTGTCAAAATGAGTTACTTCTTCAATATCTTTTTCTTCATCTTTCTCCTTATCCTCTTCATCATAATCATCTTTAACATCAACTATAAAATCACTTGGTTTATTAATAGATAGATATTTTTCCAAGTGTTTGTTGCATTCTTTACAACATGTTCAATATTCTTCATTAAAATCATACAGGTATTAAACTTTAGAGCCAATTTTTCTTCATTTTTCTTCAATGACTCTTTTACCTCTACATCTGATATGCTCAATAATAGTGGCCTTGAGGTTTTTCCTTATATATCTTTGATAATTTTCATAGAAAATTCCCATCTTGACTTTATCTTTTCCAACAAATCATTAGGAATTTGAGAAGCAAGTTGGTCAGGTGAGTATTTCCATTTTTCCATCTTATCCATCACTAGGTCTTCAATCTACTTCTACTCCTTTATTGTCCTAATTTCATATTTTAGTGATTTAAATTTTTTTATTCTAGTTACTAGTTCCAAATTTTTCAATTTTTCTTGGAAGGTGGGTGGAGGTTTTCTGAATATAATGTCTCCTCCTTCCTTGTTAGATTTCTTCCTTGAAGAGCTTCTTATGAATACTATAGTGGATGGCTTTTGTGGCTTAGTGATAATCACCTTGTCTTTCTTCCTTAATAACTCTTCTTCCTTAGATTCTACCTCCTCCTCTACTTCCACATCCTCTGATTCCTCATCTTCACCTTTTACCTTAGTAAACAAAAGGGTAGAACTAGTTTTCAATTTAGCAATCCTCTTCTTGACTTTGCTTACTACCTAAGGAAGTTTTATCTCAAGTTCAATCCTAGCTTTTGCTTCATCATATGCGCCAAAATATGTTGCCTTAGGATCAACTAGCTCATTCACTAGAGCTTCAATGATATCTCTAGTTTCATCAATATTAATCGCATAACCAAGAGGTTTTACCCACACAATTATAGGCTTAACTACTTGAATGTAAACTTTGTCACAATACACCATGAAACATACATGATCCTTATAATCTTCAACTATTTTCCTGGGGATTCAATATTAATTGTTCATTTTCTCTTTGAATGCATCAAAAAAATTATCCATAATACTATTGTAGTTTTCACCTATTTCAGAAATAAACTCATTTATCTGATATAATATAGGCACATCTTTTCTCTAAAAAATAATGCCTTTTGAAGTAAAGAATTTTTGAACATGAAGGAATAGAAAAATTAACAAGGAACCAAACTTACATGGGTTATTCTTTGATGTCCTTATGCTTTCCATATTCTTGGTGAATTGTTTCAACAATAGTTCTGAAAGGTTGAATGATAAATTATTCTGTACCACCTTGTATGCCAAGTCGATAGCTTCACATGACACACTGTTCAACCTGCTACAACTATATATATTGTGCACAATGATGTGAATACCAAACCTCAATTTCATATCTAAAACACTACTAATTTTCATTCATCTATTGTCCCATTCTTCTAGGGTTTTCTTTTCAAGTTTTGCTTAACCTAGGGTTTTTTGTCATTTTTGCTTTGGCTAGCATTGGGAGACTAGTGATTTGATGAATCATCTTCTTTGTGATCAACATTGGTTGTTCCAACCACAACTATCCATTATGCACCTGACTAAGGATAAAACTAATCCATTTAACTTGAAATTTTCAAGGCATGTGAGGGATGTGAGTTAATCCTTTGGTTTCTTGGTGTTAGTGCTTGGGTTTCAAAACTCCATTTACACATAGTTGGCCTAGGGCATCATCCATTTCCAATGTACCAATCTCTTGAATAAAACATTTGAAATGAGTGTAAATATCATTGATTAGAAGTACCTTTGGAGGGATTTGAGACTATGCTCCACTTAGATCTAGGGTTTCAGCAATCTTAGGAGTCAGCTTGAAATCTGGTGCTTTCCATTCCACTCCATGAACCAACATGTCAGAACATCCCTTAACCTTGCTACTACTAGATGTCGTCTTCATTCAGTAGGTTTTGAGGGAATTCAAAAACTTTTGCTGGAAATTCGCTCAAATTTCTTGAAAGCTTTGAAGATTGCACTTTGCAATAGCACTCAAAATTTCATGTTAAGAAATGACTTCAATTCCTTGCCTTTTGTTAAAATTTTGACAAAAATGCTTAGTATGAAAGGTACATCAATTGACATCATATTGATAGACTTTCATCCACTACTTTGCATTGATCATTCAGCAAAGTCTTCATGACTCGATAACCATATGCATCTTTATTACTCTTGACCTTGCTCGGTAGATTCTATGACCCAACCTCACTTGGTAGATAAGATAACTCAGTAGAAAATTGTATGTAGTGATCCCTTTGTATCCTAAATACTGATTTGGATCATTTTGTTCTTTCAATGTGGAACTATTTTTGGATGTCTTGTTTGATAGCATAGTTCTACTTTCTCCCTTGAGAACTTAAGTAGAAATGGTAGAGTCACCCAATTCTTGAGTGACATGATCACCATTTCTTAGACTTGTATCCTTGGTATACTTTAGAACCCCTCATTGCTATCTCATCTATTTTCAAATGTTATCAACTTTTTCCTTTTTCTTGTCTTCAATTCTATCAGTATTCATGTAGTTCTTTGCAAGATGAACAAGTTTTGTACAAATGAAACATCTTTTAGTAGTATCTCTTTTTATCAAATGATGCTTTACATAGTTCATTACAATGTGTCCAAATTCTCCACAGTAATGATGTCTACACCATGTGTTGTAGTCCCAACCAAATATTTCTTTCACAATTTGTTTTGCTGGATTCAATATCTTGGTTTTTCATTCAGATGATTTGTGTCCATGTTTCTTACATTTCTGACATTTTCCTTCAAATCTTGGTTTCTCTTTGCATTCATTAGCCTTGTGACCATGCTAATTGCAATTATAGCACTTTCCATTGAATTTTTCTTTTCCATTACTCCAACATTTGTTTGATGTATGACCTATCTTACCATGGTTATTGCAAGTAGGTCTTTGGTTCTTTTGAGCTACTTGCTTGGATGATTCTCCTTCTTTTGTATATCTAATTCCTACTTTTCTCTTTTATCTATAAAGGTTTTTCACATTCAATTGACTCATGTCTACCTGAGATTTCATCATTCTTTCATTGATTTTCCTTTCAAAGTTTAGATCACTTTGAAATATTTCATTTATTTTCCTTCAATAGTTTAGATCATTTATTATTCTTTCATTTTCAAATCTTAGGCTCGTGATTTCCTCATTTACATTGGAGAGCTAATTAATAAGATCTGCTTGCTAAAGGGATTAGTTCTATATTTCATTTTTCCTTGCATATATCTCTTCCTTTATCTTGTTTTTATGTTCCATGATTTCACATAACCTTACTGACCGAATTTATTGTTCTCTTCTTAGTTTCCTTGCTTCTTCTTGTATGGAACCATTTTTTTCTAGAAGTTCCTTGATTGCTTCATTGGCTTCATCTAAATTTCTTGAATTAAGGTCTTCAATTCTTTCTTTAGTGTAGAGATGATCATTCATTTAAATTGCAATTTCTCTTCTTCTCTTCAAGGATTGAGAGAGTTTCTCCTTTGCATTGTTGAGTTGGGCAATGGCCATTTTCAAATCTAGCTTCTCATTGTCAATAGCTTTGTCAAGTCTAAATATCTTCATGGCCTTGATCTTTACTCAAGCTCTTAGGCTTTCTCTTAAGAAAAACAAAGCTCTAATACCAACTATTGGAAATATTCAAGACTATGCTAAGTTATTGAGAGGTGAGAGGTGAATCAGTAACTTCTAGAATTTCAACAATGTCTACTCTTAATCAAATAATCCAATTACCATTTAATCTATCACATATAGTCTAATCTAATTAAATTCATAATGGTGCAAGGAACCAAGATAAAATTGCATGATAGTAGGTTAGGTGATGGATTCTTGAAGGACTTTTAGAGATAAGACCATATGTGAGGTCAAATGGATCCATGGTATCGTTATAAACCAGGATGCCATTTGCACCAAAGGTCAATACTAATTAATTTAAGTTGTTTTAGGAGGGAATAAGGAATTTTTTTTTTCCTAGGAGGTTCTAGGTGTCTTAGTAGTCATTTGATATGATTTTGAAGCCTAGGTGGATAATTAGGACGAAAAATTATCAAAAGGACAAAAATTTAAAAAAAAAGTGCAAAAAGTTGCTAATTGCAAAAAAGTTGCTGACAACAATTTTTGCAAAAAAATATTGTTAAGTACAAAGTAGTTGTATGGTCTCCGTAACCATTTGAAAAGTGGTTGTGACTATTGGTAAACGTCTATTTAAGTTTTCTACGTGAAGAGAAACCCATTCTATGGACAAGGGAATGACAAGCATTAATAAAAAACTCAGATTTTTTGTAATTTCTCTATTTTTTTCATTTCTGTATGGTATATACAGATTCGTAGGGTTGAAATTTTGGCATGGTTAGATAGATCAGTGAATTAGTGTTCTAAGTTTTTTTGTTTTAAGTCTTTATCTAATCTGTGGTCGGACTTATATCAATTTTTGTAGAGGGTGGTCTTTTTGACCCTAAATCTGAGGGTTTCACAAAGATGTCCCTCTAACTTGCAATTAAACTTTGGGATTCCAATGCTCCTTTGGGGAATGCAAGATAGGGAGGGTACTCAAGGATGGTAGAGGCTTAGAGTTGTCGGATTAGCTTTCCTAATTTTACCAGCAAGCCCTTGACTGAACATTGCCATATGTCTAGTCTAGATTTAAAGAAGAAGGAGGGTTTAGGCTTCCAAACTAGTTGATTTGACCCAGCTGAATGGTGTGGAAGGATTGTTTGGATGAGAGGAAGAGTTCCAAGGGGTGGAGTTGTATCTATGAACCCATTTTCTTGCACTTCCTTTTCTAACCTAGCCTAATTTGGCCCATTAGGTCTATGATCAAAGTGAGTGTTAGTTTGTGTTGGAGTAAAGTTAGAGTCTGATCTCTTGAAGTCTTTAAGAGGAGGATAAAGGGTATCCAAAAAGGTAAGAAGATAGTCTGGTCTTTTGAGAATTTTGGGAGTTTGACCAAGAAAATAGTCTTTAGACCTATTAAGAATGTTGGTAACATCTGTGTAAATCACATATTGGGTGTTTGTGAACTCCAAAGTTGGGAGAGTCTTGGTAGATTAGGTCCATATAAGTCCCTTCTACTAGGAGAGTTGAGTTCCAAAACCATCTAGGAAGAGTTTTCTTTATTAGGCCTATTGGAGAAAGGAAGTACCTAAAAGTTGTAGTTGATCTAAGTTTGTCAAGAACCCTAGGAGTGTGGGTTAGGCTTGAAAGAGTGGAGTCCATTTACAAGGTAGAGGATACCTTTTGTTAGAGCCTTGTTGGATTAGTCTACAACTATTGAAGATAGTTGAAGTCCTATTCAAAATTTGGAGAGTGATTAGGTGCTTTTGGCTACAAGCTCTACATCAAGTAGTTTTAGAGCCACTAAGAGCCTAATTGGAGAGGAAAGATGTCTAATAATGAGGACATGGAGAGGGAGATACCTCTCAGGATCACAAATCTAGAATTGGCCAAGTTGGCCAAAGAACAAATGGTAGAAAGTAGGGTAGTAAGAAAAGAAAATAGAACTATGAAGAGAGAATTGGATAGATTAAAAGGCAAGGTGGAAAGAGGAGTCGTAGAAGACTCTAAAGGAGAAGAAGAGGGGAATGAAGAAGAAGACTCTTGGTAGGATAGAGAAGCCATGTTTTTAGATTAGAGAGCAATGTTAGAAGTCTTAGAGAGGGTAGGAATCAAGGACCAAAGGTTAGTACTACCTATGTCAAGTGGAAAACTAGATCCAGAGGAGTGTATGGACTAGATTGAAGCACTTGATAATTTCTTTAAGTGTGACAACATACTTGAAAGCCAAAGAGCAAAGGTGGAAAAATAAAAAATGAAAGGATCTACCCTTAGTTGGTGGAAGTTCCTACAAAATGAAAGGAAGGATGAAGAGAAGGAGCTTTTGGAAACATGGAGGATGATGAAGTCAAAGGTCAAAAAACAATTTGTACCAGAGAACTATGAGGTCTTGATAGACCAAAGGTTGCAAAGTATTAGAAAAAATGATTTGGACATGGGGGCCTATACAGAGGAGTTTCATAAACTCACTCTAAGGGCCAAGATTCCTAAGAATGAGAAGCAAAAACTAGAAAGGTACTTGAATGGACTCAAGTACTCCATCAAAGATGAATTGATATTGTTTAACCCCAAATCATTACATCAATGTTATCAAATGGCCCTCAAGATTGAGGACAAACAAAAAAGGAGTGACTCTCAAGGTAGAGGGAGAGGAGGAAATGCTAGAGGTGGAGGAAGATTTGGAGGCAAAATTTCATCTAATAAGTCTCAAGGGGATACAAGTAATCAAGAGAAGTTAGAAGGAGATACAAATACTAGAGGAGGATTTAGAGGCAAGAGACCTAATTGGAGAGGAAGGTTTGGGGGAAGAACTCTAGGGATATTCACTAGAAGGTGTTTTACCTACAATTAGACAAGGCATAGATGCTCTAGATGTCCTAAGAAAATGGGAGGCAACAACCAAGAAGGAGATAGAAGAATCCACTTGGCTCAAGAAGAGGATGCACAAAGTGACCAAGGAGAAAGAGGCAATGTTGATCTAGAGAGAGGGGAATCTCTAATGTTCAATAGAACCCTGCTAAAGATAGTAGCAAAGAAAGAAACTCCCCAAAGGAAGACTTTATTCAAAAAATTATGCAAGGTAAAAAGTAAAGTGTGCAAGGTAATTGTTGATTCCAATTCAACTGATAATATTGCATCAATAGAGATGGTAAATAATCTTGGATTGAAGAGGTCACCTCATCCTAACCCTTACAAAGTTTCATGGTTAAGTAAGGAGCAACAAGTTGTAGTTAATGAACAAGTTAATGTTAAATTTCAAATTGGGGAGTACAAGGACAAAATTGTTTTTGATGTTGCAGAGATGGATGCTTGGAATTTGTTGTTAGGTAGGCCATGGAAATATGATGTCAATTCCAAGCATGATGGGAGGAACAATGTCTACATCATCACCAAAAATGGAAAGGAGTACACTATGAGGCAATTGCCAGAGGATGGAAAGGAGACCCAACATGTATCTAGAGTGATGATGGTTGGAGCAAAGGAGTTTTTGAAGACCCTCAAGGTGAAGAATACACCATTCTTTGCCATTGTAGTGAAGCCAAAACTAGAAGACAAAAAGAAGGAAGGCAGATTAGGAATAAGGAATGTGGAACCCAAGGAAGTGAGGCAGCTTTTGGACAAATAAAAGGAGGTTATTTTAGACCCTACTACTAATATTTTTCCACCATTTAGAGAGGTAAGTCATTGTATTGACTTTATTCTAGGTTCTACATTTCCTAATAAGCCTGCTTATAGGTTGACACCAAAAGAAAATAAGGAATTAGCAAAGCAAGTTGAAGAATTGCTTACAAAAGGTTTCATAAGAAGAAGTATCAGCCCTTTTGCAGTCCCTACTTTGTTGGCACCTAAAAAGGAGGGTACATGGAGGTTGTGTACAAACTCAAGATCCATAAACAAGATAACCATCAAGTATAGGTTTCCAATGCCTAAGATGGAGGATTTGATGGACCACCTAGGAGGAGCAAATTACTATTCCAAGATTGATTTCAAAAGTGGATACCACCAAATCAAAATAAGGGAAGGAGATGAATGGAAAATTGCCTTCAAAAATAATGATGAACTTTATGAATGGATAGTGATGCCCTTTGGGCTTTCTAATGCCCCAAGTACATTCATAGGACTCATGAATGAAGTTTTGGAACCTTTCATTAATCATTTTTTTGTTATTTATCTTGATGACATATTGATTTTAGTAAATCTAGAGAAGAACATATAACATACTTGGAATTGGTTTTGAAGAACCTCAAGGAGAAGGAATTGAAGATCAACTTCGATAAATGTGTCTTCATGAAGGAAGAGTTGGTGTTCCTAGGCTTTGTCATATCCAAGGGTAACCTCAAAATAGATCTAGAAAAGGTGGAAGCCATTGTCAATTGGCCTAAACTAAGGAATTCAAGTGAGGTAAAAATATTTCATGGTTTGGCAAGCTTCTATAGGAAGTTCATTAAAGGTTTCAGTAATGTGTGTGCCCTTATGATTGATACAATCAAGTGTGGAAGGAAATGTTAATTTGCATGGAATGAGGCTGCAGATCAGTCCTTTGAATACTTGAAGAAGAAGGTTGTAGAGGCACCCATCCTTTCTTTACCTAATTTTAAGAAGGTATTCACCATTGAGTGGGATGCAAGTAATAGGACCATAGGAGGAGTCCTAAGTCAAGAAGGTAAACTAGTAGCCTTCTTTAGTGAAAAGTTAAATGAGGCAAAGAAAAAATACTCAACATATGATTTGGAATTATATGCCATGGTTCAATCATTAATAAAATGGAGACATTACTTGTTGCCTAAATAATTTATGGTTTACATTGACAATCATGCTTTGAGCTTTTTGAACAAGCAGGAGAAACTAAACCATAGGCATGTTAAATGGATGGAGTACATCTAAGAATACAATTTCACCATTGAGCATAAAAAAGGGGTTACTAACAAAGTAGTTGATGTAGGTATGCTCTGCTACCATTAACAAAGGTATGCTCTAATACAACTGATGTAGGTACACATCACCCTTACCAAACTCACAACCAAGAATGCAATAAAATGGAGGCAGAAAGATGACAAAATGCTTCATAAAACTTCCATTAGTATTTGAAATTCATTAAAATATTCTCCAAATGGAAAAACTCCAAACTCTTATAATATAAGAGAGCTTCCTCACAAGGACTTCCAACTAGAAGAGCGTACAACAAAGAGCTTGTTTGCTACACCTTGAGAGCTTCCTTACAAGAGATTACATTCGAAGAGCTTGATTACAAATGAACATAAGCCTTCCTTAAATAGGCACTTACCACCCAATGCATGATTTATCCACAACATTCTAGAATATCCACAATATCCACAACCTTCTAGAATTTCCATCTAAATAAACCTAAGCACCACCATGTGGCCCAATTAGAAAATTAAATTTCCTTTATGGATCACAACAAATATTAAATGCATGATTTAAGGAACACCTCGATTAATGGAATGACAACTATTTTTCTTATTTTTCTATTTATACCACCTATGCACCTTCAAAATAGAAATTCATTTTTTTATTCTTCTTTTCTCCTTTTTTCTTATTTTTCAATTTTTTATTATTTTCTTTCTATTTTTGTCACTTTCTCTCTCCTCCACAATTTTTTGTTTTTTTTGTTTTAATAATTTAATTTTCCCATGCAAGATGCTCCTGCATCAGACTCTGTTGGTAGATAGAAAAGTGTGTTCCACACTTTGACACCAAAAGATATACAACCATCTTCATCTTCACCACAAGCTTCCACCTCAATAGGGACAAGAAAACCAACATGAAAATCTTCCACTTTTTTCTTTTTTTTATGCATGATGCTTCTGCATTCGACTCCCATGGTAGGAAAAATTTTGTGAGTATGGATTCAAAAAATGAAGTAGCCACTGTTGATATTCTTTTTATTTTTTCTCTTCCTCCAACACATAGCTAGAACAAGTATCTAGTGCTGATATATTTTCTTCTTCCTTCTTTTTCAACACCTAGTCAGAACAAGTGTCTGTTGCTGAAATTTCTCCTTTGCAATGAACTTTGTCCAAGTATAAATCTCATCCTCATTCAATCTTGTTGAATTAATCACATCTGTAATAAACCCAACAACACCATATCAATCTTCCTTTTCATACCATACATCACGAACAAGATCCTCATGCAAACCATCATTAATATCTTTCAAACTCACCTCAAATTCAGCATCATATAATTCATAGAAATTTACCTCTTTGACATATTCATCTTTTCTTGCCTCTTTCATTTTGTCAACAATGCATGTAACTACTCTACTTGCTTGATCTTCAACTAAGGCACTATACTTTTCCTCCATTGCAATATTATTTTCTTTCTATACTCAGATTGGAAAGTATGGGAATCCATTCCATGAAAGGAATGTATGAATGAGATGAAGACTTTTCTGAAGCATACCATGTATGTAAGGAGATGAATGATAAGTACCACACTGAGTTTAAAAATTTCATCTTGCAAGACGGAATTCTCTTCAAAGGAAGTCAACTATGTATCCCTAGAGGATCCATGAGGGATAATATGATAAAAGAGAAGCACTACGGAGGACTAGGAGGACACTTTGGTTTGGATAAGACATTGGAGTTGGTCAAGAGATTCTATTTCTGGCCCAAAATACAAATAGAGTTAAGAAGATTTGTGAAGAAGTGCATGGTGTGTCAAAGAGACAAGGGAATAACATCAAATGTGGGGCTATATACACCATTACCTATTCCTAGCAAACCTTGGGATTACATTAGTATGGATTTTGTGCTTAGGCTTCCAAGAACTAGGTAAGGCTATGATAAAATATATGTTGTGGTGGATAGCTTTTCCAAAATGGCCCATTTCCTTCCTTGCAAAACAAGTCATGATGCTTCACATATTGCAGGGTTATTCTTCAAAGAAATTGTAAGGTTGCATGGACTACCTTTATCTATAGTATCTGATAGAGATCCAAAAAAATTAGGACATTTTTGGAGAACCTTGTGGAAAAATATGGGAACCAATTTGTCTTACTCTTTTGCATATCACCCACAATCAGATGGCCAAATAGAGGTCATAAATAGGTCCTTAGGGAACCTATTAAGGTGTTTAACAAAAGACCATGGAGTCATATGGGACTCAATCTTGTCACAAGAAATTTTTTCCTATAATGACTTAGCAAATAGAAGTATTGGTCATATCCCTTTAAGATTATTTATTGGACTCATTCGAGAGGTGTGATGGAACTAAGGGATGCCAGCACATTGGAGAGAAAGAGTGCATAGGCAAAGGAATTTTTTGAAGTCATAAAAGAGATACATCAAGAAGTTAAGAGTAGGGTGCAAAAGACAACTAAAAAGTATAAATAAAGAGCAGATAAAACAAGGAGAGATATTCAATATAGGGTAGGAGACATGGTGATGGTACACTTGAAAGCAGAAAGGCTGCCTAAAGGAAAATATACCAAGCTAATGATGAGGAAAATGGGACCTTTCAAAATTCTACAAAAATGTGGAACAAATGCCTATAAAGTGGAACTACCCCTTGATATTGGGTTATCTAACATTTTTAATGTCTCTGACATCTATCCCTATAAGGGATCTATTTTTTATGATGCAGGTGCAACTCATGAAGTAGAAGTGCTTACAGGAGTTCCTAAGAAGTCATCACCAAAAGTGAAGAGTCGCTTGGACACCAAGATCATGAAAGAAACCAAAAAGAAAACTTATTATCAGTACCCTATAAAATGGAAACACAAGCCTATGGAAGATGCAACTTGGGTGACTGAAAAGGATCTCAACAAAATAGGGCTCAAAGTGGAAGACTTGCCAACTAAAGAGACTTGAGTTTTCTAACCTAAGGAGTATAGTGTAGGGCACCAAGGAAATATTGCATGATAATAGGTTAGGTGATGGAGTCTTGAAGGAATTTTAGAGATAAGATCATATGTGAGGTCAAATGGATCCATGGTATCATTATAAACCAGGATGCCATTTCAACCAAAGGTCGATAGTAATTAATTTAAGTTTTTTTAATAGGGAATAAGCAATTTGTTTTTTCCTAGGAGGTTCTAGGTGTCTTAGTAGTCATTTGATATGATTTTCAAGCCTAGGTGGATAATTAGGACAAAAAGTTGTTAAAAGGACAAAAGTTGCAAAAAAATGCTAATTGCAAAAAAGTTGTTGACAACAATTTTTGCAAAAAAATATTGTTAAACTACAAAGTAGTTGTACAGTCTTCATAACCATTTGAAAAGTGGTTGTAACCATTGGCAAACATCTATTTAAGGTTTCTACATGAAGAGAAACCCATTGTACGGATGAGGGAACAACAAGCATTAATAAAAAGTTAATTTTTTGTCAATTTCTTTGTTTTTTCATTTTTGTATGGCTTGTACGGATTAGTAGGGTTGAAATTTTGGCATGGTTGGATAGAGAAGTGAATTATTGTTCTAATTTTTTTTGTTTAAATTCTTTATCTAATCTATGGTAGGAGTTATATAAATTTTTGCAGAGGGTGGTCTGTTTGACCCTAAATCTAAGGGTTTCACAAAGATGTCCCTCTAACTTGCAATTCCACCATGGGATTCCAATGCTCCTTCGAGGAATGCAAGTTAGGGGAGGATATTCAAGGATGGAAAAGGCTCAAACTTATAGGGGTAGGATTCCTAATTTTACCAAGAAGCCCTAGACTAAACATTACCATATGTCTAGTCTAGATTTAAAGAAGGAAGGTTCAGGCTTCCAAAATAATTGATTTGACCCAGGTGAAAGGTGTAGAAGGATTTTTTGGATGAGAGAAAGAGTTCCAAGGGATGTATTTGTATCTATGAACTCATTTTCTTACACTTCCTTTGTTAACCCAGCCTAATTTGGCCCATTAGGTCTGTAATCAAAGTGAGTGTCAGTATGTGCTATAACAGAGTCAAAGTCTAATCTCTTGGAGTCTTTAAGAGGAGGATAAAGGGTATCCCAAAAAGTTAGAATATAGTTTGGTCTTTTGAGAATTTTGGGAGTTTGACCAAGAAAATAGGAATTAGACCTATTAGGAATGCTGGTAAGATTTGTGTAAATCACATATTGGGTGTTCGTGAACTCTAGAGTTGGGAGAGTCCTGGTAGATTAGGTCCATATAAGTCCCTTATACTAGGAGAGCTGAGTTATAAAACCATCTAGGAAGAGTTTGATTTATTAGGCCTATTAGAGAAAGGAATTCCCTAAAAGTTGTAGTTAACTAAGTTTTTCAAGAACCCTAGGAGTGTGGGATAGGCATGAAAGAGTGGAGTCCACTTACAAGGTAGAGGATACCTTTTTTTAGAGCCTTGTTGGATCAATCTACAACTATTGAAGAGGGTTGAAGTGTTGTTTGAAATTTGGAGAGTGATTAGGTGCTTTTGGCTGCAAGCTCTACATCACATAAGAAACTAAAAATATGAAAGCATTCATAACACTATGACAAAAAGATTTAGTGACCTAGAAACCTTCCAAATAGAAAGTAAAACTAGGTTAGGGATGATACCCACAAGCTTTAGTACTGCAATATAAAGTTATCTTGTTAAAGCGTACATTGATCACTTCTGATGATTTTCCCTATTAGGAGCAATAAGGACTACTAGGTCCACCTTATGAAAGGATTTACAAGCATACAATTAAGTATGCACTCAGTAAAGATATTTACGATAGACTATTATGTCTACCTTGTTAAAGGATTTGACTAATCCACCTATCAAAATGAAACAGTAGATGATCTTTGATCTATAATTGGGTTTGTTGAATGAGATTCCTTTAAGTACAAATCACCTTGTTCTGACAAATATGACTTTGTTTCTCCTTATATTGCTATAGCCTTTGTAATTCACTCTTTCTACTCTTCTCTAATTATATTTTCTTATATTGCATTTACATTCACTTTCCTTACACACTTGGATATGATACAATTGATTACATATATACCAATCCAATTATACAAATTACAAAGTCAGCCACAATACATGTTAACACAAATATTACAAAGCCCAAATGAAGATACTTGGATTCTAAGGACTGACTCAATGAGGTTATGATACATAATATCCACTATTAATGCTCGGCTTCATCATGCACTTGGTAGATGTAGAAGCTAGGTCCATACTAATCACTTCCAAGTAGTCTTAAACTTGGTCTACACTGGTGACTCAATAGATACTCTACAAATTTTCATATAAACTAGATCACTTGTTTACCATGGCAAGACTCAGTAAACACTATCACCTCAAGCTCAGTATAAATTGAGTCACTTGGTTGGCACTAATTAGCTCAGTTAACACTAGAATCACATCACATAGACTGTAAACTTGGTGAACACTGCACAATGTGGCTTGCATTGGTAAACTCGACATACACTAAGATGCATGGCTTACAATACTAATTTTCACAGTGACTAAAACTACTTGGTAACCATTGGGATTTTTCCAAAGGGCTCAGTAGCAATTGTAGAACTCAGCAACAATTGAAATGCTTGGAAAACATTGATAGTTGTACAATAAGCTTGGTAGCTATATACAATCTAAATAAGTGTGTATCACAAATAATAAACTTGATTGATATGTCAACACTTTTCTTCAAAACTTTCTCACCATTGTTGACAAGCCCTAAAAAATGGATCTAATTGTACATTCTCCTTATCCCTCCTATTGAGTGCCATAGCTAAATTATCCTTAGGATTTTTAGTATCTATTAGACCAAATGCTTCATGCAAATAACCTCTTAGGAGTTTATTCTACTTCTGAAGGTTTAATGATTTAGAGTCATTATGTTCTAAGTGTCTAAACACTTCTTTGATTCTCATAGTGACCATTAGTTTGGTAGTATCCACAGTGGGTTTTCCAAGCAAGACCTCTTTGATTTGATAATATTTTAGTGTCAAATCCTCAATATTTATATGTAGAGGAGGGATAGCAACATGGTAAAACAAGTTCTAATTTTGATCACTCGTAACAAAGGCCAATGGTCATGCATCACCCATGAGTGGCTCAAGTTTCTTGAGAGATTCAATTAATTCTCTCATTTCCTTTTACTTAGTACAATACTTCCTTTTGTGTCTAACCATCACCTCCTTTCTCAACCATCTTGGAGTATCTTCCATTGGAGATTTATTCTTAGATGAAGAGGGAACTTGTACTACTAGGCCTTTTCCTTTATCACTCCTCTCTAGAGTCTTGTCCTTCTATGAGAGATCTATATCAAGCATCTCTATGTTTGTTGAGTCCACAGTCCTCACCTCTATATTTTGGGAAGTCTTTTGAGGTTCCTGATGTATTTACCTCACCCCCCCCCCCCCCCCCCCCCCATGATACTTCATTGGCAAGTTTTTTTTGTTGTTTTTCTATCTATTCAACTTGTACCTATTCTACATTACCTAGAGGGAGAGTAGTAACTGAACCTTTATCCAAGAAAGATAAATCTTGACATGTTGATGGTGGAGAAATTAAAGGTCCTTGTGATTGAGGTGATATTTGAATCCAATCTTCTTATGGAGGTTGATTTATCAGTGTATCCCTTATTTGATCTCCTACAAGATCAGTGCCTACAAGCATTAAATCTAGATATAACATCTTAAGGACATCAGCACCTTAGTTCTCTTGCTCATCAATCCATTGTTTTAACTCATCCTCTAAAGTTGTAACCTAAATAGGTTGTGTTAGAATGGATGGTGGTGTTATAGTGGAGCTCCTTCTTAGTTCTACCTTAGTAGCCCTAGAAAGATGAGTCATTTGACTCAAGGGCAATTTATCCTCCTCATCTTCATTGTCCTATTCTTATTCCTCTAGAATAACTTTTGGGATTGATAGAAAAGGAATAACCTTTCTTATCACCTTTTTTCTCCCTATTATTTTAATTGGATATTTCATCTTGCTTCTCTTGGGAGTTGATGGAGAGGTTTCCTCCTCTTGAGTAGGAGGAGACACTTCTTGTGCTTCTTCTTTAGTTTCTTGTCCATATTCTGGCAATGGTACTAGTAGATTATCTTGAGTCTAAGTAACTTCTACATTTTCTCCACCTTGGCTCTCAGGTGCATGAGTTGCCTCCTCTTCAGGCTTAGCTTGCTAAGGGGAAGTTCTTTTCCTTTAATTTTTACCCTTCTATTCTATAAAGTAACCAACTTCTCTCTCAAGATGATGTACTATTTCCTCTACCTTTTACTAGGTAGGTTGTAGCTTGAATAACTACTGTTTGGGGAATCACATCCATCTTGAATGGTCTCCTAATATATTCATTGGTTAACTAGAAAATATGCCTCATCCTATGATTGATATCTAAATTTTCTTCTCTATTAATCTCTACATTCATGATAGGTTGATCATTTATCTTATCTCAATTATACAAGTGATTTAATACTTCTTCAATATCTTGTTGCACAATCTTTAATGGGACCTTCATTTTCAAGGCACTACCTGCCAAGTAAAGAGATCCTATAACAATCCCTTATCTAGATCTTGTAGTCATCTACTACATTCATCCAATGATCCTCTATGGAATATTCATCTTTGAATTATTTTCTTAATAGGTACTAAACTCTGCCAATGTTATCAAAACATGGATGAGGGGAGTTATAATCCTCCAAGGGATACTGATCCCATTTTGACTCAAAAGTCATGATATCCCACTTTTGTTTGACACTAAATGGACCTATAGTGATGGCCATACCTAGGTCTTCTTATGTTTCTTCCTTACTCTATCATATGCAAACAAGGGTTGTCATGCAATCTCCAGCAATATGAGTCTATCACATAGATATCTAGGGAGCTTCTTTGGATTTATAGTCGTACCCGCTACCCTTAAACAAGTGAATGTATTGAATTGGATGTAGTAGGTGCCTATTTTTGTAATCATTGTTGATGCATCTTTTGACATACTTTTGTATAGTCTCCTTCAATGAACTAGATGATTGCAAAAATGAAAGTATCATTCACTATTTTGTATTCCTTGTTGTGATCTAAGAGCTTTTTCCTCACCAGATGGGGATATACCACATAAGGTCATGCATCAATATCTCACAAGTTACCCCTTTTCAACAACCCTAGATAATCTTTTGTTCTAACTGCTAACATATACACCAAATATGATGTCATATAGAACCTTAGGTAATTTTTTACTACCACTAGTTGTTCATGTAAATTCTCAATAAGAATTGAGGTCTAGTCAATTGGCATCTTTTTCATTCTAATGGTCTCAATGAAATGTACCATCCATATGTTTAAGTGACATGTTTCTGGTCATCCTATGATTCTTCTCAAAAGCACTATGGAATTTGTGATATCATCTTTCATATAACCTTTTGTCATATCTACTTTCCCTACCTTTTGCTCAAGAGGAGTCTTATCAATGAGATATGAGGATTGAATAATTCATATGGCTTTTGGTTCATACTCTCTATAACACCTTTCTTCTTGATGGTATGTCAACCTAATGTACTGATATGCCCTCAGAAGATGGAAAACTTTCTCTATATTCTTATGCCTTAGATCTAGAATGATTTATCTAGTTATGCTTTTTACCACTCTTTCCTCCAAAACATAATTCTATGCCAATACCATAACCAACTTAGAAGATTGCATTGAAATTAGGTATGAAGCTATGTTTACTAAACCTAATCTTAAAAGTGTAGACACCATAGGGGGTCTCTCATTTGGTTTATTGCACAGGACCATGAATGTGTGTCAATATGGCCTAGCTCAGTGTCTCAAATCTTTGAATGTGCATCCTAGAAGCATGATTTCAATTAAACACCTTGAAACTTAAAGACCAATAGTTTTGGAGACATATTTGTAGTGAGGGAAGATGATGAGGAATCCATTTTATGTTCTCAAAATAGATATCCATTAGTTTGGAAGGTTGAAAAGATTAATTTAAACAAACCCTAGTTACCATGAAAATAACCCAAAACCTAAAAAGGTTTGCAAAACACCTAAAAAACCTATTTATTATCTAATGGAAAAAACTTTGGTGTACCTTGCACACCTTAAGGGAGTGTTAGTTGCACCTTTCAACTTTAGTAAACCTTCAACACTAAGGGTACACACATAGCATACCTTGTGGGGTGTGTTATATGTGCACCCTTGAAATGTAAAGTATGTCAAATATTGAAAAAATTGTGCATGAATAGTGCACCTTGTGGGTGCACTATATGCACAGCTTTACTTTGCATGTGGGTGGTGCTTTGCCTTTGAAAGGTGTGCATGTCCACACCTTGGATAGTTGTGCACATGTGACACCTTTAACTTAGGTGAAGTTTTTTTTTTTTTTTAAAATTTTATTAAGTTTTTGCAAAAAAATGTGCACCTTGGATAGGTGCACACCTCCTTACTTAATGTTTTTTTGTATTGTGTGCAAGTTTTGAAAAGAAAGTGCACCTCTCAAGGTGTCGAGGTATGCTTCCCAAAGATGTAGAAGATAATTTTAGTAATGAGGAGAGGGGATCCCATGCTTTTATAATCCTAGGATTAAGCACACCTTTGGAGGTGCACGTCCAAAGGTAATTGCTCCCACTCTAGTTCACTTAGCACACTAGCACACCTAGACATCAAAAATTCACTTTTCCTTCAAAAAACCTCCAATTTTTGGCAACTAGATTTTTCAAGAAGAGGCTTAGACTAGGCTTAGACACCATGTAGAACCTTGAAAAAGACTCAGACCCTGGACTAGGGATTTGGAAAGCTAGAAAAATACTAGGGGGTCCTCATTTCTAGGTAAAATGTAGTGTGTATTATGAAACCACAATAGAAGATAAGTAGAGTAGGGCGAAGGTGAATTCTTTGTTTATGAGGTTTTATTAGGTGATACAAAGTTGGATACTTGGATTTGGATTTTGTGACCTAGTCTACAAGGTCTAATAGTGATTGGTATGGTTGATAGAATAGAGGAAAGAAGTTATAGTTTAGTACATATAATTATTGTACAAGGAATAGTTGAGAGATTAGTTAGATAGTGTGTTCAATGGTCTTCCCCCTAAATCTCTTTGGATAGTGGGTCCTTCTATCTTCTACAACTCCTAACTAGGTTGACACAAGTCCTAATAGGGTTGGGATCTTCTAACAAGGATTCAAAGTCTCTTAACAAGGACTCATGTGTACTAAATATTGGTATAGACTCCTAACTATTAAATGTGACCTAGTTAAAGGATTTCAATCACCCTAAAAGGAGTAAGCCCTATTAGAGGACTTTAGATCATTCACTTGGAATGTTACTTGGTTAAAAGATATACAAATGACTCTTAGGTCAACCTTAATCCAAAAGATTTACCCTAGACCGATACAATGATTAGAACATAATAGTAATGCTTGACTTGATAACAACTTACAACACACTTATAGATTACAAATCTTTGTTTTAGTTCCTTAAGCCTTCTTGCTTTTCTTACCAATGTAGTCTCTTCACTTAGGCCACTGAATGAAACAATACGCTTGACTCCTTGTCTTCCTTAGGTTCTCACACTTGACAACCTTTTCTTTTGACCATCCATCATTATAAATATATAATTAAGATCTTTTTTTGTTCATCCTCCATCATCCATTTTAGGGTTAGGTTAGATTAGGTAGAATTAAATGAATATACCCCTCATTTTATTTCATTCTCTTCTAGAAACTTATCCTTCAATTCTCTTTTAATTATTCTCAAAATGATTCATCGAATTCTCATTCTTTCTCATAATAGTGATACTTGACATTAACTAGCTTCTGATGCTCAACACATACTACATGGCTTGAAATCCTCTATCAAATCACTTGATATGAACTAAAGTTTATTGGTGCTTAGCATCAACTCACTCGATATGAACTAAAGTTTATTGGTGCTTAGCATCAACTAAACTTTACTTAGCTTATGCTAAAATTGACTTTTCTTAGCTCCAACTAATTTTCTACTTGGCTTGTACTAACTTTTCCTGGCTACCATTATACATATTATTAAGCTTGATAGACAAACTTTGTTTAACTTGTTCTTCTGAACTTAATCAATGTAACCAACCTTTGCAACCCCAAATAGATTATTAATGCATTATAATATCACTATCTTAACTAATCCTTGTACTCCTTTTCCATATCATAACTCAAATTTTCCTCTAGGTGCTATTGTTACCTTATTTGATCAAATCCTCCTCATCAATCAAACAAATTATAGTAATTAAATCATATAAGAAATTATCTTACCATAAACTAGAAGGTTTGACATCAGTGACAAAACAATGATTGAAACATATTTATCATACTTATCAATCTATTTTCAACAATCTCCCTCTTTGGCATTAATGGAAAACCAAACTGACCAAAATTAATCAGTATGACCAAAAAAATACAAAAAATAAAGTAATTCCTTGTATTGAAATCTTTCCCTCTATCCAAAACTTTCATCTTTTGATTAGGTTAATAAATTTTATTCTAATCAATAGACAATCAATCAAATCATCCTTATGATTCCCTCATGAATACTTCTTATATATCCCTCAATATTATCTACCTCTTACTAGGTAGATGTAATTAGAAGGTATACCTTCTCCCCCTAAGTAGATATTCCATAGTTCTTCTATTTGTATGTTCTATCTAGATTTCTCCCTCTTTATGTCCTTCTTCTTTGGTACTCTATCTCCCTTAGTAGTCAGGATTTCTCCCTCATCTCCCTCAGCTTTCATCTCCCTCTTTGAGAATAATTCCAAAGACTTGTCATATTAATATGAATATATGAATATTTTTCAGTTTTCCCCTCTGTCACCTTGCTTGTGATTGATTTTTAATTTCAGCTCTTTGATTACTTTAGGCAGCTCATAAAGTAAGATCCACTATATCAATGTGTAACATATGTCAATCAACTTGTTTGATGCAGGACACTCCTCATGCTTCTTAGATAGCCTTTGATAAGGGTATCACCTCTATTTTACCTCTTAGATACTCATGAGCATCCTTAGGTAATGCTTTTGTGAAGATATCAACTATTTTCTCTTTTGTGTTAACATATTCCACCTCACCTCTTTATCTTGAACTAATTCTCTTAAGTAGTGATACTTAATTGCAATGTGCTTAGTCTTTGTATGCATCACAAGATTCTTTGATATATTTATAATACTTGTATTATCACAATAAAGTATCATATCTTTAGTGATTTCTTCCTTCATACCTTTGAGTAGCTATTTGATCTATACAATGTTTGTACAATTTACTACAACAACAACACATTTAACTTTAGTAGTAGATTGAGAAATGTAGTTTTGTTACTTGCTAGTCCATGTTACCATCCTTTTGCCTAAGAAAAATGCTCCTCCATAGGTGCTCTTTATGTCATCAATATTTCCAACTTAATCAACATTAATGTAGGCTCTGAATTCAAATTTCTCATTTTTCTTGTAGTATAGACTATATTCCTTTGTTCCTTTTAGATATCTCATTATTCTGTTAACAACCATCAAATGATTCTCCTTGGGATTAGAAAAGAGTCTTGTAACAATCCCTACAGATAATATGATATCAGGTCTTATGTGTACTACATATTATAATTTTCCAATCATAGACCTATATAATGTTTGATTCACCTCAGCTAAATTATCATTCTTTAAGAATTTGTGTCCTATCACCATAGGTATTCTTACTAGCTTAGAATCCTCCAATCCAAAAAAATTCAATATTTCCTTTACATACTTTGATTGAGTGATGTATATACCCTATTTCATCTAATGTACTAGCAAACCCACAAAGAACTTGATCTCTACAAACATAGACATCTCAAATTCTTTCTTCATTTCATTTGTAAAAGCATTACATAAAGTATCTTGACCTCCAAATATCATATCATCAATAAAAAAATTAGATAAAAAGATACCTTTTCCTTTCTCTATCTTCAAGTACAGATTGATGCTATAATCATTCCTTTGAAATCCAATCTTCACAAGATAAGTATGAAGCTTTCATACCATGCTCTTGGTGCTTGTTTCAAACTATATAGAGCTTTGTGTAGTCTAAAAATCATATTTTTTTTGTCAACATCAACAAATCCTTTTGGCTATTCTATATCAACCTCTTCCTCTAATATACCATTCAGAAATGTAGACTTAACATCCATTTGATAAAGTTGGAATCCTTTGTATGTAGGGTAAGCAAGTAGAGTTCTTACTCCTAGTCTTGTAATAGGGTAAAATGTTTCTCAATAGTCAATCCTTTTTTCTTGTGCATTTCCTTTACAAACTAATCTTTCCTTTTTCCTTTTGACTTCCCCATTTTCATCTAACTTATTTCTGTATACCCACTTGGTACCGACATTTTTGTCTTGTAATCTAGGAACTAGAATCCATATCTTATTTTTCTCAAATTGTTCAATCTCTTCTTCCATTGATTTACTCCATTCCACATCTTCTAAGGAATCTTTCACTAATTTAGGTTCTTTCATGCTCAAAAAAAATGTATCATTTCTCAACTTGTTCCTCTTCATTGGTGTAACATCTTTATCTCCAATGATTTGTACAGAAGGGTGATGTATCTTGACATACTTAGACAATCTTGGTTCTACTTTGTTTTCTTCACTTGGTCTCTCAACTTAAAAATCACTATGTACATCTCTATTAGGTAGTTCAACATCTCTTTCATGTACACTAATCTTAGAATCATAATGTGTCTCAACTTCATTTTGTAACTCAGCACCTGAATGTAGCTCAGTTCCTTAATGCAACCTAGCATTCATATTATGTGACTCAATAGTCATTGAATCTTGTTGTTGGTTTGCAACTTGATTTATAAAATCTTCATTATTAGGCATAGATTCATAAAATTATACAAATGATTTGTATTCTTCAAGTTATTTTATAGGTTTAGCCTCATATACTTTTATATATTCATCAAATTTCACATTTACACTTTCCACAACTTTGTTAGTGTTAGTATTTGAATACTTATAAGCTTTATTTCTTGTGGAATAACCAAGAAATATACATTATTCACTTTTTACATCTAGTTTACTATTCCTAAAATATTTGAGAATATAGCACTTGCTTCAAAATACCTTAAAATATTTTACATTGGGTGAGTATCCATACCATAGTTCAAAAGGTGTTGAATGAGTACCTTTCCTTACTTGCACATGTTTTAAGGTATAGATAGTGTACTCATAGCTTCTCTCTAGCATTTCAAAGCAACATTTTTCTCCATCATGAGTATCCTAGCATAATCCATTATAGATCTATTCCTCCTTTCAACAATTCCATTTTGTGGAGGGGTTCTAGGAGTAGATGTCTATCTATTTATTCCTTAGTCATTGCAAAACATCTCAAACTCATTTGATCTAATTCTCCTCCTTTGTCAGATCTCAAGAATTTCATGCTTTTACCTATTTGTTTCTCAACTCTTGCTAAGTAACTCTTAAACATTTTAAAGCATGAGATTTATGTTTCAGAAACATAACAATCATGATTCTAGAATAATCATCAAAAAGTAGCATAATGTACTTATCTCCTTTGTAGCTTTGCACTACAATTGGTCCACACAAGTTAGTATGAATAATATCTAATATTCCTTTAGAGGTATGAGTCTTACTCTTAAAGGTTGAATTTTTTATTTTTCCTAACTAACATTGTTTACAAATTATGTTGTTAGGCTTCTTCAACTTAGGAAAACCTCTAACTCTTTTCATGTTACTAATACTAACCAAGTTATCAAAATTAACATCACATAACCTTTTGTGCCATAGTCACACATCATCAAATTCTACAATTAAGCAAGTAGCATCCTCTATATAAAGGTAGAATAGATTACATTTAGTTTGATCACCTTTTCCAATTAATTTTTCATCAATATCACATATCTTAGTAATCTTGTTTTCAAACTCAACCTTACAACTTGAATTATTTAGTTTTGGTACACTTAAAAAATTATAGTTAATTCCTTCAACATAGTAAGCATTTTCACATAAAATCTTTTCTATGAGTTTGATAGAATATTTTCCTTTTATTAGACATAGTCCATCATTACCAAACCTTATGCTATTTCCATCATAATAATTCAAGGTAATGAACTTACTTTTATCTCTATTCATGTGATGTAAACAACCACTTCCAATGATCCCTCTATCATTCTTGTTCACACATGACACTAGTGTAGCTACCTCATCCTCATTTGATTCATCCTTCATTGCAACATACACCACTTCATCATCATGATTATCAGATCCATCTTTTGTTTCCTATTCAGAAATGTTGCAAGAATTTTTGCCTTTATCTTTTTTTTACCTTTTCTATCTTCATCTCTTCTAATTTTGTACTTGTCACAACCTCTATAATTATTCTTCTCTAGATATCTAGAAGCAATATGACCAACCTAATTGTAATTGAAACACATGATAGGTAACTTACCTTTCAACTTTCTTTTACCTGTGTCAAATCTCCTTACTAGAAGTGCTTCCCTAGTTAACATATCTAGTGTAATTTTCTATGTACATCTTGTTATAGTTGATATTTACTTTGGTTGATTGGATAAGATTGTTTAAGATTGATAAATGTCTTAATTATTGGATAACTGATTCAACCTCCCCCCCCCCATATTTATTGGTCCAACTCACAATAGGTGTATCATAGTCATGCTCTAGGCCATGCTTAGGAATAATATATTCACACTAAGGACTATTTTTTCCACTATGAGGTGCATTTAATCTTGTCAACCTATGGATATATACTTGAAATTCTTGGCACAGTATGTGCACTAAGTCTCTTAATGAGTCACTAAGCTTATACTATAGGAAAGTAAAATGCAAAGAAAAGAACTTACACTATTACTACAGGAAACTAACACACTTAACTCTATGAATACTAGAAATACAATGAAAGGCTAACAAATATTCTAACTCAATTCATCAACTATAACTATTTTCACATATGCTACAGGAACATTCACAAAGTGCAATGCTACAAGAAAGATTTTACAACTTCTACTTACAATACTAAGAATGCTTGGAAATAAATCTATTCTATCCTAATCTAATCCACCTTCCAAGTGGGCCTCCTTTTTTAGCTTAAACTAAACTACCAACACAATATATAATCCAAAAAATTAATTTATTACATTTTATAAATTCATTACATAACATAGAACTATAAAAATACAACTCACTATAAAAGTTAGCAATTTGTTCTCATAAACTCTTTCTTCTAACTGGCTAAACTAACACACTTGGGTCAAGTCCTATATATAGGAGATCAACACTTATTCCCATAATAGAAAAGTAAATAACCTAACTATAAATCCACAAGAGAGAAAGAAGGAAAATAACAACTCAAGGTAGAAAGAAGATATAATGGTTTAAGGTGGGAATAATAAAGTCTAAACATCCATTTTCCATAGGAATAAATGTAGAGAAGGAAATAAGTCTTCATAGCTCTTCCATATTTGATATTGTGTCCTTTGGAACCATTACAACTTTCCTCCACTGTGGCTACACCTTAGCGATCTTTTCTCCTTGAATGTTGTTGGCGCTCATCTTTGAATTCTTCCAATCATCTTTTAGCTTGATTTCTAATAGGTTAGTTATTATGCAGAGACATGTTTGAAAATAATCATTTATCAAATTAAATTCAAATATAAGAACACATTTTGATAATTATATGGAATACTACATAATATATATAATACTAGCAAAAGATGGCATAGTATCTACCCATAGGTTTATCATAGGTTTTGGTAAACATAGGTCCACAAATGTTTTGAAAAAGATAAAATAGAGTATCAACAAAATGTTTAAAAACTATCATGAAATAAAGGCAATATTTGGCCTCATCATCTGCCCCATGCTAAACTAATGCTTGTCCTCAAGCATTGCACTTTCTTGTTAATGACCTATACTCTCCAATCTCAATCCTTCCTTTCTTGCTACTCTTGAAAGTATAGTAAAATCCTCTTGTTCTTTCCCACACTTCCCTTCTGTGATCTTCCTAAAGCTTGTCGAGTCTATCAGCATTGATGTCATACAAAAGCCACAAGAGCATTGGAGGCTGCATGGTTAGGGGACACCATAATTTTGGTATGGCCTACTTCCCTATCTCTAGATACTTTGAAAACCTATGAAATGCTACCTCCAAGTTGATGGGACTATGTGGTTCTAACTTTTTAAATGATTTAGGCAATCTGGCCCATCTACTCCTAGCACTAGTCATAGCTCTCTGGAAAGAAAAGTAGGGAAAATTCTCATAATCAGCATAAGCCTTAGCTATGGTAGCAAAGATCCTATCCCTTAGTTTTAGATTCTTGTTTCCATAAGTTAATGTGAACTAATCCTTGAGAACTTCATTTGGCTTACTACTCTTGGCTCTTAAAGGCAAGGGGTCTATCATTTCCTCATCCTTGTAATTATTTAGCTGCTTGTCATAGTTTGCTTCATTAGACATCTAGGACATGAGGGCTCTTAAATGTATATCCCCTATATAGAGAAAGAGATTCCAATGAGTCTCTAAAGGGATAACAAAATTATGAACATGTAATTCACAAAGCAAATTCTACTGTTAGGGTGGCAGAGTTTGATATAGTCTATAAAATTCTCGTACTGATTTAAACTCTGCATTAATATCCTTAAGAGTTAACATTAATTGAAAAAAAAAGAAAAATCTTTTAAACATATTGTAAACTCTTGGTAGTCGTCTACAAGAAAGTGCCTAATCAGCCAACTTGAGGGTATGATTCATTTGTTTCTTTTGACTTGCTAATTGTTCCTTTAAATCTGTGATTTCTTCACCTTGAGATGCTATAACTTTATTTGTCTTTTTCCTCTCTTCTTCCCATAAGGCCTCAAAAAAATTATGCTATCCAAACAACTAAAAAAGGAATTTTTGTAATGTAATAAAACCATTGTCTTCTTCATGATTTCTATTCCTCTTTCTCTATTCCTACCATAAGTGTTCTGCAAAACTAGTAACCCATGTTGATTTATGGGGAACTAGGGCAGTGTTTGGATCAACTTGCTCAAGAGTCATTTCATCCCTATAGCTTGAAGTACCTAGTTGGTTTGTTGCGGTATCATTTGGATTTTCTTCGATTTCATCCCTACATTCCTCATTAGGATTTTCAAGAATGCTTGTATTTTCAAGATGGGGAGGAGAGTGATTAGAGACAATTGGCACAGAGGATTCCTTAGTAGATGTTTTGGACAAAGTAGAATCTTTAGAAACTTTCCCTCTCATCCTAGGGCTTCTCCTTATGAGGGTTTCTTCTTGTATTACAACCTTTTGTCTACCTTTCTCTTTGGGTGTCTCTGTTGCAAGACTTTTCTTAGTTCTCTTCTATCTCACAACCATAGGTTTTAGTTCTTCCTTTTCCTAAATAGGGATTTCTTCTTACAATTTTCATTTCCTCTTTGCTCTGTTAGACGTAGGTTTCAGGGTTTCTTGCATAGGTGAATGTACAATCTCTTGAATAGGGATAGTTTCTTGCACATTTTTTTGGGTATTTTTGGCTTCAGCCTCTTGGGTATTTTGTTCAGTAGGCTCATTGGTGGGGACATTTTTATCACTAGGTTGTTCACTAAGGGTAGCTTGGGGTTGTAGATTTTTGGCTTGTACAAATTCATCCCATGTCATGGAAGACACATCCCTATGTGACCTTTCTATCAATAAGTTAATTAGGGCATGACGGGTAACAAAATCATCTTTTCATTTCTAAGTCTCTTCCACACTAATACAAAGCATATTATACAAGAAATTTGGAATGTTTACTGAAAGATTATATCTTATACAACTAAGTAATTTCAAATGATGTGCATGTAAGTATGAGAATCTACCTTCGCATGTAAGGTACCTAATAGTATGCATGGCTAATTCATTGTATGGTGGCAATAGTGACATTATTTTGCAACCTTGCTTTGTAATATCCATTTAAGGATTAGTCAGTCTGGTAAATTGAGCTCTTGTTGACCTCAAATCATGTGTGCTAGGATAATGCTCTCCATCTGTAGGCAACCTAGTTACTTTAGTAATGCATTCCTCTATTGCAATCACCGTTAAACCCCAAATGGAAGCTTCACCTTCATCAATGTCCTTGTGAACTCTATGACTGCCTCTTCATCATATGCAATCAAACTCAAGAAATAACCTAGCCATCCACATGTATTAAACCTTCTTATAGCCTCTACATCAGAGTGCAACATAGTATGTTCCACTGGTTCTCTCCTCTACAACTGTCCACCCATTTTCTTAACACTTTCTCTATCTGCTCTATTTTCCCCCTTTTGAATTCAAGTTGCTTCATTGTTTTATAGACTTAACTCACATTTCTTCATTTTAACAAACAATTAATGTCATAAAAAATTATTATGCACAATAATATGGCTTTTAATGAAGGTAAATCATGAATATGTGCGAGAATCATCTAAAAATAGGGTTCAAATCACATGAAACTTAAGCAAAAGTCACATCATAGCTTGACAATAAAATCATTCAAAAATAAGGGGTATGACACCTCACTTGTGTAGTTATGGAAATTAAATTCCATTAATGAAGGAAATAGAAAGATTTGGAAAAATCCTTACGAATAAATAGAAATGCCATTGGATATTAGTGATCTTCCCTGTCCCCTACTAAATATGGACAAGTGTCCACACTTGTTAGACCTAGTATGGGTAAGGGACTAGCATAACGCCACCATTATATAAACTATGTAGTATTAAATATAATTAACAAAATCTATAGACTCTAAGTGAATTATAATTTTAAAATTTTATACGTGTCAACTAATCATCACATGTACCAAAAAAAAGGTGGCAAAAGTGATATCAGCATTGGCAACATCCATTAGCATCTTGCAGGGTTTATTGAAAACATGAGAAATTGATGACATGGAAATTGAATGGATGGAAGATAGAGAAATGAGATGAGGTGGATGGGTGGAAGGTAAAGAGATGAGATGGAATGAGAAAGTGAATGAAAATTGAACTTTATGTAGACATAAAGTATTTATTATGAGCTTGCACAAAGAAACTAATGTTGAAGAGCAGCAGACAGAAGGTTGACACCTTTGGCCACAAGAAGAGTTACCTTGTTTGTATTTGAATTGGGCCATTCGAACTACTACAAAAAATCCTCTTTTGTTTGGGGCTATTTATATAATTTGAATCTATGACCATTGACTAATAATTTGAAATGTACTAGATCAATGGTAGTTAGTTGAATAGCTCCATTATCAAACACATGACTAATTTCATATGTTCCCAACCATCTTGTTTGTAGCTTTCCTAGCATATCTTTAAATCTAGAATCATATAGTAGTGTCCAGTCACCAACTTGAAATTATTTATTGATAATATGAGAGTCATGCCATTGTTTCATTTGTTTCTGTATAAGTTTAGTGCATTCCAAAGAAACTTTACACATTTCATCCAAAGAGTTAAGATGTAAAAGACATTCTCTTTGTGCTATAGGATGTTCAATATCCAATGCCAATGCTATCCTTACAGTTTTATGTTCACATTCAATTGGAAGAATTACTACCTTTCCATATAGGAGCTCAAATGTTGTGAATCCTATAGTAGTCTTCTAGGTTGTTCTATAAGCCCAAACAGCTTCTTGTAATCTCCAATCCCTATGATGTAGATGAACCATTTTTGTAAGGATGTTCTCTAGTTCATAGTTTGTGACCTCTACTTGTCTATTAGCTTGAGGGTGATAAGGACTAGATTTTTGGTGCCTGATGTTATACTGTTTCATCAACTTTGAGATTAGATTAGAGGTAAATTGTGCACCTTAGTCGGTGACTAGCTCTTTGGGTACACCATAGTGAGTAAAAATTTCTTCATATAGAAATGCAACAACTTTTTCATCACACACATGCTTCATAGCCTTGACTTCAACCCATTTTTTTGGGTAATTAGTGCACACAAGAATATAAGATTTCCCATTAGATGGAGGATCAATTAGACCAATGAAGTCCATGCCCCATTTGTCAAATGGTGTTAACACCATCTGAGGATTAAGAGGCATTTCATCTATTCTTATTGGTCGGCCCATCCTTTGACACTTGTCACACTTCTGTGTATAGTTGGTTGCATCTTTGTGAAGTGTAGGCCAATAATAACTAGTTGTCAAGATCTTCAAGGTTGTTCTTTTTGCTGCAAAGTGTACTCCGCATGGTTCATTATGACATGCATGTAGAATATCATATGTCTCATCCTCTCTCACACATCTTCTCATAACTTAATTAGGTCTAGTGTAAAACAAGAGATTACCTATCCAGGAGAAACATAAACTTTTCTCTACAAGAACCTTCTTCTCCTTGTAAGAAAAATGTTTTGGTATTTAATTAACTACAATGTAGTTAGAAATGTCTACATACCATGGAGTTTGAATAGCAATATGAAATAAATGCTCATCTAGAAATGCATCATCTACCAAAGTAGTGTGCATCATCTACCAAAGTAGTGTCAGTATCATCATGATGGATTCTTGATAAATGATCAGCTACAACATTTTCTTTTTTAGGCTTATCAACAATAGTTATATCAAATTCTTGCAACAACAATAACCATCTTTCTAATCTACCAGTTATAACATGTTTATTCATGAGATATTTAATTGTTGCATGATTAGTATGAACAAATATGGAGTAGCCAGTTATATAATGCCAAAATTTGTTTAGGGCACAAACTACTACTAGCAATTTTTTTCTATCATTGTGTAGTTTAATTCTAATCCATTAAGGCTCTTATGATATAATAGATTTCATTTTCAAGATTTTAGGATTGCTATGCTAGGACTACACATATGGAATAATCATAAGCATCTGTATAGATGTGAAAAGGTTAATTCCAATCAAGGCCTTGTAAAACTAGGGCTGTACTCAAAAGTTTCTTAAGCTATAGGAAGGCTTCATCACATTCAGATGTCCAACTAAATTTAGCTTCTTTTGTGAGTAACTTATATAAGGGACTAGCTATTTTGCTGAAATATTTTGTGAAACATTTGTAATATCTATCATGTCCTAGAAAAGATCTCACATCTTTTGATTTTGTAGGTATGGGCAATGTTTGAATTACCTCTATCTTAGCTAGATCCACTTGTATTCCTACAACTAATATGAAATGACCAAGTGCCATACCTTCTTGCATGAGCATGAAACACTTTTCATTATTAAGTGCCAAATTATGTTCTTGACACCTTACCAAAACCTTTTCAAGATTCACTATTGCTTCCTCAAAAGTGACTCCAAATGTTGTGAAGTCATCCATGTATATTTTCATACAATCATGGTATATATCAGTAAAGATGCTAATAACTGCTTGTTGGAATGTTGTAGAAGCATTACATAGACCAAATGGTAAAGAAAAGTATGCAAAAGTACCCCATGGACATGTAAATGTGATTTTTTCTTGATCTTTAGGAGCAATACTAATTTGATTATAACCACTATACCCATCTAGAAAAGAGAAATAATTCTTTCTAGCTAGAGTGTCTAGAACTTTGTCTATAAATGGTAAAGGAAAGTGATCCTTTTTGGTGGCCTTGTTCAATTCTCTATAATCTATACAAATTCTCCATTTTTCTCCTTTTTTAGGCACTATGACTAGGGGTGACACCCATCTACTATCAGGTATAGGATAAATGAAACCAGCATTAAGCAATATTTGCAATTCAATTTTAACTATCTCTCTAAGACTTGGAGTTGTCCTTCTCTGGGGTTGATAGAGTGGTAAACAACCTTCATTGATGTATATCCTATGGGTGCAAAGTTTATTACTCAACCCTTTCATATCACTATAGTCCCATGCAAAGGCCTTTTCATGCCTTTGAAGCAATTCTTTTAACTGTTCCATCTGTGTGGGTGTTAATTTGGGATTAACATGGAGATTATGACCTTTAGTTAGTTCAATAGTAGTGGTGGACTCTATCATAGTAGCTTCAAAGATTAACATGGAGATTATGACCTTTAGTTAGTTCAATAGTAGTGGTGGACTCTATCATAGTAGCTTCAAAGATTGGACTTGCTTCTAATTCACATAGTAAGAGTGGATAAAGAATATCAAATTCTTTGAGCAAAGTGTAAGGAAACTTGGCAACAAAGAATGTAACCATTTTCACATAACCCATAATAGATCTAAAATAAACACGAAATTAAAATCCACATGCAAGAGAATAGGCAACATACCCACAAAATGTGACACAAGATATACCCTGGGAAACCCTCATTGAGGGAAAAAACCAGTCTCCAAAAGCATCCATAATCATGTATTATTCATCAAAAATACCATTTCCATACAACCATGGAAGCCTTCATGGCCATAGCCACAACCGAGCAAACTATGTGAACAAGCATGAATCCACACATCCCATGCCATGCTTCCAACCTTTGCAAATGCTCCCTTGGCTAACCTATCAAGCCTTGTCTTGCTCGACTCTTGCCTTTTGTCTTCTCCTTGTCTCTCTTTCTCTCTACAACAACTACCCTTGTGGCTGCTTATATAGTAGCAAGTCCCACAAAACCACCAAGTGGTATTACAACCATGTGCTACCTAACCCACTGACCCCACATTTAATATTGGGCATTTAATTCTTTTCCCCAATATTAAATAATTACATAAAATATTTTCACAATGTTACAATACAACTCATCAAGAATATTTTATAGGAATCTTTACATGTTGCACGTCCATCTAGGCACAACATTACATAATAAAATAAAATAATAAAATAATAATATTATGCAATGTGTGCAACACCCATTATCTCAACAATCTCCCACTTGTTGTATACATTGCATAGGGTCAATTTGTAGCCACATAAATGAACAAGGGAACAATCCCTCCCAGCACATCCACCATCATGGATCAAAATAAACCAAGTGCTCCATCCTGGTACCCGCAACAAAATCAAAGTATCCAGCATTTCGAACATGAATGATCTCACCTCCTATTATGCCACTCCCACTGGACATACATAGAAGCTATCCAAAGAGAAAGCCACCCAACCTGTCGCATTAGAAAATCATAAAATCCTATACCAACTGAAATTCCAAGCACAAAAAACCTGATCCAAAGGTAATCACATGTATCCGTAGTTGTCAAAATATCCATAGCTAAAATAGCACCCACAGCAAGTGCCAAACCCATCCAACTATCCATACCTCAAAGGTATAACAAGTGAATCTTATATCATCGACATATCCAATCTATAACCTACAATCACAAGCCTCAAGAGCAATACCTGCCACATATATACCAAGAAGCTCCAACTGCAAAAGATAATGTCAAATCTATAACCAATCCACTTACAACATCTCAAAGAAGTGAATCCATGTAGTATCAAGGACATCCACAATACATAAACCAATATCCTGCAAGAAAAAACTCTCATAACAAGTCTCCAATAGTCTCCCAAATTCTCCAAAACCAACAAAAGAAAGAGATAAAGTAATAACCATGTCATCTCTCACATGACATACATGAGCACAAACTAGTGATCACAATCTCCAACCAATCTCAAATTCAATGTAAGCAAAACTGAACATCCAGGAAGATAACCAAGACCAAAGAAACCATACAAATCATAACATGTATCATGTCCTTCTACACACACCTCTAGATGTAAACTGTGCAAGTATGATCTCCTCCATTAAACCCCAACAAGAAGCCTCAACAACACCCAAACCATACCATATAACTACTCATGGATGTAAGCCTCTCACAAGAATATCAAACTCATAAACCATTCCTAAACTAAGGAATAACCATTCCTAATCCAAGGAATATGCCCAATATAAAACCATCTCCCAAACTCAACCAGCATAACAACATATGCACATGGAGATAACCAATGCTTAACCATCTCTCAAATGAACCCTCTAGAACTAACTCATGTACCATAGCTCAAGATCCATATCCATGAAAGAAAAGCATAAATATAATGCAACTGAGAGAAACAATGGGCTATACCTCTCAAGTAGCAAACCGCTGAGTAGACCAAGAGTGGAGAATGAGAATGCTCATCAAGATACCCAAGTCTCCAACCAAGACTCATCTAAGAACAATCTCCTCTCGAGTCCATATCAGGTGACTGCCCCTCGGACTTCCTGCTGAAACCATCAACCATCCCAACAAATACTTCTCTAATCCAAGAGAAAACAGCATCACCACCGTCTCTAAGTATCCATGAGCACCTATAACCAATCAATCCATGCCAACTCCAAATGCAACATAGCAATATCATGAAGTATCCAGCTTATGATTAGTGTACTCAATACCAAGAAACTAAACCAAGATCAATGTCAAAGTTCCAACCATGGCCTCAGGAACATAAACATGACAACATGATCTTACTATCTCAACCAAAAGAGATAACATGCTCCATATGAACACACCGTAACATGTCACAACTCTAAATGCATATCAAGAGTATACCATGACATAATAATGAAACCATCCTCATACCAAGGATAACATGCCAAATAAAAATATAAACCACACCTTTGCCAAGAACCTTGTGAGTCCTCAAGATGCAACCATCTCCACACACCATGAAGAAAAAACCATCTCCACATACCAGGAAGAACCATCTCCACATACCATGAAGATAACCAAGAACTCCATGAGTCCTCAAGATCTAACCATCTTCAAACACCATGAAGATAATAAGTGCACCATGCAAATGTCAAAGATGCTTCTACAGCAACATGATCTAAGACAAACCTCCAACATCTGCAAACACTCAATAAATATATCAATGCCAACAACTCCCACTCAATTGTGGTACCAAGTCACCTATGGCATCATAAAATCCATCTCCTATATGAAGATCCAAATCAAACCAGGAACTAATCCTGCACTGTCACCACATCACTGTCACAAGCTCCCACTAAACTGTGTATCCAAGCTATCCATGACATCATGATGAAAACCCATCCTCTAACCATGAGAATCAACCAAGGCATCAAACTATCAAAGAACTCAAAGTGCACATCATGAGCTCCTCAAAAGAAACCAAATAACCATGATCCTCTACCAAGAAGATATACCACCATAACCAAATTAGAAATCCAAGCTAATGAACATCAAGGATGTACCTGTATACCCAATCATGTCATGCCAAAATCCATGACACCATGGTCACATCCATGAATCGAGCATCTATCTCTCAAAGTGTCCAACCTGTCAGCATAGTCAACCACAATCCTCCACCATGATTGTACCTGGTAACAACATCTCATCCCTTCTACATGAAGAATAAAATCAGCAAATCATGTGACTCAGGGCATAGACAACCCAAATCCAAGCCACCAATCTGAATATGCATCAATAATGAAAGATCAATGGGCAAAGACAACCCATAACCAAGCTATAAATGCAACCTGTAAGTATAGACCACTTACAACACTGCACAACTTGTAGACCCAACAAGTCATCATACATATCCAAATCCAAACACTGATAACCATATCATCATGAGACCAATTTGAAATATGAATTGATTATACAATAACATCAAAACTTAAATCTCCAATGCCATAAACTCACAATGTTACCATAGTTAAAATATATCTATAAACTGTTCAGATAAATATATCACCAAATAAATCATGCCAAACTTACACCAAATCTAAACCAATTTGTAGAGCTCTCCAAGAGCTTTCCATTGACTACTCGAAGTCCAAAATCCGACTCAGTATGCCCAAGTTATGCTCTAATCCGTGCTCAAAATAAATAACATCTGACTTTAGGGCTCTTAAAACCTGACAAAATCTCAAAATTATAAAACCAAACCTACACCATCTTGTAGTGCTCTGAATTAGCTTTCCAACACCTATAAGAACTCTGAAATCTGATATTCTGAGAGAAAGTTATGGCCATTTTACTAAGATAGTCTTTTTAACATTTTCAGTACGATTTTTCATTTTTATTTTTTTCAGTGACGAAAATTCTGATGGGATTAAATTTGACGGCCATCATGGGCTGAAACCAAAAAAACTTTTTCATTTCCTCTGAACATGGCCAAACTAGGGCATATTATATATCAAAATTTATGGAAATGTCGACCCGGATCCAATGGTGAGGTCTATTTTTACCCAAGAAGTCATTTATGCATGCTACCCCCCAAAACCCTCATTTAAATGAAACATCCAAAAAAATCTTTTTGTCCAACAATTTCACATGCCCAAATATTTTAACATCCCATCATAACAGCAAATCCAAAACCTTCAGATTTGCAACAATTATTCATATATCTTGCCCCTTTCTTTTATCCTCTCATGCATTCCCATGGATTCAATCTAAGGTTACAATAATAAAACCATATCTCTGATACCACTTGTAAGGAAACTTGGCAACAAAGAATGTAACCATTTCCACATAACCCATAATAGATCTAAAATAAACACGAAATTAAAATCCACATGCAAGAGAATAGACAACATACCCACAAAATGTGACACAAGATATACCTTGGGAAACCCTCATTGAGAGAAAAACTCAGCCCCCAAAAGCATCCATAATCATGTATTATTCAGCAAAAATACCATTGCCATACAACCATGGAAGCCTTCATGGCCATAGCCACAACCGAGCAAACTATGTGAACAAGCATGAATCCACACATCCCATGCCATGCTTCCAACCTTCACAAATGCTCCCTTGGCTAACCTGTCAAGCCTTGTCTTGCTCGACTCTTGCCTTTTGTCTTCTCCTTATCTCTCTTTCTCTCTACAACAACTACCCTTGTGGCTGCTTGTATAGTAGCAAGTCCCACAAAACCACCAAGTGGTATTACATAAGCCATGCGCTAAAACCATGTGCTACCTAACCCACTGACCCCACATTTAATATTGGGCATTTAATTCTTTTCCCCAATATTAAATAATTACATAAAATATTTTCACAATGTTACAATACAACTCATCAAGAATATTCCATGGGAATCTTTACATGTTGCACATCCATCTAGGCACAACATTACATAATAAAATAAAATAATAAAATAAGAATATTATGCAATGTGTGCAACACCCATTATCTCAACACAAAGTACAATTCTTTTTACATTATTCATATGTGATTAATTCCAACATAGAACTTTCAGATACATCTTTTTTACCACACAATTATTAGTGAGGATACTCTAAATGTCATGTCCCCTTTTCAAATAATTAAAAATAATAATCTTTTCTAAGGCAAGTAGGCCCAAAAAGGTGAAGTTTCAAAAAAAGGGGATAATCTTTGGAAGCTAATGGACTAATAAATAAAAATTATTATTAAAATATGTTTTATTAACCCCTCTTGGACATGAGTTAGGCTTATGCCCTCTTTTAAGGGGTTTGGAGGCATTTTGGGCTCATTCCACAACTTGATTTTTGCTCATTTCTTTGTTGTTCTTCAGAGCCTGCCAAACCTGTGGAGAAGGAGACCCAAGAATGAGAGTTTGCAAGTTTCTAGGAAGGCTAAGGATGGAATTTTGAAGCCATTCCATGTGCATGCTCATGTAGAGTTTGCCTTTGTGCTGAATAGTGCAGATTTGTGGGTTTTCGGGTGTGTTTTTTTGTTAAGAGTTTGGTGTTTTCGGTTGAGTATTTCATATCAGTTTGGGTTGCTACTATATTTCAGACTTTAGATGTTAAAATAGAGCTGAATATATGTATTTGGTCATGATTATACTTCTATGATAGATTATTAGTATTTTTGTGGTGTTTTCGGGCTATTCTGTGTTGTTTTCGGGAGCCCGAAGAACATTGTTTTTATCCTCCATTTGGGAGCTGTTGTGTAAATGTTATATAGATCTGGAAATGTCATTTTTTAGGCTATTATGCTGCTGAAATTTCTATAAAAATTTTCACTTTCAAATTTATTAATAATATGTGAAGCTATGAAGTTTTTGGCACTATTTTCGGCATACCCGATTTGGAGTTTATTGAGAAATTGGTAGATCTTTGAAATATTGGTTGTTTGATTTTAAAGATCTGATTAGAGGCTTGAAATATCATAGAAAATCAGGAAATGGACATTTCAATGGTATTAGATCTATGCTCTTGCTAGCCTGAGGGTTTGTAGAAGTTTGCATGTCAGTTTTAACAACTACCCAAATCTTGCATGTCAAAATTTATGGTTGCATGCTACTTCTAATCATTTGCATGTTAGTTCTTGGTGAATTTGGTGGTTGCATGTTGCTTCTAATTAGCTACATGTCAAAATCTATTATTGCATGCTACTTCTAATCATTTGCATGTTTGTTCTTGGTGAATTTGGTGGTTGCATGTTTCTTCTAATCAGCTGCGTGTCAAAATCTATGGTTGCATGCTACTTCTAATCAATTTCATGTTAGTTCTTGGTGTTTGAAGAAGTTATAACCTATTGGGGTTATGCTCTAATTTATCTAGAATGGACAAGTATAGTATAGAGTCTCAGAGGATATGATCTTGGACAATTGATATCCAGAGTCAGAATAGTAGAAAGGATGGTTATTTAGACATTCAAGATAAACTTAGGAGAATAAGCCATGACATGTCTGAATAGTTGGTTGAGCACCACCGTATGATGAATGACATTTTGTCTGACCCAGCTAAGGTGGATAAGTTGACTGGATTTCTATTTGGTAGATTTTCTCACAAGGCAGATGACAAAATTACCAAGAACTTACATGAGGAGTTTGAGAAACTAGCTTATAGCTAGGCAAAGGTCTCAGATTCTACTCTGCCACATGAGGTAATGGGTTTAGATGATGATTATAAGGATGTTGTTGTGAATGATGGTGAGATACCTGGTAGAGATGAGCAGACATTGAGCATTCATGACTTTGTTGAGAAAGAGTACCATGCATAGTTAGATGCTTCATCACATGAGGTTGAGGCAGGTAGTACTTCACATGATTTGTCCAGCCAGTTGAAGGTGAATAAAGATAGTATTGTGACTTCATTATCTCATCATGATAGGATGTGGGATATAATAGAGGGTCACATTTAGATGATTCAATTATAGGGTAGACATAAGGGAGTTCAGGAAAAGTCTCCTTGTGTTGACTTACAAGCGATTAGGGAAGGAATGGGAACAATGAAGTTGAGTTATTTACATCTTCTATCAGATCATGACCATCTTCTTAGCCTTGTTAGAGACTATTCAGATACCTTGAGGAGGAAGGAGGAGGAAGTTGACAAGCTTTCTCATGAGCTTGAGGACACTCGAGATTCTTTGGTGAATACTCCATTGGCATTACAAGACTGGGAGAGATAGGGGGATAAGCATGGCATGGAATTGAGTTTATTTTCATCTTGCACTCCTAATACTCAGCTTTCTGCAAATGGTAGATCATATGTGGATATTGATAATGTTGTGAATTCATCTTACATTCACATCCAGGATATAGGGACAATGTCAGACAAGTATGTGGAATTAGTTGGTATTGGTCATATTACTCAGGTGAGGAGTTTTCTTGAGTTACTAGCTAATTATAGTTTACGGATATGGACTCGAGATTGTTATATTGGCATTTGGGATTCAGTTGACTAAAAATCTTTAACACTTTTTGGTAGCATTGATTGTTTGGGTGCTATCATGGATTTGATTAGCAGATTGCACGGTGTTGTCTTTTCTTGTGCCAGGAGCTTATCTGATGTTGGTATTAGTTTTTATACACCAATTTTGGGCTTTGTTCATATATCCAGTTGACCATTTTTGCTGGAATGTGTTGATGATCTTTCATATTTGGCAGTGTGTACAGATGAGTCTCAGGATCATATTGGCATTGATGACATCCAGGAGGATGTACTGGGTAGTTTTGAAGACTTAGTTTCCTTGGTGGTTTCTTTTGGTATAGAGGAATTGGATAATAGTGTTATAGTTTTTGATACTCCGTATGTTGATATGAGCTTTGGAGTTGATTTGCATGATATCAATGGTAATACTCTAGAGACCAGTAACCTTGAGGATACTCCTTTAGATAGTGTGTCAGAGGAGGTTTGTAGGATACAGTCTAGCCAGTGCTATCATGTGTCTAGTCAGTTGAGATTTAGTGAGTGAGACATTGCTATTGCTTTCCAACATTTCGATGTTTCTCGTCAATTGTTAGCAGTTTATGGATGGGGTTCTCCTACTAGTGATGAGCAGGGAGGTAGTTATCTTTCCTTGATAGAGTTCCACTCTTTATGGGAGGCTATCCAAATTTTGAGATAGGATTATATGCAGTTGGTAGCCGACAGAGATTATCTTATGGAGTGGGGTAGTACAACAGATGATGCATTTTTTGCCAAGGAAGATGAGGTGAGTGAGCTTACTCAATAGCTTGAGGTGACTTCTAAGATTCTTGAGAGTACATAGTTGGCTTTCAAGGAGTCACAGTTTCATTTGACTAAGGTGACCATGGAGCTAGAGCAACTACAGTCTTTATCAGATTTTGTACAGTCACAAGCTGTGGTGTCTGGTGATCTGAGGATGTCCATGGTCGAGATTTTCAAAGACAATGGAGATGGGGATGCATCCATCCTTGATACTAACATTGGCATATTAGGTTCATCCCCACTAGAGTCAGGATCAGTTGAGTTGGGTGCTGCAACATATTGTTGTGGTATGCCTAACATGGTGGTGACCTCTAGTACTAATGGCACGAAGACTAGAGATGTTGTATCAAAGACCATGTGTGATGTTGGTGAGCTGACAGTTGGCATGGTTCCTGCTAGTAATACTACTCCCTTGGAAATGTCTTCATAGGTAGTAGTCAGTTCCAACTTGATTAGTGATCAATTACGGTTAGTTACATCTAGATTGCAGTCTGAGCCACTAACTAAGATTGGTGCATTCTATCGACATTACATTGTGAGGTATGCTCATCAATTTACCTTTGATGACCATGTTGATGAGATGATGATACAAAGATTTACTTTGGTTCCTAGTGCTTGTCATCAGTTATGGGACAGTTTGACACCTCAGGATGAGAGTTGTGATGGGCATGACATGGCAATAGGTTCTGCAGTTGATAGCTTGATAATAAATGACTTAGAGCAGGATTTTGGGAGTGATGCTTCAACAGTTGTTGTTACTGATTCTACTCCTTTGGCTATGACATCTCTTGACTTAGCTGGTGGTCAGTCACAGTGGGCTATATCACTTGTTCATGGAAAATTTGGTTTGGGTTACATTTCTTGCTCTTTATCTTGTAATGTCTTTTCATCATTAGAAGTGCATGGGAGTTATGGTTATGAGACAGTGGCTAGTGATTTGTAGAGTTGTGTTGACTACAGGAGTTGTACAATGTGTGGATTCTCCATAATTGGTATAGTTTCATTCGAGAGCGTTCACCATTGTTGCAGAGTTGGATTGTACATTCTGTATAGGCCAGTGGGATATGTTGATGGTATTTACTATGTTGGCAGTTTGATTTGTCCACTTTACTTAGGTTCTAATGTTTTAAGAGTTTGTGTCTTGTGGGTTTCTGATTATGGTAGTGGTGATTTTGGAGTTTTGAGTTGTAATTGTCAGTTTGATTATGGATTCCTTTTGGTCATATTGCAGAGGATATTACAGGAGCCTGTGTTAATTGGCAGTAGTATAGTTCATGACTATATTTGGGATCTAGGTGGATTGATTGGTTTATTGTTCAGCCATTGCTTGAGGACAAGAAATATTTGGGAGGGGAGGACTTGTCATGTCCCCTTTTCAAATAATTAAAAATAATAATCTTTTCTAAGGCAAGCATGCCCAAAAAGGTGAAGTTTCAAAAAAAGGGGATAATCTTTGGAAGCTAATGGACTAATAAATGAAAATTATTATTAAAATATGTTTTATTAACCCCTCTTGGATGTGAGTTAGGGTTATGCCCTCTTTTAAGGGGTTTCGAGGCATTTTGGGCTCATTCCAAAACTTGATTTTTGCTCATTTCTTTGTTGTTCTTTAGAGGCTACCAAACCTGTGGAGAAGGAGACCCAAGAATGGGAGTTTTCAGGTTTCTAGGAAAGATAAGGATAGGAGTTTGAATCCATTCCATGTGCATGCTAATGCAGAGTTTTCCTTTGTGCTGAATAGTGCAGATTTGTGGGTTTTCGGGTGTGTTTTTTTGTTAAGAGTTTGGTGTTTTCGGTTGAGTATATCATATCAGTTTGGGCTGCTGCTGTATTTTAGATGTTAAAATAGAGCTGAATATATGTATTTTTTCATGATTATACTTTTGTGATAGATTATTAGTGTTTTTGTGGTGTTTCTGGGCTATTCTATGTTGTTTTCAGGAGCCCGAAGAACATTGTTTTTATCCTCCATTTGGGAGCTGCTATGTAAATATTATACAGATCTGGAAATTTCATTTTGTAGGCTGTTATGCTGCTGAAATTTCTATAAAAATTTTCATTTTCAGATTTATTAATAATATGTGAAGCTGTGAAGTTTTTGGCACTATTTTCGGCATACCCGATTTGGAGTTTATTGAGAAATTGGTGGATCTTTGAAATATTGGTTGTTTGATTTTAAAGATCTAATTAGAGGCTTGAAATATCACAGAGAATTAGGAAAGGGACATTTCACTAAAGTACTGAATCTTCATCTTGCAGTTTTTGGAAAGACTGTCTATGTAACATCATGAGTTGTACTATAGAATTTAACTCTTCTTCTTCATCCCCTAAATCTAGCCAAATAGATGTGCTCAAATCTGGTAATGGTTGGGCTAGAGGATACAAATCAAATTTATTTGTTGCTTGGCCATTTGATATGGTCATATTCCTTGATCTACAACTTATATTTGCATCAATTGTGGCTAACCATGGTCAACCTAGGATGACAGGGTAAATAGATAGATTAACTTTGGGGGATAAAATTATGAAGTTTGTGGGATATTCTAGATAATCTAAGTTTACAAGTATGTTTTCTATCATCCCATTAGGGATGACAATAGAACTATCTGTAAGCTGCATAGTTTTTGGTGTAGCCCTGAGTCCTTCTATTTTCAATTTCTTCATAGTATCCTTGGTCATGACATTTATAGATTAAAGCATTTTTTAAAAACTAGCCATTTATACTAACATTCACTACTAGACTTCCTGGATCAGAATATTTTGTTGTTATCAATTTCCTAACATGATGTCAGCCAATTATCCCACAACATGGACTATGGTGGGGTCCTTTTTCTTCCTTCATGGCTTCTCTAGGAAAGCATCTCTAATGGCTTTTCCATAAACTAGAACATCCTTAATGGCTTGAAATAGGGGTATTTGGACATGTATGTTCTTCAACTAATCAACAATTTCAAAAAAAATTGTTCCTTTGCTTGTATAGGTTTGCTTTGTATAAACTTTTTTGGAAAAGGAGGTTCCACTATTGGTTGAGCTTGGGTTGACATGGTAACATTGGTTGGGTCAACTATTTCAGCAACTAAGAGTTCTGATGCTAAAGGAGGTTCTAGTATTTTAGTTATAAGAGGTAGTTTAGGCACTGGTAAAGATGTACTAGATCTCAGATGTATATCTACAACACCCAAAGTATAAGCAAGATATTGCTGAGCATCAATAATATACATGGGCTATTGTTGTTGTTAGCTATTTGGGTTTGGCTAAGGTTGTGTAGGTAACTATGTCTGATTTTGAGGTACAAGATTTGTAGGTGGTACCATTAGATTAGGTTATTGAAATGGAGGTGGTAATTATGGAGTACCAATATTTTGGTTAGGCTATTGTTGAGATCCCCTCCATTGGTTCATAGACTATCAATTCCCTTGGGGTGGTTGTCATTGGTTCTACTAATTTTGCCAGTAGTTTGGTTGGTTTTGCCATTGGTTACTCTATTGGTTAGGCCAAGGTGGTTGGGAATTCTAAGGCCATTGTGATTGTTTTGGGTTGTTATGACCAAAATTGTTCCAAATAGGTTGATATTGTGGAGGTCCTTGGGGATTATGACTTTTCCATTGATTACCATATGAATTTGAATTTTGCAAAGGGTCTTGAGGCATACATTGACATTGGGCCCATGGTTGGCATTGAGAAAAAAAGAATACTTTCTCATCATCTCCATTTATCTTGATGTACTCAATTGGAAGATGTTGGTTCTCCATGCTTGTGACTAGTTTACATTGGCAATCCTTCTTTTGCTTTCGAGAATGAGGGTAATATTTAGCTAGTTGTAGCTTGGATTTTGCATACTTCTTCTTTGTAGTCATTGTATCAAGATGTGTAGCGACATTGTTGGTGATGTCTTGTTTGAAATCTAATAATAGATTAGATATCTCGAGCTTTGAAATACCTTGACTAATTTCTTTAGTGACTGTGGAATGAGGTTCTTGGCCTTTCTTCATGGTTGAACTTAAATAGTCTAGAAAATCTTCTTGAGGTCTTCCCAAGAAGCCTAATATACATCACCACTAGCCATCAAGTCTAGTTCTTCTAGATAGTCATCATTCACACCTCTTAGAAAGACTAGCTTTTGTGAATTCTTGGACAACACATGCTGAGGGTTCTTCTATAGTGTATATAAGAAATGTGAAACATAGTCTTCCAATATTTATTCCTCCTTCTAAGATATCCTAAAGACATCATCTCCTCTTGAACCAGATGCTTTGCAATACTCTTTGTACTTATCTAGAAATAGAGTTTGCATTTCATCCCAACTTCCTACTGCATTGGCTCCTAAGCCCATGAACCATTGTAGAGTTGATTCTTTCAATGTTTTTGGAAACAATTTGAGTTTATGGGCATCAATGTTTTTGTCAAAACTATGAAAAAGTATGTCAAATTCAAAAAATAAATTATCAAGGTCTTTGGTTGCAAGACAATGGAACTTTGGAAGGGTAACTATAGGTATATTCTTGAGATTATCAGTATTTACAAGGCTTGGGAGAGGAAATGGAAAAATAGGTTGTGCCATGACTGGAGGTATTAGATTGTGAGGTTGCTAATAAAAAGGGACATTGGGTACTAGATGATTAACAACTAGTGGATTCAAAGTAGTGTTATCAAGAAAATAGGCCAAAACATTAGTAAAAGGTTGAAGACCACTTGTATCTATTGGTTCAGCTCTTGATGATGATGTTGTGGGAAAAATAAGGCTTGCATCTTCAAAAGGTAACTCAACTTCTTCTTCTTTAATTTCTTCATTCAAATTAATAGACTCCTATGGAAGAAATTTTCCATTTATCTCGTCATCTTCCTCTTTGATGCATGCAATTAAACTTTTCACACTGGTGAAAGAAGCTTCAAAACTATAAATTTCTAAAAATACTTTATCTAAGAACTATGACTCAAAAATGCTCCTAGCTTGACACCATCCCTGAAAATGGTGCCAAAAATGGTTTGCCTCAAAATAGGTGTATCATAATCATGCTCTAGGTCATGCTTAGGAATAATATATTCAAACTAAGGACTATTTTTCTCACCATGAGGTGCATTTAATCTTGTCAACTGATGTAGGAGCATCCAAGGTTTCCTTGTAATCATGCACTTTTTTCATTTTTCTAGTTGCTACCAAGTTCCAATTTCCAATTATTACTGAGTTCTAGTTGCTACCGAGTTCTAGTGGCTATCAAGCTCCAATTATTATCGAGTTCCAGTTGTTACCGAGTTCCAGTTGTTACTGAGTTCTAGTTGCTACTGAGTTCTAGTTGCTACTGAGTTCTAGTTGCTACCGAGTTCCAATTATTATTGAGTTCCAATTGCTACCAAGTTTTCTAGTTTATGCCAAGTGTTAGCATTTGGACACAATTTCTGCAAGTTGACTTGCGAGATTTATTTTGATCATGATATTTATTTTAAGATCTTTTCTTGGGATGGGTCCTAACCATTATTGGGTTGGCCTTCCTATTTTGTATGTTCTAGAATGTTCTGTAAGTTATTTTAGCAAGTATAAATAAAGGTCTTGTTGAGTCTTTTTGTAGGGAAGTTTTTGGAAAAGAAGTATATGTGAATTTTGAAGAGCTAGGGTTGTGGCTTGAGAACTAGAGGATTGCTTGGTGGACCTACAAGTACAAGTGTGGATTCTTCTTGGTGTTCTTATCCAGTTATGTATCTAGACTTTCTAAGATTGGTTGTAAGTTGGATCTTGTTGGATCTTGCAGAACTAATTTTATAATTTTCTATTTGTAGCTAGCCCTAACCTGGAAGGCCTTACAGCCAAGCATATTGCATGTAATTAGTTATCTTTTATGAATAAATTATTGTAGTTTGGTATCATATCTTGCATTATTGCTCCTTGTTATTTTGTTTCTACTATGTGGTTTTATAGTTGGGGAGTAGGACATCTCCTTTGGAGATTCTCCTACCTTGCACTAAGTCAAGTGGTATCAAAGAAAAGGTTGTTCCTAAGTGTGTAGATAGATCGTCAAAGGGTTTGCTAAATTTGGAAGATGCCTCCAAAAAGATCAAATCCTAAGGAGATTGATGATATTTTGGAAGAAAGGATCTTAGAGAAGGTTAAAAAAGATTTTAGATCTAAAATAAAGGAGGTTAGAGCAGAGTTCAGATCTCAAATAGCATTGATGAAGAGTGACATGATTGCTGAAATTGTGAGTGCTTTAGGTGGTGTACCTAGGCATGTGGGTATTGAAAATGGTTATGAGGAAGTTTTTAAAGACTTTGAAATTGCTAGATCTAGTAGTGAGGATAGAACTGATCATGTGGAGAGACCTATTGGAACTAGGGTAGGTCAGTTTGCTAGACCTAATTCTTAGTTGAAGTTGAAGCATAAGATGGAGGTTTCTAATTTCTCAGATACTTTGAATCCTAAAGACTTGATTGATTGGATTAGTGAATTGGAAGACTACTTTGATCTTGAGGACATTGAGGATCCACTCAAAGTAAGGTTGGCACAAACTAAGTTGAAAGGACATGCTACTCTTTGGTGGAAGGAACTGCAAATGAAGATCACTAGATGGAGATTGGTGGTGACTAAATTGAAAGCTAAGTTCATTCCTGCTGATTATGAACTTGAGTTGTTTAAAAGGTTGTAGAATCTGAAGTAGAAGGATATGAATATGAAAGATTATATAGAGGAGTTCTAAAAGTTGACTATTTAGTCTGGGCATAGAGAATTATCAAAAGAGAAGGTAGCTCGATATATTAATGGTTTGAGATTCAATATTTAGGATGAGGTTGGTATGTTGAATATTTCTTCAATTGAGGATGCTTATCAGTATGCTTTGAGAGCAAAAGAAAAGCTAAAGAGGGAGAATCAAGGTAGTTCTTGAGGGAAGGAGAAGCAAGATAGTTCAACACAAGCTAAACCAAAAGTAGAAGGTGAACCAAAACCTATTGAATAGAAAAGAAGGATAGGTGGGGGTGGGTTTAGAGGTAACTATTTCAAGTGTGGTCAAGAAGGGCATATATATTTTGAATGTCTGATTGGTAGGATAGCTGCTATTGTGAATGAGGTTGAAGTCCAAAATAGTTAGCTTGAGCAAGGAGAAACTTTGTTGGATTGGCAAGTACTAGTTGGTGAAAGGGCATTGGATTCTTGTCAGAGGACTAATTTTTTTAGGACTTGTTGTAAGTCTAGTGGTAAAGTCTACAAGGTGATTGTCGATGGTGGTAGTACTAATAACTTTTTTGCTAAAGAGATGGTTCAGATACTTGGTTTGAAGAGAATGAGACATCCTTATCCTTAAAGGATAGGCTGGTTGCAAGGTGAGCATGCTTTAGAAGTAAGGGAGCAATGCCTTATTAATTTCCAAATTGGGCAACATAAGGATCAAGTGTTGTGTGATATTGTGGACATGAACAATTGTCATGTGTTGCTTGGTAGACCTTGGTAGTATGATTGTAGGGCTATGCATGATTGTGTCAAGAATGTGTTTGTTGTTGAGAAAGGTGGCAGGAAGTTTTCCCTGATTCTTTTGCAGAATGAAGAGTTTGGTAAAAGGAACCTGAGTATTAGTAGTCGAGAGGAGTTGGTAGATTTTGAGAAGGTTGGAGATCTATTTGGAGAGAAAACCTATAGCATACCTTAGATGGATGTGAAGAAGTAGAAGAAGAATAAGGGGAAGAGTGTACAAGTTAAAGATTTGGAGGATATGTATGTGAAGACCCAGTTTGGGATTTTTGTGTTGAATCCCAAAAGATGTTCTTCTAGCTATTAAAACATCTTTTTGAACCTAGGGTGTCTGATGTAGGAGCATCCTAGTTTTTTGTTTAATCCTACACTTTTTTCATTTTGTTAGTTGCTACCAAGTTCCAGTTATTATCGAGTTCCAGTTTCTAGTTGTTATCGAGTTCTAGTTGCTCTCGAGTTCTAGTGGCTGTCAAGTTCCATTTTTTATCAAGTTCTAGTTGTTATCGAGTTCTAGTTGCTAATGAGTTCTAATTGCTACCGAGTTCCAATTATTACTAAGTTCCAGTTGCTACCAAGTTTTCTAGTTTATGCTGAGTGTCAGCATTTGGATGTAATTTCTACAAGCTAACTTGCAAGATTTATTTTACTCATGATATTTATTTTAAGATCTTTTCTTGGGATGTGTCCTGACCATTTTTGGGTCAGCCTTCCTATTTTGTATGTTCTAGAATGTTCTGTAAGCCATTTTGGCAAGTATAAATAAAGGTCTTGTTGAGTCTTTTGGTAGGGAAGTTTTTGGGAAAGAAGTATATGCAAATTTTGAAGAGCTAGGGCTGTGGCTTGAGAACTAGAGGATTGCTTGGTGGACTTGCAAGTACAAGTGTGGATTCTTCTTGGTGTTCTTATCTAGTTGTGTATCTAGACTAGTTGAGATTGGTTGTAAGTTGGATCTTGTTGGATCTTACATAACTGATTTTGTAATTTTCTATTTGTATTTGGCCCTAACCTAGAAGGCCTTACAACTGAGCATATTGCATGTAATCAGTTATCGTTTATGAATAAATTATTCTAGTTTGGTATCAGATCTTGCATTATTGCTCCTTGTTGTTTTTTTGTTGTGTGGTTTTATAGCTAGGGGCTAGGAAATCTCCCTTGGGGATTCTCCTACCTTGTACTGCATCATCAACCCAAGGACATATACTTGAAATGGTCAACATAGTACGTGCACTAGGTCTCTTAATGAGTTACTAAGCTTATGCTACAGGAAAGTAAAATGCAAGGAAAATAACTTATACTATTTCTATAGGAAACTAACACACTTAACTCTATGAATACTAGAAATACAATGAAAAGCTAACAAATATTCTAACTCAATTCATCCACTATAACTATTCTCACATATGTTATAGGAACATTCAAAAAGTGCAATGCTATAGGAAGGAACTTACAACTTCTACTTACAATACTAAGAATGCTTGAAAATAAATTTATTCTATCCTAATCTAATCTACCTTCCAAGTGGCCCCCCTTGGTTGGCTTCAACTAAAATACCAACACAAGATAGAAGCCAAAAACTTAATTCATTACATTTCAAAAATTCATTACATAACATAGAACTATAAAAACACAACTCACTGTAAAAGTTAACAGTCTATTCTCAAAAACTCTTTCTTCTAATTGGCTAAAATAACACACTTGGGTTGATTCCAATATATAGGAGATCAACAGTTATTCCCATAATAGAAAATTAAATAACGTAATTATAAATTTGTAGGAGAGAAAGAAGGAAAATAACAACTCAAGGTAGGAAGAAGAGATAACAATTTAAGGTAGGAATAATAAAGTCTGAACATCCGCTCACCATAGGAATAAATTTAGAGAAGGAAATAAGTCTTCATAGCTCCTCCATATTCACTATCATGTCCTTTGGAACTATTACAACTTTCCTCTTCCATAGCTACACCATAGCAATCTTTTCTCCTTGAATGTTGTTGGTGCTCATCTTTGAATTATTCCAATCATCTTTCAGCTTCATTGCTAATAGGTTCATTATTATGTAGAGACATATTTTCAAATAATCATTTATAACATTAAATTCAAATATAAGAACACACATTTTGATAATTATATGGAATACTGCATTATATATAATACTAGCAAAAGATGGCATAGTATCTACCCATAGGTTTATCATAGGTTTTTGTAAACATAGGTCCAAAAATATTTTGACAAAGATAAAATGGAGTATCAACAAAGTGTTTAAAAACTATCATGAAATAAAAGCAATATTTGACCTCATCAGTTATCTTGGTGGACTATTTTTTCTAACATATTCAACTTAGTAAAACCTCTTACTCTTTTCATATTACTAATACTAACCAAGTTATCAAAATTAACATGTCATAAACTCTTGTGCCATAGCCACACATCATCAAATTCTATAATTAAAAAAGTAGAATCCTCTATATAAAGGTAAAATAGATTACCTCTAATTTGATCACCTTTTCCAATTAGTTTTCCATTGGTATCATATATCTTAGCAATCTTGTTTTCAAACTCAACCTTACAACCTAAATTATTTAGTTGTGACATACTCAAAAAATTATGGTTAAGTCCTTCAACATAGAAACCATTGTCACATAAAATCTTTTCTATTTTCTATGAGTTTGATATAACCTTTTCATTTTATCAGACATGGTGCATCATTACCAAATCTTACACTATTTCCATCATAATAATTCAAGGTAATGAACTTACTTTTATCTCTAGTCATGTGATGTGAGCACCCACTATAAATGATCCATATGTCATTCTTGTTCACACAAGTCACTAGTGCAGTTGCCTCATCCTCATCAGATTCATCCTTCATTTCAACCAACACTTAATCATTATGATCATCAGATCCATCTTTTGTTTCCTCTTCAAAAATGTAGCAATACTTATTGCCTTTATCATTTTTATCTTTGATGTCTTCATCTCTTCTACTTTCTACTTGTCACTAATGGGACTCAATTTTGTATTCTCCATTTTGAATACCATTCCAAATTTTGAGTCACTTTGAGCCCTATAAACACATTTTCTTGCTTTTATTCCCAGTTGTTGTACTAAGGTCTAAGAGGTGTTTTATGTTTCTAACACCTTGCATTCAGCCTGTCTATGTATTCTATAATGATAAACTAACATTCTAGATCATTCTGTGAAGTCTCTTTTTGAGCTAGTGGCATTTTTCACAATTCTACCTGTGTCAAAAAATGTATAGTAGTCCAGTTTTCCTTTGAATATCTTTTACTGGGTAATCTTTCATGACTCACCACTTTGGGCTTGCTTAGAAAGCATACTAGCAAACCTACATTTCAATTTTTGACTCATTTTGATATGTTTTGAATAGGTTATGAATCCCTCAAAGTTGGTTACTTATCTTTGTCATCGTGAGTCAAATTGCTTAGAAATCTAAGAGGCCTTATTTGAATGATTATAAATTTGACCCAATAGAACCTATAGATAAAAAAAAAATTGCATTGCATTCTAGACATTGTATACTCACTACACTATGTACTTGAGCTTATGATGAATCCATTTGATCATTTTCAAATGAAATTTTGAATGTAACTTATAACCTTTTACTTGTGTCATGAAATGTAGAATGGTTGATACCCATGTTCAGGATGTTGTAACTATGAATCTATGATTTCCTAGATCAAATGGTTTGTACCCCTACATTCTACTCTAAAGATACTTCAAGTATGCCAATTTTTAAACCTTGACGAATCCATCTGCATACATTCCTAGGACCATTTCATTTGCAAAAAACACTTTTTTGTTGTTGTCCCCTATTCTGCAATTCTAAGTAGCCTACTTCACACACTTGTCAAATGCATCCTATGATTCATCATGAGTCAAAATCATAGAATTATATTCCCCTCATGGAAATGAATTAATTCCCCAATTTTTGAGCTTTCAAGCATTTGTTTGCCTAGTTTTTGAAGGAAAAACCAAATGCACTTTCTAGTTTTCTGACAAGTTAATTTACATGTAATTTCACCTAGACAACTTTGAACTCAATATATTTTGACTGAATGGTTGTCAAGCTACAGGATCTAATAGGATGCAAGAATACATAATAGAATATCAACATATCAACTTTTAGAGCCCTATTATCTATTTAGGTCAGTTTTTAAAGCTATCCTATAGTCCTTCCTGTTAGTGAATTACAGTTTGTAGATAAATGATGAAATGAGTTTTAAATGATGATTCAATGCTTGATTTTGATTTTAGTCAGTCTAAGAAGATCAATGGACCACTTTGCAATATTAGTTGTTTGAAAATTAAATTTTTTAAGTCAAACCCTCTTTGGGGTCTGACTAACTTCACCAAACTAATGAAAATTAAGGAAATAAAGATGTTTTAAAGAGGCATTATAATGATATTAATCATCACACTACCTTAGTTGGCACATTCCAAAATCATTGCATTTATAGACAATATAAGCTAGTTTTGGTAGTAAATATTATGTCAAATAAAGTGTGTCACTAAGTCATCTAATGGGAAAGTTTAATCTTTCTATAACACCATCCCAGTAGTTATTCAAAAAGTCTACTAAGGAGTTTGTGCACATGATTGGAATTTGCAAAGCTAAGATTCCTTCAAAGATTACTGTTGCACTAGAACACATAAAAGAGTGATGATTTTTGTTTCAAGACTACCATATACCATAAGTTTGCCTATTGATGTTTGTCATTAATGAACCTATAGGCTATCTTTGTATTGACAAAATCAACAATAAAAATTGATGGAGACAAGGGTAATCTCCATGTAAAATAGAGTGCCCACGACTTGAGAAGAGGAACATGGGAAGTGCCCATGCAAAGACAACAAGAGCTCCATGGTAGGGGGAGCATCCATAGTGGTTAAAGGCAGAGGAGATCTACAAAACATATCGCAGCATGAAAGGAAGCCCACTCCATGTCCAAGGCCACAACATTTGGGTGAGGTCATCCGCACAAAGCATCCACCACAATAAAGGATCTTCAGTGGTAGAGGAAGAAAATTGCATCCCATGGCTAGGAGCAGTGGTGATGTCCACAACATGAGAGATGGAAGTCCATGGTAGTTGCAATCCACATTGTAGAGTCAATCTAACAGCCACAACATTAAATATGAGCCCCACTTTAAGGAATAAGACCACCTACAAGTGTTGGAAAATTCCACATTTTGTTTGTCCCACATTAGATGGGTGGTGGAAAAATTTTAGGTTTATAAGCCCAATGATCTGATGGCATAGTGTCTTCAAAGACATGTTGTCTCAAAAACAAGTCATTGCTCATGTGGAGGGGCTTGTCATAGTTAGCCAAATGTGAAGTCAAACAAATTTTTGACTTATATCTCCAAGTGCCTCATCATGAGATTGAAGACGAGAATGAAGTTCCTTAAGATATTATTATTGGTATAATGTTGAGAATGTGAAATATAAGTTTTAAGATACTACTAAAATTTAAGTGTAGTGTGATCAAGAGTTAGATTTCAAAGGCCTTTGATTCTATGATTTGTTGTGTGATTAGGGAGGATTGTGATGTGCAATGTTATAATGGGCCCCTTGTTGTGTGGTCGGAAAATGGAGTTATAAAGGATATAATATTATGAAATTTTCATAAGATCATGGATTTCATTTCAAATGTTTAAAATGCCATGACATTGGCATGAGATCGAACAAGAGTAAAATTAGAGTTTTAAGATATTTCAAAGTAAACTCATAATTTTCAAATATTTCAAATGATGATTATCGAATCAAAATTTGACACTTGGAAGGGGATGTGGATTGGGGAAATGGAAATGGTTAAAAAGAAAAAAATTGAGAGGGTATTCAATGCATGAATTTTATAGTTCATAGATTTCAATATATTTAAGATTTTATATATTTTCACTATATAGATTTTAAATTTTTATTTTAAGCTTTCTTCATGGCCCAAGGGCTGAATTGTCAAATTGATCTCAGGGGCATGATTTTTGTTTGAAATGTGCAGTGTAACATGCTACTGGAATAAAAAAGAACGAACTATCCATTTCTACAATCAATTTTTGTACATGTATTTTTGGAAGCGACTATACGAGGTTTTGTGATTTTGGGGAATCCTTAGTGCAAATGCGGATTTAATATTTGTAGAAGGAATTAAGATTAGATATAGCCAAATTTTCATCAGATTTGATTTCACTGACAACTTTAAAGATGATTTGATTTTTTTAAATGAAGTTGGTTGCAAATGAATTTTTTTCTGACATCATAGATTTGATGTTTATCTAATATTTTCTTCAATGATATTTTGTTAATTACATTAGGGGGACATATCAGATATTTTTACAACATTTATGGTTTTAATTGTAGGTAGATGAAGGAAGATTAGTTTCAACAAAATTCAGATTGAAGACATTTTTAGTGGGACACATGTCAATTTTAGATGGAAATTCTAAAAATATCTTCTCTTCTATATATCTTTCTTCTCTGCTCATTGTAAAGGGTTCCAGAGTTGGAGAATTTCTTGACTACTATGATACCATTCTTAGTGTCCCTCTATCAATAGTATTGTATTTCTTTTGAGGAATTGTATACTATACAGTCATTCCTTGGTTTTATTTTCTAAGTTTTCACATACACATGATGTATTGATTTCAAAGAACTTAATACAAGAGATTCTTTTTTCTTAGTTACATTCTAATTCTCATCTCCTTCCCTTATTATCTACAATGTTTTGTGTTTAAGAACTAAGAGCTTAAACTCAATTGCAATCCCTTAAGATAGTATGTCTAGATAAATTTTCTATTAGAAAAAAGGGCTAATTACCTTGACTGGGTTGCAGGTTTCACCAAGAGGATATTACCATAAGTATGAGAATTCTTGTGAAGATAGATGTTTATTTACAAGTTAGATAGATAGATTAGACGTATGGATATATGAGTATACTTCAAGTGTTCGTGTGTATGTTAAGGTTTAGTTGATGCCCAATGGATAAGGGATTGGTTAGCTTAGAGATTGCATGTTCTCTATTGTTGCATACCTAGGTTATGTTCAAATCCACATCTTTAATTGAATATCTTTTCCCTTTATGTTTAAGGAATTAAAAGAATTTTTTCTCACTTGGTTTATTAGGTTTGTGTGCTCTGTTATTAGCTATTTACCCCATTATTACTTGCAAAAATATAGAAGATTAAGAGGTTTTATCTATCATTTAGATTTAGTTATATAACTTTACACTGGTACCATATAAAGAATTTGAGTTCCACCCACATAGGTCTTGCATAGTAACACCAAAATGAGATATAAAAAATTTAATGTACCTTGAGAATGATTGCCAAGGTTTTATCTCAATTGTCTTGTAGGACCTTAAGTGCGTGAAGTGCAATTTTTACTTCTGCGAGCAATTCTATCATATGGTTCACTATGGAGAAGTTATTGTCATGGATGAGAGTTTTTGAATATGAAATATGTTTTTGTAATGCATCTATGATGGGAAGAATCATATTTTGTATATCTATCAATGTGGATCTTATTCATGCTTCTTCTCTGAGAAATTATGCTTGCATATTTGACAAAAATCTTATTTTTTAGAAATGTGCAGAGCTTGAACTAAGGTCAAGTTGTAGCTATTGAGCATAAGCCTTTAGATCTTTATCTATTATGGATAATTTGTCCTTTATTTCCTTAGTAAACTCAAAAACATCACATAGATTTCCAAAAAGTGATGACACATTTTTACAAGATGCTTCTAAATTGCCCAAAATTGTAGAAAGTTCTACTTGATATATAGCTATCTACTCAGCAATGTGCTCCAACACTTTATTATCAAACTTCTTTTCTGCTTTATGCACTAGCTTATCTTGTCCCTCGTTATCTTCATTAAATATCTATACTACCTCTACTAGCTGGTACAAAATTGGTTGCGAAGAATCAACCTCAATACCTATGGCCTCTGCCAAAATGTACTTTGCATCTTTAATTATCTTGAATTCATTATCTCTCTCCTCTATTAGTCTTTGCTATGTAGCCTTCTTTTGGAGGAGTTCACCAAATTACTACATGTAGTTTGGAGTAAGCTTGGAAATGTCCCAATTTGGGATTATAATTTCCTCATCTAAATCTATTTCTTCCTCCAGCTCTTTTCCTTTTCCCAAAAAATTGTGCTCGATTGATCCTTGGGCTCAACTATCCTTACACTTATTGCTTTTGTAACTAGAATAGAAATAATTTTAGACATGCTAGGACTGGCTATAAAAATGGATATTGTGCTTATTGAAGGAATATTTATAGAAATACCTGAAGAATCCAAAATTGAAGTGCTCAAAATTGAAGTAGCCAACTCAGTTGATGAAGGGATAATTTGCATCTCAATAGATGAAGTGGAGGTCACTTCTATCAGTGATGTGCTAAGCTAAGTAGGAGCAAAGAGTGATTGAATGATTGGATTGGCATGGGTGGTCGCAATCAAACTTGCTGGGGCTATCTCCATGCTTGATTTTGTCACTAGTTTACTTGGAGAGTGAGGAAGTGAGGCGAATTTTGTTGCAACTTTCTTAACTGGATCAGTCTCCTCATCATCTTTCTTTGCTTCCTTGGTAGCCTCTTGTCCTTGATCCTCTTCATCTTCTTCATTGTCAAAATGAGTTACTTCTTTAATATTTTTTCCTTCATCTTTCTCCTTATCCTCTTCATCATCATCATTTTAAACATCAACTAGAAAATCACATGGTTTATGTAATAGATAGATATTTTTCCAAGTGTTTTTTGCATTCTTTACAACATGTTCAATATTCTTCATTAAAATTAGATAGGTATTAAACTTCAGAGTCAATTTTTCTTCATTTTTTGTCAATGACTATTTTAGCTCTACATCTTGTATGCTCAGTAATAGCTACCTCAAGGTTTTCCCATATGTATATTTGACAATTTTCATAGCAAATTCCCATTTTGGCTTTATCTTTTCCAACAAATCATTAGGAATTTGAATTTGAGAAGCAAACTGATCAGGTGAGTATTTCCATTTTCCCAACTTATTCATCACCAGGTCTTCAATCTGCTTCTACTCCTCTGTTTTCCTAATTTCATACTTTAGTGATTTAAAATTTGTTATTCTAGCTCCTACTTCTAGATCTTTCAATTTATATTGGAAGGTGGGTGGAGGTTTTCTGAATATAATGTCTCCTCCTTCCTTGTCATATTTCTTCCTTGAAGATCTTCTTGTGAATATTGCAATGGATGGCTTGTGTGGCTTGGTGATAATCACCTTGTCTTTCTTCCTCAATAACTCTTCTTCCTCAAATTTTGCCTCCTCCTCTACTTCCTCATCTTCACCTTTTACCTTAGTCAACAAAAGGGTAGAACTAGTTTTCAATTTAGCAATCCTCTTCTTACCTTTGCTTACTTCCTGAGGAAGTTTTATCTCAAGTTCAATCCTGGATTTTGCTTCATTATATGTGCCAAACTATGTTGCCTTAGTATCAACTAGCTCATTCACAAGAGCTTCAATGATATCTTTATTTTCATCAATATTAACCTCATAACCAAGAGGTTTTACCCATGGAATTCTAGGCTTAACTACCTAAATCTAAACTTTGTCACAATACACCATGAAACATACATGATCCTTATAATCCTCAACTAGTTTCTTAGGGATTTGGTATCTATTGTTCATTTTCTCTTTGAATGCATCAAAATAATTATCCATAATACTATTGTAGTTTTCACCTATTTCAACAATAAACTCATTTATCTGATATAACATAGGCACATCTTTCCTCCAAAAAATAGTGCCTTTTCAAGGGAAGAATTTTTGAACATAAAAGAATAGAAAAATTAACAAGGAACCAAACTTACATGGGTTATTCTTGTATGTCCATATGATTTCCATATTCTTGTTCAATTTTTTCAACAATAGCTTAAAAACGTCAAATGATAAATTATTCTTTACCACCTTGTATGCCAAGTCCATAGCTTCACATGACACACTGTTAAACTTGATAGAGCTATATATCTTGTGCAGAATGATTTGAATACTAAAATTAAATTCCACATCTAAAACACTGCTAATTTTCATTCATCTATCATCTCATTCTTCTAGGGTTTTCTTTTTAAGTTTTGCCTAACCTAGGGCTTTTGTCATTTTGGCTTTGGCTAGCATTGAGAGACTAGTGATTCGATGAATCATTTTCTTTGTGATCAACACTAGTTGTTCCAACCACAACTATCCATTATGCACATCACTAAGGATAAACCTCATCCATTTAACTTGAAATTTGTAAGGCATGTAAGGGGTGTTAGTTAACCCTTTGGTTTCCAGGTGTTGGTGCTTGGGTTTCAAAACTCCATTTACACATAGTTGGCCTAGGGCATCATCTATTTCCAATGTACCAATCTCTTGAATAACACATTTGAAATGAGTACAAATATCATTGAGTAGAAGTACCTTTAGAGGGATTTGAGATTTTTCTCCACTTAGATCTAGGGTTTTAGTAATCACATGAGTGAGCTTGAAATCTATTGCTTTCCATTCCAATCCATGAACCATGTCAGAACATCACTTAACCTTGCTATTGCTAGATGCCATCTTCACTAAGTAGGGTTTGAGGGAATTCAAAAGCTTTACTAGAAATTCACTCAAATTTCTTGAAAGCTCTAAAGATTGCACTTTGCAATAGTACTCAAAATTTCATGGTAAGAAATGACTTCAATTCCATGACTTTTGTTAAAAATTTGCCTAAAATGCTTAGTATGAAAGGTACATCAACTGAAATCATGTTCATAGACTTTCATCCACTACTTTGCATTGATCATTTGGCAAAGTCTTCATGACTGAGTAACCATATGCATCTTTATTATTCCTAATCTTACTCAGTAGAGTTTGTGATCCAACCTCACTCGGTAGAGAAGATAACTTGGTAGACACTTATACTTAGTGTTCCCTTTGTATCCTAAATACTAATTTGGATTATTTTGTTCTTTCAATCTGGAACTATTTTTGAATGTCCTCTTTGATAGCATAGTTCTAGTTTCTCCCTTCAGAACTTAAGTAGAAATGGTAGAGTCACCCAATTCTTGAGTGACATGATCACCATTACTTAGACTTGTATCCTTGGTAGACTTGGAAACCCATTGCTATCTCATCTATTTTTTGATGTTATCAGCTTTTGCCTTTTTCTCATCTTCAATTCTACCAGTATTCATGCAGTTCTTGGCAAGATTTCCAAGTTCTATACAAATGAAACATCTTTTAATAGTATCTCTTTTTTCTCAAATGATGCTTTACATAGTTTATACCAATGTGTCCAAATTCTTCATAGTAATGACATCTACACCATGTGTTGTAGTCCCAACCAAATATTGCTTTCACAATTTTTTCTCTTGGATTCAATATCTTAATTTTGCATTCTGATGATTTGTGTCCATGTTTCTTACATTTGTGACATTTTCCTTCAAATCTTAGTTTCATTTTGCATTCATTAGCCTTGTGACCATGTTGATTTCAATTATATCACTTTCCATTGAATTTTTCTTTTCTATTACTCCAACATTTGTTTGATGTATGACCTATCTTAACATAGTGATTGCAAGTAGGTCTTTGGTGCTTTTGAGCTCCTTGGTTGGATGATTCTCCTTCTTTTGTATATATAATTCTTGCTTTTTCCTTTTTTCTATAGAGGTTTTTCTCATTCAATTGATTCATGTCTACTTGGGATTTCATCATTCTTTCATTGATTTTCCTTTTAGAGTTTAGATCACTTTGCAATCTTTCATTAATTTTCCTTCTAGAGTTGAGATCATTTCTTATTCTTTCATTTTCCAATCTTAGGCTCATGATTTCCTCATTTTCATTGGAGAGCTGATCAATAAGATCTGCTTGCTAAAGGGATTGGTTCTATATGTCATGGTTCCTTCCATCGATCTCTTCCTTTATCTTTATTTTATGCTTTGTGACTTCACATAGCCGTACTAACTAAATTTCTTGTTCTCTTATAAGTTTCCCTACTTCTTATTGTAGGGAACCATTCTTTTCTAGGAGTTCTTTGATTTCTTCATTGGCTTCATCTGAATTGCTTGAACGAAGGTCTTCAATTCTTTCTTTAGTTTACAAATGATCATTCATTCAAATTGCAAGTTTCTTTCTTCTCTTTAGGGATTGAGAGAGTTGCTTCTTTACTTTGTTGAGTTGGGAAATGGCCATTTCCAAATCTAGCTTCTCATTGTCAATAGCTTTGTCAAATCTAAATATCTCGATGGCCTTGATCTTTGCTCAAGCTATTAGGCTTTCTCCTAAGAACCACAAAGCTCTGATACCAATTACTAAAAATATACAAGACTATGCTATGTTATTGAGTGGGGAGAGGTGAATCAGTGACTTATAGAATTTTAACAATTTCAATTCTTAATCAAATAATCTAATTAGAATTTAATCCATCACATATAGTCTAATTTAATTGCATGCATAATAAAATAAAAATATGAAAGCATTCATAACATTGTGACACAAAGATTTGGTGACCCAGAAACCTTCCTAATAGAAAGTAAAACTAGGTTGGGGATGATACCCAAAAGCTTTAGTACTACAATATAAAGTTAGCTTGTTAAAACTTACATTGATCACTTTTGATGATCTGACCTATTAGGAGCAATAAGGATGACTAGGTCAACCTGCAAAAGGATTTACAAGCATACAATTAAGTATGCACTCGGTAAAGAGATTCACAAAAGACTGTTAGGTCTATCTTGTTAAAGGATTTTATTGATCCACTTGTTAGGATGAAACATTAGATGATCTATGATTTGCAACTAGTTTTGTTGAATGAGATTCATTTAAGTAAAAATCACCTTGTTGTGATAGATATGACTTTGTTGCTCCTTATATTGTTGTAGCCTCTATTATTTTCTCTTTCTTCTATTCTCTAATTATATTTGCTTATATTTCATTCACATTCACTTTCCTTACACACTTGGATATGATACAATTGATTACATATATAACAATCCAATTATACAAATTACAAAGTTAGCCACAATACAAGTTAACACAAATATTACAAAGTCAGCCCAAATGAAACACTTGGATTCTAAAGACTAACTCAACAAGGTTATGATACTTAGCATTCACTTTCAATGCTCAGCATTGTCATGCACTTGGTAGATGTAGAAGCTGAGTCCATATTGATCACTTCCAAGTAGTCTTAAACTCAATCTGCACTGGTGACTCAGTAGATACTGTGAAAATTATCATATAAATTGGATCACTTGTTTACCATGGCAAGACTCAGTAAACACTATCACCTCAAGTTTAGTATGAATTGAGTCACTTGGTTACCATTGAGTAGCTTAGTTAACACTAGACTTCCATCACATAGACTGCACAACTTGGCTTGCACTGGTAAACTTGGCATACACTAAGATGCATGGTTTATAATATTGATTTTTACAGTAACTACAACTGCTCGGTAACCACTAGGATTTGTCCAAAGGACTCAGTAGCAACTGTAGAACTCAACAGCAATTGAAATTCTTTCCAAACACTGATGGTTGTACAATAAGCTCAATAGCCATATACAATCTAAATAAGTGTGTGTTACTAATAAGAAACATGACTGATATGTCAACACTTTTCTTGAAAAATTCCCTGCCATTGTTGACAAGCTGTGAAAAATAGATCTAACTATACATTCTCCTTATCCCTACCATCAAGTGCCACACCTAAATTATCCTTAGGATTTTCAATATCTAGTAGATGAAATACTTCATGCAAATAATCTCTTAGAAGTTCATTCTACTTTCAGAGGTTTAACAATTTAGAGTTGTTATGTTCTAAGTGTTTAAACACTTGTTTGATTCTCATAGTGACCATCAATTTGGTAGTATCCATAGAGGGTTTTCCAAGCAAGACCTCTTTGATTTGATAATATTTTTGGGGCCAAATCCTTAACATCTACATGTAGAGGAGGGATAGCAACATGGGCCAACAAGTCCTAATTTTGATCACTCATAACAAAGGCCAGTGGTCATGCATCACCCATGAGTGGCTCAGGTATCTTGAGAGATTCAATTAATTCTCTCATTCCCTTTTACTTAGTACAATACAACTTCCTTTTGTGTCTAATGATCACCTCTTTTCTCAACCATCTTGGAGTATCTTCCATTGGAGACTTATTCTTAGATGAAGAGGGATCTTGTACTGCTAGGCCTTCTCCTTTATCACTCCTCTCTTGAGTCTTCTCCTTTTGTGAGAGATCTATATCAATAATCTCTATGTTTGTTGAGTTTACAATCCTCACCTCTATATTTTGGGAAGTCTTTTGAGGTTCCTCATCTATTTACACCCCCTCCCCCTGCCCCCTTCAATGACACTTCATTGGCTGGTTTTTGTTGTTTCTCTTCTATCTATTCAGCTTGTACCTATTCTTCATTACCCAGAGGGAGAGTAATAAATGAACCTTTATACAAGAAAGATAAAACTTGACATGGTGATGGTGGAGAAATTAAAGGTCCTTATGGCTGAGGTGACAGTTGACTCCAATATTCTTGTGGAGATTGATTTATTAGTGTATTCCTTATCTAATCTACTAAAAGATTAGTGCCTACTATAGACACCTAAAAATCCTTTAGAAAATAAAATATTTTTATTTTCTAAAAAAAGTCTTTGATGACATCATCATTTATTAATTAATTATTTATTTAATTAATTTATTTATTTTTATGTCATTAAATCCCTCTATCTTAATTAGAAATATTTAATTAAGGAATCCCTCCCAAAAATGTTTAAATCTTATTTAAACATCATTTCCTTATTTATTAATTATTTAATTAATAAATTGACCAAAAATCCCAAAATAAATAATTTATTTATTTTTTACCCAAAACTTGGCCAATTTCTTTAAGACCACTAACCTCTTCCAAAATCTTCTAATCCTTCTTTAATTTCGATTAAAGGCTAATCCCATCATTTCCTACCCCTAATCTTAACTCAAAATATTTAATTAATATTAAATATTCATCCTCATGTTTATTAAAAATGTTTTAATAAATATCTCCTCAACCCAAACCCTTGAAATTAATAAAACTTTATTTATTTTCTAAAAAAACTTTTTTATCCTCATCCTAGGAAGTTCTAGACTCTTCTAGAAAGTCTTCATCCTCATCCAAAGCCTAGACTCTTCTAGAAGATGTCAATCCTTATCTTTAATCCTAATCCTACTCCCCTCCTAACCTTGTCACATTCCCTAAACATGGGTTAAGACTTGCTAACCCAAGCCAAAGCCAACAAATATCTCCTCCTTCACCCACCCTCATTAAATGCCATCCACTTGCCCATCTCTAACAAGCCTAATCTAATCTTAACCCAAGCCTAATCCAAGCCTTAATCATTTGCACATTCCTAAGTCAAGATTAAGAATTTCTTAATCCAACCCAAGTCAAAATATCTCAACTCTCTCACAAATATCCCAACCATAAAACTTTATGAAGCCCACAAAGCCATAAATGACTCTTACAAGCCCATTCACTGCTCTTACAAGCCATTATGAGGTCTTTATGAGCTTTGAAGCTCCTTTGTTGACCCCTCAACCCCTCTTTCTCTAACCAATGACCTTGTGACATGTGTCACTCCTTGATTGGCTGTAAGGAAGCACAATCCATGTGCTCTCCTCTCATTTAATCTAAACCTTCCATAAGCTTTCTCCCATCCTTGCATCCTAGCCCTTGATCCATCAAGCCCTTTGCCTATTTAAGGAATCCTCTCCCAATTAATTTTAACACAATCTAAAAAGTAAAGCCATAATGCCATTTTGAGAAGCCATTTTTACATCAAATTCATTCACCAAAATCTATCAAAAATCCTCCATTGAAGCCCATTTGAGAATTTGAGCATACATACATAATCAAGCCATCTTAGCTATTAGACACACCTCTACATCAAGTGATCATCCTCATTGAGAGAGCCTATCCATGGCTCATATTCTCATTTGAGAATGTCACTTTGTCTCTCATGAAGTTATGTTAAATTATTATGCAAATGCTTTTGATTGTTTTAATTTAGTGTTTCTAACATAGTAAAGTAGCATATACATTTTGGCATGCCCGATGGGACTCTCACTTTTTGATAGCATACCCTTGAAGTCTTCCATCCACAAGAAAGCCAAACATCTCCAACCAATCCTCCTTAGGTCTATCATGCACCTTTGACTCTTTCTAGGAAATCTTTCATCAGCCAATCCAAAATCTACACTTAATCCAAATCCAACCATGAGCTTCCATGTTTATCCATATGCAAGACCCCATCCCCATCCAACTCATCATCAAAGCATGAAATCCCAACCCTATCATAATGAGTTTGGTCACATTTTCCTTTCTCCTGCTACATCCTATTTCAATTATGATGAAAATCTTGTTGACTATGATGGGTATCTTGAAAGCCTTAGATGCCTTCCACCAACCATCCCCCAAAATCCAAGCATTCCTCCAAACTATCTAGTCATGCCATGTCATATCCCAGCTTCTCCTCCATCACCCAATAAACCAAGCTTCCAATCTTCCACCCTCATCACACTAGCTATTCCTATCAATCCACCACCTCCACCTCCAACACACGAGTCTCCCAAGAATCTCCTAGAGGAAATACAAGAAAAGCCAACTCCAACAGTCGATAAGCCATGTCATCTAATCCAACCATGTGTAGTAGTCAGTGATGAAGCTTCCCCATCTATAATATCACCTCCATCTCCCATAGCTATCATCCCCATACCATTCATCAAATTTCTTAAAATCCTTCCACTTCCTGCAAGCATCAAAATCCCACCACCTGTCAAATCCCTCCAAATCCTATCCACATCACCTCCAAGAATTTCCCAAATCTCTCATAATGACCCTTATGCATCCATCTTCTACTCACCCATCTCCACTACTAAATCTCCCATCTATCCATCCACTGCCTTTGAAGAATCCATCCCTTCACCTCCTATCGCACCATCTACTCCAATCCAATCATATCAAGATCCTGCCCAAAAGCATGTTGACATCCCCCAAAGCATAAATGAAGATATCATTGTACCATGTCTTCCATCCATAGTGCAGTCACCATCCCCTCCATCTCCAAAACATCAAGCCATACCTCCTCTACTACAAGATATCTTTTCATCCCATCAACTAAATCAAGATTCTATCCTACCATCTCCTCCGCTCCATGCTTCCATCTTACCACCTATCCAAGCTATTCCACCATCTATAATCTACCCTCTTGGTTCACTTACATTCATCCATGGTGGCCCCCTCTCAGCAGAAGAATTAAGAATAGTATCTCCCCATTGCAGTACATCTAATAAAGCACTTCTACCATTTTCTACAAGCAAAAAGTTTCCTTAGCTCGTTCAAATGCTCAATCGATTGCATTATCAAGGTCAAGGTTTAGGACCACAAGAGCAAGAAATCAAAAAGTCTATTATTGCTCAAAAGAATCCAAGATTTCATGGTCTTGGATATGTATCCAAAGGCTCGCCATCTAAAAGTGTTGGTACATGCCATCCCCAAACCAAGCCTATCTCCAGGCCTACCATGCTAGCCTCCCATCACTCCTTCAAGAAATCTTATGTCATCCACCCTTCACCATCTTTGTAATCCAAAATAACCTACCATATCCCCCCTTCATCTGCTAAATCCATTTTGGGTCCCTATGTCCCAAAATCTACCATCCTCCATCCTCCTATCAACCATCATAAAAATCATATTCCCTCCATTCCTACGCAAGATCAACAAAGGCACATATCAGGGCACATCATCCATCATCATCCCCTTACACACTCTTCCATATCCTCTCCATCTCACAAAGCTTCTCCTAACCATCTTCCCAAAGCTTACCATAGCAATGTGAATGCCAACTTCAAAATGCATAAAGCTAAAAATCCACATCCTAGGCAATCATATGCCTATTCTAAAAGACATACTCCAAAAAGGAAAAATCTAATCAAAGAATGCAAAACAATGCAAAAGCCTATGAAAAGAAAATCCAAAACCATGTGGATCCCAAAGAAAAAAGTTGAAACCCAATGCATAATGGCATCCACCATTGCTAATCCCCCATCTAGTGACTCATGTCCCCCATCTCCTAACTCCATATTGGGTGCCTATATCCTTGAGCACACTTCCACAAATCCTCCATCAAGCCTACATCTACCATTTATCCCCCATATGCTCTTTTTACACCCATCTCAACATGTACCAATGTTGATCCTGCAAGCATCCCCATCTCATGCTCCTTTCCAGCCTTTTCATCCCTCCATCTCCTACCATCAATCCCATCTAATCTAATCTATTGCGTAAATCACACATCTAGTGTACCAACAGCTAGCAACAAAATTGAACATTCCAACAGCTAGTAAAAAATTCCAAAAAAGCCAAAAATAGCTGAAGAAAGCCAAAATCTTTCCAGCTAAGTCCAAAGTCAAAAAGTCAAAAAATAAAGAAAAATAAAGTGTCCACTGGTGAAAACTTGGCAATTCAAGCGCCTTGGACAAGTACCATGATGAAAACTTGGCAAACAAGCATCATGCATAATCTAGCCATCCCCAGCTTAGCCTATCATTCTCATGCTTTTGGTCACATCTTGCCATCTAGCTCCATCTTCCAATTTATCCACCTATCTTTCATCCTCCATCTTTTATCTATCACTATCCACTTATCTTATGCAACCTCACCCCATCATCCCAGCTATCATCCATCTCCCTAGTGCCTTTAGCTTTTCCATCCTAGCTTTAATCCTATCACATCCATTGTAAGACCTCCTTTTGCATGTCATCTTCTAACTAGGGGCACTATATTCCTTGGAGATCTTTTCTTTTCCATCCTCCCTTGTCATTGGTATCTTGCTCTAGGCTATCCTCATGCAAGTCCAATGGCATCCTCTCATTAGCCATTCACTCTAGTGCCATCTATCAGCTCAACTACCACCAACCTTAGGATTGTCCCCATCCTTGGTCACACATCTATTATCATCATTGGATGCATCCTACCAAATCCATATCTTCTACTATCACCTCATCCTTAGCTTCTACATCTTGCACCAACTTGAGCCATCCCACTATCTTATCATCTGGAGCTCCTGTATAGCTTGTAAATAATCTTGTATCCAACACTTGTATCATACCTTCTATCATAGCTTGTATATCAAATCTTGTCCAAAAAAACTTGTACATTTGTACCATATCTTGGTTTGTTAGCTTTTACATCCTCTTTAGGTTAGTACCATTGTATCTATCTAGGTCAGTTCATCCTTGATCAATATCTTGCATACATCGCACATCTTGGTTAGCTATTCCAATGCATCCTTTAGCTAGATCTTCTATCACCAAAGTGTCATCCTTCTTAGTTCAGCTTGCCAGATGCATCACTCATCCAAAATCCATCAGCTTAGGTGCTCTCTAATAGATCCTTATAGGAAATAGCTTTCTTCATGTCTGATCTTGGTCCGTTAGTATCTCGTCCTACCCATCTCATTGGAAAATGATTATCTTTTAGATTTTCACTTTCTTTTGATTTGGAATCTTCCCTTTGGGTCTTGAAGTATCTTTTCCAAGCAATCTTTTTGTTCCCTCCTCAAGGTTGCCACGATCTTCCATATCATGGTATACTACAAATGGGGCAATCTGAGTGTAAGGTTTTGATCAGGTCTTTTGTTTGTTTTTCTTTTTTTCTTGTGGGTTACCTAGTGTCAACTCCATGATGCTTCCTCTGGGATTCATGTGTGCTACTGGGGCAATCCTTGCGTGTTTTTTTTGAGTCAAGTTCGTCAATCCTCTAGACAATTGGTGAAAAGGCCTTGATGTTCTTGGTAACCTTGGAAATTAACCAACAGTCCTATAGAAAAACTAGTGCTCAACTACATGGTGGTACTTCTCTTTGAAGTATCCCCCCACTCAAAAAGCTTTAGTGGAATCCCTTCATCTCCATTGTTCCCCATCCATATCCATTATTTATCTCTCCTACCCCAGCTTATGCATCACTATCTCTTTGAATCAATCTTCACTTTTAGCTTTAGGGATCCACAATCCTAGTCTTAGGGATCCACCAATCTAATCAATCCACCAAGCCTCATCTTTCGAGATCCACAATCCTAGTCCTAGGGATCTCCGAAACCCATCTTTTGCCAATCTAACTCTTTGAAATCCTATTGCATCAACTTTTATAATCCCTTCATCCTTCTCCCTATCCTAGATTCCTTTTTATAGGGCTCTACTCCTTCATCCTCCACCTTCCCTAAAGTCTTAAGCTTGTTTCCTCTTGTACCTCTGATTCTCCCTTTATTATTCTCCCGTAGTGAGAGTTTGAGCTAATTTAGCCTCTTCTCTTAAGCCACTCTTCGTCCTTCCACCTGCCAAGATTTTTTTACTTTTCAAGAAGCCGTCGAGCCTTGCTTTCTCTCCCCACCGCCTTCTTGAGGGGGCATCTTGCGGTCCATTCTCTCCTCTTCTGCTCTAGCCTTGGGCATCTTATTTTCTTATCTTTGATGCCATGTCACTTGCGGCATCACATCAAAGAGGGGCAAAATGTAGACACCTAAAAATCCTTTAGAAAATAAAATATTTTTATTTTTTGAAAAAAGTCCCTGATGACATCATCATTTATTAATTAATTAATTAATTAATTTGTATGTCATTAAATCCATTTATCTTAATTAGAAATATTTAATTAAGGAATCCTTCCCAAAAATGTATAAATCTTATTTAAACATTATTTCTTTATTTATTAATTTTTTAATTAATAAATTGACCAAAAATCCTAAAATAAATAATTTATTTATTTGTTGCCCAAAACTTGGCCAATTTCCTTAAGACCACTAACCTTTTCCAAAATCTTCTAATCCTTCTTTAATTTTGATTAAAGGCTAATCCCATCATTTCCTACCCCTAATCCCAACTCAAAATATTTAATTAAGATTAAATATTAATCCTCATGTTTATTAAAAATGTTTTAATAAATATCTCCTCAACCCAAACCCTTGAAATTAATAAAACTTTATTTATTTTCTAAAAAACCTTTTTTATCCTCATCTTAGGAAGTCCTAGACTCTTCTAGAAGATGTCAATCCTTATCTTTAATCCTAATCCTAATCCCTCCTAACCTTGTCACATTCCCTAAACATGGGTTAAGACTTGCTAACCCAAGCCAAAGCCAACAAATATCTCCTCCTTCACCCACCCTCATTAAATGCCATCCACTTGCCCATCTCTAACAAGCCTAATCTAATCTTAACCCAAGCCTAATCCAAGCCTTAATCATTTGCACATTCCTAAGTCAAGCTTAAGACTTTCTTAATACAACCCAAGTCAAAATATCTCAACTCTCTCACAAATATCCCAACCATAAAACTTTATGAAGCCCAAAAAGCCATAAATGACTCTTACAAGCCCATTCATTTCTCTTACAAGCCATTATGAGGTCTTTATGAGCTTTGAGCCTCCTTTTTTGACCCCTCAACCCCTCTTGTTCTAACCAATGACCCTGTGACATGTGTCACTCCCTGATTGGTTGTAAGGAAGCACAATCCATGTGCTCTCCTCTCATTTAATCTAAACCTTCCATAAGATTTCTCCCATCTTTGCATCCTAGCCCTTGATCCCTCAAGCCCTTTGCCTATTTAAGGAATCATTTCCCAAGAAATTTTAACACAATCGAGAAAGTAAAGCCATAATGCCATTTTGAGAAGCCATTTTTACATCAAATCCATTCACTAAAATCTATCAAAAATCCTCCATTGAAGCCCATTTGAGCATTTGAGCATACATACATAATCAAGCCATCTTATCTATTAGATACACATCTACATCAAGTTATCATCCTCATTGAGAGAGCCTATCCATGGCTCATATTCTCATTTGAGGACTTCACTTTGTCTCTCATGAAGTTATGTTAAATTATTATGCAAATGCTTTTGATTGTTTTAATTTAGTGTTTCTAACATACTAAAGTAGCATATACACCTACAAGCATGAAATTAGGATCTAACATCTTAAGGACATCAGCCCCTTAGTTCTCTTGCTCATCAATCCATTTTTGTAACTCATCCTCTAAAGTTGTAACCTGAATTGGTTGTCTAGGAATGGATGGTGGTGTTATAGTGGAGCTCCTTCTCAATTCTACCTCAATAGCCCTAGCAAGATGAGTCCTTTGACTCAAGGGAAATTTATCCTCCTCATCTTCATCATCCTATTCTTATTCCTCTAGAATAACTTTTGGGACTGATGGAAAAGGAATATTCTTCCTTATCACCTTTTGTCTCCTTGTTTTGTTAATTGGAGCTTTCATCTTTCTTTCCTTGGGAGCTAGTGAGGGGTTTCCTCCTCTTGAGTAGGAGGAGACACTTCTTATGCTTCTTCTTTAGCTTCTTGCCCTTATTTTGGCAATGGTACTGGTAGATTATCTTGAGTCTAAGTAACTTCTACATTTTTTGCACCTTGGCTCTTAGGTGCTTGAGTTGCCTCCTCTTTGGGCTTAGCTTGCTAAGGAGAAGTTTTTTTCCTTTTATTTTTTTCCTTTTGTGCTCTAAAGTATCCAACTTCTCTATCAATATGATGTACTATTTACTCTACCTTTTAATAGGTGGGTTGTAGCTTGGAAAGCTAATATTTGGGGAATCACATCCATCTTGAATGGTCTCCTAATCCATTCCTTGGTTAACTAGATGATATGCCTCATCCTATGATTGATATCTATATTTTCTTCTCTATTAATCTTTGCATTCATGATAGGCTAATTATTTATAGTATCTCGATTATACAAGTGATTTAAGCCTTCTTCAATATCTTGTTGGACAATCTTTAATGGGACCTTCATTTTCAATGCATTCCCTACCAAGTAAAGAGTCATCCTATAATAATCCCTTATCTAGATCTTGTATTCATCTACTACATTCATCCAATGATCCTCTATGGCATATTCATCTTTGAATTATTTTCCTACTAGGTATAGAACTTTACCAATGCTATCAAAACATGTATGAGGGGAGTTATAATCCTCTAAGGGATACTGATCCCATTTTGACTCAAAAGTCTTGATATACTACTTTTGTTTGACTCTAGATGGACCTATAGTGATGGCCCATACCTAGGTCTTCTTATGTTTCTTCCTTACTCTATCTTATGTAGACAAGGATTGTTGTGCAATCTCTAGCAATATGATTCTATCACACAGATATCTAGGGAGCTTCTTTAGATTTATAGATGTACCTGCTACCCTTAAACATGTGAATGTCTTGAATTGGATGTAGTAGGTGCCTATTTCTATAATCATTATTGATGTGTCTTCTAACATCATTTTTTCATAGTCTCCTTCAATGAACTAGATGATTGGAAAAATGAAAGCATCATTCACTATTTTATATATTCCTTGCTATGATTTGAGAGCTTTTTCCTCACTAGCTGGGGGTATACAACATAATTTCATCCATTAGCATCTCGCAAGTTACCCCTTTTAAACAACCTTGGATAATCTTTTGTTCTAGCTACTAACACATACACCAAATAAGATATCATATAGAACCTTAGGTCATTTTTTACTGCCATTAATTGTTCATCTTAATTCTCACTAAGAATTGAGGTCTAGTCAATTGGCATCTTTTTCATTTTGAAGGTCTCAATGAAGTGTAGCATCCATATGTTTAAGTGACATGTTGCTAGTAATCCCATGACTCTTCTTAGAAGCACTATGGAATGTCTAATATCATCTTTCATATAACCTTTTTTCGTATCTACTTTCCTTACTTTTTTCTCTAGAGGAGTCTTATCAATGAGATATGAGGATTGAACAATTTCTATGGCTTTTGGTTTAGAATCTCTATACCAGCTTTTTGCTTGATGGTATGTCAACCTAATGTATTGATATGCCCTCAAAAGATGAAAAACTTTCTCTATATTCTTATGCCTTAGATCTAGAATGATCTCTCTAGTTATGCTTTTTACCACTCTTTCCTCTGAAACATAATTCTATGCCAATGCCATAACCAACTTAGAATATTGTACTAAAATCAAGTGTGAAGCTATGTTTACTAACCTTGATCTTATAAGTGTAGATACCATAGGGGGCCTCTCATTTGGTTTGTTGCATAGGACCATGAATGTGTGTCAATATGGCCTAGCTCAGTGTCTCAAATCTTTGAATGTGCATCTTGGAAGTGTGATTTTTGATTAGACACCTTTAAATTTGAAGACCAACAGTTTTGGAGCCATCTTTTCAACAGGGGAAGATGAGGAGGAATCCATTTTATGTGCTCAAAATAGATATCTATAAGTTTGGAAGGTTGAAAAAATTTATTTAAACAAACCCTAGTTACCATAAAAACAACCTAGAACCTAAAAAGGTTTACAAAACACCTAAAAAACATATTTATACTTTGATGTACAAAACTTTGTTGTACCTTCCACACCTTAAGGGAGTGTTGGGTGCACCTTTCCCCTTTAGTAAACCTTCAACACTAAGGGTGCACACATAGCACACCTTGTGGGGTTGGCTATATGTACATCCTTGAAATGTAAAGTATGTCAAATATTGAAAAAATTGTGCACACATAGTGCACCTTGTGGGTGTGCCATATGTGCACCCTTACTTTGCATGTGGGTGATTCTTTGCCTTTAAAAGGTGTGTATGTCTACACCTTGGATAGGTGTGCACATGTGATACCTTTCACTTAGGTGAAGTTTTTTTTTTTTATAAAGTTTTATTAACTTTTTACAAAAAGGTGTGCACCTTGGATAGGTGCACAAGGTGCACACCTCCTTACTTAATGTTTTGTTGTATTGTGTGTAAGTTCTAAAAAGGAACTGCACCTCTTAAGGTGTGGAGGTGTGCTTGCTAGAGACATAGAAGAGAAAGTGAGTAAGGAGGAGAAGTGATCCCATGCTTTTATAAGTTTGGGATGGAGCACACCTTTGGAGGTGCACGTCCAAAGGTAAGTTCTCCCACACTAGTTCACTTAGTGCACTAGCACACCTAGACACCAAAAATTCACCTCTTCTTCAAAAAACCTCCAGTTTTTGGCAACTGGGTTTTTCAAGAAGAGGCTCAAACTAGGCTTAGACACCATGTAGAACCTTAAAAAAGACTCAGACCCAAGACTCAAGATTTGGGAAGCTAGAAAAATACTAGGGGATCCCCATTTCTAGGAAAGATGTAGTGTGCACTATGAAACCACAATAGAAGATAAGAGTAGAGAGAAGGTAAAGGAAACTTCATTTCTAAGGTTTTATTATGTGATATGAAGTTGGATACTTGGATTTGAGGTTCATGACCTAGTCTACAAGGTCTAATAGTGATTAGTATGGTTGATAGGATAGAGGAAAGAAGTTATAGTTTAGTACATACATACAATTATTCTACAAGGAATAGTTGAGAGATTAGTTGGATAGTGAGTTCAGTGGTCTTTCCCTAGATGCTCTTTGGACAATGGGTCCTTCTATCTTCTACAACTTCTAACTAGGTTAACACAAGTCCTAATAGGTCTGAAATCTTCTAACAAGGATTCAAAGTCTCCTAACAGGGACTCATATGTACTAAATGTTGTAATAGACTCCTAATAGGGTCCATCCTCTGAAAAGGAATATTTATATTAGTACATCATCTTGTGGACATCATTCCTACCTAGGATTTCCCTCTGATCAAGGGTTTCCCTAGTTAATATATCTAGTGTAATTTTCTATGTGCATCTTGTTATGGTTGTTATTTACTTTGGTTTATTGGATAAGATTGTTTAAAATTGATAAATGTTTTAATTATTGGATAACTAATTCACCCCCCCCCCCCCCCCCCAAGTTATCTTGGTGGATTATTGTTTCTAACATCTTCAACTTAGGAAAACCTTTGACTCTTTTTGTGTTACTGATACTAACTAAGTTATCAAAATTAGCATGACATAACCTATTGTGCCATCGCCACACATCATCAAATTCTACAATTAAACAAGTAGCATCCTCTATATAAAGGTAAAATAGATTACCTCTAGTTTGATCACCTTTTCCAATTAGTTTTCCATTGGTATCATATATCTTAGCAATCTTGTTTTCAAACTCAACCTTAAAACCTAAATTAGTCAATTGTGACACACTCAAAAAATTATGGTTAAGTCCTTCAACATAGTAACCATTGTCACATAAAATATTTTCCATGAGTTTGATATAACCTTTTAATTTTATCAAACTTGGTGTATCATTACCAAATCTTACACTATTTCCATAATAATAATTCAAGGTAATGAACTTACTTTTATCTCCAGTCATGTGATGTTAACACCCACTATCAATGATCCATATGTCATTCTTGTTCACACAAGTCACTAGTATAGTTGCCTCATCCTCATCAGATTCATCCTTCATTTCATCACACAACACTTCATCATAATGATTGTCAAATCCATCTTTTGTTTCCTCTTTAGCAATGTAGAAAGACTTCTTGTCTTTATCATTTTTATATTTGTTATCTTCATCTCTTCTACTTTTGTACTTGTAACCACCTCTATATTTCTTCTTCTCTAGATATCTAGTAGCAATATGACCAACCTCATCACAATTGAAACACATGATAGGTAACTTATCTTTGAACTTTCCTTTACCTCTATGAAATCTCCTTGCTAGTAGTATTTCATGTTGATCTACATCTTTCTCATTTGTATCACTGTCACTGGACACAAATTTTGTCTTTTTCTTCTTTTTCTCATCAAGTTCCATCATTGATGGCTTAGTTTTGAAAGTAGATTCAACATTGACAAGTTTTTAATTATCAAAATTAGATAGCTTGAATGCAGTGAGCCTACCTACCAGACCTTCAAGAGTCAGATCATTCCTTGGCATACATCTCAATTCTTGTATTGTAGAAAATCTAATAGCATATATGGGCAAAAGTGTTCTCAAAACTTTTCTTAGGATAGTATCATCATCTATTATATGAGTAGCTCCTCTTACTACATTAACAACATCTTTTATTCTAGAGAAATATTGAGAAATATTCTCACCTTCTTGTGTTCTCATATCATTAAACTTACCTCTAAGACTTTTAGCTTTGGCTCTTAGAAAATTATTTTCATCTCTATACATAGTGTATAGAGCATCCCACATTTTCTTTACATTATCATAGTCTTTGATATCATCAAACTCGGCATAGCTTAGGGTAGAGGCAATTTCCAACATTTCCTAGTTGTTTTCTTTCTTATTTTTTAGATCTTCAGTAGTTATAGCTCCAGAAGGATCAACATGCTCAACAACAATGGAAAATTGTACATGATCTTCAAGACCTCCTAGTTGTAGCTTCATCAAACTGTTCCATGTAGGAAAGTTATCTCTATTAAGATTGGGTACCTCTCTTTTTGACATCTTGATCTTTTCTCTTCTAGTACCTTCAAACTAGTCCTCTTAAGCAGATGGCTCTAATACCAATTGTTTGAACTCTATAGAATAACTAAGCACAAGGATGAATTAGTTATCCAAGGTCTAGATGTACAAATAAAACTTTTCACATCTTAGTGAATCTATATCCATAAAAAAATTTCATCATGCATGCATCCATTAGATTATGCAATCACTTAAACTTGTGGGTTACTATCAAATCAACTTTGCATAATTGTAAACATCAAAAATAATAGATTTAGTAATACATTTGACACAATGATTTAATGTGGAAACCTAATTTGCAAAAAACCACCAATAACATACTACTCATTCTCATTCTTTTGAAGTGATGCCCTGTGAAAATCCAACCCTATTAAAGGTTACAATGCAAACTGTTAAATGTGACCTAGTTAAATGATTTCAATCACCCTTAAAGGAGTGAGCTATATTAGAGGACTTTAGATCATTCACTTGGAATGTCACTTGGTTAAAGGATTTATAGATGACTCTTAGGTCAACCTTAATCCAAAGGATTTACCCTAGACCGATACAATGATTAGAAAGTAATAGTAATGCTTGAACTAATAATAACTTACAACACACTTATAGATTACAAATCTTTGTTTTAGTCCCTTAAGCCTTCTTTCTTTACTTGCCAATATAGTATCTTTGCTTAGGTCACTAAATGAAACAATACCCTTGACTCCTTGTCTTCCTTAGGTTCTCGCACCTCACCATTTTTTCTTCTGATCATCCATCATTATAAATAAAGAATTAAGATCTCTTTTTGTTCATCCTCCATCATCCATTTTAGGGTTAGGTTAGATTAGGTAGGATTCAATGAATATACCCCTCATTTTATTTCATTCTCTTCTAGAAACTTATCCTTCAATCCTCTTTGAATTCTCCTCAAAATGATTCATCATAAATTTTGTGCCACCAGCTCATCAATATTATCTTCCAAATGATTCACATAATTCAAGAAGTAAAACTTGTCAAATCATATTCATCAAATTCTCGTTCTTTCTCATAATATTAACACTCAAAATTAACTAGTTTTTTATGCTTAACACATAATACATCGCTCAACATCCTCTATCAAATCACTCAATACGAACTAAAGTTTATTGGTGCTTAGCATCAACTAAACTTTACTTGGCTTACACTTTTTCACTTAGCTTATACTCAAATTGACTTTTTCCAGCTCCAACTAATTTTCTACTTAGCTTGCATTAACTTTTCCCAACTACCACTATACATATTATTAAGCTTGGTAGACAAACTTTGTTTAACTTGTTCTTCTAAACTTAATTAATGTAACCAACCTTTGCAACCTTAAGTAAATTATCAATGCATTATAATATCGCTATCTTAACTGATCCTTGTACTCCTTTTCCAAATCATAACTCAACTTTTCCTCTAAGTTCTATTCTTATCTTATTTGATCAAATCCTCTTCATCAATCAAACAAATGATACTACTTAAATCATATAAGCAATTATCTTACCATCAAGTAGCAAGTTTGACATCAGTAAAAAAAAATGATTGAAACATATTTATCATACTTGTATCAATATATTTTCAACAATCTCCCTCTTTGGCATTGATGAAAAACTAAATTGACCAAACTTAATTAGTATGACCAACAAAATACCAAAAATAAAATAATTCCTCATATTGAAATCTTTCCCTCTATCCAAAACTTTCATCTTCTAAATAGGTTATAAAATTTTGTTCTAATCAACAGACAATCAATCAAATCATCCTTATGATTCCCTCATGATTACTTCTTATATCTCCCTCAATATTATCTCCCTCTTACTAGATAAATGTAATTAGAAGGTACACTTTCTCCCTCTAAGTAGATATTCCATAGTTCTTCTATCTGTATCTTCTATCTAGATTTCTCCCTCTTTATGTCTTTCTTCTTTGGTACTCTATCTCCCCTAGCAATTAGGATTTCTCCCTCATCATGATTAGGTAGATTAGGATTTCTCCCTTATCTCCCTCAACTTTCATCTCCCTCTTTGAGAATAATTCCAAAGACTTGTCACATTCATATGAAAATATGAATATTTTTTAGTATTTCCCTCTATCACCTTGCTTGTGACTGATTTGTAATTTCAGCTCTCTGATTACTTTAGGCATCTCATAAAGTAAGATACACTACATCAATGTGTAACATATGTCAATTAACTTGTAAAATGTAGGATAGTCCTCATGCTTCTTAGATAGCCTTTGATAGGGGTATCACCCTAGTTTACCTCTTAGATACTCATGAGCATCCTTAGGTAATGCTTTTGTGAAGATATCAACTATTTTCTCTTTTTTGTTAACATATTCCATCTTCACCTCTCTATCTTGAACTAATTATCTTAAGTAGTGATACTTGATTGCAATGTGCTTAATCTTTTTATGCATCATAGGATTCTTTGATATATTTTTAACACTTGTATTAACACAATAAAGTATCAAAGGTTAAGTGGTTTATTCCTTCATACCTTTGAGTAGCTATTTGATCCATACAATGTTTGTACAATTTACTACAACAACAACATATTTAGCTTTAGTAGTAGATAAAGAAATGTAGTTTTTTTTCTTGCTAGTCCATGTAACCAACCTTTTGCCTAAGAAAAATGCTCCTTTACTGGTGCTCTTTCTGTCATCAATATTTCTAGCTCAATCAACATCAATGTAGGCTCTAAATTCAAATTTCTCATTTTTCTTATAGTATAGATTGTAGTCCTTTGTTCCTTTTAGATATCTCATTATTCTCTTAACAACCATCAAATGATTCTCCTTGGGATTAGCAAAGAATCTTGTAACTATCCCTAAAGATAATACAATATTAGGTCTATTGTGTACTACATATTATAATTTTTCAATCATAGACCTGTATAATGTTTAATTTACCTTAGCTAAATCATCATTCTTTAACAATTTGTGTCCTATCACTACAGGTATGCTTACTAGCTTAGAATGCTCCAATCCAAAAAAATTCAATATTTTCTTTACATACTTTGATTGAGTGATGTATATACCCTATTTCATCTGATGTACTTGCAAATCCACAAAGAAATTGATCTCTACAAACATAGACATCTCAAATTCTTTCTTCATTTCATTTGCAAAACCATTACATAAAGTAGAGATTGATGTTATCATCAGTCCTTTGAAATCCAATCTTCACAAGATATGTTTGAAGCTTTCATACCATGCTCTTGGTGCTTTCTTCAAACCATATAGACCTTTGTGTAGCCTACATACGATGTTTTTGTTGTCAACATCACCAAATCCTTTTGGCTATTCTATATAAATGTTTTCCTCTAATATACCATTCAAAAATATAGACTTAACATCCATTTGATAAACTTGGAAACCTTTGTATGTAGGGTAAGCAAGTAGAGTTCTTACTCCTAGTCTTGCAATAGGTGAAAATATTTCTCCATAGTCAATCTCTTCTTGTGCATTTCCTTTACAAACTAATCTTTCCTTTTTCCCTGTGACTTCACCATTTTCTTCTAACTTGTTTCTATATACCCACTTGATACCAATCACATTTTTTTCTTGTAATCTAGGAGATAGAATCCATATCTTATTTTTCTCAAATTGTTCAATCTCTTCTTCTATGGATTTACTCCAATCAACATCTTCTAAGGCATCTTTCACTATTTCTCAACTTATTCCTCTTCATTGGTCTAGCATCTTTATCTCCAATGATTTGTACATAAGGGTGATGTCTCTTGACATACTTAGACAATCTTGGTTCTACTTTGTTTTCTTCACTTAGTCTCTCAAGTTATAAATCACTATGTACATCTCTAATAGGTAGTTCAACATCTCTTTCATGCACACTAATCTTTGAATCATAATGTGCCTCAACTTCATTTTGTAACTCGACATGTGAATGTAGCTCTATTCCTTAATGCAACTTGGCATTCATATTATGTGACTTGATAGTCATTGAAACTTGTTGTTGGTTTGCAACTTGATTTATAATATCTTTATTATTAGGCATACCTTCATAAAAGTATACAAATGATTTTTATTCTTCAAGTTCCTTTATAGGTTCAACCTCATATACTTCTATATATTCATTAAATTTCACATTTACACTTTCCACAACTTTGTTAGTGTTAATATTTAAATACTTATAAGCTTTACTTCTTGTGGAATAACCAAGAAATATACCTTATTCACCTTTTGCATCTAGTTTACCATTCCTAAAATATTTGGGAATATGACACTTGCTTCCAAATACCTTAAAATATTTTACGTTGCATGAGTATCCATACCATAGTTCAAAAGGTATTGAATGAGTACCTTTCCTTACTTGCACATGGTTCAAGGTATAGATAGTGTACTCATAGCTTCTCTCTAGTATTTCAAAGCAATATTTTTCTCCATCATGAGTATCCTAGCATAGTCCATTATAGATCTATTCCTCCTTTTAGAAATTCCATTTTGTGGAGGGCTCCTAGGAGTAGATGTCTGTCTATTTATTCCTCTGTCATTGAAAAACATCTCAAATTCATTTGATCTAAATTCTCTTCCTCTGTCAGATCTCAAGCATTTCATGCTTCTACCTATTTCTTTCTCAACTCTTGCTAAGTAACTCTTAAACATTGGAAAGCATCATATTTATGTTTTAGAAACATAATAGTCATCATTCTAGAATAATCATCAAAAATTAGCATAATGTACTTATCTCCTTTCGAGCTTTGCACTACGATTGGTCCATAGAAGTCAGTATGAACAATCTCTAATATTCCTTTAGAGGTATGAGTCTTACTCTTAAAACTTGACTTTGTTATTTTTCCTAACTAACATTGTTTACAAATTATGTTGTTAGGCTTCTTCAACTTAGGAAAACCTTTGACTCTTTTCATGTTATTGATACTAACTAGGTTATCAAAATCAACATGACATAACCTCTTGTGCCATAGTCACACACCAAAAAATTCTACAATTAAGCAAGTAGCATCCTCTATATCAAGGTAGAATAGATTACCTTCAGTTTGATCACCTTTTCAAATTAGTTTTCCATCAGTATCACATATCTTAGCAATCTTATATTCAAACTCAACCTTACAAGTTGAATTATTCAATTGTGATATACTTAAAAAATTATAGTTAATTCCTTCAACATAGTAAGAATTCTCACATAAAATCTTTTCTATGAGTTTGATATAATATTTTCCTTTTATTAGACATAGTGCATCATTGCCAAACCTTACTCTATTTCCATCATAATAATTCAAGGTAATGAACTTACTTTTATCTCTAGTCATGTGATGTGAACAACCACTATCAATGATCCATCTATCATTCTTGTTCACACATGACACTAATGTAGTTACCTCATCCTCATCTGATTCATCCTTCATTGCAACATGCACCACTTCATCATCATGATTGTCAGATCCATCTTTGTTTCCTATTCTATAATGTTGCAAGAATTTTTTCTTTTATCTTTTCTTACCTTTTCTATCTTCATCTCTTCTAATTTTGTACTTGTCACAAACTCTATAATTATTCTCCTCTAGATATCTAGAAGCAATATGACCAACCTCATTGCTATTGAAACACATGATAGGTAACTTACCTTTGAACTTTCCTTTGCCTGTGTGAAATTTTCTTACTAGAAGTTCTTCTCCAGTTAACATGTGTGGTGTAATTTTTTATGTGCATCTTGTTATAATTGATATTTACTTTGGTTGATTGGATAAGATTGTTTAAGATTGATAAATGTTTTAATTATTGGATAATTCATTCAACCCCTCCGCCCCCGCCCAATTATCTTGGTGGACTATTTTTTCTAACATCTTCAACTTAGATAATCCTTTGAGTCTTTTCATGTTACTAATACTAACCATGTCATCAAAATTAACATGACATAACCTCTTGTGTCATATACACACATCATCAAATTCTATGATTAAACAATTAGCATCCTCTATATAAAGGTAAAATAGATTACCTCTAGTTTGATCACCTTTTCCAATTAGTTTTCCATCGGTATCATATATCTTAGCAATCTTGTTTTCTAACTCAACCTTACAACCTAAATTATTCAATTGTGACATACTCAAAAAATTATGGTTAATTCATTCAACATAAAAACCATTGTCACATAAAATCTTTTCTATGAGTTTGATATAACCTTTTCATTTTATTAGACATGGTTTATCATTACCAAATCTTACACTATTTCCATCATAATAATTCAAGGTAATGAACTTACTTTTATCTCTAGTCATGTGATGTGAGCATGCATTATCAATAATCCATATGTCATTCTTGTTCACACAAGTCACTAGTGTAGTTGTCTCATCCTCATCAGATTCATCTTTCATTTCAACCAACACTTCATCATCATGATTGTCAGATCCATCTTTTGTTTCCTCTTCAACAATGTAGCAAAACTCCTTGCCTTTATCATTTTTATCTTTGTTGTCTTCATCTCTTCTACTTTCTATTTTTCACTAATGAGACTCAATTTTGCATTCTCCATTTTGAGTACCATTCTAAATTTTGAGTCACTTTGAGCCCTATAAACACATTTTCTTGCTTGTATTCCCAAATTTTCTACTAAGGTCTAAGAGGTATTTTATGTTTCTAACACCTTGCATTGAGCTTGTCTATAGTAGAGGGAGCATCCACAATGGTTAAAGGTAGAGGAGATCTGCAAAACATATTGTAGCATGAAAGGAAGCCCACTCCATGTCCAAGGCCAAATCATTTGATTGAGGCCATCCATATAGAGCATCCACCACAAACAAGGATTTTCAATGGCAGAGGAAGAAAATTGCATCGCATGGCTAAGAGCAGAGGTCTCATCTGCAACATGAGAGATGGAAGTCCATGGCAATTGCAATCCATGTTGTAGAGTCAATCCAGTAGGTGCAACATAAAATATGAGGCCCACATTAAGGAATAAGACCACCTATAGGCATAGGCAGATTGCACATTTTGTTTGTCCTACATTGGATGGGTGGTGGAAAACTTTTAGGTTTATAAGCCCAATGATCTGATGGCATAGTGTCTTAAAAAACACGTTGTGTCAAAGTCAATTTATTGCTCATGTGGAGGGGCCCATCGTAGTTAGCCAGATGTAAAGTCAAACAAAGTTTTGACTTACATCTCCAAGTGCCTCATCATGAGATTGAAGATAAGAATGAAGTATCTTAAGATATTACAATTGGCATAATGTTAGGAATGTGAAATATAAGTTTTAAGATACTACTAAAATTTAAGTGTCATGTGATTGGGAGTCAGGTTTCAAAGGCCTGTGATTCTACAATTCATCATGTGATCAAGGAAGATTGTGATGTGAAATGCTATGATGGGCCCCTTGTTGTGTGGTTGGGAAATGGAGTTATAAAGGATATGATATTATGAAATTTACATAAGATCATGAAGTTCATTTCAAATGTTTAATGCCATGACATTGGTGTGAGATTAGAGGAGAGTAAAATTAGAGTATTAAGATATTTCAAAGTAAAATCATAATTTTAAAATATTTCAAATGATGATTGTCAAATCAAAACTTAACACTTGGCAGGGGATGTGGATTGGGGAAATGAATATGGTTAAAAAAAAAAAATTCAGAGGGTATTCAATGAATGAATTTTATAGTTCATAGATTTGAATATATTTATGATTTTATATATTTTCACTATATAGATTTTAAATTTTCATTTTAAGCTTTGTTCATGGGTTGGGGGATGAATTTTCAAATTGATCTCATGGCATGATTTTTCTATAGAATGTGCAGTGTAACATATCGTTGGAATAAAAAGAATGAACTATCCATTTCTACAACTAGTTTTTGTACAAGTATTTGTTAGAAGTAGCCATAGGAGGTTTTGTGATTTTCAATCCTTAGTGCAAATGTAAATTTAATATTTGCAGAAGGAAATAGGATCCAATATAGCCAAATTTTCATTAGATTTGATTTCACTGATAACTTTAAAGATGATTTGATTGTTTTAAATGAAGTTGGTTGCAAATGAAGTTTTTGTTGACATCATAGATTCGATGTGTATCTGATATTTTCTTCAAGAAAATTTTGTTGATTACTTTAAGGGGATATGTCAGGTATTTCTACAACATTTTTGGTTTTAATTGTAGGTAGATGAAGGAAGATCAGTTTCAACAACAATTAGATTGATGACATTTTTGGTGGGACACGTGTCAATTTTAAATAGAAATTCCAAAAATACCTTCTCTTCTATATATCTTTCTTCTCTACTCATTGTAAAGGGTTCCAGAGTCGGAGAATTTCCTGACTACTATGATACCATTCTCGGTGTCCCTCTGTTATGAACAGTAGTATTGCATTTCTTTTGAGGAATTGTATACTATACAGTCATTCCTTGGTTTTATTTTCTAAGTTTTGACATACACATGATGTATTGATTTCAAAGAACTTAATACAAGAGCTTCTTTTTTCTTAGTTACATTCTGACTCTCATCTTCTTCCCCTATTATCTATAATATTTTGTGTTTAAGAACTAAGAGCTTAAACTCAATTACAATCCCTTAAGATTGTATGTCTAGGTAAATTTTCTATTAGAACAAAGGGCCAAGTAAATGCTTGTTTACCTTGACTAGATTGTAGGTTTCACCAATAGGATATTACCATAAGTATGAGAATTCTTGTGAAGATAGATGTTTATTTGCAAGTCAGATAGATAGATCAAATGTATGGATATATAAGTATACTTCAAGTTTCCATGTGTATGTTAAGGTTTAGTTGATGCCCAATGGATAAGGGACTAGTTAGCTTAGAGATTGCATTTTCTCTATTGTTGCATACCTGGGTTATGTTCAAATCCACATCTTTAATTGAATATCTTTTTCCTTTATATTTAAGGAATTAAAAGAGTTTTCCCTCACTTGGTTTATTAGGTTCATGTGCTCTATTATTAGCTATTTCACCCATTAATACTTGCATAAACATAGAAAATTAAGGGGTTTTATTTGTCATTTAGATTTAGTTATATGACTTTACACTGGTACCATATAAATAATCTAAGGTCCACCTGCATAGGTTTGGTAGAGCCTGAAGAAGAAGAAGGAATTATGCCTTATAGTTGGCCCAAGATCAGCAGTTAACTGCATCCATTATAGGAATTTGCCAACTTTAGATGTATTGGTCTAGTTTCTTGGTTATTTTTAAATCTGTTAAATCAAGAGCCAATAGTCACCACCTCTATAATTCTTCTTCTCAAGACATCTAGTAGTAATATGACCAACCTCATTGCAATTGAAACACATGAAATCTCCTTGCTAGCAGTGCTTCAACTTGATCTACATCTGTATCACTATCACTAGATACATATTTTGTCTTTTTCTTCTTCTTCTCAGTAGGTTCCATCAATGGTAGCTTAGCTTTGAAAGAATATTCAACATTGATAGGTTTTTAATTATCAAAATTAGATAGCTCAAAAGTAGTGAGCCTACCTACCAAACCTTCAAGAGTCAGATCATTCTCTAGCATACATCTTAGTTCTTGTATTATAGAAATTCTAATAGCATAGATGGGTACAAGTATTCTCACAAATTTTCTTAGTATAGTATCATCATCTATTATACTAGTAGCTCCTCTTATTGCATTAATAACATCTTTTATTCTAGAGCAATATTGAGCAATATTCTCACCTTCTTGTATTCTCATATCATCAAACTTACCTTTGAGACTTTTAGCTTTGGCTCTTAGAAAATTATTGTCACCTCCATACATAGTGTCTAGAGAATCCCACATTTTCTTTACATTATCATAGTCATTGATATCATCAAAATTAGCATAGCTTAGGGCAAAGGAAATCTCCAACATTGCTTGGTTGTGTTCTTTATTCTTTTTTAGATCTTTAGCAATTGTAGCTCCAGAGGGATCAACATGCTTAACAATAATGGTAGATTGTGCATGATCTCCAAGAACTCCTAGGTGTAGCTTTCTCAAACTTTTCCATGCAAGAAAGTTATCTCTATTAAGATTGGGTACCTCTCTTTTTGACATCTTGATCTTTTTTCTTTTAGAACCTTCAAACTAGTCCTCTTAAGTAGATAGCTTTGATATCAATTGTTGGAATTGTTTACAATAACTAAGATGGGGGGGGGGGAGGGTGGAGAGTGAATTAGTTATCCAAGGTCTAGATGTATAAATAAAACTTTTCACATCTTAGTGAACCCATATCCATAAAATATTTTCATTATGTATGCATCAATTAGATTATGCAATCACTTAAACTTGTAGGTTACTATCAAATCAACTTTACATAAATGTAAACATGAAATATAAAAATTTCATAAACATATTTGACATAATAATTTGACATGGAAACCCAATTTGTGAAAAACCATCAGTAACATGCTATTGATTCTCACTCTTTTGAAGTGATGCATCATGAAAGGCTAACCCTGTTAAAGGTCAGAATGTACACTATTAAATGTGACCTACTTAAAGGATTTTTACCACCCTATTAAGAGCGAGCCTTGTTAGAGGACTTCAAATCATTCACCTAGAATGTCACTGAGTTAAAGGATTTACAAATTATTGTTAGGTCAACCTTAGTCCAAAGGATTTACCCTAGACTGATACAATGATTAGAAAGTAACAATAATGCTTGATCTGATAACAACTTACAACACACTTCCAGATTAAAGATCTCTATTTTAGTCCTTTCTTTTTCTTGGCTTTCACACACTTAAGCCCTAATATCTTTTTCACCCTTCAATCATCCATAGCCTTAAGCCTTCTTGCTTTTCTTAACAATTCAGTCTCTTCACCTAGGTCACTAAATGAAACAATACCCTAGACTCCTTGTCTTCCTTAGGTTCTTGTACATGAAAACCTTTGCTTCTAACCAACCATCTCTATAAATAGATAATTAAGATCTTTTTCCATTCATCCTCCATCGTCCATTTTAGGGTTAGGTTAGATTAGGTAGGATTCAATGAATCTACCCCTCATTTCATTTCATTCTCTTATAGAAACTTATCCTTCAATCTTCTTTGAATTTGCCTCAAAATGGTTCATCATGAATGCTGTGCCACTAGCTCATCAATCTTATCTTCCACACGGTTCACACAATTCAAGAAATCAAACTTCTCGAATCAAATTGATCAAATTCTCAATCTTTCTCATAATGCTAGTTCTTGGCATTAACTAACTTATGATGCTCAACACATATCGTGTTGCTTGACATCCTCTATCAAATCACTTGGCTATAGTTTATTGGTGTTCATCATCAACTCAAATTTACACAACTTACACTGTTTCACTTAGCTTATATTGAAATTGACTTTGCTTGGCTCCAATTGATTTTCTGCTTAGCTTGCACTAACTATTCTCTACACCCACTATGAAGATTGTTAATCTTGGTAGAAAAACTTTGTTTTACTTGTTCTTTTGAACTTAATTAGTGTAACCAACCTTTGCAACCTTAAGTAGATTATTAATGCACTATAATATCACTGTCTTAATTGCCCCTTGTACTCATTTTTCATATCATAACTCAACCTTTCCTCTAGGTGTTATTGTTACCTTTATTGATCAAATACTCTTCATCAATAAAATAAATGGTAGTACTTAAATCATATAAGAAAATGTCTTACTAGCAAGTAGCAGGTTTGACATCAATCACAAAACAATGATTGAAACATATTTATCATACTTGTATCAATCATTTTTTAATAGAAACCTATGTTTCTAAGGAATTTGTGAAAGGTTGTCGATTGGCTTTACACTTATTACTTATCAATGATGAAATGGATCCTATCTCAATCTCAATGGTAGAGGGAAATGTAACTAGAATTTCACAAGGACTCAGGGATGAATAGATTAACAGTAAAGAAAAAGATCCCTATCATTAGCCAAAGACATACTATTTTAGCATGGTATGAAATTATGTGTTCTAAGTAGGGGCAATTGAGGATTTCCAACTCCTCAAATGTCAAGCCCACACAATATTTGCAAGAGACTGGGATGTAAATTGTAGACAAGTTAAATTAGAACCAGTGGCCTTTTTAGTGTGGCTCAATGGATCATTTTCATGATACCATTGGCCTATTCTATAATTGATGTTGGTGATTGCCATGGGATGATTCATCTTTCTAGACCAGACAAAGGAGAGTGGAAGTTAAATTCATGTCTCATGCTCTTAAATGAGATAGTGTAAAATGAGCCCCTTAGTGGTAAATTAGAACCTAAGTTTGCATACATTATCTATGGTCACATATGTCTTGTTTGAATTTCCTTGTGCTATGTTAACGAGCTCTGAGAGAAAATCTTTGGAATAAAATCCAAAAAGAAAAGGAAAACCATGTTTGGGATGGAGATTGAGGACTTATTGATTCTGTGGAAGCCAAAGGTCCACATGAGCAATGATAGTGTTTAGGTTTTATACCAAGTACAAGTGCACATTACTTCTTTTGGGCTGTAATTTGAGTTATATTAAACCATTATTGGATTCCCCACTCAAGTCTACCCCTGACAAATTCTTGAACTGGACAAATTTGCAAGAAATATTTGAAGATGCACCTGATTATGCATGTCTTCCAACATTCTTAAAGTGATCATTGATCTACATGGGGGACCTCATAAGGTTTTTTGTAGGGGGTGTTATGAGCTAGTAGCTTCCTATGTTGGATAAAAAGCCACACCATGAAACAACATTCTTAGCATAAAAGAAAGCACAGTAAAAACCAAAAAACTTATTTTTCCCCTCCTTTTTGTTGAATATATTGAATCCATCTAGTGAGTACTCCTAGAGCTTCTCCTTGTAGCTTTAGGAGTCTTTCTAGGAATTCAAGTAGACAAGGGGATACCATCACTTGCTAAAAGTTTTAATGGATAAAGCAACCTTCCTATTTTTCCATTGAGCTCTTCATCATAGGATCTTGATTTGTAGGAGGGAAATTTTTGTAAAAAATTGAAGCAATTGTAAATTCCAAGATGTAAATTAATGGGACCAACATTTTATACATAACCACAAGTGTAGTAATTTAGAGGGTTTGCACAATCATTTGTTGAGGAAAGCATTATTCTCATTATCCCACATTCAACAAGTAGGGGAAGTTTTTACTATTTTTATACATGAGTACATAATATTGAATTATCTTAAAGGCATGAGCCTTTTAAGAGACAATACATGCACTTGAGGGGCCCACTCAACTAGCTTGGCAACCAAGAGGATAATTTTGATTGAGATGGTTGATGACAAGATGATGAGAAGGATTGGAGGAAAAATCACAACATGACAAGTGGTAGCCTAATGATGAATGGTAGAGTGACTTGTGGCACATGTTTCAAGGCTTGGCATAGATTTAAAGGAGATGGTGTAGTAGGAATGAAATTTGGCATATCCTCATGAAATGTCACATTGTCACAAAATAGCTGGCAGATGCTGGTTGTACATGTAAAAATCCAACGAGATAAAATGTGGCAAGTTGTTGAGTTGGCACTGGTGATGTGGAACATACTCTAAGGCATGGTGATATGGAAAGAAAGACACATGGCACAATGCTCCATTCTCACAAAATATGTGGCAATTGGTGACTTAGCATGTGAGAATGCGACAAGGAAACACATGGTAGAGGTGATGACGTAGCAATGTGCATATCAATGCACCAAATTGTGCCACATGGAAACAAATAAATGACCATCACAAACTCACAAAATGAAGATGATCACCTATTAGCCAAAGAGAAAATGTGAGGACCAATTAGATAATGACATATGGAAGCATTTCAAAGGTAGTTGAATAGTCAATGAACCAATCAAGAGGCTCCACATGGTGCCTACATGCCAGAGGGGTCCAATTTATGATGATGTGGTAACTAATAGGGAAATGCATACCAATAGGAGACTGACACATGGAAATGATATGGAAGAGTGCTAACATGTTAGGGTGATAGTGCAAAATTAGATGAATCAAGCACTACCACATGTCAGACTGATCAAACTTGATTGACCTAGATTCAAAAACGAGGGAAAAATATAGAGTTCATAAAATAATTTTTCATTATTTTCCTCTTTTAAAAATACAAGTCTTTAAAATAAAGTGAAATTTTAATATAAAATTTTGACTTTAGGATAAAGATAATTTTTGCAAATAATTGAGGCCTAAGAATTAGTCTATAACTTAAAGTTTCAAATGGTTGTCTAGGGCATTTTTCTTAAGAAAGTATATGACTATTATATATTTATGGAAAGCTCTTGGAGTCTAGTTTCTATATTTTTCCTTTTTTATGCACATGTATTAGTGGGTAAAATTTATATTGGGTTTTGTCTGAGGTGCTCCTTATGTAACTACATTCTGGTACAAGTAGTTCATTTTCAGCTTCCGATGAAACAGTGAAATTGGTAAGTCTCAAATTTGGAGAGGGCCTTGGAAGGGATTTTCTTTTTCCTTTAAATTTATGCAATGTTTATTTTGGAAAATTTTGGCATCACATATTATAGTTTTTGAAATATTCAAATGGGAATAAAGCTTCTGAGAGGGGGGGGGGGTGAATCAGAAGTACTAAACTTTGACCATTAAAACCCTTTTAACTAAAACTAGAGAGCATGCATTTAAACAATTATGAAAAGCACATAAGCATCGCCACATAACACTTAATATTTGGTAACCCAAAAGCCCTCCATGAATAAGAAGGTAAAACTGGGGTGGGGATGATACCCACAAAATCACTGCAATAATAAAGTTTAACCATTTCTGATGGTCTGCCCTATTAAAGGCTTTTACACTATATCAATAGTGACCTGGTTAAAGGATTTCAAACACTTTACATGAAGTGTTACCTTGTTAAAAGATTTAATCACCTATTTAAAGGATCTACAAAATAGTTGTTAAGCTAACCTATCACCATAGGGTTTTCATTCTAATACAATTGCTAGAGAGTATTAGGTACAATAAACTTGATAGATTACAATCTTTTGATTTCTGAATATAGGCACTTGATCTGCTTTCTTTGATCTTGATCCTCTAAGATCTGATACTCTTTTCTCTGAAATAGTTTTCCTTACACACCCTTGTCCACTCTCATACTTTTATAATAAAATTTCATCTTCCTTATAAAGACATTCAAGGATTTAGGGTTAGGTATGGATCTACGATCCATATTCAATCTCTATTTCCTGCTCATTGTTTGCACTTCTTCCATTGCTTGCATGCCTTCATCATTTTTCTTATTGGCTGCATGTAGATTGCATAGGAAATACAAAATATTCGGTCTTATCATTTAATCCTTTGAGATTTTTTGTATGTCAGCCATGAAAATGGTTTACATATGAATTAATGAAGTTACAAACTCATATGTACATTTTGTGTTACTCGGCATTTGCTGATTCCAGATGCTCGGCACTAATAACAAACTGGCTTACTCAGCACTTGTTTCATTTTTGTATTTCTTGGCATCATCTGTGACTCGATACTTGAATATCACTCGGCACTTGTATCATGCTCGGCACCTAAAGTCATTCAGCACTTGAACTTCACTCGACACCTGATCTTCACTTGGCACCTAAACTTTACTCGGCACTTGAAGGCTACTCGACACTTGAAGATCACTCGGCACCTGAAGTCTTTCCTGACTCAGCTCATGTTGTGGCTCAGCATACATGGTGTACTCAGCTCCAATATAGAAAATGATTAAGTGTGTTGGAACTCAAGTGTCAAAAACCATTCTAAGACTAACAATCTCCCCCTTTGACATGAGTGACAAAAACACTTAACTGACGTTATGAGTACATTCACTAATCTGCTTGGTATATATAGAGTTTAAGGAAAACTTGATCAAAATTTGTAACTTACAATATCTACCTCAAAAGTATTGTAACTCCCCTTGAGTTGATTGTACCATTAGCAATGCTATCTTAGTAGCCAAAATTTGATGTTGTATATTCCCTTTTGCTGTCCACTTTTATTGTCTTATCTCCCCATTAACTTGTCTTTGTCTCCCCCTATTTTTATTATCTCCCCTTTATTATATCTCCCCCTTTTTGACACTTATGTCAAAGGGCACTAAGGGTTAAGACCATATTTTGCCAAAAATGTGTTGTTTACCTCCATAATTATCCTAAGAACTGCATCACAATTGTTCAAAGCAATTTCTAGTGACTTGTGCTGGATGGTAGTCTCTGCAGCAAGATGAATAAGTCCATCTGAAGTAGAAAGATTAGGATCTTTCTTGAGAATAGTTTCTACATAGAATTGTTCCTTATGGAGTATTTCCAAATGTGGGGTAATGGATTATTGGAGTTGTAATAGTTTTTCCTTGATATTGGCCTCATCTGCTGTTAAGAAAACTATTTCTTTATGAGTGTGAAGCGTCTGAGTAAAATGCTTCTCACTTTGAGCTGGATCTTTTAGTAGCTGCATGCTTGAAATATTTAAATTTCTCTCCAAGCTCAGTATCTTTTGGCTTGTCTCCTGTGTGAAGTATGAAAATTCACACAACTTTTTGTACAATGAGAATATATTCTCAAGTACCTTTTTCACTTTGTCTATTAGCTTTTCCAATTCAACCTGTGAAAGTGCTATTTCACTAGATATTCTCTCATTCACTTTCCCTTGAAATTTTCTTTCAGACCATTCCATAAGTTTTTCATTTGTCTCTTGGTCTACATTTTTCACCTGGTCAACAATATTTGATAATTGTTCCATAATATGCTTTGACTCATCTAGTGACTGAATACTAAAGGAATCCACAAAGATGTCTTTAATCTCATGCATTGTTTGCTTTTGTTTATACTGCTTCTTGAGTATCTCTTGTCTCTTTCTACTATTTAGTGCTTCCTACACTTCATTGATTTGATCAATGTTGATTGTTTTTGAGTCATAGCTTGTATGACTATCTCCTCATCTAATTCAGGGTCTCCATAGTGAAGTACCCTTGCAACTTCGGTTGAACTTGATCTTGGTATAGATATTTGTAGTGGCTGTTGTGAAGGAGTTCCCGAGGTAGGAAAATTTATCAATGTTTATATTGCCTCTTAGTCTTTAAAGATTTCCTCTATTTTCTCCTCCTACTGTCTACTACCTTGATCAATTATGGTAATCTTAGGAAGTGCACCTAGTGTTTGTGCTATAGGATCAGATGTAATAGTCTGTCCTATTTGTTCTGTTGCTTTTTCTCCTGCTGCACTTGGCTTCTGTACTGTGGTGTCAACTATGCCTATTGAATCAACTATTGGCATTTGAAGTTGACCACTAGTAGCTGTAGAGATGGTGGAAGGTGGTTCTTGTGGATTCACCTTATCTCTAACTATGCTTTCTACTAGTTTTTGCAATTCATCTATACTAACCAATACTAGATCTACACATAATATTTCTTGTTGTGTAGATTGGTCAAGGATTCTTTTGAGATCCTCTGCAGTTAATGGATTGATGTTCTAAGCAGAAGTGTCAGGAACATCAATAATAGTTATAGTTTATGTAGGTGTGATGGGTACATGAGGAGGGCTAGAGGGTGGCAATTGTGCATCTTGCACACTCTGTTTTGGTTGTTTCTCTTGCTCAGCTATTGCCGTTACATATTTTTTTTGTGTCTCTTCCTCCTCTCTCTTTTCTTCTTCCTTCTTCCCTTCTTCTTCTTTCTTTTCTTCTTCTTTCTCTACTACTATCTTCTCTTCTCTCCTTTTTCTTCTTTCTTCTGGTGGAGCAAAATCTTCTTCTTTGTATTCTTCTTCAAGAAAATCTTCTTTCATTTTGTTTTGGAGAGTGAAGAATTCCATGTACTTAGGTGTAAACCTAGTATTATGCCTTTTGACTACTTTTTCTACTTGCTCCTTAGTCAAATCATGCAGTACGCTTGCTAGGGTTGATTCCCTCCTCTCTTTCTCCATTTTCAAAAAAAAATGCCATCTGTCTTCTACAATTTTAGACAGTTCATTTGGCAATTGTCCATCTAGTTCAAGTGGAGTATACTTGAATAATTCCATCATTCCATAAACTAATTCCTCTATCCTATTCTGTTCTTCTTTTGTAAACTTATTGAAATCAACTTTATTTAAGTTGCTTAAATCACCATTTCCAATCTTTTTACATATTATATCAACTAAAGAATGACTCACCTTTTCAGATTGATCTTCTTCATCAGTATTAGGTTGAGCTACATATCTTCTTCTCTTCCTCAACCCTTCCTATGTTTCCTTGATTGGTTTCTTCTTTGTAGCTTCCTCTTTAGACTTTTGAGTGGAGGCTCTTGTTGTAACTCGAGTTGTTGGCTTTTGAGGTGATGGCATGGAAAATTTCTTTGGTTTTTGCTGAGCTGGAGGCTATTTTGTTGCCTTTCTTTTCTTTGACTCAGCATTAGTTGGTGCTTCCTTGGCTTCTTCTTCCTTTGCACCTTCCTCCTTGTCTTCACCTAGGCCTTGAGTTAATTCCATTGGTCCTTGTTCTTGTTCATCTTCATCATCATCATTGTCATCTTCTCCTTCTTCAGCTTCAGCTTCAATTCCTTCACCAAATTGTTTCTTGATTTTCTTCATCAATTTATCTTTCTTCTTTAATGTGGAGGTAGTTTTCAACTCCATATTTATTTTTGACCTTACCACATCACAAGTGCCAAAATGTGGAGCACTCTTATCTTCTTCTTCTACCAATAATGCAGTTATTGCTACAGATGCTTCATCAACGTTGATTTCATAACCAAATGGCCTTAGCCATCTCACCCTTGGAATTGTAGCTTGAATATAGGTGAAGTCAATATCAACTAAGAAACATATATCATTAATGTGTTTTTCCACTAAGGAAACTGGTATTCTCACCCTTTTCTTCATGGATTTCTTGAAATCCTCAAAATAACTTGTCATTAGGGTATCAAAATTTTCTCCCATCTGTTCTATATATTCATTGATTTGGGAAATGATAGTTCTATCATTCCTCCATGTAACTTTTTCAAAAGAGGGAAAATTATTCTGAATATAAAAGAATATACAAACCAAAATTGCTCCAAATTTTCATTGAGCACCCTTTGTCCTTCTTATTGTAGTTAGGTTTTCATTAATCTGTTGTAGTTGCAATTCTGCAAGATCATAGGTATGATTCTTTTTCACCAATTTGTAACTTACATCTACTGCAATACATGGCACACTGTTGAGTCTACTTGATTGATAGAACTTATGGGCAATGACTCTAATAGAAAACTCAACTAGAGGATCCTGAATGGTGTGAATTGTCATTCCTCTCTTATTCCACTGAGCACCAATGTTATTTTCAATAACTTCCTTCGATTTACTTCTCAAGGTTTTGAACCAATCTAGGGTAGGGTACCCAGTTACCCTGTGTATGATTCCTTTGGTTAATTTGATGGGAATATCTTCCAGCCACAAACTTCCACCATGAATTTTGCTTGACACAAGTTTAACCCGTTCTATCTTGAATACGGTGGGAAAGCTCAAAACTTGGGTCAAACCCTTTCTTTCAAAAATTTTGAATTCATCTTTTAAGACTCCATCTACACACAATTTTTCATAGGCTTGCCTTATCTCCATATCTCCTAGGGCTCCTATCTTACAATTATAGTATCTTCTCACATCTTGAACCATTACAACTTTTGGGGGTATTTGGGAGAGAGCTCTAGCTGGGTCATTTTTGTATGCAACTTCGGGGATGGGATGAAAATCAGGTTGCTTGACCTCATTAGACACTAACTAAACTTCAAATGACTCTTTGTACTTGGTTTTCTTGGAACTTGACACCATTTATGCAAACTAGGGTTTCCTTTTTATGAAATGTGAAACTGTGTAGCTTGGCACAAATGAAAAATACCTCAAGATTGATGAAAATGCATTGTAGGAGGTTGCAATCTACTTGAAATGCTAGATTCTTTTCTATGAAGTCACTCTACTCTCTTTCTCTTCTTTGCTTCTTGATCGCGATGAGGAAAATTGATTGAAATTGCGATAATATACCCTATTTTCATCGCATTAAATGCTCAACTGCCAACTCAGCTTCTGAAGGATTTTAACCTTACTCAACTTGCACTACATTTCTACTTTACTTGACTTCCATTGGAGTTAACCAACTTGGCATCAGTTATCAACTCAATCATTGTTAGGAACTCGACATGTGTTGGAGTTTAACTCGACATCCAAAGACAGCTCGACAACATTATTTAAATTTTGTCTTGACATCTTGTCTCATGTAGGTTTATACTTTGCATTGCTTCTTTGTCTTGGGATTAATGTGTGATATAACTTTGTATATCAATCCCATATACTTCTCATTCTTAGTTTGATGAAGTGTGATCACTTGACCCATTGGGTGAGGTGATCCCTCCACTTGATGTGTTGCACTCATCTTTCTTTTTCCAAGTCTTATTCATTTGCCCCCTTATCTTTTTAACATCAATCTTTTCTTTGCCCTTATTTTCTTCAGTCTTGGGTGCCTTTGACCTTGTAGGACAGTTTTTGCTGGTATGACCAGTTTTCAGACAACTGAAACATGTGGTTTGATTCAACCATATTTTATAGTTCCCTTTGAAATGTGTTCTTATGTAGTTCTATGGTATATGTCCATATTCCTGATAGTAATGGCAGCTATACCTAGTGTTATAGTCCCAATGATAGTGACTTTCATTTCCTTTTGATTTTGTTGGTTGATTTGATGTCCACATAGGCTTTGATCTGCATTCAAATGCTCTATGTCCATACTTCTTACAATTATAACAATGGCCATCAAATCTTTGTGTCCTTGAGACTTTGGATCTACAATCTTGTGTAAAATGTCCTTGCATGTTGCACTTGTGATAGTAACTCTTGTTCTTGGGTGTATTTGGCTGATTGAATCTCCTACTCCTGCAAACATTAGCAGTATGACCCTTCTTATTACAGTAATGAAAAGTGGGTTTTGAATTCTTACCTATGTCATCTTTTTGGTCAACACTCTTTGATGATTCTCCAACTTTAGTGTTGTTGTATCCAAGTCCTGATGTATCATGGGCAGATCTTGGGGATTTTAGCAACTATTCAAAATACTTGATGGCTTCACTTGACTTGTTGAGATTCTCTGCTACTTTTTTTTCTTTGTTCAATTCATTGTGTAGTTATTCATTTTGTATCTTCAAAGTAGAGATCTCAATATCTTTCATATTGATTTCATGATGAAGGTTCATCATTTGGGCAAGTGTATCCATTTGCATGTTTGAGATCCTTGTTAATTCAGTACATTTTTCTTCAAGTCTATTTGCAAGATTTCTTTTTTCATTTTCCATCATGACTCTATCTTCAACTGCTCTTTTCTTTTGTTCAGTGATTTCACATAACATTATGGCATGTGATTCATGTTCCATCTTGAGAGATCTTATCTCATCTACTTGAACTTTGATTTTCTCCATCAGTTTTGCTATTGCTGCATCAAACTCTTTAGTATCTCCATTGGTACATAGTTTTGTGGTATCAATCTCCTTGTATTTTATATCATTTTCAGCTATGGCTATGTCCTTCCTTCTTTTCAAGGATTTTCTCAGTTCCTCCCTTGCTTCCTCTACTTTGTGTAGAGCTAGTTGCACATCAATCACTTGATTGTCAATAATCTTCCCAAGTTTGAAGACTTCCATCTTTAGATCTTATCCTCCAAGCTATTAGGCTTACTACTTTGTGAGAACTTGAACGGCTCTGATACCAATTGTTAAAATATTCAAATGGGAATAAAGCTTCTAAGAGGGGGGGGGGGGGGGGGTGTGAATCAGAAGTACTAAACTTTGACCATTAAAACCCTTTTAACTAAAACTAGAGAGCATGCATTTAAAAAATTATGAAAAGCACATAAGCATCACCACATAACACTTAAGATTTGGTAACCTAGAAACCCTTCAAGAATAAGAAGGTAAAACTGGGGTGGGGATGATACCCACAAAATCACTACAGTAATAAAGTTTAACCACTTCTAATGGTCTGCCCTGTTAAAGGCCTGCCCTGTTAAAGGCTTTTACACTATATCAATAGTGACCTGGTAAAGGATTTAATCACCTATTTAAAGGATTTACAAAATAGTTGTTAAGCTAACCTATCACCATAGGGTTTTCATTCTAATAAAATTTCTAGAGAGTATTAGGTACAATAAACCTAATAGATTACAATCCTTCAATTGCTGAATACAGGCACTTGATCTACTTTCTCTGATCTTGATCCTCTGAGATATGATACTCTTTTCTCTGAAATAGTTTTCCTTACACACGCTTGTACACTCTCATACTTTTACAATGAAATTTCATCTTCCTTATAAAGACATTCAAGGATTTAGGGTTAGGTATGGATCTATGATCCATATTCAATCTCTATTTCTCACTCATTGTTTGCACTTCTTCCATTGGTTGCATGCCTTCATCATTTTTCTTATTGGTTGCATGTAGATTGCATAGAAAATACAAAATATTTGATCTTATCATTTAATCCTTCAAGATTCATTATATGTCGGCCATGAAAATGGTTTACATATGAATTAATGAAGTTACAAAATCATATGTACATTCTGTGTTACTCGGCACTTGCTGATTCCAAATGCTCGGCATTAATAACAAACTGGCTTACTTGGCACTTATTTCATTTTTGTATTACTCGGCATCATCTATGACTCAATACTTGAATATCACTCGGCACTTGTATCATGCTCGGTACCTAAAGTCATTCGACACTTGAACTTCACTCAACACCTGATCTTCACTCGGCACCTGAACTTTACTTGGCTCCTGAAGGCTACTCAGCACCTGAAGATCACTCGACACCTAAAGTCTTTCTTGACTTGGCTCATATTGTGGCTCGGCATACATGGTGTACTCAACTCCAATATAGAAAGCGATTAAGTGTGTTGGCACTCAAGTGTCAAAAACCATTCTAAGACTAACAATAGTTTATGATAAAAGGGTTTTTCTTATCATTCAGGAAGATTTTTTTGAGTTTGTTAAAATGAATGATGAGATCTGATCTGGTTTTCAATTTTAGAGAGATGAAAGATGTTTTCTAACAACATTGGAGGGAGATTCAAGTGGAAAAGTATCAATTCTTGATCAGATCTTGGATTCCTTCCTCATCTATATCTTTCTTTCTTCTCTCATTATAAATAGTGGGGTCTAGACATATGGAAAGGTTGGTTCTAGACTCTTGGATAGGTTTCCATAGTTGTGACACCACCTAGGTTGGTCTTTTCAATCTATTAAGTATAACTCTAGCTAGGATTCCACCATTTATTTCAACATTTTCTCTCTTGTATAAACAACATCAATAAAGATAGAGTATAGTTCTAATATTTTTGTGTTTTATGAGTCTTTCATGCATCTTGATTGTACTTGTTTCAAAGGAATGAATACAAAGAGAAGAAAATTTACTTATTTTCATTCTTATTCTTGTATCCTTTCTCTATTTTTTGCAATCTTTTGTGGTTTATGAAAAAAGAACATAGATCCAGTTGCATCTTATTTCTAATTATATGTTTTGATGTGGTTTTCCTTTAATTCAAATAATCATGTAAATGCTTGACACATTTTGACAAGATCATTAGTTTCATGAGAAGGATGTCTAATAAGTATGAGGTTTACTATGAACATTGATGTTTGATTCACAAAGTGATAGGATAGATCACACATACCTCATGTATGTTATGATTTGCGGAATACCCAATGGATAGGGTACTAGTTAGCTATAGGATAATTTAGTTTGTTGTTGCATATGTGGGTTTTCTTGATTCAAAATTAAATAATGAATCATCCATTTTCCTTTCTTGTTTAGGAGCTAAAAAGATACCCTCACTCAACTTGTAGATTTCATAGGTTTTTGAATTTTCTACTATATACCTTTGTTATTGTATGAGTATAGGATAAATAAGGATTTAATATACTTTGTATAGATTCATATATATGTTTTGGAAATGGTACCATATGAATGAATCTAAAGGTCTACCTACCTAGGTTTTGTAAAGCCTAAAGTAGAAGGATTTCAACCTTATAGTTGGCCCAAGTTCTTGACAAATTGTGCCTTTTATAGGAGATAGTTGCCCTTAGATGCAATCTTGTCTTGTCTACTTGGTAGTTGAAATCATTGTTAAATTAGGAGCCAACACAACTAGCATAAGCACCCACTGGCTAGATCCAACATACAAGAATGGAGGGGAACACTAGTTCTCTACATCCTAGCAAACTATTACCAAAAAAAATCAGAAATGGAGTTGAGGCATAAAAAAGAAGAGCCCTACTTGGTAGCCAAAAAGGAAAAAACCTAAATTCTCACAATAAAATAATCACTCCATTGAAATTATTTAAATTCTTGACAAACCAAGCTCTCGTTGAGTTGGATTAATGAGATCAATCCCACTCCTGTAGCTCCTGCAACAAGTAAAATAACAATACCTCCTTAAAAGGGTTTTGGGATTTTTTTGCTCTCAAATTCAAATTCAAAATTGAGAAGTGAGAAAGAACTCAATTTTTGGGATATATATTCACTTAAAAGTGAAATATTAAAATAGGAAAATTAATGGCTCACTTAATTAAATCCCTTTTTAACCTAGAAAAAATCAAGCAATTCCAATTAAATGGAATTCAACTATGGAAAATTTGTTGGTAATTAAAATAATTCAATTAAATAATAAAACCCCTCTAAGCTATTAAAAAGCATTTAATTAAATAAATCTCACAATGACTATGGATTACTAAATGCATAGACATGCTCATAGGTCTAGACACATATGCATAATGAATCTAGATTTACCAATTACCAAAGGGTTAAAATAATAATAAAGATAGATCACCCAAATAGGGATGATATTGGCTTAGCATGAAAGATTTGGTCACCAACTCTATGTGCTACTGCCAAGGATATAAGTCATACATAATAAACACACACAATCAAGTGTAGATGCATAATAATAATAGTCAAAGCGATATTTATGTGAAATCTTGTAATTAAAGAATTTAATTAATTTCATTTAAATAAGCATTTAAATAGTCTATTTTGTATAACAACTTAAATTAACAAGGTAAATATCCATAGCACATAATTTCATGAATCTAATATGGATAGCCCATTCTCTAATTCATTAAGCATTCAATAATGGAATTAAGAGGAATTAATCAAAAATGGAAAAAGGAACCATAAACATATAAGTTAGCATGGTCAAATAGATGAGAAACATTACTACAAGAAACTAGTCAAGTGTAGCAGGATAATCATACACCATGCAATCAATGCACACATATTAGGGTAATTATAGAACAACATCATGATACCACATAAATCATAGTAACCTTTGGCACAAACCCTATTGAAACCATCTAACACATCATAATATCATAAATTAGGAAAAGGAATAGTCAACCAAATAATATCACAATATAACTCAAATCACCCTAAGGGTGTAGACCACTCATGGGTCCTAACCATGATCACATAAGAACCGATATCATCAAGGTAGCATCCATAAAGATGACTTACAAAAATCAAACTACAACTTATACTTTGTGGCATTTGTACTAATTCATCATCAAGTCATCTCTATTAGCAACTGCACTATTCTCCTTGTCTACATTCTAACCATCTATTTTTATAACTGTTGCATGAATTTTCAACTGGGGAGCTGTAATACTACACATAATAAGATTTTTACCCTAGTTGCATCCTTTAAAAATTTAATCTTAACATTCCTTTAATCTTCACAAAGTTGCACTTTAATTTATTTTGTGTTCATCTCCACTTTTCAGCTAGGCTTTGACCACAACTATTAATTATTGCAATGTTTCACTTGACCACCATCTATAACAATATTAACTTCTAAGAGCTTCACAACCTTGAGCATTAATATCTTTCATACCCTTGCAAAATCATTCTTCCCAATTAATCTCTAATTTTTCATTGTTACCTATAAATTGCATGACAAAGCTAAGATTGTGTGCTTTATAGTTTATTTTTATTGTGTAACATCACAACCTTATATCTTAACTATTCAATTCAACTTGCAAAGTGACATCTAGCCTTGTATAACCATATCATGACCCTACATCACTACTTAGATTTTACATCTATGACATCATTCTTAACCAACTTCTAAACTTTGATCATGACATCAGAGAGGTAAGGAAGTTTAGCCACTTAAGACAAGAGATGTTGTGCTCACCACTTTACTTATTCATCATGACATCACAACCTTTAACTTTAACTATGATACATAAATTGTGATGTTTCATTTTAACACATTTCATAACCTCTTCAACACTTCACACCTTGAAAACATAATTGTGAATATATTACTGTGAATACACATGATAGCCAAGAAGGTCATCCTGCATGGTCTAACGAGTACAATTTTTCATTGATGATCCTTTATTTATCTTTTAGTATATTCATCCATGTGGAAACATATAGGTTCACCATTATCCTAGTGAAGCTGTGCATAATAATCTTATCACCACCTCACAATTCCAATTCCTCAACTTAAACATTATGCAAAGATGTAGCACTCAAAATATTCCATAACCATCAAAGCATCACAAATCAAACATAAATAATGGAATGGAAAGTAGAGATGATGTGATTGATAGTTTCTTTACCCTCACACCATTTTATAATTATCATGCCAAACAATGGAGAGGTTGCAACATCAAAATAGCATAATAAATCATATCATCAAAACTTTGAGAATCACTGTTAGGAAAATTATTGTGATGTAGTTCCCACAGTCAGACTTCATTAAGTTGAAACCTCATAGCCTTGGATGCTAACTATAAAAAGAGACTAAAGATGTTGCAATTAAACTATCAAACACCAAATACATACTACAAAGTCATGCAATTATTCATATCGCTAGATCGTAACCATGACTTTAAGCTTTGAAAATAAACCAAAAATTCCATAATCCATAACACATCACCATTTTTCAACTTAGAAAATAAAAAACCTTATTCCTTTTTTGAATTTGTAAACCACAAAGAAAAGATTAAAATAATGGTTGGGATGTCAAAACAAAGGTAATGATTAATACAAGATACAAAAGAGGCCTAGCATTTGAAATTTTTAGGGTTAAATGATAAAAATGATAAAACAAGAAAAGAATCTTATGTCAAAACAAAATATTACTATCCCTAGGATATAAGAAAAAACTCAGCCTATTAAAAATAAGACTGATAGTGGCTCTATTTGGGGATGATGAACAACCTATGTTGATGCAAGGATTCAAAATTTCTGAGAGAAGCAGGCCACAAACTTGGCAATAGTAGAGAGTACTAAGAAAACCTATATAGAAAAATAAATGTATATAGTAAAAAAAACTTATTTACAATTGTACATACCTAATTATCATTTGTGAAATAAGGAATACCTCCTAGCAGAAGTACTTCTTCAAGAATTGTGCATGAACTAGTAGTTCAAGAAGATCACCAGAGAGTTATTTGATAAAATATGAATTTTCACCCCCACTTACTATCAATTAGATAAGGACCCAACCAAATAGGATCAAACTCCCCATGTTTTCCCTTATCTTCAAGCCTTATATTCCATAGCAACACTAAATCTTTCGATTCAAATTTTTTGTACATTTCCCTTTTATCAAATAAATGGTTCATCTATAGTTGTAACATGGCATTCCAAGATGATACTTCTCTTCTATTTTTATCCAGTCTAGTGAGTTCATCAATCCTTTCATGCATATCATCAGTTATGTCCTCATCATATTTTTGAACAAATTTATACATTCCTATCAAGTTATTCTAAGGTAGTCTTGCTTGGATTCCATATACCAATTCAAAAGTATCTAATCTAATAGCTTGCTTAATTGTTACTCTATAAGCCCACATTGCCAATGATACTTTTGAATCTCATGTCTTCTTATTTTCATCCAAAATCCTCTCAATAATCTTCAAAATTATCTTATTGTTGGATTCTACTTGCCCATTTCCTTGAGAGTGGTAAGGAGAATAAGTTGAGCTCCTTATGCCATACTTATTACACAATTTAATGTACTTATTAGACCTAAGACACATAACATTGTCTATCACAATGTTTTATGGACACCCAAATCTAGTGATAAGGGTATTCAAAAGGAATTCCATGACCTTGCTAGTTTATCTTCTTGTTAGAATGACCTCTACCTATTTTTAAAAATAATCAGTTACCACTACAATCAAAGAATGACCCCCACTTGGCTTATTTATAATTTCCCCTATAAAATCAATACTCTATTGTTGAAAGAATGTTTGCACTTCATCTAGATTCAAAGGCACATTCCCAGAGAACTTTATCTTTCTTCTAAATATTTGATAAGGATCGCACTTCTTTACCAGTATACATGCATCTCTAAATAAAGTAGGCCACCAAAACCCAGTCCTCATCACTTTATAAGCTATAGTTTTGGCCATATAGTGACCTCCACATACACCATTATGCATTTCATTCAAAATCTTGATTGACTCTTCTTTATCTACACATTTGAGTAATACTCCCTTAAGATTTCTCCACCATAGTTTCCCATCAACAATAATGTACTTAATGGCTTGAAGTTTTAGTGATATCCTCTCATTATCATTCATTAAACATGGAACACACATATACTATAAATAGTAGATAATATCATATACCAATCACAATGATCCATATCATAGATGTATGGTCGATGGTCAACATCCATGACATTTATTTGATTTCAATCTAGGTTTGACTATGGCATTAGTTTTACCAAACCCTAACCTCTTAAAAATTTAGTGATCTAAATATCCACATTAAATTTTTGAATTGTATTGATCCATCCACATCCCCTACTAGACACTTATTGTTGAGAGAATGTGTCTTAACTGCAACACTTGGAAGAAAATATATCATTGTATCTCCTACCAAGTAGAACCTAAAAGCCTTAATTTCTTTTACTAAAGCATATATGCATTTCATTTATATCATACTTTAGTTTTGTTTCTTGGAGAGATTTTTTGAAAAAGGCTATAGGTTGTTCAAAGCCCTCTTCACTCTTCTAAAGTAATATTGTTGCAATAGTATGAAATGAAGCAAAAGAAAAAATGTGCATGGGCTTCCCATAATCAAGAGTTCTTAGCACTGGATAATTTTAATTGCCTCTTTGATATTTTGAAATGCAATTGAAGGTTCCCCATCCTACTTGATTTATTCTCCTTTTTTGAGATTTTTTTATACAAGTCTACTAATTTCTGCAAATTTTTTATAAATATTCTGAGGAAGTTTACCTATCCAAAAAATAATTGAATCCCTTTTACATTCTTGGGCTTAGGGATCTTATTCTATGGCAGAAATTCTTTTTGGGTCAATTCTAACCCCTTCTTTATACACCATGTGACCTAAGATTTTACTCTCAATCACTCCAAATTCACACTTCCTTAGGTTGAAGAAAACTCCATATTCTAAGGATTTCACACAAAAAAATTCAAGATGTTTACAATGATCTTTCACCTTATTAGAATATTCATTCAAATAATCTTGACACACTACTATGAACTTTTCTATGAAGTTAGAAAAATCCATATCCATGGCTCCCTAAAAATTTGTCCTAGCATTAGTTAACCCAAAAGGCATTCTAACATATACATCTATAAGCCATGTTGTTGAAAAAGATGTTTTATATTGTCTATCATCATCAACTAACACTTGGTTGTAACCTAAGAACCCATCAATCATAGATTTCAACTCTAAACTAATTACTTGTTACAACATAGCCTCTATATTTGGCAATCTATAATTATCCTTCAAACAAGAAATGCTTAAATTCCTAAAGTCCACACATAGTATGATGTCCAGATTTTGTCTTTTTGACATTTAGCAAGTTTGAGACCCATGTGGAATGTCTAATAGGCTTTATGATCCCCCATCTCATAGTTTCATCAACTCTTCTTGCATTTTAGGGGCTAACATAGGATCAATTGGCCTTTGTTTTTGTTTGAAAGGCTTGAGATTTTATTTGAGAGGAATGACATGTTTAAACATATCTTCTCTATAAGCCTTCAAGTCATCATATGACCACCCAAATACATGTTTGTATTTTCTCAATAGTTTAATCAAAGACTTCCTTATGGTTGGAGATAACTTCTTACTTATATAGACTTTCTTAGGGGATTAAGTTGTTCCAAGATTTATCTCTTCTAGTTCATCTAGTTTCTTATCCTTAACTTCTGACTAAACTCTATCTTGATTATCAAAGACAATTTCTAGCACAACTAGTCCATTTGGTACTTTATTTGTCTTAAGTTGTATAATCTAATTTCCAAAGATTGTTTCCTTCCCATCTATAGCTTCAACAAAAGCACTGCAGTCTAGTTCTTCCCTATGGTATTTATTTTCACAATTCATACACTTTAAAATATCTGAGTCATCTTCAAAAAACTACCATATCTCTATATCATTAGGGATAGATGGCCTAGACTGCACCTCAACCTTTGAAACTCTTGCAAAGGTGATGTCATCTAGTTTGATTGCTAAATTGGCTAACAGATCTACCATCTTATTATTTTTTCATCCATCCATGTTATCCCAATTACATCAATAGCTTCAATATCATCCCAAACAACATTTCTAAATTATTTTAGCCTCTTATTTTTTATGCATATGACTATTTGATTTGTGACACAACTAATTCTAAATTACAAATTACTTACAAGTATTTTATATCATTCTCGAAGGCCAATCTAAGACCTAAAAGGAGTGCTTCATACTCTACAATGTTATTTGTATAGGTAAAAATTAGAGTGAAAGAGTACCTAAAGGTCTTCTTCTCATGTAAAACAAGAATTACCATAGAACCTACTCCTTCTTTTGAACTAGAACCATCAAAATACATAGTCCATAACTCATCTTATTTTGAACATCTCTTGACTTCTTGCACTATTGTTACAGGTGGTTTTTCCATTTCTAGGGAAATGAACTCAGCTCTAAAAGTATTTATATTAGTATCCAAGAAAAAAGTTGTATCATTTTCTACATTCTCTTCAATCAAATGGGTAACTTTGGGTTCTCTATTTATCTTGATAGCCTTGTCATCAATGTGGAATGTGGGAAAAGATAAGTCGCATTGCAATATACTTGCCATAGAAACACTCCATTTTCTTGATAATAACATACTATATTGGGGAGGAATGTCCACCACTAACACACTCATAGTAAGGTCATTATCAAGATATGTAGCCAACTTATATTGTAATGCATTGATGGTTCCTATAAAAAAGACTTCTCTAGAATCTAAGGCATAACATCTTCCTTATTTAGTATCTACCTTTAAACCAAGAGACTCGATCTTAAAAGGCATAACAGTATTTGAGGAAGCTGAGTCTATCATATAGTTCTTCATAGTTTTTCCATTTATGATTAAACTTAGAAAGAAAAGATCAATATTTTCAATATAGGCTATTGAAAAATTATCAAGATACACTAGGGGAATTTGAGACACTACTCCCTCATCCTCCTTTACTTTGGGTGGTACCTCAAGATTTTTTCTTAATAGTAACTTATCTTCAGTAGTATTATCCCTTCTAATTCCTCATAACCATGCTAATGCTTTACTCTTATGTTCCTCTATTCTAAAAATTTTAGACAAAGAAACTTTCGCAGTTTTTCTAACAACATAGACAACATATCAACAAGAGTATAAGGAGGGACTTTAACAAGAATGCCTCTATTTTCTTGTAGCTAATCATTAATAATCTCAATTTTCTTACTAGCATTTGGCTTAGAGCCCTTTACTTCTACAACTTCTTTCTTCTTGTGTGTGCTCAAAATATGCATGTTCTTCTTAGGTTCCTATTTATTTTATCTTTAACATCTTTTAATTTCATGATCAGTGGGTCTTTTCCTTTATTAGCTATCTTGTGAGTAACATCTTGATGAAAATGCCAGATATTTTACCAACATTATTATTTATTTTCCTATTCCTCAAGTTGTAAGTACTTTGAAATTGAGCAACCATCTCTGTAGTTATTTTATCAATTTATTCTTGAGTTGGTTTCCTCAAGTTTATGTGACCCACATCTATTGTCATATGACATGCTCTACTTTCCACTTCTCCTTCATTATCAAAAAAAAGTTGCTAGTGATAGTTCTCATACATATTTCTCTCATTGTTCACATCCTAGACTGATTCTTCCAAATTTGATTTATTTCCATAATTATAAAAATAATTTACCTAATTGCAAGCTACATCATAATGTCTTTCTTCATTAACAATCTCCTCTAGCTCTAATTGTTGGGATGCAAGAACTAAGCCACTATACAATAGTCAAGAGAATGGAGATATTTTCAAGCTATACACCAAGGAAATTCTTCTAAAAAATTCATAAATTTTCTTTGCAATGAATTTAGTATATTATTCTCATTTGCATCCTTTGCAAAATTATTAATAAGCTTGTCATCCTTCCATTGCATGTTATAGGGAAAATTTTGTAACTTGTTCTACCTATCAAAGTTGTTATTAAACTATGGTTTGTCACTAGTATTTGACTTGTTGGAATTTCCAGTTGTAGGGTTCATGTTCTTCAATAAATTAAGCATCTGATCCATTTTATCCTCTTCATGTTTCTTTTTAACTCTAGGCTTATAAGCTTCCTTCTTATTACCACAATGATTAAATAGCTTTAGATTATCTTTCCTTCAACTTAGCTGGGGCTCTTCTATTATTCTCAATACTTATAAGCACTCTAAAATCATCCCTTAATATTATAGGGTCCTTGTCCCTTAATATATAGGTCATCTTGATGTCAAATGCATTGAAATATGTATTTAGGCATACACTTTTATCCATCTTCACAATCTGAAGGAGCTTATAATATTGCTATCAGGTTTTAACTATGTATTTTTTGAGTAAAACTCATTGATCCATTTTTCATGAGTATTGATTCAACATAAATCCAACACTCATTAGAACTAGGTGATCCTCACAAAGGTGAAGCACTAGGACTTCCTAAGAGGTCATCCATCCCAACACTACTCCAACTTGAGCACACTTAGCTATAGAGTTTCCTTCATGGTTAAACCAACTCATCCTATAATCCTATTTGCAAAATCTTCACCAAGTATTATACCTTATGAACCATTTATTGGAAGGTCCCTTAAGCTCATCAATTGATAAGTAGGAGATAATTTCCATAGTAAATCAAATTGTCATAACACTATCAAGATTTAATTATGTAATTTTGAGTCAAACTCATTCACCCATATTTCATGAGTAGTGATTCAACATGAATCTATCTCTCATGATAATAAATTGAATACTTAAAGGACTCATTGGATCTAGGTGATGCTCACAGAGGTGAAGCACTGGGACTTCCCAAGAGGTCACCCATCCTAGTACTACTCCTTGTACATTCCCTTTTAAAACCTAACATTGAAATCAAATGTGGAATAATTCAGATTTTTCTTAATTTTATTAAAATCATTCAACACAAAAATAGTGTTAGTATTTTCACCATATTTCTCTTTAAAAAAATTCTCCAAGTTATCCCATGAGCTAATGTTATCACCAGGGAGTCTCCTAAACTCATTTCTTGCATCTTTAGTGAGGGAATGCACAAAAAACTTCATTACTACATTTTAATGCTCCACCTCATAGTCATTTAACATATCAATAAAGTTTCTAATATGTTCCTCACCACTAATAGCATTATTTTTAGAGAATTTTGTGACCTTATATCTTAGATCATTAGGATAACCATGGATACCTATGAAGAAAATCATCTTGTATCTTTCTATATATACAATCCTATTGCACCAGCAGAGCTAGTTCTAGTGATGTGAGTTAATACATTGGTTTTTACCTATTGTCCTATGGTTTGTTGACCTAGTGTTATAGAAGAGGAAGTTGTACCTGACTAAGAAATCCCTATATTACTTACTAGGGGACTACAAGTAGCACCAAAAGACATACCTTGTGAAGATGGACCCTCTCTTATGGTCAATCTAGAAGTAGAGTTTAGGAACTTGATTTTCTTCCTCATCACAGTAGCTTGGACTTTGTTCTCCACTTTTTCTAGTTCTTTGGCTAGTTCTATACATTATTTCCTAGCTTTCTCCAATTCCAATTCTATTCTTGACATGGTGAGAGTTCTTTTAGATGTATCAATTTTCTCATTGATCTAAACATCCACCACCTTTTATTTACCTTTATTAGTTATCTTGGTGGTGAGACTAGTGTCATTTTCTTTGGTCTTTCTCTCTCCAATGGGCTTGTATGGATGGATATGTGTCATAACTAGTCCCTCTTTTTCTTACAAGGCATGTTCCTTTTCTTGAATATTATATCTCACTTCTCCTATGTCACCAAATAGATCTAAATGTAGGGATGAAGATCTCTCTTTTAGATTCTTGTTATGCTCCTTTAGCATAGTCATCCTTCTAAGAAAGTTTTCTCTCTCTATAAGGGCATTCATAGTAATCTTATCCTTTTCTTTTTCCAAATGTATGCATTTGGTATCTTTGTCTATAACTTCCTTTTTGAGGATCTACACTTCAACTATCAAGTCATTGGGATCAACAGAAGTAGCTTCTAATTTAGTAGGATTACTTAAATCAATAAAATTTCACTCAGTAAAGGGGATGTGCTCTAGGTCAGATCTACCAAGTTGAGTATTCTTAGATCTCCAATGTTGATATGCCCCTTTAGAACCCATTGGTTCAAAAATGGTATCTCTAATGGATGAGACTACTTTATCTTAGTAAGATCCTTCATCTTGAAAAGGGGTTGTAAAGAGTTTATCTAGAAGCCTAGTATTTTTAGATCCAAAGCTTAGAGCTGAAAAATCCCTTTCTTCTATTTGTGGATGACTCTCAACATTATCCCTAGGCTTCTACCTATGGCTAGATTCTCCATTTTTCTTCAGCCAATTTTTCTACCTACTTGTGGTAATTTCATATATATTGGGACCTTGGGGTTTTCTTTTATGTAATATCTTGTGTTTATTCTTGTGTTAGTCATTTTGTACAATAATAGTATCTTAGCACTAGTTCATGAAACCTTGACTAAATCACTACCAACTAGGGGAAAATTCTTTTTTAATGAAAAAGCTGAGAATATATAAAAGAGACCATACTATGACAGAGGCATTTACACAAGGTCCCATTAAAAATGTGACTTATTTTTATTTCTTACCATGTGCAATAAGAACTCCATGCCTATGCCATAACTATGATCTAAATATTTGACCTAAAAAATTCCTCATACACCAGAGACAACCACTTTGTTCCAATGAAAAAACATTGACCTAACACTCGTACATCTAAATATTTGAATAATACCCATGCAATATACTCCCCAATAGAATCACCATTTTTTTGGTTCCTGATTTGACAAAATTTCAAATACCTTTTGAGAATACAGAAAATACCTAGGAATTAGCTAAAACCCATTATAGGTATTCTCATGCAAGCCAATAGGACCAATTAATAAGACTTTATAGTCTTCTTCCCTTTGAATTCTATAGGATTTGGGTGGGTATACCTTGGAATTTATCATCACATTCCTCATTAACAACATTTTACATAAATTTCATTATAGAAGATATTTTCCTTCAACTCTTCTAACTTAGAGATGATAATATGGATGCAAAACAACTAATTCTCTATATACTAAAACTCTCCAAATCAAGCACATGCAAAGTTTATTGATCTACAAATGAGACATGAAAAAATCAAGAATTTATTTGTAAAATTTGACACTATGTAGCCTTGAATGACTTGTTCAACATCAATTTATGATTAGTGCTTTATCCATTGAGGCTAACTATTCATTAAATATGACAGAACATATTAGATCTATTCTTTCACTTTGTCACAAGAAAATCAATACTCAACTTTAGATAGAATACTTATCAAAATCTCCCTATGGGGTGTTAAATTCTCTCAAATCATATTAAACATTTACTTAATCAATTTGATCAACAAAAAAATATGAAATAATATATAACTCAAAATGAATCATAATTGAAACTCAATATACTTTGAAATTAAATCACAAAAAATGAAAGACAACACAAGAAGAGACAAGATCCAAATTGGGTACTTAAAATACTTCTCCATTTGTATTAATTAGCTTAAAATAATACAATCAAGATGTCAAATCATGTGAAGTAGAATGAATCCATATAGACTCAGCCCACTGTAACTCTATATTTCTATTATAAGAAAAAGACAAGAAAATTTCACTACATAGTACTCCACCAACTTAAAACATGAAAATAACATTCATTCTTTCATAATTCAAATAGTTCTCTAGCCTTGGGATATCATTTATATAGATGAGTTGAAAAAATATTTAGGCTAGAGGGAAAAGACGCATGTCACATTTTCATCTGACAATTATTACTATTTACATATGAGACAAAATAACAATAAACAATAATCGAGATAGTTTCAAGATGAACAACTAGAAGCATGTGTATTTAGGATCAACTCTCTATTTACAATTTATGTGTATCCATAGTAGGTGAACTACATAAGATACCATATTTTGATGGTTGTACCTCTTATAGTTTCTCTTCATGATTTAATCTAGCTCTATTCAATCACTATCTCCATTGGGCGATACTTTTATTTCTACTACAACTTCTCAAATAGTAATAGAAGTGTCAATGCTTGGCCATGTTGCATCTCTAACTATATTCAATTCATTTAAATTCTTGATCCACCTTATATCAGTATGGCCCTTACATCTACAACCAATTTATTCATATCCATTTCAATCTTATATAGAGTGTCAACAACCTCATAGAAACTTGACACATCACCATCACCATCACAATAAGCCATGACCTTCTTATGATTCAGAATATTCTCAAAAGATGTGGCCCATACCTATCATTCCCTCAATCCCCCATCATTATCAACAATAGGGGAAATAAAACCATGCATGCCATCTGCAATACAATTGCATTTTCCCAGAATAAAACCCATGTAATTCCTTAACCTTGTCAATAAATTTTCAAGTGGGAAATATAATTTCCTTTAGTAGCTTCCTTTTTTTAGTTGTGATGGGAATCATTTTTAAAAAAAATTGGTTATATGGACCCCATTTCTTAAACAAAGGGCTTAATAATGAAAGTGCCTTGGAACACTGATGTAGTGCCTGCCCCTAGTTTGCATTTTGTTGTTGTTGCCGAACTCTTTTAGTACATTTTTATGATGATGATGATAATTAGTAACATTACTTTGAGATTATCAGATATTGTTTTAGATTCAGTTTATTATATGATTAGATCATTTGGTATTCTATATTTCATGTATGCATGATGATTATTGTAGTGTTTGTAGTTATTAATGATGATTAGTTAGTTGATTTATTATCATATGTGTTTTCTTATAGATACTTAACCCATAATTGCATGTGTATGGTGTGTGTGTTTGTTTTCTTTCTGTATGGCATTTCTGATGTGGTTAAGGAAGGGAGTTGTAGTCACCTACTAGTCAAGATCTACGCGATGCACCACTTCCTGCCATTTCCTATTTAGCTTAGTATATATTGTGCTTATACATGTGTGGATTTTATGCAGGTTGCAGGTATCGAGTATCAACTTCCCTGAATTGCTAGGATGAGCATACCCTATCGTATTATCTCAATGGTAAGAGAGGTGAGATAAATTCTCAAGTCCAAATCCCAACCCTTTAAGCCATTTGTCCTAATTGAAAATTAGGACAAGTATCTAAGTTGAGTACCCTCCGAATGCGTCGGATGACATAATTCGTGATATTAACCCTTCGTTTGATTTTGTATGTGTTTTGCTACGATGGGTTTTCGTATTTTACTTTGTGCATCTTTGGTGTATTTTCTATTAATTAAGTCTAATTAAAAGATTTAATTAATGATTTAATTTAATGGAAAATTATTATGATATTTTAATATTTAGTTTTATTTAATTAATTGGGAAATTGATTAAATAAAAAAGAATTAAAAGATTAAAGTTATAAGTTTGAATTTGATACATGATAATATTTATTTAATTTAATAATAATATATTTATAGTACATTTTTAAATAAATGCTAAATAATATTATTATTTAAGTTGATAAATATTTTATCAATTAAGTTTCGAAAATAAATTTAAAAATAGAAAAGAAAATAATTTATTAAAATTTCAGACCACATGACAAGTGCATGAGATTTAAAATTAATAAATTAATAATAAATAAATAAAAGTGAATATTAATTAAGTCATGTGCATTATTTTAATATTTATTCACATAGGAGTATGTGAACTCTTGTGATTTGTCATGTTGACAACACATGAGTTTGCACTCTAATTATGCACGTGTTGTCTACACTTAGGAGTTAGTGCATTATTTGAGCACATCATGTCTACAAAATTATAGAAACTGCATCATGTTTATCTTCTTATCATGGAAGTTATGTGCTTAGTTAACATGCTTATCTCCTAGTTTTTTCTAGACACATTCTAGATGCATCTTAAAGGCCTTTATATAGAGGATCTCCTAGTGTGTATGGACATACTCATATGCTTCTACAAGCTCATATGCTTTGACATGTTTATATGCTTCTACATGCTTCTATATGCTTCTACATTCTTCTAATCATTTGGGGGTTTCAGCTCTTGGAGGAATTGTAAATGTTGGAGAAGGAAAGAATTTCCAGAAAGAAGAAGGTTCTAAGAGGAGGAGCTTCTCTACAATTTTTTGAGGCATAGGGAATTAGCATCAGTGTCTAGGTAGGTACTCATGATTATTTTATATTTTATTACGCTCTTTCTTTTCCTATCTTCTTCATGTCTGTTATGTGTGTCTAAATAATTCTTTATGAATGAATCTTCTTCGTGTCTGTTTCATCCAGTTATGGGAATTAAAATATTATTGTAATCTTCCCTTAGTAGAATCAAGATTTGGAAATTGATTTGGGTTTGGGTTCAAATTAAAATAGAATCTTATTATTATGCATTAGTTTTATATGATTTATTAACTAATCTAATTAAATTTAATTTAATTAAGATTAGTTAATAGTAGAAGAAGTGTAATTAATTATTATTCAATTTAAGTAAATGGATTTTTTAAATGAGGGCAAATTAAATGAAGGCAACATGATTTATAAATTGATTACTAAAGCTATATACATGAGGTTGCAACAATTTATTCCTCATATCATTTCTTTAGATCAAGGTGGTTTTGTGCCAGGAAGAGAAACATGGGAAGGTGGTGTTGTTGCACATGAGACTCTTCATTCTATCAATTCTCATAAGTTGTCTAGTTTTGTGATCAAGCTTGACATGATGAAGGCTTATGATAGGGTAAGATGGTCATTCCTCTTTAAAGTTATTTCCAAATTTGGTTTTTTAGATAAGTGGTGTAGATGGATCAAAAATTGTATTTATGGTGCTTGGTTTTTAGTCATTATTAATGGAGATTCAATTGGTTTTTTCCCTTCTTCTCAAGGGATCCGTCAAGGTGATCCACTATCTCCAGTTTTATTTATTCTTATGGCTGATGCTTTCAATAGATTCATCAATAGATCTTCACAATTGGGCTTATGGCAAGGAATTTTGATTCCTCATGCATCTATTACAGTTACCCATTCCCTATTTGCTGATGATACTCTTCTTTTTGGTACGTCAAATGTAAAGGAAGCTAACCATATTAAATATGCCTTGGATCTATATTCAAAAGTTTTTGGTCAGAGAATCAATGCCAAAAAATCCAAAATTTTCATTCTCAACACTAATGATGCAGTAGCTCAGAGGATTTCTTCAACTTTGGGTTTCTCAGTGGATCACCTCCCATCCGTTTATCTTGGAATTCCTATTTTTATGGGAGAAAACAAGACAACTTTTTGGCTTCCTATCATTGACAGAATTAGGGCTAGGATCTCTACTTGGAAAGCTAGATGGTTATCTTTTTCAGGCCGTATTTTTTTAGTTAAAGTTGTCCTAACAACTATCCCAAACTATTACTTGTCAATTCTCAATGCTCCCTCTCCTACAATTTTGCAAATTCAAAAGATTATTAGAGACTTTATATGGAAAGGAAATTTTTCAGATGAAAAGAAGCTTCCTCTTGTTTCTTTGCTTGAAATGTCTCATGATAAGGCATCTAGGGGTGTGGGGTTGCATGATATTACTACTAGAAATAAGGCTTTTGGGGGCAAGCTTGTGTGGTAAATGTATACAAAATCTCATGCAAAATGGTGTTCAATCATGCAAGGAAAATACTTAGATTCTCCAAGTCCTTCTAGAATTTTTATTGTGTCTAACCCTCCTTTAGGTTCAACCATATGGAATTTTATGATCTCTTCAAAGGATATTGTTTGTAATTATGTTACTTGGGAAATTCACACTGGAGAGAAAGTAAAGTTTTGGGAAGACTCATGGAATGGATTTTCCCCTCTATGCAGACAAGAAAACTTGGATGAAGCATGCCAGGTCCTAAAAGCTAAGTGGGCCTCCTCTTTTTGGGACTATGTTTTAGCTATTGAAATTCATTCAAGAAGGGTTCTCTAGAAAGAACCTCCAACACATCTTCTTAGTCAACCAAGTCTCCTTTCCTTGAGGGACTCTCTTGCTGAAAGAATTATTTTTCTTTCTAATAGGGAAGATATAGTTATATGGGCCTTCGGAAAAGGTGGTGATTATTCAATCAAGGAAGGTTATTATGGTCTTCAACAAGCATATAATTCAAGCAAGAAGTATAGAGCTTTTCCTTTTGCTGGAACTCCATTGTGTTGCCTAAGGCTAGATGTTTTGCTTGGCTAGCCCTTAGAAAAAGAATACTCACCACTGAATGGTTGTCCAAGCTAGGTATTGTTGAATCTTTTATTTGTAAATTATGCAACAATTAGCTAGGATCTACAGATCATCTTCTTCTCCAGTGTCCCTTTGCTTATGAGTGTTGGGTTTTTGTGTTGAACAAGCTTCAAATGTCTTTACCTTTGCCAAATAGTCTTTGGGACCTATTTCAATCTTGGCCAGTTCTATTCTCAAGATCTCTATTTTCTATTATTTGGAAGTGCATCCTAGCTACTGTGGTGTGGGCCATCTGGTGGGAACGTAACAAGATCATTTTTCGCAATGAAAAATCAAACCTAGAATCTATTCTAGATGGGATTGAGAATGAAATTTTAGAAAGAGTAAATGCAAATATGTTCAATTGTATGAATAATATTTCAGTTTCTACTTGGGATTATCTTCTTTTAAAACTCTAGAAACAAATTAAGTTACCTCCAGGTTTCTCTGCAAACTGGAATTCTAATCATCAATCTAATCGGCTTCATGTAAAATGGTCTCCCCCCTCTAGAAATTTTCTAAAGTTAAATTTTGATGGTTGCTCTCATGGGAACCCTGGTAAGTCAAGATTGGGTGCTTGTATTAGAAATTGGCAAGGTGAAGTAGTTGCAATCAAAGAAGATGTTTTACTAGTTGGTACTAGCAACCTTACAAAAGCGCAAGCCCTATTGGCAGGTCTAATTTTGGCAAAGAGATGTAATGTTTCCACCATCCATATTGAAGGTGATTCTCAGGTAATTATAAACTCTTGTCTCTCACAATCTTCTCATACCTAGAAACTAGCCTATGTACTTCAACAATGCTGCGATTTAATTGATTCTTTTCAAGATACTTGTTTCTCTCATACTCTGAGGGAGGGCAATAAACTAGCTGATTGTCTAGCTAATCTTGGTTGTGAAGGCTCCATATTTGAATCTTGCCATTCAGAGATTATTTTTTTGATATTCCCATGCTTAGCAGAGTGCCATATTTGGGACACAAAGAAGATGAATGAAGCTTAATAGAAACTAGTACTATATTTGATCGACAGATGGCTATTAGCTTGCACATTCTTTGTGCATGTTCACAAATGCTCCAATTTGATAGGAGGTTCAAAGCTCTCTTCATTTTAGTTAAATCTTTCAAAAGGAGAGGTTTATTAGCATAATTAGACTCTGATCATTGTTGAGTATTGATATATATCATATTTTGGGTACTCTTGCTTAGTGCAAAGAAATTGTATTTTGTTGTAGGTATGCCTAGTATGATATATCAGCTTTTAACACTTTTGTATTTTGGCAATGATTCAGAGTTTTCTTGCTAGTTCTTTCTCTGATGAGCCCTTGAACTAGTTTATTAATAAATATATTATATAAGTGCTATGTCACTTTTTGATTTTTTTTTTTTAAAGTGTTTACTATAATTAAATAATTGAATTATTAATGAGATTGATTTTTCTTAAAATCAATGAAGATTATTGTCCTTGAAGTGTTTTAAGGAAATTGTAAACTAATTATTTGAAAGTTGATAAGTAATGTTTTGAATAATGTGGATGATTTTATCTAAAAGTAAATGGGAATTAGTTTAATGATTTAAATAAGTAAATAATTATCTTTTGACTATTTTACAAAATTGTTTTATTCGAAAAGATAAATGGGTTGACTTGGAAATTAATCGAAGAATCTTATACACTTGAAGTATACTTGAAACAAAAATTGAAACCTCATATTTATCTCAACTATATGATTGCAAAAGCAAACTAAAACATGTGTTTGTATCCTGTTTCTCTATGCTATTTGTATTTTGGGGTTTTGGGGTTTGTCCTAGCTTTGACCAGTCTTAGGTTGTTACCAGAGGCTTGGGGGTTATGTGTTTACGATGTCATGCTGATGTTGGTCTCGATCTTTTTAAAACCCAACCATGGTAATGTGGTGGTATGCTCTATGAGATGTTTGTATTTACTGATTGTTATTGCTTTCCAGTCTTCTTGTGTGAAGCTGAGGTGTATGTATATGACATACTTGACTTAACCATCTTTGAGTCATCAATCAGTTATATTTGGATTACTTTTCAATCACCTTGATGGGACTGAAGTGTCTGTTTTGATCTTGATGATTTCATGTTGTGACATGTTTGACTTGACCATTTTGGAGTCTTCGATTAGTATTACTTTGAGATACTTTCTGGTTGCTCATTGAGAACCAATGGATATTATGATTATCATTGGATGTTTTTTAGTTGCTCATAGAGAACTGATGTGATTATTTTGATTATCTTTATGATGATTTCTAGTCACTTGTATAGGGCTAAGGTGATTTTGTGATTTGTGATTTCATGAGCCTAGGGTAGGTTATCTACTTGTAGTCTCAAGAAGTGGCTTGCAATGGGGGCCAGGGCCCTAAGTGGTTGCTAGGGTAACTCATTGTAAGTTATGTAATAAGTGAAAACATTTACACTAAATGGAGATTAAAATGAACCTAATAAGATAATTGTATGTTCTCGCCCATGATTCAAGTGCTAGTACAGACTAGGATGGGAGTAGAGAGAACACTTGGTTGTGACCTTGAATTTTGTAGTATGCCTCATCAGTACGAGAGGATACTAGTGGCCACATAGGGATCACTAAGGGGGTTGAGGTCTATTGAGAGACTACTAGGGTAACTCTAGCATGATTCATGTGATGACACTTTCCCACTTACATAGTAGGTTTCCTACATGTCTTTGTTGTGCCTCTAGGAATTAGATGTTGTTCTATGTCGAAACCTTTGAGTTAGTATACTTTTAGGATTCCTGGACTTAGAGAGTACTTGTGATTTTTTATCTTGTGTTATGTGATTTTATATCCTATTTAGGACTTGAGACTATCTCCTCAACATGGTGGGAGTGAGCCATTTAGGTCCCACACAGTCGGGTGGTAGTGCTTTTCCACTCTTACCATTTGAGGTTCGTCTGAGACACCATGGCTGGAGCTTTCTTGTTGGCATTTATCTTCATTCTATTCTTGGATGTTATATATTATGATGGATGTTATTTACTGACATGTTGCTTTATATTGATGATTAGTATGTGATAGATGATGTTATCTGCTTTGTAGAATCATCTTATGCTTTATTTTGCATGATTAGATTTCTTATGCATATGTTGTAGCATAATAGATTCCTTTTTGCATATGATGTAGTATGTTTTAGGAGTGACATCCCTACTATGATAATACCGATGATCTCTTTGGTGGCTTGGGATGTTATGTGTGGGGGATGGCTAGGGCCCACGATGGTCTAATGATGCTATTGATGGTTGGGAGGAATTGCACACTTAGTTAGATATGTTTTATGATGGATGGTTATTTTTTATGATGGTTGTTATATCTTTATTGATGGATGGATCTATCATGTATGCTATTGGTTTCATTTACTTTATTGCACTTGATGAGGATGATGTATCTTTATTTTTACATATGTATATTCTTTTAAGCCTTTCATACCCTGTGATATGTACAGTGGATGATAGAACATTCCAAATTTAATTACCAAGAGGCATTCAGAATAAATGTATATTATGGACATTGGACTTTTTAATTATTCTTTTATGTGGATGTGGTAGTTGTTAGACTTAGTATTAATTAGATTAAATGTGACTCAACATCTTGGGATCCTTAAGGAGTGTAACCTGTTATGTATACTTTAGTTGAATGTGTGTTGTTCCTTTTGCTACTAGGTGTTTGATGTGAATGGTTTATCTTTCTTGTTAAATTTTTTTTTTTTTGGAAAACTTAGTAAAACTTTAGGTTAATTCTTTTGGATCCCTTGGTAGGGCATTACAACTGATGTTATGCATCTTGTAAAGAGATGTATACACTATGTATATTATGTGATTGTTAGTTCATGATTTTTTAGAGTCATCATCTTTATTCTTTTCTTTGGTTCACTCTTGTTTTCAAGTGATTTCATTTGAACCATTGATTCTATCAAGAGTCAAACTTATTTTGAGGTATGAAAACATTTTCATCCTTTTCCAATCTTATTCTTTTGATTCATCCTTCCCTCAAGATAATTTTTGACCAATTCCTTCCCTCAAAAAGTCTTGATAAGGAGTGATTTATCTCGAAACCATCTTATCAAAAGTTCAAAAGTTTCTTGGTATAAGATGTAAACTTCTTTGTACTCCTTGAACCTTTTTTACCCCTTATACCAAGTTTGGATAGCATGAAGTTTCCTTGAACCCTTTGTACTAATTGAACTAGTTCACAAGTTCAACACTTCATCTGGTTCTCAAAGACAATGTTTCTTGGTGGGTCTAATCAACATGGCATGTATATGCATATGTAGAGGACACACAATAGTTCAATGCATCATCATCTATGACACAATCATGGGTGATGTCATGATTTATAGGTAAATGAGAGTAATTAAATTTTGAAGTAAGGTCATCATAAATGATCACACCGAAACCTTGATTTAGAAGTGTGAAAATAAAGATTTGGCACATGTAAAGGGGAGTAATCATTTGAAGTACTTGTCTCTTAGTTTAATGTCAATCACTAATTTTTTCCATCACCTTACCTTCATGGCATGCAAAAATTATTTTTTTCCTCCACATAATCAATGCTCATTTCATATTTTTGAGATGCATATAAAGAAGGTGTTTTCTTTAAAAAGAGGGCATTAAGCTTCTTTTCTTGTCCAAAATAATTAGTCACAAGAAAATTGGAGAGATAAAGCATTCTTCCATATATGTACTGGTCATTTCTCTTCAAGTAATCCTTCTACTTTTTGGTTATTTTTCTCCCACCTATTGAGCAAAGCATATTCATGGTTGTTTCTTTGTTTTCAAATACAAGTAAAGCTCCTAAATCATGAATTCTACACTATACCTATTTGGGAATACTAGTAGTTTACAATGTAAATCCCCTATATTATCTAACATAGACCTATTAGGGGTTGATTTGGGGGGTATTGTAGAGAGATTATGTGAAAATCTTGTCAAACCTTTTTCCACTAAAGTGTTGGATACTAACCTCCTCATGGCCTCCACTTTCCTGCTAGCTTACCCTTTGCCAAAACTAATTCAAGAGTGCATTCATATGTATAATGTGTCTGGAGGGAATATATTGAAGAAATATGGAAGCATTTTGCTGAGTGTCAATACGAAAAGTGTATCTAGATTATTCCACCTGGAAGAGCAACAAATTGCTGACCTAACTCCTGCCTTGTCCATGACTAGATTTTTAGAACAAGTAAATGTCTATAAGAACACCATAGCAAAGAGTTGGACTAAATCTTTCTACAAAGGTGGTTTCAGGTTACCCAAAACCTTGAAGAAAAGCCAAATGACCACTTGAATCTAGGACATAATGGTTCTACTGTATAGAATTTGTGGGTCTTTTGATGTCTCTATTTTTGAAGAATGGATGTAATTTTATATTCAAATTGTGTCAAAGGGCTCACAATTTCTATTCTAGGGAGAATTAATAGCTAGCTCTCTTAGAGATCAGTTGAAGGGTGTTCTAAATTTGAAAAAGATTTTTTTCATGTTGTCCTATTTGATGTATATGCTAGCTAGAACTCAAGATATATAGTATTTACCACATGAACCCTAGACTAAGAACATTACTATATATAAATATTGTCCCTTGTTGCACAAAGATAAAGTTTTAGAAGATTTTAGAAGGGTCTATGATGCCTTTTCTGGAAAGTTACAATATGAAAAGCCCCTTGCACCATAGATTGTCCCTTGAGTCTCAAAAGCTCATTCAATATTTTAGTAGCCTATACATGCAATTCCAAAGATTTACTTATCTAAGAGTAGGAGGTTTTGATGAGGAACCTACATCCCTTCCTATGTTTTATCTTGATTACATTGTCCTAGCAGAGGTAGCTCAACAATTAGTTGTTGTAATTAACAAATTCTTAGCTAAAGAAACTTGTGATATTATTTTCCTACTTAAGTTAGGAAAATTGACATGTAGAAGCATGGAAGATGCAACGTATATAAACTTTGAATTGGGTAAATTTGGTTTTGGCTTCTATCAAGCTAGACTAGATTTTGACAGCAAAAGAATTATCCCTAGCCTATTTGACACTCATGCAAGGATTTTACATGTCCCTAATGTGGAAGATTTTTAGAAAGATTGTATAGATGAGTTGGAAGTGAAAAGAAGGGGGTTATCTAGGTTCATTGTTACACAAGTCCATCTTATTCAATTGAAACTGGGTATAGATATCACAAACATAGAAGAAGACATAGCAAATATCCCCACTCCCCAAGAAATTGAACTAGTAAATTATAACACAATTTCTATAGATTGGAACTCTAAAAAAGAGGATAATATTCTTGAAAGAATAGGAAATTTGATTGAAAAGGAAAAGCCTTGGTTGAGAATGAAAAAGGACACATTTATTAGTGACTAGATTGACCTTATTTCTAATGTTCATCTTACAATTGTAAGTAATATAAGGTTGTCAAGTATCTCTGAGAAGAACATCCATAATCTGCCTCTTGTGCAAAAATCTTGTTCTAACAAGAAAATCAAAATGACAATACTGGTAAAGCTCCACTAGGTGATCCAAGTAGAGGGTGAGCTAGATAAAGACCCAGATGGTGAGCTTATTGATAATAGCCAAAGAGTTCAGATGACTATGGGTTCCTCTCCTCCAAGAATGCAAGTCATAAATACTCCTCAAAAATATACTAAATCACAATAGGATACTACCACTCCTAACTATCTCATAGCTTCAATAAATAGGAAGAGGAGTTTGGTTCCAGTTTCTTTCCCTATCGACGACATTGTGAGCAAATATACCAATAAGGCCCTCAAACCCAAGAGGACTAAAAACATATCTAGAATAAATTTTGATAGTGCAATGGGGAGGAGTATAGTTGAGGTAGCCACCTACAATCAAAAAGAGGGAATTGATAAGTTGGAACCAAGAAACTTTGAAATCACATGCACAAATTTGGGAGTAATGAATCATGAAACAAAAGAACACTAGGTGGAAACATCTACCAAACAAATTGTGCTACAGTGGTATACAGATAGGATTGAAAAGAAGAAATTGAAAGCTAAGAATAATGCAATGGCCAAATATATAAATTTACTAAAAGGTTAGACTGTGGTTCTTGGTAACCAATCGTAACTTACCTTTGACTCTAGTGCTCCAAAAAACCAATAACTTATAGAGGATTTAAAGAAAGGGAGATGATGATGTCTGTCATGTTCAATTGGATTAGCCTAGTAACAAATCAACTCACTAAAATCATGTGAAATTCGCATGAGATTTTTTCTCTAGCTAGGGTTGGCAATTTTTGATGGTTATCATATTGTGACTATTTTCATCTATGTTATATAGCTATGCAAATGTTTTAAGTTTCCAGTATTGTATCTGAACAATATTATTTTTTTGGAAAGGAAATGTTTGAATGTTTGAAGATGTTATGCTTTGAATTTACTTATTATTGATTTGGTATTGAATTAATATTGAATCATCAAAATTCCTTTAATGCCAGATAATTCTTTTCATGTTAGATGGGTATTAGTTTTGAACAATTTTCAAGAAGTGATTGATAAACTGTGTTTTCTCTATATTGTATGAAAACTTGTTTATTTAATTATTGTTTATTAGATTATCCCCCTATCTAAGAATAAATAGGGAGCCTTAATACTTTCTAGTTAAATTTAGTCCTTGTTTAAAATGAAGTTTTGATTGAAAATCTAATAAGGAAACTGAACCTTACCAAAATTCAAAGAGGAATTGAAGAAGTTGAAATTCCTCAACTATTGGGAAATTGCATGTCTTGTGGATTTGGGAATAGAAGTTTTCATTCATATTTTTTTCATTAAATAAAAAATTTGTTCACCAATAGTGATACATTCTTTAACACATTTTTTTTATGATATATTATACATTTCATTACCTTTTACCTCTACCTCTCTACATGTTTCTTTCTCATTGATTTCCATATCGGCTAGTTGATCAATCATTACAGTGGGAAATTATCCTTCTTCTTTCATCTAGATGTCCTTGTCACTAACCTTTATTATACATCTAGTAGCATCTTTCAAAGTTATTATTTTTGTTTCTAACTCCATGATTCTTTGTTCCATCACATAATTCAATTTTATCTCTTCCTTGTACTATTTTCTAGTAGTGGCATAATCTTTAAAATTTTGATGTAGTTGGCCTTCAATTTGAATCATTTTGTTTGGAATCATAGTTGATAATGTAGTTAATAAGCCATACATTTATTTATCATGTGTGAGATATACACTCCAAAATTTTAATTTCGTTGAGGTGTACCTTTCACCTCCATCAGCTTAAGCTTATAAGATTCAGTAGTGATAAACCACACAATTGAGGCCTATGCATCTGTATTATATCTTGGCCCTCTTTGAAATCCACTAGGGCCAAAATATTCAAAAGACGTATATTTTTTATTATCTTCTTATTTGATCCAACATAAAAGAGGAACTTAAATCCCAACTAGGTAATAGAAATATCCCACTTGTTTTTACTAATTCCCTAGCCTCCTCTATGGTTAAAATTTCATTGTTGGGGCCATAGGCTTGTAGTTTCTCAACAAATTCAACTACCTTCTCATCTAATCTCCAATATATAGTGTCAAGGATAACTAACTTTTCTTTAATTTAAACAAAAACCTTTTGAACTCTTTACTCTTTACAAAATCACCATCCTATAAAAATTCTTGAGTCTGGATGATCCTATCATCCAATATTTTTGCTGCAATGTCCATCTCATTAGGAGCCTTTTAATTCTCATTAGCTTGGTTTATGAGAATTTTTTTCCTTAAATTATCAAAATACTTATTATTTCTAGGTAAAATTTGTAGAGTCTTCTCCCTTTCCTATTTTAGGGATTTCAATTAATTTTAGCTTCTTTCTTCCCCCTTATGCCCATGATGATGACCCAACTAATTCTTCATCTTCATCAAGCTCAAGTAAAATATCAAGCTTGGAGGATCCATGGTTCTTTATTTCTTACTTTAGTAGGGATATGGGACATTAAATCTAAATAATTTTGGATGTATTTATCAAATCTATCCAAATATATATATTTTTATGATAAAAACCAACAAAAGAGGGATCAACCCTTCTCATTTCTTCTTCTACCCTCATAATTGTTGGATATAATTGTCTAATTGTATGTTGTCTTTGATGTTACACAAATGTCATATCAGTTGTCAGTCTATGCTTACTGAGCTCACTTGGTTAGCAAGACAATTTTTTTGTCTATCGAGCATTCCTAGAGATTACTCTACAAAGACAATGTCTACTAAGCTTACTTGGGCATCTAAGGAAATTATGGCAAAAAGAAGTATTAACTAAGTTATCATGGTTAATGAAGGAAATTTGATTAGAGTCAGTGTTTACTGAGTTCACTTAGTTGTCAAAGGATTTTACAAGTTCGTAGTGTCAACCAAGCTTCTATCGATTAATAGAGGAAATCATTTCAAGACCAATGTTTACCAAGCTGGGTCAGCTATCAAAGGATTTTATTGATTTGGGATATGAATTTTAATTATTTTAGGTATTGATTCTAGCTGACTATGGTACTAATTATTTCTCATTGTAATTTTTAATTAAGCCGACTTGATAATCTAGATGGTATAAATGAAAGGTCAAGTTGAGATGCTAGTGTATGTAAGAGTATGCAAGTGTATTAATTGATTGAGAAGGAAAGTGTGAGAAAACTTGAAGGATGGTCAAATATCCTTGTGGAGAAGCAAAGTAATATTTGATCAGGAAGGATCAAGCTTATGTGAAGCAGAACAAAGATCTATAATCAGCAATTTAGTTGCATCTCAATTAGGTCATTTCATTGTTACTTTCTTACCATTGTAGCAATGATTCAAAATCTCTTAACAGAGTTGGTTTAATAGCTAGTTATAAATCCTCTAACAAGGTGATAGTTCCATTGAATTGTTTTAAGACCTCTTGCAAGGCCACTCCTAACAAGTTGATTAAATCCTCTAACAAGGTTGCACCTAACAATGTGTTTCGTAACCTTTAACTGGGTCAGGTCCTAATAGGGCTCACTTCAGAAGAGTGAAAACAATAACTAGTTATATTGATGGTTTTTCCCATATTGGGTTTCCATGTTAAATCTTGGTGTCTCTTGTGTTCATGTTATTTCTTTTATGCTTGTAAGTTAATCAATGTGAATGTTTAAAATCAGTTAAAAGAAAATCATAATCTATCTTTACCAAGTTACAACATTTTCTGTGTGTTTATCGAATAATAGCAGCAATCATTTTTATTGTTAACATCCAAGGGATCTAAAATATTTTAGTGGTAATTGATTCACCCCTGCTCTTAGTTACTCCTATATTTCCAACAATTGGTATCAAAGCTTTTGGTGCTTGTAGGAAAGGTTTCAAGGACCTAAGCTAAAGATCAATATGTCTTACAAGAGAGAAATTCCAAAGCTTAATAGAGACAACTTTTTAGCATGGTAGGGACTCTTGAGACTTCATTTGGCTTCCATTGGTGATTCAAGATTGAAATACCTTGATGAAGAATACACAACTCCTATTGGTACATTATCTATTAGAGACATTATTGAGAAAAAGAACCATAACACCATGGTGATAGATATTGTGTCTACTCTTAACTATGAGGAATTTGATGATATCAACAACTGTAAAACTACTTTTGAAATGTAGAATAAGCTAAAGGACATCTATAGTGGTGATGACAATGTGAAGAGAGCCAAAGTAGAAACCCTTAGAGGAAAATTTGATCAAATAAGAATGAGAGAAGATGAAAATATTACCAAATATGTGGAAAGAATCAAAGCCAGTGTTAGTGCAATTAGAGTTTCTAGAGGAGATATCGAGGAAGATACTATTGTAAGTAAATTTCTTAGAATATTGCTTCCTATCTATGCAATTAGAGTATCTAGTATTCAAGAAAGGAGGTGTGAAAAAAATCATAAGATAACTTTAGATACCTTAGTAGGAAGATTGACAGCTTTTGAGCTAGATAACTTTGACAATTATGTTCCAACTTCCAAGAATATTAAATCTACATTTGAGGCCAAGCTTTCACTTACGGAGAAAGGAAAGAAAATAAAGGACATTCAGTCAAAAAGCAAAGAAGAATTAGAGGAAATTTTTTATAGTGATCTTGAAGTTGTTGAAGCTTTACTTGCAAGAAAATATTCTAGAGGCGGAGAAAAATACAAAGGTAAAGTTACCCTAATCTATTTTTCATGTGAAGAAATTGATCATATTGCTGCCAAGTGCCCAAACAAAGAAAGCAAGGATGAGAAAAGAAGTCAAAGGTGCAATGGCAAGAAGGATTTCAAAAATCACAAATCATTCAAGGACAAAGGTAAGAAGACCTATTTTATGGCTAAGGATTTTGATAACAGTGAAGATGAAATGGTTCACATTGCTATGAAAGATGAATCTGATGATGAAGAAGATAAGATGGCACTTATCTCTCATGTGAGAAAAAATGATACATGGATCATAGATAGTGGATGTTCACATCATATGACTAGTGAAAAAACAAAGTTTGAATACTTTGAAGACTATGATGGTGGTAGTGTAAGGTTTGGAAACAATGAACCTTGTTGCATAAAAGGGAAAAGTCAAATCTCATTAACCAAAGAACTTGTATGTGACAATACCTATTGGGTTAAAAGACTAAAACATAATCTGCTGAGTGTGGCATAGCTAATCAACATTGGAATCAAGGTGGAATTTATGCATGGTAGGGCAAGACTGCTAGATGACAAAGGAAAACTGATTGGATTAGGCAAACAAACAAAAGGTAACCTATTTTATCTTGATCTTGGTGATTGCTCATGTTTTATTGCTCAAGTTAAAGAAAGTTGATTAGGGCACAGAAGGTTATGTCATGTAAGTTTTGATAATATGGTGAAAATAAAAAAATTCAGGAAAGTGAGAGGCATTCCTAGTTTGAAGAAACTAGATGTTGGTTTATACAAGAATTGTCAGATTGAAAAAATAAGAAAGACTAGTTTTAAAAGAAAAAACTATCAATATGAAGATATCTTGGAAATTGTGCATACTAATTTCTGTGGACCTATTAGAATAGAAAGCTACAGTGGAGAAAAATTCTTTATTTTTCTTGTTGATGACTACTCTAGAATGATGAGTGTTGTGTATTTAAGAGAGAAGTCAAAGGAATTTGAGAAATTCAAATGGTATTTGGCAAGAGTAGAGAAAGAAAAAGAAAAATGATTGAAATGCTTAAGATCAGATAGAGGTGGTGAATTCATCTCCAATGAATTAAATAACTTTTGCAATTAAAGAGGAATTAAAATATAGGTATCAACCCTTGGAACTCTCGAGCAAAATGGAATAGCTAAAAGAAGAAATAGATCCATCATGGATTGTGTAAGGACTTTGATGATTGAAAAGAACATTGCTATCAAATACTGGAAAGAAGTCATCAACACTGTAGTTCATACCTTAAATCAAGTATAGTTGAAGAAGGACTCATATAAAACTCCCTATGAATTATGGTATGGCTACAAACCCAATGTAAGTTACTTGAAAGTATTTGGAGGTAAATTTTATATCTTTAAAGAATATAGAAAAGGAAAGTTTGATGTGAAAGGTGATAAAGGTATATTCTTAAGATATTCCTATAAAATAAGGCATATAGATGTTTAAATTTGTCTACTCACAAAATCATAGAAAGTGCACATGTGAGAATTGATGAGTTTGCAAAAAGGATTGAAGAAGAAAGTGAAAAGGAACCAAAAGATTATAGGAGATTTGTTTAAATTGAACCTGATACATTGCCAGCCACATCTGTCAATAAGGAGACCTCTACTCCCGTGTCTTCCTTAGTCACTGAGCTGCAAGAAGTTCAAACCGAGTCACAAGGACTCAAGTCACATTTTGGAGCTACCAAGCCAATGCCTACCAAGTCTGAGAAACCAAACCTAGAAATTGAAGTTCAAAATGAAGATAGTACAATTCATTCAAAAGGAAAGGAACCTATATTAGCCAAGTATGTCAAGAGGTATCATGCACTAGATCAAATTATTTGAGATAAATTAGAAGGTACTATGGCAAGAAGGAAGCTAAAAGGAACATGTTTACTTGATGATTTTGAACCTAGAAATGTTAAAGATGTATTGGAAAATGAAAGTTGGATTGAGGCTATTGAAAAAATAGAGAAGAAAAAAATGTGAACTCTTGTTCCTAGGCCTAAAGATAAAAATGTGATTGGAACAAAATGGGTATTTAGGAATAAGTTGAATGAAGATGGTAAGGTATCAAAAAAAAAAAGTTAGATTGGTATGTAAAGGCTGCTCTCAAGAAGAAGGAATTGATTATGGTGAAACTTTTGCTCCTGTTGCAAGATTGGAAGGTGTCAAGACCTTACTTGCATAGGCAGCACATGCAAGATTTAAGGTATATCAGATGGATGCTAAATCTATATTTCTCAATGGTATTCTTGATGAAGAAGTCTACATTGAACAACCATAAGTTTTTGTTGATCTAGACAAAAGGGACATGGTCTTCAAATTATATAAAGCATTGTATGGTCTGAAACAAGCTCCTAGAGCATGGTATGAAAGGTTGCACAACTACCTTATACAAATTGGTTTTCAGAGAACTAATGATAACAATAGTTTGTACATCAAGCCAGATAACAAGATTGTATTCATAGAAATATTTTTGGATAATACTTTATTCACAGGGAATGATGATCTATGCAAAGAATTTTTAAAAAAAATGAACAAAGAGTTGAAATGTCTATGTTTTGTGAGATTAAGTTCTTTTTTGGACTTCAGATATAACAAAGTAGGAATGGTATCTACATCACTGAGTCTAAGTATATCAAGGAGATACTCAAGACATTTGGTATGGAAGATTCAAAACCAATTGGAACCCCCATGTGTACTGGATTAAAGCTCACCAAAGATGATAACTCAAAAGAGGTAGATCAGAGCTAGTATAGATCAATGATTGGAAAATTATAGTATGTAGTTCATACAAGACCTAATATTGCTTTAGCAGTTGGTATAGTGGCAAGATTCTCGACAAAACTCAGAGAAAATCATATGATGGCAATCAAAAGAATCTTGAGATATTTGAAAGGCATTGAAGACTATGGTTTATGGTATAAACTTGGAGGAAATTTGGACCTAAAAGTGTTTACCAATGCTAATTGGGCAGGAAGTATTGATGACGGAAAGAGTACAAGTGATGGAGCATTCTTTCTTGGTAAAATGTTGGTATCTTGGACAAGCAAGAAGCAAAATTGCACATCCCAGTCCATAGGAGAAGAAAAATATTTTGCACCAGTAGTGAAGTGTTCTAATATTATTTGATTTAAATAGTTGTTGGAAGGCATGAAGGTTGAGATCAAAGAACCAATTTTCATGTTTTGTGATAATACAAGTGCAATTAACATATCAAAGAATCCATTGATGCATTCCAAAACCAAGCATATTACTATAAAATATCATTTTGTTAGAGAATTGGTGTAGGACAAAGAAATTAGATTGGAATATGTCCATACAAAAGAACACATTGTAGACATATTTACCAAGCCATTACCTAAAGATGCATTCTTGTATCTAAGAGGTAAGCTAGGGGTCATTCCCCTATCTGAAGCTCACTAAATAAAGTTTTAGTGATGCATCAATAGGAACCTAGTTGAAGATATATTAGTTGATGTAGCATAGTTAAGAGAATATTGCATATGAATCAGTACTCAAGGTACATTGATACTTATATGGTATGTGTTGTCTTTGGAATGTGTCATCAAAGTGGGAGAACTTTACTGTCATATCTTTCTAAAATTTGTTTTAAGAAAGAAGCTATGTAATTCCTTCACAGAGGGAGATTACTGCATAAAAGAGAAGCTTGTGTATAAAATCTAAGAGGGAGAAAATTTCTATCAGAGAAAGTCTTGTTTTCAAATTTCATTGTGCTATGGCATGTTGTTCTTACATCAATGTCAAAGAGGGAGATTGTTGGATACAGTTGTCTAATTGCATGTTGCCTTTGATGTTACAAAAATGTCATATTAGTTGTCAGTTTGTGTTTACTGAGCTCGCTTAGTCAGCAAGACAATTTTTCTTTTCTACCAAGCATTCTTGGAGATTACTTTGTGAAGATAGTGCCTACCAAGCTCAATCAAGCATCGAAGGAAATTATGGTAGAAAGTAGTGTTAACTGAGTTCTCATGGTTAACAAAGGAAAGTTGGTCAGAGTTAGTGTTCACCGAGTTCACTTGGTTGTCAAAAGATTTTGCAAGTTCACAGTGTCAACCAAGCTTCTATTGGTTAACATAGGAAATCATTTTAGGAGTATTGTTTACTAAACTAGGTTGGCTATGAAAGGATTTTATTGATTTGGGATATAAAGTTTAATTATTTCAAGAATTGATTCCAGGTGACTATGGTAATGATTATTGGTCATTGTAATTTGTAATTGAGTTGACTTGATAATCTAGATGGTATAAATGAAAGGTCAAGTTGAGATTATAGTGTGTGTAAGAGTATGCAAGTGTATTGATTAATTAATAAGGAAAGTGTGAGTGAACTTGAAGGATGGTCAAATATCCTTGTGGAGCAGCAAAATAATATTCGATCAGGAAGGATCAAACTTTTGTAAAGCAGAATAGAGATCTGTAATCAACAATTCAATTGCATCTCAACCAAGTCATTTCATTGTTACTTTCTTACAATTGTAGTAGTGATTTAAAATCTCTTAACAAAGTTGGTTTAACAGCCAGTTGTAAATCCTCTAACAAGGTGATAGTTCTATTGAATTGTTTTAAGACCTTTTGCAAGTCCACTCCTAATAGGGTGATTAAATCCTCTAACAAGATCACACCTAACAGTGTGCTTTGTACCCTTTAACCAGGTTGGCTCCTAACAGGGCTCACTTCAAAAGAGTGCAAATAGTAACTAGTTACATTGGTAGTTTTTCCCATATTGGATTTCCACGTTAAATCTTGGTGTCTCTTCTGTTCATGTTATTTATTTTATGCTTGCAAGTTAATCACTATGAATGTTTAAGATTAGTTAAAAGTAAATCACACTCTACTTTTACCGAGTTACAACATTTTCTGTGTGTTTACCGAATAACAAAAACAATCAATTTTATTGTTAACATCCAAGGGATCTAAAATATTTTAGTGGTAACTAATTCACCCCCCTCTCAGTCACTCTTATATTTCCAACAATAATATCTTTCCATTTCAAAGTTCTATCCTTGAAGACATCTTCATATAGTTTTTTTGAATCACATCCTCCTCCCATAAAGGCTATCTATGAGGTAAATTATATCCTCTCATTTTCCTTAATGCATTCCTAACTATACTATTTGGGTTAGAAATCTTGGTAACTAAGGATGGAAATTTGTAATGTCTGAGAAATGTATCAACTATATCTATTGCATATTTTCCAATATTAAAATCTAAAAAATTAAAATTTCTACAAAGGAAAGTTCCCTTTCACCTTACAGGCCTGGGATAATTTATATTCATTAGAATCAATTGCCAAAAGAATTCCATAGTCCATAATCTTTTTGGAACAAATTTGGGTAGGACATTGAGCAATTGTGGGCATGCATAGATCCTCGTTATAGTACAATTTGCAAACAAGAAAATATCTCCCCAATCATGTTCTAATTTACAATCACCATCATATTACCTAGTTGGCTTAAGAAATTTTCTCAAATTTCATCAAATTCTTTCAAAATTATCATCTAGCATACTCAATATAGGGAACACAAAGTCATTGTAAAATTAAATAGCATTCACATAAGGCTAAAATCTATTACATAGATTTTTCCATTATTTCATAGGAAATATTTCTCCCATATGGTCATTTTTCTCAATAAAACTTTGACTAACATGGCCAATGTTTTTGTACAAAAGCAGGTGCATTAGCAATAAATAATGGTGGAACTTAATATTTTCCAATTCTCCTTCTTGTGCAGCCACAATCTCATTGCACATGATTGTAATTGTTTTCTTGACATAACCATATCCAATATTTGTGAATTGATCCTAAATGTTGATGGTCATTACATATGTTGCACATGAGTAGCATTCATAGTCCCATCAACTCCTAACACTATGTTCAAGCCAAAGGTGGTGTTTTGGAAATATCTCCTAATAAATTCAAGAGGCATTCAAAGTCACCCACTTTCTTTGGAATTTCTCCCAATTTCTTCTTCTCCAAGTGAATATGTTGCATCATGACTCATCCAGTAAAGAAACTCTTTTGTGAGTGACAGCTATTCTCAAGCTTTTCTAGATCAATTTATAAATCTATTGGTCTCTCCAGACCAAATGCTTCAATGAATGACTCTTTTTCTAATTAGCATAGCACACTCCTATCACATTTATGAAATGAGTGAGTGGTACAGTTATAAGACTTAAGAAAGGATTTCACCAAATCTACATAAATGAATACTTTGAGCATAATCAGATTACCTAGATTTCTATACCATGGGTTTGAAGTTGAGGGATTGTTAAGTCTATTATTGTAGAAGAACAAAAAAAAAATCAATTCAATTTGTATCTTGTAAAGTTTCATCTCTATAGAAACTGTATGAGTCCCTTAACTCATGAAGTCTCAACTCTATAGAAATTGTATGAGCCACTTAACTCATGTGAGTTAGTAGATTATACATTGGAGGAACTAGGGAGAAAATATACCCATTCATTTGTAAAAGGGATCCAAATTTAAGCTTTGGTATATGCTAAGATAGATGAGGCCTCTTCAAATTCTACTTATGAGATCAATTCACCCTCTTCTTCTACCATTTTTGAATTACAACCAGTTTTATAAGTATATGTGGCTCTTTCTCTCTGCAATTTCATAACTCAAGAATAGTGGCAATAACTTTTGTCACTATAGTCGTAATAGCTTCTAAGAGTTATAAATAGAATTAATTGCATTAAATCATCACATCCATGAAATCTTTCAGATTCCCATAAAACACTTGAACTTATACTTTGTGGTATTTGTACTACTTGATCATCAATTCATCTATGTCAGCAATTATACTATTCTCCTTGTCCACATTCTGACCATGTATTCTTATAACCACTAAATGACTTTTCAATTGGGGAGTTCAAATACTACACATAACAAGTTCCTTACCCTAGTTGTATCTTTGCAACCTTTAATGTTAACATCCCTTTAATCTTTGTGAAGATTTTCTCTACTTTATTTTGCATTCATCTCCACTTTTCAACTAGGTTTTGAGAGAAACTCTTAACTATTGTGATGTCACACTTGACCACCAGCACTAATAAGATTGAATACTCATAGCTTTAAAAACTTGAGTGCTAATGTTTTTCATACCCTTACAAAATAATGCTTCCCAATAAATCTCTACTTCACTATTGTTTCCTATAAACTGCATGATAAATCTTAGATGGTGTGCTTCATAGTTTATTTTCATTGTGTAACATCACAACCTTATATCTTGATTGTTCAATCCAACCTTCAAAGTGAAACTTAGCCTCTTATTTCTAGATTGCAACCCTACATCAATGCTTAGATTATACATGTGTTATGTCATACTTAACTACCTTCTAAACTTTGATCATGGCATCAAAAAAGGTAAATAAGTTAAGCCACTTAAAAGAGGAGATATTTTTCTCACCACTTTACTTTATTCATCATGTCAACACAATCTTTACCTTGAACTTGATGCATAACCACTTATGTTGCATTTTAACACATTTCATAACCTTTTCACCAATTTTCAACTTATAAAAATAATTGTGAATATAATACTATGAACACATGCGATAGTCAAGAAGGTTAGCCCACATGGTCCATCAAGTACAAATTTTCGCCATTGATCCTTTATTTATCTTTCACCAAATTCATCCACATGGTAACATGTTTGTTCACCATTATCTTAGTAAAGCTATGTATAATCATCTTATCACTTCCTTCCAACTTGAACTCCTCAGCTTAAAAATAATGTAGAGGTGTGGTGCTCAAATTATTCCATAATCATCACAACTCAAACATAAACTATGGAATGAATAATGGAGATGTCTTTCTTGGTAGTTTATTTACCCTATCATCATTTTGTGGCTATCTTACAATTGTCATGCCTAACTAGTAAGATTTTATGATATTTAAATAACACAATAAATTTTAACATCAAAACCTTGAGTATCACCATTAGGAAAAATGCCATGATCTACTGCCCATGGTCAAACTTCATTAAGTTACAACCTTACAGCCTTGGATGCTAACTATTAAAAGAGACCAAAGATGTTACAATTAAACTACCAATTGCCACTTTGCAACTAGAATTCCTTAAACACCAAACACATATAGTAAAGTCATGTGATTCTTCATATCGATAGATTGCAACCATGAATTTTAGTTTTGAAAATAAACTGGAGATGCTATGATCCATAACACATCGCCACTTCATGACTTAGAACAGTTAAACCTTATTCTTTTTTCAAAGTTTAGAACCATAAGGAAAAGATTAAGACAAGGTTTGGGATGTCAAAACAAAATTAAGGACTAATACAAGATACAAAAGGGGCATAGGTCTTAAATTTTCTAGGGTAAAATGATAACAATGATAAAACTAAAAAAATACTATGTCAAAACAAAATATTACTATCCCAAGGATATAACAAAAAACTTATCCTATCAAAAATTGGGCTAACATATAGTTAATGCAATAAAATTTGATTCTATAAGATAAAGGAAAAATACACACCTCAATTCCTTGGTTAAAAAAGATAAAATAAAGATTAACTGATAATTTTTCCACTATCAACACCAAAAACACATTTTCTACAATTTAGGTGCATGTTATAAAGTCATATCTATTTTAAGTTTTTTTTAAAGTATTGACCCATGATCATAATTCTTGATGGATTTAGCAAGAATTTCATCAACATATTCTTCAATAATTTTGCATATATACTCATGAAAGATTAATGTTATAACATATTGATGTATAGCACTCACATTATTTAAACAAAAAGGCATGATAAAACAAAAAAAGGTTCCCCATGAAGGTGGGACAATGGTAGGCAATAAATTGGTAGGTGGGAATCTAGTAGGAGGTAATTTAGATATGGGGATTACATCTAGTTTTCTTGGGAATCTAGATGCAGGGAGTTTAGAGGGTGCTATAGGAAATGTGGTAGTGGATTTTGGCAATGGATTAGGTGGGATTTTGGAGCAAGAAGAAGACAAACTCTTGTTGGGCTTTCACTCTATAATATATTGGATTTATAACTATTATAAGTCTTATCCTTTGTTCAAGATCCCAGTCCTTATAGGGGACCCACTCACAAATATTTTGAAAGGGGAACATTCTCTAGGTTTGTGTAAGAAATCTAAAGGAGCATATGTTGAGGAGTAGAAGGAGGAGGATAATGTAGTAGGTCAAAGAATGTGAACTTCTTTGTTTGGAAAATGGCTAGGAGGCAAGTCTTCTTTTCCTCATGTTGCTTCTAAATTTTGTTGGGAAAAAGGTGAGTTTCAAATTTTTATCCTAGACTCAATAGTAGATTATTCTATCTCTACTATGGATTTAACCCTAGTTGGGAAATTTTTGGGGGCCCAACCAAATATTGAAACTTCAAGAAAAATAATTAAAAGGAAATGGGCTCTCCATGGTCAAGTGGATATTGCTCTTATGATGAAAGGCTTTTTCTCCTTTTTATTTACTTGTAAGGAAGATCTAAATATGGTCTTATGTGGTGGACCTTGGTTATTTGGGAATAGTACCTTAACAATTAAAAAATGGGAACCAAATATGGATCTATCATTTGTTTTCCCTAACTACTCCGTTGTGGGTAAAACACCTAAGTCTCCCTCAAGTTCTAGCATGAAGAAATTTTTAAGGGGATTACTATATCTTTTGGGGAACTTGAGGCTATTGATAATATGATTTCCTCTAGATCTAAACTTCATTGTGCTAGAATCTATGTGAAAGTTACACATCTAAAGGACCTTCCTCAGAAGGTGGAAATTAACTCAAAATTAGGAAAGTGGAATAAAGAGGTCTCTTTTGAAGATCTTTTGAATGCTTGTGTTATTTGTAAAAAGGTAGACCTCACTAGGCTTGAATTTGTCCATTGAAACTTAAAAACAAACAAAAGATGGTAAATCTAGAAAAGAAGATACTGAAAAGGGTTTGGAAACCTAAAATCATTTTTGAATCACAAGGCTATAAAAGGGAATAAATTCTTAAATCTATGGTTGATCAAAGGAAGGATATGTTGAAGGATGAAGATAAGAAGACCCAAAACAATGAGGATAATCAACTAGCCATTAAGGATTCTAAGAACTCTAAATCATTATTGAACCAGATAGTTATCTATCAGGAAAATGAAGAGGATGTGGAATATGTTGAGGAGTTAGAGGAGATTGAGGGAGGAGAAATCCTTGAGGAGAGGATTGGACAACTAGATGAGATTAATATTTTGGAGGACTTACAAAATGAAGAAATTCCTATTTTTTGAAATCACTATGTCAAGAAATCCTTCAAAATGAAAGTGAATTAGATTCCAATCATTTGGACCAAATATATGAGAAGGAAGAACCTAAATAGAAATAGGTTCAAAGGAAAAAAATAGATAAAAAATATAATTCTTTTCCAATAGGAGTTGTGACTCAAAGAAGTAAATTGGAAAATCCTCTAAAAATGAAATCAAATGTTGGAACTCCAGATAAATTTGGAAGAAATATCACCAAAAAAAAAAAGATAAGTTGAAAGTATGTAAAATATTGTTGATGGGAAGAAAGTAACTATTCTAGATTTCACCCCAAAAAATTTATAATGAAATCATAACATGGAATATTAGGGGATGAATAGTATCCATAAGTTGAATGTTCAAATTGTGTTAGAGAGCATAAACATAATATAATGGTGATCAAGGAAATGAAAATGGACAAAGTTAAAGCTAAGAATTTAAAATCTTTCAAGAACTATTGTATAATGGCTAGTAGTTCTAAAGGACCATCAGGTGGTACTCTGATAATGTAGAAGAATTCTATATTTTCTAGTATACTAATGGATGCCAATAAGAATTTCATTATGGTTGAGATCCAAAATTTAGCTTAGGATAAAAATTGGTATGTAGTTAATATGTATGCTCCTAATAATAAAAATTGTAGAAAAAAATTCTAGGACTCTCTTTCTAAGATAAAGAGCTTAGATTATAATGGAAAATGGCTATTTCTGGGGGATTTTAATGTTCCTCTCTATTAATGAAAAGAAAGGGAGAAATTCTAGTCAATTGGAAGGAAGGTTGGATCTTATGGATTAGAAGGTTTAATGGATTTGGATCTCCAAGGGATTGACTTTACCTGGAGTAATAAAAGATTTGGAAATGAATGTATTCAAGCTTGTTTGGATAGAGTTCATATTTATCTAGAGTAGACCAAATATTTTTTTTGTACTCTTAATGCTATACAAAAAATTGCTTCTAACCACTTTCTCCTATTCAAATTTGAGAAAATGTGGATACAACACCCTAATTTTGAGGTTTTGTTGGTAGATTGGTGGTATATTAATTTTGAAGGAACAACTTAGTTTCAAGTTGCATCTAAACTTAAGTATGTTAAAAGAAGAGTAAGAGCATGGAATACAAAGTCTTTTGGGAATATTTTTTACAATAAGTCAAATATGAAGGATGATCTAAAAACCATCCAAGATCAATTCAGTGAGTAGGTTATTCAGAGGAATTGGTTAAAGAAGAGAATGAAAAGTTGGTTGAATACCATGACATCATTTCTGAAGAGGAAAATTTTTGGAGCCAGAGGTCTAGATCCATCTGGCTGGAAGAAGGTGATAGAAACACTAAAATTTTTCATATGACAACTATGAAACATAGAACCAAGAACCAAATTTCTAGCCTTTCAAAGGGAAGAGAGAAAATTACTAATGAAATTGAGATTTCTAATGAAATGTTATCCTACTTTTCTTCTCTTCTAACTTTTGACTATAATGTGAATGGTACCAAGTAGTTTGGGCTTTTTGAAGCTATTCCTCATGTAGTCTCTAGTGAGAAGAACAAAGTTTTGATAGCCATTCCTAATGGAGAGGAAATTTAAAAAGTAGTTTGTTCCTTTGAAGGAGATAAATCCCTAGGCCTAGATGGGTTTCCTATGTTCTTTGAAAAAGAGTGGAAGCTAGTAGGGAAAGATGTTTGTGATTTAGTTAAAGAATTATTTGGAACTAAAAGAATGTTGAAGGAGATTAATTCTACTTTTCTTTTTCTCATACCTAAGAAGCGTGGAATCGACTCCCTTGATTAGTTTTGGCCTGTTAGCCTTTGTAACTCGATTTACAAAATCATTTCAAAACTTTTGACTTTGAGGTTATTGGGTATCCTTACTAACCTTATCTCTAAACAACATAATGGTTTATTCCTAGAAGGAAAATTTTGAATTCAATTATCTCATTCCATGAAAATATTCATTTTTTATCAATATCCAACAAATAAGGTTTCATTATGAAAGTGGACATTGCTAAAGCTTATGATAGAGTAGAGTGGAGTTTTCTTCAAAAGGTCTTATGCTCTCTTTTCTTTAATGATTCTATTATAAGCCTAACTTTTTACCTTATTTCTACCTCTTCTTTGGTTGTTTTAGTGAATGGGAGTTCTATAGATTCTTTTATTTCCTCTAGGGGTCTGAGGCAAGGTGATCCTATTTCTCCAATCCTTTTCACTATTATGGCTAATAGTCTAGGTAGGTATATTGGGAAGATGGTTTTGAGAGGGGAAATTTAAGGGATGAGACCTACTTCTCATCCTCTTATTTTCTCTCATGAAAAATTTGTGGATGACACTATTTTCTTAGGAAAAGCTGATGTCAGGGAGGCTAGAAGTCTTTAAAAAGCTCTAAATCTTTATTCTAATTTCTCTGGGAATTTGATAAGTTGGGATAAGAGTTATCTCTTTTTTTTCAACATTCCTAAACATAGACAATAGAAAATTTCTAATATTCTTAGGTGTTCTATTGGTTCTTTACCGAGCACTTACCCAAGCCTTCCTCTAGGACTTAGTCCTTCTAATACCTTTTGGAAGGATCTAGTCAAGAAATTCAACAAGAAATTAACTAGATAGAAAAGAAATGTGTTCAATCAAGAAAGTAAAGTAATTCTTCTAAAATATTGTCTTCAAAGGCTCCCAACTTATGCTCTGAGTCTCTTTCAAATTCTAGCTAAATTTGGGATGCTATTGCTAAAATTCAAAATAACTTTTTATGGTCTAGAATTGAGGATAAAAAGAGATTGGCCCTAATGTCCTGGGAGAAGGTTTATAAACCTAAGATGGAAGGAGGATTGGGTATCAAATCTATCAAAAGTATGAATAAATCTTTATTGGCTAAACAAGGGTGGAGAGTGTACCATGATGACAAGGAATGGAGTTCTATTTGGAAAAAAAAAAATCCTTATAATGCTCCTGTTGGTGTGATTTTTCACAGTATAGAAATATTCTGATATTTGGGGTAAAAAAAATAAAAATCAGTTAAGTCTTTGAGTCTTGCAGATTAGGGTTTTATTTTGTGAAATCCTAAAAACTATTAGATTACCCTAATTATGCCCTATTATGTAAGTTGTATCTTCCTTTCAATTTCTCAAGGTTAGGCTCTAAAATATCCATAAAAAGGCCCTAAGTGCATGAAAAACCCTTATACCTTCATTTTGTGTTGCCCTAGTTTTCAAAATTTTCAAAAGGTTATTGTTTCAAAACATTTTGGCATGGTATTTTATCTTAAAGATTTGTTTGCATCAGAATACCTTTATTCCTTATGATAAACCTTTTATGCGCTCTAATTGGATATTTTATTACAAAAAGGATGCCAAGTTGAAATGTTTTGCAACACTGTTGATTTTAGTTCAGATCTACAATTCCCGCATTCTCGCATTATCAAAATGCGATGTCTTTAAATAATGTGGGGAAGCGAATTTGTGACACGTAGCCCTGGATGGTTTTTGAGATACAGTGCACCACAAAAGGTCTGGTATGTCAGCATGGGTCAGGACACTTCTGCAAATTTGTTTGATTTTCTAGGACATGTTTTATTTTCCTATGCTGTCATTGATTGTCTAAATCAATAAAGCTTCACCTTATGAGCAATATTCATCAACCGTGGATCTAGTTCAGATCTACGGTTCCCATATTCCCACATTATCAAAATGCACGATCTTTAAATAATGCGAAGAAGCGGGCTCACGACGCATGGTAATGGTGACATCATGGGCCCGCCTCTTGTAGAAAGGTAATTATGGTGTGTCCTCTATGGCAATTGTTAGATGACATGGAACGAAGAGAAAAAATTTCATTGATCTGTTCAGATTGAATGAATGCACAATCATCACAAGTTTCTGATCACGGTTGATTGAAGCAAGATCAACGGTTCCTGCATTCTTGCATTATCAAAATGTATGATCTTTAAATAATGTGGGAAAGCGGGCATGGTGGGACTTGGACAAAGCTTTAAGAATTATGCCGAGTCATGCCACATTGGAAAAGACTAAACGAAATGGAGCACACCCATTGGTGGTGGGAGATAGGTATGCCAAGTCAGAAGTGGCAATATCATGGGTGCAAAAACTTTAATTGTTGTCAGAAGCACATGGACAAAAGAGTAAGTTCTCATTGGTCAAGTTGATCTAGTGGGCCACCAAATAAAGAAATCTTAGTTCACCATTGATCAGAGTAAAATCGACGGTGCTCGCGTTCTTGCATTATCAAGATGCGAGGGTTTTAAATAATGCAGGCAAGCGGGTTTCCAACCCGTGTCTGGTGATCCTAAATTTTTAAAAGGCTTCTTCTTTTTGAAATGAAGCCATTCGATGCATGGGAGATCAACGAGTAGAATGCAAATTCAAGAAACAACATGAAAATAGTAGTTGCAAAAATAAATATGACACAGAGTTTCCTTCGTGCGACCTAAATACTCTGATATAGCACGCGAATTTGCTTTTGTTGAAGCATAGTTACAAATTTTTGTAGTACGAGAGGATTTCCAGAGCTAGGGCATAGAATTTTTCAAGGGTTTCAGTGTAATTCGCAAAAGAAATTGCAGAGAAAGGAGGGAAAATCTAGCGATTAAGTGATCTGTAACCAGTAGAAATAATAATTTACTGTTATAAAATTTATGAACTCTTAAAAATGCCTCCACGAAAGGATTTTTTTGGGGCAACTGAATATTCAAAAAGGGGTGTGCATGATGATTTTCTAGAACAATTTCCTTTGTCAGTACATGAGATAACTAAAGGGAGGGAGTTAATTCCTAAAAACCCTAGAGTAGCTATAGTAGAGGGTTTTTATGACAAGGCCAATTGGGTACGAGATGCTCAGGTATCCATGGGAGGTTTGGAATTATTCAAAAAGTGTTTTTTAGAGCAAAAACTAGATAATCCTCTGAGCAATGTTTGGGAGTTTGATATTGGAAAGTTGACAGTCCCTACAGTTTTCTTTGACAATGATTTATTAATGGATTTGGCCAAGAAATATGACCCAGTTATAGGGTGGATAAAGAATCATGCTGGAGTAAACCTCTTTAGGGTCTTCCCTAAACTGATTAGAGAAGTTTTCAATCTTAACCCTAACCATGTTGTGCATGAAACCATTGACATGGATAACCTACAAGCAAGGTATGATGTACAAAAAATCTACTTGAAAAGAGGGTCGCTGCAGGAGCATGCTGCCAAGGTTGGTAATTTGTCTGTAATTACTATCAGCACCCCAGAGCCACTATTAAAAAGACATTTTAACATTAGGGCTAAGGAATTATATGTTTCCCTTTGTAAGATTTTTGGAATAGATGAGGTAGAACAAATTCCAAGCCCAATTTTCCTCATCATGGCACAAACTCTTCAATTTGGAATGAGCTCCATTTTGGATTTTACAACATTTCTCGCAAAAGAAATTCACAATGGTTTGGTTGGGATAGCAAAAGAAAAAGTAAATAAACCATTCTATTGGTATTCATTGCTTATGTATGTGGGTTGTACAATGTATTTTCTTTTTTTCTCCATAGGTATGGAATTGGAAACAACCAGGGAAGGGGAGAAGAATCCAGTATAGTTATGGAGTGTAGATATGACCTCTGAAGCCACAAGTGCCAATTATGTGAGGTTTGATAGGTATTTTGCATCAAAGCTTAGACTTCTTTTAAGAGGAGATAGCCCTAGAATCCCACAAGCATTGTTAGAATTGGTCAGACCCAAGGACCATGCTAAAGGGCTACTTGTCAATCATAAATGGAGAGATATAATTCCCTACAATGTTTCACTAGTAATAAGAGTGTATGGTTTTTTGGGAAAACCTCATGTGCTACCATTTCATGTGCCTTTGAAGATAGGAGTTGCTGAGTTGTTATGGAAGATAGGTACCATAGATGAGAGGGAATTGACCAGGAAGGGCACATTTTTTCCAATTGTCACTGTGGCCCATGATTTTGTTTTTGTAAGGAAAGGTTGGAAGCATCTAAACTTGTTTTTAGACAAATATAACATTGCAGAATCTCATGCCAGATTTATTAATCCTGAAGGTTTCTATGATATCTTCAAGGAGAGAATAAAAGCTTCTCGCATGGTCCAACAAGTTTATTATCCTAAAGATGTGATTAGAAACATTTTCACCTTACAAGAACAAGAATTGAGAATAGAAAAGTGGATGGTGTTTAGAAAAACTCTTGAATTAATTAATTCTTTTGATCCCCACTATGACCCATTGAAAGAAAAGAAAATACTGGGGAGCCAAGATGCAGGCCTTGATGAATAATTTTGCTGAGATAACATAGGCTATGAATGAAAAAAGGGCTATATATATTAAGGCATACCCAAACAAGGCTGCAAAAGTGCAGAAAAGAATTAATAGTAAAAACATAGTGGCTCCTTGCCAATATACCTTGCAGAAAAGGTCAGGTTATGTAATGATTTAGAGTGTGCAACAGGGTCCTCCTCATCAAGAAAAAAGACCAAGAAGTCCATCTACAACCAGTGCTCCAAAAAGTTAGAAATTAGAACAGGGATCTTCTTCTTCTTTGCCAGAACAATATTACCCGAGCCAATCCCCAATCAGGATAGCTGATGAAGCATCTTTAAGGGAACAATTAAGACAAATTGGAGGAGAAGGGGATATAATTATTACTTCCATAGATCTAGATATTGGGGAACCACAAGAACCCCTTGCACCTTCCTTGGAGCTTACTGTTGTTGACTATAAAGGTAAGGAAATTGATCCTATAATTTCCCAAGCCTCTGAGAGGTTTGTAAATGATGAAAACTTTGTGAAATCTAGATCATTTGCACAATTTTTGTGGAGGCTGAATATAGGAAATTTTGAAAATACTTGTAACAAAATAAAAGCAGAGCAACTAGATAAACCAGACTCTGTTATCAAAGAAGAGGTAAAATCTAAATTTTTGAATGATTTTGCCCAGTTTACACCTGAGGCTGGGAGGCAATTAGTTAAACAATCAGGAGTTCTTATCTTACTTGAATGGGATATTGTGAATGCTATGGTTTTTGATTCAATAAGAAAACACAAGGATGTCTAGTTACAAACTGAAGAAGAAATTTTATAGGCTCATAGAGGAGTTAAATTTAGTGATGATCACCAAGCCCTTTTAATTTGGTCAATTGAGGAAAGGGAAATCTCTACTACAGAACATACTGGTACATTGACAGTATACAGGGCTAGTGAAGTAAGCAACAAGCAAATAATGGGAATGGCCTTAGAAGTGTTGAAATTTGGTGGTGTTATATCTGGCAAGGAAGAAGATAGATTTACCCAAGTCAATGATAGATTTGAAGAATTTTTAAAAGCATATGAGGAAAGGGGAATGCAGATATAGTCACTAGAAAACAAAATGTCTCAAATGGAGAAGATACTTGGGAAGAGAAAAGTAGGAGAATCCAGTGCACCTAGGATGGCCTACCCTTCACAATTACTTGTTGGAGCAACCCCTATTGTTGAAATACCAGACACCCCTGAAAGGCCCCAATTCTATACCGCAAAAGACTTTGAAGAAGAAAAGACCAAATTACATGAGTTGTAGGTAGAATTAAAGAATCAATATGAAGGAAAATTGAAGCAGGGTGTGATGTATTTAAGGGATAAAATACAATGGTCAACTTTCTTTGATTAGTTGACAAGAGTTACAACTCTCATGGATGAGTTGAGTAGAGATGAGGTTGAATTAACTCCTCTAGCATAGAAGTGGAGGGAGAGAAATAATGATATCACATTCATGTGTATATCTGTTGTCCAAATGCCTTGTCATCAAGTAGAGAAATTTTTTTATTTATTAAATAAACTAGGAGATTTTGATGATAAGAGGGATTCTTTGCAAAAAAGATTAACACACTATTTTTCCAAATATATTGCTGAAAAATTCATTTTATTTCCTTGTGCTCTAGAATCTGTTGACACAATAAAGGAAAAAAAAAGTTGAAAAAAGAAATAGATGAAATATTTCATGAAAGGATCAAGAACATCATGAATGAAATTGGTCACTAGTTTTGGGCAAGAACAAACGAAGACTTGGTAAAGATACATTTATTCTATAATGCCATAAAAAAAGAGCTTGATGATTTAGAGGAATTGGAAAATTCTTTAGTGATTATACAAAGAGAGGCTCTAAATTTTGATTGGCCAAATGATGCTGCTTATAATGAGTGGAAAAATTAGTTTTTAGTACAAATGTCAGAAGATGATGAGGAGGAAGATGCAAAAGTAAAGGTTACCCTCATAATTAGTAATGAAGACATGGAAAATCCCCAGATCAAAGTAAGTTTGCAGGTAGTTGAAGATGATACATCACTTTTTAACCTTATGGCCACTTACTCTGAGGATGAAGAATAAATGAAGAATCAAATCATATTCTCTTGTTTCAACAACCAAGAAGCATAATAGAAAGGGACCCACCAAGGAATGTTCGATGTAATAGCTTTTCTGTTGTTTGCTTTTGTCTTTTATGGCAGACATTTGTCAGTATCTTTTAGAAGACACATGTCACTTTCTTTTAGCCTAAAGCTTGTTGCATCTCACACTATTTAAGTGAGATTCCAAGGCTAAAGAAGGGTCCAAATTCTATTTTTCTAAGTAATATCCTTTGTCTATCTTTGGTCTAATTTTTTGAAAGCAAATCCATGATGTATTTTCTCTATCAATTCTCTGAGAATACATGAATATAGAATGAATTGTGTTTCTTTCTGAAGGTTATTCTGAGTTTATTGTAATGATATACCATTTTCAAAGAAAATGAATACAAATTGTGAATTGTTCCCATATTATTCTTTTTTGAATCTTGTCTCCTTCCAATTACTTGGTTATCTTGATATTGTGTAAGTAAAGGCTTGTGCAATTGAATGCAATCTAGTTAGGTTGTATATCTATTTATCACTGTTGTTAATTCAAAGGATTAAATAGCTTTGATGAATGTGATGAGGTTTCTTTAGTAATGGAAAGGATTTTGAATGATCATTTCTGATAAGAGTTGTTGATAGGATTTGTTGTAAGGCAACAAATTAGATCTAAGAATTTTCTATAGACTCTGAACCCTAATGGATTAGGCACTGATCAAATTGATTCAGCTAAAGGAGAAACATATCATAAATGGTTATCAAAATGCAACATTAAATCAAATTTTACTTGTATTTCCTATAGATCTTCAAAGGCTGGCTAGTACTTGTCTGCATGGAATGTTTTAGCCTTAGTTAGCCACTATTGTCAAAGAACATCTGTAGATCTATAGAAGAATATTTGGCCATATCTGTTATATGGGATGTGTTTATCAAGTTATCAAGAATTGTGTATGTGTTTGAGGATTTGAGATGAGAATCAGAATTAAACTAAAAATAATCCTCATACAATTTCTCCAGTCTTGAATCATCCCTGGGTATATCCACCCTAGTTTTGCAGAGCCAGAAGAGTAGAAAACCACCTTTGGTTTTGTTGAAGTTGGGTCCAAATGCTTTGCACATGCAATTTTTAAACAAGAATTGGCTGGTCTTTAGATTGTGTGAGCAATGTCATCTTGGTATTAAGCATTTTGTTGCTTAGTAGTTTGAGTGCATTTTAAAACACCAACAGCTCCCTCTATTTCTAATTTTTTATCCTACCCTATTATCCATAGTTATTCTATGATATGGGGTGTTGTCTAAGGTGCTAAAGATATCTTGATTAAAGGATGTAAGTGAAAAGTTGGTAATGGAAGTAAATTTAGGTTTTGATAAGATGAGTGGCTTTTATATCACCCACTGGTGGATTATTTTGTGGATTTAAGTTCTATAGACAGATGTAAATAGGTTTATGGAGAATTTATGGAGAATTATTAGTCTAATAATGGTTGGGTTAATATTGCTGAGATTAATCAAATTTTTTCCAGTATCCAAATTTGTCTTAATACTTGTAGCCTTTGTCCTAATCAAAAAGACTTAATTGTGTGGGGGATTTAACCTAGTGGATGCTTCAAGATCTCTTTTGTATTTAAAATTGGAGATAAGGTCAATGCCCCTAGATGGGCTAAAGCTTGGATCAAGGGTCCCATCCCTAAAGTTAACATTTTCTTTTGGACTTTGCTTCAAAATAAAATTTTAACCCTGGATAATCTACCAAAAAGAGGTATTTATCTTGTGAATAGATGTTGTCTTTTTAATATGGATTTGGAAGATAGGAATCACCTTTTTTGAGCTATAGATATAGTTAGAATGGCTAGGGATACCTCCTTCAATATTGGAATACTTGGTGGGTTCAGCATGATAATATTATTGATTTCTTTAAGAATTGGATTTGTCCAATAAGGGGATTTGAAATTGGATTTATTGGGAAGTTCTATCTTCCCCATCTTTGTTGGGGTATTTGGAAAGAAAGGAACCATAGAATTTTTAGAAATAAAGAAAATCCTATGTGGGTTGTCGGCCAAAGTATCATCAGAGCCATTAAAGAGAATTTTAGATCTTAGAACAAAAATAGTGATGAAGCACAAATTAGAAATCCTATGAATGGTATAGGAAATAATACTAAAAAGGATGACTAGAGAAAATATGTGGAATGGAAATCTCCTCATTTTGTTTGGTTGAAATAAAAATTTGATGGATCTACTATAGGGAATCTTGGAAGAGTGGGATGTGGTGGAGTTTTGAGAGACCATTATAGTAGAGTGTTGGATGTTGTTTCTATTCCTATTGGTCATTCAAGTAGTCATAAATTTGAGGTTACAGTGGATCTTTATACTATTAGGTAGGTAGTGAAATCTAGTTATAGGAATCTATTATTGGAAGGGGATTCTCTTAATATTGCCAATATGTTGAATAACATGAGTACAACCAGGTGGAGTATTGATGTAAAAGTTATTATAAATCGCATCTTCCATAAAAGGCAATAAAGTTGTTGAAAGGATTGCAAAAAAAATAGTTTATAGGGATGAAAAGTGACTTGGCATGATTACCTTAGCAATAATAGTGAACTAGTGGCAACTATTAATAATGACATGACTAATGCTACTAAAGAAAATATTACAAAAGATTGAGCAATTTATTATGATTAGTGATGGTTTTATGACTGAGTGTTTGTGTATCTCAAGGAGGTACTATTGTGTCATAATTAAAAGTACTTGCAAGCATGTTTTAAGGGTAAAACATTTTCTTGAGATTAAACATGCCTTTTTCTTAGTTGATGTTACCATTTCTCACAAAAATTGTAAAGCAGGTTATGTGATAGGTGGAGAGCTAAGGAAACAAGAGCCAACAACATGCAAGGAGTGTAAGGTGAGATTTGTGGCATGGGAAATACTTTCCAAGGGAAAAGTGACAAAGTATATCAAGAAGTTACATGGCTACAAGCCCTGTATCACTAAGTACTTCTTTAGGAATAGGGCTGAAGAAAGGGTTACTATGTATGGATTTATAGTGAATTTGATAGAGGATTTCATAGCAAAGGTTACTGGTCTTCCAATGAGTAGGTTAAAATTCAAAAAGGAACCAAGTATCTCAAATGTAGCTTTCAAGAAATTCTTGAAAATTGATGATGAGGAGAAAATTTTGGTGAAGAGCGGGGATTACTATGACTTGGACCAACTCAAGGTTGTATGGCAAGATATCTTGTCCTGTATTCATCAATAATTCATTCTTGACAAGAGATCAAAAAGGGTACATAAATTTCATTTTGTATTTTTAAACCATTTCTTGTATAAAGATAGGATTTCTTTTCCTTTTAATTTGAAGTTTTCTCTGCTTCATAGTCTTTAGGCCCATAGGAAGAAGAAATCTAGACCATTACTCCATGAGCGGCTTATTTTATTAATTGAAAATTATTGTAAAAATAATATTGTAAAACCCTCTCCTATAATGAAGAAGAAAAATAAATTACTTGGTAGTGAGCCTCATTAAAATATGAGTTCCAAGAAAATTAAGGTAAAAACTGAGGAGGGTTTCAATAATAGCAAGGGTTCTAAGAAGGAGATTGAGAGGGAGAACAAGAAGAAAATTATTGAGGAACATATGGAGTATGAGAAAATTGGAGATGAAGAGGATAATATGGAAACACGAGACTTGAGCTCTAATTTGGATAGTTATCCTAGAAGCAGGGGTATTTTTTAGGTTAAGCATGAGGGACAGAGTAGTAAATATAGGAATGTGGAGTCAAAATATTTCTCTAAAGCCTTAGAGAAGAATTAGGGGAACTAGAGTGATCAGCCTAAACCCATTAAAAAGGATATTTATAAGGTTAAGAGTCTGAAGGATATAGAAACTGAGACTAATAATGAAGGTAAAGACCTTATCATTAAATACCAATGCCTAAATAAAAAGAATCAGGAGGAGATAATGGAATAAAAGGGAACAATTTCTGAGAGTCGGATCCATCTCAAGAAAAATTAGGAAATTACCAATGATTTTGGTAAAAAGTCTAGTGATGAGATCAGAGATGAAACTAACTTGGTCAATCTATCATTCCTTCATAAAGTCAAGTTGAAAGTGGATGCTTCCCTCCAAGTAGACTTCTAGCTCTATAACAAAATAATCATGCTTATGAAGAAAATGGGTGAAATGTAGAAAGATCTGGAAGAAGAAAGAACTAAGAGAACCCAACTAGAAAATCAAGTTGGGAATATTCCTAAGAAATTAAAAGAGTATGAAATGGAACTTTGATAGTTGTTCAAAGATAGTGGGAAAAAATGGACATTGTGACTTCCAGCTTATGTACTATGGAAGCTAGTTTAGGGGAAAAGAGAAATGAGGAGATTATGTCTCCTAAGGTTGTGGTGACAAAGATCCCTAGCAGGTTAAGCAAAAGAATAAGACAGAGTACTACGAAGGTGGTTGTCGAGGCTCTTGGTTTTTCTATGGAAGAGATCCTTTTTAGTATAGTGGAGGTTAGCAAGGAATTAGCAAAGGTCATTAAAGAGCTAATTTATTAAAATGTTCATAGGTGTTTAGTCTTTGGTCAAGTTGTTGGTTCTGGTTCCCTATTTTTTGTTGTTTCCATCTTTTTAAAGTTTTAACTCTAGGTTCCAGGTCCTTGTAAAACTTGGGTTAGTACTTTGTTTAAATTCTTGTTTTAGGTCCTTGTAAAACCTACATTTTAATTATTTTTTGTGATCTTTAGGTTTTAGGTCCTTGTCAAACTTGGTGATACTTCCTATATATCTTATGTTTCTGTAAGGGATTTCAAGTCCCCTCAAGAACTATTTTTGCATTATTTTAAAACACAAGGTTCCCCATAATGTGATGCAAGAAGTTTTCTATTGATCTTTAAGGGAGATAATAATATGATTCTATCTAGAAAGTCAATCCATGAATGATATAAATAATGTCCCACTATAGAATCCATTATCGTATCAATATCCAAAAGAGGAAAATCATCCTTCAAGAAGGTTTTATGTAGATCATGATGGTTAATGCACATACAAATCTTATTCTTACCTTTAGATGTAGACACAATGTTTGAAACCTAAAGATAATAATTAATAAGTCAAATGTAACCAACATCAATAAGTTTTTCTATCATGGATTCATTTTGTGTGTCCTTTTTTTAATGGGTTTAGCATTAGGAGCAAGAATGATGTTGTGAGTAATGATCTTAAGGTTGATACTTGGAATATCAAAATAAGTCCAATAAAATATATCAAGAACTTCTAGAAGAAGGAAATTGATTTGTTCACATTACTCTGATTTAAATATGTTCCAATATTGATAAACTTTAGAGGGTCATTAGGATCCATTTGCACAACAATGGTATCAATAACCAAAAGATTTATTTTTGTAGAGAGATCTTCATCCATGGGAAGATTAGGTAAATTTTCATCTTTAATGTCACTTTCAAAATATGCATTAGTATTAAGCTAATTATGATTCCATATACTATGGTGAAAAGAGGGGAGATCATCATATTCCCCCAATAAATCATTTAAGGCATCATTACTGGTAAAGGTATCAAAAGAGGTTTTTTACTATAACTAATAAAATGGGTATTAATTAACCTTAGATATCTAGAAAATTTTTGATTAACATTAAATATAACTTGCTTCAAGTTCCCATAAGGATTAAACCACAATCCATAAGTTTCTCCATGTTTATCACTTCCTAATTGAACTTGAAGCCCTTGTTTGAAATTTCCACATCCACTATTATTAAATCCATATTTGGAAAGTAGATCATGATAAAGACCATAACAAGAAGTTATATCTAAAATATTCAATGGGGATTTGTGAGAAAATATGTCATAGTAATTAGGCTTAATAGTTTACATAGTTTTCATAGATGAAATTACAACAAATTTAATACTTAATTTTCCAAAAAGAGGAGTATGAATGACTAGTTCTTTTGTATCCTTAGATTGAGAGTTCATAAATAAAAGTTTTGACACTTTATATTTGTTAATTAAGGTCAGTGTAAAATCTAAAGTTCCCCAATCATCATCTAAAAGAACAAAAGAAGTGGAGTTTTTCTTAGGCTAATTTGTTGGTTTTGATTCAAGCACTTTATTTTCTTTAGTAGACTCAAGATCCTTAGTTGATACAATCATTAAATAATTTCTAGGACTGTAATCCATAGGAAGATTATAAATCTTGTTATTATAAATGAATTTGACTTTTTAGTGAAGATAGAGAGAATAAAATGCATATTATTCAACCATGGACTACCCAAAATGAGATTATAATTAAGAGGTACAAGCATCATGTGAATAGAAGTATCTAGAATAAATGGACCAATCTTAATACAAAAAAATTATAGTACCTAATATCTTTTTATTAAATATTATCAAATCCACAAATAGGAATGCTATCAAGTTGAAGAGTTGGCATATCAGCTTTGATGGATTTTAACATGTCATGACTATATACATTCAACCCATATCCATTATTAATTAAGGTGTGGTAAATAATATCAACATTAATGAAAAAAATAACAACCATAAGAGCATCATATTGGTCTTGAACTTCTTTGGAAAGAAAATCATCCTTAGTAAAAATAATATCAAGATTAGAAGGTATAGTATGCATACAATCCAAGAAAGAATTGATGTTTTCTTTATTATGTGAGGGAATTTTAAGGGTTTTTTCAAGGATTCATGATAGTTAGGGGAGGTTTTAAGAAGCTCCCAAAGATAAATCTTAGCACAGGTAACATGTAATTATTTTATCAAAATGTACTACTTACCAATGGTTAGAGATAAACAAGGTTCAAAAGGAAGTATAGGTTGCAAAGGTGGTAAAGTAGTAGGAAGAATTAGATTGGAAGGTTGATAATTATTTCAAGTAAGATAGGCATGGACCATCAAACTAGTGTTATTAAAAAGATCCAAAGGATTCTAAGGTTTCCTTTGATAGTTATTTGAGGACAACCTTTGAGACTGATAATATTTTTAGCATGGAAAACCACTTTAGATGTTTCAATATTAAATATAGAGTTGTTTAAAGGAATCCACTAAAGAAACCTATTGTAAAGGTTTGGTTATAAAGGTATAGAGGATGATGAAGTAGATATGAGATTGTGATATAGCTCATCCAATAGGACAACATCTTTGCTACTAGACACCTTATTAAGGATGCTATCACTATGTACATAATAAGAATCATCAAAGTACTCATAACACAAATCATACATGTTGGAAAATGATAAAAAGGTACATTGCAATTTTTTTGTATTTTGCTTAGAAATATGAAGAAAATACAAAATTAAGGATAACAAGTTTTTGAAGTTTGACTTTTTAAATGCATAGTCAAGTAAAAGAAAGCATTTAATGAAATATAGCTTATAAAGATTACTTTAAGATCTAAATACTAAATAAAAAGTTTTTTTTTATTTATAAATTTCACATGAGTACAAGATCTAACTAGCCATTCAAAAGGTATGTATAAAGTGTAATCATCTAAAAATGGTCATCTAGACTATTAGCCCCCTTCTCAACATTTTGGCTAATTTAATTAATCATTTACCGAGACCAAATTACTAATAATTAATTATTTTGATTATAACATATAGTTTGACCATGCTATCCTAAGTTCATTATTTGATTAAAAGAACATGTCCTCTTTTAATTAAATAAAAGACATCATTCTTCTAACCCACTTAAAGTGCACACATAAAGTCCTTTTTCTATTTTACAAATTAAAAGAAAAGGATTTGTGACTTTTTTCTTATATGGAAGTCAACTTATATTCTATTGGTTGCTTGTGTGTGTGCATGGATCATTCCTCTTTTCAAACTCCACCGTTGATCATCCAGCATCTTGACCTTGATCTCTATCATCTATACGACTTTAAAAGAGAGAGCTCCTCTTTGTCAAAGGATCCATACACCTTTTGAATATTGTTATGTTGTAGGTTTTCTAATAGGATTTTGTCATGCCCAGATCTACAAGGAAAAATGCAATTGATAATTTTTTTTGAAGGGTGAACATAAAGAATAGTGCATAAATATCTACTTATATTCTATTACAAATATTCTATCAACTATGGGGTGCTTGGAGCATAACAACTCATAACCCTTGAGAATATCAAAATGTTACTTAAATTAGTCACTAAGTTGGGGAATACATAATTTTAGTTGATGTGGAAGGATTTATTTTTCATTTAAGATTTAAGTACTTCAAATTTTCCATGGGAAGCCAATTAGTTTTCTAACATTCTTAGGAAGTCTAAAAAGAACTAGGCAATATTATATTTTTTGATCCCACATCCTTTCCTTATGGAAATATGTTTTTGAAATTAAAAGCAACCAAAAATAAGGGGGTCAACCCTTAGCAGTCAAAAGGATGGTAACCAACACATTACCAACCAGTAACAAAAACAAACAAATATAACATGAGTACCAGCAATCAGAGACTTATACCAAAAACCAGAAAGCTAGAACCAGAAAGGAAATAACCTAGCTACTAACCACAAAGTCCATAAAGGTACCCAGGCCTAATAAAAAATTAAATACAATTGATTACCAGCAAAACCATATCTACCATAAAAGTATATAAAGTCTTTGGATCCTTAGATCCCCATAACTGAACAAAACTAAAAAAGACTTAGATTTCTTTTTTCCCTTTTCCCCTTGTATGAAGAAGAATCTGGACCTAGTCATCGGCAAGAAACTTGAAGAGTAATTTTTTGTCCTCCATGTCCAAGCCAACTTCCTCCTTCTCTTATGCCAACAATTGGAGGGTAGTAGTAGCAGCATGAGTAACTTTAAGTCCAAACTTGGAGAAGGTGAAAAACCCCTCCTCCAAAGCTTTGACCCTTTCCTCAAGGTTCATGTAATGCTCCTCCACCACCTTAGTCTCCTCTTTATGCTCCTCAACCTTCTTTGCAACAACCTCCTTCATTTTTTATCCCTATGGTTTATCCTACAACACCCATGGGTTAGAGGAAATCTTCAAATTTTCCTTAACAGGGGAAGAAATGGTAATTGGGGAATTATCCTTTTTGCTCATCTCATCACAAAAAGTAATAGGTTTAAGTGAGAAGCTAGCTAAAACATGGGTTGTTTCAATATTCCTTTGTTTGTCATCTAACACTTGAGTTTGAGTATCATCCATCAAAATGTTCCCAGAATTGAAACTTTTTTCCCCCTCCTCATTACCTTCATCCTTTTTGGAGTTGGAAATATTTTCCTCCTCCCTTCTATCACTATTATTACCTAAGCTATCTTCTTCAACTTCCTCAACCTGGTATTTGATGGACTTTTTCTTAACCCTAGCTTGGGACTGAGCTAACCTACCAGACCTTCTTCTTGCTTTTCCCCCAATATCCTCACCAAGAATCCTCTTCAACAACATCAACCACCTTCTCAAATTTAATTTTATTGTTTCCCTTTTGTTCTAGGGCTATATTAGGTTTTTTCTTTTTCTTAGTATCCTTTCTAGGAGATGGCCTAGGAGTATAGATTTTTATCCCCATATTGAAGCTTGGGGGGGAAATTGGACTATGGCAGGGGTTTTCCACTACAACCTATCTGGGGGGACACAAAGCCAAGTAGAAATGATACAAACAAAAAATTAACCCCTGATGAATAATGGTGAAGTTTAAGCCTTTACTCTTTTTTCTCCTAACATCATTAATCATATCCTCAAGCGAATGCAAAAGGAAAAACAAAATGGAAATGAAATCCCTATTTCTAAAGTGATTAAACAAAGGAAAATGATAATAATAGCACACTCCAAACCTTCCTTCCAATGTGAGATACTTCATCAGGACCAGACACACATCATCCCAGGGCTCAAGTAACTTATCCCTTTTAAACCCTCCTTTGTAGCAAATCGGCTCCTCATTCTCCATAAAGAAGTTATTCATGCTAGCCTCATCCGTGACTTTAGTGACTTTCTTCCATTTTTTTCCCTTCACAGTGAGTCTTGTTGCCATGGCAATTACCTCCTTCGTGACTTGAAATGTAATATCGTTGATTGTAACCTTCTTATCATTCCAATTATTCACAAATTGTAATGCACAATTTTTATTATACCCAACCATGGACATCATATAGGGAAAAAAAAACCCCTTCTTTTAGAAGATACCAGGTCACCATCTTGTCCTTGAAGTTCTCTAATCTCGTTGGTTCCAACCGATTCAGATCACCTCCCATTTCAATTCCTCTACTATTCGGCCTCTCTTCTTCAAAAATACACATCAAATCTTTATCACTTTCAAATTCTCTATGGCTACTCTCTTGCTTAAATCCTTTGAGGGAATAGGGATCAAAATTATAGACTCATGTATGATGTGCTCCAGAATCCCATAACATCTTATCATGAGATTCGTGGGTATTAAAAAGTCTAATTTTCTCTCCTTGTCAATTTCTAACATCCCAATCCATAATATCTATTGTACTTCCTTTAGGAGAGTGATTCAAAGCTTGCAACGAGTTTCCATAATTACAAAAAGACAATTCCCTTAATTCATAATTACTCCACTTGTCATTTGTATGGACACGTCTATCTCTTATTTCCAAAATGCTAAAGTTTAATTTAGCAATAAAGTTCTCCATCTTGCCAAATTTGGCCTTAATTTTAAATTTAGTGATCACCATTTTGAATTTTGCCACCTTTTTCCTTGGATATCAACAACCTTAGATTTTCATTGATATCAACTAAATTTTCCTAGCACACGATTGCCCTATTGTTAAACCCCATGGCAGCTGCAACGTTTGCCACTTGATTACCCTCCTGGTAGATATGTTGCAGGTGGACCATTCTCATTTCCTCCAATATATATTTGATATCCAGGATGATATTTCTAATCTTCCATCCCAATTTTGCCTCCCCCTTTACCCAATCGATCACTAGTTTGGAGTCCCCTTCTATAGTTAACTCTAAAATGTTTCTTTCCCTAGAGAGTTGAAGACCCCATAATAATGTCGTAGCTTATGCCACATTATTGCTACCAATACCCACTTGGCCTACATAAACCAATAGCACATCACCATTCTTGTCTCTTAGCACACCCCTAGCCACTCCTTGTCCTCCTTTCGTAGCTCCATCAAAATTTAGCTTATACTATGTAATGGTGGGTGGTCTCCATATTGTCTATTGTCTCCTCCTCCTAGAAAAGTTATCAAATAGGAAGAAATCCTCTTGAAAACCCCAATTCTCAGCCACAATGCCTTCAAGTCTTTTGGGTTCCTCGTTTGGCATCTTGTATTTAGCTACCCTTAGATTTTCCTTCAACAGTTTGTTCATCACTCCAAAAACCACTTCAACCGTCCTATTTTCCTCTCTAAATATCATGTTATTCCTTTCTTTCCATATGTGCCAACATACATATGGTGCGATAATCTTCCATAAAAGGATTAGTCTTGGATGATGGAATAGGAAATCCCAATTATCCACAAACTATCCCAAGTTATCTTTCATGACCCAAGCCACCCCCAATCTTTCCCAAACCTTAGTCCAGATGTCAACCACAAACTAACATTCAATGAAAAGGCAGTAAATACTTTCTTCCTTTTGTTCACAAAGGTAGCAATGGTTTGTTATGTAGAATCCCCTTTTTTTCAAATTATCAATTGTTAAAAAAAATTCATGTTGAACCATCCACCAAAAGAAATTAATCTTAGGTATAAGGTTACTGATCCATACCTTGCTCCACATAGTTGGGCATAGTTCCTTATTGAACATTAAGGTATAAGCAGATTTGACAGTGAAGTTCCCATTCGGAGTTAAATCCCAAGCCATGATATAATCTTGTGGAAATAATGGGAGTCTTTGTTCCTTTATTAGTTCTTCCAGTTCCTCTATGAGAATAACTATCTCCCACCGATAGTCCTCCTTATACAGCTTCTTCCATCTCCTCCCCTAATCAATGTAGTCTCCCACTTTAACCCCTGTGTCCTTCGTAAGGAGTTCCATTAAACCACTATATTTACTTAAGGCCAAAAGTTTCCCATCCATCCACCTGTCTTCCCAAAACCTTATATTGAAGCCATTACCCACAATCTACCTCAATCCTTCTCTTAGTAGTCCTCTATTTCTAACAATGTTCTGCCAAATCTTTGAACCTCTCAGGAGGTCATAATTATATAGGTTCCATCAAAAGGAGGTATTAGAAAAATATTTAGCTTTCATAATATTTCCCCATCTCGTGTTTCTTTATGCCAGTCTCCATGGAAAGATGTTATGTATATAAGTGTGACATGCAATTTTGTGATAATGAAATTTCAATGATTCAATAGTTGCGAAAGAAAATATGCTCATAATGGTTCTAGATGCTCTGATCTCAAGTCATCCTACTATCTAAATATATAACCTTATTTGTTACAATCTATACCAAATTTTTATTCTAGTTTAATATGATATAGGTATAGCTATTTAATGAAATTCTTATGGTTATCCCTTAATAACTCCAACTAAGTTGATGTCCTTTGACTAGGTATTTCAAATCAACTAGTAATTACTTATACCCCAAATTTCTATAATGTTTTACTCTCAAATAATCCTAATATTTTAATATATGTATTTAAATATCATTAAATGATATACATATTTTTACATGTCCTATCTAACATATTATTTCTCAAGACATACTTTACCTTTACTTATAAGACGTAACACACATTTCTTATAGCATGCTACACTCACTGACATAGTTGGTGGGGAAAGTTAATTATAATGTCTTATATATATATTGCTTAATACATATGTATGAAATGAAATAATTAAAAATATGGGTACATTCTTTAATACAAGGTTCAACCACATTACCACTAACTATCAAATCATAGTAGCCCATAACCTAAAGCACTTCCCAAAATGAATCTACCTAATATTCACAATTGGATGATACTAGCTAATATATAAATCCTACCTCCCTAACCCCTTGACACATAATAAAATATATAATAGTCTAATCCAACACAAACCTAACTACCTTCTAACCTAACCTACCCTCACTTTCTACCCACTTTCTCCTTACAAATTTTACCCATGCTAAAACATTTTTAAAAAAACTATAGTTAACCACATGGTTTCCTAACTACTCTACCCCCTAGTGCCTGAGGCTAGCCCCTCTCCCTAGGTGGCTTTTTGTAGACCCCAAGCACTTTATTAGAAAATGGCATATTAACTTTTCTATATGGAAGCCCCCCAAGGATTGGCCTATCATGTGTCAGGGACATGACACTTTCAAAACACTTAAGTCCCTTCCAAATGTTATGAGCCTTTTTACTTTTCTTGGTTTATTTTTTTTCTTTTAGTCCTCCTTTAAACCTAGCACCTAGGATTCTAGATGTGTGCACTTCCCTTGGCCCAGGGTGGAGGTGCTTAGGGATTAGGTTTTGACTTCATGTCAGTAATAGTTTCCCTCCCCCCCCATATCCCTTGTCACATGTGCTGAAAACCTTCTTAAGGAAAAAAATAGGCGATTGGGCTTTATTATTATTTTATTTATTTTTTGAACTTTATTATTTTTTTGTAGTGCATTTTCCTTTCAGTACTCCTTAGCTTGAAGAGTTAGGTGCCTAGGTCTAGCATAGTCCTAGATTTGACATAGTTTTAATTTACACACACACACACATGTGTGTGTGTGTATATGTGTGTGTGTGTGTGTGTGTGTGTGTGTGTGTGTGTGTGTGTGTGTGTGTGTGTGTGTGTGTGTGTGTGTGTGTGTGTGTGTGTGTGTGTGTGTGTGTGTGTGTATCTATGTATGTATCTATGTATCTATGTATCTATGTATCTATGTATTGTTTTCTAAAATAGTGACATAAGGGTCATATGATTTATAAGAGTCCTTTCTTACAAATGATTTAGGACTAGGTATTTATTATTGTTTGGGTCTTTCTCTTAGCACATGTGTTATTTTATTAACATTATAAGCACAAGATTCTTAGTATATTCTTTCTAAATAAAATATTGGTTTGTAATAGACATCCTCTTATTTTCTCATCCTCATACAATTTTCAGAGGAGTAAAATGTACACCTACAACATACTTTTCCTCATATATTTGGACTATGTATTTTGCTCAAGATAATTTATCTTATTCCTACCATGGAATTTTAGGGAACATGTTTGATGATGTGATGGTGTTATCTAATCTAGGGATTTATTGTTTTAGGCTAGCAAGTTTTAAACACATTGTTAATGATAATGTCAACTGCTATGGTTTGGATTACAAATGGTATTGTTTTTTATAACAACAAATTAAATCATTTCATAGGATCTATTTTAAAAGCATGAACTCTCACTTTTATAATAACAATTAAAACCAGAGAACCTAAAAAATAAAGACACTCAAATTTACAATGAATGTTCATTACAATTTTCCTCTCCCATGAGAATTCCATTTGCTTACTAGTGGAACACAAAAATCTAATCAATAACAATGAGTTAATCTACATAACTTCAATATGTTTCCCCACAATATTTGATATTCTTTTACATGATTTGATCTCCCCTTCCTACTCAACTATGATGATGCTATAATATTTCTCTTGCAAGGAAACTATATGCAAATTTCCAAACTTCACCTTGCCTATTAACAATGTATAATGGGGAGTAAATCCCTTTCATAATTCCATGGAAACAACAAAAAGAAAACTTAACATCACAATGAATTATGATATGACATGGAAAATAGATTAATCTCTTCACAAACACTTGGTTCTTCAATATTACCTAAGGGTGAAACCCTAATACTATAAAAGGAATCCATCTTCACAAAATCTGAAAAAAAGAATAACACAAAAAGAAACTAGGAACCATGGAGGCTCACCTCCCATCCTAGGTTTCTATGAAGCCACTCACTGAGTAGGGGAAATAATGTCCAAATGGGATACAAACACTCATCATTTGCTAATGCATGAACACACCACATAACATAAATAATCCCTTCCATGGCTTGCACATTGATTCACCATTGGAATCACAAAACATTGGGTGAAGGTGGACTCTTCAAAGAGGAGAATACCATATCCTTAATACAACATCATATTGCAATTGCATTTTTCCTCTTCAAGGCTATCATTGAAACCTCCTCCTTACACAAAAAACCGCTTATATATCCCAAAACAAAGAAGGTATATGGCTTGGTTATCTATTGACTTAAAAATCTTGACTTGCCTTTATATTTTGAAAGCAAGGGGATAATTGGATCTTCTTGGTGTGTTTGGGGGAAACAATCAAAATAGGATAGTATGCTCTTCACCCTTGTGGTGAATAAGAAATCTTGACCCTTGGGAGTGGATCCAATCTATGGTAGTTAGAATCTTTTAGAGGGATTTCTCTTGGACAACCTAAGAGGAATGACCTAAGTGGAGACAAGCTAATACCCAGTTCTTCCAATCCACTAGAAATTTAAGGCTATCAAGGATGCAAAACCTTGGTAGATGTATTGTTTGTCTTTGCTTAGTGTGATTGCTTGTGGGATTTTGACCATGAGGAGATCACTAGGAAAGAATACTTAAGGTGCTCTTGTGATTGTGGGGTTTGTTATCCACCGCAAGGTGGGGTGTTGCTTAATTTGGTGCAAGAGGAACATTACAAATGGAAGCCCTTTCTAAAAACCCTAAGTTAGTAGCTACACTATTTTGTTGCTCAACTTCTTGGTGCAAGGATCGATCCTAGTGGATTACCCAGATCACCCCAAGATTTGACAATCACCATTTGTGTTCCCTTGATTGCATTTATGACACTTCCATGACAAAGCCAATATCTCTTGTGGAAAACCACTTGGTGTGAGGTAAAAGAGCATCAAGAATGGGCCAAGTTGTTGAGTAATGAATTATGACTTCTAGGTAGATATGCATGGTAAGTGTTCTCAAATGTGCTAACCCATGTAAACATTATTTCACATCAAACATCTCATTAGCATGGTAGAAAGTTGTTCTGATATCACATGATATGCATGTTGGCAAGGTTGATTTATCCCTTGTTCAATTGATTGAGACATGAAAAATAGCTTTACTATCTACAAACCATGTTGTTGATTGGCACATACTAAAATCTCACACTGTCTAATCTAAAAACTACCTGATTGTCAAATTGAAACATAAACTTTTGGGTCAACACTATCTTTTTTTCACAATTCACTAGCAAACTGTCACATCCTTTTTGGAGAAATATCATATGATACTTTTTGTTTAAAAAATGTATTGCTTAGCTACTTTGACTAATATCTCCTACTTATACTGAGTTATGTCACAGTACTAAAGAAAAAATGTCATACCAAGAAAAAGTGTCATCCTATTACTGTGAACAATATTGTATGCCATTTTATGTTGTCAAACTGTCACTTGAGTTACTATATTGTCTTTATTGGTTGCTACACTAGATTTCTCTTTCTTTGAACTTTTTCTTAGGTTGTCTAAAGTATCTATGGATGGTTTACCATGGGTCCTTGGGTTTGGAAGCTACATGTTAGAGTATGTTTAGCTAAAATGACTACCTTGATCTCTTGATTGTCTTACTTGGTTGGGAGAGTCATTCACTTATCTTTACCTATCTATCTACTTGGCTACTTGGATATTTACCTACCTATCTACTTGGCTAATCTTGACTTGAGTCATTCATGTTGTTGTTTCTTGGACAGATTGTTTAACAATTCATTCTCTCATTGCTACCTAATATTTGACAAGTGAATACTCTGCCTCCTATAGTTTAAACATCAAGTTATCTTCTAGGCTCTTTTATGCTTGGCTTTGCATCTACAACTATGGGACCTAAATCTTATGCTATCAAATCTCAACCAAGTCTAGATGATCCTGAGTTGTTTGAGATCTTTAGGGAAATTCAAAGCTTACACACTCAATACAATAAACTTGAAGAGACCCTGGACCTTGCTTACACTGGTCTCACTAAGGGCATGATAAAAACATATGCTAGATTTGAGAAAATGGTCAATGAACAAACAAAATCATCAGATGATTCTCTTTCTAGTTCTCTATATGTACACAAGTCACCCTCTTTAAGGTCATCCTCATCTTCTAGGTCTACATTCTCTACTTCAAGACATCAATTGTATTTACCAACTAGATCAAAGGGCCTTTTTATAGAGCTAGAAAATAATATATCCTTGGAGCATACACCAAATTTTCATGACAAACCTATCTTGACAAATATGATGTGTTAGAAAAAATAGTCCACCAATATATCTAAGAGGAGGGGGGGGGGGTTGGCTAAATCAATTATGTGATAATTAAAACAATTATCCCTTTTAAACAATCTTGATCAAACAACCAATGTAAATAATAATCATAAAGAGATGTTCATACACAATTACACTAGATATGTTGACTAGGGAAACCCATGATAAGAGGGAAAACTCTAGTGGGAATGATGCCCACAACATGATGTACTAATATCAATATTCCTTGTTAGAGGATGGACCCTATTAGGAGTCTATTACAACACTTAATACAAGAGTCCCTATAAGGAGATTCCAACCCTATTAGGAGTTGTGGAAAAGCAGTTGAACCCACTGTCCAAATAGCTTTAGGAATGAACCCATTGTCCAATTGACCTCAGTACTATAATAGATGTGCAATAGGCTTTTACATCTTCCTCTAGCTAGTATGTTATATTTCTTCACCTTCAGATCATGCAATCAGATCTAGAACTTTGTAATCAACAATAGTAACCCTTAAGGTCACTTACATGCATTAGTATGTCACTTTTCTCTACTGCTACATAATTCACAAGTCTTCTTCACTTTTTTATATCTAAAACATGGAAAGAATCTTTCCTTTATACCATGCTCAATCATAAATCCTTGAGTCGGCTTCACACTTTATTATCATACATTAATTAAATGAAATACCCATTTAATCAATGTTTTTGGCTCACAATTATACAAAAACTTTCACATGTGCAAATTTTGTACATGTGCATTATTGGTGTTTTGAAATGTTATAGGTTTCAAATTACCTTGATGAGAATATGGTACATCTAAGAGTAGCTAACTCCCATCTTTAGCATGCCATTTCAGACATTGAGCCAACTATAAGGCTAGACCCTTGTTCTACTTTAGGCTTTGCAAAACTTAGGTGGGTGGACCTCAGATTCAACCAATATGGTACCAGTGCAAAACATATTCCTGAACCTAACAAAGAAAATAACAACCCTTATATCTCCTAATAACTCATGTAATAACATAGATCTACAGTAGCTAAATAAAATTCTATGATATTCACAAGCTAAGTGAGGGTTAGATTTTTCAGCTCTTCAACATGAAAGGGGGAAAAGCATTTGATTAATGATGTTCAATTCAACAAAAACCCCAAGTATGCAATAGTAAGAACAAATGATCATGTAGCTGAGTAGTGTCTTATCTATTGGGCAATTCCATGAATCAATCACATACATATGGATACCTAAGATATATTTGTATCTTCAGATATTCGATCTATCCATTCACCTTGTAAATAGACATCTATGTTCAATCTAAATCTCATTCTTACCCGATATCCTCCTCAATAAAATTGCAACCTTGTTGATTTCCCTAAAGAATTTACATAACTCCTTGAATTAAAAGCAACAATGAAACAACATATAGCCTTAAGGGACTACAACTATGACCTAGGCTCTTTGTTCAAAAATGATAAAACATTACAGCTCACTGAGAAAGTAGACAAGACTTAAAATGAAACTCAATCATTTTTTGTTCTTTGTATTGATTTCCTTGAAATAGTTCATTCATATGCATGAAATCAAAACATGAAAAACACCCAATAGATCTAAACTTTCTATAGTATCTCTACTACTATTATTCATACAAGAGAATTATGCTAAAAGAATGGTGTCTCAGTAGTGAGTCAATTTTCTTATAAAAACTAGAACCATTACAATGAGAAAGAAAGAGAATGATATAGGATGCAATGAATTCTCAGATCTATTGTGAAGATGACATGTGTCCACTTGAAAAACCTCTCCTAATAGTGAAAAGAATCTCTCTAATCTCTCTCTATAACTGGATATCAAATCTTTGATCAGTTTTGCCTTTCAAAAGCATCAAATGATTCAAAAATTTGATGAAAAATAACCACTTTTGATGTTAGATCTCAAATCAAGGCAAAGGCCAAAATTAGTTAAAATGGCCTCTAGAATGCAATGTAATCTTTTCAAAGTTTTTTTTTCCACATTTAGGCTTCAACATTTTTGCATATTTGCTTCCTAGCCAATTTTGATGCTCCATGATGAAATCTGCCCATTCTGTTGAGAATGTTCTAGAAATCAAAAATTTGGTTATAGCTCAAACTGCTAAAAAGTTGTGCAAAAACTAACTCCATATTCAGAAATTTCATTTCCTCCTGGTTCCAATGGTGTATTGAAGTCCACATTTTGGATAAAAATTGCCCTAATTATGCCCCTCTAAAAATCCAGGCTCCTGTTCATGACTTTCATAGCTCTTTGCAAAAATTTAACCTTTTTCTATAGTTTGAACTATATTAAAAATTCAAACATTATTTAAAATTTTGACCTAGTACATGCATCTAAGGAGAAAATTTAAAGTAATAAACCTTTTTTGCTTTTGATTCCTTTTCTTTTCATCCAAGTCAAACTTGGTTTGACCATTCTTGCCACATGTCAACATGTGATTAGCTCAGACCCGCATAGTCATCAGACCTCCCAACTAGGTGACACATGGCATTGTCTCATTGGTCTAGCACCTGCACAACTAGTGCCACATCATAGTGCCACCTTAGCAATCACTATGTCACCATGCTAACCAGTGTGCAACTTTGTCTTGGTGACATGGTGACCACCATTGGATCCGCTATGTGTCACCATCTAGTGCATCATTGAAATTTGATCACAACATCATATTAAGTTGCTAATTGTCCTCCTCTAATCTATTCTCAAGCTACCACTTGTCCTTCAATTACTCGTTGACACTGCCACATCACCACCACATGGGACCCATGACTATCTTGCTAGATTATAAGTTTTTATGGCAAGTCACTATATCACTACCAGAAAACCTCACCATTTTCTAGTGGCAACATAGCACCTTGGCAGATTTTCAAGTTTCCCAATGAGTTTGATTGCACTGACGTCATTGGCTCCAATTGCATGTTTGTTTAAAATTTCTATTTGGTCACCTCTAGCTATTCGGGTTGGTGGTGGGGTCCCCACACATGGGTTAGGCTTCAAAAGCCATGTGTCTCTTAAGACACTTAAGCTTTTAGTGTTCTTGTATTTAAATACAGAGAAAGACTCCCACTTTAGCAATGTGGAATAAAAATCAGGAGCTTTCATTTCCAAAATATAAGTTAAATACAAGAATCAAATCAAAGCTGCTACCAGATCTAGTCCTATTTGCATTGGCTTGGATTTTAATCATTTCCAATGCCTTTGTATCTATTATGATAGTGCTAGAGTCAGATTTGCAATCAGACTGAAGTGGATTTGTAATTTTCATTTCAATGTGAAAAAGATAGCTCATTTTTTGGGCATAGATCGATTCTTGGCTTCAAAGAAGTTGTCAATGATTCCTGTTGTGGGAGAACATTGCATGAGCTTTTTCTGAATACATCTAGTTGATCACCAACCTTGAGAATTATTCTTTGGACTAAAACCCACAACACAACTACACACATCATTGGGATTACACAATCCATAGGATTCGTAGATATCATAGTCACTGCATTGACCTCTGTATGTCTACCATTACTAACTCTATGTTTCATCACCCATCCCAAATTAAACTCTCAATTACACCATTCTCATCTAGCTAGACCAGCCTTGCTCTTTGAAATGCAAACCCATTGACATGGGGCTCCCTACATTCTCCAATCGTGGGCTTTGTTTCTCACGTGGACCTAGATCAACTAGATAGGACATTACCATATGACATCATGATAATTGCCTTTTAAAGATCTGAAATGAGATATGTATTGATTTTTACATCTTACAATTTGAGATGGCTCATTTTCTCATCTTATGCATGCCTTCATTTTCACCCTTTCATTTCTGTAGTCAATGTGTTTAATTACTATTTCAGGATTTGACATATTATCCTCAATATCTAGTTCATGTTCTTCAATATCATTTTCAAAATGATGCTCTACACTCTCACTACCTTCAAAATGTTCTCTCGTAAAGCCAAGCTCATATAAAGAAAATAAATTAACAACCATGCCTAGTATAACTAAATTGGCAATGCTAGGAAGCAACCCTCCCAAATCCAAGTCTTCAGTAGCAAAAAAAAACACATGGAAATAGAAGAAATAGAATTGTTGTTCTATCCCTGTAACTATTGTATTCCTCTTTTCAGCGTGGAGCCTCCATTCCTCTATCTTTGTTTGGGTGGGATTCCCTGCTTAAATGTGGCTCCACATTCTTTCTTTTCTACCACTTCAATGAAGAAGCTTGGTGCTATAATAGTAGCAACATTAATTACTCCTCTTAATTTATTGACAACCAATGTAGCCAACACCTCCTTCTCTTTACCATAGGATTTCTTTCCTTTACACAATGTTTTAATCATTTAAAACTTTTATGAAGTTATAATGAAGTTGGAGTACCAATCTTATTAATCAATATCATGCTTTACTTCTACCATAGATATAATTCTACACATTTGATCGCCCTCAAAAATGACATTCCCCACTTACTCTCCCCATGTGATTTCTTTATAAATCAATATCACTTTAAAAACTCAAGGCATCTTTAGGATCTTTTAATCAAATCTGCAAATTGTGAATTTATGTCTAGAGGCCCGCCAGCTAGCCTTAAAAATTGATTCAATCAAGTAACCAGGCCACAAAAATTGGCATGAGTGTTTAATCCTACACTCTCTATCATATTGAAAATTCTCAGCCCATGATGAGTTTCCAATCAAAAGATTTTAATTTCCGAACATCCATACTTCAATTATCTTGTAGGCAAACAATGTTAAAAAACATAAACTAGGCTCAAGTTTAGCATTATAAATTGAGTTATTGATCACTTGGGGTTGTAAAAACCAGGATCTAAGTTTTTTTCCATTCAAAGGATAAGAATCCATAATTAGGGCTTATGAAAAATAATAGAACAGATTTGGTAAATTTTTCAAAATAGGCACTTGGAAATTTTAAACTGAGAAATATGTCAAAAAGTAATTTTTGGTAAACAAATGGACATGAGAAAGTATGTAGATTGATTCATCATGATTTGGCAATTGGCATACATCAAGGATTTCTAGTAAAAAACATGATGGTATAATCCATTTAGGCTTACCAATCATAGGATCAAACTTATAACATGTCGAACAGGGGTACAGATCAATCTGGATACCTTAGCCATAATAAAACAATGTAAATTGAGTTTTTAATCATGTTAGCAAACTAATCAAATAGATTTATCATGATCTCAAAATAAGAAAATATGAAGTGTTTGACCCCTAGAACACAATGCAAAAATAATTTCTTCATTTGGGTCAACTGGGTCAAAGATATCATTGGTTGAATAGGGCTTCCTAGAATTGTGAATAACTACACAAATGCATGAAACAATAAATGACAACCTTTGAGGGGTTTGAAACCTAGTCAAACGGATCCAAAATGGGCTGAAAATTGGAACACATGTTCCTTGATATGCATACTAAACATCCCCAAAGTGGTGGGTCATGAAACATTCCTAGGTAAAAGATATTTAAATACAAACTGGGCCTCCTATCACTATTTGACACTTGGGCAGAATTGTAAGTTTTGACACTAGGTCAAAATGGGACTTCACCAAATGATTTAGGATGGAAAAATAACATTGTGGATCACATGCATATGTCAAAAGAAAGGTGTCAAGCCACTCAAACATCATCTAGGCCTCAAACTAACAACTAGCTACATATGCATAAAAAGCATCCATAGGGGCTCAAAATTTGGAATGTACACTCAAAATAGGAATGTAGTTATGAGCACTAATAGAGGCTCTGTCTGGGGATGCATGTCCCTTGTGGTCATGGTAAAGATTCAAATCTCTGGAAGAAGCAAACCATTCCCAAAACTTCTCTCAAACAACTTTATTGAAAGCAAGGAAACAACTACTCCTACTATGTACAAACTGATGACCCTGGGCCATCGAACTTCAATGAAGCTTCTTACCTCTATCGTATACCTAATTTTCATTCCTTTCATCATGAGGTAAGCTGAAATTATCACTCACATTAGTTTCACCAATTAGATACACATCTTCAATTTCTTCAATTGGCAAAACAAAATCATCACCATCACTTTCATAATGCATGTAAAAACTTGGCATAAGTTCAACCTCTTGCTCACTATGAAAAAGAACATCAACATGCTCATGAATACCAACATCAAAATGAGACTGATCTTTATAAACTGATTCATCAACATCATCAAAAAGAAATACAAAAGCCTTATATTCAACCTCATCAAATGAGTTATATGTGTTGCTCATACCTTGACTTTGCATCTCCTCAAATGTTGCCAGTTGGGTTTCAAATGAGTAATCAAATTTATATTCACACATAACATCATCATCAAAATCTAAAATCACTTCATAACCTCCCAATGTATCTTCACAATTGAAATGCTGATTAGTTATTACCTCATATGAATCATCATAAAACTTACTATGAAGTGCCAACTTATTTTCAAAGACAACTCCATGAAACACTTCATCTTAAAGCTCACAAAATGCAACATCATTAAAATATTTACTGTCACATATGGAAGAACAACATTCTAATTTGTCACAGTAGTATGATAGTTCATCATCATTTATACCCAACTCAACTAAATCTAATAGCTCAAAGTTCTCCTCAAAAAGTAGATTGATAACTCCATGCAAGGATCCTCTTTGAACATTTGGACAAAAAATGGGCTAATCATCATCACAGTCTTCATCATATAAAGTGTTAATATACACTTTAAACTCACTACCCATTTCATCTTCATGAAGACTCTCAATATATGAAGAAAAATCAGAACTACATGAAGACTCACTTTCTATTTCTTCCACCAAACATACAATATCCATAATAACATTCTCTTCATTATCTTGTTTAGGATAACCATTTCAGATAGACCATGATTCATTCCTAAACCCCTCACTATATGTTGGATATTTATTGTCTAATGCAAGAACACTTGACAAACCTTCACTAAAATCTTCATATTCAACTTCATTAGCATCAACTAGATTCAAATTTTCTTTATCTTCATACATTGAGGACAAATCACTCTCAAACTCTTCATTGGCTAACTAATTTGTATAATGCAAAAATTGAGATGCATTTTCTCTTTCATATTCAAAAAAAGAATTCATACCTTCACCTTCGTATGAATGTTCACTTCCATCATTTCCTTCTTCCCAATTTGCATCAGATTTGTATGAACATGAACACGTACTATCACTATCATTTTCTTGACTCGAGTTACTACTCTCATTATTCTCTTCATATGATGCTTCTTCACAGTATGTCAGATCAGAAACATCACCTTCATCATTTGAAAGATGACTTTCAACTTCTTCATACTTATATTGAGATGCATATCTTTCAACTTCAACCTTTATAACATTCTCAACATAATGCAATCTCTCAATAAGAGAATTCATTTGTTGCATATCTGACCGGTCAAATGAATCCATCTTATCATCCACTGTTGAAACATTACAAACATGTGTGCTTTGTTCTTCTAACTGTGACTAAGATAGATGTGATTCACACTCTTCATCTTGTGTTATCTTTCCATGGCATGTCAAATCATCAATATCAAATTCATGACCAAGGGCATAACTCTCATCTTCCCCACTTGCACAAGACTGATATCTAGGTGTAGCAACCTCATATTTTGAAGCATTAGTTACATCATTATAAATATAATTATCATGAGAAGAATGTACTGTTGTAACTAAACTTTAATTCATAAAATCAACATAGTGCTCAACCCTATCAAATTCTATATCTTACTGTTGTAACATCATGAACACATGTGTCTTCATTTGCAATAGACTCATTCCTCTCTACACATAGACTCTGATTTGAAATTTCAATCTGATTATATGTTACAACAGGAATGTTAACATTCTGATTTGGAATTAAAGTGTCAACACTATGTTCCACTTTTCTTTCATAACCATTATACTAGCAATCATTCATAGAAAAATGACCTCTAATCAATCCATATTTCAAATTATTTTTAATATCCCTAGCGGTCATAAAAGCCTGATATAATGTTTGTGGTTCTTTATCCCTTAGTATATAATTCATTTTCCTATCAAATGCATCAAAGTAAATAGCTAAACACATCTAATAATTGGGTCTATAACTCTCAAGGATCTCATTTAAAATTCTTTCAAATATGATGTAAAATTGAGGAACAAGATCACCATTATGAATGTGAATCCTTAAAAATTTACTATAAGAATCATATATGCTTACCCTTTCTCCAAATTGCTCCATGAAGGCTGAATTCAACTCACTCCAAAATAAAATAAAACATGCTGGTAAAAGGGAAAACTAGTCTCTAGCATCACCTTCTAAAGTTTGAACAAATAATTTCATGTGTACATGTTCATGAGCAATCTCATAGTCACCCATCAAATCACTAAACAACTCAACATGATGACTAGCTGAAATAGTATGGTTCCCATTAAACTTAGGTAATTTATTTCTAAAATCATTAGGAATGACATTTGGGAAACCATGAATACCATCAAAGCATAATGACATATATCTTTTGGTAGAAAAAGATCTACAAACATCACTAACTGGCTGCATGCTTGATGAAAGGAGACTTGTCATTCTTCAAAGCCTTGACACTCATCAAAAATAATTCTGATTTATAATTTGCAGCAAGCTTATAACCTTCTACCAATGAATCACTTCAAACACTTCACAAAACTTTACAAGCTAAAACTTATTCCCATGACATGTATAAACACTTATCACACTATTCTCCTCTTCCTAGTGCTAAAAATCACTTGATGGAGAACACATATGTATGCTACTTTTTTTCATGAAAAGAACAACATCATGAAAAATAAAATACCTCAAGTATTGATGCTAAAACCATTGATCTACTAGTTTGGCACTATGTAAACTTCAATTCTTTACAACATTGATCCAAGCCTTATAGAGTCGCCATCTCCTTGAAGAGAACCAAATGACATCATTGCTGTGATTCATTTTTAACATTCAAAATTTCTTATGATGATAGATCAAACAACACTTCAAAACTTTTCATTCAAGAATTCATATGTTCTCTCTTCTTACTTACAACTTTTCATAAATTTTAGATCTGCACAATTCAGTTGAAAGGTCCTAAAAATCATTTATACATAACCTATTTACATTGGTACAAAGATCCTTTAGAGAGTCACCACTCACAATTGTGAGAAAGACTTAAACATGATTTACAACATGACAAATCTGAACTAAATATTTCAACTTATGGGACTTGAAAATCATCAAACACTTTGAAGAGAGAAAATATCTTTGAACAATTCTGAATCTGAATTTACAGCAATACTTTGAAAACTAAAACTAGCTAAATTGATTGAAAATAAAACTTAGTAGCAACACAATCTATATTCAATCCTTCAAAGCTACTATTGTCCATGCATAAAGCTTAACTGGGCAACACAAAACCTTGCATATAAAACTAAATATGCAAAATATATCAGAGGTTTCTAGCTCCATAATTTAGGCATTTACAACCTTGTCCCCAGTGGAGTCGCCATTTTATTGGTCTTTTGAAATGTTATAGGTTTCAAATTACCCTAATGAAAATATGGTACATCTAGGGGTGGCTAACTCCCATCTTCAACATGCCATTTCAGACACTAGGCCAACTATAAGGCTAGACCCTTCTTCTACTTCAGGCTTTGCAAAACCTAGGTGTGTGGACCTCAGATTCAATTGATATGGTACCAGTGCAAAACATATTCCTGAATCTAACAAAGTGGATAACAACCCTTATATCTCCTAATAACTCATGTAATAACATAGATCTATAGTAGCTAAATACAATTCTATGATATTCACAAGCTGAGTAAGGGATAGAATTTTAGCTCTTCAACATGAAAGGGGGAAAAGCATTTGATTAATGATGTTGAATTCAACAAAAACCCCAAGTATGCAGTAGTAAGAACAAATGATCATGTAGCTAATCAGTGCCTTATCTATTGGGCAATTCCATGAATCAATCAGATACATATGGATACTTGAGACATATTTGTGTCTTCAGATATTCAATCTATCCATTCACCTTGTAAATAGACATCTATGTTCAATCTAAATCTCATTCTTATCTGATATCCTCTTTAATAAACTTGCAACCCTGTTGATTTGCCTAAAGCATTTACATAACTCCTTGAATTATAAGCAACAATGAAATAGCATACAACCTTAAGGGACTACAACTATGACCTAGGCTCTTTGTTCAAAGATCATAAATCATTACAACTCACTAAGAAAGGAGACAAGCTTTAAAATGAAACTCAATCATCTGTTGTTCTTTGTATTGATCTCCTTGAAATAATACATTCATATGCATGAAATCAAAAAATGAAAAAAATTTAATAGATCTAAAATTTCTATATTATCTCTACTATTGTTGTTCATAAAAGAGAATTATGCTAAAAGAATGGTGTCTCAATAGTGAATCAATTTTTTTCTCAAAACTGGAACCAACGGTCTCACAGTGAAAAAATGGGAACCATTACAATGAGAAAGAAAGAGAATGATATAGGAGGCAGTGAATTCCCAAATCTATTGTGAAGACAACATGTGTCCACTTGAAAAAGCTCTCCCAGTGAAAAGAATATCTCTAATCTCTATCTATAACTGGATATCAAATCTTTGATCAGTTTTGCCTCTCAAAAGCATAAAATGATTCAAAAACTTGATGAAAATTTACTGCTTTTGATGCCAGATCTCAAATCAAGGCAAAGGCCAAAATCAGTTAAGATGGCCTCTAGAATGCAATGTAATCTTTTCAAAAAAAAAATTTCCACATTTAGGCTTCAACATTCTCTTATATCTACCTCCCAGCCAATTTTGATGCTCCATGATGAAATCTACCCATTTTACTGAGAATGCCCTAAAAATCAAAAATTTTCTTATAGCTCAAACCAGTGAATAGTTGTGCAAAAACTAACTTCATATTTAGAAATCTCATTTCCTCTTGATTCCAATAGTATATTGAAGTCCATATTTCAGATAAAAGTTGCCCCGGTTATGCCCCTCTGAAAATCTAGGCTCATGTTCATGACTTTCATAGCTCTTTGCAAAAATTTAACATTTTTCTATAGTTTGAACTATATTAAAAATTTAGACTTTATTTAAATTTTGACCTAGTACGTGAATTTGAGGAGAAAATTTAAAATAATAAACCTTTTTTTCCATTTGAATTTTTCCTTTACTTTCCATCTGGGTCAAACTTGGTTTGATGATTCTCACCATGTGTCGACATGTGATTGGCTCAGACCTACATAGTCATCAAAAAACCCCAACTAGGTGCCATGTGACATCATCTCATTGGTCTAGCACCTACACAACTGGTGCCACATCATCATGCCACCTCAGCAATTACTATGTCACCATGTTAACCAATGTACAACTTTGTCTTGGTGACATGGTGACCACTATTGGATCTGCCACATGTCACCATTTGGTGCATCGTTGAAATATGATCATCACATCATATTAAGTCGCCAGGTGTCCTCATCTAATCTATTCTCAGGCTACCACTTATCCTTCAATTACTCACTAATGCTGCTACATCACCACAACATGGGACCCATGATTGTCTTGCTAGATTTTGAGGTTTTTTGACAAGTCACTATGTTGCTACTAGAAAACCTCATCATTTTTTGGTGGCGACATAGTGCCTCGCCATATTTTCAAGTTTCCCAATGAGTTTGATTATGTTGACATCATTGGCTCCAATTGCGTTCTGGTTTAACATTTCTATGTGGTCACCTCTAGCTAGCCAAGTCTTTGGTGGGATTCCCATGCATGGGCTAGGCTTCAAAAGCCAAGTGTCTCCTAAGACACTTAAACTTTGAGTGTTCTTGTATTTAAACTTAGAGAAAGACTCCCACTTTTTCAATGCGGGATAAAACTTGGGAGATTTCATTTCCAAAATATAAGTTGAATATAGGAATCAAATCAAACCTGCTACCAAATCTAGTCCTATTCACATTGGCATGGATTTTAATCATCTCCAATGCATTTGTATCTATTATGACAATGCTAGAGCTAGATCTGCAATCAAACTAAAGTAGATTTGTAATTTTCCTTTCAATGTGAAAGAGACAACTCATTTTTTGGGCATGGATCAATTATTGGCTTCAAAGAAGTTATTGATGGTTACTACTATGGGAGAACATTGCATGGGTTTTTTCTGAATACATCTAATTGATCACCAACCTTGAGAGTCATTCTTTGGACTAAAACCCACAACATAATTGCACACATCATTGGGATTACACAATCCATAGGATCCATAGATATCATAGTCGCTGCATTGACCTCTATATGTTTACCATTATTGACTCCATTGTCCATCACCCATCCCAAATTAGACTCTTAGTTACACCATTCTCATCCAACCAAACCAGCCCTGCCATTTGAAATGGAAACCCATTAACATGGGGCTCCCTACCTTCTCTAGCCATGGGCTTTGTTTCTCACATGGACCTGGATTAACTAGATAGGACATTACCAATTGATGCATGATAATTTCCTTTTAAAGAGCTAAAATGAAATATGTATTGATTTTTACATCTTACAATTTGAAATGGCTCATTTTCTCATCTTATGCACACCTTCATTTTCACCCTTTTATTTTTGTAGTCAATGTGTTTTGTTACTGTTTTAGGATTTGACATATTATCCTTAATATCTAGTTCATGTTCTTCAGTATCATTTTCAAAAAGATGCTTTGCACTCTCACTACCTTCAAAATATTTTCTCGTAAAGCCAAGCTCATATAAATAAAAAAAATTAACAACCATGCTTGGTATAACTAAACTGGCAATGCTAGGAAGCAACCCTCCCAAATCCAAGTCTTTAGTAGCAAAAAAAAACACATGAAAATAAAAGAAACAAAATTGTTGTTCTATCCCTATAACTGTTGTATTCCTCTTTTCAGCATGGAGCCTCCATTCCTCTATCTTTTTTTGGGTGGGATTCCCTGGTAAAACGTGGCTCCACATTCTTTCTTTTCTACCACTTCAATGAAGAAGCTTGGTGTTGTAATAGCAAAAACATTAATTACTCCTCTTAATTTATTGACAAACAATGTAGCCAATGCCTCCTTCTCTTTTCCATGGGATTTCTTTCCTTTACACAATGTTTTAATCATCTAAAACTTTTATGAAGTTATAATAAAGTTGGAGTAACAATCTTATTAATCAATATCATGCTTTACTTTCTGCCATAGATATAATTCTACACATTTGATCGCCCTCAAAAAATGGCATTCCCCACTTACACTCCCCATGTGATTTATTTATAAATCAATATCACTTTAAAAACTCAAGGCATCTTTAGGATCTTTTAATAAATTCTACAAATTGTGAATTTGTGTCTGGAGGCCAGCCAATTGGCCTTAAAAATTGATTCAATCAAGTAACCAGGTCATGAAAATCGGCATGAGTGTTCAATCCTACACACTCTATCATACTAAAAATTCTTAGCCCATGATGAATTTCCAATCAAAATATTTTAATTGCCAAACATCCATACTTCAATTATCTTGCAGGCAAACAGTGTTAAAAAACATAAACTAGGCTCAAGTTCGACATTATCAACTAAGTTATTGATCACTTGGGGTTTTGAAAACCAAGATATAGGTTATTTTACATTCAAAGGATAAGAATTGATAATTAGGGCTTATTAAAAATAACAAGACAGATTTGGAAAATTTCCAAAAATAGGCACTTGGAAATTTTAAACTGGGAAATGTGTCAAAAAGTATTTTTTGGTAAATGGATGGACATAAGAAAGTATGCAGATGGATTCATCATGATTTGGGAATTGGCATACTTCAAGGATTTTTAGGGAACAACAGGATGATATAATCTATTTAGGCTTACCAATCATAAGATCAAAGTTATAACATGTTAAACAAGGGTACGGATCAATCTGGATACCTTAGCCATAAAAAAACAATGTAAATTGGATTTTTAATCAAGTTAGAAAACTAATCAAATGGATTCATTATGATCTCAAAATTGGAACATATGAAGTGTCTAACCCCTAGAACACAATGAAAAAATAATCTCTTCATTTTGGTCAACTAGGTCAAAGATATCATCGGTCGAATAGGGCTTCCTAGAATTGTGAATAGCTACACATGCACGAAATAGTAAATGACCAACTTTGAGGGGTTCAAAACCTAGTCAAACAGATCCAAAATGGGCTGAAAATTAGAACACATGTTCTTTGACATGCATACTAAACATCCCAAAATGGTGGGTCATGACACATTCCTAGCTAAAAGATATTCAAAGACAAACTGGGCCTCTTGATGCTATTTGACACTTAGGCAGAATTGCGAGTTTTGCTACTAGCTCGAAATGGGACTTCACTGAATGATTTAGGATGGAAAAATAACATTTTGGATCACATTCATATGTCAAATGAAAGGTGTCAAGCCACTCAAACATCATCTAGGCCTCAAACTAACAACCAACTAGATATGCATAAAAAGCATCTATAGGGGCTCAAAATTTGGAATGCACACTCAAAATAGGAATGAAATTTGGAGCACTAACATGCACTCTTTGATGTCATTAGTGGTCAATATAATACCTCCAATTAACTACGCAACCCTTCATTTCAAATGTAATGAGTTATATTCATCATACACTATGATAGTTATAAATACATCATAACAATGTTCTGCAATGCTCCCCTATAGCATCAACATCCATGCTAACAATATCCCCCTTTCTGATTGATGGCAACATAGATGAAAAACATCTAGTTCCAAGAATACCAACAAGTTTCTTCATCAATAAAATCTTGCTTCATGAAAATCCTTTATTGCAGAACTTCTCCTCATAATACAATGTTTTTCATGACATACTTCTCCCCCATTGACATCAATGTCAAAGATAGTACACAAATGGTTCAATTTTCTTGAGCATCTAATCAGCACAACCATAAGTTGGTCTATCACTTTACAATTTTGTATATAAATCCATAAACAACTCAAGCATCTAGAGACACTATTGTATACCAATTACCAATTACCAAGAGTCCTTTACTAACTCTATTCACTATAGACACTCCCCCATTGAGGAAGCATCAACATTCAGTCTAGTCTAACAATGATGTTATATACCTTGGATTGATGCACTTTTGGATCTTTTATTCTAAAATAGGTAGGGGCATAACCCCAAGCATACCTCTTAGGTACTCAAATGTATCCTTTGGTAAGGTCTTTGTGAAAATGTCTACAATCTATACCTTAGTGTTAATGTACTCTAGTTTGATTTCTTTCTTTGCAACTTTCTCTTTCAACACATGCTACTTTATAGGGATATGCTTAGTCTTAGAATGAAAAATATGATTCTTAGACATGTTAAATATGCTTGTATTATCATAGTAAATGATAAGAAGTTCTCTAAATGTAATTCCAATATCCTTCATCATCTACTTCATCCATATGAATTTATTACAGTTATTTGTTGTTGTAACATATTCTGCCTTTGCAGTGCTTTGTGAGGTGTAATCTTGCTTCTTGTTGAGCCAAGAAACCAATCTTCCACCAAGAAAGAATGCTCCTCTACTGGTGCTTTTTCTATCATCCTTATCTCTGGCCCAATCAACATCAGTATAAGTACAAAGAGTAAAGTCATTACTTCTATCATACCAAATGCCATAATCAGGTGTACCTTTCAGATATCTTAATATCCTTTTTACTATTGCATAGTGATATTCTTTAGGATTAGCCTAAAATATTGCCACAATTCCAACTACATTTACTATATTAGGTCTACTATGAGTCAAATACTACAATCCTCCAATCATAGATTTTTACTTCTTTTTTTCAATAGTAGGTATCTCATCCTTGCTTGATAACTTGTGACTAGTTACCATAGGAGTTCCAACAGGTTTACATTTTTCTAGACCAAATCTTTTTAGAAAATATTTTAAATACTTTTTTTGAGAAATAAAAATTCCTTCTTTATTTTGAACAATTTGCAATCCTAAGAAAAAATTCATTTCCCCTATCATGCTCATCTCAAACTCATTATTTATATCTTCTAAGAATTTGTTACTGGCTTCATCGTTTCCTCCAAAAATGATATCATCAAAAAATACAATAATTATCATCAAACCATCTTCTATTTCTTTCAAGCACAAGTTATTATCTATTGTTCCTTTAGAAAATCCAAGATTTGCTAAGTATTTATCCAACCTTGCATACCAGGTTCTAGGTGCTTGCTTTAATCCATACAAGGCTTTCTTTAAATTGCAAACTATATCCTTCTCTTCTGTCAAAGGAAATACTTCTAGCTTCTCAATATAGATTTCTTATTCAAGTTCTCTATTTAAGAATGTTGAGTTAACATCAATCTGATATACTTTGAAATTTTTATTTGCTACATATGCTAGGAACATTCTAACTGCTTCCATTCTTGCTATAGGTGCATATGTTTCCTCATAATCAATTCATTTTTGCTAAGAGTAACCTTTGCATACTAGTCTTACTTTGTTTCTTATTACTTCTCCTTGTTCATTCATTTTATTTTTGAATACCCATTTTGTACCAAACATATTTTTGTCCTTGGTCTAGGAACCAATTCCCATGTGTCATTTTTTATTATCTATTGCAATTCTTCTTTCATTGCTTTCAGCCAATGATCATCGTTGATTTCTTCATCTACACTTTTTAGTTCTACTTGAGATATTAATCATAGTTCTTCATTGATTTTTCTTCTTGTCACTACTCATTTTTCTTTACTTCCTATTATTTGATCAGCAAAATGATTTCTCATTATATTCTTACTTGGGGTAGGAGTTGCTACTTCAACTCTTATTTTAGGTACCATGCTCTATTCTTTTTTTACTTCTTTTGTTTGCACATTATTCTGCAAGTCATTGTTAGTCTTGAGAAATAGTTCATTACATATGTTGGTCATCCCAGGATAATCAACTCCATTAGAGTTATAATCCATCATCTTTTCCTTAGTGCCAAACTTTTCATCTATTTTCACATTTGTGCACTCTACTATAGTTTTTGTTTTATAGTTGAAACATCTATAAGCTTTACTCTTTAATGAATAGCCAAGAAACATATTGTTGGGCATTCATTTTGCATGAGGTCAATGACAGGAATCCATAGTGTAATTCCTCTCTTGAAAAGAAAATCTTTTTAAAGACCTGCTCCAAGGTTCAGTGTTTGTCTTGTGACGTACCAAAATTCGCTCAGTAGAAGATAACTGTGAGTGTTCACAAGGAGGCCTTTGCTAGTTCAAAAAACTCTTGTCTTGGAATCGAAGTAAAATCTATTTGCTATCTCAAAAATATCACACCAAAAGAACAATATTTTTGTATTTTCTATTTTTTCAATGAATGCAACTCTAACAATGTAACTACTATGAAGTCCTATTTTAATAGGGGGTTAGCAAAGCAAATAATGAAACTGAAAGAAAATAACATGAAATCAAATAACTTGAAATTGAAATTCCTAAACGAACATAAGCTATAGAACACAACACGCTGCAAGTTAAACCTTCAAAGAAATTAGTAGGAAACCAATGAAAATAGGAGCAACACTTCCTAGAATCCACTGATGCAATCGTCAGTGAGAATATTTAACAAATCAAATGATGTTTCACTCTTCATCAAATCACAAGGCCATGAAAAGTGCGCTCATGCAAGACAAAAAGCTATGTAGACACAATCAGGTGATCTCTTCTCAAGCTTGTTACGTCAATGAAATTCATATATATGTAGCAAACACTAGAACTAAAAGATTGCACAACCAGAAATAACACAATAAACCTTTGGCTCAATCACAATATCATGAATAAAATCCACAAAACAATGACACATTCAGGTAAGAATAACTACACTCCAAATGCTAGCACCAAAAGCATAATTTTATTGCATAATAACAATGGCCTTTGTTACATTTTACAATGGGGTATTTATAAGAAATCATCTCCTCAATTTGTGTTGAGAGTGAGATATATTGATGCAATAAAATACTTTTAAAACATTTAAACAAACTAAATATATACAAACTGACAATCTAACTGGTGCTTAGAGGGACTCCATCCATATTTTATTCATTAATTGGATGCATGAACCCTTTACATGTCAAAAACAATGAAAGCATGAGAGAGAAAGTAGGAGGGAGCCATCAATTAAAGTAGAAGTGGATGGAGACACCAAAGATAGAAGCTGGCCCTTCACTAGGCATGTGTTGGAGTTAACTTGCCATCAAAATGTGCTCCCAATGCATGGAAAGTGATATTTTTGGAACTGGCAGTCAACTGTCGATGCACCTATGAATTGCAGACCTGCGAAGCTCAATTCGCCAAAAAATCAAAGTTCTCAATTTTGAAAACAGTTTATGGGTTTTTCTCAAATGAGGTTTTAGATCACTTTTTGTATATTCTCCATGCCCCTTTCTAATGATTTACATGCTCTTTATAGCCAGTTACTTTCATAAACTTGCACTCCCTCTGCTTCTTCAATCAAAAATCTCAAGGCACCTGCATTGAATCTTGTCTCTAATAGTTGCATAAGATGAGGAAGCTGATTTGCTTTATGTGTCCAGCCTCTGTATCTTTGACCTTTTCCTTCTCTCCACCTATCCAATCCTTCTCAATGAGAAACCAAGTGATCCAGTTTATCCAAGATGATAAAATGTTTGCAACTTTTTCATATTTTTTTTCACAAATTTTCTAGACATTTTTAAATGACCTTTTGGAGGTCTTTTGCTCAAAATTTCAAGTCAAAACCTTTGTCAGTCCCTAAAATTGGCCAGGTAAAGGCTCACTATTTTAGGGATTGAAATTAGATTTTTAGTTCTTCTTTCCAACAATGTAAGTGGTTCTGAATTCTGAGGCTCGAGTAAAAAGTTATGACCTCGACAAGTTGAGGATGCCATTTCTACCTACACAAGAAGCAAATATTAGTCCATAGAGTTAACAATGCATAGTAAAGACACACTAGCTACTCAAACAAAACTAGAGATGAATCTTGAAATTTGGCTAAGTCTAAAATTTTGAAGCCCTAAAATTTGGCTAAGTCTGGATTTCTGAAGCCCTGAAATTTCTTAGAATCTTTACCTTATCTCGGGGAGGTCTAAAACCTATCTCAAAAGATTCATTGCATATATTAAAATATATCTTAAGTATAACAACTTATACTTAAATGATATATTTTAAACTCCTCTCATGGCTATTTAGACAAAATTGGAGGTGAAAGGGCAGCTTGGCAAGCATGCACAGTGCCTTGAGAGAGCGACGGCGTGAATGCACACAAGGCACCTTGGTCATGCATGCACATGCATGCATGAACTATGGTGATACGTGTGACACACTGCACGAGTGTGCAGGTGGCATGCGACGCACATGCACACAACGCACAGTGTGTGGGCACAAGCGCAAGGAGTGAGCTTCGTGCAGGCACTCAGCGCGAGTGTCACGTGAGCATGCAAGAGCACGGTGCATGACACAAGTGTCATAGGTATGTGACGCACATTGCTCGAGCATCATAGGCACGGGTGCATGGTGCTTTTTTCAACTTCTTTTTTTTTTAATTTATTTTTATTTTTTTTAATTTTTGATTTTTTTGTGTTTTTTTAATTTTTTGATTTTTTTTGTGTTTTTTCAATTTTTTTGATTTTTTTTGTGATTTTTGGACTCAACTTTCTAACTTAAATGAGTTTTCTTCTCCCGATGCCTGGACTATGAGTCTAGGAGTCAAAAAAAGTAGGGGGTCCCCATTCTTAGTAAGGAATGGGGCGTGTGTTGTGGAGACCACAACACATACCTCCATCACTCCTTGAACAAAACTTATTGATATCATCATCTCTTTTGATGTAGCATTTGTTTCCAAATATCTTGAAATATTTGACTAATGGTGAGTGACCAAACCATAACTCATAAGGTGTTTTCTCCATACCTTTTCTAATCTATACTATGTTTAGTGTATATACTATTGTATTGACTACCTCTCTCCAAAATGTTTTTGGTACATCATTCTTGAATGACATAGCTCTTGCTGCTTCAAAAATTTATCTATTTCTTCTTTCAACAATCACATTCTACTCAAGTGTATGGGGTGATGATAGTTGTCTCCTGATACCATGCTTTTCATAGTAGATATTGAATTCTCTAGAAGTGAATCCTCCTCCTCTATCTAATCTTAAGCTTTTAATTTTAACTCCATATTCATTCTCTACTTTTTTCTTGAATACCTTGAATTTCTCAAATGCTTCTAACTTTTCCTTAAGAAAAGATATCCACATCATTCTAGTAAAATCATCAATAAAAATCATAAAATATCTTTCTCCATAGAATCCTCTTGTTCTTGCAAGACCACTAAAATCTATATGAACCAATTCTAGCTTTTGTGTAGTACCAAACTACTTGCTAGGAAATGAGACTTTCTTCTACTTAGCCAAGATGCATTCCTTACAAATAATTTTAGTGGGCTTAGTGATCTTAGGTAAATCTCTCATAGTAGGTGTATTACTAGCTTTCAAAATGTTGTCAAGTTTAATGTGACAAAATCTTTTGTGCCATAACCAACTATTGTCAACTTTAGCTACCAAACAGTTTGTTTCAGTGGAGTTTAACTAAAATACATTACCTCTGGTTCTTGTGCTAGTACCAAATAATTTTCCTTCCTTATTCTTAATAATGTATGTGTCATCCCAAACTACAATTGGTAACCTTTGTCCATAAGTTTTCCAACACTTAACAAGTTATGTTTCAGTCCATCAACAAAATAAATATTATCAACATTTTTTTTACCATCTAATGTGATAGATCCAATTCTTGTAATGTGGTAGGTTGCATTGTTCCCTACTCTAACAATTCCTCCGTCATGGCTTTGAAATTTGAGAAATTTTCTCATATCACCAATCATGTGATGTGAACAACCACTATCAATGATCTAATCGTTTCTTTCAACTTATGATATCAATGCACTTTCTTCTCTAATTTCTTTGTCAAGATCATCCTCCTTTATAGCTATGAATCCTAATTCATCTTCACTTTTTCTTTGATCAGATTCTTCTTCTTCTTCTTCATTAGCATATAAACAATTTCTAGGTCTTCTAGATTTGAATCTTCCTTTATATTTTCTTTCTCTTTTAGGACACTTAGATGCATAATGACCATATTCATTACATGTCCAACATTTAAAGATATTCTTACCATCTTTTTCTCTTTCCACAAGAAGAGCCACTCCTTCTTGGATCTTTTCCTTAATAGACTTATTGTTGCTAGCAATGTCTCATTGTGCTTTTGCATTCCTTTCTAGACTAGGTTTAATATTAAACTCACTAAATGTTGTCTGAACTTTTGTTAACTCTCCAGATTGTTTCAGATCAAATTATTCAACTTCCAATCTACCAATCAATGTTCCTTTGGTGAAATTAGTGGTACAAGGTGACATTACCTGAATCATCTGTGTTATTGTCTTGAAAGGTGGTGTTAGGCTTTTCAAGATCTTCCATATTACTTCATCATCAAATTGCTTTCCACCAAGAGATGTGATTCTTGAAACAATCTCAAATATTTTGCCAATATAGGTTCTCACAAATTCATCTTCCATCATCTTAGCATCTTGGAATGTGAAATACATATTTTGTAATCTAATGCTTTTTGCATGTGTATCACCCTCATAATTAGCTTATAAGGTTTTCCAAATTTCATGAGATTTTTTGAGTTGTTTTACTTGGCTATACTCACTTTCAGGTAGAGTAGATAGTATTTCTTCTCTTGTCTTTATGTTGCAGATGAACACTTCTCTTTGTTCCTCAGTACAACTTTCAAGATTGTCTTCTTCTGCAATGTTTTTAGATGCCTTGTTTACAAGCCAATATCCTAGACCCATGCACAAGAGATGAGTCTTCAATTTATCCTTCTTGTTGTCGTAGTTTGTGCCATCAAACCTTGGACTTTCCTTTCTAAAAAAATTCACCATGGATCTTGCAAAGTTGTTAAACTTTTTCTTCAAGGACCTAAGGCTCTGATACCAATTATTATAAAAAATAGTCCACCAATATAAATAAGAGGGGGGGGGGGGGGGGGGGGTGAATTAGTTATGTGATAATTAAAACAATTATCCCTTTTAAACAATCTTGATCAAACAAACAATGTAAACAATAACCATAAAGAGATGCTCACACACAATTACACCAGATATGTTGACTAGGGAAACCCTTGATTAGAGGGAAAACCCTAGTAGGAATGATACTCACAATATGATGTACTAATATGAATATTCCTTGTTAGAGGATGGACCCTGTTAGGAGTTTATTACAACACTTAGTAAAAGAGTCCCTATTAGGAGACTTTGAATCATTGTTAGGAGATTCCAACCCTGTTAGGAGTTGTGTCAACCCTATTAGGAGTTGTGGAAAAGTAGCTGGACCTATTGTCCAAACAGCTTCAGGAACACACCCACTATCCAATTGATCTTGATACTATAATAGATCTGTAACAAGATTTTACATCTTCCTCTATCTAGTACATCATACTTCTTCACCTTTAGATCATGCAATTAGATCTAGAACTCTATGATAAGTAATAGTGACCCCTAAGGTCACTTACATGCATTAGTCTATCACTCTACTCTGTTGCTTCATAATTTGAAAGTCTTCTTCACTTTCTTATATCTAAAACATATAAAATATCTTTCCTCTATACTATGCTCAATCATAAATCCTTGAGTTGGATTCACACTTTATTATCATACATTAATTAAATGAAATACCTATTTAATCAATGTTGTCAGCTCACAGTTATACAAAAACTTCCACATGTGTGACCTCCATACATGCACACTCTCTGACATCATTAGTAGTCAATATACTACCTCCAATTAATTGTGCAACTCTTCATTTCAAATGTAATGAGTTATATCCATCATACAATAGGAACTACTTTCCTAATGCTCTATTTTCATGTGGTTCTCTATATATTGAAAATATCTTTCATACACTATTGACTCAGGTTTTGTGTACTTGCCCAAGTAAAAATACATACTATAATATGTGCTGGTAATTATGCATAAGCAAATGAGTAATATAATGTCCTCAATATAGAAATCACAATCTACTACTCTGTCAATCTTTTACAAACTTATTACTATGTTGTCATCAATGACAAACACAATTATAAATACATCATAACAATGTTCTACAATGCTCCCCCATAACATCAGTATTCATACTAACATGATGAAGACATGAAAGCTTTTTATTTGCTTGAGAAACAACAAAGAGAAATTTTACTCCCTTGGGAAATTATATGATGACATTTTGAGAACACTTCTCAACACCAAGCTCATCACATTTCCTATGTATAGCTCCTATGGAAATCCTTTCTTGGATGATTATTGTGCTTATCATTAATTTAATGACCACGCTACTTCTGATTATATAGAGCTGAAACATAAATTGTAAGATCTCATTGATGATGAGATTGTTGATCTTGGAACCTCTAGTGACTCATGCAGTGAAGATACTTATCTTAAGAAAGAATATGTTGATGTCCCTATGTCTAGTAGTGGCTCCATTACATCTTCCACTTCTTCCAACACTCATGCATCTCCCAACACTTCATAGCTTTCCAACATGACCCCATCAAGCAAAGAACCTAGTTCTTTCCAGATGGAATATGCATACCCTCAAGGGCTACCTCTAAAAGAAACTCAAGCTAACCCTCACTTGGCTACAAACCTTTTCCATGGTACTAAGCCTAAAGATCCTCAACCTTCATGCACTAATATGCCTACTCCAAGCACTAATCCACTCAATATTCATTCTCTCTTGTCCTTAGAAGTGGCTCCATGTCAAGAGGACTCTCAAAAATAAAAAGCTATAAATGTCAAGAAAGATCAAGATCAAGCACCCTTTAATATCTTTCAAAAAATTTCCCTTCCATATCCTATATCTTATCCACCTCATAAGTATTATGAAGACACCACTTCCACTATTTTCCTTGAGCTTACTAAAAATTATGAGAAAAGTTCTCTTCCTATGCTATCCAAAGCTACTTGTCAAGATCAAAGCATCCCCTCATGTACTACTTCTCAAATATCCACTTCAAAAATTTTCTCAAGCTTCAAGTGATCCTATTAAAAATGTTGTTCCTATCAAAGCTATTCATGAGTCTATTGATGGCTTTGATCATTTTTCTCACTCTAAAGATGTTAATATCCCTATCCACTATCCATTTTCATCTCCTACATCTATCCTAGATCCTTATCCATCAAATCTAAAGCATTAAAACCTTCCATCTATATTGGGACCTTATGTTCCTTCATCTCCTACATTTTCCACTCTTAGCTCTCCCATCATACCTAAAGATCAATAAAGACACTCATCCTTAATGAATTTCCACCCATATATCCATCTAAACCAGTCATATCATCCTTATTCATCCAAAAATCCCAAGTCTTTTGGAAATGAGAATAAACATAAGAATTCATTGAAAAATGAAGATCACTATGGCCCATCTAATTGACATGTGAGTGCTAAGAAGGAAAATGTGCAAAAGAGATTGCAAAGGTCCGCTATTAAGAGAGCTAAATCAAATAAAATATGGGTTCCTAAATTGATCATTGAAGAAATGCATTCTCAAGCATCAAAGAACAAGAAAAATCTAAAGCTATATAGATTCCCAAGTCTCTTTTGAAAGACTTGAATATTGAAAATACTTCAAAATTGACATTCAAGCTTCCAAAGGCTTATACTACAATTTTTAAATGTACCTTTACTTATTTTATATGATATTTCATGCCTCTACTCAGATTTTCAAGATCAAACAACTAATATCACAAAGATCCACCAAATTTCTCAAGAAACCCCAAATCGGGTATGCCAGAAATAGTGCCAAAAGCTTCACAGCTTCACCTATTGTTAATAAATCTAAAAGTGGAAATTTTTAAATGAATTTTAGCAGAATAAAATCCTATAAAATTAAATTTCTAGATCTATATAACATGCACACAATAGCTCCCAAACGAAGGACAAAAATAATGCTCATCGGGCTCACGAAAATAGCACAAAATAGCCCAGAATCACCACAAAAACTTAATAATCTATCATTGAAGTATAATCATATCCAAATAAATATATTCAGCTCTATTTTAATATTTAAAAGTCTGATATAAAGCAGCAACCCAAACTGATATGAAATACTCAACTGGAAACACCAAACTCTTACAAAATATACACCCGAAAACCCACAAATCTGCACTGTTCAGCACAAAGGCAAACTCTGCATGAGCATGCACATGGAATGGCTTCAAAATCCCATCCTTAGCCTTCTTTTAAACTTGCAAACTCCCGTTCTTGGGTCTCCCTAGAAACCTGCAAACTCCCATTCTTGGGTCTCCTTCTCCATAGGTTTGGCAGCCTCTGAAGAATAACAAAAAAAGAGCAAAAATCAAGTTCTGGAATGAGCCCAAAATGCCTCCAAAACCCTTAAAAGAGGGCATAACCCTAACTCACATCCAAGAGGGGTTAATGAAAAATATTTTAATAATAATTTTCATTTATTAGTCCATTCACTTCCAAAGATTATCCCACTTTTCTGAAACTTCACCTTTTTGGGCCTGCCTGCCTCAGCAAAGATTATTATTTTTAATTATTTGAAAAGGGGACATGACAAGTCCTCACCTCCCAAATATTGCTTGCCCTAAAGAAATGGGTGAACAATAAACCAATCAATCCACCTGGATCCCAAATCTAGTCATGAACTATACTACTACCAATTAACACAAGCTCCTGCAATATCCTCTGCAATATGACCAAGAGGAATCCATAATCAAACTGACAATTTTAGCTCAACCAAACTCCAAAATCACCACTACCACAATCAAAAACCCATGAGACACAAACTCTTAGAACATCAAAACCCAAGTAAAGGGCACAGATCAAACTGCCAACACAGTAAATACCATCAACGTATCCCACTGGCCTATACGAAATGTACAATCCAACTCTGCAACAATGGTGAATGCTCTCGAATGAAATTGTACCAAGTATGGAGAATCCACACACTATACAAATCTTGTAGTCAACACAACTCTACAAATCACTAGCCACTATCTCATAACCATAACTCCCATGCACTACTAATGGTAAAAAGACATCACAAGATAAAGAGCAAGAAATGGAACCCAAACCAAGTTTGTCTTCCATCAACTCCTCAGCACAAGGATCAAATGCTAACTAATGTACATACCCTGCAATATAATGTTGATAAAAAAAACCAACCTCAGTCAATAGCTCACCATAAACAAGTGATACAACCCACTGTGACTATTCACCAGCTAATTCAAGAGATGTCATAGCCAAAGGAGTAGAATCAATAACAACACTCGCTAAAGCATCACTCCAAAACTCCTGCTCTAAGTCATGTATTATCAAGCTATCAAATGCAAGACCTATTGCCATGTCGTGCCCATCACAACTCTCATCCCGAGGCATCAAACTATCCCATAACTAATGATAAGCACTAGGAACCAAAGTACATCTCTGTATCATCATCTCATCAACATGGTCATGAGCATATCTCACAATGTAATGTTGATAGAATGAACCAATCTCAATCAGTAGCTCAGACTACAATCTAGATGTAACTAACTACAATTGATCACTAACCAAGTTAGAATTGACTACTACCTCTGAAGACATCACCAAGGGAGTAGTATTACTAGCCAAAACCATGCCAACTGTCGACTCACCAACATCACACATGGTCTTTGATACATCATCTCTAGTCTTCGTGCCATTAGTACTAGAGGTCACCACCATGTCAGGCATACCACAACAATCTGTTGCAGCACCCAACTCAACTGAACCTAACTCTAATGGGGACAAACCTGATATGCCAATATTAGTATCAAGGATGGATGCATCCCGATCTCCACTATCTTTGACAATCTCGACCATGGACATCCTCGAATCACCAGACACCATAGCTTGTGACTGTATAGAATCTAGTAAAGACTGTAGTTGCTCTAACTCCATGGTCACCTTAGCCAAATGAAACTGTGACTCCTTGAAAGCCAACTGTGTACTCTCAAGAATCTCAGAAGTCACCTCAAGCTGCTAAGTAAGCTCACTCACCTCATCTTCCTTGGCCAACAATGCATCGTATGTTGTACTGCCCCACTCCATAAGATAATCTCTATCGGCTACCAATTGCATATAATCCTATCTTAGAATTTGGATAGCCTCCCATAAAGAGTGGAACTCTATCAAGGAAAGATAACTGCTTCCCTACTCATCACTAGTAGGAGAACCCCATCCATAAATGGCTAACAATTGACGAGTAGCATCAAAATGCTAGCAAGCGATAGCAATGTCTTGCTCACTAACTCTCAACTGATTAGACACATGATGGCACTGGCTAGACTATCTCCTACAAACCTCCTCTAATGCATTGTCTAAAGGAGTATCCTCAAAGTTACTAGTCTCTAGAGTATTACCATCCATATCCTCTGAATCAACTCCAAAGCTCATATCAACAAATGGAGTATCAAAAAATGTAGCACTACTATCCAACTCCTCTGTACCAAAAGAAACTACCAAGGAAACTAAGTCTTCAAAACTACCCACTACATCCTCCTGGATGTCATCAATGCCAATATGATCCTGGGACTCATATGTACACACTGCCAAATATGAAAGATCATCAACACACTCCAGCAAGTATGGTCGACTGGATATATGAACAAAGCCCAACACCGATGTATGAAAACTAATACCAACATCGGACAAGTTGCTAGCACAAGAAAAGACAACACCATGCAATCTGCTAATAAAATCCATGATAGCACCCAAACAAACATTGCTACCAAAATGTGTTAAAGATCTCCAGTCAACTGAATCCCAAATGCCAATATAACAATCTCGAGTCCATATCTGTAAACTAGAATCAGCTGGTAACTCAAGAAAAATCCTCACTTGAGTAATATGACCAATACCAACTAACTCCACATACCTTTCATGATGAGATAATGAAGTCACAATACTTTCTTTGTTCACTTTCAGCTAGTTGGACAAATCGTGTGAAGTACTACCAGCCTCAACCTCATGTGACAAAGCATCTAACTGTGCCTGGTACTCTTTCTCAGCAAAGTCATGAATGCTCAATGTTTTCTCATCTCTACTAGGTATCTCACCATCATGTACAAAAACATCCTCATAATCATCATCTGAACCCATTACGCTATAGTCACTACCTGTTGTAACTATACCATCCTGAATACCTGTGATATCACCCTTTAACGACCTGTATACAATTGTCTCATTTTGAGTATCAAGTTGACCATTATTATCAATTTGTGTAATATCCCTTCTCACTACCTCCTATGGTGGAGTAGAATTTGAGACCTCTGCTTGGCTATAAGCTAGTTTCTCAAATTCCTTATGCAAGTTCTTGATAATTGTGTCATCTTCCCTATGAGAAAATTTTCCAAATAGAAATCCAATCAACTTATCCACCTTATTTGGGTCAGAAAACATGTCATTCATTATACGGCGGTGCTCAACCAACTGTTCAGACATGTCATGGTTTATTTTCCTAAGTTTATCTCGAATGTCTAAATAACCATCCTTTCTACTGTTCTGACTCTAGATATCAATTGTCCAAGATCATGTCCTCTGAGACTTTGTACTATACCTTTCCATTCTGGATAAATTAGATTGTAACCTCAATAGGTTATAACTTCTTCAAACACCAAGAACTAACATGCAATTGATTAGAAGTAGCATGCAACCATAGATTTTGACATGCAGCTGATTAGAAGCAACATGCAACCACCAAATTCACCAAGAACTAACATGCAAATGATTAGAAGTAGCATGCAACCATAGATTTTGACATGAAACTGATTAGAATCAACATGCAACCATAAATTATGACATGCAAGATCTAGGTAGTTGTCAAAACTGACATGCGAGATTTGGGTAGTTGTCAAAACTGACATGCAAGATTTGGGTAGTTGTCAAAACTGACATGCAAGATCTGGGTAGTTGTCAAAACTGACATGCAAGATCTAGGTAGTGTCAAAACTAACATGCAAGATCTGGGTAGTTGTCAAAACTGACATGCAAGATTTGGGTAGTTGTCAAAACTGACATGCAAGATCTGGGTAGTTGTCAAAACTGACATGCAAACTTCTACAAACCCTCAGGCTGGCAAGATCATGGCTCTGATACCACTGAAATGTTCCTTTACTGATTTTATATGATATTTCATGCCTCTAATCAGATTTTCAAGATCAAACAACTAATATCACAAAGATCCACCAAATTTCTTAAGAAACCCCAAATCGGGTATGCCAGAAATAGTGCCAAAAGCTTCACAGCTTCACCTATTATTAATAAATCTGAAAGTAAAAATTTTTACAGGAATTTGAGCAGCATAATAGCCTATAAAATGAAATTTCCAGATCTGTATAACATGCACACAATAGCTCCCAAATGAAGGACAAAAACAATGCTCATCGGGCTCCCGAAAATAGCACAAAATAGCTCAGAATCACCACTAAAACTTAATAATCTATCACAGAAGTATAATCATATCCAAATACATATATTTAGCTCTATTTTAATATTTAAAAGTCTGATATAAAGAATCAACCCAAACTGATATGAAATACTCAACTGGAAGCACCAAACTCTTACAAAATATACACCCAAAAACCCACAAATCTGCACTGTTCAGCACAAAGGCAAACTCTGCATGAGCATGCACATGTAATGGCTTCAAACTCCTATCCTTAGCCTTCTTGGAAACCTACAAACTCCCATTCTTGGGTCTCCCTAGAAACCTACAAACTCCCATTCTTGGGTCTCCCTAGAAACCTGCAAACTCCCATTCTTGGGTCTCCTTATCCACAGGTTTGGCAGCCTCTAAAGAATAACAAAAAAATGAGCAAAAATCAAGTTCTGGAATGAGCCCAAAATGCCTCCAAACCCCTTAAAAGAGGGCATACCCCTAACTCACTTCCAAGAGGGGTTAATGAAACATATTTTAATAATATTTTTCATTTATTAGTCCATTCACTTCCAAAGATTATCCCCCTTTGCTGAAACTTCACCTTTTTGGGCCTGCCTGCCTCAGCAAAGATTATTATTTTTAATTATTTGAAAAGGGGACATGAAAAATTTATTTTAGACATATTCCTCAAAATATTATAAATGCTTCCATTCTATCTTCTTCTCAAATTATCCTACTACCCCATACATCTAAACATCAAGCTATTTCATCCATAATTCCTCCATCATTCCAACACCTCCTATGTGTGTCAGTGTTGATCTTGTCCAATATTTGAGCTACCCTCATGAAATAATCTAAAGCTTAAACTTACTTTCTATGCATGAAATCTTATCCTCCATATACTCTTCCTACTACCATTTCACTTTCATCACCCTATTAGCATCTTTGAGCATATCTTTCTTGGCTTATCATGACTTATCTTTCATATAGGAGCATTGTCTACATTCAAACAACTTGAGCTCTTTCTAAAAAATTCAAAAAACAAAAAGATAAAAATTCAAAAAAAAATGAAAATGTGCCTTGATGAAAACCACTTCTTGTGGCACCTTGGTAGCAAAAGTAAAGAGAAATAATATTCATCCTTGGTGAAAACTACTTCTTGTGGCACTTTGGATAAGTACCATGATGAAAACCTGGTAAATGAGCATCATGCATAATTCTTCCATCATCCATCTATCCCATCTTCTCCCTTTGATCTTGATAATGTTGAGCTATCTTTGCATATTGGCTATCCTATCCATGAGATTCTCTATTGTGCTTTCTCATTCACTCATAGCCTCCATCTTGAGCTTTATTGTTATTGCTTTATCCCATCAATATCCCATCTAGTTAACCCCTTGATCATGATCATAATAAAGAAAAATATGGTTCTTAGGCCTCTTGACATGTCTAATCTTTTGTATTACACTTTCATGCTATCTCACTTACTGGCTTCACTACTTATCCTACATGCTATCCCGCTCATTTCTTCCATTGCTTATCAAACACATGCTTTATATGGCTATCTTTCCCTAGCTTAGGTACCCTTGAGGAGTTAGTCCTTGAGGATCACTTTCACTTGCTTCATACTCCTTTCTTATCCATCTCTGCTTATCCACCAGCTTGATGCTCCATCATGTCCTATACCTTGCTAGACATTGGGAAAAATAATGTGATCTTTCTTGAGAACTATTAATCTCTAAATCATTTCCTTAAAATTCTAAAAATCATATATGATGCGGAAAAAATCCTAAAAAATAGAAAATCACCTAAAAAAATGATCATCTTAGGGAAAACCTATCAATAGGCACTTTGATGCATCACTAAAAAAGCCAAAAATTCAAAAAAAAAATAAAAAAATTTAAAAAGTCTTAAAAAAATTGCCAAGTGGTGAAAACCTTGAAATAGGCACTACTTGAGACCCTTGCACCTATGTCTATCAATCTCAATCACCCATTTTGCTACACATTTCCTAGCTTGGGATTGTTTCTTGTCTTGATCTTGAGGGCATAGCTACTTAGCTTATTTGAGGTTTCCTTGTGCATTACAGTTTCTTTGGAAACTCACACAATAGTATTTCTCAACGCTATCCCCAACTTGACATCAAGTATTTTTTAACACTTCTTAGATAGTTTACCTACAATCCCCAATGTTGTGATATTTCTCACTATCAAATTCAAGTCTTAAAAAAATGGCCAAGTGACTTACATGCATGCACTTACACACTTAAATGACTAAACAATGTTGATCTTTACTTTCTTTTTGTGTTGTCTATGATGATTTCTTTACTATGTGTTTTATCCCTAATAGTCTTTTGAGGATGTCATTGACTAGAACACTTGGGGCATGGGGCATGTTTTCTTAATTTCTGCTTGTGGGTATGCTTTTTTCATCTATAGTATTTGAAGCATTCATGCTTGTCCTATTTGACACTTTGACTTACAAATGTATCACCCTTGACTATTTTTTACAAGGCCACACTGAGGGGTTATCCTAGCACTTATGCCTTGCTATAGGTGTAATATTTCTAAATCAAACTTAGGAAATAAAATTGTGTATTTATCTTGGCTTACATGTCTTTGATGCTTAAATTGGATTTCCACATACCTATCTGATATTGATCATATTCATATCCTCATAGTTATACTAGTGATGGTTATATGATCTCATGATGTCCCTAATAAATGCTCAATAATGAAATAAGAGTCTAAATGTTATGTGTTTCTTGCTAGTAAACCACTTTTCATATTAGTTTTCATTAAAGGTTCATTCTTGCATCTTTTTCATATGGGGAGAGCTCTCTCTTCAACTTTTCTCAGACATATCGATTAACTACTTTCATATCTTTCTTTACTTTCTTTTAGATCATGTATTTTCATCTTCTTGATCTTTCACTTCATCTCTTTGTTATCCTATCATCACATCTATATAACCTTTTGACCTCTAGCCAATTTTGCTTGCATCCATTTTTGGGATCAAAATTGAAATCTGAGTTCATCTTGATAGTCAAATTTGCATTTTAAAATTCTACCTTCTTCTAAGTAGTTAGCTAACCTTTTAAGGTCTAATCTCTAAATCATCATTGGGACATCTTCATTTCTTCATGTCTTCATCATTTCTACACTTCATATCTTCTTCTATTCACCTTTTCATGTCTAGATTCCACCTTATACTTGATTCAACCTAATTTTCATGCTTTATCCTCAGTGGTCAACACTAGTCAAACTGGGGCATTCTATCATTTATATATAGTCAATCCTTAGTTCTAATCACATATCTATCATCATGGACTTTACTATATATCAATTTTCTCATATCTAGCTCATTTTTGCATCCCCCTTACCTCATTTTGATTTTGATCCTAAGGAGGCAAAAATACTCTATCATCATTTGCTACAACTATCTATTTCTTAGGAGCATATGTTTGATCTTTTCATCTACTCTCAGTGTATTTTCTTATCTTGATGTTAGCATTCTTCTTGAATTCTAACATCATCTCTTTCCTAGTATTTAGTACTATCGCTATTAGGCTATAAATTCAAGAATTTCTATTTATTTCTACATTTTGTTCTTTAGAATCAGATATCTATATCTATTGCTATCTACTTGGCTTCTATTTCTTTTAATGCAACTTTTTTATATATTGATCACAAATTAATCAAAGAGAGGCAAATATAATCACCTAAAAATGGTTATCTAGACTATTAACCCCCTTCTCAACATTTTGGCTAATTTAATTAATCATTTACCTAGACCAAATTGCTAATAATCAATTAATTTTATTATAACCTATAGTTTGACCATGCTATCCTAAGTTCATTATTTGATTAAAAGAACATGTCCCATTTTAATTAAATAAAAGACCCCATTCTTCTAACCCACTTAAAGTGCACACATAAATTCCTTTTTCTATTTTACAAATTATAAGAAAAGGCTTTGTGACTTTTGTCTTATATGGGAAGTCAACTTATATTCTATTGGTTGACTTGTATGTGCACATGGATCACTCCTCATTTCAAACTCCATCATTGATCATCCATGGATCTTGACCTTGATCTTTATCATATGTATGGCTTTAAAAGAGAAAGTTCTCCCCTTGCCAAAGGATCCATCCACTTTTTGAATATTGTTATGTTGTAGGTTTTCTAATAGTTTTTTTTGGAGCATTGAGGAGAACTTCTATTTTTTGTCTTCATTCTCTCATTCCACCACATACTAGCATAAGATCATATAGCATTTTTAGCATAGTTATATGTTAATGCAATTTCTTTGCAATAGCTTAAATTTCTTACTAATTAGCTAAGATTTTGTAACAATTTCATCTTGCTTATCATAACTTCACTTTTCATTCTCATTCTAGCTTAGTCTCCATTTGCATTGTATCCTTGAGGCATCCTTGGTAGAAATTTGCACTCTTGTATCTCATCTATAAGAAAACCTCCCATTTCATTTTTACTAGCAAGAAGAGCATTCACAAGGCTTAGTTGAGAGCCCTCACATTTGAATAATACTCTCTTGCACTTCATGGATAGGGATCTCTAAGATGGCATCCAAGCATTCCAAAATCATGGAATACCTTGGATAGAATGGTTTAGAGTGGGATACTTTCTTAGTGTACATAAAGTTCATGAAAGGTTTGGGTTCACCAAAATATGGTTGTGAAAATGGTATGCATGTCCACCATTATAATATGGGGATCAAGAGGAAGAAACCAAATGAACAGATTCGATTTAGAAATAACCACTAAGGATAGAGGGAAAAAAGAATAGGACCTCAACCTTGAATTTTTTGGATCTTTCTAGGCTTTGACCTTTGTGATAGGAAGAGTTGAGATCAATATGTTGAAAAGACCAAATAGATGACTTACTATTGTTTAGAAGCTCAAAAGAGCCTATTTGTGATCTAAGCTCTTGAAAACTATAAATCTAATCTAGGAAGGACTTTGAATTTGATAGAGTCAAGGATGACCTAGGAGGTTAGGGAAAACCTTGTCCCTAACCCTAGGTAAAGGATGAACTTGTCCCTCACCTAGGAAATAATAGGTATAAGAAGCCTTAGATCTACTCCTTGGATTGCTAAAACTACAATTGCATTGTGCTTGTCATGTAATAAGTTAGGGACAACCTTAAACCTTACCTGAGACTATAAATCCCAAAAATAAATATAAATTGAAAAGGAGCTCAAAATGTGATCTTCAAATTTGTACCTAAACATGTACTCTAAATTTTTTATTTGTGGCGACTGATTAGGAAAATACTATACACTTTTTATAAGGCATGTGGTTTAGGAAAAAACCAAAATTTTGTATGGAGTTAACTCATCAAGCATTTTTAAATTGACTCATTAATCATTTCCCTAAGTTGACTCATCAAGAATGTTTATATTTAACTTGTTAACCTTACATAAGTCTTGTAATATTGGCTTAGGGTTAGGCTTAGGATTTTATAAAGCGAATGCATAGCTTCTTGCAATGGTATTGAGATGGAAGCAAGATTGTCAACTATAATAGGTTGAAATTAGTAGATAATAATATTGGACTCCCTATTTGGTGGATTTTGGCCAATTTTGGGTGAACCATGTTAAATCTTTGTGTCATATGTTCTATTTATGTGTACTTTATTCCATTTTTTTATTTGTTTTATTTGTATGTAACTATAATTTCATGTCTAAATAATCCTAACAAGTGGTATTAGAGCCAAATTATTTTAGCTATGCTTTGCAAGAAGGTCTTATGGTTGAGTGGGACTAATGGAAGAGAAGGTTAAGTTGAAGGTTGAGAAGTTTAATGGGGAAAAAAATTGATATGAAAAATGGAAAATGGAGGATTGTCTTTACTAGAAGGATTTATGGTATCTATTGGGAGGAAAATCCAAGAAAGACCCAAATATGATAGATATGATTGGGATATTTTGGATAGAAAGGCACTTAGAAGTATTAGATTATGCCTAGCACAATCAATTATATTTAATATTACAAAATTGATGATAACTAAAGATTTGATGAAAATCCTAAGGAAGTTGTAGGAAAAGTCTTTTGATTTGAATAAGATATTTCTCATGAAGAAATTATTGAATATGAAGATGATAGTAGGTGGATCTATTGTTTATTATTTAAATGAGTTTAATATAGTTACTACTCAATTATCTTATGTAAATGTCAATTTTGATGAAGAAATTAGAGCTCTCTTAATTTTGTGTTCTTTATTAGAAAGTTGGAATGACTTGGTAATAGTTGTTAGTAACTTTGTTTTTGGTTTAAATACTCTACAATTTGATGATGTTGTTGGTGTATTTATAAGTGAGTAAATTCATTTGAAAATATGAGGTAGATCTACATCAGACAGTGTTTTAAATGCAACAAGTAGGGAAAGAACAATAAAGAGATGAAATAATTATGGAAATTGTGGGAAATTGTGGTGCCTCTCCCATTTGATTTCTATAATTTATCCTAATAGATGAAACCTTGATGATCTTTATTTACAAGTGATCATGATTGGGACCATTAGTGGTCTACACCCTTTGGTTGATTAGATTTAAGTTATTGTATCAGTTGGATTAATTATGCTTATGTCTTATTTATAAGATTATGATGTATTAGATAGTTTCATTGACGATTGTGTCAGTAGTTACTAGAATTGGTATGGTATCATGATGGTGTTCTATGATTACTATTTTGGTTCCACAATACATGCCCCATTTTCAACTTTGAAAATAGGGAACCCCTTTTTTGGCTCATAGAAACACATTCATTGGAATAGGATATCTTCTATGGTGGCTCAAGGAGTAGAATTTTTGTAATTTGGGTTTAGGAGGTTGGTTAGCTAGAATCATTTTTTTAAACCCTTAAAACTAGTATATTGATTTTTATATTTTTTGTAGGTCTTCATGGAATCCTCATCATCCATATCAAAAAGTAATTACTATGGTATTGCATGTGCATTTTCAAAATAGGTGCCTTGCGATTTCAAATAATTGAAGCAGGAGTTCAAGTCTATGACAATGTTGGGATATAAATAGGGTATAAATAATCGAAAAGGGAAAAATAAGTACACTAGAGTGCTCCCAAACATCATCTAAAAACCCTAGAAACCATTTTCAAAATGGATAACTTTAATTTTTCTAATGAATTGAGAACCTTACACAATTCCCTAAAGGTGTGCATGCGTGCATGTGCATAGGTGTGTAATTTAAAGATTTGGTGATTGAATTATCTCTAGAAGGTGCATAGGTGTGCATGTGTGCATTGTAATTTTGAGATATGCATAAGTTGAAGGACTCTAGAAGGTGCACGTGTGAAGGTGCACAATTTTACAAATTTTGAAAAGAAAAGTATATAGGTGTGCAAGGTGCACAAATAGACCTAAATCATCAAAAAGATCAAAATAAGTACACAAGAGTGATCTAAAACCCCATTTGAGAAAAAATCTAGAAAGCATTTTCAAAACAAATAATTTTGATTTTTTGGTGAATTGAGCACCTTGCACAATTCCCTGCATGTGCACAGGTGTGCAATTTGAAGATTTGGTGATTGAATTTTCTCTAGAAGGTGCATAGGTGCACATATTTAAAATATCTAGAGGCCCCTCAAGGTCTCAAGAATTACCATGGCTTCCTTGTCTTCTACAATAGCTAAGATCACACTCAAACCCATGACTTTCAAGTTCCAGAGAATGCCCAAGAAGTCACACTTCATGATTTCCACAGAGAAGTGAGGATAAATTATGAAGCTTTGTACTTATTATCTTCTCAAGAAATACCTTCTTCTTTCCAAAATTTAAAATGGAAACATCCACACATCATTTTGGTTGAAGGTCAACAAGACCCAAGTGATGGAAATGGAAAATTGTGAAGTTAGAAAAAACTCTAACTTTGGAAAATTGTGGAGTTCAAAAAAATCCTAACTTTGGAAAATTGTGAAGTTAGAAAAAATTCAAACTCTAGAAAATTTTGGAGTTAGAAAAAATTCTAACTCTAGAAAATTGTGGCATTAGAAAAAATTCTAACTCTAAAAAATTGTGGAGCTAGAAAAAAATTCAAACTCTGAAAAATTGTGGAGTTAGAAAAAAATTATCACTTTGGAAAATTGGCACTTAGAAATTTTTTTGGATTTTTGGGTCCTGTCACCAAGGTGTGTATGTGCACAAGTGCACTTTTCATAGAGGTGCAATGATAGTTTTGAGTGAGAATAAATTCACTTACAGTTAACTATTAGTTCCTAATTTAGAGCATTTCATGCATTGAGAATGCATTTTGACAGTAGTTCAACTCCCAAAAATGCCTAGAGAAGGCCAAGCTTCCATTTTTAGAGCTTACAGAGACTCCTAGATCATCTTGAAGCTACATTCTTCTTATCCTCTCATACTTTTATTATTTTGTATCATGTAAAGGCTCACACATTCATTAATGAATATAAACAAGGGCCGAGACCTACTTAGCACCATTTAGAGAGTCATTTTGTATAAATTAGATTAGTTTACATTTTAACAAGTATCAATCCTAACACAAAGGGAGGAGATGATTTCTTATAAATGCATGGATGTAATATGTACTCCAGGCCATTATTTTGATGCAATAATATATGTTATTGGTGCTCTCATTCTGAGTATAGTTATTTTTGTAGGAGTGTGTTAGTTTTTTGAATGCATATTCATGAATAATAATGGAGCCAATGGTTTTATTGTGTTGTTATGATTGTGTGACCTTTTAGTTTTGTTGTTTGCCTCATGTTAAAAAAATTCACTGATGTAATGAATTGGAGAAAAGATCACATATTTTTCTTGCATAGTGTCTCATCTTGCATGAGCACACTTTTTGTGGCCTTGTGATTTGGTAAAACATGAAATATCTTTTGATTATAATTGTGTTCCCATTAAAAATTGCATAAGTGTAGTTGAGCAAGCACTGCACCTAATTTCATATATTTCCTACTCAATCTTTTCGATGATTTAACTCACAGACATGTTATTACCATGGTTTATGTTCATTAGGAATTTCCCTTTCAACTTATTTTCTTTAATCTCTGATCACCCTATCTTTTTTATTTTCTTTTCTAACACTTGGTTTAAATAGGAATTCATATAGTTACATCGATAAATTGCATTTATCATAGACTAGAAAATACCAAAAAATATATCTCTTTTGTGGTTACTTTTTCAAGTAGCCATAGATCAAATAGATTATCCAAAATTGTTTTCAACCAACATAGGCCTCATCATGAACATACACATTTATTTTCAATTGAGTGGATATTAGTAGGTCACAACATCACCCAGAACCTTAGAGTTGATCTTTGATGGTTCCTATCATTCAACATCATGCAAAATGACAGCTCAAGAGAAGTGAGCCTTGGAGAGAATTTTGCAAGGATTTCTATGATTCAACATCATGAAGGAGGAACTAAAACCCATTCAACTCAAAAACCCAAGTTATTATTTGAAAATTCTACAACTTTTGGAAGTTTAGAAAAATTTCTAAGTCTATCACTGTGTGTAGGTGCGTTGGTACATAGGTGCACTTTTTGAAGTGATGCACTTTTTAAAGGTGTGCTTTTCCAGAATAAACACAAAATTGAAGATCTTGATCCACCATCTCTATTTCAACAAGATTTAAGGTCTTCACCTAGTACACACAAGTTCCTAGAACTTAGTCATTTTTACAAGCCTTGCAACAACAAAGGGAAGATTAAGCTCCACCAATTCACATTACAAATTCCATCATCATCATCCACTCTATATTCTACTTCACACATTCCCATCATTATGCAACATGGTTTTCTTCAATGCTTAAGGTTCACCTTTGAACTTAATTGGTCCATTACATGACTTGCCCAAAAATCTTGAAAATTTTTGTCCATAGTTCATCTATAAAGAATCATGAACATCAAAAGATCATATTAAATTTTTCAAGAAAATTTGTAATAAAAAATAGATTCAACATATGGACATGGTCTATCACCTTTTCCCTTACACTTTGGGGGATACAAAATTCATTTAGTACCTCAGTCTACCACCAAAATCAATAAGGGATTGAAACTCTTTTGAGAGTAAGTTTCTAGCACAATTCAAGGTCTATATTGATCTAGTTATCCCATCATCAATTCATCTCAATCAAGAGGAATCACCACAAGACTATTTCATAGTTTAATCATCACTTTTATAGGATTTATCAAAGAATGGAGTTTCCTTACACTATACCACAAGAGGCTGTCATCCAGATCTATTTGGGAACAATGGATTTTACTTCTATTTTTCTAAAAATGCTCCCACCCAAAGACATTGATACCATTGAAAAGGTCTTCAAAGAGGATGTTACATTCACAAAGTAGGTAGACACCCATGGTGGAGGAAACTTTGTGTCTTCCTTCACTTTGAATAATATAGTAGCCATACCACCATTTCTAGCAAGAGCATCTACTATGCCCAATCAAATTCCGATATTGAATCTAGTGCCTTTACTACAACAAGTTGTTGCTGCTCCAATGCCAACAATTACATATTTAGGGTATGAGTTCCAAAAGACTATATTCTATGAGAAAAATAATTAACTACCTGCTAGAATCAAGAACAATATGGCTAGTGAAGTTAAGGCCATGAGAAAGATTATGTCTCTTTTATCCAATGAACTTATGAGAATAAAGTTGAATTCCTCAAGAAACCAAGGCAATTATCCAAGACAACTTTTTGCCCAAAACAATTATTCTCAAAATCAAAGTAGAAATTATGGCCCCTATGATAACATCAGCAATGAGAATATTGGTATTATAGGTACAGGTCCAAGTGAAAATGGATATGGGTACAATGATGCTTCGGATCAGCCTCCCCAAATCATGGAGGAACAACCTTTTCAATTTTGTGCAATGGTTTTTGAATCATATGATAAATCTATAGGAGGAAAAAATGATCAAGATGATCAAGAGGAGTTTATTTTCCCATTCAATGAAGATAAAACACATGGACCATCTAGGATACATGTTTATTGCAGCAATAGTATGAACACACAAAGTTTGGAAAGTAGAGAAGAATCTCTAATGGATGATGTCTCTCAATGATTACATCCCATGGCTCTAGAAATGTAGGCTTGTAATACTCCAATGCATTATGAGGCTCCAACCAACATTATCCTAACAATTCAAAAGGATTTACATGTAAAGGATGAGGTTTTGAAAGGTTTTATGGATAACATAAGAAGAAATTTGAAGTATCTTGGAGAAGGTCGGAAGCCAATCATCTTTTTGCTTCCTAACTATTGTCTCTCTCATCAAAGGACTCATTCAAAGTTGGAATATGCTAGTTGCCAAGATACAATATCTTATGTGATAGTGCAAATAGATCAGCCTATTGAAATTTTTGGAAACCTTGAAATTGTTACAAGTTTTGATGTTGCAATAAGTGTGGATATGCCAAGAAATTTTGAGGACGTAGAAAATTTTGAAGTTCCAAAACTCCATGGAGTTGAAAAAGTTCTCAAAATTGCAAAAATTGATGGAAATATGTAATATCCCAAGGTTGGTGAGATTTTTTAGTCAAGAAATCATCAAGAAGAAGATACAAATGCTTCCTACTATGATATTGATCCCCCATTGGATAATGATAAGATACCTCCATCAAAACAAGATATTTCATTAGAAGAGATGGATAGAACGTTTAATTTGGTCTCAAGCTTAACTAAGGAAATGCCTATTTGTGGGTATTCTACACATATATCAAACCATGCAATAACTGAGTCATGTAGAATCCATCCAATTGGGTTCCATTCAAAAGTAAGTTGTCCTTATTTTTTGTTAGCTTGGGAGTTTGCAATGAAGGGTAAGTATGGTTTTGAACATGCTTCTTTGGGATATGAGGGAGGAAATACCTTAATTAATTATATTAATGAATCTTGTAATTCGAAGAAGGCTTATGATTGAGTTTTCTAGTCCTAAGGATCCTAAAGATGACAATTCAAGGTTTAAGGCTAATGATGGTGATAATAAGGACCATAAACATAATGTTCTATCTTTTGGTTCTTGTTTTGATAGCTATATTACATCTTTGACACTACCATCTCCATGGGAACATGGAGTTGTGTACCATGAGATAAGACCACCAGAAGAAGAAATTGCAATGTGTGAGTGTATCCCTGTGGTGGGGACTTGCTAGATCTACTAATATCTTTCAATTAACCCTCTCACTTTGATGATTTTCAATTTTAATATGATGCTAAAGCTAAGAGAAATTTTTTGTGGATTATTCATGGCCAGGGAGAGTTACCACAACTTCTAATTTTGTGTGATTTGTACCTAGAATTTGGATAAAGATTGTCCAAATTTTTTTTTTTTGAGTACAAAGACAAGTCAACATCTTTTAGAACTATATGGGTTGGGTTATTACTATTTCACAAAATGAGAAATCTATTGATAGCCACCCCACATTCATTTTATTCAATTTTTTTTGTATATATGTTTTTGTTTTTATTTATTTAGGTGTTAGTTTTCTTTGTGTCAAGTCTATTTTGTTTGAGTTTTTTTCACATTTTTCTTCTTCTTCTTTAGTCTTTGAGTTTTGAAGTAAATGTATTTTATCAAGGCTATTCCCAACATGTGGACCATCCCAACTAGTCTTGACTTTAGGGAAGAGGTATTTCATTGTCAAAGCATTCAGATGATTTTGTTTCTTGCACCAACTAAAAAAGGGTGTTTCTTGTAGTTGTAGAGGACTTCTAGTCTTAAAATCAAAATCACAAATTGATAGCTTTCAAAACTTTACAAACTTAACAATTGATTATCTAGGTGATTTTTGAATCTAGATTGATAGTAGCAAGGGATAATTGAAAACTTGTCGATTCAGACAAAGGGTCTCTTCAAATATCTACTAAGGTCACTATCTAGCATGAGAGTTTCCTAAAAGTTCATCAAAAGAGGAATGCAAGAGTTATCAATTGAAGTGTAGATCTTGAAAATAACACCAATACATTGGCCACATAGTAAAGGCTCATGCACCTGTTAATGAATATAAATAGGGGTGGAGACCTAATTATCACCATTTAGAGAGTCATTTTTTATATAATTAGATTTGTTTTATTATTATTTTTAGCATGAATTTGCATTTTAAGAAGTCTCACTCCTAACACAAAGGGAGGAGATGATTTCTTACAAATACATGGATGTAATATGTACTCCAAGCTATTTTTTTGATGCAATAATACATGATATTATTGCTCTCATTCTGAGTGTAGTTATTCTTGTTGGAGTGTGTTATTTTTGTGAATGCATGTTCATGAATAATAATGGAGCCAATGGTTTTATTGTGTTTTTATGATTGTGTGACCTTTAGTTCTAATGTTTTTATCATGTTAAGTAATTCCACTAATGTAATGAATTGGAGAAAATATCACTTTTTCTTCTTGCACAACATCTTGTCTCATATGAGCACACTTTCTGTGGCCTTGCAATTTGATGAAACATTAAACATCTTTTGGTTATTATTGAGTTCCCATCAACAATTACATAAGTGGAGTTGACTAAGCATTGCTCCTAATTTCCTTGGTTTTGTACTTGATCTTTTTGATAATTTAACTCGCAGACATGTTGTTACCATGGTTTATGTCCATTAGGAATTTCCCTTTCAAGTTATTTTCTTTAATATCTCATTAACCTATCTTTTTAATTTTCTTTTCTAACACTTGGTTAAAATAGTATTTCATATATTTGCATTGAAAAATTACATTCATCATAAAATAGAAAATACCAAAAAATATATCTCTTTTGCAGTTACTTTTTCAAACAACAATACATCAAACAAATTATCTGAAATTGTTTCAAACCAAAAAATGCCTCCTTATAAAAATACACATCTATCTTCAATTGAGAGGATTTCAATTGGTCATAAGATCGCCCAAAATCTTGGAGTTGATCCTTGATTAGATTTTTAAGAGAGGAGTTTGAAAGGATTCTTGTCATTTAGCATGATAAAAAATGATAGTTCAACAATTACCCTGAGATGTCTATAGAGAATACAATATGTATTATTTGTAGTTCCTCTTGTGTTTGCAGTATGTACCTTGTTAAATTTTAATTTGCTTGTTACTCATGTTATTGTTATATTTGAGATGACCTAAGGGTTAGATGTTATAATTTTATTTTAGTATCATAGATGTTAGATTACTATGTTGTTCAGTTGATCATATTTACATGATGATGCCATTTTGAGATGACAATATGTTTTATTGTGATATTTGGTTATCCTATATTTGGACTATTTCTGATTTGGTTATATGATTGGATTTAATGTTATGGTTATTTAATTCATTCTTGCTTTGTGATGCTTTATGTGAATGTGAGTGATGTAAATGGATTATTCTAGTATAATTGAATAAAGGTTTAAATTAGGTTATTTAATGCATTTATTGCTTTGGCTATATTATTATATAAAATTACACTTGATCATGTGTTTTAGTGTGCAAGATTTATATCCTTGGCATGGAGTTAGTGATTCAATTGTTCATATTTTACCAATGTCATCTTTGTATGGTTGATGTATCCTATTTGGTTGTTAAATTAAACCTTATGATGATTTGATTAAATTTGGACTCATTTGCATTATGTGATTAGACCTTTGAACATGTCTATGCATTTAGAGGTTCTCATTGTCATGAAAGCTACTAAGGAATTTTTGTGATTTTGGGTTTTTGGGCTTTATTTTCATTGATTTTAATTTTCTGGCAACTTTTCCATAAATAAATTCCAATTACATGAAATAACCTTTTTTTTGGGTTGATTTAGGGTTTAAATAGGTTACCTAGTTATTTTCCCTAATCAATTATTCACTCCAAAAAGTGAATAAGTATCCAAAGAAGAAACTAATTCATCATTTCTCAATTTTGGAAATTACAAATTTGAGAGCTTTTTCCAAAATCCTCTTCTAGAGGATTGAGTTTCTATTCATTGTGAGAGCTATAGGCATGGGATCTTCACAAGATTAATTTCATTGGATCTAGCTTGAGAAGACCTTGGTTTGCCATGACTTTAAATAGCTTCCATGGGATATTTATTTTATCTATTTGATTCTCATTTTAGCCCTTTTGGCTACCAGGTAGGGCTCTCCTATTTTTTTATTTCAGCTCTATTTTTACTATTATTTCTGTTAGATGTTTGTTAGGAGGCTGAGAACTAGTGTTTCCCTTTGTTTCTAATTACTAGTTCAGCTCGGTTGGTAGGGTATGAACATTTTTCTAATTTTTGGGATGAGGGTTTGGGGTTTCACACCATTATGATAGTCATTTTTGCATACGATGTCAAAACCCAAATTTTATTAGATTTGTATGGCTTTTGTGCCCAAAGACCAAATGGGTTTTAATTTCAAAGTTTTTGAGTTTTGAGGTGTTTACCTCAATTTGTGTGTCATCCAGTTTTCTTAGGTTTTTATGGCATGATGTTGGTCATGGACTTGGATTATCTATATGATGTTAGTCAAGCCAATATAGCATTTTTATGTTGCATTGGGATGCATTTTGCATCCATCCTCCTAAGGTTGTATTCAATTCAGTGTTATTTTGCTTGTGTTCTCATTTAACATTTGTGTTATGATCTTCATGATGGTGGTGCACACACATGAGTACATGCACATGCATTTTTTAGGTGACTTTCAAGGCTCAAACTCCCATTTTTATTTTGGTGAGTATGTTAATCAAGGGTTAGGTTGGGAATATGCATGCCTACGGGCACTCATCATTGGATAAGCATGGGTAGGGTAGGGTAGCACCATAGAGGGGGCTTCTATCTCATAGCCTAGTGATCATCATGCCAAGAAGGTTGACGTGAAGAATTTTTAAACAAGTGATAACTAAATAAAATATTGGATAATAAAACTAAGAGAATAAAAGGACATAGTGTGAGAACCTTCCATTGGAAAGTTGAACTACACAATATCTAGCTTGGACTATTCAATTACAAGTGACTCTCCATGCAACAAGTCCATACATAGTTACCCATTGAGTGTCTAATCAAGACCTATTGTACTTGCATTATCTTATGATCTTGGTTTCAGTTATCTTTACTATCTGGTTTGAGTGTTAGCCATGGATGTTGTCTTTGTGTGTTTGTGGTTGGCTCATTATCCCCATTAGCATGGTGGAAGTGAACCTATGGGTTTCACATGGTTGGGAAGTCTAGCTACATATACCATTGTTGGGGACCAGTATAGAAAGATGGTCTATTATTTTGGTGTGATTGGTGTCTTGATGTTTCACTAGGTATATTCAAGATTGTGGAGTATGCTTCCTTGTGATTTATGCTATCATTTGAATTCTTGGATATCATGTTTAGATGATGTTAGTTTACTTGACACATTCCTATATTATGATGTTTAGCATATAATTAGATGATGTGTTTTACTTAGTTGGAGTATCTATTGCTTATTGGTTTAGCATGTTAGATTTCCTTATTCTTATAATGTTATTATGTTTTAGTAGTGACACCCTCTTAAGATAGTGTTGACTATATAGTTGGCAATTTGAGATGTTATGCATAGGGGATGACTAGGACCTTTGAGGTCTCATGATGTTATCATGGTTGGGAGGAATCACATAAACGTGTAGTTGTTTTTGTATATTGCAATGTAGCTTTCAATATTTTTCCTTATGCTGCTATGTTTTAGATGGTTAGTTGCTTGTTCCATCTCACTATTTATTTGATATTTCTATTAAAGCATTCAAGTGTCCAAGCCTCGATTTGTGGATCTAGTTCTCCCCAGTGTGGAGGATTTATTTTTCTTATATTTTTAACCTTTATTTACCTTGCTTCTTGTTGTGCTTCTTCATGCAAGATTGTACTTCTCACATTAGAGTTTGATGTCTCACATGGAGTGTTGCATTTATTTATGTGGTTTCTTGCATTTCCTCATGCAAGCCTCAATATAAGTGTAGTGGTTTTGGTAGATGGGCCAAGCATTTCTTTGTGTAAGAAGGTAGTTTCTTGCATGGCCTGGTGCACTTCCTTGCATGAGATTATCAGTTGTGTTTCCTCACACAAAAAATAGGGGGTATCTCCATTATTTTTTGGAGAATGCAATTTGGTGTTTCGAGTACCCTTTGGGATTGCTTTTTTTTTCTAGGCTTTGATAGATCAAAGATTATTTGTTTTATTGTCATCTTTATTTTTCATCTTTCTATTTGAGTGTGTCATTTGGTAGTGGTGTTTGAAGATTAATTAGTAATCAAGATGGTTGGTTTATTCTTTGGTTGTGATCTTTTTTATCCTTGTATGTTGGTTGTTGCATGCATCCATACTTGTTTAAAAAAATCCTATCTTTTATTTATCCTTATTCCAAGGATCTCCAGATAGGGTATTATATCTAGTATCAAAGCCTATGTTACAACATTGGGATCTCTATGTTATGCTTTGACTATGTTATTGTTTTTAGTGTGTATGTTGTTATCTTATGTTTGTTGTTTTGGGTTATCTCATTGCAATTCATGCTTGTGACTCTATGATTATGATGTATGTTTCTAACCCTTATCTTGTGATTCCTTAGTGATGCCTCTTACACATAGACCTAATAGTTAGGGTAGAAATTGATGAAATAATCATGAAGAAGAAAACCATGAGGAACCTCAAGATGATTGATGTAGGATCATCTTTCATCACAAGAAAAGAGGTGCGATAAAAATTATTATAAGTATTTTATCTTCTCTTCATCTCCATATTGTTGTGTTCTTGGTTATGAATCTATGAGGGTGGTGTGTCCCTTCATCAATGATGGGGGAGAGTAGGGTAACAATGATCAGGGTGGCATTAGGGCACTGATGCCCTTGCTACAAGAGATCATAGCTTAGTTGGGATCTTGTGTAGAGGAAAACCAACATGACCATGGCTAGGAACAGGAATCTCATCATGGAGATTCCTACATGTCTAAGAATAAAGAAGAGGAACATGGCCATGAATGTTCTTGTACACCACCTAGTGGTAGAGGTCACTAATAGAGGGACCATGGTCTAGATGATGATGACTTCACCTAGCTGGAAATCATGTGGGAACTTCAAAGGTCTACACCACCACTATTTGATGGCTAAGGGATAAGGCCCAAGGCTGAGACATGGTTACTAGATATGGGGTGTTGTTTTTTCTTATTACCCAATGGAATCAATGTGAAGGCCCATTGTGTTATCACATAGTTGAGAGACCATAGATCTATATGGCTAGATATAAAGAGCGAGAAGCTCCATATTGACATAGCAGATCTCACTTGTGAGATCTTTGAGGAGAGGTTCGGGGAGAAATTCCTATCTCCAAAATACTATGAGGCTTGTAATGATGAATTCCATGAGATTAGGCAAGGAATATGTAGGTGGATCAGCATGAGAAGAGGGTTCTTGGGTTGAGGCAGTATTCAAGTTACTATCATGATAAAACACTCTTCACCCATCATTATATTAGGGACCTTAGGGACTCTATCATTGGAGATGCTCAAGTTCACCAGCTGAGAAGGCTTGCACTTTCCATGGAGAATGTAAGAATTATTGAGAGAAATGTGGCTAGGGGGTTCAGTAGAAAATCAAGCTCTCAGAACCATAGTGTATAAACTTTAGGATAGGACATTTAGGCTCTTCAATCCATAGGAAAGGGCCAAACCTAGTTAGCACCCTCTCAAGGTGGATATCATTGTATGAGTCAATTTTATTTTTTGTTCAAAGGGTAGAAATAATTTAGGTACTTTAGGGAAGAAGGGTTATGACCAAAGTCATGGCCAGAAGTCTCAACAAAATAACCCCCTTAGAGTGGTCAATAGAACTCTAGCAAGGGAAGTGCTCCCTATTCTAGTGTTATTCAGGGTGGATGTGGACCTAGTTCCAGTTTTGTAGCATATTTTTACTCTTGTGGCCAACCCAACCATAAAATAGAGAATTGTAGCTAGATTAGAACCTATGGTGGGAGATGCAAGTAGAATCCATTAAGTCTTTGTGATAGTTGATAACCATCAAGTTGAGCATCAAGGTACTATAGTCAAGGGTACAAGTATGTTACATAGTATTTCATCTTTAGTATTATTTGAGTCAAGCACTTTAGATTCTTTTATTTGACCATCTCTTGTTCAACAATGTGGACTAGTGGTAGCACATCAGGATGATAGGTGGAAAGTTGAGTTAGCCAGAGGATCCAAAGTGATTGTAGACTCCTTGGTTAGTGGTTGTAGTTTAAACTTTGGTATCTTCACCACTACAGTGGATCTTTATATCCTACCTCTAGGATTGTATGATATTGTGTTGGGTATGGATTGGTTAGCCACCCATTAGGAAAAAATATATTTTCATCGTAAGTCGGTTCAATGTGTTGATGACACAGGTGGGCAGGTGAAACTTTTAGGGGTATAGAGACCAGTCTCACTTTAGATGATCTCAGCTAATTAGCTCAAGTGGAGTGTGTAGAAGGGATGTTAGATGTTGCTTATTTTTGACAATGATCTTAAGGAGGCTGAGAGTCTTACAGTGACACTTTATGATCATCCACTCTAGCATGAGTATGCAGATGTATTTCCTAATAAGATACCAGGTATGCCACCACCATGTGACATTGATTTTTGGATTGATCTTATACTAGGAGTGGAGTTGATTTCATGAGCTCCTTACCACATGAATTCTCAAGAGTTCAGTGAGCTTAGATTGCAATTGGAGGAATTTTTGACCAAGGGCCATATTCATCCTAGTGTGTCCCCATAGGGTGCACCAATCATCTTTGTGAAGAAGAAAGGTGGATCATTATGTTTATGCATTGACTACTGATAGTTGAATAAGGTGACAGTGAAGAACTAGTATCCTTTATTGAGGATAGATGACTTGTTTAATTAGATGAAGGGAGCATGAGTGTTCTTGAAGATTGATCTTAAGTTAGAATATCATCAACTTTGTATTCATGAGGTTGACATTCATCGAAAAACTTTTCATACATGATATGGGCATTATGAGTTCATGGTTGTACCCTTTAGGTAAACCAATGTGCCATCGATGTTCATGAGTCCAATGAATGGAATATTTCACATGTACCTCAATTAGTGTTCCATTGTATTCTTGGATGACATATTGATTTATTCAAGGATTGTTGAGGAACGTGAGCTTAATTTATGTCAGGTATTACAATGCTTGTGAGACCATCAATTTTATGGAAACTTAGGTAAATGTTGATTCTTCCAGTTGGGGGTAAATTATTTTAGGAATTTCATCACTAGTGATGGTGTTGTGGTGTATCTGGAGAAGATTTGTGCTATCATAGATTGGCTAGTACCCACCATTATTTATGAGGTCCATAGTTTCATGGGTTTGGTAGATTATTACCATCGCTTCATGAAGAGTTTTTCATATGTAGCTCATCCCATCACTTCCTTGTAGGGAAAAGGGAAGAAGTATGTTTGGTCAGACTAGTGTGAGGTGACATTTATTTCTCCTAAGGAGTGTTTGACCAGTGCATTATTCCTTATAGTGCCTAATCATGTAGGTGATTTTATGGTTTGCACAGATGCCTCATTGGAAGGTGTAGGTGCAGTGTTGATGCATAATGGTTGTGTGGTTGCATGAGTCTATAAAACTCAAGGACCATGAGTTTAACTACCCCACTCATGTTTTGGAACTCGCGATCATGGTGCATGCTCTTGTTTTTTGGAGGAATTTCTTTTGCGATATAGATTTTGTTAGAATGGGGTTGTCATTGCACCAAAAGACATATCTATCAATGCTTGATACAACCACTCAACTTATAGTACAAAGGAGGTGGTTAAGCCCTTATCACAAATCTTGAGGGGAGTTCTAAAAAAATTTCTAAAAATCTCCCCCTTGGCTTTACCTAAGGGTCTAAGGATTTGAACCTATGACCAAGCTCTAATACCACTTGTTAGAATGGGGTTGTTGTTGCACCAAAAGATCAATCTATCAATGCTTGATACAACCACTCAACTTATAGTACATAGGAGCTGGTTAAGCCCTTGTCATGAATCTTGGGGGGGAGCACTGAATAAATTTCTAATAGGTTTGAGTTGCATAGTGATCATAGGAGCTTGTGCTATATCTTTACTTAGCCAAAACTGATGCATAACAGTGTCATTGGATGGATTTCATATGTGAATATGACTTTGATGTTCATTACATTAAAGGGAACAAAAATTTCATCACAAATGCCTTGAGTAGGATTTGACATGAGATATCAATCTTGTCATCAGGAGTAGATTTTTCAGGCCATATCTTGGAGGCTTTTCCTAGTAACACATGGTATCAGGAAGTGAGGATAGAGATAGATTTTGGATGCACCCTTGAGGGGAAGATTTTGAGTTGCCTTATTGAGTTTGATGGGCTACTAAGACACTTTGGGAGTATTTATGTACCAGTGTTAGGTGATCTTCATACCTTGGTTTTGTTGGAAGCACATCATGCACCATATTTCATACATCCCAGCATTAAGAAGATGCATTTCTATCTTAAATAGTTTTACTTTTGGGTAGGGATGAGATGCGATGTTGCTAATTTTGTTGCTTGACGTCTTGAGTGCCAGAGAGTGAAGGCAGAGCCTATGTCATCATCACAACATGATTATATTATGGTGATAGTGGACAAGTTGTCCAAGATATCACATTTTTTACCCATGAGGATATCTTACAAAACTTCTTCTGTAGCACATGTTTTCTTGGAAGATATTGTTCTATTGCATGGGATCTCTCATTAGATTATTATAGATTGAGATCCAATGTTTACTTTAGTACTATGGATGTCTCTCCAGCATGCTTTGGGCATGTAACTCAATTTTACTTTGGCTTATCACCCAGAGACCAATGATCAAACAAAGAGAGTGAGCCAGGTTCTAGAAGATATGCTTTGTACCTATGTGATGGATAGATAAGTGAAGTAGGAATATTATTTATACCTTGTTGAATTCACTTATAATAATGGGTATCATAGTTCTCTTGGCGTGCCACCTTTTTAGGCCTTGTATGATAGACCATGATGTACACCTTTGAGTTGGGATTGGTTGGAGGATAGTGTACTTTTAGCTCCAAATATGCTTCATGATATGGAGTAGTAGGTTGTTTGCATTAGAGAGCATTTTTTTATTTTTCTATTGGTGATAGGGAGTTTTTGATATTTAGCATTTGAGATGGCTATGTCACAAGATATTTATTTTATCTAGTTGATTCCTATTTTAGCCCTTTCGGTTGTCAAGTAGAGCTATCCCTTTTTTGTATTTCAACTCTATTTCTACTTCAATTTTTGGAAGTTATTTGTGAGGAGGCTAAGAACTAGTGTTCCCCTCTATTTCTAATTTCTAGTTCTACCCAATTGGTTAGGTATGCACATTTTCTTGATTTCTAGGATGAGGGTTTAGGGTTTTCTAGTGTTATGCTGTCCATTTTTGCATATGATGTCCAAACCCAAATTTTATTAAATTTTTGTGGCTTGTGTTCCCAAAGACCAAATGGGTTTTAATATCTAAGTGTTTGAGTTTTGAGGTTTCACCTCAATTTATGTGCCATCCAATTTTCTTAAGTTTTCTTGGCATGATGTTGGTCATGAACTTGGATTATCTGTATGATGTGAGTCAAACCACTACTGCACTTTTATGTTGCATTGGGATGTGTGTCACATCCATCTTCCTAGGCTTGTATTCAGTTGAGTGTTATTTTTATTTTTTTCACATTCAACCCCTGTGTTATGATCTTTGTGATGGTGGTGCATCACACAGGAGCACATACCCATTCATTTTTTGGGTAATTTGTAAGGCCTGAACTCCCATTTGTATTTTAGTGAGTATGTTCATTTGGGGTTGGGTTGGCAATATGCATGCCTATGGGAACTCATCATTGGATGAGCATGTCTAGGGTAGGGTAGCACCATGGAGGGTGCTTCTATCTCATAGCCTAGTGATCATTGTTCTTAGAGGGTTGGCATGAAGAATTTTTAAACAAGTGATAACTAAATAAAATACTAGGTAATAAAACAAAGATAATAAAAGGACATAGTGTGCGATCCTTCTATTGAGAAGTTGAACTACATGATATCTAGCTTGGGCTATTTTATGCCAAGAGACTCTCCATGCAACGAGTCCCTACATAATTACCAATTGAGCATCTAACCTAGACCTATTGTACTTGCATTATCTTGTGATCTTGGTTTCAGTCATCTTTACTGTCTAGTGTGAGTATTATCCATGGATGTTGACTTTGTGTGTTTTTGGTTTGATCATTATCTCCATTAGCACAATAGGAGTGAACCTATGGATTTCACATGGTTGGGAGGCATAGCTACCTATACCACTACTAGGGACCAGTATATAGAGACACTATATTATTCTAGTGCAATCGGTGCTTGATGTTTCACTGGATATATTTAGGATTATAGAATATGCTTCTTTGTAATTTATACTTTCATTGGAATGATTGGATATCATGTTTAGATGATGTTAGTTTACTTGACACATTCTTGTATTATGATTTTTAGCATATGTTAGATGATGTGTTTTACTTAGTTGGAGTATCTATTGCTTATTGGTTTAGCATCTTATATTTCTTTGTTCTTATGATGTTATTATGTTTTAGTAGTGACAACCTCATAAGACAACTCTGACTATTTTGTTGGAATTTTGGAATATTATGTGCAGGAGATGGCTAGGACCTTTAAGGTCTCATGATGCTATTATAGTTGGGAGGAATCATACAATAGTGTAGTTGGTTTTGTACATTGAAATGTTGCTTTTGGTATATTTCCTTATGCTACTATGTTTTAGATGGTTAGTTGTTTGTTCCATCTTATTATTTATTTAATCTTGCTATTAAGGTGTTCAAGTGTCCAAGCCTCAATTTGTGGATCTGGTAATCCCCAGTGTGGAGAATTTGTTTTCCCTATCTTTCAATCTTTGGTTTTTCTTTCTTGATGTTTTCTTTCCTCATGTGAGATTGTACACTCTCACGTGAGAGTTTGATGTCTCGCATGGAGGCTTGCATTTCTTTGTGTGGTTCCTTACACTTCCTAGTATGAGCCTCAACATTAGTGGAGTAGTTTTGGTAGCTGGGCCAAGCATTTCTTCATATGAGAAGGTAGTTCCTCGCATGGCCTAGCCCACTTCCTTACATGAGACTATCAATTGTGTTTTCTCATGTGAAAATAGGAGGTATCTCCACTATTTTTTGGAGAACACAATTTGGTGTTTTGATTACCCTTGGGATTTCTTGTTTAGGCTTCTACTGATCAAAGATTATTTATTATGTTTTCTTATTTGATTTTTGTCTTTCTATTTGAGCATGTCAATTAGTAGTGGCATTCAAAGATTTTTTGGTTATCAGAATGGTTGGTTTAGTCTTTCATTGTGATCTTTGTGATCCTTGTATGTTGTTTGTCATGTGCATCCATACTTGTTAAGAAAAATCTTAACTTTTATGTATCTTTGTTCCAAGGATCTTTGGTTGAGGCATTACATTATTATCCTACTACACTTGACTAGGCTCTTGCAGTAGTGGTTAGTCATGTATTTGAACATATTCACTTATGTGTTTTAAGTCCCTTTTATGTTGTTTAACAATTGTTATTAATTCCATTATTAAATGCTTAAATAATTAGAAATGAATTGTCCATGTTGAATTCATTGGCTATGTGCTACTGATATTACCTTATTCATTTTAGTAATTCATGTAAAATGGGCTATTCAAATGATTATTTAAATAAAATTAATTAGATGCTTTAATTATGTGATTTCACATAATTGTCACTTCAACTATTATTATTGTACATCTACACTTTAGTGTGTTAGTTTATTGTGCAGGACTTATATCCCTTGTAGTGGCACATGGAGTTAGTGATTAGACTTTTCATGTTGAACCAATATTGTCCCTATATGGGAAATGTATCTTTATTGTCATTTTAATCCTCTAATAAATGGTAAATCCAAATTCATAATGCATTATGTGATTAGACCCATGATTGTGTCTATCCATTTAGGATTTCATAATGCTCATGAAAAAGATTAAATTAAATGATGTTTAATGGGTTGAATGGTTTAATTATTTGGTTTAATCTTTATTTTATTTTATTATCTTCTAAACCAAAGTTATAGCAATGGGCCAACTTTGTGAATTATAATGAATTTGGTATTGTAGCTAACTCTAGTAAATAATTAACTGGACTAATATATATGTAATGTATTCTATTATATCCAAATGTATTCAAGTATGATTATGTGAAGAAGTAAAATTATATGGGTGCAAGTTGAAGAAAGCACCAAGCAATATGTTGGCTCCTGATTTAACAGTTTTGAAGATAACCAAGAAACTAGACCAATGCATCTAATGCTAGAAAATTCCTATGACGGATACACTCAAGTGCAGTCTTGAGCTAACTATAAGGCATAACTCCTTCTTCACTTTAGGCTCTACCAGACCTAGGTGGGTTAACCTTGAGGTTCTAATATATGGTACTAATGCAATTAAACATAAATCTAAACCTAATAATAGCAGATGAAACCCCTTATATCATCTAATACTTATGAAATGAAATAGGAATGAAATAGCTAAAAATCATAACCTTTGAAACCACAAGATAAGTGAGGGTTAATTATTTTTGGCCCACAACAAAACATGGAAAGATAAATTGATTTGATTAAAATTATTTGTGCAAATAACTTTCACCCCAGCTTGCATCTAATTTAGCGATCAGTGCCTTATCAATTGAAACATAGAGTCATTACCAGCAAGATGACCTAACTTGATTGCCTTACACTTAAGTTTGACAACTAAAATTCCCAAATTCCATTCTTACAAAATATTCCCTCCACACACCTGGAAACCCAATCAAAACATTGAAGCATTTACTTAACTCTTTGAGTCAAAAGAAACAATAGATCTGACATAAAACTCATCCAAGCTACTTTAAATCAAATGAACCTTATTCATTTAATCTCAAAGTCAATAGCATATGAAGAATTAGAAGATAGAATAAGAAAACACAAATAATTCATTATAAATCCCCTTTGCATTTATCTTTGGAAAGATTGAATACATCAATTGGTAAAACTAAATGAAACTCAAAATACTTCACATGATCTAGCATCAACTTTCCAATATCTCCGAAAACAATACATGAAATCAAATGAAAATCTGCACAAGATTGGATGTGTGGCCTTCACTGCTAGATCTGAGCTCAATAGATAGGAACCAAAACCAACAACAACCTTTTTTTCACAGTGAAAACTGGAACCCTACTAGTATTATAGAGAAAACTGCCAACCACAATAATGAGAAAGAAAGAGAATAATATAGAGGAGAGTGAATTCTCATATCTATTATGAAGATGATGTGTATCTACTTAAAATTCCATCTCCTAGCAATGAAAAGAATCTCTCTAATTTCTCTTTGCAACTATATATCAAATCCTTGATCATCTTGCCTCCCAAAAGCATAAAGTATCTTAGAATATTTGATGAAAGAACATAATTGATTTTGATGCCAAATTTGAACTTAAGGTAAAAGTGAAAAATCAGTTAAATGGTCTCTAGAGGCATAATAAATTTATCAAAATCAATTTTTTTCATAATCAAGCTTCAACAAGCTTTAATATCTAACCTCTAACCAATTTTGATGCATAATGGTGACATCTGCCCATTCTGCTAAGAATGCCCCAAAAATTATAAATCTACTTATACCTCAAACTAGTGAGCACCTGTGAAAAATTTGACCTTAGAAATGAATAGCTTGTCTCTTCCTAGTTCCAATGGTATATTAGAGTGTATATTTTGAGGAAAAAATGCCCCTCTGATAGCCATTTGAAAATTAGGCTCCAACTCCATGGCCAAAGCAATTAAAAGAATAAATTTTAAAATTTTAAAAATCTCCATAGTGTGAGCTATATGAAATTCACTATTTATTTTTTTTTTCAATTTACTCAGCTAAATGCTCAAAATACATATTCATTATTTAAAAAACTTCCATTTTCAAATTTGTACCATTGATCTCAAAAAATCCTACAATCCAGGAGTAAAAACAAGGATGACTCAGCTTCTACTTGACATGTTGGCAGTCATACCAATGAAAACTCTCCATCTGTACTTTTTCTTCATTGTTGGTACTTCAAAATGGACCCAATAATCCTTGAGGACACATGTCATTGAGTCACTACCTTTCTATACATAAACAGTGAGCATCTTGCCATAGTGAGAAGCAATAGCCTTGATCTCATCTCAATCTAATGGCAGACATTTTAATGCATTTTAATATTAGAATGGTGAGTCCCTCCTTCACTTGACTTGTTTTCTATGTCACTATACATTAAACCTAAGCAACTCACCATAGTGATAAAGTGAAAACCATAGATCTAAACTTAATCTAAGGGCAAGGAAACTGCATTACATACATATAACTGTGGTGGGTCCCTGATGTCACAATTGCCGCGTGTTAGGCTGGTGCTTGCCTACTTTATCTAACCAATGAGCACTTTCATAATGTGGGAAAGCACCAACCATCAATCTCTAAAAGATCAATCGTGGCATAACTAAAACCCTTTTAGCAATCTAAGAGAAAAGTGATGACATCATTAAGGACACATGTCACTAAGGTGCTTACCCACTTTATTTATCTATCATGCAACTTTACCAAGTGAGAAAGCTCCATTCGTTGATTATGTCAAGATCAACAGTCACACAAACTTGTACCCTTATATCATCTAGTCAGTTGTCTTGTCCAATAGGATATCACCTTTTAAATGAACTTGCTCTGACAAGTCTAACAATGATATAGATCGTAATATTAATTCTAAGAATTTTTGTACCCATGACATCATTTGCAACTTGGCATATATGCATCATGTTCCACCAATGAATGCACTCCAATTCAGCAAAACTTTACTGCCTAGCATGACTTAGTAGCCTTCTCAAAGCTTGGTTTCATTGTGCCATGCAGTGCATTGGCACTTGCTTGCATTGTTTAAAATTTGTGCATGTTTGTAATGCGAGGAAGTGTTGTTCATCGATCTTACCAAAATTGACGATAAATCAAAATCTTCCCTCATTAGGATCCAATTAGTTAAGTTAACCAATGAAAACTTGTCATATGCTCTAGTTCATTTGACAACTACCATGGGAGACACATTACTAATATCCTCTTAAAGAGTGGGTTCATGATGTCACTAGGTGCCACATGTCAAACAGGCACTTCCTTGCTTTATGTAACTATCGTGTATTTTCTTGGAGTGGGAAAGTGTCAGCCATTGATCTTTGAAAGATCAATGGTGGCATAATTTAAATCTTAAAGGTTGCTAGTAGCACATCATCTTGGACAAGTGTCAGCATAGTGCTTGCCCACTTTATGTAAAAGTCATTGCACCTTCATGAAGCAAGAATATGCCTTCCATTGATCTTCCAAAGATAAAAAATGTATAGATGTGATCCCCAAAAGTGACCCCATTGTATGATTTGACCAATCATATTTCTAGAAAGTTGCATGTGCTCTGACCATACTGACAGCTCTGAAAAAGTTCTAACAAGGTACTGGCAAATCGTAGTCTTTGCAGTTCATTTATAACCCAATGTCACCAAGTGCTACGTGGCACAAAGGCACTTTCTCGCATTACATAAAAGTTGAGTAGATCCATATTGTAGGTATGTTCCCACCATTGATCTTGGAGAGATCAATGGCTAGCCCAAAACAAATCATCATAGCTAAGATGCTTTGCAAAACACAATAAAATAACCATGGTTAGGATAAAGATGACTAGGGTAAAATGATCAGAAAAGGATTTTTAAAAGATATACATGGAAAATTTGAAATAAAATATTTTAAAAGGACTAAAAATTCCTATGCATATTTGAATTCAAACAAATGAAAACCCTACCCTTGGAAACATGGAGCATAAACAATATTAGGGTAACATAAAATTAAGGTTTTTTGATTTATGGCAAACAAATCTTGAAACACAACCCTAATTTTGAATAAGTAATTAAATTTTCTCTATAATATGCAAAAAAAATTGAATGGTGAAAAATTAGGCCAATAGTGGTTTTGTCTAGGGATGCATGCCCCTTGTAGGCATGGCAAGGATTTAGATCTTTGGAAAAACCAAACCACTAACTTGACATCAAAAACTTTTCTTGAACAACTTTATTGAAAATAGGGAAATATCTACTCCTACTATGTACAAATGATGGCCCCGGGCCATCAGAAAATTTTCAAAACTTCTTACCTCTATCATAAATCTGATTTTCATTTGCACTTTCATGAGGTAAGCTAAAAACATCTTTCTCAATTTTACCAATCAGATTAGCATCTTGAATCACATCACTTGGCAAAATGAAATGTCTTTCTTCATTCTCATAGTGCATATACAAATTAGCATTAACTTCTACCCCATGATTACTATGAGAAAATAAATTAGCATGCTCATGTAAACTAGGATTAAGCTGAAAGCTATCAACCACATATAACTGATGCATGCTCTCAACCAGAAACATAAATGATTCATATTCTACCTTGTTCAAAAAGTTGTATATGTCAAAACTTTGCAACTCACCTTGTGTAACTAGATGTGAAGAGTATGTAAAATCTGATCACTGCCTACTTTTAGTTATGTTACCCATCAAATTAGATTTACCTTTTGATGAAACCTATTTAGATTCAAACAACTGATTAGATATTGAATCACAAGAATCATCATGAAATTGCATGTTCAAAATATATTGATATGTATCAATATTTTCTTCAAATAACTCACTAGAATAAACTACTTCATTAGTATTACTTTCCTTAGCACATGAACAATTTGAATGTATCTCAACCTCATGAAAATAAGAAGAAAGTAAACCAGCAATAGAGCTTATCTCTACATCTTTCTTCTCAACATAGAAGTCATCATGTGTATTGATGTACAAATTACCATCACATACACCTCCAAAACTCCAGAGAGCATATTCTAAAACTATATCTTCTTCAACATCAATTTTAGGGGAAATGACTTCATCATATGAAAATGAAAAACATGGCAAAGCACAAGAATCCTTGGATAGATTAGCATACCTTTCAAAATCATGAGCCAACAAATTGGAAATCTCACCAACACTTAACAAGACTTCATTACTAGTTTCTTTTCTTTGGTTGTGATTATTATCTAGATAGATTGACACATTTATAATAGAAAACTCATTATTAATACATCCTAAAGAATCAAAATTCTGATCATTCTATAAATCTTCTTCTTTAGAAAATACCTCAACAACCAGTATCATAACACATTCACATTCATCACTAGAAGAAAGAATATTACTATTGTTACACTTTTCCTCTTCTTTATACTCATCATCATAAAAAGATGAATCCACATTATGCATGTCATCAAACTACTAATTACTATCCTCTAATTCATAAAACTAAGACTCTTCATCTTTAACATCATTTTCAATGGATTCATTTAATTCATTATCATTAGATTCATTAGCATTCAAATCACTTTCAATCTCCATGATAAAATCTTGGATTTCAAAAATCTTATCTAATCTTGACTTTGTTGACCAATCAATCAAATGTGGCATAAAAACCTTTAAGAGTGCCATTGGCCACAAAGACTCCTCGGGTCTGAAAAACTCATCAAGATTCATAACTACTAATTTTAACTTCATGTAAATTTGAAATCCACTAAGACCCTTAATATCACCAATTGTATCTCTTAACATATGACAGTCTTATCATAAATCTTTCTTTTCAACCTAGCAATATTTAAACGAACACTTTCAAGAGTTGGCATATCATTTTTAGACCTAGACTCTGAATCCATCTTATAAACTATTAAACATCTACCTCTATTTTCTCAGTGCTAAAACCACTAGATGGAGGAAACCATTTTGTTCATTCAACTTTCATGAAGGACAAATACATGAAAATTGGAAATACCTTAATGTGCTTTTGCATTAAACCTCTGATTTGCTGATTGGCACTATGTAAACATGAAAACCTTCACACCGTAGATAAAATCCTTTATAGAGCCACCACTTCCTTGAAGAGGAAAATGAAATCATAGTAGTGATTCACCTTTTGAAATCAATTACTTTAGTAGATACACACAACCACATAAACCATTAATCAAGAACTTATACTTCCTCTTATCACACAAACTAGATCTGCCCATAAATACTAAAAGCCTTTGATATTACAATAAACCATGCACTAGTACAGATTTAGACTAGAGTCACCACTCACACTTAGTGAGAAAAGATTTGAAATAATCTACCACTTGTAAATTTTGAACCAGACTTTCAATATGAAAAACATGCAGATCATTAACACCTTGAAAAGAGAATACACTTCATAAATCAATTCTTGACTTTGAACTTTTCTCAATAGCAGATACAAAAACTGAACTAATTTATGATAGACTTATAACAATCATATAACACAATTTATATCCAATCTTACAAAATACTACTATCCATGAACAAAGCTTAACTAGGGAACACAAAATTCAACAAGGATATTAAAAGAACATCACAATTACCTCACTATTGTACTACTTTCTTTGTGTTTCTCCTACTGTATTGAATCTCCCTTTTTCAAATTCTCAAGGTTTGTCTACCATTCAAATTCAATACATTCCCCAATAGAGTTGTCATTTTGTTGGTGACTCAGATGGCAAAACCATATTGAAAATAGGACAAAAATATTCAATTAACACCAGAGATCCTTATCATTTTAACAAAATGTATTGCCATCTATCTCTCCAATAGAGTCACCATTTTGTTGGTGACTCAAATGGGAAAGACCATGCCAAAATATAGGATTGAAAGATATAAGTTTACACCAAAGATTCTTGTCCTCTTAATAGTGAATTACTTCACAAATTCCCCAACAAAGTTGCCATTTTGTTGGGTCCTGATTTAATAGTTTTGAAGATAACCAAGAAACCAAACCAATGCATCTAAGGCTAGAAAATTCCTATGATACATACACTCGACTATAGTCCTAGGCCAACTATAAGGCATAACTCCTTCTTCACTTTAGGCTCTGCCAGACCTAGACGAGTTAACCTTAAGGTTTTTATATATGGTACCAGTGCAATTAAACATAAATTTGAACCTAATAATAGCAGATGAAACCCCTTTATCTTCTAATACTTATGCAAGGACATAAAAATGAAATAGCTACAAATCATAACCTATGAACCCATAAGCTAAGTGGGGTTTAATTCCTTTCAACCCACTACAAAACATAGAAAACTAAATTGATTTGATTAAAATGATTTGTGCAAATAACTTTCACCCCAGCCTACATCTGATTTAGTGATCAGTACCTTATCCATTGAAATATAGAGTCATTACCAGCAAGATGACTTAACTTGACTAACTTACAATTAAGTTTTTCAATTAAAATTCTCAAATTCCTTCTTACAAAATATCCCCACCATACACCCAGAAACCTAATCAGAACATTGAAGCATTTACTTAACTTCTTGAGTCAAAAGCAACAATATATCTGACATACAACTCATCCAAGCTACCTTAAATCAAATGAACCTTTTTCATTTAATCTCAAAGTCAATAGCATATGAAGAATTAGGAGATAGAATGAGAAAACATAGAATTCATTTTAAATCCCCTTTGCATTCATCCTTGGAAAGACTAAATACATCAATTGGTAAAACTAAATGAAACTCAAAATACTTCACATGATCTAGCATCGACTTTCCAATATCTCATAAAATAATACATGAAATGAAATGAAAATATACACAAGAGTGGATGTGTGGCCTTCACTCCTAGAGCTGAGCTCAATAGATAGGAAGCATAACCAACAACAACCTTGGTTTCACAGTGAAAATTGGAACCTATTGGTATCACAGAGAAAACTTCCAACCAAAACAATGAGAAAGAAAGAGAATAATATAAAGGAGAGTGAATTCTTAGATCTGTTATGAAGATGACATGTTTCCACTTGAAATTCCATCTCCTAACAATGAAAAGAATCTCTCTAATCTCTCTCTGCAACTGCATATCAAATCTTGATCATTTTGCCTCCCAAAAGCATAAAGTATCTCAAACTATTTGATGAAAGAACATAACTGATTTTGATGCCAGATTTGAACTTAAGGTAAAAGTGAAAAATCAATTAAATGGTCACCAGAGGCACAATAAATTTATCAGAATCAATTTTTTCCATAATCAAGCTTCAACAATCTTTTGTATCTACCCTCCAACCAACTTTGATGCTTAATGGTGAAATCTACCCATTCTATTGAGAATGCCTTCGAAATTATAAATCTACTTATAACTTGAACTAGTGAGCACCTATGCAAAATTTGACCTTAGAAATGAATAGCTCATCTCTTCTTGGTTCCAATGGTATATTGGAGTGTATATTTTAGGCAAAAAATGCCCCTCTAGTAGCCATTTGAAAATCAAGCTCCAACTCCATGGCCAAAGCAATTAAAAGAATAAATTTGAAAAATTTTAAAATTTTCATAATGTGAACTATATGAAATTCACTGTTTAAAACAATTTTTCAATTTACTCAATTGAATGCTCAAAATACATATTTATTAGTTAAAAAACTTCCCTTTTCAAATTTGTACCATTGATCTCAAAAAATCCTATGATCCAAGAGTAAAAACAAGGATGACTCATCTTCCACTTGATATGCTGGCAGTCAAACCAATAAAAACTCTCCATTTGTAACTTTTCTTCACTATTGGTGCTTCAAACTGGACCCACTAATCCTTGAGGAGATGTGTCATTGAGTTACTACCTCACTATACATAAAGAGTGAGCATGTTGCCATAGTGATGAAGCAACAACCCTTGATCTCATCTCAATCTGATGGCAGACATTTTAATGCATTTTAATATTAGAATGGTGGATTCCTCTCTCACTTGCCTTGTTCACTATGTTAGGATACATAAAAATTGAGCAAGTCACTATAGCGATAAAGTGACAATCATAGATCTAAACTTAATCTGAGGGCTATACATACATATAACTGTGGTGGGTCCTTGACATCACAATTTCCATGTGTCACACTTGTGCTTGCCCACTTTATCTAACTAGTGAGCACTTTCATAATGTGGGCAAGCACCATCCATGGCATAGCTAAAATCCTTTTAGCAATATGACAGAAAAGTGATGACATCATTAAGGACACATGTCACCAAGCTACTTACCTGCTTTATTTATCTATCATGCAACTTCACCAAGCAAGAAAGTGACATCCATTGATTAAATCAAGATCAACAGTCACACAAAATTATACCCTTATATCATCCAATCAGCTATCTTGTCCAATAGGATGTCACCTTTTAAATGAACTTGCTCTGACAAGTCTGACAATGGTATAGACTATAATATTAATTTTCAGAATTTTTGTGCCCATGACATCATTTGCAACTTGGCATATATGCATCATGTTCCAATAATGAATGTTCTCCAATTTAGCAAAACTTTACCACCTTGTGTGACTCAATAGAATTCTCAAAGCTTGGTCCCACTATGCCACGCAACACATTGGTGCTTGCCCACATTGTTTAAAATCCATGCATGTTTGTAATGTAAGGAAGCACTATCCATTGATCTTACCAAAATCAATGGTAAATTATAATCTTCCCTTATTAGGATCTAGTCAACTGAGTCAACTAATGGAAACTTGTTGTATTCTCTAGCTCATTTGACAACTGCCACGGGAGACACATTACTAATATCCTCTAAAAGATTAGGTTCATGATGTCACTAGGTGCCACATGTCAAACAGGGACTTCCCCACTTTATGTAACTATCGTGCATTTGCTTGGAGCAACGAAGCACCAACCATTGATCTTTGAAAGATCAACAGTGGCACAATCTAAATCTTAAAGGTTGCTAGTAGCAAATCATCTATCATCATCTTGGACAAGTGTTAGCACACCACTTGCCTGCTTTATGTAAAAATCATCACACCTTCATGAAGTGGGAATACACCCACTGTTGATCTTCCAAAGATCAATGGAATACAAATGTGATCCCCAAAAGTGACCCCATTTATTATTTGACCAATGATATTTCTATAAAGTTGCACATGCTTTGACCATACTGATAGCTCTAAAAAAGTTCTAACAAGGTATTGACAAGTCCTAGCCTTTGTAGTGCATTTATAATCCAATGTCACCAAGTCCTACATAGCACAAAGGCGCTTGCCCACATTACATAAAAGTTGAGCAGATCCATCTTGCAAGTATGCGCCCACCATTGATCTTGGAGAGATCAATGGCTAGCCCAAAACAAACCATCATAGTTAAGATTCTTTGCAAAACACTAAATAAAATAACCATGGTTAGGATAAAGGTGACTAGGATAAAATGGTCAAGAAAGGATTTTTAAAAGATATATGCAAAGAATTTGAAATAAAATATTTTAAAAGGACTAAAACTTCACATGCATATTTGAATTCAAACAAATGAAAACCTTACCCTTGGAAACATGGAGCACAAACAATATTAGGGTAACATAAAATTAAGATTTTTTTATTTACGAAAAAAAAAATCTTGAAACACAACCCTAATTTTGAATAAGAAGCTGAATTTTCATTATAATATGCAAAAAAAATTGAATGCTAAAAAATCAGGCGAACGCAATATAAGGGACAATAGATATTTATCTATCACAATAAGGTGATCATTACAATTCAAGGAATCTCATTCAACAAATAAAAGTTACAAATTAGAGATCAACCATTAATTCATTCTAACAACTACATCAGTCAAATCCTTTAACTAGGTGGACTTAATAGTATTTTTCTAAATCTCCTAATAGAGTGCATACTTCACTGTATGTTTGTAAAACCTTTAACAAGGTGGACCTAATAGTCCTTATTGCTCCTAATAGGGAACATCACTTGAGGTGGTCAATTGTAAGCCTTAATAGGCTAACTTTATACTTCTGTACTAAAGCTTGTGGGTATCATCCCCACCCCAATTTTACTTTCTATTTGGAAAATTTCTAGGCCACCATATCTTGCGTCAAATTGTTATGAATGTTTTATTACTTCCATTCTTTCATGCATGCAATTAAATCATAATAATATATGAAGGATTTATTGGTGAAGTGAGTTTAAGATTTTATTGGTTCTTGGTTCACCCCTCCCCTCTCAGTTCCTAGCCTACCTTATATTTCCAACAATTGGTATCAAAGCATTTGGTTCTCACATCAGAAGTTTAATAGCTTGAGAAAAGATCAGAGACAATAGAGGTATAGAGGCTAGAAAAGGCTATTGAGGATGAAAAGTTGGATCTAGAATTGGCCATTGGGCAACTAAAGAAAGCAAAGGAGAAACTCTATCAATCATTGAAAAGAAAGAAAGATTGTGTAGCATAGATGGATGAAAATCTCTACATTGAGGAAAGAATTGAAGACTTATTCCCAAAAAAAATTTAGATGAAGCTGATATAGCAATCAAAGAGCTACTTGAGAAGAATCTCATTCTTCATGAAGAAGTTTGAAAGCTAAAAAGAGAGAAATAAATCTAATTAGTCAAATTATGTGAAGTCATCGAACATGTTGGCTCCTGATTTAATAGTGATTTCAACTACCTTTTATAATGCCAGAAAAGATAGGGATAAGCTACAAACAATTATTGTTATTCTACAAATCAAAAAAATGGACCATCTAACAAGACATCAAAGTCTTCTCCACTTTAAACTCTACAAAATTTAAGTTGGTTTACCTTAGGAATTCAAATCTATACTCTTCTAGTCAATATTTCTAACATGAATTCCAGTGACAATAGATCTATGAGCCTATTTTCTTCTAATTCAAAGATCTTAAGATATGAAAATCAACTATTTTACCAAAACCCTAAGGCTCATTTGAATAAAGTGTAGACCAAAATTTTCATGCTTAGTTTAAAAAAATATAAAGATTGATTAATAATTTTATTTTGCATCATACAAAACATTCCACTCAAATTAACTCACAAGGATGTCCAGTGCCTTATCCATTGGGATGCAACTAACAGAGACCACATACCTACTTCTGATCCTATCTCAACACATTGTGTAAATATTTATCTATATTAATTTCCAAATCTCATAGTTATCATATCTTCACTTAAAACCATGGTTTCTTTCACTTTGCACTAAGCATTTACATAGTTCATTAGATTACTAGAAAAAGCAAACTAAAATATAATTCAAAGAGAATTACAACTAAAATTTAATAAACTTTGCTACCAAAATTTAAGAGGACAAAAAAAAGACAAAATTGTTGTAGGAACTTCTTGTTGATCCACTATATTTGATGATTGGCTCTCCTGTATCTATTGCTCTCCAAGATGTGGAACCACTTGGCTAGCACATGATGTATTACACTTTGATATCTAGATACTGATCACAATTGGTTGCTCATCTGCCAGCTTATCAATTTAAGTGGTCGTGTCCACTATTGCAATTTTTTGTTTTTCTTCTATTTATTTTTTTTGAACTAATACCTCAACTAATCACATGTTTTCTATGGTAATTTATTTGACCACATTTTCTTTTTCACCTACTATTTGCAACAACTATGTTGTTGATGTATAATCAGCTATCCACTTGTCAAAAAGTGCATCATCAGACTAGATGAAACTTAATATTTCTTGATCTTTCTTTAGGACATCTCTTCCCATTCTCCTTATATTAGAAAAATCTTATTTAAAATAATTAAAAAATAATTGTACATGTACAACTTCCTTAGTAGTTCTAGCAAACCAAATTTATTTCTCATCATTTACCACCTTATTATGCCTGATGCTCATCAATTCTTTCAATTTATTGGACCATTCCTCCTTTACTTTTATTTGACCCATACCTTTGAGTGCATGAGGGAACATATCAAAATTTTTATCAAGATACTTTAGGAAGTGTTTATTTATCCTTCTTTGCAACAAATTTCTCTTATGATTAAAATCTAAGAGGTCATTAGCTTGATCAAAAATTATTTCAACCTATTCATTAGAAAAGTCAATGGCATGATAACAAAGGACTATGATGGCATCATCCTTGCTAATCCATTTGTTTATAATTGGCCTTAAGGTTGTCTCATTATTTATCAATTCATTCCATACCTCTACTAACTTTGACAATTCCAAATAAAATAAGGGACAACCTACCCTATCTACTAGATACAAAATTGTATCTCTGATTCTATCTTCATGTTTGTTACCTAATTCCATATGTAGAGACCATATTTTTTCTTTTTCTTCTTCAAGCTCCTCATCTGAATAAAGTTGTGGTTCTTGAGGAGTAATTATGATTTCTACAATTGGAATGGTGTTAAAAGGTAGTACTAGGGGAGAAGAAGCAATTCTGACTGGGCCTAGAAGGCTTCATGGGTGCTCCTTCTTCTACCTCTGTTGTAGTTATGAAAATATTCTCATGGCCACCCATCTATTTCAGTTGCTCCCTCAAGGAGTCTTCATCTTCTATATGTATGGTGGTCTGTGAAGGGGAATATTCCTCAACCTTGGATGAAGAGCCCTATTCTATTTTTTGCTTCTTTGCAATAGGTGCAAAAGGTGGACTTTCTTAAAGTTGTCTCTTGTAAAGAGGCACGGGTTGTACACTTCTTGCCACAACATAACCTCACCTTTTCCACAGTGTGTACTGGCATGGGTTTATGATTTCTCTACTAGCAAATCTTTTTTCTATCTCAATAGCCTAGTCTGGATAGGCTTGAACCAAAATTGTGTTCGGCCCATTTAGGGTTTGCATGAACCCAAAAAAATCATTCATAAACATGTTAATCTTATTTCCCCAATATTTTATATCAGCTATGGGATTATATTTAGGCTCTAGATCATTAATAAATCTGATAATTTTGCTATATACTTTCCATTTTTCTTTCCTAACCTCCTTCTCTTGCAATAAGAATTTATTCCTAATTATGTCCTTAGGAAAATAAACAAAATTTTCATAGGTTTTACCTTTAATCCTATACTTGAAAATATCAAAATAGCATAGAACACTTAGGATCAATAAAATGGGGATGGGATTGCACCATCTGGTATTTGTCCAAAAAATATCCTAATTACCTCTAACCTTTCTTAGTAAAAACAAAATTATGGACTACAATAAACTGAGGAAAGAATGTACATTTGGATCTGCTCATCAGTTCTTTTTCTTCTAATCCTCCCACTTTCCACAAGAATTATACAATCCCAAGTTTTAATGGAACTTGATATGATAATACATGGGGTTTCCCTTGGAAACCATACACCCTAGATAAAGTTGATACTGAGTATGGGATAATATCCCCCTAGTTGTGGATTACCTTCAATCCCTTGGCATGATCTTTGGGTCTAATCAATTCCAGAAATGATTAAGGTATCCTAGGATTAGCTCTAGTTAATAAAATCCTAAATTTGGAAGGAAAGTATCTGCAAAATCTCATGAAACTAGCATCAGTGACTTTCCAAGTCATACCTACACTACACAACTAAATAGGTACCTTTTCTTCATCCTTTTCTAACTCCAATTTCATCTCCTTGGAGAAAATAGAAATACCCTTGTATAGATATATGTACATCAATATGGAATACCAACATAAAGGTTTCTCTACCTTGGCTTTGCTGATACCTATCAATCCATTGTGGATTTCCTTTGCTAAATATGTCGCAAACTAAAAAATTAAGTTCATACCATACTACAATGTTTGAGCAATGATGAAAATTATAGACCCTTGGATGTGATCTTTCTCATCCATCCCAAAGAGTCTATAGAGGGAAATGTATAGTACTTGTGCCCTAGGATTTAAGTATTTTTTTAAAAGTGGCTCCAAGGTATTTTTTGTCACCAATGACAACTGGCCTATCTTTACAAAGTGTTCTTGCAATGGCCCTCTCCTCAGGTACACTCTCTAATCATCATACATAGCTTGTGAATCCTCCAAATTGATTTTATCATGCACTACATGGTTAGGATTTAACTTGAAAACTTCCCTAATCACCTCTAGTGTAACCCTAAAAATATTATCTCCAACATGATTCTTGACTATCCTTGACACTAGGTCATATCTTTTTGCTATTATTGCCAATAAATCATCATCAAAGAAAACACTAGGAACAATTAGTTTTCCAATGTTAAATTCCCACACATTTCTTAGAGGAGTATCATGTTTTCTCTCAAAAAACCACTTTTGGAATAGCTCTAAATCCCCAATAGATGTTTTGGCATCTCTTAACCAATTTTCCTTGTCGTAAAAACCCTCACTAACTAGTAACCTAGAGTTTTTTGGAAATAGCTCTCTACGTTTAGCAGCCTCATTAGTAGAGAAAGGTAATTATTCTAGAAAATCATCATGTATGCTTTTTTTTTGATAATCTACCTTTCCCAAGAAATCTCTTTGTGGAGGCATCTTTCTTATATTATCACAATTAACTACAATTTCTTAGATAACTAGATTTTTTCAATACTTACCTAAACAAACTTGCTTGCTCCACTAAAAACTCTATCTACAACAATTCATAGCTTTGAGGAAACATAATTTTAACTCTAAATCTTGTTGCACTCTAAAATATTAATTGCTTGATACTTGATAATGAAAAGAATCACAACTTCTATGCCAATAAGCTTCACACGAATTCACATTGATCAATATTAATATTCTAATAGTCACATTATAGGTCACACTGCAAAATTTGAAACCTAACCAGTGATCTAGGAAAAATTAGATGATTATGTTTCAAAACTTCAAAGGTTGTTACATTTTTGAGAAATTAGATACATGTCAACATGTTGCTTACCAATTTTACCTAAATTTTGAGCATCTTCGAAATGCGGGGAAGTGATGATGGTCGATCTTCATTTTATCGATGATCCTAAAAGATCCTAGTTGTAGCATTTCAAAACTTTGGGCCCACTAGTGCATGTGTCTCTTCATCACTTTCCCACGTCGGTTAAACATCATACAACTTCACAATGTGGGAAAAGCGATGATCGTTGATCTTGTTTTGATTAATGATCATAGAAAAGGGAATACCTTCTTTTATACTCTGCATCTTTTGAAAATCAAGGCTCACCATCTTGAACCTCATACTAGTAACATATTTGGAAACTCATGAAAATAGTTGACCCTACCATGTCCACATGTCATCACCTCACTTTCCCTCTTTAGTTAAAGTTTGCACAATTTTGAAATGAGGGAAAGTACCAACTTCTTGATCAAACAAGATTGGACAGTCTTGAGAAAATGAAGATCCTTTATTAAAAACAACATTTTTAGCTAATAAAAACATTTCATTTGGACCCTATTCTGATGCTTTTTTTTTTGTTTGTCACAACAAGAGGCAAATCCACCATCTCCACATGGCATCTTGTCACTTCCCCACTTTAGTTAAATATCAGACACTTTCAAAATGTGGAAATGTGACAAGCATTGATCTTCATCTGATTAATGGTTAGGAATATGCATGATTACACTGCTTTAAAACCAAAAGGAAAAGGGGCCCATAGGGAAAGATGTTGCAATGTTGTATTCCCACTTTGGTTAAACATCATATAACTGTAGAAAGAAAGAAATCAATGACCGTTGATCTTGACTTGATCAATGATCATAAAATCAAACTCACCAAGGGTTAAGAGCTTCAACAAAATAAATGGGCAAGCTAATCTTAGGCAAGCCTAAGGTTGAAAAGGAGTTATGCAGCAGGTTAAAAGGATTTTTGTGGAAAAATCATATAATAAAAGGATTTTTAAAAGTTTCTAGGGCTTTATGAAAATCATGCACATTTTGAAAATGTGAACAATGTAAACCAACTTTTGGAACCTAGGGCACAAAAGACATTAGGGCAACAATAATTAGGATTTCTCTAGGATAAAAACAATTAAAAGACACATAATCCCTAATTAAAGAAAATAATAACTAGATTTTTGCCACAAATTTTCAAAGATTTTAAACATGTAAACACCCAAGCCAATAGAAAAAAAAGACAAAGCCATAGAAGAGATAGAAGAAAAGGACAATGAGATTCAACAACTATCCCTTCAACAAATAGATTGTATTGATCAACTTGATGATGCAAATCAAGAGCTTATTAATCTAAGGATAGAGATTGAAAGATTGAAGAATGGTCTCAACATAGAAAAGCAAACCAATGAGAAAATGATGAAATCTCAAGAAAGCATGAATCGATTGAATGAGAAAACTCAATGTAGAAACAAAGGAAAAGTTGGATTAGTATATATAGAAGAAGGTGAATTGTCTCAACAAGGAGCTCAAAAGAATAAAATAACTACCTATAATCATTGTGGTAAGATAGGTCATACATCAAATAAGTGTTGGAGTAATTGTAAAGAAAAATTTAGTGGAAAGTGCTACAATTGAAATAAGCATGGTCATAGAGAAAATGAATACAAAGAGAAACCTAAGTTTGAAGGAAATTGTCACAATTTTAACAAACAAGGACATAAATCTTGAAAGTGAAAAACCAAGAAGTGGAATCCAGCAGCATAAATTGTGAAAGCAATATTTGGTTGGGATTATAATACATGGTGTTGATGTCACTACTATGGTGAGTTTAGACACATTGGGGAAATTTTATAAAACATCACATGATGAAAAGAGACACTAAAAAGAGATGTTTTGTTTATACATAACTTGGACATCTTGCTAGGAATTGTATGAATAGAGGTAGAGTTGAAGATAAAAGGAAAGCTAAAGATAACAATTTTAGAAAAAAATGAGGTAGTAATGGGTGCAAAAATCTCTAGAGAATGCAAACCACAAAGTCATGAAGTTGTTGACACCCAAGTCAATGAATTGGGTGACTCAACCATTTCAACTTAGTTCCCTATTGAGATCACTAGAACTATGGTTCAGAAGGAGTTATCTAACAATAGTTCTAGCCATCAAGTAGAAATATCCATATCAGCAATTAAGATGTGCAAAGATCACCGAGTGATGATGGAAATTCAAGACCTTAGGTTGTATATATTCTTCTTGATGTAGATGTTGAGTTGGTGACTATATCAAGTACCAAGTTCAGATCAAGCAATGGTAACCCTATCAAGTTCAAGATTCATATCATGTTGAGGTTCCTACCAAGTTCAAGGTGTCTTTTGAGCATTAAGGACCAAAGTGAGTAGATGACAACCTATCATTGAGCAAATGTGTGTACAAAGAAGTAATGGCATTTGTAAAAACAAAATTCATTAAAAGAAGGAAATTAAATTTATTGTTTCACCTCAAATTTTTAGAACATAGAGAAAAGAGAGAATTTAGATCCTCCAAGTGATCTAAGTAGTTCTTGTTGAATATTTCTCCCATTTTTGAAACTCTACCGAGTGATGGCATCTTCTAGTAGCAATATTAAGAAAGGTTTTGAAATGTTGGTTCATGGAGTTGATTGCAAGGCTCCCACATACAAATTGAGTCAAGAAGTTGCAAAGGCACTCAACCCTACTAGAGTGCAATCCATGATTCCACCTAAGGTAATACTTGTTCATGAAATTTGATCATTTTATCATTGTTATATTTAGGAGCTTGGAACCCTAGAGATAAATGAGGAATTCATTGAACTTTGTGTGGACGGTTCTTTAAAACCCAAGCACAAACATTTGGAGACAAAGGGTGTGATGCATATTTTACATATGTTGAGGGACTTCCAAGTGAAGTGGATTAGGTTCATGTTGAGCCATATTCATAACATGTAGTTATGGTTGGATCATCCTATTTTGATAACCAAGAAGATGATACATATGATTACTAGATTTCCCATGTTGAACAAAGCAAAGACCAAAAAAACCTAAATCAAGTTGAATTGGAAAAATGAACTCTTGCTAAATGGGATGGAAGAGGCATGAAGCTAAGTAGTGTAACTAATATGGAATTTAAGTTTGATATCCATTTGAGAGCTCAAAAAATCTACAAGTCAAGGTAGTTGAATAGCATATCATATGAAGCCACTGACCTGGTATACATGGTAGTAAAGATAAAATTATCCTTTAACCTTGTTGAGGTGCTTCTAAATCAATTGAGCAAGAACATGGACAAAATCCAAGTATCGAAGAAAAATCTATGTAATTTTTGTTCTCTCTTGATGTGTTTATTCTTCTATGTTCAAAAATTTTTATCTTCAAAAGGAACTAGAGTATGGAAGAAAGATACTCTAGTAGTGTATCAAATTAATGAATTTATAGTAAAGATGGAAGAAAAATTTGATAGTATTATAGAAAATTACTTTGAGACATTCAAGGAGAAAATACAAAGTAGATTTAGGATACCAAGGAAACTAATAGAAGATTATGAGAAGGATATATGTTTCATGGTTGACTATGGAAAGGTTTAAATTCAAGCAATCAAGTGTAGAGTGGCATGGGTTAAACCTTTGGAATATGAGGTTAACATAGATGACACCAAAGATATCATTGAGGCTCTATTAAATGAGCTTATGGATCCTAAGGAAACATATTTTGGCACATATGAAGAGGCCAAGTCCAAAATCAAGCTTGAGATTAAATTAGCCCAAGTAGTGAACAAGGGAAGAAAAAGGATAGAGAAAATAATGAAGAACACTAAGCAATCAAGCTCTCCTCTCATTCTTACTAAGAGAAAAGGAGATGATATAGCAGAAGAAGATGAAGAGGATGATGCAGAGGAAGTAGAACCTTAGGAAGAGGAACCTCCCAAGAAGAAAGGGAAGGTTATAATAGCCAAGCCTACAATGTCTTCCCCTACTATGTGAACATAAGAAGATCCACCAAATTCATGAGGAAGCTGAATTTGGGTGAAGAGGATGAAGCTAAATAAATTATATTTTAGAGTCTACCCCTACTCTTCAAGAAATATTCAAGAAACTAGAATATGGAATAGGTATGACGTGTTTCAAGATTCTCAAATACAAGAGTAGGAGCCAAGAGGAGAAAAAGAAAGTTGAGGATGCCCTTGTGGAAAAATTGGGTAAGTGGAAGTACTCACCTAATGAGTTAACATAGAAAGTTCCTGATGTACTTCTAAAAGTAGTCAAACCTCAATGGGATAGTGCATTGAAAGTTGCTAAAAAATTAGTGAACAAACCTTGACATAGCTTATGTCAAGTCTCAATGAAAAGAGGTGAAGGAATCATTGAAAATGAATGAGAAGAAGCTTACACCTAAATTCAATACATTTCCAATATTGCTAAAGGACATTGAATCTATGGTGAAGTCTAATACTATTGCATGGAAATATATATATGGGCTACACAAGCCTAGTGACTTTGTTGTGCAAGTAGATGAAAAGGATTCTAAAGAATATGGTGTGGAAGAGGAAGTAGAAATCAAGGATGATGAAATAGATAATTTAGATCTTGATGTTGATGAGGAAGAAGAACAAGAAGCCACTTGAGGAATTCTTCCAAAAAATTAGAGTATTGAAGAATTTGATGTAGAAAAAGAATTCAGCAAAAGTTATGACATCCTTTCCTCATTCTCTAAGAAAAACCTAGGTACAATAAAGCTCAAAGAAGGCTTCTACTGAATTGGTTGTGGTTACAACTAAAGTACCTAGCACCCAACCAATCTTTGGAATTGTACTATCAATTTTTTCAATGGTTGAAGTGTCTAAAACTTCATCTGTCAAGCAACAAGTCTTTCTAGTATTAGGATTGATCGAGCAACTACAAGGTATTCCTATTGGTAATGTTATTTCTACTATTCTACATTTGGTGTTATTCTTACTTTTTCAACTATTGTTTCCACCATGTTAAGTGCAATGACAGTTGGCACTCAATCTTAACCAACCACTAAATTTTGAATAAGGGAAAATAAATTATTTAATCTTCTATTCCAATAGAAAAGGGTAAATAGAAAGAAATTGATCTGGATGAGGACATTGTTATTTCAAATTGGGATACCTCTAACCTCACTCCTAGTCAATGGATACCCTAGGAGAACTTTAGAAGAAGAGGCCTAAGCAATAGAAACTTAGAGAAGGGATGAAAAAGAAAAATCAAGCCCTTGAATATATAAAGAGCATATTTGTAGATGCTTTGAACATTGAGGTTGATGAGAAAAAGCCTATTATGAATCAATTAGTTGAAATTATCCACAAACAAATGAAGAATAGAATGGACAAGAAGAACTATTACCAAGAGAAGAGAGAAAATTCAAAAATAAATTTTTGGATCAAGTAGCATAGAAGATTGCTACTAATCAAGTAAAACTATGTACTATTCTTGCTACACTAGAAACATCTATCAATAATGTTGTTTCTTTATTTATCAAGTTGAGTGAAACATCTATCTTTACTAAGGAAATCAAGGATAAATTATCCAAGATAGATGAGGATATGAAGGAAAGTGTGCATCAACTATCATATGATCCTAGTTGTAGCTTTGCACACTTTACAAAGATTAGATATCTGACAAGTCTCTAGGAATAATTATTAAGGGAAGAAGCCAGAATTAGGGCTACACTTACAAAAATTTAGGGCATAATCCTTCCAAACATGGATGCATTATAAAAGCACATTGTACATGCAAAGACACTCATCCATGATAATAAATTCTCCATAGATGACCACATGATGGAACTATCAGCAGAGGTACAGATAGCCTTGCATGCAAGTAAGGTATTGCAAGAGAATTGGGACATGATTATGGTAATCATTTTGAAGGTACACGCTGATTTCTTGTCATATTTTGGTATTAACTTGTAAATATTTTACACCTTTGATATTTATGTCAAAAAGGGGGAGAATATTATTGATAAAGGGGGAGAAGACTTTTTATATAAGGGGGAGAATATTATCCTACTCTAGATATATGTATAAGGGAGAGATATATGTATGAGAGAGTAGTAATATGTTGATATATGTATAGATAAGTAGTAAATATGTTTACAAAAGTAATTTTTAAAAATCAAAAAAATAGAATAATTTACTAAGATACAATAGCAATAAGTCAAAACCAAGTTGAAGACATAGAATGTTGATAAAGGAATTTTGACTTATATTTTTGAGAATTCAGATTTTTGGTATGATAAGTGTTTTTTTCACTAATGCCAAAGGGGGAGATTGTTGACATTAAGGTCAATTTTTCTATTAGTAACTTAACAATTAGTTAGGTGGTTATAGTGCTACTAAGCTCTTTAGTTGCTATTGCGATTATCATTCATCTAGCAGTGTTAACCAAGTGTTTCAATTGCTACCAAGCTAAGTGGTTAGATTGCAATTCATGTTGAGCTTCATAGTGTCTACCAAGCATCTGAGACAATTTATAGTATCAACCAAGCATAGTAGAGTCTATCAATATATCCAATAGAAGTGATGAATTTCTTAGTGTTAACCAAGCTTTGAAGTGTTAACCAAGTATATCAATTACTATTGAGCTCACAATGTTAACAAAGAGAATCTAGTGTTGATTGAGTCATGCAATGTCAACCGAGTGATTCAATATTTTTTGAGTTTCTCAATGTTCACCAAGTCATACAGTACTGATTGAGTTCATTCTACTCAAAAAGATCAGTATGGAATGAGCTTCAATGGCAATCAAGTTCCAGAGTATATCAAGTGTTGACAGTGTTTTCTAAGTGTCGAAAAATCATTGAGTTTGTCTTTTGAACCCAAGTTACAACGATGGGTTAACTTTGTGAATTATGATGAATTTGGTATTGTAACTAACTCTAGTAAATAATTAATTGAATTGATATATATAATGTATTGTTTCATATTCAAATGTATTCAAGTATGAGTACGTGAAGAAGTAAAAGTAGATGAGTGTGAGTTGAAGAAGGATACAAGCATTATAAGGGACAACAAAGACTTATCTATCACAATAAGGTGTTCATTACAATTCAAGGAATCACATTCAACAAATCAAAGTTGTAGATCAGAGATCAGCCATTGATTCATTCTAATAGGTGCATCAATCAACTCCTATAACTAGGTGGACTTAACAATCTTTTGCTAAATCTCCTATCAAAGTGCATACTTCATTGTATGTTTGTAAAACCATTAACAAGGTGGACCTAATAGTCCTTATTGCTCCTAATAGGGAAGATCACCAGAAGTGGTCAATTGTAAGCCTTAATAAGAAAATTTTATAATATAATACTAAAGCTTGTGGGTATTATCGCCATCCTAGTTTTACCTTCTATTTGGAAAGTTTCTAGGTCACCATATCTTGTGTCAAAGTGTTATGAATGTTTTATTGCTTTTATTCTTTCATGCATGAAATTAGATGAAAATAATATATGAAGGATTAATTGGTGAAGTGAGTTTAAGATTTTATTGGTTCATGATTTATCATCATGGAAGGAGTGGTTGTATGGGTACCACATGGTTGGGACATGTAGCTACCTATACCACTATTAGCGACCAATGTATAGAGACAGTTTATTTCTAATTTGAGGTTGATGTTGGATATTCACTTGGTACCTTGGTATATCTAGAGTATGTTCTCTATGTTGACATATTAGTCAAGTTTTTTATTAGTGACACACACTTATTTAGATTTTGTATGGCTATCAAGCTCATTGAATAGTCTACAGTGTTTTCCATGTAATCTAGTAGCTACGGAGCATTTCAATAGTTAACAAGTATATTCAATTACTGTGAAGCTCAGTAGTTCAAACCAAGAAGATTTAGTCTAGAAATTCAACTCAAGCAATTTAATGGTTACCAAGAATTATAGTTTCTACTAAGTTCACAGTTCATGTAATGCGAAGCTAGTGTAAATTGAGCTTATGTGTTTACCGAGTAATTCAGTTTATGACAAGTTACATAGTATCTACCGAGTCACTAGTGCAGACTGAGTTCAAGTCTATTTTGAAGTGATCAGTATGAATTGAGCTTCTATGTCTACTAAGTTAATGAAAATGTAGAGTAATGATAATGGACACTAAGTATCAGAACTTGACCAAGTCAATCTTCAGAACTCGAGTGTCTTCATATGAATCGACTTTGTAATATTGGTGTTAACCTGTATGATGGCCAACTTTGTAAATTTTTAATTTGGATTGGTATATATATGTAATGTATTTTATCACATCCATATATAATGTAATGATAATGTAAGAATGAAAATGTAAATAATTAAAGCCAAGCAACAGATAAAGAGTGAATTGTGAAGGTCATATCAAAAGAGGAGTAGCAGAGACATATTCATCATAGAAAGGTGATCAGTACATTCAAGGAATCTCTATTAGTAATAAAATTGTAAGTCAAATATCTACTATTTCATTCTAATAGGTGAACTAGTCAAAATCCTTTCATAGGGTAGACTTAATAGTCTTTCTTAAATCTATTTACAGAGTGCATACTTCATTGTGTGTTTGTAAAACCTCTAACAAGGTGGACCTAGCAGTCCTAATTGCTCCTAATTGGGAAGATCATTAGAAGTGATCATTGTAAGCCTTAATAGGCCAAATTTATGTTGCAATATTGAATTTTTGTGGGTATCATCCCCACCCCATATTTACTTTCTATTTGAAAGGTTTCTGGGTCACCAAATCATTGTGTTCAAGTGTTGTGGATGCTTTTATATTTTTAGTTTTACATGTATGAAATTAAATCATATGTGATAAATTAAATGTCAAGTGGTTTATTGGATTCAAAATTTAAATTATTGTAGAAATTTTAGAAGTTATTGATTCACCCCTCCCCTCTTAGTAACTTAGCATAGTCTTGAATATTTCCAACAATTGGTATCAGAGCCTTGTGGTTCTCAGGAGAAAGTTTAATAGCTTGAGCAAAGATCAAGGATATAGAGATATTCAAACTTGATAAGGCAATTGACAATGAAAATTTTGATCTAGAAATGGCCATTGCACAAATCAAGGAAGCTAAGGAGCAACTTTCTCACTCCCTAAAAAGAAGGAATGAACTTGCAAATCAGATGAATGATCATCAGTACATTGAAGAAAGAATTGAAGACTTTTTCCTTTCAAGCATTTCAGATGAAGCAAATGATGTAATCAAAGAACTCCTAGAGAAGAATGGTTCCCTACAAGAAGAAGTAAGAAAGCTCAAAAGAGAACAAGAAATTCAATCAATAAGGCTATGTGAAATCTTGGAACAAAGGAACAAGATGAAAGAAGAAATAGATGGAAGCAATGATGAAATCCAAAACCAATCCCTTCAGCATGTAGATCTTATGGATCAAATCTCTAATGCAAATGAGGAAATCATGAGCCAAAGACAGATCAATGCAATATTAAGAAATGATCTAAAATTGGAAAGAAAAATCAATGAAAGAATAAGAAATGTCTTGAGGTCTGAAAAGAAAATCAATGAAAGATTGAAAAATGACCTAAACATTGAAAAGAAAATCAATAAAAGAATGATGAAATCTCAAGAAGACATGGTTCAACTGAATGATTAGAATATCTATAGAAAAAATGGTGAAGTAGTAATTGGATACAAAGAAGAAGTTGAATCCTCTAAACAAGGTTCTCAAAGGAATCAATGACCTACTTGTAATCACTGTGGTAAGTTAGGTTATACATCAAACAAATATTGGAGTAATGGTAAAGAAAAATTTAATGAAACATGCTACAATTGTAGTCAGCATGGTCACAAGGCTAATGAATACAAAGAGAAACCAAAATTTAAGGGCATGTGTCACAAATGCAATAAAAAATGTCACAAGGCATCAAATTGTAGAACTAAGTCATTCAATCCAACAGAGCAAATTGTGAAAGCAATATTCAGTTGGGACTAAAACACTTGGTGTGGATATCATTACTGTGGATAATATGGACACATTAGCATGAATTATGTTGAACATCACACAAGAAGAAGAGATACCACCTTAAGATGTTTCACTTGTATTGAACTTAGTCATCTAGCCAAAAATTGCATGAACATAGGTAAAATTGAAGATGAAAAGAAGGAAAAAATAGATAACATTCAAAAGAAGATGAGGCAAAAATGGATTCCTAAATCTATCAAGGATGTTAGTTCAAGTAAGGATGGTCATGTCAATCAAGAAGTGGGTGACTCCACCATTTTCAACTAGGTTTCCAAAGGAGAACTAGAACTACATTATCAAGATCACATTTAAACAATTTTGATTGAAAGGTGACAAGGATCCAAATTAGTATTCAAGATACAAAAGGATCATTAAGGAAGATTTGAATTAGTTATCATTGAGTTACCTTCTCTACCAAGTAAGGTCGTGTCATAGACTCTACTGAGAAAGGTCAGGAGTTACAAGACACAGATGGTTACCGAGTCACAAAGCCTTCACCAAGTAACCAACAGAATAGTGGATGAAATCTTGTCAAGCACAATGTCAACCCAACTACCTTTGTACTGAGCATTAATGGAATTTTTTTAACACAAAGCATGAAATCAAATTCATTTCTCACTATGAAATCTACAATGCTATTGCAAAGAAGCAATTTACAGATTGATCAGGTGACTTTAATTAAATTTGTAGTAGATTATCAAGGTTTTCATAGTTTACTGAGTAAAATGGCATCAATTAGAAGCAAAGTGAAGTGAGGCTCTAAAATATTGGCTCAAGGAGTCAAGTGGAAAGTGCCAAATTTTAAACTTATGCTTGTAGTTGCAAAAACCCTAGACCCTAGCAGAGCTCAATTGCAAATTCCTCCAAAGGTACTCTACATTAATAATATTCATACTCATTTCAAGTGTTCTATTCAAGAAATTGGAATTATAGAAATGGATGATGTCCTAGGTGAATTGTGTATTAATGAAATTCTTAAACCTGAGTATAAACATTTGGAAGACAAAGGTTTAACGCATATTCCCCACATGCCCTAAGGTTTTCAAATCAAATGAATTAGATACATTCTAAGTTGGGTGCATAATGGTCAACTATGGATTGAGCAACCTATTGTGATTAGAAAGAAAATGATTCATCACATCATCGGCCTCCCCATGCTCACCAAAGTTAAAACCACCAAAACCCTAGGTCAAGCTGAGCTAGAAAAGAAAACCCTAGCCAAGTGGGATGATAGAGGCATGAAAATTAGTAGTGTAATTGATGCAGAGCTAAAATTTGAAATTCATGTCATAGCACATAAGATATATAGTTTGAGTCATCTCAATAGTGTATTGTGTGAAGCTGTGGACTTAGCTTATAAAGTGGTGAAAAATAATCTATCTTATGATTTGGCAGATCTGTTGTTGAAGAAACTCAACAAAAACATGGAAATTATTAGACCATCCAAGAACAACCCCTATAAATTTAGTTCACTCTTGACATGTTTGTTATTTTATGTTTAGAAGTTCTTCCCTTCCAAAGGCATGGTAGTGTGGATAAAAGATGAGCCTATATTATATTAGATAAATGAATACATTGCAGAAATGGGAGAGAACTATGTTAGCATTATGGACAACTACTTTGATGTTATCAAAGAGAAAATGTACAATAGGTTCATAATACCTAAGAAGTTAGTTGAGGATTACAAAGATGATGTATGCTTTATAGTTTATTGTGATAGAGTTTACATCCAAGCAGTGAAGCCCAGAATTGTATGGGTAAAACCTCTTCCTTAGAGGTAAATATCGATGAAGAAAAGGATATTATTGAGGCTCTGATTAATGAATCTATTGATCCAAAGGCACCATATTTTGGAACCTATGATGAGGCCAAGGCAAGGATAGAATTGGAGATAAAAACTCCCTCATGCAATTATTAAAGGAAAGAGGAGGATAGCTAAACTAAAAACTAGCACACCTCTCATGTTAACTGAAGGCAAAGGGGAAGATGTAGAAGAGGTAGAGGATGAAGATGAATCAAAAAAGGAATAAGAAACTATGAAAAATAAAGGCAAGGTGATCATCACCAAGCCACCTAAGCTATCCACTGTGGTCTTTACAAGGAGGCCCAGAAAGAAAGGAAGTGAAATTGTCCTTAGAAAACCTCTTCCCACCTTCCAAGAAAAGTTGAAACAAATGGAAGAAGGTGTAGGCATAAAAAAATTCAAATATTTGAAGTATGAAACCAAGATAGAGGTAGAGAAGAAATAGGTTAAAGAACTGGTGTTGACCAAAATGGGCAAATGGAAGTATTCACTAGATCAGATAGCCTCTCAAATCTCTAATGAATTATTAGAGAAAATAAAGCCAAGATGGGACTTTGCAATGAAAATAGAAAAAGACATTTATACACAAACCCTAAGGCAATTGCTACTTAGCATGACAAATACTGAGGTAAAAGAGTCCTTGAAGAAGAATGAAGATAAAATAACACTTAGGTTCAATACATGTTTAATTTTGATCAAGGATATAGAGCATGTGGTTAAGAATGCCACTAGCATGTGGAATAATGTTTATCATTTGCATAAACCAAGTGACTTCCCAGTAGATGTTAAGAATAATGATGATGACAATGATAATGATGAAGAAGAACCTTATATTGAGCCCACACAATTTGACAACAAGGAAGATGAAGAAGATAAAGATGAGGAAGCTACCAAGGAAGATAAAGAAGAAGATGAGGAGACTGACCCAATGAAGATAGCAGCTATAGTTATTGCCTCACTTCCTCACTCTCCAAGCAAACCAATAACTATATCAAGCTTGGAGGTAACTTTAGCAAGTTTGATTGTGACAACCACAAACACTTCAAATGTCCAATCACTCTTTGCCCCCATTCAACTCAATGTATCTATAGCAAAAGTAACATCCACTTCATCTACTGAACTACAACCTCTCACCTATTTAGCTATCAAGTCATCAATCATGAATATAGTGTCTTCTACAATTTTGAGCTCTTCACCAGTAAGAACTTCAATTTTGGATACTACCATTTTGTCTACTTTAGTTTTGAATACTTTAGTTATGACTTCTTCAATTTTGGATTCAACAAGAATTCTTATTAGTATTCCATTGGTTAGTACTATATCAATTTTCACTACAAGTCCTAGTATATCTACAATTGTTTCCATCTCATATATAAAAGCATTAAGTACAATGACAGTTGAACCTAAGGCTCAATTAAGTACAAGATTTTTGGGTAGAGGAAAAGAGATAGATGAGGACATAGACTTAGATGAGAAAATAGAAATTCCCAAATGGGACATTGGTAATCTGTAGACCAAATGCACATAGTTGGTGAATTCCTTCAGAAGAATGCAAAATAGCAAAAATTGAGAGAAGAAAGAGATAAAGAGTATAAAATTATTGATGATGCTAAAAACATTTTTTTTGAGGCAATAGGTATTGAGGTAGATTCTTCTCAACCTATTTTGTTGCAATTAGTAGAAGCAATCCAAAAGTTCAATGAGGACACTAGTGGATAGGATAAGTTAATTGAGAAAGCTAAAAAGAAGTTTGACAATAAAGTGGTTGAGCACATTACTCAGCAAATTACTATCCATCAAGTTGAGATTTTGTCAATTTTGACCAATCTTGAATCATCTTGTACCAATGTGACATCACTTTTTGTGAAGTTGTGTGATGTTTCCAAGTTCACAAAGGAAATAAAGAGCAAACTGCTAAAAATTGATGAGGATATAAAAGCCAGTGCTCAATAGTTGCAACTTGACCATAGTTCAAGCTCTACACATCACATGAAGATTAGATTTTTGTTAGACATGTAGGTAGAACTATTGAGAGAAGAAGCAAGGATCTGATCATCACTGATTGATATTTAGAATATTATCCTTCCTATCATGGATACAATGTAGGAACATATTGCTTACTCAAAAACCTTGATCCATGACAACAACTTCTCTACTGTAGATCACATGATAGAACTCTCTGCAAAAGTACAAAATGCTCTATATACATGTAGGATTTTGTAAGAGAATTGGGATAAAACCTTGGCACTTATTCTTAAGGTACATTCTGATTTTTATCTCATATTGGTGTCTCCATGTAGATAAGTTATGAATAAATCTTTGGCATTATTTTCAAAAAGGGGGAGATTATTATTGAGACACATAGTATGCTATATATAGAGACACATGCTATGAGGAAAATGTATATAATAGATGATGTATAATATACCTTACAAAGATAAATTTTGAAAAATCTCAAAATAGTACATTCTATTGAGCCAGTGTCACATGGTGATGCATATAAGATTTTGGATGATAAGTGTTTTTGTCACTAATGCCAAAGGGAGAGATTATTGACATATCAGTCAAGTTTGTTATTAGTGACACACACTTATTCAGATTTTTTATGGCTACTAAGCTCATTGAATAGTCTATAGTGTTTTCCATGTAATCCAGTAGCTATCAAGCATTTTAGTGGTTACCAAGTATATTTACTTAGTGTGAAGCCCAACAGTTCAAACCGAGAAGATTCAGTCTAGCAGTTCAACTCGAGTAGTTCAATGGTTACTAAGCATTACAGTTTCTACTAAGTTCATAGTTCATGTAATGTGAAGCTAGTGTAAATTGAGATGATGTGTTTATCAAGTGATTCAATTTATGACAAGTTACACAATATCTATCAAGTCACTAGTGTAGACCGAGTTCAAGACTTCCTTGAAGTGATCAGTATGGGTCAAGCTTCTACATTTGTCGAGTGCATGATGATGTTAAGTAATGACAGTGGACATCAAGTATCAGAACTTCACCAAGTCATTCTTCATAACCCAAGTGTCTTCATATGGTCCAACTTTGTAATATTGGCGTTAACCTGTATTGTATCACATCCATATGTAATGTAATGAGAATGTAAGAATGTGAATGTAAATAATTGAAGCTAAGTAGCAGATAAAGAGTGAATTGTGAAGGCCATGTCAAAAGAGGAGCAATAGAGACATATTCATCATAGAAAGGTGATCAACACATTTAAGGAATCTCTATCAGCAATCTAGTTGTAATTCAAAGATCTATTATTTCATTCTAACAAGTGAACCAGTCAAAATCCTTTCACAAGATAGACTTAATAGTCTTTCTTAAATCTCTTTATAGAGTCAAAAATTCATTATGTGTTTGTAAAACCTCTAACAAGGTGAACCCAGTAGCCCTAATTTCTCTTAATAGGGTAGATCATCAAAAGTGATCATTGTAAGCCTTAACAAGCCAACTTTATGTTGCAATATTGAAGTTTTTTAGGTATCATCCCCACCCCAGTTTTACTTTCTATTTGGAAGGTTTCTAGGTTACCAAATCATTGTGTTCAAGTGTTGTGGATGCTTTTATATTTTCAATTTCACATGCATGCAATTAGATCACATGTGATAAATTAAATGTTAAGTGGTTTATTGGATTCAAAATTGAAATTATTGTATAAATTTTAGAAGTTTCTGATTCACCCCTCCCCTCTCAGTAACTTAGCATAGTCTTGAATATTTCCAACACTCTAGTGATTTATGTTTTACTTTGGATGCATTTTTTATCATGTTAGATGATGTTTAGTATGTTACTTGATGTATTCCTTTATCATGACATTTTATCATATTGTTAGATGATGTTTCTTACCACTTCATTGGATTAGTGATGTTATTGGTAGATTAGCATGTTGGATGTACTTGTTCTTATGTTGTTAGTTGATGGTTATTGGTAAGAATGATCTCATAAGAAAACTCCAACTATCTTGTTGGAAATTGAGATTCATGCTTGAGGGATGGCTAGGGCCTTTGAGCTCTCATAATGCCATTATGGGTTGGAGGAAATCAGTGGTTATTTTTTGTTTGGTAACTTCATTTCTTGTTCTCTCCTTCTTGTGATATTTTATTTATGCTCATGTATGTTCATTGCAATGTTGCTTTCCACATGATTACATTAGATGTTATGGATTGGATGTTAGAGTTATTTAATCTCCTTATTCTTTTGAACATTTACTCCTCAACTATGGTGGTTCCAATACTCCCTAGTGTAGAGGTTATAATTCTCTCTTCCTTCTATAATTGTCTTTGGGGTTTTTCCTTCTAAATATGGGTGGTATTGGAAAAATATCACACGATTATAGGGATAAATATCATGCAATACTAGAAACTATTGCACAGCAGTAGCAAGTTCTCTCATATGACACTAGTAAAATATTGCATGACTATAGTAAAGTATATCATGTGATACTCAAAAAGTATCACATGGTTTCTATGCAAAAACCTACTCAGGTAAACAACAAGCATTTTTGAATGTGTTAGATGAGTTTTGAATAGTTTTTTGGATACCCTATTGGGTTGCACCCCTTCCTAGGTCTTGATAGTTTAGTGGTTAAGTGTTTCTTTTTTGTTAATTTTCTTAACTAGTAATTGATGTGTTGGTAAGTGGTGGTATTTGGAGATTGTTGGTTGATTGCACTATTTGGTTGAGTCTTCTATTATGATCTTTGTGATTAGTTATATGTTGATGTTGCATGTATCCTTGCTTAATTCCTTTTTAAAAAAATTATTGGCTTTTATTTATCCTTATTCCAAGGATCTTTGGGTCAGGCATTATAAAATTCAAGAGGAGAATCAAAGGGAAAGAAACCTTAATCTAGAGGACCAAGAAATTTCTAGTACTATGAGAAACTAAGTCATAAGAAGAAATATTGTTGGTCTTGGAAGAACAATGAAGGAGATAAAAAGGAAAGAAATAAAGAGGAAAATATGGTACATGATAAATTTGAAGAGGATATATTTATTCTTTCTCTAGGAAATGTAGGTGATTCACATGTTTTAGAATTAGGGGCTTCATTTCATGTTGTACCCGATTGAACTTATTTTATTTATTATATCCAAGGAGATTTTGTGCTAGTCTTTTTGAGAGATAATGAACATTGTGAGATTATTGGTAAGGGTGAAATGAATATTAAATTTCAAAATATGAATCATTATCTACTAGAAGAGGTAAGGCATGTTCAAAGGTTGACTAGGAATTTAATCTCATTAGAGAAACTAGGTGATGAAGGTTGTACACTTTCTTTTAATGATAAAAGTTAGAAGGTCTCAAAAGGTTCCTTAGTAATAGAAAAGGGTATAAAATAAGGCATCTTATACTTTGTACCAGTCATACCATTCCTTCTACTTTCATTATTTTAGAGAAAAAACAATGTTCAGGATTACTTGATGTAGTTGAATAGAAATAACACCAAACAATTATTGTAGATTTTCAAACAACACTATGACACAACCACATGCTTGGGAATATGAGTGATAAAGGTATAAAAAGACTTAACTGAAGGAATTTTTTATCTAGTCTAAAATTTATTGCTCCTTGCTGATACTAAGAGTGGGGGTGAATCATTATTGACTCTAAAATTGGTTACTTTTCCAATTGTATCTAATATATTAACTAACAACCACTTGATAACTAACATGAATATGAGTATAATTAGATAGAAACAAATAAGATCAAATACATAAGAATTAATCAATGGACACACAAATTTTGTACATAAAAAAATCTTGATGAGAGAATGAAAACCATGGTGGGGATAATATACCTAGTAGCCTTTTACTGTATATAAAAGGTTACCTAGTTAAGAGCTATAGCTTGTTCCTTCTAAGAAAATTTTTTATCAAGAATGCTAGTAACCTATTAGGATTACAATAAGCTTGTTAAGGATACCTAGTTACACAATTTACCACTCCTTATGAAAGACACCTTATTAGAGGATTTAACATATTCTTACTAATAAAGCATGCTTAGTTAAGATCTTACAAGACTATTGCAGTTATTAGAAAACAATCAAATTTGATCTAGAGTAAAATATTTTTGTACATAAAAACCCTTAATGAGAGAATGAAAACCATGGTGGGGATAATATACCCACTAGCCTTTTACTATAGATAAAAGGTTATCCAATTAAGAGCTATTGTTTATTCCTTCTAAGAATTCATTATGTCAAGAATGTTAGTAACCTATAAGGATTATAATTATCCTATTAAGGCTACTTGGTTACACAATTTTGCACTCTTTCTAAGAGGCACCTTATTAGAGGATTTAACATATGCTTACTACAAAGCATGCTTCATTAAGAGCTTACAAGATGATTACAACTATTAGAAATAAATCAAATGTGATCTATGGTATATAACACTTTCTTGTTTGATAGATCTCCAATGTATACTTTTTTAGATGTTGTGCTCTTCCCATACTACTTGGGTGCACTTAGAGATATCCCTCTCTATCACTTCTCTTATTACTTCTCTAGTAACCCCTATCTATAGTGCACACTAATGAGTCTAAATAGATGTGATTCATCATCTTGATTTACTCCTTAACAACTTTGATCTATCATTCTATTCTTCCTTCTCACTAACCTAGTGTAAAATTCTACCTCCCTTTTTCTTCTCTACTACATACACCAATTCTCTATCTCTATTTAAGAATTCTTTTATGTTCAAGCTAGCCACACCTTTTAATATTTAAATTCCCCTCTTATCTATAGCTATCAAAATACTAGGAGAATATCCCACTCAAACTAGTGAATTCAAACTACTAAGTGGTTCATGAATAACCCATGATACCTATGATGTAGGGTCTAGACTGGTGGTGCATTCTATCTACTATGGGTCTTTTTCCTTTTTACATTTTTTCATTCTTATTAGAATACAAAAAAAAATTGAATTCTTTCCATACCTACTTTTCCATGTTATAATGATGACTCCTCATGCTGATTAAGATAGTCTCTTCCTTGTCTTGTTCTCCTATACAGACTAGTGAAGATGTCTGTTGGTACACATGAGATGATGTGTTCTCTTTGACTAGTTTCTAATAAATGAAAACACAATCATACCAACTCTACTTAATTATTTCAATTTAGATGGTTGGGTTTTCAATATACCCCTTTTTAATTGATAGAAAGACACATATCTTTGTTGGGATTGATACTAGTAGAATCCTTACTGGAAAATGGACTTAACCATTTTTCTATTCCTTTATAAATCTTCCTTTATTTTATTTGTTGAAATTTGGCTAATAGTGATATGTAATTTTTTTCATTTATGGAAACACATGATGTACATGTTCATAGGAAACCTCAAAAATAAAGATACTTAGTGTTTGGTAATCAGAAAATTGTCTAAGTATATAATTTGGTTTACAACAGTGTATTGTTTTGTTTATAACTTGTTTTTGATGTCGTATTATGACTAGTGAAGTTACATGGAGATGGTATACATGTTGGTGATGACATGTATAACCTTAGAATTTAGTATAGACTGTATGGGATAGAGATAATCGTGTTTGAAGCAAAACAAGATAGCAAAATTAAAGGAAAGAATTGTTTGGTTTACAAAATAATTACTTGTCCAATCAGGGTTGGCATCCTAAATGTTTAATCTAACTTGGAAAAGTGAATTGTGATCTTATCCAACCTAGCAAAAATTCATGTAAAGGCATGGTATTTATGCAAAAGACATCTTGCAATAAGAAGTGACGTATTATGTAAGTGAAATGCAAGTGTGAATTATGAATTGTGACTATATGTGAAGTTTTGTGAAAGTGATATATGAAAAGTTTTATATGATCTATTTAGTGACCCAAGATCAAGTTGAAGATCAGAGATCAATCAAGGAAGAAAGATAACCATAAATTTCTTTTTTGATTAGTGAGCTCTTCTTGTAGTTGAAATTTCATATTTGGACAATGGGCTCTTCTTGCATACATTGTACCACAACTCCTAATAGGGTTGGAATCTCCTAACATGGACTCCTTATATTGAATTTTCTCATTTACTCCTAATAGGGTCCATCCTCTAATAAAGAACTTATATATCAGTATGTTATCTAGTGGGTATCATCCCCACCAAGGTTTTCCCTTGGCCAAGGTTTCCCTAGTTAACAAAATATTGTGTTATGAGTTATCTTTGTGCATTGTTACTATTACTATTTAGCATTACTCTATTTATTTTTTATGCATAGTTTAAAGTAAGTAATAATATCTAGTTGGTGACTAAAGTTTGTAGATTACTAATTCACCACCCCTCTCGATAATCCCTATTTCTAACAATTGGCATCAAAGCATAGTTACTTTGAAGAGGCTTAACAACTTAAGTAATATCCCTATGGATATGGAATAGTTGATGAAGAACCTTGAAGAAGATCTTGAACAAATTTATCTCATTACTAAAGAAAGAGATAAGTTGAAGGATAGATATGAAGACTCTAAAGTATACATTGGTCAATTGAAGGAAACGATTGAACATCTCAAATCTAAGCCTAAATTTACTAAGTCTAGAACTAGTGATGATGACTATTCAAAGTTGAAGACAAAGTACAAGATCTTGAAGCATGAGTTGAAGATTAAAAATTTGAAGTTAACTTTGAGAAATGATCCTAGCAAAGTTAAATCTAATTTGAAGACTAAAAATGCAGATCTAAGAGCAAGTCTGACAAAGAAAACATCTGAGTTTGAAACATTGAAAAAAGATCATGAAGAACTCCATAAGTACAATACTATTGTGAAAGATGAATTAACATAGTGTAAGAAGTAGCTTGAGAAGCTTTATTCTAGAAAAGAAAATCTTGATGATTCTATGTCAATACGAAGACCTACTTATGATAAGATTGGTCTTGGTTCTCTAATTAACATGTCTGTGAAGAAACCTAAGATTATATCAAATCCAAAAGATAAAGAAAAACTTGATGATAAGATTGAATCTAGTCAATCTTCTAATAAACCTAAAGAAGTTAGACAAGACAAGGAAGTTGAAATCTTGGATGACCCTAAGAATGTGGAGACTCCTAAGGAAACTAGGTATGAATTTAGAGGTAAGTGCTTTTTATGTAATGAAATAGGTCATGTGAAAATAGATTGTACAAATAAGTCATTTAATCATGTTAAGGATTTTTATTGTCATAATTGTCATGGTATGGGTCATATTGCAATTAATTCTAGGAAACCTAAGTATGATAATGATAGAAGAAATAGTAAAATACTAACCCTACAAATAGAAGAAGATCTAATGAAAGGACATTGAGAGAAGGAAGATTTAATGAAGATAAAAGATAGATCATGTGTTATAAGTGTAACAACTTAGGACACATTGCTTGGAATTGACATGCACCTGATGATTAATAGAATCCTAGAAACAAAGCATTAGTATGTCAATTATGCAACAACTTTGGACACACTATGAAGTACTAAAAAATGGGTAGAAACTTTAGAGATAGAAAGAACAATGGAAGAAACTTTAGGAATAGAAGAAATGATGGAAAGAACATTAAAAATGATAAAAGGAACCATGAAAGGAACTCTGGAACTAATAGAGACAATAAGGAACATAGAAAAATTGTTAGTGAACTTTGAGAAGAATGTAATGAAGCATTTGTGAAAGGAGTAGATATCTCAAAAGAAAATTAGATGATGATGAGATAGGAAGATCAAAGTTAGTTGTTGAGTTTGATTCAATTAAGTTGAATTAAGCTTTTTCACAGCATCAAAATTTTAGAACTTCATTTAGAGATTTAATTAGAGATAAAAAAGTTGGGAAAAGGTGTATCTAGTTAGGTTTAGATGGTACCTGAGCTTGCATGTTATTTGGATCTTATCTAAACAAGTTATGAAGGAATGTAGAGTTACTAGTATTACAATAAAGGTTAATTCTATAATAGAAGATGAAAAGTATGTTTTTACGAAGCATTTCATAATACAAAGTGTTGTAGAGTTTTGTCATGATGAAAGGAGGCTATAGTAAACCTTAGGAGACATATGAAGATTAGGTAAATTATTTTGAGTAGTTATTTGATTATAGAATGTAATTGATAGTTTTTTCATATTTACAAAGTATACAATTAATGCAAGTTCAAGTTGATGGAATAAATAGAGTACAAAATTGATTTTCACATCATTGCGAACAAATTTGAAGTGAAGAACATTCAAAAGTGACTTGTTAGAGTGATTTTGAAGAAAATCCTATGTTTAGAAAGAGGTATTTGATGTAGGAGCATCCTAGGCTTTATTGTAATCCTACATGTTTGGAGGGATTTTTGGTTAAATGTTATGGAGGTTGTCAAAAATTGGTGTTCAACATGATTTGGGAGCTTAGCATGGTCTGGTAGCTCAGCATGGTCTAGTAGCTTAGAATGGTTTGGCAGCTCGACATGGTCTATGGAGCTCAAAAATTCTTGGAATTTATTGGTGCTTGGCTTTTTTTGTTGAAACTTAGCTTGGTCTTGGTTTCTATTGGTACCAAGATGTCTATAAGCCAAATTTTGGAATTTAATTTGTGTATGGGTATTTAATTTGTGTTGTGGCTGACTTGTGGCTTGACTTATATTTAATGTAAGGGATTTAATATAGTTTGTAATGAGTTAGGCTAACTTTTTTCTTATTAGGGTATCATTAGAGGGTTTTGTGGAGCCTTTAGGTGGCAGTGGTCATTCTAGCTTAGAAAAGGGGATGAAGTGTGGATGTGTATTTTGAAGATCTAGAGCTATGACTTGAGAACTAGAGGATCACTTGGTGGACCTAAGGGTACAAGTGTGGATTTTATCGGTGTTCTTATCTAGTTGTGTATCTAGACTAGCTAGGATTGGATTTTTAAGTTGGATCTAATGGGATATTGTAGAACTCATTTTGTAATTGTTATTTGTAGTTGGCCCTAACCCAAAAGGTTGTACAGCCGAGCATATTGCATTTAATCAGTTATCTATGAATAAAGAGTTGTTATTTGGTATCAAATCTTGCATTTTTGTGTTTTTTTTGTTGTTTTTCCATTGTGTAGTTATTTTCTAGGGGTTTGGACATCTCCTTTGGGGATTCTCCTTCCTTGCACTATGTCAATATTTTATCATTTTTTCACAAATTTGTTCAATAAAAGTTCATAATTGATAAGAATCATGGATATGTTAGTAGTGCACAATGTTGAGAAAAAGGATAGACCTAAGTTAAAGATTGTTTTCATGAAACATACTAAAGAAAACCCTAACATAGCATTGTCTATCACTTTGAATAACGTAGTTTATTTTGAAGATGTAGGAAGTTATTTGAATTGCAAGTTTGAGTTGATTGGCAGTGAATTCATGAACAAAGATATGGAATTGTTTTTCAACCATGACATGACTATGAAGCCTAGATTTGAACACCTAAGGGAATTAGACTTGTTTAAATATCACTTCTATCTTGAGTTAGACATAGATGAGTGGACACAGATGATATTAAGTAGGATACATGATGGTAAATTATGGATACAAGACAATGTAGTTGATATTGCTACCAACCTTATTCATGAGGTAACTAGTCTTAGTAAACAAGGCCATGTACCTATAGGTGAGAAATTGATTAAAAAAAAGTTGAAAGTTATACTAAAGCAGTGTATAATGGAAAGGCTATGGTGATCAACATCATTAAGAAATATGATGTTAGATTTTTGAGTAGAATTATTACTTATTCTATCTGTGCAAGTTCTAAGATTGATGAACTTTCAATGAGATTCATCTATGTAGCATATAAGATATGTGTAGAGAAAGAACAAGTGAATCTTAGTGAAATTTTGAGAATGTAACTCTTAGATAACCTAGAAAAGATCAAAAGGACAAAGAATGGTGTGTTTAGATTCCAGTCATTGATCAATCACATATTCTTTCATGTACTTAAAAGATTTCCTTACTTACCAGTCATAGACATGATGAGTAATGATAGATGCACAATGGAGAAGATTACAGAGGTATGTACAAGGCACCCTACAGATAAGATATTAGATAGTGGCAACCTAATAATGAGGACATTTTAGAATGAAATGAAATAGAGATTTAGAATTGCACCTACAATTGTGGATAGATTTAAGGAATGCATATGTATTTTGGTTAATACTAATCATACATATATTCAAGTAGTGGAACCTTGGAAAAAAATTCTTGATCCCTTAAATATTGAATTGAATGATGACATAGCAGTTGGTTATATTGATTTATTTTGAATTTGGATAGAGACAAAGCAGAGTATAGATTTGGTACATATGATAAGATCACATAGACAACTCATCAAGCAAGCTTAGAGAAGGCATCACACAAGAAAGTTGAATCTATAGTGAAGAAGGCACTATCAAAGGCTAGAATGATAGAGAGTGAATCTAAGGCTATAAGACAAAGGATGAAGTAAGGTATACTGAACATTCAACCTTTGTTAGTATCAATTGCTAAGGCATATTTGGATAGAGCATTCTATAGGTAGCAATGTCTAATGTTCAACCTAATGAACCAAAAAGAAAGTCTAAAAGATTGGTGGAAGTAGTGGAAGTAGTGTCTACTATGACAAAGAGAGTCAAAAAATAGGCCACCAAACAAAGAAAAAGATAGAAAAAATTATTAACAATTGACTCCACTAATGAAGAAGATGAGGAACAAGAAACCAAGAAAGAAAAAAAGTGACTCCAACAAAGCAAGCAACAAGAAAAGCTCGGCAACCTTGGAAGCCAAAGATAGAGAAGATCAATACAACTATTGCCAATGAAGGTAATTTTGTTTAGATGAAAAAGTTTTATGATGTGTACATCAATTTTGAGAAGGACCAGATTGATATATCTATTGTGAGATATATTGTGGCTAACAATCTAAAACTAAAGGATCTTGAGAGCATTATAAACCAGAAAGTCTATGAGAGACTCATTTAGAAAAAGGCTCCTACAAGGGAAGAAGACCTAGAACTTTAGATGTCTATTCTTAGGACTATTTGCAAGACCACTGAAGAAGAAGAAATCAAAAGATTCTTGAATAACCTCAAACCATACTTGAGGAATAAATTGAGACCATTTCTATTTATGATCAGTGAAAACAACAAGCTAAGAAGTGAGACTATAACAACAATCATTCAAATGTTGATAGAGGCAGCATCTCCTCCAGCTCCTAGAACCTTAAAAACATCAGTACATAATGACATTATACAAATTGATCAAACCAATGTTACCATTAACATTGATGATACCAATCCATTTGGTGGTTCTAAACCAAATGAACCAGATATTGAGGATATTAAGGATAAATTAAGATAGATTGAAGAAGAGAAGAGGCTACTTGAAGAAGGAAAGAAGAAAATAGAGGAAGCCAAGTAGAAAACAAAGAAAGGAAAGAAAAAAAAGGAAGAGGAAGAAAAGAGAAGAATTGTAGAAGAAGAAATGAGAAAGAAAATTGAAGAAGATGAAAAGAAGAAATTGGAAGAGAAAAGAGAAAGAGAGGAAAAGAAAAAGAAAGAAGAATAAGTGAAAAGAACAAAAGAAGTAGCAAAGAAATAGAGAGAAGATGATACTAAACCATCTAGTTCATCCACTCAACTCTCTTTTCCTAGTTTATCTACTGATGATGATGATCAAATAGATCTAATCTCATCCCTGACCAAGCTTATTGAGAAGAATAGGAAAGTGAAGAGTTTACAAAGGACTTTAATGGAATTTACTGATAGACTACATAGTACATTGGTAGTATAGCACATAGAATTAGATCCTGAAAAGAGGGCACAAGTAGTACTAAAATAATTTGATGAAGATTCTACCAATTTATTGAATGTTGCAAAGGCAAAGGCATAGATTTCCCACGATGCTAAATTGTTTAGCACCATCTGTCAAAATATCAAAAATGATGTAGTTCTAAAAGAACTTTGAAAATGCCAATAGGATGGAAAAACTCTATATGTTAAGTGTACCTTATCATACAAATTGACTAAAGACATTGTTAGTTAGATAGAGATAAAGATGAGTGAGCTAGAGGCTTTATCGAGCTAGATCTAGCATCCATCTTGTAAAGTAGATGATTTTGAAAAACAAGTGTCCAGTATTCATAGTAACATCAGGAAAATAGAAATTTAGAAAGAATAGATTTTGAAGAGGACATCTAATTTAAGAGAATATATTTCTCTAAAATTATCTTTTGTTGAGAAACAGTTAGAGAAATGTGTCAAGGCCAAGGACACATATTCCATTTTTTTGTATTCAAATATTAATGCAGTTGAGATTGCATCATATGCTTTATGTGCAATTCTCACCTTAGTTAAGTCTACCAAGGAAACATGGACTTAGGGTATGGATATTCTAAAAGAAAATATTGTGATTGCATGAAGATCATATCAACATAAGAAAGGACAACATTTTTGGATAGTTTTTGGACAGAATCTTGACATTTTGACCTTTGTCATTGATGTCAAAGGAGGAGTAGTACTTGCAAAAAATTGGAGAAAGCAATAGAAGTTGTGGAAGAAAATTTTTAATTGGGAAAAGAGAAGATAAAAGTATATTGTAAGGGGTAGCATATGTAAAGTTGAACAAGTTGTAATAGATGTAATGCTTATTTTTATACTTTGTTTTTGTCACTTAGCCAATTTTCTCTATTTTGTTTTAATCAATGCTAAAGGGGGAGATTGTTGACAATTGGCTAATAATGATATGTAATTGTTGTAATCTATGGAAAAAAATGATGTACATGTTCAAAAGAAACCTTGAAAATAAAGATACTTAGTGTTTGGTAATTAGAAAATTGTCTGAGTATAGAATTTGGTTTAAAGCAATGTATTGTTTTGTTTATAACTTGTTACTAACATCATATTATGACGAGAGAAGTTACATGGAGATAGTATACATGTTGGTGATGATGTGTATAACCTTAGAAGTTAATACAAACTATAAAAAATAGAGATATTCATGTTTGAAGAGAAACAAGATAGTAGAATTGAAGGAAATAATTGTTTTGTTTACAAAATAATTACTTGTCCAATTATGGCCAACATCCTAGATATTTATTCTAACTTGGAAAAGTGAATTGTGGTCTTATCTGACCCAACATAAATTTGTGTAAAGGCATGGTATTTATGCAAAGGACATGTCGCAATAAGAAGTGAGCTATTATGTAAGTTAAGTGCAAGTGTGAATTGCAAATTGTGACTATATGCGAACTTTTGTGAAAGTGACATATGCAAAGTTTTATATGAGCTATTTGGTGATCCAAGATTGAGTTGAAGATTAGAGATTAGTGAAGGAAGAAATATAATAATAAATTAGTTTTTTGAGCAATGAGATCTTCTTGTAGTTGAAATTACATGTTGGGGCAGTGGGATCTTCTTCTATACATTTTACTGTTAGAAATGCTTTAGAATAACTGAGAGGGGGAGGTGAATCAGTTATTCAATGGTCCAAATGTCCTAATAAAACTATTTCATCAAGTAAAGTGAGCCCATTAATTTTTTTATGCATTCAATCTTAATTCCTACTTAGCAAGTTACTATAAAATCAACATGCAAAAATAACACATGAAGAATCAACACATAACACGGTGATTTACATGGAAACCCAATTTGGGAAAAACCACCAATAACATGCTACTCAATTCTCACTCTTTTGAAGTGATACCCTATGAAAGGCCTACCCTGTTAAAGGCTACAACACACTACTAAATGTGACCTGATTAAAGGATTTGTCCACCCTATTATAAGTGGGCCTAATTAGAGAACTTTAGAATATTCACTTGGAATGCCACCTTATTAAAGGATTTACAAATGGATGTTAAACCAACTTAAGTCCATAGGATTTTACCCTAACTAATACAATTGTTAGAGAGTAACAACAAGGGCTTTTGACTTGATACAACTCACAACTTAACTTGCAAATTTTAGATCTTTGTTCAACTCACAACATTGCCTAGTTTTTAGTCTTTGTAGCTCTAATAGCTTGTCCTCCTTTCAAGATTTTTCTTCTTGAGACTTCATGCTTGATGTACCAGTACAATCCCCTATATGGTCATTTATCAAAGCAGAGTCTATGTGCTCTATTCTTCCTTCTCAATGCCTTCTCCTTGATACACTTCAACAACTTTGCAACTTGGCACCCCAGCTACTCTTGCTTCTTGGCCTATGACTCCTTAAATAGAAGTTTGGAATAGTTTTCCCTCTCAAATCTTCCTACTTTTAATTTTAGTTCAAATGGATTAGGTAAGATTCAATGAATCTACCCCTTATCTTGTTCCTTCTAGAAACATCATAAAGAATCCTCCTAAATTCACCCAAAAACAATTTACCTAAAATTTTGTACTTCAAGCTCATCATCCTTATCCTCCATCTAGTTCACAAAATTCAAGGTAACAAACTTATCAGCTTAGATTTGGCAAATCTTTGACTTTTCAAATAATGTAGCAGCTCGACACTTTTGAAATTTTGGTGCCTGACACCTACTATGTTACTCAGCACCAACTACACTTTACTGATGCTTGACACCTATTGTGGATTTACTTAGCATCCACTAAGTTTTTTTGATGCTCGACACCTATTACTTGCTCGGCTCCTTCTGTTTCACTTGGCACACACTAGATTTTTCATTTACTCAACACTAACTAAAAATTTGCTCAGCATGAACTAGCTTGCTTGGCACTCACTAATGAACTTAGTCAAGCTTTTCAGACAACCTTGTTACAACTTATACTTCTAAAGTTTCTAAGTGTGGCCAACCTCTATTTCTTCAAGTATATTATCAATACATCATTTTATCATTATCTTTACTGATCCTTATACTCCATTACAAAACCATAACTCAACCTTTCCTTAGGTCCTTTTGTTATATTTTTTTGATTAAATCCTCTTCATCAATCAACTAAGTGATAGTACTCTGATCTTATAAGCAATTTTCATTCCAACAAATAGCAAGTTTGACATCAGTGACAAAATAATGTTTGAAAACATTCTTTATCAACAATCTCCCTCTTTTCAAACAATCTTCTTTCTTCAATAGTGATTTTTTCAATCAAATTTCCAACAATCTCCCTCTTTAGCATTGATGGCAAACCAAACTTGTTGGGACTGAAAATTGCATGTTTCATTTTTAGTCACATTTTGAAAATTTTGGAAAATCATGTCCTAAAGTGCCTTTTATGCATGTGGTCAGTTGGTAGCTTGAGGCCTAGATGGTGTTTGAGTGGCTTAACACCTTTCATTTGACATATTCATATGATCCACAATGTTATTTTGCCATCCTGAATCATTCTGTGGAGTCCCATTTTGAGCTAGTGTCAAAATTTGCAATTCTACCAAGTGTCAAATAGCGATCAGAGGCCCAGTTTGCATCTGAATATCTTTTACCCAGGACTGTGTCATGACTAGTCACTTTGGGGATGTTTAGTGTCCATAACAAAGAACCTATGTTTCAATTTTCAAGTCTTTTCGAATCCGTTTGACTAGGTTTTGCACCCCGCAAAGTTGGTCATTTACTGTTTTGTGCATTTAACTAGTTGATCACAATTCTAGGAAGCCCTGTTCGACCAATCATATTTTTGACCCAGTTGACCCAAATGAAAAAATTATTTTTGCATTGTGTTCTAGGGGTAAGACACTTCATATGTTCCAATTTTTAGATCATGTCGAATCCATTTGATCAGTTTGCTAACATGATCAAAAACCCAGTTTGCATTGTTTTGTTACGGCTAAGGTATCCAGATTGATCCGTAGCCCTGTTCGGCACGTTATAACTTTGATCCTGTGATTGGTGAGCCTAAATGGATTATATCATTGTGTTGTCTCCTAAAAATCCTTGAAGTATGCTAGTTCCCAAGTCATGACAAATCCATTTGCATACTTTCTTATGTCCGTACATTTGCCAAAAATTCCTTTTTGACACATTTTCCAGTTAAAATTTCCAAGTGCCTATTTTCGGAAATTCGCCAAACGTGCCCTGTGATTAATCATGAGCCTAAACCATAGAATTATATTCTCCTCATGGCAAAGAACCTATATCCAGGTTTTCAGAAGCCCAAGCGATCAATAGCCCAGTTTTATAACGCCAAACTCGAGCCGAGTTTACATTTTTTTAACACGATTTGCCTGCAGGGTAATTGAAGTATCAATGTTCGGCAATTAAAATCTCTTGACTGGGAATTTGTTATTGGCTGAAAATTTACAGTATGGTAGAGTGTTTAGGTTTGAACACTCATGCCAATTTTCATAGCCCGATTACTTGATTGGATCAGTTTTTACGGCCACCTGGTGGGCCTCCCAACAGAGATTTCATAGTGGAGTCGACTATGTGCAAAGGATTGTTTGTCTTGATCAAGAGTGTGTTTTAAAAAAAAAAACATTTGAGATACTGGATGATTGGAATGTTTTAAGAAATATGTGGTAATAAAAGGATGACATTGGTGTTCAAATAAAAAATAATAATACAATGTGGGAGATTTATGGATGTGTGTTTTTTATGGGCAACATTCATCAGCTGAACACCCACGAGCCAAAAGAAAGAAGCAGCTGCCCACTTTCTAAAATGGTTGCATCATTAAGGGTGAATGATTCACGTTTTTGCAACAGGCAATGAAAAGAGGATGATCCATACATAAAGGGAAGCATTAATCCATGTTTTTAAAGCTCACGGTTTCTCCCAGCAAGAGTCTCACATTTTTAGAAGGGGGAAACTCCATTATAAATGCCTATGAGCTTAAAAACGACCAGCACTATGGGGAGTCTGCAGATTCATGGCAAAAATGACCAAAGAAGAGAGATCCATGTTTTGCAGGTGAAGAACTTCATATGGGACAGCAAGTTAACACCCAGGTTTTGAAATAAACATTCACAATGGGCAATGAAATGCTCTACACAGCAGATATGCAAAGCCATAGCACAAGAAGAGCATCTACAGGTGTGTTGATCTAATATTCATTAAGTTTCATTTGTCCCACATTGGAGCTGTGGGGAGTTAAAATAATGTTTAAATACATTTGTAGTCCAATGCTTAGTGTCAATAAGACAGTGGCTTTTGAAGCCAAGTGCATGTGTAGGTGGGTCCAGTTGGCCAGTTAGGCAATGACATAATAAATTTTAAATAAAAATGCATGCCCAAATGATGACGTCAGCAGTTTAATCCGGCCGGAAAAGTCAAAAATCCGGCAGGTCGCTATGTCGCTTGCCGGAAAATCTCAAAAATCTGGCTAGCGATATAGCGAGGTTGCCGGAAAACTCAAGAATCCGGCAAGAGTCAAATCAGCGAATCAGCACGTGACACATGGCGATATGGTCAAACCAAGTTTGACCCGAGTGAAACATATGGTGGAATTTTCAAAGGTTAAAAAAAAAAAAAATTTAAATTTTTTTTCTAAAAGATCATGTGGGGTAGATTTTTTTAAATAAATTTTCACTTATCATATAGTTTGAAGCTATATAAAAGTTGAAATTTTTGCAAAACTACATGGAAGTCATGAACAAGACTGAGATTTTCAAAAGGCAATATCTGGGGCAATTTTTAACCAAATTGGGCACTCCAATATACCATCGGAACCGGGAAGATCTGAATTTTCCAAATTTGAGGTTGGTTCTTGCACAGGTGCTCACCAGTTCGAGTTATAGGTCAATTTGTGTTTCTTGGGCCATTAGCGACAGAATGAGCAAACTTGATTCTAGAGCATCAAAATTGGTTAGAGGGCAATTTTAAAAGCTTGTTGGGATCTGAATATGGAGAAAAATCAACTCTCAGCAGTTTTCTTGCATTTTGGAGGTCACTGTGAACTGATTTTCACTTTTACATTGAGTTCTTTTTTTTCATCAAAATCAGTTACATTATTTCATCATTAGGTTGCTAAGATATTTGATGCTCTTGAGAGGTAAAATGAAAAGATTTGATTCACCAGTTGAGGGGAAAGATTAAAGAGTTGTTTTAACCTGTTAAGAAGGTTTTTCAGATAGACAAGTGTCAATTGCAAATCAAATCCGGGAATTGCCTTCTCCATACATATTCTGTCTTCTTCCCTGAAAAGAGGTTGTTGGTTGGTTTTCTTTTTCCAGTTCTTTGAGCTCTGCTCAGGCTGTGAAAGCCACACACCCAGCATTTCTCTTTTGTATTGAGCAACATTCATGTTTTATGCAGATAGTTCTGGTCTGTTAGGTGATTTATGAGTTGTTTCCTGTACATTTCATGTATTTGGTTTCAAGGAAAGAAAATAAAGAGCAGCAAAGGTTTGAATTTTAGTCTGAATCTTGTCTCCTGATTATGGCTTTGTTAATTCTTCTAATTTGTGATCAAAGAGCATGAATTAGGTTGCATTTCGTTTTGAAATGTATGGGGTTAAAATGTCTTGCTTATGGAACAAAGAACCATGTAATTGCTTGATATTTGTCACAGGGTTTGCAGATTTCATGATAGGATGTTCTGAGTATGAGATTCATTCTGTAGCAGATGTCTATTCACAAGGTGAAAGATAGATCAAGGATCTTGATGTAGAGATACATCTGAGGTTTCCAGGAGATGTATGGTTATGATTCATTTAATTGCCCAATAAATAAGGCACTGGTCAGAGATAGGATCATTAAGTTCTGTTGTTCATACTTGGGTCTTGCTGTTATCAACATATTAAATCAATTTTCCCTTTTATGTTGAAAGCTATTCAATGTTAACCCGCACTTAGCTTGCCAGTTTCATGAGTTATGTTCTTAGCTTTTTCATGCTTATGATTCCTGGTTGAGTATAGAAGATTTAGGGGTTTTTATCTGCTTCATATTAGATTCAGTGTATGCTTTGACAACTGGTACCATATAAAGAATCTACAGGTCTACCCGCCTAGGTTTTGCAGAGCCTGAAGTAGAAGAAGGGTCATGCCTTATAGTTGGACTGGTGTCTGAATGGATGTGTTGATAATGGGAGTTAGCTGCCCCTAGATGCATCTTGTTCTCATTAGGGTAATTGGAAATGGGTAACGTTTTCAAACTCCAACAAAACTGATCAACCAAGTTATCAGAATGCTAACTAGGTTAAAATAGTAAATCAAGTGCCAACAAGAAATTTTGTTACCATTTCTATTTTCATCAGCTTTCACATCTCCTTCTTTGTTGATATATTGTCTTCTCATTTTTTTGGTTCTACTCCCTCTCTAATTTGCGATCCTAATTTCTTTGCTTCTACTTATCCCTCTTAGTTGTTTCCTTTTTTTTTCTCAGTTTCTTCTTCTCCCTCTACATGTCTAATTAGTTCCTATATTACATCCTCTTTTCTATAGCTTACTACTTCGATCAATTTTGCTCTTCTTAACAATTACTATTTCTGCCTCTTATATTTTGTTCCTTTAAATGTGCCATGCTATTTCTTCCTTTGCACATTATTTCTTCCTTTGTATGCATTGATTAGTTTTTTCTGTTGTGGTATCAACTACTTCTCCTTTTTTTATTTGATTCTATAGATTTGATCAATTTTTTCTATTTTTCCATCTTTGACAATAATTCCAAAGACATACGACTTCAGCATCTCAACATGTAGGTATAGAATCTTCAAGAATTCTAATTTCTCTCATGTCACCTTGCTTATGACTTGTTTGGGATTTTAGTACTTTGATTACTTTAGGAAAAATCCTAAAGTAAGTATCATCTACATCAATTTGTAATATTTCACCATTCAACTCATTTGATGCAGGGCAATCTTGTTGTTGCTTAAACTACCTTGGATAGGGGTATCACCCCTAACTTACCTCTAAGATACTCAAATGCATCTTTAGGTAATGCTTTTGTGAAGATATCAACAATTTGTTCCTTTGAGCTAACATCTTCCATCCTTGCTTGTCTTCCACCAATTCTCTTACATAGTGATACTTAATTGCAATATGTTTTGTTTTGGCATGCATCATAGGATTGTTTGATATGTTGATGGCACTTGTGTTATCACAATAGAGTATCATAGGTTTAGTTATTTCTTCCTTCATACCTTGCAACAAATGTTTGATCCATACAATATTGGTGTAGTTGATAGCAACAGCAACATACTCAGCTTCTTTTGTGGATTGTGAGGTACAACTTTGCTTTTTGTTGGTCCAAGTGACCAATCTTTTACCTAAGAAAAGTGTTCCTCCACTGGTGCTTTTTTTTGTCATCAATATTGCCTCCCTAGTCTACATCAATGTAGGCTTTCAACTCAAACTTTTCACTCCTCTTGTAGTATAATTCAAAGTCATCAGTTCCTTTTAGGTACCTCAATATTCCTTTTAATGTCATAACATGATTTTCTCTTCAGTTAGCAAAAAATCTTGCCACTATTCCAACAACTAATGTAATGTCTGGTCTATTATGCACAACATACTACAACTTTCCAATAATTGATCTATACATTATTTGATTTAATTTAGTTGATTCATCATTCTTGGATAACTTATGTCCTATTACCATTGGTGTACTAACCTATTTTTAATCTTCTAAGCCAAATGTCTTGCTCCTTGATATATTTTGATTGGGTCACAAATATACCATACTTCAATTGATGTACTTACAATCCAACAAAGAATTTGATTTCTCCAAACATCGACATCTAAAATTCATGTTTCATTTGATCAAAAAAATCTTTGCAAAAGGCATCTTTTCCTCCAAATATGATATCATCAACAAAGATTTTAGATATCAGAATATCATTACCTTTTCTACCTTGATAAATAGGTTGTTGTTGTCATTTGTTCTCTCAAATCCTATCTTTACAAGATATTTGTATAGTCTCTCATACCATGCTTTAGGTGCTTTCTTCAAACCATAAAGTGCTTTATGAAATTTACAAACTATATCCTTATTGTTTTCATCAACAAATCCCTCTAGTTGTTCCATTAGACTTCCTCTTCTAGTATACCATTTAGAAAGGCAGATTTTACATCTATTTGGTAGACTTTGAAACTTTTGTAAGTAGCATATGTAAGTAGTGTTCTTACTCCTTTCATCCTTGCAATAGGGGCAAATGTTTCCCCATAGTCTAGTCCTTCTTCTTGTGCATAACCTTTGTAGACTAGTCTGGCCTTGTTTCTTGTAATCTCACCATTCTCATCTAACTTGTTCCTAAACACCCATTTGGTACCAATAACATTTTTTATAGTTGGTCTTGGAAATAAGGTCTAGGTTTTGTTGTTCTCTATCTACTCTATCTCTTCTTCCATAGCTTTATGCCAATTATCATCTTGTAGTGCATCTTTCACTATTCTAGGCTCAATCTTGCTTAGTAGACATGATTTATTTCTTATTCTATTCTATGTCATTAATCTAGCTTCCTTGTTACCAATGATTTTTTTAGCAAGGTGATGTCTTCTCACATACTTGGATAGTCTTGGTTCTATCCTTCTTTCCATGTTTGATCTTTCAGCTTCAAAGTCATTGTGCACATCTCTTTCAAGTATTTCATCATCTATCTCATGTATACTAATTTTAGAATTAAAACATCTATTGTCTTCATTCTACAACTCAATATTCATTGGTTGTGACTCGACTGATACTGAAACTTGTTGTTGATTCCCAACTTGATTGGTAGCTTCTTCTTTAGTAGGCATTCTTTCATATAAATATACAAAGGATTTGTATTCTTTTGGTTTCTTAGTTGCATCAACTTGAGCTTTTGTATTCTTATCAAAATTTACATTTGCACTCTCCACAATCTTGTTAGTATTAGTATTCAAACACTTATATGCCTTACCTCTAGTGGAGTATCTAAAAAATATGCCTTCAAACTTTTTGAATCAAACTTTCCATTTCTAGAATCTCTAATAATATAGCATTTACAACCAAACACTTTCAAATGTTTTACATTGGGTGAGCGACCATATCATAATTCAAAAGGTGTTGCATTTATACCTTTCTTGACTTGAACTCGATTTAGGGTGTAAATGGTTGTGCTTACAACTTCTCTCTAGTACTTCAAAGCAACATTCTTCTCCATCATTAATGTTCTAGCATAGTCTATCACTAATCTATTCCTTCTCTCTACAATGTCATTCTGAGATGGAGTTTTTGGTGTTGATATTTTTCTTTTGATTCCTTTGTCATTGCAAAATGTCTCAAATTCATTTGATGTAAACTCTCCTCCTCTGTCTTATCTTAGGCACTTCAAACTCTTTCCTATTTCCTTCTCAACCCCAACCAAATACCACTTAAGCATTTGAAATACATCAAATTTTTGTTTTAAGAACATGGAATTCATCATCCTAGAGTAGTCATCCATAAATATTATTATGTATCTATCTCCTTGGTAGCTTTGCACTTCTATTGGGCCACATAAGTTTGTATGGACTAGCTTTAATACTTCTTTGGAGGTGTAGGTTTTTCTTTTGAAACTTGACTTAGTCATCTTTCCTAATTGACACTATTTGTACATTGTATTTTCAAGCTTCTTTAGCTTAGGAAAACCTCTGACTTTCTTTATTTTTTTGATGCTAATCAGATTATCAAAGTCAACATGGCATAGCCTTTTATACCATAGCCACACATCATCAAGTTTAACAATAAGACAAGTTGCAGCTTACATATCTAGGTAAAAAAAATTACTCCAAGTTTGTTCGCATTTTCCTATCAGATTTCCCATCAGTGTCATAGATTTTGGCAGATTTGTTTCCAAGTTCTACTTTGTAACCTATATTTCCTAATTGTGACACACTCAATAGATTGTAGTTCAATCCTTCAACATAATATGCATTATCACATGAAATTTTCTCTATAAGTTTAATTGAACCTTTTCCTTTGATTAGACATGGAACATCATTTCCAAATCTAACACTATTTCCATCATACTGAGTAAAGGTAACAAACTTACATTTGTCTCTTGTCATGTAATGTGAGCATCCACTGTCTATGATCTATTTGTCATTTTTGTTCACACAAGTTACCAATGTTGTTGCTTCATCTTTGTATGATTCATCCTTCATGGCTACATAGAATACCTTACCATCATTTTTATTAGAATCTTCTTCTTTAACAATGTAGCACTTTTTGCCTTTATCTTTGTATTCTCTACTATCATCTTCTCTTCTCTTCTTGTTCTTGTTTCCTTCTTTGTAATTCTTCTTCTGTGTACATCTTGCAACAATATGTCCTATTTCATTGCAACCAAAACAAACGATAGGAAGATTACCTTTGAATTTACCTTTACCTCTATGAAATCTTCTAGCTAGTAATGCTTCCAATTATTCTACATCTTCTTCATCTGTGTTGCTATCATTGGATGCATACTTTATCTTTTTCTTATTCTTTTTTTATTTCACCTCCTCAGTGTCTTTCAGTGATAGATTGGAATTGAAAGTAGATTCAAGATTCTCAGGTCTATAGTTGTCAAAGTTGGACAACTCAAATATACTGAGTCTTCCTACTATTCCTTCAAAAGTTAGTTGGTTTCTTGGTACACATCTTAACTCTTGGATGGCTGAAAATGTAATAGCATAGATGGGGAGCAACGTTTTTAAGAATTTTCCATTGATAGTATCATCTTCTAAATGACCACCCAAACTTCTTATTGCACTAACTACTTCTTTCATTCTAGAGGCATATTGATTAGCATTCTCACCTTCCTCCATTTTCATGTCATCAAAATTTCCTTTGAGGCTTTCTCTTTTTTCCCTTTAAACATTCTAATCTCCTCCATAGATATCAACCAAGGCTTTCCATATTTTGAATGTAGATTCACATCCCTTGATGTCATCAAATTTAGCATAATTGAGGGCAGAGGCAATCTCCAGCATTTTCTGATTGTGCTCCTTCTTTTTCTTCATATCTTCTACAATGAGTACAATTAGATCAACATGCTCTACTTCAATTGAGGTTTGTGCATAGTCACTTATTGGTCCAATGTGTAGCTTTGTTAGACATTTCCATGTAATGAAGTTATCTTTGTTGAGCTTAGGAACTTCTCTCTTGGACATCTTGATCTTCCTGCTTCTAGTACCTTTAAACCAAATCAGTAGATGGCTTTGATACAAATTGTTATAAATGTTTTAGAATAATTGAGAGGGGGGGTGAATTAGTTATTCAATGGTCCAAATGTCCCAATAAAACTTTTTCATCAACTAAAGTGATCCCATTAAACTATTCATGCATCTAAGCTTAAACTTTCCTACTTGGCAAGTTACTATAAAATCAACATGTAAGAATAACACATGAAGAATCAACACAAAACACAGTGATTTATGTGGAAACCCAATTTGGGAAAAGCCACCAGTAACATGCTACTCAATTCTCACTCTTCTAAAGTGATGTCATATGAAAGGCCTACCCTGTTAAAGGCTACAACACACTATTAAATGTGACCTAGTTAAAGGATTTGTCCACCCTGTTAGAAGTGGGCTTAGTTAGAGGACTTTAGAATATTCACTTGGAATGCCACCCTATTAAAGGATTTACAAATGGTTGTTAAACCAACCTAATTCCATAGGATTTTACCCTAATTGATACAATTGTTAGAGAGTAACAATAAAGGCTTTTGACTTGATACAACTCACAATTTAACTTGCAAATTTTAGATCTTTGTTCAGCTCACAACATTGCCTAGTTTTCAATCTTTGTAGCTCTAATAGCTTGTTCTCCTTTCAAGCTTTGTCTCCTTGAGTCTTCATGCTTGATGTAATAGTACAATCTCCTATATGGCCACTTATTGAAGTAGTCTCTATGCTCTATTCTTCCTTCTCAATGCCTTCTCCTTGATACACTTCAACAACTTTGCAACTTGGCACCCCACCTACTCTTGCTTCTTGGCATGGGACTCCTTAAATAGAAGTCTAGAATACTTTTCCCTCTCAAATCTTACCACTTGTAATATTAGTTCAAGATTAGGTAAGATTCAATGAATCTACCCCTTATCTTGTTCCTTCTAGAAACATCATAAAGAATCCTCCTAAGATTGACCAAAAATGGTTTACCTAAAATGTCATGCCTCCAGCTCATCATCCTTATCCTCCATCTAGTTCACAAAATTCAAGGTAACAAACTTGTCAGCTTAGATTTGGAAAATATTTGACTTTTCAAATAATGCAGCAACTCAGCACTATTGAAATTTTGGTGCTTAGCACCTACTGTATTACTTGGCACCAACTATGTTTTATTGATACTCGACACCTACTATAGGTTCACTCAGCATCCACTAAGTTCTTTATATGCTTGACACCTATTACTTGCTTACCTCCTTCTATTTCACCCATCACACACTAGATTTTGCATTTGCTCAGCACTAACTAAAAATCTGCTCAGCATAAACTAGCTTGCTCAACACTCATGAATGAACTTAGTCAAGCTTTGTAGATAGCCTTGTTATAACTTATACTTCTAAAGTTTCTAAGTGTGGCCAACCTCAATTTATTCAAGTATATTATCAATACATCATTTTATCATTATCTTAATTGATCCTTATACTCCATTACAAAACCATAACTTAACCTTTTCTTAAGTGCTTTTGTTACATTTTGTTGATTAAATTGTCTTCATCAATCAACTAAGTGATAGTACTTGGATCTTATAAGAAATTTTCATTCAATCAAATAGCAGGTTTGACATTAGTGACAAAATAATGATTAAAAACATTCTTTATAAAAAATCTCCCTCTTTCCAAACAATCTTCTTTCTTCAATAGTGATCTTTTCAATTAGATTTCCAACATTTACCACAACTCCTAACAGGGTTCATCCTCTAACAAGGAACTTATATATAAGTATATTAGCTAGTGGGTATCATCCCCACCAAGGTTTTCCCTTGGCTAGGGTTTCCCTAATTAACAAAATATGGTGTTATGAGTTATCTTTGTGCATTATTACTATTATTGTTCAACATTACTTTACTTCTTTGTTATGCATGGTTTAAAGTAAGTAATAATATCCAATTGATGACTAAAGTTTTTAGACTACTAATTCACACCCCCCCTCTTAGTAATCCCTATTTCTAACATTATTCCCCTTATGGTATAACTTCAACTTGATTTATTCTTTGATATTTTTCTCTCCCTTTGGACTTTGCTCTGACTAGATTTCTTCATTTAATATCCAATTTATTTACATCTTTGTTCATATCCATCTTTTGTTCATCTCCCCCAACTAATCTCTTTATTCATCTCCCCCTTTTTATCATTAATGAAAAAGGGTATCTGGCCTCTACAACTTCCAGTAGTGTTTTTCATGTATCTGGTAGTTTGTAGAGTGTTAAGTTGTTGTTTTGCATGATACTTAATGATATGAATCCTTTCAAACTCCTCTCTTGAAAAGATGATCTAGGATCAACTCTAAGGTTCTGGGGTGATCATGAACAAGAATCCACAAAAATGACACTCTAGCAAGAATAACTACACTCATAATGAGAGCACTAATAATATATATTATTGCACCAAAATAGTGGCCTAGAATACATGTTACATTCCTAAATTCATAAGAAATCATCTCCTCAATTTGTGATGAGAGTGAGAGATCTCTTCATGCAAATATATGCTTAAAACTAATAAAACTAATCTAATTATGTACAAATTGACTCTCTATATGGTGCAAAGTAGGACTCCACCCTTGTTTATATAAATTAATGATGCATGAGCCTTTACATATCTTAAAATAAAGAAAGAAGTGGTAGATAAGAAGAAGGAAGCTATAAGAGGATCTAGGAGTCACTAGAATCTCTAAAAATGGAAGCTTGGCCTTCTCTAAATGTTTCTAGGAGTTAAATTATCATCAGGATGTGTTTCTGGTGCTTGAAAAGCTCTAAATTTAGAACTAGCAGTTAACTATTAGTGCACCTCTAACTTCAAAAAATTTGGCACACCTTTGGAGTAGCACACCTTGTGCACCTTATTGGTAGGTTCAAAAAATACAAAAATTTTCCAAGTGTCAAAACTGAATTTTTAGCTTATAATTTTTCTTCCCCTTTATACCAAAGTGATGTCTAGATATTTAATCTTTAATTTCTCTATAATTTCCATCACTTTGGAAGCTTCCAGAAAATCTAAACCCTCATATTTATGCCTAAATTTTTATTGATAATTACTAATATACATTTGAGTTTTCACAAAATCATCAATTCTACTATCAAATTTGAACAATACCTCTTCAATCTTGAATGCTTGCCTAATATCTTCATCAGATAAAGAATCCTCAAAAGTTCTTTGAAATTTTTCAACCACTACTTCCACTAACTTGATCTTCATCTTTAACTCATCTTCAAAAATCTCAAGGGTATCATAATACCTATCTACATCCAAAATTTTCTCTTGAGACTGGCCTTTTAACTTTTGAATATCCTCGTAAAGTTCTTCGATGACCTTATTTTTAGTAGTTATCTTTTCAATCCAATCCTCAGGTTTATCAATCTTGTCTATTGTATACACTTTTGTGAGTGTACGATAACTTTGACCTTTTATTGTTTGGAATTCTTGAAGGTCTTTTCCCCAAGTATGTACCTCATCCATAAGCCCAAAATCTTGGTTTACTATAGGTACAAGTATCTTCACACTAGAGTGAACATTATGCAATAGGTTTAAATTAGCATGCATTATCTCTACAACTTTCTACTCAAAATTGTCACGTCATTGATGACATGCTCCCAAAAATGAATCGACTTGGACACTCACCTCATCTCTCCTTTCTAGTGCCATAGAAAGATTAGTCTCTAGGTGATCTTGATCCAGTGAACGAACAATTCCATGTAGATAGCCTCTTAGTAGCTCATTCTCTTTGCACAACTTTATCAATTCAATCTCATTTACATCTAAATTCCTAAACACCTCCTTGATGTCCATAGTGATCATTATCTTAGCCATATCTACTATGGGATTTCCTAATAGGACTTCTTTAATCTAATAGTCCTTATGAGTCAAATATTTGGTCTCAGCATGTGGAGGAGGAATGACTATATGAGAAAGTAAGTTTTGATCTTTATTCTTCATTATGAAGGTCAATTATTGTACATCACCTATAGGTGGCTTAGGTGTCCTGACAGCTTCTACTAGCACATTCATACTCTCCTCTTCATTAAGGTTTAGCTGCCTCTTTTGTTGAACCATAACCTCCATCTTTAGCCAAGCCAATGCAGTTCCCATAGGAGACATGTATTTGGTTGAAGAGGAGATTTTCCCTATAGGCCCTTTTCCCTTATCCTTTAAAGAGAGATCTAGATTTTTTTTCCTTGCATCTGTAGTATCCAAAGTTCTCACCTCTATGTCTTAAGAAGTTTTCTAAGGTTCTTTAAGTATCTATCCTTCATCTAATACTTGATCAGCTAGCCTTTATTTTGGCTCTTCTTCATAACCTTCTTGTTCTTCTTTAGTAATAGGAGGGAGAGGAGTAGCTAGCCCTTTGTTCAAAAATGAAAAATTCTAAAATGATGGTGGTAAGGTACCCAAAGATCCTTCTGGTAAAGGTGGAATTTGGTTCCAATCCTCTCCTAAAGGTTGGTTCATGGGTGTATCTCATATTTTATTAGCCACCATTTTGGTTCCTATTAGCATAGGCTCTAAATCAGATATGTTGAAAATATTTATTCCCTACCCTTCTTGCTCATCCATCCACTATTGTTTCTCATCCTTTGAATTTGTAACCTCAATAGGTTTCTTGGGAATAGATGGCAGCATAATTGTGGAGCTTCTCTTTTTCTCTTCCTAGGTAGCCCTTGTCAAGCGTATCCTTTGATTCAACAAGATATTTTCTTCTTTATCTTCTTCATTTGCCTCAAGGATGGTTTTCAAGACTAGATGAATTGGTATAACCTTTCTTTGTATCTTTTGCCTTCTATTCCATCTGACTATAGCTCTACCCCTAGATTTCTTAGCAACTGAGGGAGAGGCTTCTTCCTCTAATATAGGTGGTGACACCTCGTGTGCTTCCTTCTCTGGTTCTTTTTCTTGTTCCTAATCCTTATCCAGTGAAGGCACTTGTAGAGTAACTTGAGTTTGAATTGCTTCTTTATTTTGAGGCTCTTGGTTCTTGGGTGCTTAAACTGCCTCTTGGGCTTGAGTTTCTTCAACTTCAGGCTCAACTTACTTAAGAGAATTTATTTTCCTTTTATTCTTTCCTTTTTCTACTCTAAAGCACCAACATGCCTATCATGTTTATATATCGTTTTTAGCCTACGTGGAGACTAGGTAGGGAATGTTAGCACAATAACTTTTACACCATTACCTTTTACTAGGTGTGTTGTGTCTTGGAAGGTGACATCCTATGGAACAAGGTCCAGCTTAAAGGACTTCTTGATCCAATCTCTTGTCATTTGGATTATATGTCTCACCCTGTGATTGATATTTTCATTCTCTTCCCTATCAATCTTTGCATTCATGATTGGCCTATCAAATATCTTTTCATGATTATACAAGGGATCCAAGACATCTTGAGTGTCTTATTGAACAACCTTTAGTGGGATCTTTATCTTCAAGGCACTTCATGCTAGATATATCCTTCATATATCCCCTAGTCATATCTACCTTTCCTACTCTTCATCCCAAGGGTGTCCTATCAATCAAAAATGATGATTGTATGATCTCTGTAGCCTTCTTTTTATTATCCCTATACCATCTTTCTACTTGATGATAGGTGATTTTCACATATTGATCAACTCTTAGGAGATGGAAAAATTTCTCAATGTTCTTAGGTCTTAGATCTAAGGTGTTCTCCCCTATTATACTCTTGACAACTCTTTCTTCTAACACATAGTTTTCAATCAATACCATTACAAGCTCTAATGATTGTACTGATGTTGGATGTGATGCCATGCCACATTCACTAACCCTAATTGGATAAGTTTTGCGACCATCAGGATTCTCTCTTTAGGTTTATTGTAGAGTACCAAGAACACATTCTAGTCTATGCGTGCCAACTCAGTATCTCTAATCTCTAAGTGTGCATCTTCAAAGCATGATTTCTTTGGTGCACCTTGAAACTTGAAGATAACTAGTTTTGGAGAAATCTTCTTTACAAGTGAGGATGATGATGAAGCTATTTTATCTACACGAAAACATTAAAAAAATTAGTCCAAAAAGTTAAAAGTCAAACCCTAAACAAACGTTAATTACTAAAAAACCAAACCCATAACACCAAAACCCTCACAAAACTAGTTAAATACCCCTAAAAAACCTTGATATGTAGTTTAGCATACATTTCACACCTTGATGTACTAGGTGCACTAAATAACCCTTAGAAGGTTATTGAGTGTGTAGTGGCACACATGCATAGGTGTACACCCTTGTGGAGTGTGCACATGCACATGTGCACTACTACACACATTGCATGCATACATGTGCTTAAAGGGGGGCTTACTTGGCTTTACTAAGGGTGCACACATGCATACCTTGATGGTGAAACTAAAAGACTATGTAAAAGACCTCATTGACCAAAAGGACATCATAGTGGGGGCACAAGCCTCTTTGAATGGAGGATTATTGATCTACCAAACCTTAGTTTTTTGGTGCTAAGGGTTAACAAATGGTGCACACATGCGAACCTTGGATAGGTGCACATGTGTGCATCTTTTTCTTAGGTGAGTTATTTTTTTTAGGTTTTTTAAGTGTTTTTTTTTTCTTAGGGATGTGAATAAAGGTGTGCACATGTGCAACTTTATGTTTTTAAACTTTTTTTCTTTGTTGTGTGTAGGTTTGGAGAGTTTTGCACACCTCTAAGGGTGTAAAGGTGTGCTTGTAGAGGCTAGAGGAAGAACAATGAATAGAGGGGAAAGTGGTCCTAGGTATTTATAGACCTTGGACCATGCACACCTCTAGGATGTACACACCTACCCATGTGTGTAGGTGTGTACCTCAAAAGGGTGTGTATGTGCACTAGTTCATCTAGTGCACTTGGACACCAATGATAGGTTTTCATGTTCGCTAGGTGTGCTAGTGCTCACCTTAACCCAAAATCACCCTTGATCTCCAAATTTCTTAATTATGAAAATTGGGTTTTTCAAATGAAGAACTAAGGCTTGACTCAAACTCTAGGTAGAGTCCCAAAAATGACTCAAACCCCAGACTAGGGATCTAGGAAAGCAAAAAATTTACTAGGAGGTCCTCATTTCTAAGAGAAATGGGGCATGCATTGTGAAACCACAACACAAAGTTCCATAGTTAGACTAGTGAGTGTCGATAGGTGTTGTTCCATTTATTCAATGGTGTCTTTGAGGCCCATGAATAGTAGCATATCTACTTCCTAAAAATGATGTTGGATGGTTCCTATTGTGGTACATAGGAAGTATTGTAGCTCAAAGAGTGTGGAGTTCCTCTTGTGTTGTTCTTGCGTAACCTAATTGATTAGATTAAGCTCTTCTTCAATTTGACTAGTGTACATACTAGCTATACTAGTTGCTAGATAAAAAGATGTTTGAGTGACTTGTAGTCCCTCATGTGTATTTTTAGAGTGTCATTTAGATTGATCATAAAGTTTTGTGAATCTAATATTCTATGGAGGATTGGAAAGATATCTTTTAGTAATTCAACTATAGCATTTCTTGCTTCTATATGTTTCTATGAGTGATGCTCAATGAGTTTCTTGAGATTTTATTTTTTCTTCCTTGTACTGAATAGACTAATTGCTTCACTAATGTTTTCATGCTTGAAAATGTTTCCTATTTGATTAATAAGATCAATATTAGTTTCTATTGCACATCACCACCTACTCTGGAAATTGATGTCCTTGCTTTGACCAAGGTATGTGCATGCTTCTTTCTTAGACTCACTTTCTTTATTGTTGTGAGTTTCTTCAACAAATGATTTTGGTGATCAAGCTCTTTACTACTCAATTCCTTCACTCTACCAACATACTTTTCTAATTTAGTTTGAACTAGCTCAAGATCATCTACTTCCTAACCATGCCTCTCATATAGTTCTCCTTCAACTTCAAAGCTTAAATATGAGGAGGAGGATGGTGTTTTTCTCCTCTTTTTTATTTTCCTCTTGGATTGTTCTAACTCAATACTTCTCAGTTGCAACTCTCACTTTATAGTTGTGGGCTTTATGATGCTTTTGGAATTCTTTAGTGTTGAATGTGTGACAATTGGTCATCTTTGTAAAGTGCATTAGTTTTCTTGTAGATATTTCTTGGAAACGTCCTCTATTGGACTTCTTTTTGTCTCCTTCCTTTGTGACCTCTACTATTGATATTTACTCCATGTTATTGGCTTCTAGTTTGACAAAATTTCAAAAACCTTTTGGATAATTAGATAACCTAGGAATTAGCTAGAGATAGTGATGGGCATTCTAAAATATAAACCTAAAGGACCAACTGAAAACACTTTGATATCTTTTCCACTTTGAATTCTACAAGATTCATGTGGGTATACCTAGGAATTCACTCCAAACTCAACATGAGTTCCAAAATAATAGATAATTTATCACTAATTCTTCTAATTTTATGACAGCAAAAAAGATGGTAAATGGTTATTTTATCAAACCCTAGATCTTTGTGAATCAATTATAGGCTGGCATCTTAAAAAATTAATAATAGAACATTAAATGATTGATTTATATGAATTTTTGCACCATATCGAATATTCCAAATTGGATCAACTTTAGAGGAAGATCAGTGCCTTATCTATTAGGCTATAACTTGCAAGAATTAGACATTTATTTCTGGATCTATCTTAACACTCTGTGGAAAGATTATCAGTATTCATTTCCAGACCTCATACTTATGAAAATATTCAATGAAAACCATACATTTATTCCAATTTACATTAAGCCTTTACATAACCCATTGGATTATTAGAAAAGATAAATTGAAATATAATTCAAAACAAATTACAACTGAAATTTAATAAACTTTTCTATTAATTCTTAGAAAACAAGATGGAGATAAAAGAAGAGATAATAGCTAGGATGAGCAATTGTCTTTCTACATTTTTCATTAACTTCTTTAAAATCTTTTACAATTCAATTACCATTCCTATTAGAAAACAACTCTATTAGACAAGCCACTATTAACTTTATATTCAAACTTTGGAACAAAAGTATATAGTATCATGGACCAAATCAAAACTTGAACAAAACCTAGTTCAACAAAATGAATCTAGGACCTCCCCTCTAGCCTTGAGAACTCACCTATATAGCATAATTTGTAACAATATTTGGGTTTAGAGGGAAAAGGATAGCTTTCCAAAACAATATATTTACATGCAAGACAAAAATGTAACTTTCTTTACTACATGAGGAAACTAAAAATGCTCATGGCAATTTTTCTTGATGATGAAGTAGTTTTCCTCTAACTACTTTATGGTGGGGGCATCTTTTATTTTATCTATTTAATGATCCTCCACATCATCTAATTATTTATCTTCATCTTTCTACTATTTTTTAGGTTGTGGGGCCACCTTCTCTTCTTCTACTATGCTTTGATCTGATTCTTAAGCATCTACAGTAGGAAACTAGTTATCTTTTTTCTCAACTACTTTTGGTATTATATCTTTGACTCCTTGTGTTGATTGAGGGCTTGTCTCACCTATCTCTAGTGTCTTTGCTTTAGTTTCTTGAGATAATTTTGAGCTCAATTCTTCTTCTTTCTCATCAGTCATTTGAACAACTTTGTCAACAAACTTTAGTTCTTTAGTGGCTTTTGATTTGTCTTGTAGTTTCTTATCAGTTTCTATTTGTGAAGTTTTTTTGTTGATACATACTTGGCTGCACATTTTTCATATATTGGATCATCATGCCATTCATAACTGATGACTTATTTTTGTTTGTTAATAATATCTCTCTATTCGTTCTTAATATATTTTTGCCTCAAATTTAAAAAGTTTATAAAATCTTTTGGCCTTTGTCAAGTCTAATACAACATCTATAAATAAAGTGTTGTCATCATTACTTATTATCTTTCTCATTTTATCATTCAGCATGGCCAAAATGTCATCATCCCAATCTTTTTTTTTTTTGATCTCATGTCCCTTTATGAACAATGAAGGAAAGAAAGTGAACCTTTTTTTTTGGCATCTCAAGATGCATGACCCAATCTACCTTTTTAGTAACTCCCTTTTTGTATCAAAATCTAATAATCAAATCACTTGATCATATGTTTTCGCAACATAAAAATCCCTATTATCTTTATCAACCATATCAAAACATATCTCATTCATTGTCTCCTCTCTTACTACCCATTTATTTAGGATTTATCTCAGCTTATTATCATCATTAATATGGGTTTTAAAAATAAAGATAAATTGGGTCACCATGTAATGTAATCTCCTAGGATCAATATCATAAAAAAAGAACAGCATTGCTTCCCTTGTTTTGAGCTCATACCTCTGCCATAATTCTATCTGCATGGCCTTGAGCCTATCCTTTTCTTCCTCCATATCCTCCTTAGTGGTATCTTCTTGATACATGGGAGTGTTAGAAATTTCAACTATAGGGATAGTTAGTGGTGAAGGAGCAAGTAAATATGCAATCATTCTCTAGGATGACTCCCCAACTTATGATATTCTAACTTGCTAACCTTTATATTGATCAAGCTCATTTTTCAAGTCTTAGCCTCTTCTTGATCTCTTCATCATAGGCTACCAAAATTTGTTCATATTTTTCATGTAATTCCTAAATTAATTTCTTTTCTTTCCTTACAGTAGCCAGTGTAAGATTCATGGTTCAAACATTCATATTAGCAGACTCACCACTTGGAGTATCTTCTACTCTTTTTATAAACAAATTAATTCTTATATCTAAATCACTAAGCTCTAAGGAGAGGGACCTATTTCCTTTTTGTAATGACCAAATAAGTAAGACAGCATGGTCTTCATTATATTTGACCCCCCCTAATGCTCTTTATTCTTGTTCCTAAGTATTCCTTCCTCAGGATTTATTGTATTAACTCTTGCATTATTTCACCCTTTATCTCATCTTCTATAACAAAGATTTCTTTATTTGGTTTCTTTTTTTTTCTTTTCTGGCACCTCTCTTAAACATAAGTAATATTGGATCTCCATGAAAATTGATAAAAATCCCTTGACTTGATGAAATTTTTATCTAATAAGAATTTATGGCTAGCCTATTCAATCATAGGATCTAACTCTTTTCTCTTAAAATTAGCCAAAGTCAGCTCCAAGTTGGGTAAAAGGGGTTCTTTCAAAGTTCCTTTTTCTAACTCAACTAAAGTAATAAGGATTCCACCCTAACTTCCAAGTTACTCCACTTGTTTAATTGTGAGTTGTTCATCTCCACAGTGAAGGGGTGACTGGGATGGTGTATAAATTAGCCCTTAAGTCATGGACTCTTCTCTAGGTCTTTGCCTCTTGGGTGCTTGTTCTGATGGATTTACCTCAACCCAAGGTCTCTTGTAGGATGGGGGAACAAACACATTTTCCTTTGTTTTTTCTTCCCCCTTATTGTCACCTTTCTCTCCCTTCTTGACTACACTATAACCAAACCTTTTCTAAATAATAAACTTCCCTGAGCTCACAACAAGAGTGAAAGATAGCCTTTACATTAATTCTCTTGATTTATCAGGGTAAGTTCTGATGAGGATATATTTCTTCTCATTTAGAGTATCCATTATCTCTAAAAATTCTAAAGAGCTAGAATGGACTCCATTTTTCTTTTTTCACTTCTTGCTCTTGCAAAGATAACTCATTTCTTATGACATCTTCAGGGTAATAAAAAATATCCTCATGCACTTTTTCTTTTTCTCTCTTCCTAAATACCTCAAAAAATCCCTCATTGTCAACAAACCTTGCATGGGAAATGGCCATTTTATAAGGGTTTAAAATTTTATATGAGAAAACCCAACCTCCTTTGGTGATCACAAATTGATGTACAATAGTGAATGTGGAGAAAATAGAGCCTCTTGATCTGCCTATTAATTCCAATTCTTCTAGCCCTCCTACTTTCCATAATAGCTTTGCTAAACCAACCTTTAGAGGCACTTGGTATGGTAGTACATTTGGAATTCCTTGAAATCCATACACTCTAAACATAGTAGAAACTAGATATGGGATAATGTCTACCCAATTATGGGAGACTTTTAATTCATTTTGGGAATCCATAGGTATGATAAAATTTAAGAGAAACTTGGGAATCCTTTGGTTATCCCTAGACAAAAGCATTCTTAGTTTGGATGCAAAATACCTATCAAACCTAACAAAACCTACTTCATTTACATCCCAGGACATGTCTGCACTCCAAAGTTGTACAAGTAGAGGCTCTCCTTTATGCTCTCTTGTTAGTTGCATCTCCTCAAAATAAGTGGCTCCTTTGAAAAGGAACATATGCATCGACATTGAATGCCACCCAAAGTTTCTCTCTATCTTTCCTTTTGTAATCCCAATCAATCCAACATGGATTTCTTTAGCTAGAAAAGAGGCAAAATCAAAGATGATACTAACTCCAAAATAGGAATTTTGCACCATTATATACATGAACTTGATAGGCATAAATTCTTGTTCATCTTCACCAAAAACCCTATATAAGGACATATAGATATCCAAAGCACTGGAATTGAAAAATTGTTTCTTGAAAGGTTCTTGACCCAAGGTTGTGACCAATGTTAAGTTTCCAATAATTTTCAAGTGTCCCCTCATGGCTCCTTGCCTAATTTGCATTTTCTAATATTGGTATCCTTTTCCTAACTCCTAAAAATTAAGTCTCTTGATATTGTGATGTAGGATCCATCTTGAATATTTCTTGAATCTCTTTAGGTGTTATTTTTAGTAAACACTCTCTTTTTATCCCCCTCATTGACCTAGTTATTGGATCATACCTTGTGGCTACTGAAGTGATAAGGTTAGAGTCTATGAATATTCCTAGAACAACTAATTTCACAAGGTTAAAATTTCAAATGTTTCCATGTGGGGAAAATAATCTTCTCTCTGAGAACCACTTTTTGAAAAGCTATAACCCAGTATTAGATGTTATCGCATCAGGAGCCCAATTTCTTGTCATGTAAATCCTTAGCCACTTTCAACCTTGGGTTAACAAGAATCAATTTATCATATGTACTACATCATTATTTGACTCATTCAATTATTCTAAAAAATCATCATGGATATTTCTCTATTGATAATCACTTTCCCAAAAAACCCTTTTTTAGAGGGAGTGTGAAAAAATAAAGACAATTTTTAAAATTCTTCAAGGGGAATGAAAACCACTTACTGGGATCAAATTCTTCTACTCCTTGTTGCAACAATTCATAACTTAACTTTTGTATAAACCTCGGCTTCTACTAGCATTGTATTTTTGGTCTTCACAATTCATTTTCAAAATAAGATGTCAATTTTTCATTACATTTTCTACATCAATTTGCACAAGAGGTCTTCAATTTTCATAAACTCTTCAGAGGGAGTGGGTATGCATGTTTATCTTCAAAAATTTGAAAAAGGACCGTTGATCTGCAAACACCTGATAGATGTGATTTAATTTATTTGTTGATTCACATTTTGCCTACTAACCTTGCAGTCAAACCAATCTCATTATGGAATTTGGAACCCTTTCATCTTATCAGCATCCTTTGTGTAATGGCTACAACATTTAGGACATCTTTCACCATGTCATTATGTCACTATAATTAAAAATCCTACATCTTTTTATAATGACATAATGACAACCCTAGATTGATCTTCAATCTAATGGCTATGAATGAAGTAATATTAATTTACCCTATGTGGGCCACACATTCCACATATCACACAATCATTACATCACTTTGGTTAAAGCTTGTGTATTTTAGAACAATGACATATAGACTACCATAGATTTAATCTTGATCTGATAACTGAGAAGATATTATACTTACTGAACTACATTGGACCACAAGGACATGTGTCAACCCATTTCTATGTCACTTTGGGTAACAAACCTACATCTTTTCATCATGACATGTGATGTACATTGATCTCTAATTTGATCAACCATTGCTAAAATCTTTGAAAACTAGCTGATGTAAAAGAAAAATGAATCAATACTAAACCTTTGTCATCTAAATAACCTCATCCCTTTTGGATACCTGTGGATTGATTGGCCCTACCATGGACATGCATCACATGGTCACTATGTCACCTTGGGTAACAAACTTGGAGCTTTTCATCGTGACATGATGAAAACCATGGATCTTAAACCTAATCAATGCTTGAGATTATGCATTGCTATTACTATGTTTGGTTAGTTGACACTCAAACTAGTCCCACTTGTTCCACATGATGTGTTGTCATTATGGTGCCAAGACTAAAAACCTTACAACTCTCCATAATGACATAATGATGACCATTGATCTTGAGGAGATCTATGGTGAGGTTGATTTTGAGTGTTGCATAAGTTGACTGGTCCCACTAATAGGAGCCAATTTTTTTCTATCTCACTTTGGTTAAATTCATCGCATCTTTTTATAACAATATAGATATGACCATAGATATTTAGAAAGATCGAGGGTCATCAAAACAACTCACAACTTGGGTTAAAAGAAGGAAATTTATATGGGATTTGGGCTAACTAGGATGAATCCACAAGTTGAGCAGAGATATGACTTAAGGAAATAACCCTATCTTGCACAGATTTAAAAATTAACATAGAAAAAAAAACCCTACCAAAGAAAATGAAAATAATACTATGGTTTTTTAAGGTATTTCATGCTTGTATTTAGGGTTTAATTCAATTTTCCCATCTTGATCAAAGGGATATGATCACTTTAAAATTTCAAAAATATTGCAAGATTATTTTGAAATAATAGGGCACAAAACAAGGGCTAACACATGTATAGAGTCTTTGTTGGCTTGCTCAATTAAGTGTTTCCTTCTTCCCTTCTTTCAAAATGTTGAGTTATGCATGATTTTTCTATTTCTATTGTAGATTACACCATAGTTATCTTGGGAACAGTAGTTTGTCTTGGTGTTATTGGAGTGTCTTGAGGTTTTATCAATCGTAGTTGTATTTCACTCTCTATAACAATTGTACCTTTTTTTATTGAATATTTTTCTTCTCTTGGGGAGTTTAGAGGGTTGAACTTGATAGGTTCTTCATCTAGCTCTTCAACATATCCCTCAAAATATACCAATATGATAGGCTCAATAGATGGGATTGTTTTCACTTTACCATTTTGATCTTCCCTAGTTAGAGATTTTATTTATATTGCAAGATTTAGAGCACACATAAGCTCCATTTGATCTGTAATTAATATCTAGTCTCTGATCTCTTTCTCAAACATTTTACTTTCTTTATCTATTATTATTAATGCAACATTCTCTTGAGATAGGAATTCTGAGATGTATGCTATCACATACTTTTGCCTCTCTGATTGGGTAATATCTAGCTTAACCTTTGATAGTGCATCACTAAGAATTACTTTGAGCTTTATTTGTGTAGTTCTCCATTTCTTGACAATGGCTTCTAACAACTCCTTTGGTAGAACCTTCTTCTCTATGTCAGATATTCCATAGAAGTTTCCCATGCTGAAAAGTATTGCATTTATAACATAGCTCTTATCCTTCTCACTCATCATTGTATATCTACATCTTATCATGTTATAGTTCCATTATGAACAATATCATTAAGTATGATAGCAATGGGGAGTGGAGGAGTGGGATTGCTACCTCTTCTTGTAGGTTCCATTGTGCTTGATTATGATTCACCTATGGATGAATTTAGTCTTCTCTATATAGGTGTTGGTTTCTCCTTGACTATACCTTTATTTTTCTTCTTTTGGTTATCATCTTACTCACTTGAGTTTTTTGCCCATGAAGTACTCTCTTTTCCTAAATCAATATTTATTTCTTCACTTTTCTTCCTTTTAGTGATTTTCAACTTGGTTTTAGTTGTCTTCCTTCTATTATTTTATTTCTTAGCTACTTTCCTCTTCTCTTCCTTATCCTTTTCTATTTTTTCTATTGTAATCCTTATTATTACATTGGTACCTTATGTTGGCAACTTGTTATCAATAGGTAATGATAGGATTAGTTCTATGATAGCCCTTTCCTCCTTCTTCGTTAGTTATATTGTGGTTTCATAATACACACACCATTTCTAAATGGAAATGGGGCCCCTCCCCCCGCCCTCCCACTCCCCCCCCCATTTTAACTATTTCCCATGATTGGTACATGTTATTTGGATATTTACAAACTAACAAGGCAATTATGCCTTGTACACTTTAGGTTCTTTTAACCAAGGTAATAAATATTACACTATAAATCCCTTATATTAGATTTGGTCTCCAAGAATTCTTGAAATTTCAATTGATAATAGGCTTATAGTAGCCAACTAAAACCTAATAAACTCTTGCAAATAAGTGATGACCCTCATTGAAATTTATTTTCATAAACATTGTAAATTGATTTTGATTTTAAAAAGAATGATTTAATGTGAATGATTTCTATCTTTCTTGATTCCCAAATCTTGAACAATGCCTTAATCCATTGTCATAATAGAGTTATATCAATGAAATAGATCTATTCAATTGGCTTGTAATGAAATGTATTAGTTGTAAAACCCTAAATCCCATACTTACAATATCCCTTCGATACAAAAACAACCCTATCACTCCACATAATCATTTAATTGATTCATTGAATTTAAAGAAGAAATGAACTAATATACAATTCATCCAAATTGTATTTAAATAAAATGAACTTTGTTCATCTACTCTCAAAGTTATAAACACATAAAATGGAGATAGGATTCAGAAAAACATAGGTATCCTACAACTTCTCTTTCTATTAATCTTCTTGATGATGATACATGTCCTTGATATCAATAAGACTATGAAAATATAACAAATAACTAAAAAACAATCTTTCATTTAATTTCTTAAACTCTAAGAACACAAGCTAGAACATCATAAACTGAGCGTAAAACATGGACCGACTCAGAATTTGGACCCTCACTCCACATCTTGGAAATCCTTTTATAGAATAAAGATTTAAACAAGCTTCAAATGGGAGGATAGATGTCAAAAATCAATTACAACAATGTTTTTTTACATAGGATAGATCGGTTACATGAGAAAATGTTGAAGATAGAAAAAAATGAACAACTATCATTCGAGATGTTCAGGATCAACTTCATTATCTATAACATGACACTACCCATAGTAGGTGAACCACAAAGATAAGGTATCTAATTGAAATATTTTTCCTTACTCTATTTTTTATCTTTTGCATCCATCAATTGTCATCTAACTACTTGCCGTGGGTAGGGCTTTAATTTCTCCAATTGATTCCCACACATAGATTTCTCTTTTCATGGGTCATTCAATTCCCCTAACTACTTCCAAATCACTAATTGATTTATTCCATCTAGCATCTATGATGGCTCTTGATTCTATTAGAAATTGATTCATGTCAATTTCCAATTTGAAAAGAGAACCAATCAACTCATTGAAGGCCACCTCATCAACATATCCATAAAAAATAGTTTTCACTCCTCCCATTGTCGGAATCTGATCAAATGAATTTGACCACTCTTTCCAATCCTTTAACTTATTATCATTGTCTAAAATTGATGGAAAAAAGAATTAATTCCTTTAGTCATTATTTTTACTTTACTTTGAATAATTTGTAGTTTTCCAGTGAAAATCCAATCAATTCTCTCACAACTCCTAGCTCTTCATTCATTATAAATATTTTATCTAGAAAATATGGCTTCTTAGCCTTTGAGAAAATCAATTTTTCAAAGAATTATATGTATATTCCCCATTGGTTAGAGATTGGTGATAACTATGTTAACGCTTCTTGACAAGTGTACTCATCATTTTGTAATGAAATAAAAAAGATTGTGTTCCTGCTAAGAAATTCTCTTTACAACACTCATCATGTGGTTCACCACACCTTTTAACACATTTACCTTTAATTTATTGTTTGACTAAGGAGTTTCAGCTTCCATTGATACAATTTAGGGCTTAGGCTCTATTTTTACCTCTATTAATATATAAATTGATGCTTCCTTATTGGCCTTTTCTGACCCTTCAACTCTTACTTTAGTTTTTCTCCCCTCCATGGCTTTGATTTTCTCTTTTAATGTTGTAACTTCTTTCTCTAGCCCCTAAGTTTTGGCCTCTATCTCTTTTATTCTTTGTTCATACACAAGTATTTTTGAGCTCTTCTTCATAGAGATTCCTTGAATAAACATAATCTTTAAAATTTTGAGCTAGTCTTGTTTCAATATGATCAACCTTGTCCTCATTCATGAATGCAAAGTACTTAAGAGAAGTTGAGATCTCTTCATCTATGGTACTATCTATTGTGGTTTCACAATACATGCCCCATTTCTCCTAGAAATGGGGACCCCATAGTAATTTTTTTTGGTCTCCCAAACCACTTGTCTAGGGCCTGGATTATTTTGGGACTCCACTAGAGTTAGGGTCCACCTGTTTTCCTCTAACTAAAAAGAACCTCCTACCAGAACTAAGAATTTTTTAATAAATTCAATCTTTTAGTGCTAAAGGGTGCACTAGTGCCTAGCATACTGCACACCCTTCTAGGATGCGCACGTGCACTAAATGGGAAAGTGCACACTTATCTCCTTTTAGAGAGGTACACCTATGCACATACATAGGTGCGTACCTCCAAAGGGTGTGCACTTACCCAGGCCTATATAAGCCTAAGTACCCTCTCTACTTCTCTTCATTATTCTTATGCACTTGATCAAACCTAAACCTTTGCACATCTGGAGGTGCACCTAAAACTAGCAATACACAAAACCTAAGGAATTAAAGGTGTACACATGCACACCTATCCAAGGTGCACATGTGTGCACCCTTGATAAAACAAAAAACTCCTAAAAAAAACTAAAGAACGTAACAAAATCACTAAATAAAAGGTGTGCATGTGTGCACCTCCCCATGTGCACACCTTTTTACACAAGCAAAGAATGCCTAAGATAATGGTGAATAGATGTAGACCTTCTCAAGGTGTGCATCTATGCACCATTTTGAACACTTAATCCAACGACATAGCACTTGTACAAAGCGTATGTGAGTAGTTGCACACATGAACATGTGTGCACCTTACCTAGGTGTGCACGTGTACAACTACACCAAAAGGTGCTTGATATGCCCATTCAATGCACCTAGAACACCTATTATGGTGCACAAGGTGTGTTGGTTTTTATATCAAAGCCTTCTAGTGAGATTTCAGTTATTTTTTCACTATTTTGGTGTTATGGGTTAGGTTTTTTGACAATTAGGGTTTTCTTTGAGTTATATTTTTAGCTTTCTAAATAAATGTTTTTCCTTTTTGTGAAAATAAAATAGCATCCTCATCATCCTCACTTGTAGAAAAGATGGCTCCCAAACTAGTAGTGTTCAAATACCAAGGTACACCAAAGAAACCACACTTTTAGGATGGACATGCAAAAATCTAAGACACCAAGCTACGACACATTAATTTGAATGTATTCCTCACTATATGCAACAAGCCTAAAGAAAGATCTATAATGGTATCAGCTATGATCAAGTCTAGGCTAGTGAATGCAACATCACATCCAAATTTTGTACAATTCTCTAAGTTGATAATGACCTTGGCAAAACATTATGTGCTTGAAGAAAAGGTTAAGTTTGTCATAGGGGAGATAGTTCTGGACCTCAGACCAAGGAATATTGAGAAGGTGTTTCATCTCCCAAGTACTAATCAATTTATGTAAATATGACCTATGATTGGGCAAAAATATGGTATAGGGAGAAAAGAAAGAAATCCAAAGAAATAATTCAATCTTCCTTCTTAATAGACAACATACTAGTAGGTTTTAGAATGGGGAAGGTAGATATGACACTAGGTTACACAATGGATGATATTAGCTATGAAATTATACTTTTGAGTGGAGCTATGGGATTCCCTATTGTCATGCCCAAAATTCTACAAGGAAAAAACATAACTAATTTATTTTTTTGGAAAATATAGCTTCTTAGCCTTTAAGACAATCAAATTTTCAAAGAATTATATGTACAGTCCCCATAGGTTAGAGATTGGTGAGAACTATGTTAATGCTTCTTGATAAGTGTACTCAGCATTTTGTAATGAAATAAAAATATTGTGTTCCTACTAAGAAATTTTCTTTAAGACACTCATCATGTGGTTCACACACCTTTCAACACATTTACCTTTAATTTATTGTTTGACTAAGGAGTTTCAGCTTCCATTGATACAATTCAAGGCTCAGGCTCTATTTTTACCTCTACTGATATATAAATTGATTCTTCCTTATTGGCCTTTTCTAGCTCTTCAACTCTTACTTTAGCTTTTCTCTCCTCCATGGCTTTGAATTTCTCTTTTAATGTTGTAACTTCTTTCTCTAGCCCCTAAGTTTTGGCCTCTATCTCTTTTATTCTTTGTTGATACACATAGCTATTTTTGAGCTCTTCTTCATAGAGCTTCCTTGTATAAATATAATCTCTAAAAGTTTGAGCTAGTCTTGTTTCAATATGATCAACCTTGGCCTTATTCATGAATGCAAAGTACTTAAGAGCAGTTGAGATCTCTTCATCTATGGTACTATATATTGTGGTTTCACAATACAGACCCCATAGTAATTTTTTTTGGTCTCCCAAACTGCTTGTCCAGGGCCTAGGTTATTTTGGGACTCCACTAGAGTTAGGGTCCACCTATTGTCCTCTAACTGCAAAAACCTAATGTTAGAACTAAGAATTTTTTAATAAATTAAGTTTTTAGTGCTAAAGGGTGCACTAGTGCACCTAGCGTATTGCACACCCTTCTAGGGTGTGTAGGTGCACTAAATGGGCAAGTGCACACTTATCTTCCTTTAGACAGGTCCACCTATGCACATACACAAGTCTGTACCTCCAAAGGGTGTGCACTTACCCAAGCCTATATAAGCCTGAGTACCCTCTCTACTTCTCGTCATTATTATTATGCACTTGATCAAACCTGAACCTTTGCACATCTAGAGGTGCACCTTAAATTGGCAATACACAAAACCTAAGTAACTAAAGGTGTACACATGTACACCTATCCAAGGTTCACATGTGTGCACACTTGATAAAACACAAAAATCCTAAAAAAAACTAAAGAACCTAACAAAATCACTAAATAAAAGGGGTGCATGTACACACCTCCCCAAGGTGCACACATGTGCACCTTTTTACGCAACCAAAGAACATCTAAGATAATAGTGCATAGATATAAACCTTGTCAAGGTGTGCATTTATGAACCATTTTGAACACTAAGTCCACTGACATAGCACTTGCACTAAGCATGTACGTAGTTGCACACATGCACATGTGTGCACCTTACCTAGGTGTGCACATGCACAACTGCACCAAAAGGTGCTTGATATGCCCTTTTAGTGCACCTAGACCACCTATTATGGTGCACAAGGCATGTTTTTTTTCATATCAAAACTCTGTAGTTGGATTTAAGTTGTTTTTTCATTATTTTGGTGTTATGGGTTAGGTTTTTTGACAATTAGGGTTTGCTTTGAGTTATATTTTTAGCTTTCTAAACAAATTTTTTTCCATTGTGTAAAAATAAAATAGCATCCTCATCATCCTCACTTGCAGAAAAGATGGCTCCCAAACTAGTAGTGTTCAAATACCAAGGTGTACCAAAGAAACCACACTTTTAGGATGGACATGCAGAAATCTAAGACACTAAGCTAGGACACATTAATTCAAATGCATTCCTCACTATATGAAACAAGCCTAAAGAAAGATCTATAATGGTATCAGTTGTGATCCGGTCTGGGCTAGTGAATGTGCATCAAATCCAACTTTTTTACAATTCTCTGAGTTGATAATGGCCTTGGAAAAATATTATGTGCCAGAAGCAAAGGTTAAGTTTGTCACAGGGGAGATAGTTCTGGACCTCAAAACAAGGAATATTGAGAAGGTGTTTAATCTCCCAAGGACTAATCAATATGTAAATATGACCTATGATCGAGAAAAATGATGGTATAGGGAGAAAAAAAAAAGCCAAAGAAATAATTCAATCTTCCTTCTTAGTAAACAAAATAGAAGTAGTTTATAGAAAGGGGAAGGTAGATATGACACGAGGTTACATGACGGATGATATTGGCTATGAAATTATACTTTTGAGTAGAGTTATGGGATTCACTATTGTCATGCCCAAAATTCTACAAGGAAAAAACACAATTAATTTATTTTTTTTGGAATGAGAGAGAAATCTGAAGATAAGATAAATAATCTATCCTTAAACTTGGAAGTGATAAAGTTAGATGATGGAACGAAGTCTGTTCCACTCGGAATCTAGATTTCAAGTTCCCTATGAGGTGGTCACTTGGTTGCTAGTTACTAAATGCAAACCTAAGTTAAGATGTTATGGTTATAAGCCCTTTATCTTTTGCACTCAAATTGAAACACTCTAAAGTGCAAATGAGATTCAAATTTGTGTCAATGTAGTTGTAAAAGTACTTAGCATTGTAATGAGAAGATGTTTTATAATTGACCTAAGTGCTTCAACTACAATTTGTCCTACCACAACCATATTTTTCCCATTAATCATCCATTTCATTATTTTCATAACATATATCCCCTAAACCCCTTACACCTCACCCCCTTTTTGTCTTGATCACTTTGATATACTACTAAAAGTTATTTTAATTATCTATTTTATTATCATTTATTTATTTATCTGATTCTATTTTTAAAATTATTTAATTATTTTTATTTTTATTTGATTATTGTTTACTTATTTATCGGGTTTTGGTTTTAAAGTTAAGTATTTCATATGTAGTTGATTTTATTTTCAACTAATTATTTATTTATTTATCAATTATTCGAAGTACCAATATCCCAAAAGAAAAAGTAAATCAATGTAATTAACTAATATTGCTAACCCTCATCATTTTTGTCCATAAAATTAAAATGCTAACAACTTCCCATAAATATCATACATTCCTATTCATCCCTTCAAATAACCTACTTTATTAATTTTAATTAACACTTAATTACACTTCCACTAAATAAATTCAATACTAATATTTTCTTACAACCTAGCTTAACCTCTATCTAATCATCTTGGAATAACAAACAACAATTAAATAATTACAACATACCTTAAAAAAAAATAGATTACCTACCTTTTTCTATACCCCACCCATCTACTAATACTATAAATCTAATACGTTTTTTTATTAAAAAAACTTAATTAATTTGGACTGTATTAATTTTGTCCCCCCCTTATTACAATTCCCTAAGACTACCCTTTATCCTAAACCCCCATCTACCTCACTACCTCCTAGCTGACCTAATCCCTAAGGTCCCTCTTAAATACATTTCCCCACCCCTTTCTTTCTCCCTTCCCATGTGGGAAAGAGAAGAGGAGGGTGACATTCCTAGCAAGGCATCCTACTTTGTATTAATGCCCTCCCATGAATTAAAAGCTGCCAAGGCAAGTGGGAAGGGTGAACCTCCCCCCCCCCCCCCCGCCCCAACTTGTATTATTAAATTCATACTTTTAAGAAAAGCTCCCTGAACGAATTTATAGCCAAGTCACCCCCTAGGGTGGGGGTGTTAATAAATTTTTCATTTTTTATTTTTTATTTTGCTATGTTCAATAATGAATGGCTGATAGGGTGCATCAATGTAGCCATATATATATATATATAACCTCTTGGTTGGCCATCATTAATATGACAATTGACTTATATATTTTTATATTGTTAATGGATAAATATGATTATTTTATTCTGATATCATTATTTTATTGATTGTATTATTGGAGAGAGGCTTTTTTTGAAATGCCATACATTTTCTAGCAAGTTAGCATGCATCTACAGGCCTTATTATTAGAGTTAAACTTATTCACCTAGTTATCTTCGTATGTTCTCTATGGTTATATTTAAGTGAGTTGATCATATACTAACATAGTATAATTCTTTCCATTACTTCATCTAAATGGCAATCTAATGTATATATATAGTTTACCTCTTGGTTGGCCATCATTAATATGATAATTGACTTATATATTTTTATATTGTTAACAGATAAATATGATTATTTTATTCCAATATCATTATTTTATTTTATTTTTTATTGGAGAGTGGCTTTTTTTGAAATTTGATACATTTTCTAGCAATATATATATATATATATATATATATATATATATATATATATATATATATATATATATATATATATATAGTTTACCTCTTGGTTGGCCATCATTAATATGACAATTGACTTATATATTTTTATATTTTTAATGGATAAATATGATTATTTTATTCCGATATCATTATTTTATTGATTATATTATTGGAGAGGCATTTTTTTTGAAATGCCATACATTTTCTAGCAAGTTAGCATTCATCTACAAGCCTTATTATTAGAGTTAAACTTATTCACCTAGTTATCTCCATATGTTCTCTATGGTTAAATTTAATTGAGTTGATGATATAATAACATAGTATAATGCTTTCCATTACTTCATCTAAATGGAAATCTAATGTATTACTTATAACCACTGTCAAATTGTTGCCAAAATTTAGTTACCAGATACTTCTATTCGAAGCACAAATGAAATCTTTGCATGCAACTTTGTGAACATCAAGTGTTCCAATTTCATGGATGATATCTAAATATTACAAAGATGACTGAATGTATACTCTAAATCTATACAAAATTTAGGATGATCAATAAATGCATCTATTTGTTCTACGAAGGTGAAGAATAATAGGTTAACAAGAGATAAGTTACTTTCAATTTACTAGTGTCAACAATGATACTCGATACATTCATATCCAAGATAATAGAATCAATACAAGGAAATTCTCCTTCATGACTCCTTCAAGACTTGCATTCAACATAAACATCAAGCAAACAATTAGGGTGGTGAAATCATCATATCAAGATACACAATGGAGGGACCTTTTACAAGCATAGTTGATTCACAATCTCTCCTTTGGCATATGTATGAGATCAATAACAACACCCCTACAATACCAATGAATTCTCATAACAAGATGGATTTTTCCTCCATTTCAATATGAATACAATAGTGTTATCTCCTTATTTGCAAAGGTAAAACTTCACAATTTTCCAAATATCCAAGGGCTCAAGCAACAATCTGCAAATAAGAGACAAAAATGGGGAACCATGAGGGCTCACCTCCCAACCTAGGCTTCAAGGAGGCCACCCACCAAGCTTGGGGAAACAAGGAACAAATGGTTTCACACCTTCACATTCACATATCCTAAAAACTATAACAACACAATTCAACACAACACAATACAACCCATCCCAAGGCTTGCACATAGATTCTTTCATAGAATCAAGATATAGGGTGAAGTTGGCCTCTCTTCATGAGGAGAATTTCACATCCATGAATTTCATAAAATCATATATTCCCATAAGTAACATGCCCTTTCAAGGCTTATCATTATTTTCCCCCTTCATACACCTCCTTATACCTCCCAATAATGCAAGAAATTGTAAAGTCCATACTCCATTAAAACACATCAAAATAATCTCCACACATGGGAGAGTTTCTCAACTACATGGGTAAGCCCAACTAACCCCTTCACCCAAGCATCTCTTTCCTCCCAAGGATGAGTGATGCTTCACCCCCAATTTACACAAAAAACAACATGAACAAACAAGATTCAAGAAATAAATCACATAAAACTTTACACATTCAACATACATATAAAAATATTTTTCACCAAACCACATGTACACCATATCAAATATTCAATGTAAGGAAGAGACACCATATCAAATATGTAATGCAATGAAGAACACCATGGATAATGGATACCAACCTAACTCCAATCAATGGCAATGAAAGTTTTTGTAGAGCTCCTTCTCCTCTTTCTCCAAACCCTAAATGTCTCTAAAGTTAGAGAGTGGGCAAGTGGGTTTCTAGTTTGGCCATGCCTCTATATATGACTCCCATTTTCTGATTCAATATAAAATGCATTATTTTTTGGGTCTCCTAGGTCTTTTAGGCACTCCATTGGCCACTATTATCCCCCTAACTTAAAAAATTATCATGGGTAGGGTTTATTTTCATCACAAATTCACCTTAGAGCTACTTTTTCGCCCTCACAATGCTAGGTAAAGTCCAATTTCAAGTTCCTATGATGATAACCTTTGTTTCCCTTGCTTAATCAAGGTAATTAAGTCTAATTCTTAATTAAGGAATTTAACTTGAGATAAGGTGGCTACATGACCATCTTTTGAGAACATGTCATTTTCACATAATGAGTACAAGTGTCAAGTGACACACACAAAATTCACTATACATCACACATGACATGTTCTCAATCTACTCATGAAATATATACTACACACACATCTCACATTTATAAAATATACACATCACAATGAGGATTACAAATCTTCTAAAGATTCACCTTGGCAGTGTCATATTAACATGTGTTTATACCTTGTTTCTCAGTTATGGTTCCATGGTTCCTTTCCTACACACAAAACTCAAGCATTAGTAATCAAATGAAAATTCACATATAAAATACATATGAAAGTAAAGATACATGATAATTTCATTATTCTAAAATTCACATGTAACACATTTCATAATTAACTTCCTATTCTCCACCATTTTCTTACATACATTTAATCATAAACCTCAAAAATCTAAATATTACTGACTTTCCTAACAAGATCAATTTAAGAATTTTGAATCACAACATAATTTTATTTTCTATCATAATAATGAAGTACTTATTAAGCACCCATTAATTCATAGACTATGCCAAGTAAATCCTAATATAGAGCATAATGGAAAATCATAAGGTAAATATCATCAGATAAGTAGCAAAATTTACTATTCATCCAGTATCAAAATATATGTCGAGATATTCCATCTAAGTCACAAAATAAAAATATAGTATCTATGTTATGATGGGTTGGGGTGAGGCCTCACATCCTTCCCCCCTAGGCATGAACTTCCTCTTTGAGTTCATCCAAAAGATAGGGGTACTATGCTCTCATCTATGTTGCATCCTCCCATGACACTATTACCTCATTGTAACAGTCCCACTAGACTCTAACCTAGTCTAGCTCTCTCCCTCAAAGTGAGAGGGTCTATTGAGCTAATATGTGAATGAGCTCCAAGGCTAGCTATCAGTATAACTCCACCTACAAGGTATCCCAATCTATGAGGTGAGACTCATCATAAATATACTTCCACAATATAGAAATATGAAATATATCATGGACATGTGATAGGCTAGGTGTCAGGGCTAGATGATAGGCAACTAGTCCTATCTTCTCCAAAATCTTGAATGGTTTGACTAAATGAGGTGCTAACTTTGAGCCCTTTCCATAATGGATTGGACTCTTATGAGGTTGCACCCTCAAGAAGACTCTATGACCCACCATGAACTCTCTATCTACCCTCTTGGCATCTGCATACTTCTTTTGTCTATCTTGAGCCTCTCTGAGTCATTGCCTAATCTATGTCACCTATTTTTCCATGTCCTTGACCAACTTTGGTCCAATGGATACTTTTTCCTCGATCCTATCCCAACTCAAGGGTGTCCTACAAGGTCTACCATACAAGGCTTGGTAGGGTGGCATACCAATGGAGTAATAATGCCCATTATTGTAGGAAAACTTGGTAAGATGCAAGTATTCCTCCCACTTAACCTGGTTATCCATCACATTCATCTGCAACATATCTTCTAAAATCTAATTAACCCTCTCTATCTGTATGTCTATCTAAGGATGATAAGAAGTGATGAAGTTGAGCTTGGTGCCCAATGTTGCTTGTAATTCCCTCCAAAAGGATGATGGAAACAAGGAATCTCTATCTGAGATGATCTTACAAGAAATTTCATGAAGTCTGACAATATCTTACAAGAACACCTGTGCAATTATAGGGGTGATGAAGCTAGTCTAAACTGGTGAAAAATAGGCAACTTTGTTCAAGGTTTCAACCATCACCATGATGGCATTGTGGCAATGAGAAGACATTGGAAGACCAATAATGAAATCCATGGAAATGGTGTCCCACTTCCACTCTGGTATATCATGGGGCTACAAGAGTCCACCTAGATGTCCATGTTCTGCCTTAACCCTTTGACATTCAATACATCTGGCTACAATATTAGCAATCTACATCCTCATACCGAGCTAATGATAGTCGACATGGAGTTTCTTAACTCCAAGATGCGCTACATAGGGTGTCTGATGAGCCTCTAGAATAATGAACTCACACAAGTCTCAAATGGAGAGTACATAGATGCACCCTTTATGTCATAATAATCCCTCAGAATCTAATGAATAATCAAAAAATTTACCCTCAAGAGGTCTCTAGGAGTGGACTATCTAACATAATTCTACATAGAAGTCATCCTCTAGTAGCTAGTGCATAATACACTCCCTCAAATTTGTGCCTGCAACCATGGAAGTGAGCTCATGACATCATCTACTAGAGGCAGCTGCCACTACATTCTCCTTACCCTTAATGTAATGCACATCAAAATTATACTCACATAGGAACTCCATCCATCTCCTTTGCCTAGCATTGAGATTTGGTTGTGTGAAAATATATTGCAACCTCTGGTGGTCTGAATGAAGTTCAAATTGCTGCCCTAGAAGGAAATGATTCCATTGTGCCAATGCAAGGACCACTATCATGAGCTCGAGATCATGAATAGGGTAATTGAGCTCATGAACCTTAAGTTTCTTGGACTTGTATGTTATAGCTTGACCCTCCTACATAAGGAAAACTCCAATTCTAGCCAAGGAAGAATTTGTGCATACTAAGAAATCCAATGAGGGGTCGAGTACTACTCAAATGGGTGCACTAGTGAGTACCTTCTTGAGCTTCTAAAAGGCCTCCTCAAACTTTCCTATCCACTTAAACTTCTTTCCTTTTCTTTGAAGAGAGGTAATAGGGTGAGTTACCCTAGAGAAACCTACCAAAAACCACTTATAGTATCCTACCAATCCCATAAAACTTCTAACCTCTATGATGCTGGTAGGTGTTGGCCAATCTATGATGGCTCAGATCTTGGATGGGTCCACTGAGATCCTAACCTTTTATATCACATGACCCAAATAATGCACTTCCCATCTAAAAAAGGCACACTTTGACAAGCTACCATAAATTTGATTCTCCCTTAACCAGTACAATACCTTCCATAGGTGCTCTTCATGTTCCTTCTCATCACGTGGATAGACCAATATATCATCTAGGAAACTATTAAAAACTTGTCTAGGAATGTATAGAATACCCCATTCATGAGGCTTATAAATATAGTTGGGGAATTTGTGAGACCAAAAGGTACCACCTTGAACTCGTAGTGACCATATCTTTGCACAGAATGCAATTTTCTAGATGTCACTTTCCATGATACACAACTTATGGTACCCTAACTTCAAATCTATTTTGGAGAATACTCAGGCACCCTATAACTGATCAAATAGGTCATCAATCCTAGGTAGTAGTTATCAGTTCCTGATAGGTACCTTATTCAACTATCAATAATCAATGCACAATCTAAGTGACCCATCCTTCTTCTTTACAAAGATCACTGATGCTCCCCAAGGTGACATACTAGGTCAGTTATGTCTCTTCTCTAAAAGTTCCTCTAGTTGAATCTTCAGCTCATTGAGCTCATGGGTGGTCATCCCGTAGGGTGCTCTAGATATGAGTTCAACTCCTAACATGAGATCAATATGGAAATCAACTTCCCTCAATGGTGGCATACCAAGAAGTTCTAATGGAAACACATCTGCAAACTCCTATAATATCATATAGTCATTGAGGGAAGGTTCCTCCCCTACATCCTCCTCTCTATCATGGATGGTTATGGAAAACAAATGGCATCCCTTCTACATGCATTGCTTAAGCTACATGGAAAAAATCATAAGAAGAGATACAAGCCTAAGAACCCTTAAGATCACCCTAGGTGTACCATGATCATCTACACACTCAATTATATTTTGTCTATAATCCATCTTGTTGTGGGTGCAAAGCCAATCCATGCAAGGACTACATCATAGGAACCCAAGGGAGTAATATGAAAGTCTAATATGGTGAAAATGTCTCCAATCTAAATTACAAACTCATGGATCAAGGAATCAATTGGCACCCTAGCTCCTGAAGCTAACTCCACCTCCTAGTCAACATCTTATCTAGCTGCCACTAGCCTGCATCACTCCAATACAAAAGGGGATATAAAAGAGTCTATAACCCTAGAGTAAAATAGTATAATAACATCATGTCCTCTATTCATACATATAGCCTTAATCACTGTGTCCTGGTGCTCATCCTAGCAATTATCAACCACTACAAACACCCTATGGGTTCTGCCCATATCACCTACTGTAGGCTCAGAGGTGACTCCTCATTGACTGCCTATTGTAGGACCCTTTGGACACTCTCTCACAATAAAAAGGGGATATAAAAGAGTCTATAACCCTAGAGTAAAATAGTATAATAACCTCATTGCCTCTATTCATACATATAGCCTTAATCACTGTGGCCTGGTGCTCATCCTAGCAATTATCAACCACTACAAACACCCCATGGGTTCTGCCCATATCACCTACTGTAGGCTCAGAGGTGACTCCTCATTGACTGCCTATTGTAGGACCCTTTGGAAACTCTCTCACAATATGACCCATACCACCACAAGCACAACATGGCCCATGAGTATGAATCTACACTCCTTGTGGCCTAGATTGCTACTGATCCTGAGCCCTACTAGATCCACTAAAGCCTCCCCCAAAGGACTATTGAGTCTTGGCTAGCTATGTATACTAAGTCTATGGCCTCTATTCATGCCTAGGGCCCTATGACTACCACTATTTGGGCTTAGATCCCTAATAACCCTAAGATGACCTCTAACTAGTGTCATGTTGGCCTCTTTATTGTATCTGTGGAGCCTTTGAGGACCCCGCCAAATGACTCTATTTACCCTTCCAAGAGGGTTTCTGTTGTGCTAGCTACTAGGAGGGGTTTTGGTTATGGGACCTATCTCGAGATTCCTATCTAGCACAAATGTCTTTGATAACCAATGTTGTCTCAACAACCTCTTTGAAAGTGATAGGAAATGCCAACTGCATTGATCCTTGGAGAGATAATTTAAAGCCTTTAATAAACCAATGGATGTGTAGCTTGTCACCTCTCATGTACTCCACATAAGGAAGTAGCTCCAAGAACTTACTCTCATATTGGGCCACCATGAGACCCCTCTACTAAAGATCATGGAACTCCTCAACCTACCTCTATCTAAAGTACTCTAACAAATATTTGTCTCTAAAATGGTCCACAAAGAACTCCCATGTGAGTGTCTCTATGTCTACTCTCCATACGGTATCCTCCTACTACCACCAATTGGAGGCATACTCTCATAATAGGTGTATTACCAATTATTTCTTTAGATTGCTCTTGTGTACATGTAACCCAAAGTACCTCTACAAAATCTATAGCCATACCTTCACACATGTGTCATCTGTGGTACCGGTGGATATGGGTGGGTTGATTCATATTAACTCACTACTCTCATCCCCAATATCTTAGGGTACTCTCACTAGTGCTTTCTCTAATGAAGGGGGTAGCTCTATCTGATGTACTAATGCTTCCCCTGATCCTCTATAAGTTTGGGTGGGGGACTCCTACTTCTCTCCTTGATATTGGCCCTATGCCCCTCTGCAACCCTACTGTCCTGGCTATGGAATGATAGGTGGTAATCTTTGTTGGACTACCCCAATAAGATTATTGATAGCATTCAAAACCTAATAAAGACTTGGAGGTTGTCATGTGAGGGTCCTCCCACATCCTTTCCTACCTACTCTTAGCCTACTCGATTTGCTCTATGACCTCTGGTCCTTTAACGATAATTGTGGGTGAGTGTGAACATCCTACACAAAGTTTTAGTTCATAGGTTATAAATAATGGGTTAGGCTCCTAGTGTTGTAACCCAAAGCTCTAATACCAAAATTTCATACCCAAAATTCTACAAGGAAAAAACACAACTAATTTATTTTTTTTGGAAGAGAGAAATATGAAGATAAGATATATAATCTATCCTTAAACTTGGAGGTGATAAAGTTTGATGATGGAACAAAGTTTGTTCCACTCAAAATCTTGATTTCAATTTCCCTATGAGGTGCTCACCTAGTTGCTAGTTACTAAATGAAAAACTAAATTAAGATGTTATGGTTATAAGCCCTTTATCCTTTGCATTCAAATTGAGACACTTTGATGTGCAAGTGGGATTCAAATTTGTTTTAATGTAGTTGTAAAAGTACTAAGGATTGTGATGAGAAGATGTTTTATAGTTGACCTAAGTGCTTCAATGACAACTTTTCCTACCACAACCATATTTTTCCCATTAATCATCCATTTCATTATTTGCATAACATATATCCCCTAAACTCCTTATACCTCACCCCCTTTTTGTCTTGATCACTTCAATGTACTACTAAAAGGTATTTTAATTATCTATTTGATTATCATTTATTTATTTATCTAATTCTATTTTTAAAATTATTTAATTATTTTTATTTTTATTTTATTATTGTTTACTTATTTATCAATTGTTGGTTTTAAAGTTAAGTATTGCATATGTTTATTTATCAATTATTCAAAGTACCAATATCCCAAAAGAAAAAGTAAATCAATGTAATTAATTAATATTACTAACCCTCATCATTTTTGTCCATAAAATTAAAATGCTACCAACTTCCCATAAATATCATACATTCATGTTCATCCCTTAAAACAACCTACTTTATTAATTTTAATTAACACTTAATTACACTTCCATTAAATAAATTCAATACTAATATTTTCCTACAACCTAGCTTAACCTCTATCTAATCATAACTTGGAATAACAAACAACAATTAAATAATTTCAATATACCTTTAAAAAAATTACATTACCTACCTTTTTCTATACCCCACCCATCTAGTAATACTATAAATCTAATACCTTTTTAAAAAGAAAAACTTAATTAATTTGTACTATATTAATTTTGTCCCCCTTTATCACAATTCTCTAAGACTACCCTTTATTCTAACCCCCATCTACCCCACTACCTCCTAGCTGACCTAATCCCTAAGACCCCTCTTAAATACATTTCACCACCCCTAACCACCAACCCTTTCCTTCTCCCTTCCCACATGGGAAAGAGGAAAGGAGGGTGGCATGCCCAACAAGGTGCCCCATTTTGCATTAACGGCCTCCCATGAATTAAAAGCCACCAAGACAAGTGGGAATGGTGGACCTTTCCCCACCAACTTGTATTATTAAATTCATAATTTAAAAAAAAGCTCCCTGACCCAATTTATAGCCAGATCACCTCCTAGGGTGGAGGTGTTAATAAAGTTTTTGTTTTATATTTTTTCTTTTGTTATGTTCAATAATGACTGGCTAACAGGGTACGTTCATGCAGCCATATATTCATATAGCTAGGTTGCCTCCTAGGGTCAAGTTGTTAATAAAGTTTTTGATTCATATTTTTTCTTTTGCTATGTTCAATAATGATTGGCTGAAATATATATTGTTTACCTCTTGTTTGGTAATCATTAATATGACAATTGACTTATATATTTTTATATTGCTAATGGATAAATATGATTATTTTATTTTGATATCATTTTTTTTCTACTATAGTATTGGAGAGAGGCATTTTTTGAAATGCCATGCATTTTCTAACAAGTTAGCATGCATCTATAGGCCTTATTGTTAGAGTTAAACTTATTCACCTAGTTATCTTCATATGTTCTCTATGGTTATATTTAATTGAGTTGATGATATACTAACCTAGTATAATGCTTTCCATTACTTCATCTAAATGGCAATCTAATGTATTGCTTATAACCACTATCAAATTGTTACCAAAATTTAGTTCCCATATACTTTTATTCAAAGCACAAATAAAATCTTTGCATGCAACTTTGTGAACATCAAGTATTCCAATTTCATGGATGATATCTATTTATGAATACATTCTAAATACAATTACAAAGATGATTAAATGCTTACTCTACATCTATGCAAAAGTCAAGATTGACCATAAAATGCATCTAATTGTTCTATGAAGGTGAAGAATAATAGGTTAACAAGAGATAAGTTCCTTTCAATTTACTAGTGTCAACAATGATACTCAATTCATGCATATCCAACCTAATAGAATCAATACAATTAAATTCTCTTTCATGACTCCTTCAAGACTTGCATGCAACAGAAACATCAAGCAAGAAATTAGGGTGGTGAAATAATCATATCAAGATACGCAATGGAGGGACCTTTTACAAGCATAGTTGATTCACAATCTCTCCTTTGGAATATGTATGAGATCAATAACAAAACCCCTACAATACCAATGAATTCTCATAACAATATGGAGTTTTCCTCCATTTCAATATGAATACAATAGTTTTCTCTCCTTCTTTGCGAAGGTAAAACTTTACAATTTTCCAAATATCCAAGGGCTAAAGTAACAACCTACAAATAAGAGACAAAAATGGGAAATCATGGAGGCTCACCTCCCAACCTAGGCTTCAAGGAGGCCACCCACCGAGCTTGGGGAAATAAGGCATAAATGGTTGCACACCTTCACATTCACATATCATGCAAACTATAACAACACAATTCAATGCAACACAATACAACCCATCCCAAGGCTTGCACATAGATTCTTTCATAGAATCAAAATATAGAGTGAAGGTGGGCTCTCTCCATGAGGAGAATTTCACATCCATTAATCTCATAAAATCACATATTTCCATAAGTAACATGCCCTTTTAAGGCTTATCATTATCTTCCCCCTTCATACACCTCCTTATACCTCCCAATAATGCAAGAAATCATAAAGTCCATACTCTATTGAAACACATCAAAATCATCTCCACACATGGGAGAGTTTCTCAACTACATGAGTGAGCCCAACTAACCCCTTCACCCAAGTGTTCTTCCCTTCCAAGGTTGAGTGATGCTTTACCCCCAATTTACAAAATAAACAACATGAACAAACAAGATTCAAGAAGGAAATCACATAAAAATTTACACATTCAACATACATACAACAAGATTTTTCACCAAACCACATCTACACCATATCAAATCTACAATGCAAGGAAGAAACACCATATAAAATTTGTAATGCAATGAATAACACCATGGATCATGGATACCAACCTCATTCCAAGCAATGGCAAATGAAAGTTGTCATAGAGCTCCTTCTCCTCTTTCTCCAAACCCTAAATGTCTCTAAAGTTAGAGAGTGGGCAAGTGGGTTTCTAGTTTGGCCATGCCTCTATATATGACTCCTATTTTCGGATTCAATAGAAAATGCATTCTTTTTGGAGTATCCTAGGTCCTTTAGGCACCCTAATGGTCACTATTAGCCCCTTAACTTAAAATATTATCATGGGTAGGGTTTATTTTCATCACAATTTCACCTTAGAGATACTTTTTGGCCCTCACAATGCTAGGTAAAGTCCAATTTCAAGTTCCTATGATGATAAACTTTGTTTCCCTTTCTTAATCAAGGTAATTAAGTCTAATTATTAATTAAGGAATTTAACTTGCGATAAGGTGGCTACATGATCCATCTTCTGAGAACATGTCATTTTTACACAAGTACAAGTGTCAAGTGACACACACAAAATTCACTATACATCACACATAACATGTTCTAAATCTACTCATGAAATACATACTACACACATACATCTCACATTTACAAAATAAACACATCACAATGAGGTTTATGAATCTTCTAAAGATTCACCTTGGTTGTGTCATATTAACATATGTTTATACCTTGTTTCCCCATTATGTTTCCATGGTTCCTTTCTTGTACACTAAACTTGAGCATCAGTAATCCAATGAAAAGTCACATATAAAATACATATGAAAATAAAGATACATGATAATTTCACTATTCTATAATTCACATTTAACACATTTCATAATTAATTTCCTATTCTCCATCATTTACTTACATGCATTTAATCATAAACCTCAAAAATATAAATATCACTGACTTTCCCAATAAGATCAATTAAGCATTTTGAATCACAACATAATTCCATTTTCTATCATAATAATGAAGTACTGATTAAACATCCATTAATTCATTGACTATGCCAATTAAGTCTTAATATAGAGCATAATGGAAAATCACAAGGTAAATCTCAAGAACCAATAAAACTTATTCTTATTTCACCAATTAATCCTTCATGTATATTATGATCTAATTGCATGCATGACAAACTGAAAGTATCAAAACATTCATAAAACTTTTTAGAATTGCACAAATGAAGAACAACCAAATCCTCCAACCTATAATTTTAGTGGGGGGGAGCTTAAGACACAAGATATGGTTACCCCAAAATCTTTCAACTAGAAATTAAAATTTGGATGGGGATGATACCCACAAGCTTTAGTATTGTGGTATAAAGTTGGCTAGTTAAGGATTACAATTGATCACTTCAAATGATCTACCATGTTGGGAGCAATAAGGTTTGTTAGCTCCACCTTGCTAAAGAATTTAGAAAACATATAATAAAGTATGCACTTAATAAAGAGATTTTTAAAAGGCTATTAAGTCTACCTTGTGAAAGGATTTGATTATTCCACCTATTAGGATGACCCAGTGGTTGATCTCTAATCTACAACTCTAATTTTTTGGTTGAGATTCCTTTGAAGTGTAACAATAACCTTGTTGTGATAGATAAATCTTTGCTATTTCTTATACTACTTGTAGCCTTCTTGCTTCATATATTTCTCTTATTATATTTGCATCATGTGATCTTCTACATCTTCCATTTGGATGTAATACAATACATTACATATATACCAATCCAATTCATTATTTATCAAGGTTGGCTACAATACAAGTTTCACCAAACTAAACAAAGTTGGCTCAACTATTGGTACTCATGTTCTAAAGACAAACTTGGTGAGGTTTTGATACTTAGCAACCATTGTCAACAATCAGCATTTTCATGCTCTTAGTAGACATAGAATCTTGGTTCATACTAATCACTTCTAAGTAGTCTAGACTTGGTTAGCACTAGTGACTCAGTGAACATTGTGAAACTTAACATATAAACTAAATCACTTAGTTAATGCTACAAGACTTAGTCAACACTAACACCATGAGGTTGGTATAAACTAAATCACTTGGTTGACACTTCCTAGCTCAGTCAACACTTGATTCACATCACTGCTATTGCAAACTCAATAAATGCTAGAGACTATGATTTGCACTATGTAACTCAATAATACTATGAAGCTCGGTTTTCATTGATACTCATCAAGTTGGTATATACTTCTTAGTGCAAACTGAATACTAATTTTTGAACTCAATAGTAACTATAGAACTTGGTAGAACCTAAATTACTCAGTTAACATTGTAAGCTACAAGATAAGCTCAGTAGCTACTAACTATTTGACTAAGTATGAGTCACTAATAAAAAAATTTGACCATAAAATCAACAATCTCCCCCTTTGGCATTAGTGACAAAAACACTTATCAATCAAAAAACTAAATTCTCAAAATTTCAAGTTCAAAACAATCTTTAGTTTCCATCCTATGTCTTCAACTTGGTAACATACTCTGTTTTTGAGAATTTGAGAATTACTTTTGTAAGAGATGTTTTGTGATTAATTGTATATGAATATTATGCTACTTCCCCATACATATATACATTTTACTTACTATATATCTCATGTCTTTATATCACATCTTCTCTCCCTTTTTATCTTATCTCATCTTCTCATATTCTCCCCCTTTTTGACATAAGTGCCAAAGGTGTATGCTACATGGTAATACTAAATGTTATAGAAAGCTAGAATTTACTTTTAAAATCAATGCCATTGTCTTGTCCCAATTTTATTGTAACATTTTTCTTGCATGTAATGCAATTTGTACTTCTACTGATAAATCTATCATGTGATCAACTATGGAGAATTTATTATCATGGATGAGAATTTTGGAGTGTGGCCCTAATCTTGGATTCTTCCCTTAATAATTTAGCGTGCATATTAGTCAGAAATCTGATCTTTGAGTAGTGAGCAGAACTGTAGCTCAGGTCAAGTGACAACTGGTGTGCACTTGCCTTCAAGTCTTCATCTATCTTAGATAGTTTATCTTTGATTTCCTGAGTGTAGATAGATGTATCACATAATTTTTTGAATAATTATGTAACATTATTTGTAGAGTTTTCTAATGAACTAAGAATAGTAGACAAGTCTACTTGATATATTGTAATTTTTTATAAAACTTGCTCCAATAATTTGTTCTCAAATTTCCTCTCTACTCTCTATAGCAACTTTTCTTGTTCATTCTATAATGACTCATTTTTAATTCTTTGACCTAGTAATCAAAATTTAATATAGGTTTAGGAAGTTATTCAAGTTAAACATGCCTTGAATCCTTATTATTATTCAAAATTGAGGAATTGAGCATTATAATTTAATTAGTTTGATTTATTTAAGAAGTTTCAATCTATAGTGCCAAGCAATCTTCTCTCTCTGGGTATGACTATCTAGAGACGGTAGATTGACAGTGCAAAGGGCACGTGAAACAAGCTACAAGTGGCTCCTTGGAAGATACCGTCAGGTGCTATATATATATATATATATATATATATATATATATATATATATATATATATATATATATATATATATATATATATACACATACGCACACACACAATGTTAAATATTTTTAATTGTAACAATGTGTATAACAATAATGAGATATCATTACATTACAATAATCTTAAGGATTACCATTAAATGTATCTTCAATTATAGTCCAGGAAGCTTGCTCTCGTCTGAGCTATGACATCTTTAGATAGGGAGTGGGTGGAGGGAGAGGCAGAGTAAATTTGAGCACCTGACGGTATATATATATATATATATATATATATATATATATACATACACACACACATGCACACACACAATGTTAAATATTTTTAATTGTAAAAATGTGTATAACAATAATGAGATATCGTTACATTACAATAATCTTAAGGATTATCATTAAATGTATCTTCAACTATAGTCCAGGAAGCTTGCTCTCGTCTGAGCTATGACATCTTTAGATAGGGAGTGGGTGGAGGGAGAGGCAGAGTAAATTCGAGCACTTGACGGTATCCTCTAGGGAGCCGCTTGTAGCTTGTTTCATGAGCCCTTTGCAACATCAATCTACCATCTCCAAATAGTCATACCCAGAGAGAGAAGATTGCTTGGCACTATAGGATGAAACTTCTTAAATAAATTAAACTAATTAAATTATAATGCTCAATTCCTCAATTTTGAACAATAATAAGGATCCAAGGCATGTTTAACTTGAATGAATTCCTAAACCTATATTAAATTTTGATTACTAGGTCAAAGAATTAAAAAGGGGTCATTACATTTGGTATCAGAGCCTGATCCTGCCATCCTAAAAATATAGTAAATGAAAAAAATGAGCAAAAATGAGAAAACAATTATCTTATGAAATTAGGAATGGAAATGTTATGGAATAGAAAAACCAAATATTAGCAGAGCATGATCATGCCATCTTGAAGAATTAAAGAACATAATTAAAACTGAGTTTTCCCATTACAAACTTTGCACCTGCTTGACTTCTAGATCCCAAGATTAGAACTGGAAGGTATTCTGTGATTGATCAATTATGGTTCAAATTGTATCTTGCCTATAAAAGGGAGTGCTATGTATCCATTTTGATTATCAAAAAATTAATCAAATAGAATTAATTTTTCATTATGCCGCAGCATATTAGATTTTGTATTTTATTTTTAATTTTTTGCCTCTTCCCACACAATCTATATAATTGACAAGATACAAACTCTTGAACTAAGAGATTTTAGAGAAAATAGTATCTATTTTGATCTCAAGATTTTAATATTTTCTTATCAACAGTACCCAAAGATTTTAATAATTGCCACTAATGTCATCGAGATGAGGAAGAATAAGAATTACTTCAAGTAATATTCCTTGATGGGTCACGGTTAGATATCTTGAGATTTCATTCTCGATAGGGATAGAAAAGATATAGAGAGACCTTTCTAAGAAGGCATAGATCCATAGATCATGAATATATGGTAAATAACAAGAAAAAACAACCAAACATGATGACTTGTGTTGCAGATGCATAATAAGAAGAATATTAGGTAAGATCATATCTGTTGCGCTATTATAGTTTGCAGATATATATATTGCCCCATCTTGGCTATATCATGAACAAATGAACTCATAATGGAAATTTGTATCTTGATACTGTAAGAGAAATTAAGAATGCAAGGGTTAAGGGAAATAACATTTACATTTTAGAGCATTTTAATTGGTTAAGATTTCCCATTCCAACCTTGAATACTAAGTATTAGTAATTGTGACCCTTTTTAGAAATATTCACCACAGTGGTATGTTTGTGAGGATTGTTGCATTCTAAGGTTTGGTAGTCAGCAAGACATCCATATCATAGCATCATGGAATCACCAATAGATTTATTTAGCAGCAATAGAACGGATACCTTCATTTTCCAATGCACGGAGAAATGCAATTATATCAACACATAACTAATTATAAATCACAAACAAAGACCCTAATATGAGATAAAAATGAAAAATGGCATCTCAATGCTAAATTGGGACAAGTGAAATAATCGTAAGATACAATCACTGCAGGATCCACAAAAAGTAACAAGGAAATATACACATTACATAGTCCAAACTTGAAGATGGTAAACTCCTCTGTGCATAATCTCAAAATATGAATATGGAAAAGCTTCATAATTTTCCACACCATATTAAGTCCTTTCACAAATTCTATTAAAGCATCTTAGAAATAAAATTTAACAAATTAATTGAAAGAATGACCAAACTTCACCTAAAATTTAGCAATTAGACTTGAAAGAATATAACAAAAAGCTTAGACTGGCCACAAGACAAAATAGCAGAAAAAGCCAACAAAATTGAACTCAAACAAGTAATCACAATATATGATTCAATTACCCTACAATTTTGACTAGTCCCAACTTGGTAATGCTCTCACAAGAAATTAATCTTTTTATCAAGAATTTGGGAGTATCGCAAAGTGGCTACAGGCTTCTTGAAGATGGATGGATAGGCTAGGGTTGCTGCTATAATTCATTGCATTAATTAGAACCAATGCAACTGTGTTCTTTTTCAAAGCTTATGCATTTCACTCGAAGATCATTGTGGTTTGATAGTGTCTAGGAATCTTTATATTTTCAAGTTTTTAATATTGTATTAGCACTATTTCAAACAATTGTTGTTCACCTTTTCATCATATCTAGCCTTGCACAAGCTCTTTACCAAAATCCTCAACATGTTAGGGTTCTTTTTTTTTGCATTATACATCATTCTAGTCAGACATATTCATCACTATTCTCAAAAAGGTGATATAGCTCTGCCCATCTTCTTTTTACATCTTCTCACATTTTAAAGACCATTTTTTTCCTTTCCTTGATTGTCACTATCATGTTTGAATGTTTCTTTTCATGCAATATAACTACCACTATTTTGATCTATTATTTTCACTGAATATCACAATCCCTTTTATTGAATACCACTGCCTAATTGTGACTACTATGACACATGATCTTTTGAAAGAGAAAGAAACATTGTTATTAACCTGTTAATTTGATCTTTACTGTCTTGTCATATTGTTGATCTTACTATTGTATACTCATTAATGTCTTTATGCTTTGATATCCTCTCTCCTCTATATTTACACTATCTTTTGATGTTGTTCATAATACCATATGACTGCATTATCATTTCTTGGTTCTCCACTATCGTTATGATTGCCATTTGATATAGGAACCATCTATTTTGTCATTGCACTCGTCACTATTTTGATTAGCATTGATTTGAGGAGAGTTTTTGTGACTGTCGCTTATTGTCTGCAAATTGCCAATATCACTAGTCTTAATTTGTCGCAACTATCACCTACTGTCTGGAAGAAATGGATCTATTGTTTAGAAATCTTCAATTTTTATCTTTCTTTATGAAAATTGGGGCTTCTCAATACAACACTCCAGCCTTTGGAGACACACCTAAGATTGTGGTGAGAGTTAATTCCACCCTCAATAGACATGCCCGTCCAAGATCATCTAAATGATTAGGAAACAAAGAAGCCACTATGAATTTGTAAGGTAAGGTAAATTCTTACTCTCTATCAGAGAAGAGGGGTTTAAATATGCAATTGTGGGATTCCTGACTCTTTTACTCCATGCTAGATGCTTAATTATATGTTAATATTTAGATTAGGGTTAGGGTTTAAATTTGGTATCATTATGATTGGGGGAAATCATCAAGAAAATGTGGAACTATTGTCTTATTAGTTTAATTTGAATTACGAAGCTAAACTTTAAAGAAACCCCATTAAATTAGTAACCTTATATTTTTCAAATTGAGAATCTTGTCTCTCATAACTAAAAAGAGATTCCTCTTTAAGTAAACATTTTGAAAAATAATTGATATTAGTGTATTCATACTAATCATTTCTAGGTGCGCACTCTTGAACTTCGATACTTTTCACATTTAAGCATTTCATATATATATATATATATATATATATATATATATATAGTTCATACCATATCGTTCACATTTATGTCAAGCTAGTTCATATATTTCTCTATGGCATAATAGAATGATAGATAAAATGCTTATTAAAATGATGTTTACTTCATCAAAAACAAGATCTATGAGAAATGATTTTGTTCAAGGTGAAGTTGTATATGAAATATCTTATAAATGAAAGATATATGCATGTATAGAATGAATAGTATAATTATACTTTAATAATTAGATGTATATCTTCAATTATACATGATTTCTAATGTTCTAAATTAGAGATTAAAATATATATATATAAATAATAATATTTTGTAGCACAACTAAAGTTATTTTGTAAAAACTCAAAGATAATATTATTAGCAAATTGGATAAGAACTATTTATGTCTTGTTGCTTAATAAATTTGAGCTATAAATTGCTTGAGGACAAGAAAATTTGAGAGAGGAGGTGGAATACAACATATACAAATCAAGTGATAAAGTGAGATAAATCAAAGTGAACATAGTATCAAATACCCGACAAAGAAGGAAGACTAATAATATCATAAACCATGCTCAGTGTGTGAAGATCTTTGCTTTGGAAATTGATTGTGTAGCATACGAGAGATAACTAATCTCTATACCTCAAGCTGACTGCACTGCACACATATTCCATCAGGTACGATATTTGAATTCTGCCCACAATAATATGTTTCCAACTTTGTGGTAAACATTTATATTATCGTTGATGCATTTCATTATTAATAAAGTTATTATGAGCCACGTATACTGTCGATGGGGAACATACGTATCATAAAGCTCAATCAAAGATAAAAGCTCTTCCTCCATCAACTTTAGTTGATAGAAATGATTCATGAATTTACTTAAGATGAAATCAGTTCAATATAAACATTTAGACATATAATACACACACACACACACACACACACACACACACACACACACAATGTTAAATATTTTTAATTGTAACAATGTGTATAACAATAATGAGATATCGTTACATTACAATAATCTTAAGGATTACCATTAAATGTATCTTCAACTATAGTCCAAGAAGCTTGCTCTCATCTGACCTATGACATCTTTAGATAGGAAGTGGATGGAGGGAGAGGCAGAGTAAATTTGAGCACCTGACAGTATCCTCCAGGGAGCCACTTGTAGCTTGTTTCACACGCCCTTTGCACCATCAATCTACCATCTCCAAATAGTCATACCCAGAGAGAGAAGATTGTTTGGCACTATAGGATAAAAATTCTTAAATAAATTAAACTTATTAAACTATAATGCTCAATTCCTCAATTTTGAATAATAATAAGGATGCAAGGCATGTTTAACTTGAATGACTTCCTAAACCTATATTAAATTTTGATTACTAGGTCAAAGAATTAAAAAGGGGTCATTACACACTCAGATCTTGATTGAATTTTTGAACAACTTCTACTAATTGAACCAAAATAGGTTGTGTACTACCAACCTCAATACTTAGTGCATCTACAAGTATGTTCTTCACATCTTCAAGTACTTGATTTTCTCTACTTTTCTCTTTTCTAAGCTTTTGCTACTTTGCTTTCTTCTACAATAGTTCACCTACAATGTTCATTTGATCAATATTTAGAGTAAAGATGTCCTAATTTAGGATAACTATATCCTCATCAAGATCAATGTCTTCTTCTTTACCTTTATCCTTGCTTGAAACTTTAGTACTTGGTTGAGGCTTTCTCTCAACTATCTTTGTACTTACTATTTGCAATTTGGGAAATATAAAAATAGTAGAAATAGAAGGGCTAACAAAAAAAGTAAATATTGCACTGACAGTAGAAATACCTAGTTGTTGTATAGCCAAATCTAATGATATAGGAAGCACTTGCTGCTAGGTAGATGAAATGTTTATCACTTTAGTCAATATGGAACTCAACTGAACAAGTGTAGAGACTAGTTGGGTGCATGGAGTTGTAGTAGTTGCTACAACCAACTTGGAAAAATATTTCTCTGATCTTGATGACATTGAAGCTTTACTCAGAGAGTGAAGAAATGAGGCCATAATTTTTGCTGCAATCTTCTTTGGGTCACTTTCCTCAATACTCTGAATCTCAGGGAGATTCTCCTTAGTAGCTTCCAATTCTTGCTCCTCATCATCTAGATTTTCATCATCTATTTCTATATCTTCTTTTTCATTATTGTCCTTTTCTTCCTTGTCATCTTCATCATCTATATCATTTATATGAACAACAAAATCAATATATTGATGAAGTGTGTAGATATTCTTCCATGTAGTTATAACTATCTTCACCACATTTTTAATGTCATTAACCAATACCATGCAAGCATTGAATTTCAAATTGAGTTTTTCTTTATTTTTTTCATGGATTCTTTTACCTCTTTATAACTAAAACTCAGCATGAGCTGCCTCAAAGTTTGTTCAACTATATCTTATCTAGTTTTCCTAATATCTTTTGTAGTTTTCCTAGCATTTTCTCATCTAGGCTTGATTCTTTCCATAAGCTCATTGGGAATTTGTTGTACAAGTTGATTAGATCAATATTTCCATTTACCTAATTTAGACATTATCATGTCTTCAACTTGTTTTCATCTACATTCATAGTCTCATATTTGAGAGATTTGAAGTTTTCCATCCCTGCTCCTACATCAATCTTTTTTGTTTTTTCTTGAAATGTAGGTAGAGGTATTTTGAAAATAATATCCTTTGCATCTTCTTCACCTAATTTCAATTTCTTTCTAGATATCAATGCTCTTCTTGTAAATACTATAGTAGATTACTTAGTAGGTTTGGTTATGATAACCTTACCCTTCTTCCTTATTGGCTCTTATTCTTTAGATTTTATTTATTTTGTCTCATCTTTTACATCATCATCTTCCACATCATCTCCTTTTCCTTTTTTCAATAGAAGAGTAGAACTTTCTTGCCTTAGTTTTGCTATCATCTTCTTTCCTTTGCTAACTACTTGAGAAAGCTTAATTTCAAGTTCAATTCTAGCTTTGGCTTCATCAAAAGTACCAAAATATGTGGCCTTTGGATCCATAGGTTCATTAAATAGTACCTCAATGATATCCTTGGTGTCATAATGTTAACCTCATAGCTTAGAGTCTTAACCCATACTACTCTAGGTTTGACTACTTGAATGTTCACTTTGTCACAATCTACCATGAAACAAAGATTATCCTTGTAATCTTCTACAAGTTTCTTAAGGAATCTAAATCTTCTATTCATCTTTTCCTTGAATGAATCAAATTAATTTTCCATGATACTAACAAATTTCTCACCCATCTCTACTATATATTCATTAATTTGATAGAGTACTAGTACATCTTTTCTCCATATGACAGAATATTTTGAAGGGAAAAAATTTTGCACAAAGAGGAATAAACAAGTCAAGAGTGAACCAGAATTACATAAGTTATTCTTTTAATTTTTTATGCTCTCCATGTTCTTGTTGAATTTAATTAGCGTTAGCTCGGCAAGGTTGAAGAACATTTTGTTCTTCACCACTTTGAGAGCAAGATTAATTGCCTCACATGACACGTTCTTGAGATGAATGGGGCTATGGATCTTAAGAGTTGTCACATGAATTCCAAATTTCAGCTCCATGTTAGTCACATTGCTGATCTTCATGCCTCTTCCATCCCACTCAGCAAGAGTTTTTCTTTCCAGTTCTACCCAACTTAGGGTTTTGGTAGTCTTTGTCTTGTTCAACATTGGAAGCCCTATAATTTGATGAATCATTTTCTTTGTTATCTGAATAGGCTACTCCAACCATAGCTTCCTATTGTGTACATAGCTAAGGTTAAACCTTATCTATTCTATCTAAAAGTCTCAAGCCATATGCAAAATGTGTGTTAAACCCTTGGTCTCCAAGTGATGATGCCCAGGTGTTAATGCACCATTCACACATAACTTTTGTAGAGTCTCATCCATCTCTAGGGTTCCAATATCTTGTATCAAATAGAAAAAATGTGAACAAATATTGTTAACAAGTAATACCTTTGGTGGAATCTACAACTGAGCTCTATATGGATCAAGCATTTCTGTAATTGTTGGACTCATCTTGAAACCTGGTGCCTTCCAATCGACTCCTCAAACAAACATCTCAGATCCTTACTTTTTTTGCTTCTAGAGGATTTCATGCTTGGTAGGGTCTATGGAAACATGAAAATCTTCAAAAATAAATGCACAAACCACTTGGAAGAACAAAAATAACTCTTAGCAAATAACTCTTCAAAAATTCATGGTGATAAATGAATTTGATTCCTTCCCTTTTAACAAATTTTCACTTTCTAATCACCATGAATGCTAGGTATGATCACCTATTTGATTACAGACTATCTTCTACTTAGTTTGACCTTAGTGCATAGTAGAGTCATCCATAACTCGGTGTCCACACAATATTTTTTTGTATCCCAACCTTGCTAGGTAGGGTCTTGCAACCCAACCTAGCTTGGTAAGGTCGAGATTTTCTTTAAACACTCGGTGATCCCTTTGCATCTTGAATGTTGATATAGATATTTCCTTCTAGTTAGTTGGAACTAATGTAAGATGTCTAATCTAGAGTCTTAGTTCCAATCATCCCAATGGGAGATCAAGTAGAAATGCTTGAGTCACCCAATTCTTGAGTGACATGCGCTTCATGGCTTAGACTTGCATTCTTAGAAGATTTTGGAATCCATTGCTATCTCATCTACTTTATGATGTTGTCAACCTTGGCTTTCTTTTCATCTTCAATCCTTCTAGTGTTCATATAGTTCTTGGCAAGATGTCCAAGTTCTATACAAATAAAACATCTTCTAGTGGTGTCTCTTGTCCTCATGTGATGTTTCACACAATTTTCTCCAATGTGCCAAAATTCTCCATAGTAGTGGCATCTACACCATGTGTTGTAGTCCCAACCAAATATAACTTTTACAATTTGTTTTGTTGGGTTCAATATATTGGTTTTGCATTCAGAAGATCTGTGCCCATGCTTCCTGCATTTGTGACATTTACCTTCAAATTTAGGTTTCTCTTTGCATTCATTAGCTCTATGACCATGCTTATTGCAATTGTAACACTTTCCATTGAATTTTATTTTACCATTACTCCAACATTTTTTTGATGTATGACCTAACTTACCATAGTGATTACAACTAAGCTTTTGATTCTTTTGAGTTCCTTGCTTGGATGATTCACCTTCTTCTATGTATCATATTCCTACTGTGTCTTTCTATTTGTATTGACTTTTCTCATTCAATTCATTCATGTCTACTTTAGATTTCATCATCCTCTCATTGGTTTTCTGTTTAGTGTTTAGATCATTTTGCAATCTTTCATTCTCTAATCTTAGATTCATGATTTCTTCATTTGCATTAGTAAGCTGATCAATGAAGTTTACCTATTGAAGGGATAGATATTGAATTTCATTGTTCTTTTCTTCTATCTCTTCTTTGGCTTTTTCTTTTTATTCCATGAACTCACACAATCTTACTAACTGAATTTCTTGTTCTCTTTTCAATTTTCTAACTTCTTTTTAAAGATTACAATTCTTTTCTAATAGGTCTTTAATTGCCTCATTAGCTTTATTTGATTTTTTTTTGGATAGATATCTTCAATTATTTCTTTAGTGTAGAGTTTTTCATTCATTTATACTACAAGATCTTTTCTTCTTTTCAAAGATTGAGAGATTTTCTCCTTTTCTTTCTTAAGTTGCCCAATAGCCAATTCCAAATCTAGCTTTTCATTGTTAATAGTCTCATCTAGCCTGAATACCTCAATTGCTTCTGATACTTGCTCAAGTTGCTAAACTTCTTCTTTGAGAACCACAATGCTCTGATACCAATTGTTGGAATTATAGGATAGGCTAGGTTACTAAGAGGGGAGGGGTGAATCAAGAACCAATAAAATTTATTCTTATTTCACCAATTAATCCTTCATGTATGTTATGATCTAATTGTATGTATGACAAACGAAAAGCATTAAAACATTCATAACACTATTATACAAGATATGGTGACCCAAAAACCTTCCAAATAGAAATTAAAATTGGGGTAGGGATGATACCCACAAGCTTTAGTACTACAGTATAAAGTTGGTAGCTTAAGGCTTATAATTGATCACTTCTGATGGTTTTCCTTGTTAGGAGCAATAAGGATTGTTAGGTCCACCTTGATAAATGATTTACAAAATATACAATGAAGTAAGCACTTGGCAAGGAGATTTTCAAAATATTGTTGAGTCGACCTTTTGAAAGGATTTAACTATTCCACCTATTAGGATGAACTATTGGCTAATCTCTAATCTACTAGTCTAATTTTGTGGTTGAGATTCCTTTGAAGTGTAGTAATCACATTGTTGTGATAGATAAATATTTGCTACTCCTTCTACTTCTTGTAGCCTTCTTACTTCACACTTTTTCTCTTATTATATTCACTCATATGATCTTCTATATTTTCCATTTGGATGTGATACAATACATTACATATATACCAATCCAAATCATTATATATCAAGGTTGGCTACAATACAAGTTTCACCATACTACACAAAGTCTTCTCAACTACTAGTACTTGGGTGTTGAACACAAACTTAGTGAGGTTCTAATACTAAAAAACCATTGTCAACACTCAACATCATCATGCTCTTGATAGATATAGAAGCTTGGTTCATACTAATCAATTCCAAGTAGTCTAAACTTGGTTAGCACTGGTGACTTGGTGAACACTGTAAAACATGGCATATAAATTGAATCACTTTGTTGAGACTACAAGACTCAGTCAACACTAACATTGCAAGCTCAGTATAAACTGAATCACTTGGTTGACACTTCCTAGCTCGATCAACACTTGATTCACATCATTGATGCTATGAACTCGATAAATACTAGAGACCACTGTTTGCACTATGCAATTTGGTAAATACTATGAATCTTGGTTTGCTATGATACTCATCAACTTAGTATATACTACTAGATGTGAATTGAATACTACATCTAGAACTTGGTAGCAACTGTAGAACTTGGTAGAACCTGAATTACTTTGTTAACACTACAAACTACAAGATAACCTCGATAGTTGCTAACTATTTGACAAAGTGTGAGTCACTAATAAAAAAATTGGCCATAATGTCAATAGATTCCCCTCAAGACTATCAAAAAGGACAAAAAGGATGTCTTAAATACATTGTATAATAGGGAAAATATATATGATAGACATATAATGAATGTAAAAACTAATAGAGATGAGAATGAAAATATCAATAATAGAGCCTAACATATTGTCCAATTGATAAGGGAATGGATCAAGAAACCAGTCAAACTTGATTTAGTTCTGTAAGTTATTCCTCTAAAAGCCATAGCACACCTAGCTAAGGGTAAAGGTGCAAAAATCATAGTACTAACCTTCCTTACTTAATCCCTAGTGAGGCCTAAAATAGTACATCAACATGAGACGAAGGTTGAATATTTTAGGGAAGATAAAGGGAATAATAAGATGAAAAGAGTGGAAAAAGGTACCAAACAAATAGATCAAGCCTAGCCATCTCAACAACCATAATAGGGTCTTGAACAAGAAGAGTCTCAAGATGAACAAGTAAACCAAGTCCAAGAGACTAAGAAAGTGCCTCCTCTAGGAGAGGAATAAGAGCCAAAAGAAGAATAGAGGGTGCCACTAGAAGGGAAAGAAGAGGAAGAAGCCTCCCCCCTCAACTCCTAAGAAGGTCTGGTTTTAGTTCACTATGAGGGAGCCATGGAGAACAAGAAAATTGAAGAAAAAGAATACTCCTCCCCCATAGGTACCTAAAACCATTCCTGAGGATGAAGAAGAAGAAGAGGAGGAACAACCTAATAATGTTCCCTTGAGTCAAAGGACTCAATTAGCTAGGGCCTTAGAAGAGGAAAGGAGAAGAATTTCCACTCTAACACTACCATCTAGTCCAACAAAACTTGTTCAAATTACAACTTCTAAGGATGAGTAGAAATAGTGGATCATAGACATGGAGGATCAAGGGACTAATGTTTTTAGCCTATCCAATTTTGATTTTATGCATGTTGGCACTGAGATAGTCAAGGAAAAAATAAGGTATACTCCAAGGAGTCAACCCCTAGGCAAGGACTAGAATAAAATATCACTTCTACCTCAAGGATCTTTTGACCTACCCTCACCACCATCTCAAGATTTGTCATTTTTGGACAAAGGATGAATGACACCACTCCCTCTAACCATTGAAGTAGAAGAATAAGCACCAAAGGAGGAGGAAGAGCATGACCAAATGGCATCCAATGAAGTATCAAAGGAGGGTCAAATACTAGAGGACCTCAGCAAACTCCTCATGATACAGATGTTAGGACCCTAGCTATAGTAGACACAAAGACTCTAAGATAGATCTTTCTCAAAAAGAGAAGATGCTAGAAAGGAGTTATAAGGGGAAGTGTCCTATAGTGTAGACCCCCTATTTGGCAAAATATATGTCTCTAATGAGCACTACACTAGCCTGGCTAAAGAGGTAAGTTATGGTTTGACAAAATAGGTAGCTAAATGTAATTGCAAATGAGGGAATCGAAGAGTTAGTCAAAGTTGTCAAGAAGCCTGAGCCACCTATAGGTGAATCATGACCATTGGCCTTCGCAATGAAGAACCAAGACTAGGACTTGCTTGTGCATATTTCCATCCCTCCTACACATGCTAATGTCAAAGATATGACTCCTAGTGATTACCAAATCAAGGAGGTCTTGTTAGGGAAGCCCACAATGGATACTACCAAAGTTTTGATCACAATGAGCATGAAAGAGGTTTTCAAGCATTTGGACAAGAATGAGTCAGAATTGGTGATGCTTAGGGAACTAAATGATATTATGAGAGGTTATCAACATGGAGTAGTGGGCCTAATAGACCTGATCATCTAGAGATCACTCTTGTTGTGGTATTAGAGAGGAAAGAAAAGGGAACAACTAAGATGGATCCATTTTGGGAGCATGTCAGCAATCGTGTGACAATTTTGAGGAGAAGGGAATACAAATAATACAAGGTAATTTGAACCTATTGCATCACATTCAATAAAATTTAGATAATTGGCATCCATAGTAAACCAATATTTTGGGTTATTGGATAAAGTACATACCCAAGCTAAAGACATACAAATTTTGACAGCAATAAAGGGTCAAAGGTATCGTACACTCATGGAAGTGTATACAATGGAAGAGATTGATAAGATCAAAGAATTGATTGAGAAGATAGATATAGGCAATAAGGTCATTGAAGGACTTCATGAAGACATTCAAAAGTTGAACGAATAGACTTAAGAGAAGATTTAGGAAGTAGAGAAGTATTATGTCATGTCCCCTTTTCAAATAATTAAAAAATAATAATCTTTGCTAAGGCAGGCAGGCCCAAGAAAGTGAAGTTTCGGAAAAAGGGGGTTAATCTTTGGAAACCGTTGGACTAATAAATGAAAATTATTATTAAAATAAGTTTCATTAACCTCTCTTGGATGTGAGTTACAGAATTAAAAAAGAAAATCTTTGCTAAGGCAGGCAGGCCCAAGAAAGTGAAGTTTCGGAAAAAGGGGGTTAATCTTTGGAAACCGTTGGACTAATAAATGAAAATTATTATTAAAATAAGTTTTATTAACCTCTCTTGGACGTGAGTTACAGTTATGCCCTCTTTTAAGGGGTTTGGAGGCATTTTGGGCTCATTCCAGACTTGATTTTCACTCATTCTTTGTTATTCTTCAGAGGCTGCCAAACCTGTGGAGAAGGAGACCCAAGAACGGGAGTTTGCAGGTTTCCAGGGAGACCCAAGAACGGGAGTTTGCAGGTTTCCAAGAAGGCTAAGGACGGGAGTTTGAAGCCATTCCATGTGCATGCTCATACAGAGTTTGCCTTTGTGCTGAACAGTGCAGATTTGTGAGTTTCCGGGTGTATTTTTGTAAGAGTTTGGTGTTTCCGGTTGAGTATTTCATATCAGTTTTGGTTGCTGCTGTATTTTAGACTTTAAGCTATTAAAATAGATCTGAATATATATATTGGGACGTGATTAAACTTCTGAGATAGATTATTAGTGTTCTTGTGGTGTTTCCGGACATATTTTGTGCTATTTCGGGAGCCCGATGAGCATAGTTTTGGTCCTACATTTTTGAGCTGTTGTGTAAAGGCTATACGGATCTGGAAATGTCAATTTGTAGGCTGTTATGCTGCTAAAAGTTCTGTAAAAATTTCCATTTTCAGATTTATTAGTAATTGGTGAAGCTGTGAAGCTTTTGGCACAATTTCTGGCATACCCGATTTGGGGTTTCTTGAGAAATTTGGAGGATCTTTGTGATATTAGTTGTTTGATCTTAAAGATCTGATTAAAGGTTGGAAATATCATGTAAAATCAGAAAAGGGACATTTCAGTGGTATCAGAGCCATGATCTTGCCAGCCTGAGGGTTTGTAGAAGTTTGTAGGTCAGTTTTGACAACTACCCAGATCTTGCATTTCAGTTTTGAGAACTACCCAAATCTTGCATGTCATAATTTATGATTGCATGTTGCTTCTAATCAGTTGCATGTCCAAATCTATGGTTTCATGCTACTTCTAATCATTTGCATGTTAGTTCTTGGTGAATTTGGTGGTTGTAGAAGTTTGCATGTCAGTTTTGACAACTACCCAGATCTTGCATGTCAGTTTTGACAACTACCCAGATCTTGCATGTCATAATTTGGTGGTTGCATGTTGCTTCTAATCAGTTGCATGTCCAAATATATGGTTGCATGCTACTTCTAATCATTTGCATGTTAGTTCTTGGTGTTTGAAGAAGTTATATCCTATTGGGGTTACACTCTACTTTATCCAGAATGGACAGGTATAGTACAGAGTCTCAGAGGAAACAATCTTGGACAACTGATAGCCAGAGTCAAAATAGTAGAAAGGATGGTTATTTAGACATTCGAGATAAACTTATGAAAATAAGCCATGACATGTCTAAACAGTTGGTTGAGCACCACCGCATAAATGACATGTTATCTGACCCAGCTAAGGTGGATAAGTTGACTGGATTTCTATTTGGCAGATTTTCTCACAGGACAGATGACACAATTCCCAAGAACTTGCATGAGGAGTTTGAGAAACTAGCTGATAGCCAGGTAGAGGTCTCAGATTCTACTCTGCCACAGGAGGTGGTGGGAAAGGATATCACACAGATTGATAGTAACAGTCAACTTGATACTCAAATTGAGACAATTGCTTACAGGTCATCAAAGGGTGATGCCACAGGTATTCAAGATGGTATAGTTACAACAGGCAGTGACTACAGTGTAGTGGGTTCAGATGATGATTATGAGGATGTTGTTGTGCAGGATGGTGAGATACCTGGTAGAGATGAGCAGACATTGAGCATTCATGACTTTGCTGAGAAAGAGTACCAGGCGCAGTTAGATGCTTCATCACATGAGGTTGAGGTAGGTAGTACTTCACATGATTTATCCCGCCAGCTGAAGGTGAGTGAAGATAGTATTGTGACTTCATTACCTCATCATGATAGGTATGTGGAGTTAGTTGGTATTGGTCATATTACTCAGGTGAGGAGTTTGCTTGAGTTACCAGTTGATTCTAGTTTACGGATATGGACTCGAGATTGTTATATTGGTGTTTGGGATTCAGTTGACTCGAGATCTTTAACACTTTTTGGTAGCAGTGTTTGTTTGGGTGCTATCATGGATTTGATTAGCAGATTACACGGTGTTGTCTTTTCTTGTGCCAGTATCTTGTCTGATGTTGGTATTAGTTTTTATACACCGGTGTTGGGCTTTGTTCATATATCCAGTCGACCATACTTGCTGGAATGTGTTGATGATATTTCATATTTGGCAGTGTGTATAGATGAGTCCCAGGATCATATTGGCATTGATGACATCCAGGAGGATGCAGTGGGCAGTTTTGAAGACTTGGTTTCCTTGGGTACAGAGGAGTTGGACAGCAATGCTAATGTTTTTGATACTCCGTATGTTGATATGAGCTTTAGATTTGATTCACAGGATATGGATGGTAATACTCTAGAGACTAGTAACTTTGAGGACACTCCTTCAGACAGTGCATCAGAGGAGGTTTGTAGGAGACAGTCAAGCCAGTACCATCATGTGTCTAATCAGTTGAGAGTTAGTGACCAAGACATTGCTATCACTTGCCAACATTTCGATGCTGCTCGTCAGTTGTTAGCAGTTTATGGATGGGGTTCTCCTACTAGTGATGAGCAGGGAGGAAGTTATCTTTCCTTGATAGAGATCCACTCTTTATGGGAGGCTATTCGGATTTTGAGACAGAATTATATGCAGTTGGTAGCTGACAGATATTATCTTATGGAGTGGGGTAGTAAAGCATATGATGCATTGTTGGCCAAGGAAGATGAGGTGAGTGAGCTTACTGAGCAGCTTGAGGTGACTTCTGAGATTCTTGAGAGTACACAGTTGGCTTTCAAGGAGTCACAGTTTCATTTGGCTAAGGTGACCATGGAGTTAGAGCGACTACAGTCTTTATCTAATTCTATACAATCACAAGCTATGGTGTTTGATGATTCAAGGATGTCCATGGCTGAGATTGTCAGAGACAGTGGAGATGGGGATGCATCCATCCTTGATACTAACATTGGCATATCAGGTTCATTCCCACTAGAGTCAGGTTTAGTTGAGTTGGGTATTGTAGCAGATTATTGTATGCCTGACAGGGTGGTAGCCTCTAGTACTGAAGGCACAGAGACTAGAGATGTATCAAAGGTCATGTGTGATGTTGGTGAGTCGACAGTTGGCATGGTTCCTGCTAGTAATACTACTCCTTTGGTGATATCTTTGGAGGTAGTAGTCAGTTCCAACATGGTTGATGATCAATTGCAGTTAGTTTCATCTGGATTACAGTTTGAGCCACTGACTGAGATTGGCGCATTCTATCAGCATTACACTGTGAGGTACGCTCATCAATTTACCTTTGATGACCATGTTGATGAGATTATGACACAGAAATGTACTTTGTTTCCTAGTGCTTATCATCAGTTATGGAATAGTTTGATGCCTCGAGATGAGAGTTGTGATGGGCACGACATGGCGACAGGTTCTGTAGTTGATAGCTTGATAATACATGACTTAGAGCAGGAGTTTTGGAGTGATGCTTCAGCAAGTGTTGTTATTGATTCTACTCCTTTGGCTATGACATCTCCTGACTTAGCTAGTGATCAGTCACAGTGGGTTGTATCACTTGTTCATGGTGAGCTATTGACTGAGGTTGGTTTTTTTAATCAACATTATATTGCAGGGTATGTACATCAGTTAACAATTGATCCTTATGCTGAGGAGTTGATGGCAGGAAAATTTGGTTTGGGTTCCATTTCTTGTTGTTTATCTTGTGATGGCTTTTCACCATCAAGGGTGCATGGGAGTTATGGTTATGAGATAGTGGCCAATGATCTACAGAGTGGTGTTGACTGCAGGAGTTGTACAGTGTGTGGATTCTCCATACTTGGTATAGTTTCATTTGAGAGCATTCACCATTGTTGCAGAGTTGGATTGTACATTCCATATAGGCCAGTGGAATGCATTGATGGTATTTACTATGTTGGTAGTCCACTTTACTTGGGTTTTGATATTCTAAGAGTTTGTGTCTCATGGGTTTTTGACTGTGGTAATGGTGATTTTGGAGTTTGGTTGAGCTATAATTGCCAGTTTGATTATGGATTCCTCTTGGTCATATTGCAGAGGATCTTGCAAGAGTCTGTGTTAATTGGTAGTAGTATAGTTCATGACTACATTTGGGATCCAGGAGGATTGATTGGTTTATTGTTTAGCCATTGCTTGAGGACAAGCAATGTTTGGGAGGGGAGGACTTGTCATGTCCCCTTTTCAAATAATTAAAAAATAATAATCTTTGCTAAGGCAGGCAGGCCCAAGAAAGTGAAGTTTCGGAAAAAGGGGGTTAATCTTTGGAAACCGTTGGACTAATAAATGAAAATTATTATTAAAATAAGTTTCATTAACCTCTCTTGGATGTGAGTTACAGAATTAAAAAAGAAAATCTTTGCTAAGGCAGGCAGGCCCAAGAAAGTGAAGTTTCGGAAAAAGGGGGTTAATCTTTGGAAACCGTTGGACTAATAAATGAAAATTATTATTAAAATAAGTTTTATTAACCTCTCTTGGACGTGAGTTACAGTTATGCCCTCTTTTAAGGGGTTTGGAGGCATTTTGGGCTCATTCCAGACTTGATTTTCACTCATTCTTTGTTATTCTTCAGAGGCTGCCAAACCTGTGGAGAAGGAGACCCAAGAACGGGAGTTTGCAGGTTTCCAGGGAGACCCAAGAATGGGAGTTTGCAGGTTTCCAAGAAGGCTAAGGATGGGAGTTTGAAGCCATTCCATGTGCATGCTCATACAGAGTTTGCCTTTGTGCTGAACAGTGCAGATTTGTGAGTTTCCGGGTGTATTTTTGTAAGAGTTTGGTGTTTCCGGTTGAGTATTTCATATCAGTTTTGGTTGCTGCTGTATTTTAGACTTTAAGCTATTAAAATAGATCTGAATATATATATTGGGACGTGATTAAACTTCTGAGATAGATTATTAGTGTTCTTGTGGTGTTTCCGGACATATTTTGTGCTATTTCGGGAGCCCGATGAGCATAGTTTTGGTCCTACATTTTTGAGCTGTTGTGTAAAGGCTATACGGATCTGGAAATGTCAATTTGTAGGCTGTTATGCTGCTAAAAGTTCTGTAAAAATTTCCATTTTCAGATTTATTAGTAATTGGTGAAGCTGTGAAGCTTTTGGCACAATTTCTGGCATACCCGATTTGGGGTTTCTTGAGAAATTTGGAGGATCTTTGTGATATTAGTTGTTTGATCTTAAAGATCTGATTAAAGGTTGGAAATATCATGTAAAATCAGAAAAGGGACATTTCATATTACGATGTTGTTGCCCTTGAGATTTTTGAAGATGAGTCAAAAATAAAGCTTAAGTTAGTGCACTCAGTTGCTGAATAATTCTAAAGAAATTTTAAGGATGCTTCGTCTGATGAAGATATTAGGAAAGCATTTAAGACTGAAGAGGTATTGTTAGAATTGGACAATAAACTAGAGGATTTTGCAGAGACTTGTATGGAGGTCAGTAACTACTGACAAACAATTAGAGATAAGTATAAAGCATTGGATTGGTTGGAAGCTTCCTAATTAGTGGAGATTATAGCAAAATTCAAGAGAAAACATTAGACATCACTCTAGTATAAAGGGGTACAAAACACAAAAACTAGAAATTGAGTTTTGACACTTGTTAAAATTTGAATTTTTTGAACTTGTCATTAAGGTGGGTAGGTGTGCAATTGCACTGATAATTTTGAAGAAGTAACAATATGCCTACAGTTAACTGCCAGATGCCAATTTAGAGCTTTCCATGCACTAGAAATGCATTCTGATGGTCATTCAACTCCTAGAAATTCCTAGAGAAGGTCAAGCTTCTATTTTCAGAACCTCTAGTGATTCTTAGATCCTCTTGCAACTTCCTTCTTCTTATCTACTTCTTCTTTCTTTTTTTTAAGTCATGTAAAGTCTCATGCACCCATTAATTGATATAAAAGGTGGAGTCCTACTTAGCACCATTTAAAGAGCCAATTTGTATATAATTAGATTTGTTTTATTAAGTTTAAGCATATGTTTGCATTAAGAGATCTCTCATTCTCAGTACAAATAGAGGAGATGAATTCTTATAAATACATGGATGTAATATGTACTCTAGGGCATAATTTTGATATAATAATATATGGTATTGGTACTCTCATTCTGAGTGTAATTATTCTTGTCAGAGTGTGTTATTTTTGTGACTTCATGTTCATGAATAATAATGGAGCTAATGATTTTTTTGTGTTGATTTGATTGTACGATCTTTTAGTTCTAGTGTTTTTTGCATGTTGGAGATGATATCACCCTATTGTTCCTACATAACTTCTTCTCTCACATGAGCCACTTTTTGTGGCCTTGCGATTTGATGAGAAGTGAAACATATTTTAGTTTTTACTAAGTTCCCATTGACTACCACATCAGTGGATTTGAGGAAGAGTTGCTCCTATTTTCATTGGTTTCCTATCTAATATTTTTAATGATTTAACTCATACAACTATTGTTACCATGGTTTATGTCCATTAGGAATTTCCCTTTCAAGTTATTTGGCTTCATATCTTGTTACCTTATCTCTATTATTTTCTTTGCTAGCACTTTGTTAATTAGGAATTCATATAGTTGTATTATTAAATTGCATTTCATCATAAACAAAGAATACCAGAAACATATCTCTTTTGTGGTTATTTTTCATTACAATAAATCAAACATCTCATCTAAATTGGTTTGAACCAACAAAGACCTCCCTATGATCATATACATCTATCTTCAATTGAGCGGATTCTAATAGGTCACAAGATTGCCCAAGACCTTGGAGTTAATCCTAGATTAGATTTTCAATAGAGGAGTTTGAAAGGATTCCTATCATTAAGCATCGTGCAAAACTATAGCTCAGCACTATCCAATGTCTACACTAATGTAGTCCCTTGTGTTTTGTTTTACACATCCATTAACTTTAGCTTATTGGTTTCTAGTGCTATGCTCCATGCAGCCAAGGTTTTTGAATCTATATTGAATCTAATTCCCCTTTCCACCCCTTCAACACTAAATGCTTCATAAGATATTTCTTTATCTTGCCTCCTGGTCTAATCTAGCATAAAGGCCTTTTCTAGATCCCAACTAGGTACTAGAAGCATACCACTTCTTTGTACAAGGTCTTTGGCCTCAACGAGGGTCATCTACTCACTCTTAGGGTCATAGGCCAATAGCTTCTCAACAAGTTCCCTTTTTTTTTCCTCTGATTCCCTTGGTTTAAGATTCAATGTTAATTTATTTTGTTTAACTTTATATAGAAATATTTTAAACTCTACACACTTGATGAACTCATCATCTTCAATAAACTTCTCAGCCTTGATGATTCTATCAATTAATCTACCAATTGTCACTTGCAAGTTAGTCAAAGAATTCTCTATTCTTACCACTCTTTCTTGTCGGTAATTTTTCCTCATGTTAGAAAAACATTAGCTTTTTCCTAGTATCAAGTGTGGAGTCCTCTCCTTCACCTTTTTAGGCATCTGAATAACCCTTTCTCTTTTGTGTCCCTTTTCCACCCATGTAGAAGTCTCAAGTTCCTCTTGTGTCAATTCTGGCACAATATCTAGCTCTAGTGAACTAGAATTTACTCTCCCCTCTTTGCCCTCAGGCTCTTGTGGCATCTGTAACATAATGTGGACATAATTCTCAAGTATCTTATAGAGTCTATTAGGTATGATACTTCTAGATAAAAACCATTGAAATCTGGGTCTTTTCTCTTCAACTCATTCTCTACCCTTAGTATATATACTTTCTTAGTTTCTCATTAGATTCTTCTCCAGCTACTAAGTTTTTAATCAAATCTTCTTGTGGTCCTTGTTATTTAGAAAAGTGTGGTTCCTAATCTCCCTTGGAGTATGCCTAAAAAAACCCTCAAGGTCATAAATTATGTAAGGGGTAGTGGATAAATTATAGTATCTCAAGTATTCATGAATTTGATCCAGAGACTCCTTTCCAATTGAAAAATCCCCTATCCTAAAGCATCTATAGAAGAAAGTTCCCTTATGCAACTTAGGACCTAGGTACTCCCTTTCCATCAAAATTAATTTCCATATAAACTCAATTATAGCTAGCATTGGGGGAATAAATTTTGGCAATATATGGGCAGGTTGAGGACAAGCATAAACTCTCAAGACTAAAAACTCTTGGAATAGAATTATATCACCCCAATTCTGATCAATTTTCACATTATGTAGTAAGAGGGTTGTCCTCATTAACCTTTTGAGGATTTTAGGAGCTCTGATCAACTAGTGATTTAACATTCTCATTATTACAACACTGAAATTATTAAAGAAAGACAAGAAATTAGATAGAGTAATAGCAATTCCTATTCCACACCCATGTCCATAATTATAGTGGCAGAGATCCATCTGATATTTGATATCCACCTTCTATGAAATATCTCCCTTTCACTTGAGATTGTAAGGAATATGGTGGATCATCACCTTTCGAGTGTAGAAACTTTTACTATTCTCAAATTTCTTCTAGAACTCCTCCATGTCAATTGGCACACTTATTTGGTGCTCAAGTGCAAAAGCTTCAATAAATGAAGAATGATCAAGTGTGCATACAATACTTATGTCATGTCTATGGAAAGATTTAGTTGGAGGATTATATGAATTTATTAGGGCCTTCACCAAATCCATGCCTACGTATACCTCTAGAAATATAATATTTGCAAGATTCCTCACCCATGTGTTTTAAACTAGTGCCTTCTCAAATCTATTTTTGTAGAAAAACATGACAAGTTCATATCCATTGTTGTTAGGGAAAATTGCATCTCTAAAAAATGCATATGGATATCTGAAATTGTGGTCATTTATTGAGATGGTATTTGATGACTCAGGGAACAATTTCATCCATTCTTTAGCATACTTGTTAGGTTTTATCTATCTTGTCTTTCCCATATTTGACATTGAAGTCTCAAGAACATTTGTATCTTGGATTGAACTTCTTCTATCTCTATTTTAGACATCTTCTCTACTCAAACTCTACAACTTTCCTTGTATCACACTTAGTAATCTAATATCTTTGCAAATTCAAGAGCTTGAGAAACCTTCTCTCTTCTTAGCAATGGATAGCTTGTTATTTCTTATAGAATGTTTTTATGTGCATACATGCTTCATCAACCTTGTCTATTTAATTAACTGTCAGCATGCAAGAGGCTTTCAAATCTACAACTCAAATGTCACTTCTAAAAAGTCAACTTTAATGTCTAGTTAAGAACTTTTCACTTTACCTTTTTAGAGATTTGATTGGATAAACCCCTTGTTCTTTTCCATCTTAGAAAAAACATACATGTGTTTTATGTCAAATTAGGGTTTTTGATCTTACGTTCTATTGAAATTTTGACTTTTCATAGCCTCATATGAGTAAGCAACTTAGTCATTCAATCTTATGTTGTGCAATTCATTGAAACACCAACAGTCTCTTCTACCCTATTTTTTTAAGCCATGAAATTATGTTGGCTATTTATAACTTTTTTACATTGCATTGGATACTCCTTTTATACACCTTACGATCTCATGATCAGCCTCTCCCATAGAATTAGAAGCTTTCATTATGTAACTTACATCCTTATGCCTTAGGGTTGACCATGTGATAAAAAGCCTTAATCTTTAATCTCCATGACCATATACCAACAGTCAACTTAGTAGCTTGTCATATCTCCAAAACTACAATCACACCTTTTGACTTAACTCCATGATCATACACCTAACAATTCTCATAGCATGGGTATTTTCTTTCCTTCACTCTATGATCTTATGTTTCACCTTCAATCATAGCTTCAAGGGCTTTCATATTTCACCTTGTGATCCCACAATCTCCCTTTGATCATATCTCTAGAGAATTTTAAAATAACATGCCAATTTCCTTACACTTCCATGCTAAACCCTTTCATTGTAAGATTGTATACAACTTTATAACCTTGAAAATTATGGCCCATGATCTTATGCCTTCACCTTTATCATATTGGTTGAATATATTAACTCCTCTTTATGATATAGCTTATGCCTCTATGCTCTACCTTTAGACTATAAGGTCAGAAACATTCGTGAACACTTAGAGAATAGACTTATGGTGATACACTTTCAACATAAGTTTAAGGTTAGGAAGCTTGAGGGATAACTCTTGCACTCTAGACATAACTTCAAGAGACTTTGGAATTTAACCTATGACTCCACGCTTAACCATAGACTGTAAGATCGTATACATGTTAGAAAATTTTGAATTAAGCTTACGATTTCTCACTTATCAAAAAGATCTAGGGTAATTAAAAGGTTGACTATAGGATAGGAATTTTTTCTTAGAAAATCATAAGGTAAATTTTTTTTAATTCATTCATGGCCTTAGGGCTTAAATAAAAATTTGGAAAAATCATAAGGAAAAGACTTAACAACTAAGGATTTCCTTTTCTAAAACAAGACAATAAATGTATGAAAGTCATAATTACACAATATTATTCTCTTAATTTCTAAAAATAAATACATAGTGAAAATATAGGCTACTAGTGGCTCTATCTAGGGATAATGGATAGCTTGCATCCATGTAAAAATTTGGCATTTATGGGAGAGAAGACCACATAATTGATGAATTGACAAGTATTTTAGAGAGCAATGCCCAAAAAAAGGACAACACAACATATATGTTGTGATTCCACAACACATGCTCCATTCCCTACTAGGAATGGGGACCCCATACTTTTTTTTCAAGTTCTCAAATTCATGATTCAAGATTTGGGAAAATGTTAGAGTCAAAAAATCAAAAAAATTGGAAAAATTGAAAAGGTCGAAAACTGAAAATAAGAAAAGACCAAAAAAATTTAATAAAAAATCAAAAAGACAAAAAATAGAAAAAATCAAAAAAGTCATAAAAAATATAAATATGAAAAAAAGTTAAAAATAAATAAATAAATAAAAATAAAAAAATTAAGTGTGTTAATAATGCACCCATGCACTAAACAAGTGTGCGTAGTGCACACCACCCATCGATGTGCGGACACACACCTGTGCACTTGCATTAGGCACGTGCCATGCACCTAGATGGGTGGGCATGGCTATAAAGTCCTCCCCTCACCTCAAAAATTTTCATTACTTCTCAAATAGTTTGAAATATCAAGCACTCCATACTAAGGTATGAAGCTCTGCATCACCGAACCCTACTGCCCACACATAATGCAATGCGCCACACCATGGCATTGTGAGTAGTGCTTAGTGCCTACTGCATGTAGTGCCCACCTTTCATCCCCATCACACAGCTCTTAGGCCCATGTGCGTCCCAAATGTTGCATGCACTCCATGCCATTACATAGCTCTCGCAGTTGCGCACACCCACACGCATGCGCGAAACATGTCGTGTGCCCACACCCACACCTGCATGTATGCTTCAAGTCCTTCACAGTCATGCATGCACCCACTTCACTTAGCCTACTACATTCCTCCACTGGTAACGGTGTCTTGCACCTCCACTCTTTTGTGTGCGTCTTTGACTTCACCATCATTTTTTATTTTTATTTTTAAAAAATTAAAATATAAAATATAAAATTATATATATATATATATATAAATTTTTAAAATTATAATAAAAATAATAATAATATAAAAATAATAAATAAATAGAAAGGCACAACTTAGTTTCATTTTTTTTTTCATTAACAATTAATAGGAGAAGAAATTTAATGCTTTTGCATTTTCATTATTTTGAACTAATAAACATTTTTCCTCATGTCATCCAGATATTATGGCATCCACTTCTAGAGAGAAAATGGCACCCAAGCCTGTTGTATTCAAATTTCAAGGTGTACCATCAAAATCAAGGTTCCAAGAAAATTACATAGAAATCAAAGATACAGACTTGAGACACATAGACTTGGGAGAATTCCTCAGAATCTACAAAAAACCCATTGAAAGATCTGCACTAATATCCACCTTGATTCATTCTAGATTGGTAAGTGCAACTTGGCATCCTATATTAGTGCAATCAACAAAATTGGTTATGAAACTAGCACAACACTTTGTCCCAGAAGAGAGAGTGGTTAAGAGCATGATAGGAGAAGTGGTGCTGGACTTATGACCCAATAACATTGAAAGATTTTTCCATTTCCTAAGGGCGGATCAATTCATTAGACTCTAATATGAAGCAACAGAGAGATGGTTCACGGAACACCAAAAAGAGGTAATGGAAATCATTCAATCCTCCTACCTCATTGAGAAGACTCCTTTGGGCCAGATCATAGAAAAGATGGACATGACTAGGGGATATATGAAGGATGACATTGGATACTCCATCATCCTCTTGAGTAGACTCATTGGTTTACCAGCATCTAGCCACCTTAGTGCTTTCATGGTCAACTTCATTTAGACAATCAAGACAGCAAGGATGCTACTAGATTGGGCAACCACACTAAGTGAGAACTTGTGTGAACAATTGGGAGCAGTTAAGGAGAAGACAAATTTATATATGACTTCTTACATGAAATATCTACTTGTAGAAAGGGTGACAAACTACCATGGTTTATACAAGAGAGGTAGTATATAGGATCCTAATACCTGGCCCTACATCATCTACCCTTAGCTGGTAAGGAAGAAGCTCTCAGCTCAAAGCAAGGAGTATAGAATCATGAATGACACATTCATCTTCATAGTCATCTAATTCATAGAGGGAGATTATGCAAAGAGGTTATCCGATGAGGAAAAAGTACATATAATAGCTCTCGGGACCTACTTCATCCAATTCAAGACATTTACATATTTTTGGGTAACTGGTGCCACTATCAACCCCAAGAAGCTCTCGAGATATCCAAGTGACAAATTGGTGTTATTGGAAATTGCCTAGTAGATTGAATCTGCATATGAGAGGGTGAAGAGACAAAGGAGACCATATTAGGCATGGCCTTTGGTCATTGGACCATATCAAGTCAAATGGAAATAAAATATTTCATCTTTTGAGTGGGAATGGGATAATTATCCCCTTGAGGAGTACAACTCCCCTAGGCTCTATTTTGATAATATCAGGAGAGTGGAGATTTTAGCTGGCAAAGAGTTCCATCATGAACATGCCATAAAATATCATTGGATGAATGCCACAAATGACTACAATGTTTGCATAAGGGACTATTATAGGATGACTTTGTATCTAGTAGAGAAGGCTCTCAAGCTAGATATCCTAGAGGAAATAAGGCAACAAGATTCATGGGTGTTGCTGCAGCCCCTATTCAACTTAGAAAAAATTAGAGAGAGGCCCATCATGAATGTTGAGGTTGACAGGGAGGAGGGAGATGATATTTATCATTGGGAAAGGCATGTCATTAGAATGACAAAGGATTGGATCAAGAAGCCTTTTCAAGTTGATCCAATTCCTGATACCATAATCTTTCATGCTCAAGCCCACCTTGAGAAAGGTAGAGGAAGGAAAGTTACAATTCCTACCTTTGTAGCCCAATCTCCCATTAGGCAAAAGATAGTATACCAAATTGACCGCTCAGCTAGATACTATCATCCTCCAGAGAGGAAGGGAAAGAACAAAAGAAAGAGGACCTCCCCCCAAAGGATTCAAATAGAGAAAGGTGAAGTGCAAGTACCTCTCTAGCAATAGGAAGATGTACAAGGGTCCAAGGATACTAGTGCTTCCCAATTCTAGGATGACCCTCAATTGCCTCCCTTTGTGCCCAACCAATTAGAAGAGGGAGAGAGTTAGCAAGTTTCCATTCCTCCTTCATAAGAAGAGCCAACATCCCCTTCTTCCTCCACAAAACAAAAGAGGATTAAAATTTGAATGAAGAAAGGAAAAGGGTGACTAGGAGAATGGTTCATTTTTCATCTATTCCTGAGACCATCCTAGAAGGGGAAGAGGAGGAAGAAGAGGAGATAGATGAAGAAGAGTAGATACCATTGTAGAAAAGAACTCAGCTAGCTAGAGCCATAGAGTAGGAAAAGAGAAGAAGTACCATAGGCACATCGCCATGCACCCCAACAAGACCCTTGGAAGTCTCTTCTTCAGAAGATGAAGTACAATAATGGGTGGATGAGAAAAGTGAAGAAGGTGATGACATTTTCAAATTTTCAAATTTTGATTTTATGCCTATCAGTACAGAAGTAGTTGGGGATAAGATTAGGGATACCCCTATAGGTGAACCTCACAAAGAAGACTAGATGTGTAGATGCCACTAGATTCATAGGGTCTTGATCTTACTCCCCCATGTCCACCACAAGTCACGGTGGTAGATAAGGGCTTGGTTACTCCTCCACCCCAAAGTTTAGAAGAGGAACATATTCAAAAGGAACCATCACAGGGAGAGGAACTTGAACAAACAGCAACTGATGAAGTGTCAAAAGAGGGACAAATAGTGGAATATTCTCAACCACCTTCCCAAGACATTGAGGTGCAAGTTTTAGGGTCCACTGAGATTGAGACCACAAAATAAGAACCCTCACAGATGGAAACAACTCTAAAGAGGAGCGATAAGGGGAAGGAGGTAATAGAAAATACCCCTTTGTCCTTGAGAAGAAGGTCTTTAGTTGAGCACATCCCAAGATGGCTCTAAAAGGAAATAATGAGGAGTACTAGACCTCAATTCTATGCTTCAAAGGAAGGCATTTTTGAGATTGCAGAGATTTTGAATAAACCTAAGTCCCCATTACACGAGGCAAGACTGTTGGCATTTTTCACTTGTACATGGAACTAGGAGTTGTTCATGCAGGTGGTCATTCCCCCTAGAGACACGGATGTAGAAGGCCTTGGTTCCAATGATTATGAACTCAAAGAGACCATGCTTGGGAGACCTACACAGGATATGACCCGATTAATGGTGACCATGGGAATTAAAGAAGTCTTAAAGAGCATGAGGTAGGATGAGGTCAAACTCTAGACACTTCGAAGGTAGATTGAGATCCTAAAGGGATATAGGGCTGAAGTGGTTGGTCCTCTTGATCCTGAGCACCCCAAGGACACATTGAATATCATTCTTAGAGAAGGGGGAGCTATGCATATAGATCTATTTTTGAAAGCTTGTCAACAGTGGTGGGAAAGTTTTGAGGAGAAAAGTATTTTGATTGTTGTGCAAAATTTAAAGTTACTGCATGCTATGTAGGAAAATGTGAACAAAATTGTAGTGATTTTGAAGCAGGACTTCAGCATTATGGATGAAGTAAGGGCTTCGAGTAAGGATTTACAAATTCTGCAAGCCATAAAGGGGCAAAGGTACCAGATTTTGATTGATGTATATACAAGAGAAGAGTTAGATATGATTGATGATTGGGTAGAGAAAATAGTAGATAGCAATAAAGTAATGGAAACATTACATGAGAAAATTCATCGGCTCAAGGACCAATCCCAAGAGTGAATTTTCGAAGTAGAGAGACACTATAGCAATGCATGCTTGGATATTTTTGAAGATTAGAAATGATAAAATTTGTTACCTATAGAGATAGTGGTAGATAATTTATGGAAGATCTTTGTGGAAGTTGTTGATGATGAGGACATCCAACAAACCTTTGAGACTAAAGAAGCATTGTTAGAATTGGATACTAAACTTGAGGATTTTGCTAACACCCAAATTGAGGTAGACAATTGCAGACAAAAGTTCAAGGACAAATATGAGGCTTTATATTTACTAGATCTGGCCAAAATTACTGAGATTATAGAGAAATTCAAGGGCAAACATCCAAACATAGCTTTGGGATGAAGAAGAACAAAACCCACATGCCAGAATTTCAATTTTACCACTTCATAAAATTTTGAGATTTTAGACCATCTTGAGGTGCACAAGTTCATAGCTCTATAGCTTTGCAGGTGTGCATTTTTTGGAAAAATTTTGCCGACAATTAACAGCTAGTTCCAAAAATAGAGCTTTCCATGCATTAGAAATGCATTCTGATGATAGTTTAACTCTAACAAATACCCTGTGAAGGATCAAATTCCATTTTTGGCACTTTTAGACACTTCCACTTCAACACAGAGCTTTCTGCTTCTTTTTTCTCTCATATTTCTTTGTTTTTAAACATGTAAAAGGCTCATGCATCCAATTAATGAATAAAATATGGATGGATTCCTACTTAGCACCAATTAGATTGTAGTTTGTATATAATTAATTTATTATGTTAATTTAAAACATTTTATTGCATGAAGAATATCTCTCACTCTCAACACAAATTGAGGAAATGATTTCTTATAAATAATCCATTGTAATATGTAATGATGGCCATCATTATTTTGTAATAAAATTATGCTTTTGGTGCTCGCATTTGGAGTGTAGTAATTCTTGCCTAAATGTGTCATTGTTTTGTGGATTTATTTTTATGAAATTTTGATTGAGCCAAAGGTTTATTTCTTTGTTTCTAGTTGTGCATATCATTAGTTCTAGTGTTTGTTATGGTATTGACGAACTCTGTTGCATAACTAGCTTGATAAAAAATCATCAAATTGTGCTTACATAACTTTTTGTCTCACATGAGCACACTTTCCATGGCCTTGTGATTTGATGAAGGGTGAAACATCACATGATTATTAAGTTTCTCACAAAAAATTGCATCAGTGGAATTAGGGAAGCACTGCTCCTTCTTTCATTGGTTATTTATAGATTTCTTTGAAAGCTTAATTCATAGACATATCATTCTCTATAACTTATGTCCATTAGGAATTTTCAATTTAAAGTTATTTACTTTTGAGATTTGTTATTTTCTTTGTTAACCCCCACTGTTAGAATAGGAATTCATACTAGTTGCATTGTTAGATTGTATTCATAAAAAATATTAAAAATACCAAAACATAGTTCTTTTTGTGTGTTATTTTGAAGTAGTTTGTAGATTCTTTGTCTCATTTTGAAATGAAAACAAACTAGCAAAGGCCTCCTTGTGAACAATCACATTTATCTTCAACTAAACAAATTCTAGTAGGTCACAAGATCAACCTAGAACCTTGGAGTTGGTTGCCAAAATCAACATTTCAAAAGAGGAATTTGCAAGAATTCTTGTCATTTAGCATCGTGCATAACAATAGCTCAATAGAAGTGGCACTAGAAGGAGGTCCATACTTTTTATTCTCAAAAAAGGAAGGAAAAATTGCTGAAGTTTTGAAATTTTGCACTTTTTTGCAAAAATTTGCACTTCACACAAGTTCAGATAATTTTTTGAGTTTTTGAGAAATTTAGGTGCACAGGTGCATAGCTCCATAGGTCTGTAGGTACGTAGGTACACAAATGTGCAACTACACAAGTTCATAGGTGCATAAAACTCTATAGTAAAAAATTTAGTGAGGTAAGAAAGTGTACTTTTGCAGAGGTGTGCTTTTTCAGGAATTGATGCAAACTGGAGAGTTCTGATCTAGAATCACCATTTCAATGAGCATTGAGGTCTTCACCTAGGGCACATGAGTTTCTTGAGCCTACCCACTTCCATAAACCGTGTAGTGATAGGGGAATACCCCATTTTCAATGACTTCCATTCAAGCTTTCATCATCTTCTTCAACTCCACCTCCACTCCAACCACCTAGTGGACCACCACATACTCCCATAGTTTCACCTCCATAATAGCCACCTTTAGGTCTGCCAAATCCTCTTACAAACTTCTTCACAAATGTAATAGACTCACCAATAAACTTGAGAGGTGCACTCCATGACCTCCCTAAGAATCCCAAGAAGTTTTTCCCAAGGCTCATCTTTAGAGAAACATGAACTGCTGAAGACTATGTCAAAGTGTTCAAAGAAATTTGCAACCAAAAGAAGATTACCAATGAGGATGTGGTCCTTCATTTACCCCTACTCTTTGGGGGAATTTTCTTATAATTGGTATGTCAATTTGGCACCTGGATGTATTAGAGATTGGAATAATTTCAAAAAATTGTTCTTGGAGCAATTCAAAACTTTCATCAACCTAGCTATGATGCATCAACAATTCATATCAATCAAAAGGGACCCAACTAAGAAAGTTTCCTATTTCAACCACCACTTCTATATGGAATATTACTAGTTGGAGGTGTTATACACTATACCAGTTGAAGTAGCTATTCAGATTTATCTAAATGCCATGGACCCTCTTATAGCTATCTTTTTTAGAAGGCTTCCTGCAGCAGATATCAATACATTAGAGAAGGTTTTTATAGAAGCAATAACTTTCACCAAGAAAACCAATCCTAATAGAGGAGGATTGATGCTCCGACCTTAAGCTATCATGATAACATGAACATACCCCATCAGAGCATCTACTATGCCTAGTCAATTCATACCAACGAATCTAGTTCCACTACAGTAGGCACCTACTCCACAGAACCTTACATTGAGTTACCTAGGGTATGAGCCTCCCAAGACCACTTTCTTCGAGAAGAAGGCAACAATTCCTATAGAAACTGACAATAACTTCATTTCAAAATTTGATTAGATGAAAAAAACTATGTCACAAATGAATAAAGAATTGACTCATCTTAGTTTGTCACAATGACAAAATAACAACTTTCAAAGAAATAATTTTGGTCCTTACAACAACAATTATGGCTAAAGTTAAAATAGAAACTTCAACAAAAACAACAATAATGCAAGAAATAATAATAGGGGAAATAAATTCAATCCTCCCAATGGAAACAATGGTATTCAGAGACAGAAGCAATAGTGGAACACACATCTGAATAATGGAAACTTTCTTGCTGACAACGAGAACATTTAGTATGCAGATGTCAATTAGTATGACGACGGTCATAGTGCACCTAGAAATGATGGTTCGCACTATAATGGGAATCCAAAAATGACTCAAAGCTCTCAAGAAAGTGATAATTCTACTTCCATGCAATTTAATGCCATGTTGTTGGAATCCTATGACCCCACACAAAATCCACAAGTAGAACAATCGGTCAATGAAGAATTCTCATTTCCATTCAGACAAGAACCTGACCTTCAGCATGAAGAAATGTTTGCCTTTTTCAATGACAATCAAAATACATACAACTTGAGAAGTAGAAAGGAACTTTTGATAGATGGAATTCCTCTAGTGCTACAACCAAATCCCCCTAACCCAAGAGTGAGTAACAATCTAGAACCTATTAAACCACCACCTAGAGGGCAATAAAATCAAAACCAAGCTAGCATGCCAACAATATTGAAAAACCAAGGGTGAGTGAGTAGCTGAGTTGGTGTGAAGGCGAGTCGTGAGGTGTAGTGTTAGGCTAATGATCCCGGTGCTACGCATCAACTCCGGTTCGAGTCACACTAGGTTTACCACAAACCCTTTTGCCAATAGTGGCATGTTGTGATGGTTAAGTTGTTGCGTTGTTATCCTTGCCATCCAGGTTCAAATCTCATGGGGATGAGGTCCCCCGTTTGTGGCCTCACTGGTTCATAGCTCCAGGTCAAAGAGTTGGTGGTACCGGTGGGCATGTTGCGCCAGCGCTACCGGTCACGTTAAAAAGTTTACCAAGCGCATTTAAAAAAAAAAAAAAAACAATATTGAAAAACCTGCTTGGTCTACCGAAAGATATAGTGTGGTGGAAGAATTGAAATGAAAAAAAGCCAATATGTCTATGTTTGACATGTTGCAAAATTGTCTACAACAACAAGAAGTGCTCATGAAGACTGTAGACCATACAAAGACTTCCCACAATGCTAATACCACCCCTCAAAAGGTGGCCTCACAACAAGTCAATGTCATGAAGGCATTGCCAACCATATTTAATGACAAGGTAGAGGTACCCCCATTTATGATTAGTATAAGGATATATGGGGAAAATATTCACAATTGCCTTATTGATTCAAGAGCTTCGTGTAATGTCATGTCTTTATCCATAGCACAAAAGCTAGGAGTTAACCCTCAACCCACAAACTAAGTAGTGATACAGTTGGACAAAATAGAGGTAAAAGTCATAGGTGTATTGAAAGATGTGCTGATATAGTTGACAGTCAACCCTCAGATTCAAGATGTCATTGATATACATGTGGTTGATATTCCGAAAATGCATGGATTGTTCCTTAGTAGAGAATGGACAAAGTGTCTAAGGGGGTGGTTTTCCACAAATTTCACCTAGCTTTGGTTGCCATGGAAAGGTTTGAACAATCAAATCAAGATAGATGTGGAGCCCAAGTTAAAAAAGATGATCACCAATTATAATGCCCCTAATGAGGTAGCCTTCTTGCAAACAAATCTAGGCTCCTAAAAGGTCATGGTTTTTGATACTATGTCAATCAAAAAATCAAATGACCAAGATATGGAATCCACAATTTTAACCCCAAAAGATGAGGTTGTAATGCAATTCATAGACCAAATGATGGCTAACCTACAATGTTTAGAAGAAGAGGCTAATCCCAATATTCTCTTCCTTCTAGGATTTTGTCGATTGCATAAAGTTAGTCATTCTGAGTTTGAATGTTTATCATGTCAATAACCAGTTGCTAGAGTATTGACCCAGATGGTTGAAGTCAAGAAAGTTGATGATCCACAAAAGGAACCTACCAAAAATCATACTCCTACAAATGTGTCTAATACTATTGAAGAGATTGAAGGTGAAATTGAAGATTTTAATGCATTAAATAGTGATACCTCTTCAGATGGTGGAGGTTTTTCTTCTCTTCCACCCAAAATGATTAAAGTACAAAGAATAAGAAGGTACATAAAATGCTAGAGATGGGCTTTAGTTGTCATTCGTCCTCTGCCAAAAGTTGAAGAAATTCAAGAGCTAATAGGGGAAATCCAAGACAAACAAGAGAAACACACACCTTCTCTATCAGGTGCTCATAACAAAGAATCATTAAGTCTTCCTCCTGGAAAATTACAATGGGTTCCTAAGAAACAATACTTTAAAGCTCAAATAAAAGATAAATTGAGAAAAAACAAGCACAAGGTCAATAAACCCAAAGAAAATTCAATTTGGACTCTCTACTTTGATGGTTCCAAGTGTAAATTAGGAGTTGGTGTAAGCATTGAGCTAGTTCCCCCAAAAGGTAAATCTTTCTATGCAACATACCAATTGCAATTCAGATACACTAATAATGTTGTAGAATACAAAGCCTTGAATTAAGGACTTCTCTTTGCACTTGAAAAAGGAGTTATAGCTCTCATTATTGAAGGAGATTCTCAATTAGTTATCTGACAAGTAAAATCATTGTATTCTTGCAATGATAAGAGATTGATTTCCTATAGAAAAAGGGTATGGAACTTGTTAGATGACTTCCAAGCTTTGAACATAAAGTCTATCCCAAGAAGAAAGAACATGGTAGTCGATGCCCTTGCTATCTCAACAAGCACATTGCAACCCATTGAAGGAACAAAGTCGAAATTGTTTTCAATTGAACTGGTTGCTGCTCCATCTATTCTGTACAATATCATGAACTTCCAAGTTTTTTAGGATGATCAACACATACTAGAGTTTATCATGTGTAGTGGTCACTTTAAGGGACAAGAAATAGATGACACCCCTGATGATGAATCAGAGGATACCAAAATTCAAGATGAAGATGGAATCTTGAACCTAAAGACCAATACTATTCCAAAGGGGATGGTTGAATTAGAATTTATTTTTGATTGTGATGAATCGGCACTCAAAAAAATAATTCTAGAAGAAAAGGGAACTAATGAATGCGATTCATATAATTTAGGAACAAAACACGATCCCAAGATTGTAAAGATTGGGAAAGAATGTAGTTTATAGGAAAAGGAAAACATGCTCAAATTACTTACACAATACAAGGATGTCATTTCTTGGAGCTATGAAGATCTGAAGATGTATGATCCTTGGATCATTACACATGACATTCCCCTCAAACTAGATGCCAAACCTTTTTGGCAAAGGTAGAGACTAGTTAATACCATCCTTGAACCTCTAATACTGAAGGAAGTCAAGAAATTGTTGGATGTAAAGATTATCTTCCCTATACATCACTCCACATGGGTGGCTAATCTAGTTCCTATACAGAAAAAGATTGGAGAGATTCAACTTTGTGTAGATTTCTACAATTTGAATTTAGTCTCCCAGAAGGACAATTACCCATTACCCTCATTGGATGAGGTCTTACAGATCATGAATGGTTCAAAAATGATGTCTTTCTTGGATGGATATTCTATTCACAATCAGGTAATGGTTAAAGAGGAAGATAGACTAAAGACCACCTTTACACCAAATGTGGAACCTTCGCAGACAGAAGAATGTCATTCAAATTGATTAATGTAGGAGCTATATTTTAGCGTGCCATGGATGAAGCATTTAAGGGATTGATCAATAGATGTATAGTTATTTACATGGATGACTTGGCTATCTTTTCAAAAGATCAAACTACACACATTGATGACCTAAGACAAGTGTTCAATAGGTGTCATAAATATGACATATCTCTCAATCCCAAAAAATGTTCATTTGGGGTCACTAAAGGAAAACTCCTCGGTCATATCATTTTGGAAGTTGGCATCTCCATTGATCTTGATAGAGTTGAGGCCATTTTAAAGTTGTCACCCCCAAACAGTCAAAAGGAAATCAAGTATTTCTTTGGGAAGATAAATTTTATTCAAAAATTCATAAGTGGATTTGTAGAGATTGTGCATCCTCTTAATAATTTTCTTAAGGGGTTAAAATAGAATGGGCCCCTGAAGTTAAGAGATCATTCAAGGATATTAAGCTAGCCATTTCCATGGCTCTAGTATTGGTTAGTCCTAATTACAACCTTGCCTTCAAGATATATTCCTTCACTTAAGATCATTTGTGTGTTAAGGTTTTTACCCAAAAGAAGGAGAAGGAAGATGAAAGACCTATTACTTTCATGAGTTTCCCACTGAGGAATGTCGAATTGAATTATTCTAACCTTGAAAAATAGTCTTTTTCTTTGGTTAAAGTAATGAAGAAATTGTACTATTAAATATTGAGAAGTAAGGTGTATGCTATTGTACCTAACCTAGTAGTAAAGACATTATTGATGCAAAATGAACTTGATGAAGACAGGGTAAGTGGATGGCAATACTTTAAGAGTTTGACCTTGAGATTCAACCTATGAAATTAGTTAGAAGTCAAGGATTGTCAAGGATGATAGCCACTAATCAGGTCAGTGATGAAAAGAAATTTGAATTTAGAAAAGAAACAAATGATGAAGACCAGAAGAAAATGATAGTATCTCAAGTTGATATTGGCCAAGGTGTGGTGATAGATGTATGGTACCAGGATATCATGTATTACCTCCTACAGAATTGATGCCCAAGTTAGATGAATAGTTCATAATGTAGAGGACTTAAAATGAAATATGAGTCTTATATGTTGCAAGACAAAAATTTGTTCAAAAGGAACTATGAAGGGATCTACTTAAAATTCCTAGGACATGAAGAAGTGAAGGAAGTCCTAGAATAATTTCATGGAAAATATGATATAGCGCATGGTTTGGAAAAAGTGATGGCTCATATGATTTTGAGGTTAGGGTATTTTTGGCTCACATTATTTAAGGACACTTTTTAGCACATTCACTCTTGTCATGTCTATCAAACAAGTGCAAACAAAGAAAGACACTCGGTGATGCCATTACAGGCTATTCACAAAATGGGGGCTAGATTTCATTGGTTCGATTAACCCACCATCATCAACAAGAAACGCCTACATTTTTATGGCCACTAATTATTGCACAAGATGGATGAAGTAGAAACTTATAGAAATTGCACTACTAAGGTGGTAATAGATTTCTTGGAGGAATACATTATTACCAGATTTGGAATGTCATTCGCTCTTGTGTGTGATAATGGATCTACTTTTGCATCAATATTTCTAACTCAATGGGCATTCAGGAATAAATTTTCTTCAAATTACTACCCACAAGGAAATGGAGTAGTGGAATCTATGAACAAGAACCTAATCATAGTAATAAAGCAATTGTTGAAGGAGAACCCCAGAGATTGGCATATGCAATTGAAATATTCCTTATCGAAAAATCAAGTAAGGTTCAAGAATGCTTTGGGGACTTCCCTATATTTCCTTGTCTATGGATAGGAGCCAATATTTCCACTTAACCTTAGAATTCCTATTCTTAAGTTCATGAGTTGATACATTGAAGATACTAACAAAGTACAAATTAGATTGATGAATCTTTTGGAGATGGATGAGAAATGGACAACTGCATTGGAGCACATGGCTAAACATCAAGTTGTCATGAAGAGATGCTTCGACAAGAGAGCCACCATAAAATTATTTAGGATTTCCAACATTTTTCTATTATGGGATAAGGTGAAAGAAAAATTGAGAAGTCATACCAAGCTTCAACACTTGTGGACTGGTCCTTATTAGATCATGGGAATCCTCGGAGAAAACACTTTTAGTCTTAGTTCCCTATAGGGGGAATTTCTTCCCTTGCCTGTAAATGGGAAATTTTTGAAACATTATTTTGAAGCCTAGAAGAAACAAAAATTAGTTAGGTTCTATTTCTACATTTAGTTAGATTTTATTTTTTCAATTAGTTAGGTTTTTTTTTTCGCAAATGGTGTTTATTTTTCATAGGTGTGTTTTCTTTTAGTTGTGTGTTTGCTTCCAAGTACATTTTTGTTTTCAAATTTGTGTCAGTCCCAAGGAGGAAGGTGCACTTGAGATTGTATCTTGAGATATTTCACCCACCACTCTTTGGTTTCAATTTTAAGGAGAGGTATTTCTTTGTCAAGATGTCTAGATGATTGTGTGTTTTATACAAACTGAGCAATGGATGTTGCTTGCAAAAGTAGGGAGACTTTCAGTCCTAAGTTTAAGGTTCTAAACCAACAATCTTTCAACACTCTACAAACTTAAGAATCAACTATCTTAGGTGTTGTCAAATTAAGGTCAAAGGCAGCAAGGAATGATTGAAACTTTAATTGGTCTTAATAGGAGGGGTCTTCTCGAAAGGTTGATAAGATCATTGTTTGGCATGAGAGTTTCTAAAAGTTCCAAAAGAGGAACGCAAGAGATGTTCGCTAAAAATTGAATCCAAGAAATGAAACTGATATCCTAGCTGTACATTCTAAGCATAGTCAAGATATAGAATTCAAAAAAGAAATTGTGTTAAGGCTAAAGGATTCTAAAGATCTGAAATGGAAAAATGATACAATTTCAAAATGGAGTATCTTTGTATTCAAAATATTATTCATCAAAGAGCGACATTGTGAACCACATGGAATGATTATTAAAAAAAAATTCAAAAGCGTAAAAGAAGGTGACATCCTTTTAAGAGCCCTTGAACTAATTCTCTCATTTGGTCAAGTAGTGATTGATAAATGACCTTCGTGAAGATTCTAAATGGATGAACCAGGAGGAATGGAAGATTTTTTCCAAGTTGCCCAAAAACCTTGATAGATTACATCCCAAGATGTCAAAGGAAATGAATACACTAATCACACACTAAGCTTGAAGATTTTGAACTCTATAAATTTTGATTGCAAATTCATTTGAGATATGCTCAAAGTGTTCAAAGTTTGGTTGGTGTTTGACAAATGTTCCAAGGATATTTGCTAATGAAGAAATGCCATCGTCATTTCTTCCTTTTTTGGGGGCTATTTTTTGTGGTTCCACAACACATGCCCCATTCCCTACTAGGAGTGGGGACCTCCTACTTTTTTTCAAGTTCTTGAATTCATGATTCAGAATTTGGGAAAATGTTAGAGTCAAAAAACCAAAAAATTTAGAAAAAATGAAAAGGTCAAAAATTGAAAAATAAAAAAAGACCAAAAAAAATTTAAAAATCAAAAAGACAAAAATTCAAAAAAAATCAAAAAATCAAAAAATTCATAAATATATATATATATATGTGTGTGTGTGTGTGTGTGTGTGTGTGTGTGTGTGTGTGTGTGTGTGTGTGTGTGTGTGTGTGTTATAATAATGCACCCATGCACCATGCAAGTGTGCACAACATGCACCACCCATCAGGGTGCATGATGTGCTATTAATAATGCACCCGTGCACCATGCAAGTGTGCATGACATGCACCACCCATCGGGGTGCACGACGTGCACCTACGCACTTGCACTAGGCATGCACCGCACACCCTAGTGGGTGGGCATGGCTATAAAGCCATCCTCCCACCTCCAAAGTTTTCATTACTTCTCAAATATTTCGACAAATCAAGCACTCTACACTAAGGTATAAGGGTCTGCATCACTAAACCCTCCCACCCACATGTAGTGTAACATGTCACCCATGGTGCCAATGAGCAGTGCTCTATACCCACTACGTGCAACACCCACCTTTCATCCCCATCATGTGGCACTCATGCCTACAAATGCCCCAAACATTGCATGCACTCTGCACCATCACGCAACTCTCACAATTGGGTGCACCCACATGCATGCCAAACATGTCGCATGCTTCATGCACCAAAATCCTCTTGAGATGCATGCCCATACCCGCACACATGCTTCAAGTCCTCTACACCCATGCTCACACCCACTTCACATAACCTACTACACACCTCCACTCTACCACTATGAACAGTGTTGTGTGCCTCTACTCTATTGCCTTATTGAAAGGAACCATTTCATTACTATAATGAAAAAACACTAAATCACAAATAAGGTTCCTTTATTCAATTACAAAAAAGAGAAGACAGGGAAATAATGCACCTTTCTCCACAAGGAGAAACAAGAAGAGGCACACAAAGGCAACTCATGGAAACCAATCAGTGGCTCCATCCCAAAATGGGTAATACACACAACCAACCAAACAAGGCACATTGATTCCATCTACAAAAATAAGGGAAGTCTCACTTCCTTCTCCTCACACTGATCTAGTTGCATCTATTGGATAAGAAAGTCCATCCCAAGTAGACACTGAAGCAACAAAAGATCACAAGCTCTTCTCCAAGATACTCAAACTCAACCAATGCAACAACAACCATATGGGCAACATATACACAAAGATTCCAATTTTTGAACATGGGCTCTGATACCATATGTAATGCCCCACCCAAAGATCCTTAGAACAAGGATTCAATTCAAGCCAAGATATTTTTTGTTTTTACAAGTATGAATGCACATGACAACGTCATACAAGGAACACAAAGATCATAATGGAAGACTTCACCACAATCCTAGCAACCAACAAATCTTCGAACACCACTACCAAATAGACACACACAAATAGAGGCCAACATCAACCACACACATGATGAGAGCTTTAGAAACAACCACTCATCAACAAAACACCAAGCTAGGGTGCAAATATAGAATCTTTAAATTTGGCTAAGTCTGAAATCTTGAAGCCCTAAAATTTGGCTAAGTCTGAAATCTTGAAGCCCTAAAATTTGGCTAAGTCTAAATTTCTAAAGCCCTAAATTTTCCTAGAATCTTTATCTTATCTAGGAGAGGTCTGAAACAATATACTTAAATGATATATTTTAAACCCCTTAGAAAGACTGTTTTGAACTAGAAAGGTGTGAAATCCAGTAAAGTGTCCAAACTAACTTTCAAATATATTTTAAACTCCTTAGAAAGACTATTTTAAATTAGAAAGGTGTGAAATCCAATAAAGTGTCCAAAACCAACTTTTAAAACTTCCTTAACCAAGCCTAATTGCCCCCTATTTCTTGTGCAAGAAAGTCCATTGTTCTTGAGTTTTGTGCAAGACTTTGCATCACTTTGCACAAGAAAGTGCATGGCTCCATGCAAGGATTCATTGTACACCACATGAGAATTTACATCCTTGAATGAGGAAATACATTCGTGCATGAGGAAGTACATTCTCACACAAAGAACTATGCATAACCAACAAGGAAAGAGGAACATCTATCCATCTAAACCAAAGTAGTAAAGAACGTACTAAAAGCAACATCCCAGTGAACATAAGCAACATTGCAATGTACAAAAAAACTAAGTGTGTGGTTCCTCCCAACTATCAATAGCATCATAAGACCATCATGTATCCTAGCCATCCCTTGTGTGTAACATCCCAAGCCACCGATCAGATCATCAATACTATTGTAATAGGGACATCACTACTAAAACATGCTACAATGTAAGCATAACAAAATCTAACATGCTAGTAGTAAAGCATAAGATAATCCTTCAAGTAGATAACATCACCTATCACATGTTGATCATCATATTAAGGAAATCTAACATGCTAAACCAATAAGCAATAGATAACCCAATTCAAAAATTCACATCATCTAGTCATATACTAAACATCATAATATGGGAATGCATCAAATAAACTAACATCATCTAAACATGATATACAAGTATTCCAATGAAAGCATAAATCAAAAGAAAGCAAACTCTGGAACCTGAAGCATCAAAAGAAAACATCCAGCAATGGTTGCACTAGGATAAAAGATCATCTTTGTACACTAGTTCCTAGTAGTGGTTAAGGTAGCTATGCCTCCCAACCATGTAGCACCCATAGGTCAACACCCATTGTGCTAATGGAGGTAATGATCCAACTATAAACACACATAAAGCACAACATCCATGGCTAACACTCATGCTAGACAGTATGATGGTTGTAACCAAGAACCTAAGACAATGCAAGGAGTACAATTCCTAGTTAGACACTCAATAGGCTACTAAGTAGGGGCTGACACCATGGAAAGGCTCAACACAAACATTTTATTATCTTAAGTTTTATTACCACTCACACATTTTATTTAGTTACCACTTATTTAAAACTCCCTCTGCCAACCCATGGCACCATGATCGTTGGGCTACGAGATAGGAGCCCCCTCCATATGCTACCCTACTCTACCCATGCTCATCCTATGACAAGTGCCTGTGGGCATGCATATTCCCAACCCAACCCCAATGATCATAACTTTTGGAAGTACCACAGAAGATTAGGCCTTGCAAGTCACCTAAAAAATGTATGTGCATGTGCTCGTGTGTGGTGCACCACCATCATGAAGATCATAACACAACGATTGGATGAGAACACAATGCAAAACAACACTCAACTGAAAACAACTTGGGAGGATGGATTCAACATGAATCTCAAGAACCAATAAAACTATACATCATAAAATCACTCAATCGGCCTAAATCTAAGAGTATGGGTTCTACACAAATCCCAATGATGCAACAAGACCAAACATCATAAACTCACTCAACTAGCCTCAATCCAAGAGTATGAATTTTCTATGAATCCTAGAGTCCATGAAACAAAAGAGAAGGTCCAAAAGAAACCATAACAATAGGTATAAAATCACTCAACCGAACACAAAGTTGGGGGTACGGATATGACATGCATCCCAATGCAACATAAAAGTGCAATAGTGGTCTGAATGATATCCAAATGGATCATCTACATCCACAACCCACGTTATGCTAGGGAAACTTGAGGAAATAGGGTGGCACACAAAACAAGGCAAAAGCTTCAAAATTTTGAAAAAAAATCAAAATTAAAACCGATTTGACCTTTGGGTACAAAAACCCCAAAAATCCAAAAATAATCAACTTTGGACACCGTATGAAAAAATGGCCAGCATAACAGTGCAAAACTTCAAACCCTCAACCTAAAAATAGGGAAATGCTCATACCATACCAACTAGGTAGAACCAACATATTAAAATGGTGGGGAACACTAGTTCTTAGCCTCTAAACAAATGGCTACCAAAAGAAAAAGTAGAAATGGAGCAAAAATAATAAAATGGGAGAGCCCTACCTCGTAGCCAAAAGGGCAAAATAGGAATCTAAACCAAAAAATAAAAAGCCCATAAAAGTGACTAAAAATCATGGCAATCCAAGGTCTCCTGAGCTGGATCCAATGAGCTCAACCTCATGATGATCCCATGCCCATAGCTCCCACAACGAACAAAACAGTAAATCCTTATGAAGACGATTTTGGGTTTTACTCTCCAACTTTCTAATTCAAAAGTGAGAAGTGAGGAATTAAATTCCTTTTTGGATACTTATTCACTTTTCAAGTGAATAATCAATTAGGGAAAATAACTAGCCAACCTAGTTAATCCCTGAATCGACCCAAATGAAAATAGGCTATTCCTATAAATAGGAATTCATCTATGGAAAAGCTACCCAAAATTAAAATAAATCAACTAAAAAGCTCAAAAACCCAAAAACACATAAATTTCCTTAACATCTTTCATGACAAAGTGAACCTCTAAATGCACAAACACACTCACCAGTCTAATCACATAATGCAAATGAATTGGGATTTAATAATCACTTAAAGATTTAATTAAACAATTAAACTAAGGATACATCGACCATATAGGGACGACATTGGTAAAATATGAATGCCTGAAACACTAACTCCATATGCCATTGCCAGGGATATAAATCCTGCACACTAAACAACATGATCAAGTGCAATTGCATATAATAACATAGCCAAAGCAATAAATGCATTAAATTACCTAATTTAACCATTTATTTAATTATATCAAAATAATATATTTACATCACTTATGTTCGCATAAAGCATAACAACATAGGAATGAAGCAAATAACCATAGCATTAAATCTATCTCATAACATAATGAGAAATATGTCCAATTACCAGATAACCAGATATCATCATAAAACACACTGTCATCTCAAAAGGCATTATTATGTAATATGATCAACTAAGAAGCATAGTAGTCTAACATCTATGATACTAAAATCAAAGTATGACATTTGACCCTCAAGTCATCTCAGAAGTAAAACATAGCATAAGTAGATATCTGCAGCACATAACCAATGAATCCAACATGGACAATCATTTCTAATCATGGAAAATAATAACGGTTGTTTAAATAACAAGGAGAAACTTAAAACACATAAGTGAACATAGTCATAAACATGACTAACCACTACTACAGGAACCTAGTCCAATGTAGCATGGTAATAGTACATAGTGCAATCTTTGTACACATCTTAGGGTAATCATGGAACAACCTCATGATACCACATTGATCCTAGTAACCATTGACACAAACCTCAGTGAACCAAAAATCACATCATAATCTCATAAATTATTCATAAGCATAATCAAAGAAACTAATAAAGAAACATAAATCAAATCACCTCGATGGTTTAGACCACTCATGGTCACAAGCATGATCCATCACAACAAAAGATCAACAAGGTTGTATCCATCAAGATGACTTACAGAAGTCAAATGGGAGAGGCACTACCTCTTTTGTCCCCATTCTTATTTTTAACAGGAACCAAGTTAGACACCCAAGATGAATGGCATATTGGCTTGATTATTCCATCATCCCTTAATTTTATTAGTTCTTCTTGCATTTTTGGTGCCAAAGTTGGAGTAATAGGCCTTTGTTTTTGTCTAAAATGCTTAGCTCCTTTTTTCAATGGAACTTTATGTTGGAATAAATCTTCTATATAAGCTTTTAGGTTTATAGAAGACCAAGAAAACACATGCCTATACTTTCTCAAAAAATTCATCAAAGTCTTTCTTATTTTAGGAGACAATTTCTTACCAATGTATACCTTCTTAGGTGCATTCTTAGTTCCAAGATTTATCTTTTCTAAATATTTTGCATCTTGATCCTTAGTGTTCAGCCTAGATCTATCCTAACTATCAAAAATAGTTTCCAATACAACTTGTTGGTGTTTTAACACTATTAAGCAACAAAATATTTAATACCATGAAGAAAAGATCACAAAATCCCAAGGAATAGCTACTTCCTATAAACAAAAAATAAGAAGAGAAGTACAAAATTACATGCCATCAGATATATTATTGTTAGGAACAATTTATGGTGGAGAAACTTTGAGGGAGTGCTACTAAAATGTGTTGATCAAGACAAATCAAAAGAGATGTTGAATGAAATGCATGCTGGAGTTTGTGGAGGACATTATATGGCCAAAACTACTATCCAAAAAGTGATGAGAGCTAGATTCTAGTGGCCTTCCCTTTTCAAATATGCTCAGGTATTGATTGGAAAGTGTAATGCTTGCTAAAGATTTGTAGGAAAATTGAACTTTTTAGGGAATACTTCACTAAAACTAGTTGAGGTTAAAGCACCATTCCAGTAATGGGGGGTGGATTTTATAGGAGAAATCTCTCCTAAGTCTAGCATTGGTTATTCATGGATTCTGATAGATACTAACTATTTTAAAGAGTGGATAGAGGCTATTCCAACAAGGAATGCTACTAGCAAGGTTATGAATAATTTTCTTCTTAATAATATCATTTCAAGATTTGGATGCCCTGAGAAGATTGTGATTAATTATGCAATGTGTTTTAGATATGGGGAATTCATAAAATTCTATGACAAATATGGTATAACAAGGTCAACATCTTCCTTATATCATCCACAAGGAAATGGACAAGATGAATCCATAAATTAAAGCTTGTTAAAAGTTATTAAAATGACTTTAGAAGATAAAAAGAAGGCATGGGATTCCAAATTATAGTTAGCAATATGGGCTAACAAAGTAACTATGAAGAAAGCCATAAGTGTGGCACCTTTTGACATTCTATGTGGGAGCCAAGCAAGGATGCCTTAGAACAACCTAGTGGGTCTATATAATTATATTCAAATGTATGATGAGGACATTGTTGATGATATGTAGGTGCAGTTGGATGAGTTAGTAGGGCTAACTGAGACTAGGGAGGAAGCTTCTTTCAGGAATCAAAAATTGCAATTACAAGTCAAAGCATTCTATGACAAAAGAACAATGAGTAAGAAATTTGAAATTGACTAGTCCTCATGTGGAATGCCAGGATTGAGGATAAATGAAAGCATAGGAAGTTTGATCATATATGTTTAGGTTTTTATCTAAGTGAAGCCACATGAGGAGAAGACTCCTATATTCTAAAGGATCTATCAAACAATATTCTTGAATTTCCAGTTCATGGACAATTTTTGAAGAGGTATTTTTGCTGAAATACTTGTTTCTTCCATGAACAGTAGTTTAGGGTTTTTGTTGTACATTCTATGAATTATTTGTCTCTTGTATAGCCCTTGTATATTTCTTTCTTTGTGTTACTACTCTGTCAAATTTTTCAACAAAGTTTTTGGGTCAAGATTGTGCTCTACTTCTCCCAAGGATTTTAAGCCCTTGTATGAATTTTACATATTCGCCATCCCTAGACAAAGCCATTGTTGGTCATATTTTTACCTTGTGCTTCTGGAACATGTTTTTCTATGAATGCTTCTAGTTCTTATATGTACATTAGGGTTTGATATTTTGAAAAATTGGTTAACCCTAAGAAAAGTCCTAATTAAAATACGACATGTGCCCTAAGTGAGCCATTTAGGTCATATGTTTTACCTTTTAAATCAACTGGGAAATAATTTTGAAATAATGTATATTTTTTGAAACCTTTTAAAGACCTATTACTTTGTTTCATAAATCTCTTGAGATATTTCCTATTGTCAAATCTTCTTGAAGATCTACAATTGTCGCATTGTCATCATAAAAAATTGCACAAAGTTTACTACATACGATATAGTGACCAGAGAAATTCTACATATGGGACCCAGTAATGAAGTGCTTTGCCTACATCATCAGATCTATTTAGATCAATGGTGGTCACTATGTCACCATTGAGAATTGCAATATTTTTGTTGGTCATGACATGGTGACCTATCACAAAAGAGAAACATGATGGGGCCAAAAGTAAATATAGCACCATAAATTCTATTTTGTTATTAATAAGCCCTGTCATCATTATGGAATTTCAAATAAGCTAGGTGCAGTAAAGAGTGAACCATGAAATGAATGTTTGTTACTTCACAATACCATATTTCTTCAACAAATACGGTGGTCGCTATGTCAGCACCAAAAATTATAAGAACTTCACTAGTTGTGACATAGTTACCTCCCGTGAAAGGAAAAACATGGTAGGACCTATTTTCAAAAAAAGAAATGCCAAAATGGTTAACTATTATAAATGACCATGCCAACATATCAATTTAGTCTAATGTCACATGCCACTTGGATTCGCACTCAGAAGAGGATTCATATTGATTGATGCCATCAAATCTCTCCTAGATCGATAGTGGGCACCATGTCACAATAAGAACTTGCTCAACCTTTAGTGCACATGACATGGAAACCAAAGGAAAAATAGGACCCACCACAGTTACAATAAAATACTCGTAAACATGTAAATTGTTAGATCAAAGATGCATCAATGATGGTCATTATGTCACATGCAGAAGTTTCTCAATGTTTATGCATAGAAACATAGCGAGAGTGTGACACATGTCCATGAGCACCAGTGGGTCCAAAATAAGTTTCCAGTAGTGGATGTAAAAGCTTATATGGAGAAACTTGATTGGGTTGACTACCAACCTGGCAAATTTAAAGTGAGTCATTCACAATTTTATTTCTAGATCATCAATTTTTTTCATAATCAACGATGTGTTTTCAAAATTAGAAGGTGATGCCACCCTATTTCTTCTTACAATTTATTTATGAAAATTGAAAGCTCCCCGTGTGAACTAGAACCAAAGCTATATTGCAAGATTTTGCCATTTTCTCTACGCAAATTAATTTTAGAATTTCAAAGAGCTAAGAGCCATTGAAGAATTGTTCCTTGTGTGATTAAAGTGTGAAAGAATTTCCAGTATCCACAATGTGTTGCAGAATTGTAGTGAAAGAGTAATAAATAGCTAGGTAAGTATCTGAATCCATTAGATAGTAAAGAGTTATGGTATTCTATGTCACTAGTAAACAAGCCTCCAAAGAAAGTTTTCTCAGGAAAGGTAGATTATGTGAGTAGAAATATACATGATGAATTTCTTGAACTATTGCCTGAGTCTATAAATGAGTTCACCCAGATAAAAAAAATAATTTATGTGAACCCTAGGCTCAATATTGTTGATGGCCTATATGATAGCGGGAATTGGATTAGGGATGCTACTACTACTAAAATAGGGCTCCATCTTTTTAAGAAGTGATTTTCAGAAAGAAAATTGTTTGCTCCCCATGGAAACATTTGGAATTTTGATTTGCAAAAATTAGTGGTACCTAGTGTTTTTATGGATCCTAATCCACTCATGGCCATTGCTCAGAATTATGACCTAATAGCTAGAATAGTGAGAAGAATATATGGGGAATGTCTAGTAAGAATAAATGCTGAAGAAATTCAAAAAGTTTTTGGTTTAAAACCATTTTTAGATTATCATGTAACCATTGACCTACCAGGACTAGAGAAAGAATACTTATCTAAGAGGGATAAGATTAGGTAGGGTGCAGTGAGGGCACACTTGGGTTCAATTAGAAATTTGTCATTCGTCATAGCATCTACTAAAGAACCCTTTAAAAAGGAATTTTTTACTTCTAGGGCAATAGAAATATATATGACTCTGTGTAGGGTTTTTGGTGAGGATGAGAAAAAATTTGTGCCAATAAAATTTATGTATATGTTGACTCAGATCTCTTCTTTTGGTGTCGATATTATTTTTGATTTTGCATCTTATATAGCAAAAGAGATCCATATAGGATTAGTTGGAATTGCAAAGAGCAAGGTGGAAGAGACTTTTAGCCATTATTCACTATTAATGCATGTGTTCCTATTTAAAGGGGTTATATATTTTTAAAAGGAGATGGTCCTGAATTGAAAATATGAAGAAGAGGCTCTGCTAGTCCAGTTGTGGAGTGCAGACATGACCTGGGATGAAAAGGAGGCTATTTGTGTTAGATTTAATAGGTTTTTTGCCTCTAGATTTAGAAGCCTCTTAATAAGAGACAATCCCAAAATCTTGAAGGTTTTGATAGATTTTATTAGGTTTATGGATAATCCTTCTAATTTAGAAGTATCCCACAATTGGGTTGATATCATACCTTACCCTATTTCTACAGTCTTTAGGGTATATGGTTTTGAAGGGACCCCTCATGTATTGCCCTACCAAATACCTCTGAAGGTAGGGATAGCTGAAATGCTATGGTAGATAGGAGGATTGGAGGAAGCACAATTGGCTAGAAGAAATAGAGGCTAAATTTCCCCACTTGTATTATGGCCCACCATTTCATAATCACAAAGGGTGGTTGGTTATTCTTGTATAAATTCCTAGACTAGTACAAGGTGGTTGTGTCTCATCCTCATTTTTGTGACATTGAGGGATTTTTTGATGTGTTTAGATGAAGGGCTAAAGTTTCTTAAAAAAATAATGAACCCTACTTTCTTGAAGATATAATAAGAAATGAGTTCCCTTTGCAAGAGAAAGAGATCAAGAAAGAAAAATGGAGAGTTTAATCTAAAGTTTTGGAATTCATTCATTTTTTTGATAATAATTACAAGCCTCTAGCTTATGAAAAAATAGAGGTAGACAAGTTAAATAAACTAATGACCGTTTTTCCTAAAATTATTGAGGTGATGAATGAAAAGAAACAATTTTTTATCAATTCTTTTCTAGAAAAAGCCAAAGAGGTCATGAGGAGATTATCTTTTACTCCTACAGTAGGATCAGGGTATTTAATTGTTCAAAAGAGACTTTTTTATAGTGTAATCCAAAATAATATGACCACTATAGATACAAAAAAATAGATAATGGCATCAACCAATGTTGTTCTTAAGGGAAGACTTGATGAGCCCTCACCCAAGAGGTAGAAAATAGCAAAGGAATGAACACCTCAAATTGAGGAATATTCACCCACTCATTCCCTATTACAAATAGGAGATGAATAGCTCACTCGAGAGTAGGTGGAGCAGTTGGGATCCCAAGTGGGGGTGTTCATTACTCAAGAAAAATTAGAGGAAGAAAATCCTCACAAACCTATAATGTCAAGCCTTGAATTAATAGTGGTAGACTATAGAGGAAAGGAATAGGGCCCTATGATGGAATAGACTAGCCCTCAATTTATCTCTGATGATAATTTTGTCAAATCTAGAGCCTTTTACCAATTTTCTTGGAGGAAAAACATTGGAATGTTTGAATAAAGATGCAATAAATTGAAAATAGAGCATCTAGAAATGGAAGAGACAAATGTGAAAAATCAAATAAAGGAAGAGATGATGCAAGAATTTAAGAACCTGACCCCTGAAGAAGGGAGACAAATGATAAAAGCGTCTAGGGTTTTTCTGCTACCCAATTGGGATATTGTAGATGCTATGGTTTTTAATTCTATTATACATCAAATGAATGCAGAGGAAAAGGGGAAGAAAGAATTGAAAGGTGTTAAGTTTAGTGAAGATCATGTTGCATTGGTCATTTGGTTAATGAGAAAAGAATCCAAGGTTGGCTCTTCCCAACCTGATGATTTTGGCTTGATAGGCAGCCTAATTGTAAAGAGAGTTGAAGAAACTACCATTGAAGAGGCAGCAGAGCTAGGTGTTGGATCAGCCAACCTCACCTTAGCCACAGGTCAAAGAGATAAGAGAGAAAGACTAGAGCTGTAGGAAAAGTATGAGAAAGTCTTGGTTGCATACAATAAAGAAGTTCAAAAGAGAATTGAACTAGAGAATAAAGTGATGGGATGAACCACTAGGCCAAGAGTCACATATCCTCACCTACCAGTGCATTTAAAAGGATCCACTCCTCTTATTGAAATCCTAGGTACACCACAAAGGCCATAGTATTATACTGTAGAAGACTTTGAAGAAGAAAAGAGTGAATTGTGGGCATTGCATGTAGAATTAGAAGTTCAATATGAAGATAGTTTGAGGGGAGGTATCATGTGTTTAGTAAATAAAATTGATTGGCCATCCTTCTATGACCAACTAACAAAGGTATTAAATACATGGGAAGAGCTAAAAGTAGGTGATGATGCTCTTAAGCCAATTGTCAACCAATTTATTAGAAGAAATAAGGATGTTACTCTTTTGTGTTTTTCTATTATTTTTTCATCTCATGAACATATAGAGAAAATTTATGATTTAAGCAATGATATGTCAGATTTTGATGATAAAAGAGTTACATTGCAAAGGAGAGTCATAAGCTATCTTGACAAGTATAAGAGTGTCAATTGTGAGCTATTTCCATATGCTATAGACAAAAAGGATAAGCTGAAAATTAAAGATGAATGGGCCCAGAAACTGAATGATTTATTATGCCTCTGAATGAATAAGGTAATAAATGAAAAAGGAAATGCATGGTGAGTAGCCATGAATAAAGAATTTGTGAAGGTTTAGTTATTCTTTGATTCTATAAGACAAGATTTTGTTGAGATTGACAAAATTAGAGAGTATGTGATGAAAAAACAACATGATATTCTACATTTTGATTGGAAAAAATCACACTTTTTGACAAGTGGATGGAAAATTTAGTTCATGCAAAGCAGTTAGAATATGCTAAAACTAATGATGAAGAGATGGAACAAGATGAGGTATAGATAATTGACACATCAGTAAAAGAAGAAGAGAACAATGAAAAGCAACCAATTGTAGTTACTAGAGTGAAGCAATGATGACTTGGGAACAAAGTAACTAATCATGATTGTCAATTTTTTAGTTCAAGAGAGCATGGATGGAATATCTCAAGTCTAGCTCAGCCTGTAATTACCAAAGTAAGGCCCCCCACATGTTGAATCAGTGATTACACACCCTGAGGGTGAACAAAAATAGCAAGGCCAATCATGACATCCTTTTGGAAAAAGGTGTAATAGAAAATGGTCCCACAAAAGAATATTATGATGTAAAGTTTTTATTGTTACACATTTTTTGTCTTTTATGACAGTAACATTATAGATATTTTTCTTTCTTAAGGACAACTATCATTTTCTCTATGCCTAAAGATTGTTGCATCTCATACTATATAAGTGATATTCCAAGGCTAAATAAAGGATCGAAGTCATTACATAATTTTAGTTTTTACTAAGTGTTGTTCGATCTAGTCTTGATGCAAACTTTGTGATGTATTTTCTCTGCAAGTATCTGAGAATACATTGATGTTACAAGATCTTGATGTCTTATTTTGAGTCATTTGAGTTCTATTATAGTAGTTATAAAATTTTCAAAGGAAATTAATATAAAGATGATTTGTCCACATATCTTTTCTCCTTGAATCTTGTCTCCAATTTTATTATCTAGTTATCTTGAAATTGCATAAGCAAAGCTTGTTCAATTGAATGCAATTATGTTAAGTTGTATATCATCTTCACTATTGCTTTTAATTCAATGAATTAGGTAAATGCTTCAATGAATATGATAGGTTTTCCATGGTAATAGTGAGGATATGTGTAAGAATGAGTTTCAGTGAGAATTTTTGATAATATTGATTTTAATGTAGTTAATTAGGTCCATAAATTTAATAGACTCTAAATCACAATGGATGAGGCATTGATCAATTAATTCAGTTTGCATATGAAGAAACCATGAATAAGCATCAAGCTTAAATTCAAAATCAATTTTAATTTAATGTTTGAAGAATGTCAAAGCTGGTCAGCACTTGTTTACATTTAACCTCTGAGTCTTAGTTAGCTACTATTGCCTAGAGTTACCTATAAATCTAAGAAGAATTGTGACCGGTATGCTATAAGGGATTTGCATTGTTATATAATGTCATGGAATGAGTGAAATATATATGTAGTATCATTTTGTAAATCTTTCATCCCTTAGGTGCACCTTCCTTGGTTTTGCAGAACCTAAAGAGTAGAAAATCTTTTTGATTTTGTTGAAGTTGGGTCTAGTTTTGAAGCACACATAACTATTTATAGGAAGTAGCTAATCCTTGGGTTTTTGTGATCTTTTCTTCCTAGTATTAAGTATTTATTTTCTTAATAGTGTAAAAACACCAACATAGCCAGCCCCTTTGGGACTTTGTTTGTTTTGAGCTGAACAACTTCATTGACAAAAAAGCATCTTTACCTTCTAGTGTCTCAACCACTGCTAAAAAATTAATCTCCTAACAAAAGAATTGATCTTCACAATTTATAAATCTTATAATATCTTTATCATTTTCAAAAAAAAATCCAATTTTGTATATTATCAGGTATAGATGGTCTAGTTTGTACTTCTACCTTCGATATGCCAACAAATGTGGCATCATCAAGATTTATAGAAATATTTACTCATATAAGATCACCCATCTTATTATTGCTTCTTTCCATCCAAGCTATACCAAATGCATCAAAACCCTCTAACATATCCCATACAACATTCCTATACTACTTCAATCTTTTATTTTTAGAGACATATATTGATTTCACATGGGAAACTACCAACTCATAATTACCAATCACATATAAAAATTTGATCCCATGTTTATAGGCTAATCTCATACCTAGCAGCAAGGCCTCATATTTTGAAATATTATTGGTGCCTGGAAAAATTAGAGTAAAATAAAACTTATGAGTAATTCTTTCAAGAGATATTAGGAAAATACATGCACTAGATCCATCCTTGCAACATTCTCTATCAAAATACATCATCCATAAATCCCCCTTATCTAATTTTGGAATCAGTTTTTACTGTAATAGATGTTTTGACATATTGTTTCTCTTAAACCAAGACTTATACCCTAAAAGTGTTGATGTTAGAATCTACAAAGTATGTCATATCATCATCAATCTTTTGTTCAATCATGTAGATACTTTTGGTTCTCTATTTATCTTAGTCAATTTTTCATCAATGTGAATAGTTTCATGGAACAAATCACATTGAAGGCTTCCACCCATGGTTGCACTCCATTTCCTAGACAATTGTTGGATACAATTGTCTAAATGTGTGTTGTCTTTGATGTTACACAAATTTCATATCAGTTGGCAGATAGTGCTTACTGAGCTCAGTTAGTTAGTGAAGTAATTCTTTGTGTCTAGTGAGATCACTCAAGCATTGAAGGAAAATGTGGCAAAAAGTAGTGTTAACTGAGCTCACATGGTTAACAAAGGAAAGTTAGTGTTTACCTAGTTCACTCGGTTGCCAAAATATTTTTACAGGTTTGCAATGTTAACCAAGCTTTTGTTGGTTAACATAGGAAATATTTTTAGGATTAGTATTTACTGAGTAGGGTCAACCAATGAAGGATTTTGTTAATTTGAGAAATAAAGTTTAATTATTTCAAGTATTGATTCTAGCTGACTGAGGTAATTATTATTGGTAATTGTAAGTTGTAAATGAGCCAACTTGATAATTTTTAAGGTATAAATGAAAGGTCAAGTTTAGAATTCAAATGTATGAGCAAGCATACAAGTGTATTTATTGTTTGAAGAGGAAAGTGTGAGCAAAAATCCTTGAGGAGCAACAAAATGTTATTTGATCAGGAAGGATCTAGTGAAGTAGAATAGAGATCTATAATCAAAAATTCAATTGCATCTCTTTTAGGTCATTTATTGTTATTTTCTTACCATTGTAGCAGTGATTCCAAAATCTCTTAGCATAGTTGGTTTAACAACCATTTGTAAATCCTCTAACAAGGTGATAGTTCCATCAAATTGTTCTAAAGACCTCTTGCAAGGCCACTCCTAATAGGGTGATTAAATTATCTAACAAGGTCACACCTAACAGTGTGTTTTGTAACCTTTAACTAGGTTGGCTCCTAACAAGGCTCACTTCAAAAGAGTAAAAATCAATAGCTAGTTATTTAGTTGTTTTTCCCATATTGGGTTTCCATGTTAAATCTAGTGTCTAATGTGTTGATGTTATTTCTTTCATACTTGCATGTTAATCACTATGAATGTTTAAAGATCTATTAAAATTAACATACACTGAATTTACTGAGTTATAGCAATTTTTGTATGTTTACCAAGTGACAGCAGTAAGTAGTTTTATCAGACATCTGAGGGATATGTGGATTTGTTTTTGTGATAATTGATTCACCCCCCTCCCCCCAGTTACTCCATCTATATTTCCAACAATTGGTAATAGAGTTTTTGGTGCTTGTAGGATAGGTTTCAAGGACCTAAGCTAAACATCAGCATGTCTTACAAGAGAGAAATTCCAAGGCTTAACAAGGATAACTTTTCAACATGGCAGGGTCTCATGAGACTTCATCTAGCTTCAATTGGAGATACAAGATTGAAATATCTTGATGAAGAATATAAAACTCCTTCCTGGTACATTATCTGTTAATGACATTGCTAAGACGAAGACTCATAACACCATGATGACAGACATTGCATCTGCTCAAAGCTATGAATAATTTCATGACATCAAGGACTACAAAACTACCTTTGCTATGTGGAACAAGCTAAAAGATATCTATGGAGGTGATAACAATGTGAGGAGAGCCAAAGTAGAAAGCTTAAGAGAAAAATTTGATTAGATGAGAATGAGAGAGGATAAAAACATTTCCAAATATGTTGAAAGAATCAAAGCAAGTGTCAATGCAATCAAAGCTTCTGGAGGAGATATCAAGGAAGATGTTGGGGTTTGAAATTACTAAGCAACAAAATGCTCAATACCAGAATAATAATGCTCAAATAATCCAAAGACTCACAAATTCCTATAATCAATTACATAAGTAGATCATCTGGACCCAACTTCAACAAAACCAAGGATGGTTTCCTATTCTTTAGGCTTTGCTAAACCAAGGTGGGTATACCTAGGGATGATTCAAATGCAAACTAATTTGTTACAACTATTTTAGTTTCATTCTGATTTTCATCTTCTATCCTCATGCGCATGCATAGTTTACCACTTTCTTTAATGCTTTCAAATCCGTATGCATCCCCTATAAGCATATCTGCTCCTAATTCTCCTAGAGTTTGCAAGTGTTTCTGGAAATAGTAGCTACTTATGACTCAGAAAACTAAATGTAAATGAGTGGTGACCAACATTACAACCTTGAAAAAAATAGTATATGAATGATTTTAAATTTATAATAATTTTAACATGTAGAGGTAGAATTTATTTTCAATCATCTTTGATTTATAAGACTAGTACCTTATCCATTGGGCACAAAGAAACACTTATTGGCAGGAGACCTTGTTTAATTAACTTGTAATTGAATCTATCAGCTATAATCACCTATTTCCATTCTTACATGAAATCCTCTTCATAAACTCATGAATTCTACTAATTTATTGAAGCATTTACATAACTCATTGAATTAAAAGCAACAATATAACCAATATACACCCCATCCAGAATGCATTCAATCAAATGAACATTATCCAAATGATCTCAAAACTGATAAACTCATGAACAGAAGACAGAAAATGATGACATAGATTTGGTGTAAATACCCCTTTGTATTATCCTTTTTTCTAACAAATACAATAACCAATAGGAATTCAATAAAGAACCCAGAAAATCATATTGATTCTACATTTTTATTTATCATCAGAAAAGTAATCACTAAAAATAAACTCAAAACAACTACATATGACTAGACTGAATGTACTTTCTTGAGAAACTGAAAACATACAAAATTTTTGGACCCTCACAATGCCTTGAAAGCTCATTTATATAGGCATGATGTAGTGCTTGCCCCTAGATCACATTGTTGCTATCATGGACAAACTTTGTTAGAATAGTTTTGTGTTGATAATTAGTAGCATTGTTTTGAGACTATCAGATATTGTGCTATGGATTCAGTTGATATATGATGTGATTACTTAGACTCTACATTTCATATACCCATCATGATTATTACATTATTTCTAGTGATTGATGATGATTAGTTAGATGATTATTAGCACATGTATTTTCTTGTGGATACTTACCTCATACTTGCATGTGTATGGTGTGCATTTTTATTTCTTATTTTATGACATTTCTGATGTGGTTAAGGAAGGGAGTCGTAGTCACCTGCTAGTCAGGATCTACACGATGCACCACTTCTTGCCATTGCCTATTTAGCTTAGCATACACACACACACACACACACACACACACACACACACACACACACACACACACACACACACACACACACACACACACACACATATATATACATATATATATATAGTATGTACATGCATGGATTTTATGTAGGTTGCAGGTACCAAGTATCAACTTCTTTGAATTGCTAGGATGAGTGTACCCTATCACACTATCTCAATGGTAAGAGAGGGGAGATAAATTCTCAAGTCCAAATCCTAAACCCTTAAACCTTTTGTCCTAGAGAGGTAGGACAAGTATCTGAGATATTTTACCTACCAAATGTGTTGGATGACATAATTCATGATTTTGACCCTTTAGATTGATTTTGTATGGATTGTTTTGATTGTTTCTAGAGACATTCTAGGTGCTTCCTGAGAGTTCTTTATATTCAAGCACTCCTAGAAGCTTGGGGAGTGTGTTTTGGAGGACCTGAGAACGTTGGAGAAGAAAGGAGCTTGCTCTGCAGTTTCTGAGGAGAAGTGTTTTAGCATCAGTGTCCAGGTAGACACTTGTGGTTCTACCTATGTTATTTCCACTTCTTGCACTTCATGTCTTCTTTGTGTCTTCTAAATGGTTTCTAAGGATTTTCATATCTTGGTTGTATGCATTTTGTCATGAGTAGTTAAATTCTCTATAAGAAATTTTCATATGTGTAGATCTGAGGGAACTATGGGTTAGAGTTTTCAGATGCATATGAACAAACCTATTTAAAAGAATTAATGGGTAAAATTAGAGAACAGTTACTATTTAGGAGAAATTCTCAATTCATCGAATTGAAAAGCCCTTCTTGTTCAAAAATTATGTATACATCCTTTTAATTTTTTTTTAAAAATACATACATACATACATACATACATACATACATATATATACATACATACATACACATGTATGTACATATGTATATACATACATACACATGTATATATATATATATATATATATATATATATATATATATATATATTTTTAAATGTTGTAATATTTTTATTAAAATCTGGAAACATATATATATACATACATACACACAAATATATATATATATATATATATATATATATATATATATATATATGTTTGTCAAAAATCGCAGTTGAAAATAATATTGTTAAAATCCGAATGCTCATATGGGAAATACATTTTAGAAGAACATTTTAAAAATAATAATAAAGTAATTTAAAGTTGGGGGGATGAAACTCGTGCCCCCATACCCACTGTGGTCGTAGTGTACCCTCTGTCACACGTACTGTGACGACAGGGGTACTCTATACCCACTGACGTCACAGGCCCTACGACTATAGGGTTCTACATACCGTGACAGCGGTACATATATATGTGATATGATTTGTTTTTTTAAAAAATTATTATATGTTATAAAAAAAATTTATAATATAAGAAATCAATTTTTTTAATATTTCAATTTTCATTATTTAGTATTAATAAATCTTAATATTAAATATTATATATTATTAATAATTATTAATTATAATATTTATTAATATTACATATTAATAATTTATAATTATTAAATGTTATATAAATGGTTATGAAGTTTTAAATTTATCTTTTTATTAATAATGTTTGGTGATAAAGTTTTATATTGTTATTTTAAATTAATAATATCTAGGAACAATATTTTGATAATATTTATCGAGTTTTACTTTTGTTAGTTAAATACATTATTTACTAATTTAATTAAATCTAATTTAATTAAGATTAGTAAATAATTGAAGGGTATTGATTTATTTATAATGATAATGAGTCTTAATAAATTTGGAATTCAATCCATTAAGAGATCATTAGTTATAGTGATTAAATGATTTCAGTTATTATTAAATGATTTAGAATTGTAGACCATGAATTATATATTTTATTAATTAATTTAATTAAATGTTATTTAATTAAGATTAATTAATAAGGGAAATTGTTTAATTCTAGTTCTGAAATTATTATAGTATTGATTTAATAAGAGTCAAGATGAATTTCTTGAAAAGTCATAGAGCACTATTTTAATAATTTAAATAATAGATGGTCACTCATTCTTTTATTGTTTCCAGAGGAATTGAATTAAATACTAAGGAAATTTTATTCAGTTAGCAACATTGATTTTAGTAAAATAAAGCGAATGGTTTTAAGGCAAAGGGGGGGATAGTTCAATCAATTAAATAAGTAAATAATTATCTTCTAAATATATTTTAGAAAATTATTTCAAAATATGGAAGGAGGGATCTTTCTCAACATAGTGATTATGTAAATATTCTTAGAACATTTAGAAAATTGATTCTAAGAGTTATGGGAAAAAGCTTTTACCAAAACAAATATATGAGTTAGAGAAAAATGTATAAACATTTCCTCACTTGATACCCAAATCTGAAATGAACACTGGAACCTCACATTTAATTCAACTATATAATTTTAGCAAACCAAAACATGTGCTTGCATTTTGTTTTTTCTCTATGCTATATGTTTTGAGTTTTTGGGTTGACGAGTTGTTGACCAATTAGGATGTCTACCAAAGGCTCGGGGGTTATGATTGTGATGTCATGATGATGTCTTTTGATCTCGATTCTTTATAAACCCAACCATGGTAATGTGATGTTATGCTCTATGAGATGTTCGTATTTACTGATTTTTATGTCTCATCAGTCTTCTTGAGTGAAGCTGAGTTATATGTATCTGAGACACTTGATTTAACCATTTTTGAGTCATTGAGAAGTTATTCTTGGATTACTTTCTAGTCACCATGATGGGACTGAAGTGTTGATTTATTTCTTGATATTGTCATGTTGTGACATGTTTTGACTTGACCATTTTGGAGTCTTTGATCAGTATTATTTTATTTGAGATACTTGTTGGTTACTTTTTGAGAACCAATGGATATTGTGATTATTAGTGATACCTTCAATTGCCAATAGAGAACTGTTGTGGTCAAGATTACCTATGGATGCTTTTTATTTTCTCATGGAGATTTGATGCTCTTATTATGGATTATCTTTTGGTATTTTTCTAGTCACTTGTATAGGACTGTGATGATTTTTTGATTTATGATTCCATGAGCTTAGGGTAGGTTATCTACTTGTAGTGTCAGGAAGTGGCTTGCAATGGGGGTTGGGGCCCTAAGAGGCTATCAGGGTAACTCATTGTAAGTTGTTTTAATAAGTGAAAACATTACACCTAATATTGACTTAAAGAACCTAACAAGATAATTTTTTGTTCTTGTCCATGCCTCGAGTGCTAGTACAAACTAGGATGGGAGTAGAGAGAACGCGTGGTTGCGACCTTGCATTCTATAGTATGCCTCGTATGTATGAGAGGATACTAGTGGCCACATAGGGATCACTAGGGGGTCGGGGTCTATTGAGAGACTACTAGGGTAACTCTAGCGTGATCTGTGTGATGACACTTTCTCACTTACATAGTAGGTTTCCTACATGTCTTTGTGTGCCTCTGGGATTAGATGTTGATTTGTGATTGGAACCTTTGAGTTAGTATACTTTTAGGATTCTTGGACTTAGAGAGTGTTTGTGCTATGTGGTTTGATAACCTATTTTGGGACTTGAGATTATCTCCTTAGTGCAGTGGGAGTGGACCATTTAAGTTTCACGTAGTTGGGTGGTAGTGCTTTTTCACTCTTACCATTTGAGATCCATTTGAGACACCATGGCTGATACATTCTTTGTTGGCATCTATCTTCATTCTATTCCTGGATTATGATGGTGGACACGTATCCTTACATTGATGATTTTCATATGTTAGATTATGTTAACTTATGTTTTATCTTGCATGTTAGATTTCTTTCTACATATGATGTAGTATGATTTAGGAGTGACATTCCTACTATGTTAATATTGATGATCTCTTTAGTGATTTGGGATGTTACACATGGAGGAATGGCTAGGGCCTATGATGGTCTAATGATGCTATTTATGGTTGGAAGGAATCGTGCACTTAGTTAGTTATGTTTGTGATCTATGGTTATCTATTATGATGGATGTTTATATCTTTTATGATGATGTATCATGTATGACATGTGATTACATTTACTTTATTGCATCGTGGATTAGAATTAGAATGATGATGTACTTTATTTTCACACATGTATATTCTTTTAAGCCTTTCATACCCTGTGGCATATACAACGGATGATTGAGCATTCAAAAATGTAATGTATGAATATTGGACTTTTTATTATTATTTTATGTGGATGTAGTATTAGATGGAAATTTATATTAATTGATTTAGATGTGATTCAACATTAAGGGATCCTTGAAGAATGTAACCTATTATGTATGTTTATGTTTACTTTTAGTTGAATGTTGTTATTACTTCCACTATCATGTGTGAGTTGTAGATGGTTTAACTTTCATGTTTCAAAAAAAAAATGCTACCAAACTTAGTAAAACTTTAGGTTAATTATTTGGATCCCTTGGCAGGGCATTACATTTGGTATTAGAGCCTGAGTTTCTACATTGGGAGCTCTAGGTATTTTGGAACAAAACTAGGACACTGAACTATTATGTGTATCTCTTCAAACTTGAAAACTAGGTGAACTAAAAATAGAACTTGAACTGTTACTTGCATACGCAACACTTAGCTTTCAAACTAAAAATCCTACTTAAACCTAAACATAGGCAAAACTAAAATTGAACTTAGTCTATTTGCAAAACATGTGCCTTTTTATGCTATACAGTAGCATGCCTTATGGTTGTGATAGTAGTTTATATCTTGGATATTGTTGTAGGATGGTATCTGGGACAAAGTCTTCTGTTAGAGGCCATGCTAAAGGACATGGAAGAGGCCATGGACATGGCAGAGCTATTAGTGTCCATGAGTCTGTCCATGGTGGATCTGCTTATGAAGAGAGTTGGGGAGAACATGCTAGTGAGCAGCAGGAAGAGAGCCATAGAGGGGACCAAGCTAAGTCTGAGGAGGTTAACTTGAGATAAATGATGTAGACCATTCTTGATCGCCTACCTCCTATTCAGGATCAGCATAAAGCACATCAATTAGAACAAGAGCATAGACCCAAGTCTAGGAGCCCTCGAAAGGAATGACAGAGATCCATTGTATCTTCTCAAATGAAGGACCTTTCAAGATCTAAGGTCAAGCCCTTTAATAGGAAAGGTTCTAGATATGTGGCTGAATAATGGCTTATTACCCTTGACAGAATTTTTCCCATGTAGGACTTTGACAGTAATGTTAAGGCAAGATTTGTGATTACCAATCGAGAGAATTTTTGGGCCACTTGGTGGTCAATTGAGGAAAAGAAGCTGGGTATAGATATGAACAGCATCACTTGGCAACTATTCTTAGAGAGTTTATATGAGCAATTCTACTAGAGGAATGGAAGTAGCAAAGGGTAGATGAGTTCCATAACTTTAGGGAGTATTCTATGACTATAACAGAGTATGAGCACAAATTCTACGAGCTCATGTATTTTTCAGGATTCGGTGAGAACTCGGCTTAGTTGACACAACACTTTATTAGAGGATTGAACAACCATTTAATTGGGGGTGTTAAGGTGTTTGAACCTAAAACCCTCAAGGATGCAGTGCATCAAGCCATCCTTGTAGAGCAGAGTGTGAAACTAGGACATGGGGGTTTTGTAGTAGAACCTTCAGCATCAGGTTCGAAGCGTGGTCAGGGAGCAAGTGGCAATAGGAAAACTTCTTTTGGGGGTAATCAGTAGCAGGGAGGAACTTACCCTCCAGCACAGAGTGGTGGGGCTAGTTCCAATACTAGGAACTATCACAATACTCAACGCAACAAGCACAACCAGTATGATAGGACATCTCAGAGTGTTTAGTCTTATCCTAGTGGGGGTAGCTTCCAGCAGTCTAGTGCACCTAGAGTTCAGAGGAGTTTCAATGGAGAATGTTTCTCATGTGGACAACATGGACACAAGTCATCTCACTACCCTCAAGGGAAACCTCAATTCTCAAGCTAGGGAGCCACAGCTTCAGAACATATAGTTAGTGACATGGGTAGAGCCCAGAGAGTGTACTCAATGGAGTCACATCCTCTTACAAAGGAAAAGAGTCTGATGGGGACACAACCCAACAACCAGAATAGACACAATAGAAAGGGGAAATTATATTAACTGAGAAAATAAGTTGGTACAAACAGTGCAGAGAAAATAAACTCAAAACATGCCCTGCGGGCTTACAATAGCATAAATCTAGAGAATATTTCTCCTTTTAGCACCTCCTCTCAAGCTCCAATCCGAACTGCCTTTTACAATGCCAAAAATCTCCTTAAATAGACCCCGGAGGGTTAAGGACTAGGAGTACATTCTAGAAAGTGCTAGTAGGCATCCACCGACAAAATAGAAGGTTCCGAAAGCTGCGTTAGAAGTCGGTGCAATTCTAGAAGAATCCAGAAACGGTAGCCGAACTTCCGGGAGGCATAACTTTTGAACCGTAACTCCGATTGACGAACCGTTTACATTTTTGGAAAGCTCTCGAAGCGCTCTATAGCCCTATGGACAAGCTTTGCTTGTCCCCCATTTTTCGACCCTTTTTGAGGTCATTTAATGCCCCAAACCTGACTCTGAAGCATTCTTAGGGGGTCTCCAAAACTCGAAAAACTGCAATAACTTTCAAACCGTGGGGCCTTTTGACCTGATTCTTTTTCTGGAATGCTCTAAATCTCGATTACATTCATCTGGCCAAGTCACACCTTCTAGGTCACCAAAATGATGGTCAAATTGCATGCTCCTATTTTTTCGGGATTTTTAAATGCACTGATAGTTGAACTATGAGAGTTGGAACCTTTATTTGAGCCAAATGGGTATCCAAAAATGCAAAGACATAAAATAGAAACTAAGTCTAAGTACATTTTTTTTTGGGTGACACAGGATTGCCCTTATACCTCTAGATGCTCCTGCATCAGACACCCAGGGTAGATTGAAAAGTGACCCTGTCACTTTAGGGATGGTAGAGGAAATCCCAAATGGGAAACCTCAGCTGCTGAAATCCAAGTTGAGTCCTCGATCGGCCGTCCTTTCCATTTTACCAAATACTCTTCATACTGCCTATTTCTGGTACTCCTACCCACACGTTGATCTAGAATGTCTTCTATCTCCTCCTTCTTAGAAGCAGGAATTGGACATGGCTCTAAAACCAGCTCCTCATCAGCACCATCATCATGATACTCTGTCAAATCTGCAATGTTGAAAATGGGAGAAATGTGAATACCATCTGGCAGCTCCACCTCATATGCATTTCCTGAGTTATGTTTCTTCAAAATTTTGCAGGGGCCAAATTTCTTCATTTTTAGCTTGTTGTAAGTACCAACTGGAAATCTTTCTTTTCGTAAGTGCACCATGACAAGATCCCCTACTTGGAATTCCTTATGTCTTCTCCTTGCATCAGCCCTAGCTTTATACACTTGATTCATCTTGATAATGTGTGCTTGAACCTCCTCATGTAGACGCTTGATGTGTTCAGCAAATTCCTCAGCTTCAGCACTTGTTCTCTCCCCTTGTTCTATCTTCCTCAATTCTGCTGCAGTCCTTGGGCTATTCCCATATACAATTTGAAATGGTGATTTTCCAGTACTCCTATTTACAGAGTTATTATAAGCAAACTCTGCCTGTGGTAGAATCAAATCCCATCCCTTGGGCTTATCTCCAACTAAACATCTCAGCAAATTGCCCAAACTTCTATTTACCACTTCTGTTTGGCCATCAGTTTGTGGGTGATGCGTGGAACTGAATTTCAAGTCTGTTCTCAACTTCTTCCACAATGTCCTCCAGAAATACCCCACAAATTTAGTATCTCGGTCAAAAACTATACTTCTTGGAAGACCATGTAGTCTTACCACCTCCTTGAAAAACAAGTCTGCAATATGGACAGCATCATGAGTTTTATGGCATGGAATGAAATGTGCCATTTTGGAGAACCTATCAACCACCACGAATACTGATTCATTACCCCTTTGTGTCCTTGGCAATCCAAGAACAAAATCCATACTTATGTCCTCCCATGGCCTTGATGGAACAGGCAATGGCTGATATAGGCCAGTATTTTGACTAAACCCCTTGGCAACTTGACAAACCTGGCAACTCTGTACAAACTTCTTCACATCCTGTGTAATTTGAGGCCAAAAATAATGTTCTCTAAGAATGGCAATGGTCTTATCCTAACCAAAATGTCCTGCCATCCCTCCACTGTGTTTCTCCTTAATCAGATTTTCCCTCATGGAACTCCTTGGAATGCACAATTGACTACCTTTGAACAACATGCCATCCTGAATCAAATAGTCTAACCACTTGGTTCTATCTACAGCAATAGGTTCTTTACAAGATTTCCATGCTTCAGCAAAATCAGGATCCTCGGGGTACAAATTCTTGAGTTCATCAAACCCAACTACTTCAACCTGCATTGTTGTAAGCAACAACTGTCTCCTACTTAATGCATTTGCAACCCTGTTAGATTTTCCACTTCTATGCTTTAACACAAATGTATAACTCTGCAAGAATTCTACCCACTTCATATGCCTCTGATTCAATTTACCTTGGCTATTTAGGTACTGTAATGCCTGATGATCAGTATACAAAACAAATTCCTTTGGCAACAAATAATGCCTCCATTTCTTTAAGGCCTGAACTATCGCATAGAACTCTTGATCATAAACAGAATACTTCTTCTTTGCATCATTCAATTTTTCACTAAAATATGCAATAGGCTTACCTTCTTGGCTTAATGCAGCCCCAATAGCGCTACCACTAGCATCACAGTCCACCTGGAATACTTTTCTGAAATCTGGAAGTGCCAACACAGGCTGTTCAGTCACCTTCTTCTTCAGCAATTCAAAACTTCTCGCAGCTGCTGCAATCCATTTGAACTCTTTTCTATCCCCTCTTATTGTATCAGTTAGGGGTGCACATATGCCACTGAAATTCTTAATAAACTTCTTGTAAAAACTAACCAGACCATGAAATGATCTTACCTTAGTAGCAGACCTAGGAGTAGGCCATTCCAAGATGGCTTTTACCTTCTCTGGATCCATTTTGAGACCTTCAGGTGATATAACAAATCCCAAATAGACTAACTCCCTTTTTGCAAAGACACACTTCTTTAGATTAATTAACAATTTCTCTTCCCTTAGCCTTTCAAAGACACTACGAATATGCAGTAAATGTTCTTCCAAGGTCTTGCTGAAAATTAAAATATCATCCAAATAGACAATAACAAATTTTCCCAAGAACTTCTTAAGTACCTCATTCATGAGCCGCATGAAGGTGCTTGGGGCATTTGTCAATCCAAAGGGCATGACTAACCACTCATAAAGACCCTCCTTGGTCTTGAAGGCTGTTTTCCACTCATCTCCTTCTCGAATCCATATCTGATGATAGCCACTCTTTAGATCTATCTTTGTGAAGTACTGAGCTCCGCTCAAGCAGTCCATAAGATCATCCATCCTTGGTAAAGGAAACCGGTACTTGATGGTTATCCTATTTATAGCTCGAGAATCTGTACACATCCTCCACTCTCCATCCTTCTTTGGTGCGAGTACTACAGGTACTGCACATGGACTCAGGCTCTCTCGAATCAAGCCCTTCCTTAACAGCTCCTGAACCTGTCTATTTAGCTCCTCTGTTTCAGTAGGAGTCATCCTGTGAGCAGCCTTGTTAGGCAAACTAGCTCCTGGAATCAGATCTATCTGATGACTGATTTGCCTTACTGGTGGCAATCCATCTGGAACATTATCAGAGATAATATCTCCAAATTCTCCTAGTAAATCTGAAACTTCAAATGGTATTTCACTACTACCTTCTTTATCTTTTCTAGGAATCAAAGCATAGCACATGCGCTGATGTTTCATGCCATCTAAAAAATTCCTTCCATCAACAAGACAAATCCTAGCACTGCTACATACCTTTTCACCTTCCTTTTTCATGGGCTTCAATTTGTGGCGAACTCCATCCTTTGTCAAAGAGTATGTGTTTGCATGTCCATCATGTATTGCATGTCTATCAAACTGCCATGGTCTACCCAACAATAGATGGCAAACATCCATCGAAATAACATCACAGAGAACTTCATCATGGTAACTCCCAATTTTGAATTTTACTAAACATTGTTCACTTACCAGGACCTTATGATCATCTTTTACCCAAGAAATCCGATAGGGCTGGGGATGTTTCTCCCTCTTGAGCTTCAGCTTAGAGACCATCTCTTCTGATACCAGGTTATCAGTGCTACCACCATCAATGATCACATCACAAAATTTATCCTCACACTTGCATCTGGTACGGAACAAACTCCTCCATTTCCCTGGTTCATTTTCACCACTTAGTAGGACTCTTTCATTTACTAAGGTCTCTCCTCTTTCTGCATCCTCTGAATGTGATGATTGTGCATCTTCATCCACATGAGCAACCCTAGCTTGGCCCTCAGCTCTCCTATCTATCCTTCCTTGTCGTTGAGGGCATTCAAAGGCACGATGACCTTCTTCATTGCAATGGAAACAGGTACCATGGAAGCCTCCTCTTCCTTGCTCATGTCCTCTACTTCTTCCTCTTTGATTTCCAAAGTCTTGATCACGGGAGCGGTTGAAACCCTCATTCCTCTGGTTCCTGCTAGTACCCTCATCTTCATTTTTCTTTTGAGTTTCATTGTGGCCTCTAGATGATCTACCACTTCCCCTTCCTCCTTGACCACGCCCTCTTTGTCTTCCTTCAAACCTTTTACTCAGCTTCTCTTCAACTCGTAGGGAAAACTGGTATGCTTCTTCAACGCTGGTCATTCTTACCAGACTTAGTTCTTCCTGGATGCTAGGCCGTAACCCACTAATATAACGAGCAACCTTCTCCTTATTTGCTTTTGCATGCCCCACTCTAATCAAGAGTCGGTAAAACTCCTTTGTATATTCTTGGACTGATCTTCCTGCTTGCTTTAACCCATGCATCTTCTTAAACAGATCAAGCTCGTAGTCCACAGGAATGAACTGCTTCTTCAATTTGTCCACCATGCGATCCCATCTTGTGATCTTCTCCTTTCCTCTTCTAAGTCTTTCCAGTTGAATCTCTTGCCACCAGATTTTGGCATGGCCTTTTAGTTTGGCCTTTGCAAACTTAACCCTATCTGGGTCCCTTATATCTTCATACTCAAAGTATTCGTCCAGTTCATTGATCCAATCGATCAACTCATCTGGTTTCGAATTTCTCGAAAATATACCCACTTCAATTGTAGGTCTTTTCCCAAACCTAGAAATTGTCCTAAAAAGCCTTTCCTCTACAGGATTCAGAACTTCCCTGTCAACTTCCATTACTTCCTCTTCATTGTCATCCTCACTATTGTCATCTGCGGCAATATTTGCTCCTCTACGAAGCTCCTCTTGTAATGCTTGTACCTGTCTCTGGAGGGCTCTAACCTCCTCAGGATC